>OX637355.1:9615232-11099125 GCA_951799405.1 Agapetus fuscipes | reverse complement strand
TCATAGAAAACACTACAAAATTGTGAAAATTTGTCATGAGTTTTACCTTATAATAAGTTCACCTAATATTGAAGTTACACCAAATAAAGTGTTTTATCCACGATTTTTAAAATAAATGAATCAGCACTTACCCAGTTTTACCTTTTAGATGGCGAAATGGTTCTTTGCTGATACATAAATTAAATTTACAGCCGACTTTGATGACCCTAATGTTTCTCATTTATCGGCGAATATATTTTTTGCAATTTCGTAAAGAAAAAATACATACATATTTTCTTCAGAAGATTGTTTTGGTGATGTCTTGTAGAGGCAACCACATAATATGAAGTGCTTTGCGTGAGGCGTCCGGAAGGCCGACCCCGTTATTTGTGAAAATAAATAGGTTCCACTCTCCGCATATGACCCCACCAGAGACAGCGTGATCAGCAGTTGTGCCATATGTGCTGTCTTTAGACCGGCCATTTTTCCCTCATTTTGAATATGCCGAGTCCTTTGTTCGGCCGATAGCTCAGTTGGTAGAGTGCTTGCATTCCAAGCCGAGAGCTCAAGCTCGAATCCCACCGAGGGTGTCAGAAATGATTACGCGTTGCGGTGTTTATTTTAGACTCAAAAATAAAATACCGGCAAGGTTTACTCAGCCTTCACATGAAATGAGTACCAGCCCTCTTGGAAGCTGGGAAACCCCCACAACCAAAATGGTAAGCATAATGCTAGCCCCCTTGCCTGTAAAAATAAATAGGTTCACTCGTCACATGCGACACCTTTGAGGAAAACGCAGGGAGAAATTACACTGTATGTGTAGCTTAGTTGCGTTTTTGCGGTCTTTGTGGAACTTTAAAAAATCACAATGTTTTCTTGTTTTTGTATCAAAATATTGAAGACACAACAAATTTCCGAATTTCATCGCACAAAAAAAACGCTTCATACACAGTGTAACTTTTTGCCGCGTTATCCTGAAAGATTTCGCACGTGGTGAGTCAAACCTATTTATATGTACAGGTAAGGAGCTGACCTTACGTCAACCTCTTCAGTCAAAGTGGTGGCTTTCCATCTCCTGAGGGGGCTGGTACTCATTTCTAGAGTAAAACTTGCCAGTATTTTATTTCGGGGTTTGAAGTAAATACCGAAACGGGAAATCATTTCTGATATCCTCGGTGGGATTCTAACCTAAATTCTCGGCATGGAATGCAAGCACTTTCCCAACTGAGCTATCGACCGGACATGATTATGATTTGATCACTGTCCCCGTGCAAACAAAGCTAGTCATTACCTCATTGTCAGGTTTCCCGCTGTTCCTCCTCCCGCCTAGCTTTTGTGCCGCCACAATGGTCTGGCTGGTGGCGCAGTGACAGCACCAGATAATGCTGGTCATCGGCCGCGCCTGATTTACGGCAAAACACTAACTACTTGTTTACTAAACTAATTAGCTGTCCTATATACTAACTCGGTGTGAACTGCCCTAAAAAC
This sequence comes from Agapetus fuscipes, assembly GCA_951799405.1. Lineage (NCBI taxonomy): Eukaryota > Metazoa > Arthropoda > Insecta > Trichoptera > Glossosomatidae > Agapetus > Agapetus fuscipes. Next base: position 11,097,658 of record OX637355.1, on the reverse strand, counting down.
TTTGAAACACTGAGTCGTAGCTAATCTATAATCTAAGTTGCAAAGATAATACTATATTATTTAAGATTGATTTTGAGTATTGATATGATACCGAGTGTGAATTTACAATATAAACACCCAAACCTTTAATGAATCTAAGCGCTGCAACTCTTGCGGACCTTCCCTGAAACAGGGGTGAAATTGCCAAAGTGATTTTTTTTTCACAGTATCGGTGGTCAGCCTCATACCAACCTATAAGACAAGGAATTCATAATGTAAAAACATGTTCACTTTTCCTATATTCAGGAAAAAATTCAGGAAAGGTTGGAAAAAATAATTGGTCGGAATCTGATTGTCAAGACAATGTCGTTGAAAGGTCATCTATTAATCAAATGGTAGATAAGCCAAACAAGAACTGAGGGGATGACTATACTACGGACTGGTCGTTCTTTAAATGTTCATTAATCCTTGCAACCATGGAGTTCTCTTGCAACTTAGATTATAGATTTAAATACGATTGTCTACTACATTATCCGGTCGCCTTATTGGCTCTGTAATAATGAATTACAAGGGCGGACTACAATGCTGGTTTGGGTGCTCACACTCCAGGGGTCCCATCCATCACGCTGAGACCCAGAGCGTGAACAGCGGTAGTGAGTTATATGCGATGCCACCGCTGATCTGTTCCAGAACCGTCTTGTGGTTGAATCCTGCTCCGCCATAGGTGTAGGTATTGAATTGTGCGATGTAGGTGAAAATAAAAATATCAGGTATTTTGTTAGAAAAAAATGTTGTTCCTAATGATCGATGATTGTAAGTGCTATATGCGATGCAGCGTCTTGTGGTTGAATTCTGCTCTGATATAGGTTAAGGTATTGATTTGTGTGATGTAGGTTCAAATAAAAATTTAAGGTATTTTATTAGAAAAAAATGTTGTTGCTAGTGATCGATGATTGTAGGTGTTATATGTTATGCCACCGCCGATCTATTCCGAAAGCGCCTTGTGGTTGAATTCTGCTCCGCCATAGATGTATGTATTAAATTGTGCGATGCATGTAGATTTTTTGAGAAAAAATTGTTGTTGCTAGTGATCGATGATTGTAGTTTCATGAGGTGACCTTGTGTGATTGAGGGACGGTAATTCATTAAAATATAGCGCAGAAGCTAGATTGGTACAATATATACGAATTGTATCAAATTGTTTGAGGATCTTGTTTAAGACTTGGATGATAATAATAATAATAAACACAGAATTTATATAGCGCCTTTTATGACAATGTGTCAATGAACGATGGAGTTCTTGTACTACTACTCGCATTACAATTAATATGTATAAATGTAAGACACATATTTTAATGTTTGTTATAAGGACACTTTACCTTTTAAGATTCATAATGAATGCAAGTCCACGATTGAATACACATGCTGAATGTGTACAAACTGAGCACAATCTCAAAATATCACTATCAAAAATCTTTCAGCCCTTACGTGAAACAGGGGTGACATTGACACGGTGAAGCGGTTTTTGCAGTATGGGAGGTCAGTCTCTCATACAAGCCCATCATTCAAGAAATATCATTCACGTATTTAAGCAACAAAGGGAGGCCCTCGGTCACTCGGTAGACCAAATCATAGACTAAATAATCTAAGAGATAAAATGAAAAACCACTTTGTATTCGATTACTATGAGTATTTTATTTAATTTAATACCACAACCGGTTTCGCAAACATCCGTTCGCATCATCAGGTGGATAAATTAATACTCTCTTAAGATGAACGATTACAAAGTTAATGCCTCTACAATCAATAAATAATCTAAATCTAAGCTGCAAGGATATGTATCATTTGAGATTCATATTAAATGCACTCCCACAAGCAGACACGCATAACTTTGCGCTCACACATGCCGCATTTGGACCAAAAATATAAAAACCTAATTTTCAAATGGACATAAGCCCTGCAACTATTGCCGACCTTTTCTGAAACAGGGGTGACATTGGCAAAGTGAACCATTTTTTACAGTATGGGTGGTCAGCCTCATACCAACCTATAAGTCAAGGAATATAAGCAATTAATTACATAGACTCGGCGGGCAAACATGGCATTGGGCAGTCTGCTATCCTAGGACAATAAAGACGCACCATTGCGGCAAACATGACCATTATATCATTCACCCATACAAGCCAATTAATGGTGAGTTACCTTTAATCACTTTGAGGTAGCAAAGCAATATGTTGTCCAATAATGTGCAATCAATTTCATATTGAATGATCATTAAGAGGAAGACCTAGAAAGGTATGTATGGATCAAATTTCTAATTTAGCGAATGAATGGTTTATCCAGAGTCATAATAAAAGGAGAGCGTCTATAGGTTATGACTTTGGATGACATGAAAGAAGTATGTAAGGACAGGAAAAAATGGCGGTTAATCTGCTATGTAGATGTGTAATGTTGGCGGCATATTTTTTCATAATTTTATTTTCATAGTTTGGTTTTTGTAGACCTATTGTTTTTTTTTGTATGGATTTTTTTAAAGATTTAATTTGTTTTTTTTTCCTGTTTATACCTGAATGTTATTTCTTATTTGTATTCCTTGACTTACAGGTTGATATGAGACTGACCGTACATACTGTAAAAATGGTTCACTTTGGCAATGTCATGTCCCCTCGGTTTCAGGGAAGGTCGGCAAGTTGCAGGGTTTATATTCGTTTGAGGTTTGGTTTTAATTAGATAAGAAAAATACATACTTGATTATATTTTCACTTTTAGGTTCAGCATCTCATCTAAAATCATTTTTCATTCAACAATGTATTTCGTTACTGACCAAGAAATATTCAAGTCATGTCTGCAGTTTTATCTCAAACGTAAAAATGTGTGCAGGCAAAATTAGCATACAAAATTTGGCTACTGTTGTATTGTTGCAAATTTTGGATAGCGTTTTCCGTGCGATATAAGTAAATTTGGTTTCCTTTACTTTGTGCAGTCGAGCTTTATTAATTTGAAAGATTTTAAAACGTCTTCAATGAGACTTAAAAATATATGAACGGTCTGTGGTCTAGTGATAACAATTCGAACTCGTAAATGAAAGGTATTGGGTATGAATCCCAGCGGAACACAATAATAAAAACAATCGCTGGGTTGAAAAATTTATAAACCACTACAAAAGACTGGTTCGTCACCAAAGGTCCATCCAGCTTTACAGCAACTACGTCTTGCTTGAAAATTTGCGCTTTGTAGCGACGAACAAGTTCGTAAAAAGTGCGGTCGATGGGACAGTTGACAGAATGCTCGAATTCTAATCCCACCAAAGATGTCAGATACGATTTTCCGTTTAAGTATTTATTTCAAACCTACCAAGGCTTACTAAACCTTCACAAGAAAGAAAAAAAAAACAACAAAATCGTGAAACTCCCACTTCAACTTAATTCTTTGGAGTGAAGCCGGTCTCTTTACCCGTAAAAATAAATAGTTTCAGAATCGCCACATGCGACTCTTTCGAAGCTAACGCAGGCAAAAAATTGCACTATATTAGTTGATTCATCTAGGAAACCTTCAACATCCATTGGTAGACCCAAATAAAGTTAAATACATCGATGTAAGCAAATATAGGTTTTTATTCTGTAGTTTAGAGTGGAAATGGGATCGTTTGGTTATTCGTTTGGGTTTCCCGAAGAAGCGATGGGAACAAGGGCAAACGACTACATAAATTTAAGACTAGAACTATGGGGTAGTGAAATCTTATGTAGATTTTGTTTTCTACCGTTTCCACCACATTGTTACGGTAGTACCTACGGCCAAACGGTTTTCTTTAGAGAAAATTGTTTGGCCTGTTTGAACAATAATGTGCAGTAAAAATAAAATGTATGCCTACAAAAAAGTAGGGATTGCTGGTATGTTTTTCATGTTTGATAAATAACCTATATTGAAAGAAATAAGTGCTTATAAAATGTATCTTTAATCTAAGTTAAAAATATATATGAACATTAAAAATTAATATAAAATGCGTGCCCACAAACAGACACGTGTAAGTTCGCTTACAAAGGCTGAATGTGTAGTCACAACATAAAAACCCAATCTCAACGTAAGCCCTGCAACTCTTGCTGACCTTCCCTGAAACAGGAAAGACTTTGACAATGTGAAGCATTTTTTACAGCATGGGTGGCCAGTCTCAGACCAAAATATAAGTCAAGAAAGTCAAAAATTTGGGAATGCGGTCTTGGGTAACACAAATATATTACCAAATTAATATCCGAATCTCAAATGAATATCAACTTGCAAATTTTGCCAACCTTCCCTGATACAGGGCTGACATTGTCAAAGTGAACCATTTTTTAGAGTACGGATGGTCAGCCTCACACCAACCAAGTCAAGGGATTCATTTCAAAAAAGTATTTGGGTACTTTGCGCCTCCTTTAAATCCACTTTTCATTTAACGACCTCTAATTTTGATTGTTTTAGGGTGAATCTCTTTTTATAGCGCACTCAATCTCACGCAAAATGGGTCACATGAATCGTTGAAACTTCTAGCAGCTCACAGCGCCACATATTAAAGCGAATTATGTCGCGATTATTTACAGATTAAATCTGGCAGGGCGGCAAGCAGTTTCCGGGCTGCACCGCACGCGTTATCCGCGCTCATTAACATCCGAACATAAACAATAAATGTGTTTAACTGCCAAAGAACGGGGATTAGTTTGAAGCAGTTGTCGCCAACATTTATGTATTTATTTTATTTATTTAAAAAAACACACACACACCCATACTGTAAAAAATGGTTCACTTTGCCAATGTCACCCCTGTTTCAGGGAATGTCGGCAAGAGTTGCAGGGCTTATGTTCATTTGAGGTTTGGATTTTATTTGTAAGTACATAATCAGCATTTGTGAGCGCGAACTACACGTGCTTGTTTGTGGGCATACATTTGAGAGCTTTGAATGAATATATCCTTGCAACTAAGATTATAGATTATAGACACACACACAAACATATAACATGACAGTAAAGGTTTTCCATTCCGGGTGCAAGGGCAGACAGCTAATTGCCCTTGAGACTTTGGAAATCCAGAAATACAAAAATTGTAATACTTATGGTTTGATCAATGTTCAGATTCCTGCTGCTTCACCTTTGTTATTATCTAATTGTACCTCTTTATCGTAACTCATCCTTCTCATTTCTCTATGTTTCTTGTATTATCAATTTTGTAACTAAAAACATGAAGTCAAGGAAAGTCTCCTGGAAATCATTAATATAACTAGTACGGAAAAAGAAAACGCAGCTAAGCTACACATGAAGTGTAACTTCGAGCCAAGGAAGGAAAATAGGAAGGGAGCTCGTTCTCATTTCTTGTTAAGGCTGAGTAAGCCTTTGAAATAAACACCAAAACGGGATTTCATTTGTGGCATTGAACGTAAGCGCTCTGCAATCCGAGCTTTCAACTGCACCGGACAGACTATTAAAATGAAATGATTTATATAGAAATATCCAGTTTTATCATTTCGTTACTAATATAATTTTTTGTACATTTAAACATAAAATAAATGATCAATAAACAAACATCAAAAAACGCTTACCATTGTGGTTACAAACACAAAGATAGACAAAATATTTCAAAAGGCTTATGAAGACGTATTTATAAAATGTTCATGTAGTAGTCCACCTTTTTAATGCAGCTCATACGACACTGTCGTCTCTACCATACATTTAGGTAAGAAATGCCGCTTATCATGGGAGGTCTTCAGTTTTTTTTAATTTTCTAGCAGCTCATACGACATTTCGTCCATACATTTAGTCTCGCGCTTCTGCTGGTTCAGAACCACTGCATTAATGGGAAAACCACACTGCAAATAAATAGTAAAGTAACACAAAGCCTCTCTTTACTTACACCATGATCTAAATGGTATTTTACTTAAATGTAGCTGAATAAGCCAAGGTTTATTGTCTTTTTTACCTCAAGGATTGTCCCGCTTTACCTTTACCTCTAGTATAAAACATCGCGTAAATTCCTTACTAACGCGTAAAGATAAAAAAAAGAAATTTAAATCAATTGGATATCAACGGTTTTTTAAAATGTATTGTTATGTTTTTATGTGCGTCCAATTTAATTAAAACTGCGGTGAATTATTTAACACAATTTATTTCAGATATGGCTCTGATACAGAGTCACTTTACACCTACACAATACAACGGTCGGTTGTGGTTTGCCCTACAGAGCTTTGATCCTTATTTTATAGTATAAATAAAGATCATTCTCGAATAATTGTGAATTGGTACATGCGAGGCTTTGCTAGAACATCCGACCAAACACTAGAGCAATCTCGAATAATACAAATAAATATCAAATAAATATTGTAAAAGTATCCAACATATATTTATTTCGAGAGAGACTTCACAGACTTTATTATTAACTCATACATACAAACACAACATACAGCTACATATTTGTAGAAGTAATACTACATATTGCAATTTTTATTTGTGCATAAATTTAGATAAAACTATTAAGTTTTATTGGTAATAGAGCTTTTACTTTGAAAGTATTGAACTGAAATATTGGTATTTTTTTTCAATAATAATTATAAAGATACGAATATTTTTGCTAAAACGAACAGAAATTCCTTTCTTTGTCATGTAAATTCATAGAAATCAAATAAAAAATAAACGAGAGACGATAGTTTATCTTATAACCATAACTAAATTGCTAAGCAAATTAAAATCACATAAATTAAAGTTAATTTGCCAGCAAATAAAAAAACCTATAAATTTATTTTGATTTACTATTTTATTTCACATCTTCAAATATTTGCAGTAGCCTGTCGTAAAATATTAAAGTCCTTTGGAAGATTTATGCTTTTTAGAGTATGAGTTTTTTTTGCATTTTGCCGCTGATTCGCTCGTATTATACAGACCATCATTCGTGCGTGCCATTTTTCCACGTATTACATCCATGTACGCAACGCAACTAAGCTAAACATATGCTGTAACTTCTTGCCACGTTATTCCCGAAGGGGTCGCATGTGGCGATTTGAACCTATTTATTTTTTCAGGTAAGGGGGCCGGCCTTACGCTAACCACTTCAGTTGAAGTGGGGGTTTCCCAGCTCCCGAAAGAGCTAGTACTCATTTCTTGTGAAGGCTGAGTAAACTTTGCCGGTATTTTATTTTGGGGTTTGAAATAAACACCGACACGGGTAATCATTTCTGACACCCTCGATGGGATTCAAGCCCGAGCCCACGGCATGGAATGCAAGCACTCTACCAACTGAGCTATGGACCGGACATGTGAAGCATTCAAAAGCAATTATGAGTTGCGGAATATGGTTGCCATGCAGAAATGTTCACTCAAAACCAACTAATGTTAATACAACATTTCTGATTGAGAAAATATGAGGCTTCCTAAAAGAAGAAAAAAATGCAATAACTATTAAATTTTTAAAGTTTTTAAAACTGCAATTAGCTAGAAACATACAGATTTTTGGTAGACCAACAGTAACATAATTTAGATAAGCAAAACAAGCACTGGGAGGACAATGTGTTGAAGGATCCACAGCACATGGATGTTCATGCAAATCTAAATATTTTTTTCGAGTGGTGGAAGGCCGTCCCGAGAAGTAAAAGCAACGGCACGACAAAACAAGAATCTCTAGGTCAGAGCTGTAAAAATGACTTTAAACGTAAGTGGTTTAATGATCGATTAGACACGTTTAAGTTCCTGTAAAAATAAATAGGTTCAACTCGCCACATGCGACCCCTTCGGGGATAACGCGGCAAGAAGTTACACTAAATGTGTAGCTTAGTTGCGTTTGCGTTGCGTCAAATAAAAAATCTCACAAAATGGGGAATTTCATGCATTTGCGATTTTCTTAAAGCGCTGGCCAAATTTTTACTTCAAGCAGGAAGACGGTTTGCCAAAAATGCGCGAGTAACTACATGGAGTTGTAAAATAAAGTGAATAATACATGCTTCTCTGTATGAGCATGGAAAGATTACATTAGGGTGTACTAAAATTAAATGGATTTTTACCGATTTCTCTTGGATATTGTCCTTTATCTCTCTAGGCATCTCTATCTTGAGTCTGCTGCATCTAGTCACCAGCAATCCCTCTTATGTTGGCTGACCATCGTGTTGGAGACTTTCGTCTTCTTTTATTGTCCTCACGAGGTCTCTACTCCACTATCCTCTAGGTCCATCGTTGGTTATTCAATCTGACCTGAATCTGGCTCATGCCCACTTCTGCTTTGCTGTCTATAATCTTTAATCTATAATTTAAGTTGCAAAGATATATACACACTTAAAATTATGCCCACAAACACACACGTGTAAGATCGTGCTAACAAATGCAGCATGTGTAATCTAATCTAAGTTAACGAGATATTAAAAGCATTAAGGATCTCAAAAGCAGACACGTATAAGTCCGCGCTTGCACATACCGCAAGAAAATACCGCTGAAAATACCCCCTGCAACTCTTGATGACATTCCCTGAAACAGTGGTGACACTGGCAAAATAAACTTTTTTCGACAACATGGGTTGGTCAGCCGCATAACCAAAGTACTTACAAATTAAAATCGAAACCTCAAATGAACATAAACCCTGAAATTTTGGCCGACCTTCCCTAAAACAGGGGTAACGAAGTTAACCATTGTTTTTACAGTATGCGTGGTCAGCCTCACACCAACCTATAATACAATGAATAAGTTAATTTTATTTTATTTAAATACAATTTCGTATCCAGTAATTAGTAGAAACTATCCATTTTCACACATCAGAATCTAAATTAATTTTATTCAAGTTTGAAGCTTGATCAATGATCTTGTGTTTATTTATTTGTGAATCATAAAAGCTGATATATTTCAGATGCTATTAGTCATTGTGAAAAGAACGCGGAAGTCGTTTTTTCTATGTTTTGGGTGGTACATTACATAAGCACATTTCACTACCCCACTCTTTGTCACTCCGGTCTAATAAAGCCTTGCTAGCGAGAGATCTCTTCCTCCCTTTTCTTTCATTATTTCATCTCGCTGACCGTACATTCTGAACAATAAATCTCAACAGTATAAAAATAACAAAGGAAATGGCCCAGTGCCGTTAAAAACCCAAGGCAACCGGCCAAAGTTACACATCAGCAATGCGACGTAGTATACAACTTATGTAAGGATTACACTTGCCAACACTAGTCCATATTGTTATAATTTGACTTGGGGTTCTTTTAATTAAAATGCGATTTAAATTGATTTTTCACAACATTTATTTTTCACAATCTCAGTTACAATGTACTGTTCACTATCTGCTTACAGGTCTTCTCGTTACAATGATCAAAGCGACTCTGTCTCCCCGCAGAATGGTTGCTCGTATTTATATGTGCGGCAGATACAGTTCTTGCATGTTCAAGAACATGGTAGATATTTCCACTAGAATTGTTCGACACTATAATAGATTGTTTGACACTATACCATAGACATCACACACACCAATCAGCGTGCCTAGGCTCACGTTCACACGAACTTATACGTTCGTAACTAATCTAATCTAAGTGGCAAAGATATGCTACATTGAAGATTAACATAACATTCATTATCACAATCAGAAATGTATAAGTTCGCGCCTCATGTGAACCTACAACAAAAAAATCAAATCTCAAATGGACATACACCCTGCAACTCTTGCCGTCCCTCCCTGAACAGGGGTGACATTGGCAAAGTGAAAAATATCTATAATCTAAATTGCAAGAATATTTGACATTTAAGATTCATATTAAATGCATTCTCACATGCAGACACGTATAAGTTCGCGCTTACACATGCCGCATTTAGACCTGAAATATAAAAACACAATTTTCAAATGAACATAAGCACTGCTACTCTTATCGACCTTCCCTGAAACCGGGGGGACATTGGCAAAGTCAACTATTTTTTACAGCAAGGGTGGTCAGCCTCATACAAACCTATACCTCATGCCAACCTATAAGTCGTATTTTTTTGTAAAATTCCTTTGGTTAGATAAGCTGCTTTCTTTGGACTATAAATGAGTGGCGTTAACCACTTGACTAAAGACCGGTTTTATGCAACAATAATTTGTATACAACACGAAAATTCCATGTCAAATTTAGACACCACGAGTAAAATAATATTTTGATTAAAGTAAAAAAAAACAAAACAAACGGCTTAGTTTAATCAAATCACATCGATAAATTTTGCGAATGTTTTTTCTTTCACATAAAATATTTTTGCAAATTGCTTTCCTTGTTCGCACTGAAATATTATATTGTATTTCCTTTGTCACTGAGCCAAATCGTTGATGCGAATTTTCTGCAGAGGCTGAAGAGAAGACTCTATATGATGTTCCAGAGCATTCTATATGATTTCACATTGCAATATGTAAGAAAATTTATTGTTGCATCATAACAAAATACGAAAAATTGTATTTCTCTGGTGAAAAAAAATAAAAAGACAAGAAATGGATTATGCATATTGTTGTGTTTATAGGGTTCAAAAAGTCTTCAAATTAAAAAACTGGTCTTCTTTACAGGATAAATGTCTAAATGTCTTTCTTGTTCAAAAGCAGAGCGTCGTATATAGACTGACTCCTGCAAGCTGTTTGCAACTTTTTATACTCCGAAGATAGTAGTTAGGTACTAGAAGCCAATTTTGCTGGAACCTTCTAGAACGACGGTCTTCTAAAAGCTTCCAGTACATAAATTTGTATATCTCTTACTACCCTAGGTACTTATAATAATTAATCCTACTTACATATATACACTCTTTATCAGCTATAAATGATATACCTACCTACCTAAATATTTATAAGTATTTACTATTTACAAAACGATATGTTTTTTTTTCTCGGCTGGCAAACGTCACAAATATGCCTCGCACAAGATAGTCCTGAAGGATTGTGGTGCGGAAGGCCCTGATCCTTCAAGGCTTGTGATCCGGTGAGAACGCCACAGGCTTATGTTACTGAGATCCATGGCAACCAATAATAAACTATTAGCTTACCTTTCCCTAGTAACCCGACAGTGTGATATCATATCGTCACCTTAAAGTTTGTTTGTCTTATCTCCAACAGAAGTAATTTCACCTGAGCAATGTTTGTATGTCTACTGGACCATTGTGTCTTATGAATACTGGAAATTGATTTTGAAATATTTAAAATGACCTTCACATTAACATATATTTTTTAATTTATAATTTTTTTGAATGAATTCAAACAAAACACTTTATTTTCACAATAAAATTTATTTAAAAATATTAAAATCTTTAAAACAAATTACAAACGTTTTCGACCATATATTTTTTAGCTCAGTTTGAGTAAAATGTGATTCTTGAGTCAGTTTCATTGAAAGGTCATCTTAGAATCAGATGGTAGATAAGTCAAACAAGCACTGGGGGGACGATATTTGTTTACCGCGGTATTGTTTTTTTTAACTCTTTATCACAGCATTTATGACTGGAACCTGCAAAGTGAGAGAAATAAATCGACTGCTCCAAGGAAGACAGCACTAAGTAAAAAAAAATAGTTTTGCAGGAGAGCCAATTGAATGTTATTTATTCCATGGAGAACAATGCCTAAACTATTTTTTAAATTAATTTATTAACCAATTTAAAAGAGATAGAGACACGGCTCTCATCTCGGAATGAAGATAATGATTTGTTGACTTCAGAAATGGAAATAAGTCAAAAACCTAGATTTCGGAGTTACTTCCTTCTTCCTTGGAGCAGTCGAAATGATCGTACCGAAGGAAGAGAGTGATGAATATTGAGGATATGAAAGGAATGTGAAAGGACAAAGCAAAATGGAAACACATCTGCAGAGGTACTGGCTACCCTTAGCAAAAGTTAGTTGAATACAGTTACAAATAGGTACAGGCACAAATTAAATCAAAGATTATCAAAGTTTGATGCTGCAACTCGAAACACATAGCTTGTGTTTTGTTGATGTAGGTTCTCAAATATTTATACCACAATGAACGCAAAAATTTGGCGCTATGTCCAAGCAAGTCAAGATGTTGATTTCGACATGCGTGTTTGAATTAAAACATCACCGGTTCGAGTCGGGTACTTTGATGATAGTTTTGACTCTGAGCAAACAGATAACTAACCCAAATTTATTACTTTTTGATTTAAATTTTCAAAACTTGCTAACACAGCGTTTCTCCAAATTGTACAATTCCTTTCAATGTGAACTTCACTTTTTTCATGCCTTATTTTAAAGCCTTCCAGTATTTGCCTATTCAATTTATTTTTTCGCCTACTCGCGCTCACCGAATTAGTTCTCGATCGTAAAGTTTGCTCCAAACATTTTATGCTGCTTCGACAAAAACTGGAGGAAAACTCTCTCGATAGGTTTCGATCGACGACTCGAGTGCTATAAGACTCGAGAGCGAAAACTTTCCAAAGAGTCTGCGTTCGATGGAAAATTAATAACCCCTTCCAAGATGTATTCGGGAAGAATGGTTCCACGATAAATTGGTCGCTGACAACCTGTCTACGGACAGTTCGGGCGTGTACAAATCGGTCACGCTATAGTTGATCCAAACGACTTTTCAGACAACGGCATTTCAGTCATAGACAAATCGGTCACAAAAAATTCGGTCACACGACGGTTCGTCCATATGACTTTTGTCTTTTTTCATGATGATTATTTATTTCTTGTTTGTATTTCTTGATTTAAACGTTAGTGTGACGCTATTCACCCATAGTGTAGAAAGATGGTTCACTTCGCAAATATCACCCCTGTTTCAAGAAAGGTCGGGAAGAGTTGGAGTGCTTATGTTCATTTGAGATTTGGGTTTATATATTGTAGGTCCACATGCAGCATGTGTAAGCACGAACTTATACGTCGCTTATGGGAATGCATTTAATGTGAATCTTAAAAGTTATATATTTTTGCAACTTAGATTAAATATAGACGGTAATCAATGTGGGTCTATATTTTGTAACCAAAATGTATGCTTAAACCCTCCTCATACTCGTCCTGTATGTATGTGTCAGAAAGACCCACATCACATGGACGCTCATGGAAAGCAAAATATTTTCTCAAGTGACGAAAAGCCTTCCCGCGAAGTAAAAGCAACGGCACGGCAAAACGAGAACCTCTAGATCAGAGACGTGCCCATAACTCTAAAAGTAAGTGGTTCTACGTTACTGAAGCTTGTGTCGTTGTGATATAATATGACGTCATTGAATAGAAATCTCGTTGACTAAAAGTCGTGTGGAAGAATTGTCATGTGACCAAATTGTCCGTGATCGATGTGTGTGGAAGAGTTATCTGTCGCCTAGTTTTCTATGATGGTCAAAATATCGTGTGGATGAATTGTCGTGTGAACGATTTGTCAATGGACGAGCTGTCCGTGGATGAGTTGTCTTTGACCAATTTGTCGTGACACAGAGAAGTGTGCCTGATGGGGACATGCCCCATATAACAATGCGGCCGCGTAATTGAAAACTGAAGCTTGGGAATATTTATGATGACTTTTAATTATTGACTCGTATAGCAATCAAAGCCGGCAATCTATGATTTTTCAAGAAAAGGAGATACATATATGGAAAAATATAAAATAAAATTCTCATCATTTCTATATTTGTATCTCGATATTGATAAACTCCTATATTGCGGCTTTTGATTCTACGCAGTTTGATTGTTAGTAAAAGTTTGTTTGAAGGAGTTAGGAAAGAATGACTTGTAGAATTGCGTAGGAGTTTTAGTTTTAAAACTAAAATCTTGGTAAGATAATGTTTGAGTACGAGTGCTTTAATTTATACTTTATAATATTGAGAAATAAAATCAGCGCAAAACTTTATATTATACTTTTTTCTTGGCGGTTAAACGTCATACGTCTATGTGACTGGGGCCTTTAGGAATCAATATTAAAATATAAGTGTGCATTTTCCTTAGAAACCCGGTCATGTGATGTCACAATTTTATTGATTTTTTGTTTCTACTCATATTTGTGCCGAGTCCATCAAAAGAACAATAAAATTCAACTGTTCCGTTCATTCAACATTCCTTGACTTATAGGTTGGTATGAGGCTGACTACCCATTCTGTAAAGAATGGTTCACTTTTACAATGTCACCCCTGTGTCAGGGAAGGTCATCAAAAGTTGCAGGGCCTATGTTCATTTGAGGTTTGGATTTTAATTCGTAAGTACAAATTTAGCATTTGTAAGCCCGAATTTCTACTTGTCTGTTTATGCATGAATTTTATATGAAATTTAAATGATAATATCTTTGCAAATAAGATTATAGATTATAAAAAAAAAGTCCAGAATTAAGTTAATCCAAATATTACAGGTGTGACGTCGCTTTGCCATTTTTGCAAAACCCAACAAATGGGATTTGTTTTGCGAATTTAGGGGGATAATCGCAACTTTAATTAATGGCAGGCATTAGTTATGAAACGTCCGTGCGGTTCGCGACACCCTTTACAGGATTAAAATGTCACAATCCAACCGCCGATAAATAAGCACATGAACAATAGTATTTATTGTATCGAAGCAATACAAATGATCTGAATTTTTCAAATTTTTGTGTATTTTTTCATCGTACAGCTTTCGGAATATGACAAAGATAAATTGATAGAACTAAATTATTGCATAAACAAGTTTTGTTGTATAAATATCACTGTTTGACAGTTTTTTTCATCATGCAGGAGTTGCAAGGTTTATGTTCATTTTAAATTTGTTTTTTCCAAAACTTCCCATCCGAAGTAGGTAGACGTACACTAAAACGTGTCTACCTGTCAAAAAATATCAACATAAATAAAAAATATCCAGTTGGTGGAGTACTTGCATTCCACCCCGTGAGCTCGGGTTCGAATCCCGCCGAGGGTGTCAGAAATGATTTCCCGTTCCGGTGTTTATTGATTTATGTTTTTAAAAAAAACTATTTTTTGATTAAAAAATTGTTTTATTTTCACGCACGAGTATATGTTTATCTTCAGGTAGGATTAAAATCCCGTTTCGGAGTTTGTTTAAATAAAAACCCCATAAAAAAAAAACCGGCAAGGTTTACTCAGCCTTCATAAGAAATGAGTACCAGCCCCCCGGGAGCTGGGAAACCCCCCACTTCACTGAAGTGGTTGGCGTAAGACCGACCCCCTTACCTGTAAAAATAAAAAGGTTCACTCGCCATATGCGACCTATAATAATAATCTATAATCTAAGTTGCAAGGATATATTCATTTAAAGCTCTCAGATGTATGCCCACAAACCAACAAGTGTAGTTCGCGCTTACAAATGCTGAATGTGTAGGTACTTACAAATAAAATCCAAACCTCAAATGAACATAAGCTCCACAACTTTTGCCGACCTTCCCTGAAACAGGGGTGACATTGGCAAAGTGAACCCCTTCCGGGATAACTCGGCAAGGAGTTACACCATATGTTGTGCTTAGTTGTGTTTATTGGGTGTTTGACTAAAAAAATTACCTTGGTAATTTTTGACAAAACGCAATCTTTGTCATCTTAACACCAAGATTCGGATCTTGAACAATCTGTGAAGAAATACATTCAAACAAAATATTTTTTTCCCACATTTCAATACATTGTTGAAGTAATCCTTTCAACCTTGTCCACGATGTTATACGTAGATAGTTAGACAGGATTCCAAATGGGCTTTCGGGCATTTTTGTGTGAAATAATAAATTAGACGTACAACAAGAGTGGATTAGTGCTCCTGCCAGATTTGTGATTCACACCGAGATTAAATCCGCAAATCAATCAAAAGCGAAATGTCAGAATTCCCCAAAAATATGTGGTTGACATTCACTGTATTTGGAAGCTCCAAATATCATCAGCATTGAATAATGCTATTAAAATAATATGTAATTTTTGCGTATGATGCAGATTGCCACTCTTGCGTGCCATTTTTGCATGAAACGCTTGAAACAACATTTTCTCAAGTGATGTTTGCTTGTATATGAGTCTTTAATGGACATAGCTACTAATAGCTTGAAATGAAACTGATCACACATTTAAAAAAACTTGGTTCTATAGAAAATAGGTTCCATTCGCCAAATGCGAAACCCTTCGGGGATAACGCGGCAAGAAGTTGCACTATATGTGCAGCTAAGTTGCGATTGGTTGAGGTTGCGGTTGACTTCTCGTCCTCTTAGCGCTTGTTTGTCTTAAGTCTATCTGAGGTAATTTCATATGAGCAATGTTTGTATGTGTACTGGACCAATGTGTCGTATGACAATTGGAAATTGGTTTTAAAGTTATATAAAAAAACACTCACACTATCGTGTTGTACGTTCGTAGCACAGATTGTGTGGAATGTAATTTTCAAGACAATTTCATCGAAATGCCATCTTTGAATCAAATGGTAGATAAGCTAAACAAAAACTGGGGGGACGTTCTATCGATGCGGGCGGTAAGAGTTGCAGGGCTTATGTTCATTTGAGATTTTGTACAAATGCACACATGAAGCATTTGTAAGCGCGAACTTAAACATGCCAGTTTAGATTATTGGTCGGGATTTTGGACAGGAGTCCTAGGTCGCTGATTTCTTGGGGATGGGCTTCAATAAAATTCTTAATAATCGGTTGATATGTTGGTTTTGTATTTTATGTAGACATTTTACAATAGTGGATCGGAGAATTTTTCACAGAATAACTAGGCAGAATATAAAGAAACAGTTCGAGTAAATGAACTGCTCAAATTATAACAAGAAAAAGAACAATTTGTTCTGTGAACAATTGCTTTTAAAGCATAATAATACAACCCACATATGAAATGGTAACAAAACCAGATGATCAGCCAATGGGAATAATTGACCAATCAGATTCTGACACGTCATCTCTTCACTGAGCTAAGATGATTTATGCTTCACTGAACTGAGATTAAAATCTTTTTATACCTACCATTATACATTATTATTTAAAGTACAAATTCCCATATCATCATCAAAATGTTTTAACAATGTTATTTTTTCTCTATCATATTTTCTCAAACAATTATTATAGATGGGCTTACAAGCAAAAATGGCATGCGTGAATGATTGTATTGTTTGAAATCATGCTGTTTCGGTTGCAAATAGTTTCTGTTTTGGCTTGTGTTTTTTTATGCAAATGTGTGGATTTATCTGTCGGCAATAAACATTTTCCATAACATTTAGAGCGACCTCAAGCCCACGCTATTTTGTTTGCGACAAAAACCGAAATGCATCTGCCGTGAATGTGACCGTGCGTGCTGACGCCGCAAATGTAGAGTTTTCCCATTAATTGTACAAAATTTAATGCGCCCAAATATTTAATTATATTCAAAATTAATAAGCTAAAAGAAGGGGCTAGCATCCCATCCAGGCATATGTGTATAACAAGGTAGGCAATAATATTAAAATGTGTAGTTTTTGTTAACTCACATACGTTTCTAACGTTTTTTTTTTTTTTTTTTTTTTTTTTAAGAAATCCTGTGCGGGAGACTCCCTAGATTCTAGAGTCTCTAGGGGTCTATGACTTTTGTTGTAGTGCCGCAGAGGTGTACGAGCTTGGTCGTCGCTACAAAGCGCCAATACTCAAGCAAGACCCAGTTGCTGTAAGGCTGGATGAACCTTTGGTGACCGGTCATTTGTGCTCCGCCGGGATTCAAACCCACAACTTTCCCATTCAGAGTCCGCAGTGTTACCAGTTGGCGTGAGGCCGGCCCCCTTACACGTAAAAATAAGGAGGTCCCGATTCGCCACATGCGACTCCTTCGGAGATAACGCAGGCAAGAAGTTTCACAAAAGTGTAGTATTAAGTATATATAGCGTAGTTGCATTCCTTCTAAATCTAAATCTAAATCTAAGCTGCAAAGATATGTATCATTTGAGATTCATATTAAATGCATTCCCACAAGCAGACATGCATAATTTCGCGCTTACACATGCTGCATGTGGACCTACAATATAAAAACCCCAATCTCAAATGAACATAAGCCCTGCAACTCTTGCCGACCTTCCCTGAAGCAGGGGTGACATTGGCAAAGTGAACCATTTTTTACAGTATGGGTGGTCAGCCTAGCAACCTATCAGTCAAGGAATGTTCCTTGACTATTTAAATAGGTTGTTAAGAGGCTGACTACCCATTCTGTGATGCGTGGTTCACTATGCCAATTGCACCCCTATTTCAGAGAAAGATGTCAATAGCTACAACACTTATGTTGATTTAAAGTTACTTATTTTACTTACGTGGATTTACTTATTAAAAAAATCGTGAATTCAGCATTTTATTGGGTGTAACTTCTCATAGTAAGTGAACTAATTATAAGGAAGTGCTCATGAAGAACTTCTACACTTCACGATTTTCTACACTTTTCTAGTGTTTTACCCTCGTAAAAAATTCGGGAAAAGATGCACTCATCTGAGAAACCCATGTTATCTTAATATGCTACTTCTTCAGTTGTCGATATGTATCGATATGATTGCTTGTAGGCACGTGTTTCTTTGCAACTCAAATTAATGACTGCCAATCTGTTATAAAAATGACACCAAAATAAGGAAAAAAATGTTCAGTTATTTTTAATGTTTTTTTCCCCAAAACCTTCACATCATACCGTCGTTTTTTTAATTGATAAATGAACCGCTAAATACGATTATCAAATTGGCTTATTCACATTTCTCTGCAGGATCGAACCCTTACCCCCAGGTTGGTCGTAAACACCTGATTAGCGCGCTACATCACCAGGTTTTACTGCGGCCGAAGGATAGGCCTTAAAGTTTAAAGCCTTACGCACGACTGTCCACTAATGAGAACTCACATTTTAGACTCCTTAACCGTTTCACTGCCAAAGATATAATATTTCTGAAAAAAAAAGAAACGAACTTTCTAGAGCCAGTATCTTTAAATTGCTTAGTTATCTGTCGCTTACTGTCCATTATTTCTAGATACCCGAATCATCTTATTTTAGTTCTTTGTATTTCCACTTTCATATCCTCGTATACATTCATAACCTATTCATTACGGACCGCGTCATTCAGAGTCCAAGAGCCATTCTTATTTCTCTCGATAAAATGTTGTGTAAAATGAGAGGGAAATGAAAATGTTTTTTTTGCCAATGTCCCCCCTGTTTCAGGGGAGTGCCGCCAAGAGTTGCAGGGTGCATGCCCATTTGAGATTTGGGTTTTTATATTGTTGTTTCACGTGCGGCATGTGTACACGCGAACTTGTACGTGTCTGCTTGTGAGAATGCATAAAATATCAATCCCAAATGTTACACATCTTTGCAACTTAGATTAAGTCTGGAACACCCTCTTTTTAGATTTCATTTCAACCCACGAGATCTAGTTCAATTTCTTTTAAATCCACAGTTCCAACGCTTGTAGTCGTTTTTGTATTTTTTCATTTTCCAAGGCAAAGCACCAAGACATTTGGTTTGCGTCAATGAAAGGGTTACATTCCAGCACAGAAATCCTTAATTTACATACAAACCCACAAAGTAAGAGATTCTTCGAACCTTTTGCAAAAATTAAAAGAAAAAAAACATTCAGGAATAATACTCTTTAAATACGTAACATACCAAAAAGGCTCGCACCCCTGATGATGTCATTTTTAATCCGAAAAGAAATGCATAATATAACCATTCTCATAAATTCTGCGGGTTTGAAACTGAACCAAATTTAGCCTCGACTTTTAATTCGCCAAATTTAATTAAGCTGTTCCAAAATTAAACCTTCTTGAAAGGTACAGTTATTATAAATATACATATATATTTTTTTATTTTTAATAAAACTTTGAGTCTTTACATTTTATGGTACCTGACGATGATGTAAATCAAAAACGTTTGTAAATAGTTTTTTTTTTTTTTTTTAGGTATCTGTCGTGAGGCGCTGCAAGGAAGTGGTGAATGATGTTGGTTTTGAATAAAACCGGATTAAATTGGGAAGGGAACACATATACTGGTAGACCATTCCATTGATATAAATTAATAATTAGTTTTAAAAAAACCGCCCCTCAGTCTCGATTTATCTCGCGATCATTTTGGTAGGTAGCAAGCGATAAAGAATAGCAGAACGCTCGTCAGTCTTGTCCGAAGGGTAGGGAAGAAATAAATTATTCTCGAGAGACAATCAGGTAGTTACCAACCCGTCTGGTAAATGTGGTGACTTATTAACTACTCCCTCCAACTAAGAATTGAAATGTCGAATTAAAAAATACACATTCCGCTAGAAAGGCATGGATAAGATCCAAGGAGGCCTAAGTGGACTTAAGATGTAGAACGACCAAGATGATGATTGCCAATCTTCGATAAAAATAGCTCTAAATGAAGAACAATACACATTTGTCACGCCTTATTCAATTTTTTGTATATCAACCTATGTCATTATTATTCATGAAATAATTTTACTAGGCTGTTAACATTTTAAAATATGTCTCTAATGATTAAGCCGTGAAAATAAATTATTGTTACGCCCGTTTATGGGTAACTTTTATTGTTGTCAATATTTATTTTCCGTTTTGAAAAAATGCTTATTGAATAATTTTCTCTATTATTCAGAGTCAGTCGTTACTTAAATCACACTAAGTAATTCTTACTTTAACATTCAATTGCGTTGAAAATATATTTTTTCATGATTTATTAGTTCACTTCTTCTTCCTTCTTCATCAGTCTTTCTCAGTCCACTCCTGGACGTAGGCCTCCTCCAATCCTCTCCATTCCTGTCTATCAACTGTTGTGTTCAGCCATCCTCTGCCTGCAGTTCTCTTGATGTCGTCCAGCCATCTCAGTTGGGGTCTCCCCGCTACCCACTTGGACATCCTGGGCCGCTACTAGACGATCCTTTTCGTCCACCTGTCATGGTCTTGTCTTGCGGCGTGACCAGCCTAGCGCCATTTTAAGCAGGCCACTCGCTGTATGACATCAGTGCCACCAGTGCGTCTACGGATCTCCTGGTTTGGAACCCTGTCTCTGAGACTGATTCCCAGCATCTTCCTTTGAATGGCTCTTTGGCACGTCCTCAGTCTGTTGGCGCTGGACTAAGGTCTAAGAGAGCCCTTTTATTTACAAACCATAGAGGGATATTGAAAGCACGCATGACTCAAAGACCTTGCGTTTCAGGTTAACAGGCATTATGTATCTCAGTACACTGTGTCGCTAAAAAAAACGTTGGTAAAAAAATGATTTTTCTGTCAGAAAAACTCAAAGTTCGTCTTGAATAAGTAATGGGTAAGTGAATGCTAAGTATAGGGCTGACTCTGAATATGGATTTTTCAAAGACGTGGGAGCAAGGACGTGTGAAACGTTGATATCAATGAGACACTTGATGTCATAAATTTTGATGCAAACTGACGATTACTGTGCGTAGTATTTAGTGCTATTTTTAAATTTGTAACATCCAACTCGCAGTGTTTAAACCAGTTTTAAAACACAATTAAAAAACTTAACTTTAAAGTGTTTTTTTAAATGATTAAAAGGCTCTTTATTAAAATAAAAAATTTAAAAACCACTCGTACGTCCCAGGATGCGGTGGGCAGACAACGTCAAAGCCGACGCCGAAGTTCTGGGAGTGAGGGGACCATGGAGGGAAGCAGCACAAGACAGAAGGTCCTGGAGGATTGTGATGCGGGAGGCCCTGAGTCTTGAAGGCTTATGAGTCGAAGAAGGTAGTAAAGTAAAGTAATAAAAAAACATTTTTTTCTGGGACTAAGACTTGGGTTATATCAAATCATTTTTTTTTTATTGTGCCAAATAATATATTTTTTTTAATTAACCATGATTTGAGGTTTGGATTTTATTTGTAAGTACACAATCAGCATTTGTAAGCGCGAACTACACGTGTTTGTTTGTGGGCATACATCTGAGAGCTTTGAATGAATATATCCTTGCAACTTAGATTATAGATTATAGATTATAGATGATCAATTTTGTAGCAGTTTTTATCGATTCCATAGATTATTTTTTACCGATTGGATGCTCTATCCACTACGCTAGCGACCTTATAATTAGTTAAGATAAACGCAACTAAGCTACACGTATAGTGTACCTTCTTGCCGCGTTATCCCCGAAGAGGTCGCATGTGGCGAGTTGAACCTATTTATTTTTACAGGTAAGGGGGCCGGCCTTACGCCAACCACTTCAGTTGAAGTGGGGGTTTCCCAGCTCCCGAGGGGGCTGGTACTCATTTCTTGTGATGGCTGAGTAAACCTTGCCGGTATTTTTATTATGGGGTTTGAAATAAACACCGAAATAGGAAATCATTTCTGACACCCTCCTCGGTGGGATTCGAGCCCGAGCTCACGGGGTAGAATGCGAGCACTCTACCAACTGAGCTATCGACCGGACTAAGATTAACCTAAATATTTTTGATAATAATTTATAAGCAAACAAAAGTAATTATGGAAAGATAATGGGAGTAACTTGGGGTAAGTGGGACTTTTATTTTGCATAAAAAATGTAGTATGTTTTTTTGTTTACAAAAAGTATGCGCGATTTGGAAAAGTCTGTAACTTTTTGTTTGCTGCTGTACCTATCTCGTTAAATGTCTAACTTTAAAAATATACGGCGGGTGTTAAATGCGTGTTTACGACATACAAAGGGGATGGTGGGGTAAAAAAGTACACAGTGACGAAATCGTCGCTCTCCTGTTAAAAAAATGCATAAAAAAATTCCGTCTCATATTCTTCTTCTTCGTCTTTTCTCAATTCATTCCTAAACGTAGGCGTGCTCTAATCCCATCCTTGCATAAAAATCGGCTGTTATGTGCGGATTTTTTGTATTATTTAGACCTTACGATGTTTAGTTTGAGTGAGTTAGGTTTTGAGTGAGGTTTTGTTTATTTGTATGCACACATGCAGAATGTGAAGGCGCGAACCTACATGTGCCTGTCCGTGGGCATGCATTTAATATGAGCCTTAAATAATATTTATTTTTAAAATATATTTTAATATAATAAAATAATTATTCCAGCCCGGTCACGCGGAGGGTGCAATACGTGACTGGCCATATAAAAAAGAAATAAATTGATCGTAAAATACAGGAAAAATAGAAACAGAGAAAGAAAATATAAACAGAGAAGAAAATTACATTAAAAAAAAGGTAAACATTGATCGAAAGAAACATAAGAAATAGCATTAAGATAAGCCTTGTAACTCCTGCTACCTTTCTTGAAGCTAGAGTGCCCTAAGGAAAAAAAGGACAGGGAAGAAAAGGCTATGTAAGCTTTAGGTTCCCTGCCCAATGACGACATATGCCAAACTTTCACTTCATGCCTCTGATTGCTGCAATCAGAGAGTTTTCGCTGGATTCTATTCTCTCTCTATAAATGTTAACATACCTCTGCAGCTTAGATTATAGAATGAGGTCACGACTGCCCCGCCGTCCTTCACTGTTTTCATTTGCTCTTTTTCTCTTCACCTACGTGTGTTTTGTTTGGCGACTATTTGCGCGCCTTTTGTTATTTCGTCAGACTTGCGCATTCAAACGAGCATCGCTGACAGGATGGAACGATAAAAAGTCCGCCATACAAGTTTAAGGAGACGCCTTTCGATTCCAGGCGTGTGATATTTCACGGTGGACGCATTACGATCGGACATGTTAACAGTGTAGAGGGCAGTGGCGGAAGGAGTATTTTTTTCTGAAACGAAAGAAAAATTAACGAAACAAAGCTAAACATAATTATAGAGTAACTTCTTAACGTGTTATCCCCAAAAAAATTGCGTTTGGTGAGTGAAATCTTATTATTTTAACAAGTAAGGGATATGAAGTGGTGCTTTCCCAACTCCCGAGAGGTCTAGTAATCGTTTCTTGTAAAGGATAAGTAAACCTTCCTGGATTTTTATTTTGGGTTTGAAATAAACATTAAAACGGGACATCCTTTCTGACACCCTCGGTGGGAGTTGAATCCAAGCTCTCGGCATGGAATGGAAGCACTTTATCATCTGACCTATGGATCGGACTATGTCTGGAACGGAATGAAGATACATAAATATGAGGATTATTTAATTGGTTAGCGTTGTTTCTGTGAATCACACTTTAAAAGTTCTCTACTCTTAATTAGAAAGCATATATTACACAAGCAAGACCCAGTTGCTGAAAGGCTGGATGGACCTTTGGTGAACGCATATGAATTTTTCAAACCAGCGAAGACTATATAGATACCTTAAAAGTTAAACTGAATAAGTGACATAATATGGAGCTTACATGGGTATCTCATATAAATGCACCTTTTTTCCTATTTTCATGAGAGAAAACACAAAAAACTGTGAAAACCCTGGAGTTAAGAAGTTCTTCATGAAGTTAGATGTAATAAATTAATGTAAAAAAAAAAAAATCCACGATTTCTTAAACCAGTGAATCGGCGCTTATTCAATTTTATCTTTTAGGTTGCGATATAATGAAAAATAAATTGTATTTGTATTGTGCTACGCCGGAAATCAAACTTACGACTTAAAGCCAAATTACACCAGCTGGGTATCCCATCCATCTTATCAGCAGAGTGCCCTTGCGGCGCCAGCTCCCAGGACGTGCCTCATATATTATGGTACTGTCCATTGCGACACTCTGATCGGGTTGCGCTCCTTGCTGCAGTACGGCCGGCCATTGGCCCAGTCGGTTACGCAGACTTTGTTGCTACAAAATCAAATTTCTCCGCTTTTGAGCGATTTTGCGCTTCATTTTGCCAAGCTGCATCCGCAGCGGATTCACAGTAATCCTGTCCTTAGATTTAAATGATTATTATTTCGTATTATGTGTATTATTATTCACGCTACTCGTGATCTAGCAACAATCCCACAAGGAGTGCCACCCGAGGTATGCTATTAGCTTCAGTAACATCGAACCATTTACTTTTAGAGTCATGGGCACGCCTCTGACCTAGAGGTTCTTGTTTTGTCGTGCCGTTGCTTTCACTTCACGGGAAGGCCTTTCGCCACTTGAGAAAATATATAGCTTTGCATGAGCGTCCATGTGCTGTGGGTCCTTCTGACACATACATACAGGACGGGTACGAGGAGGGTTTGAGCATACTTCCTATGACCGTAGCGCTAACCACTACTGATTTACGAAATAAGAATCTATCGATTTTACAGATATTCAAAGACTTTTTTATTTTGTTTAAAAAAAGGAAGCCGATGAGAATTGCGTTCTACGTCACTGGCATGGAGGATGATCCCTAAGCTGCTTGGATACACCACCCTGGAGCCAAAATTACAATCGGGTCGAGGCGTTATTGTTGTCCGAGGAATGCCACAAGCCCCGGGATCATCCTAGGGATTCAAACTGTAACTCATTGCCAATACCGGCAATGATTTGGGATATCCAGAGTCATAATAAAAGGAGAGCTTGTATGAAAAAGGTTATGACTCTGGATGAAATGAAAGAAGTATGTAAAGACCGAAAAAAATTGCAGTTAATTTGTAATGTTGGCGGCTTATTTACTCATAACTTTATGTTATTAATATACCTGATGGCTTTTATCATTCCTTTTCCCCTTAACTTTCACAGCTTCTTTAAGCTTACATTTATTCCTAACTCCATCCTTCAGAGTTTTTCCTGTCATGCTTCTCAAATGCTTCATTTCCACCGTACATACTTTGCTCATTTCACTGTCACTCACTGTCCACATCAAAGTCCGTAGCAATATGCCATCGCTTGTTCTTTGATATTATTTTTATTGCTCCGACCATTTGATTTCCCTTACACACCCTATTCTCAAGTTACCTTGTTATCTTCCCATTCTTTTTAAACATACTTCCTGAGTAAATTCATCCACAATTTCAACTTTCGTACCATTTAACATGAACATGTATTCTTCAGTTTCACTTTTTCTGTCAAAAATCATCACAACGCAACTACGCAACTAAACTACACATACACTGTAACTTCTTGTCGCGTTATCCCCGAAGGGGTCGCATGTGGCGAGTTGAACCTATTTATTTTTACAGGTAAGGAGGCCGGCCTTACGCCTACCACTTCAGGAAGTGGGGGATTCCCAGCTCCCGAGAGGGCTGGTACTCATTTCTTGTGAAGGCTGAGTAAACCTTGCCGGTATTTTATTTTCGGGTTTGAAATAAACACCGAAACGGGAAATCATTTCTGACACCCTCGGTGGGATTCGAACCCGAGCTCACGGCATGGAATGCAAGCAGTCTACCAACTGAGCTATCGACCGGACAGTGGAACATCACGGTGAGTAGAAATCCTATAGTCCTTCATCCTTGTTGTTCCGACCAATGAAAAGTCCAGGCTCTTGGAACAGTCATTGCGTCCCTGTCGTCGAGGAACCTTGGTCATTGTTGCATTGTCACATTCTTCAAACACAACCGGTATTCCCACATTCAGGAAAGGTGCTTCCACCCCTGCTGGAACCTATCGCAGTTCTGGGATGCCATAAAGCGCATCTTGGCGCTTGTTCGCGACGCATGGCCGCCCGCCAAATCGCTGCCCGCTGAAATGTGTATCGTGTCATAAGAGAATTATGCAATGGACTTTTCTGGAAACAGCAAATAAAAAAAACAACGTTATCCGCGCTTGCACACGCTGCACAATAAATATTTTAACAGTCGATAAAGTGTGGCCGAAGAGTTTTGTGATTAAAAAGGGTTTTCAAGGAAGTTTGAAAATGCAAAAAGGGCTTTGAAAGAATTTGGTTACGTAAGTTTTAACAATATAATGTGAATGGCATTATCAAAATGAATGCGTTTATTTTTCCAATAAATTCTAGAATTAATCGGGTTCGACCATCTTTTATTTGCAGCCTGCCAACGATACGTTTCGACGAGCGGAAAGCATTTACAAGGCTGATTAATTATCAAAGCAACCTTGACGTGGAGTTATTTGCGTCTAATAACTATTGATATAAACTGGATAGGAATATGATGTGCTGTACTAACCTCTTCTTCTTGATGTAGATCTTTTGATCTGTGACTTAAAATAATAAAAAAAAAAACAAACTCCGGCTCATGGTCCGTGAGATGAGGGCGTCTTTTATACTTTCTACTTTTATGTTTTTTAGTCTTCCAGCAGGACATTGACTTATTGCCATCTCGTTAGCTACCTTATATAAGAGGCTTTCATGGTTGATTCTGGAAACATGACATCTCTAAAATCCCCATTTTAATGAGCTACATTTGGATCTGTCCTATTTTCATACAAAATTACAAACATATTTAGACGAAAAAGATTTTTTTTTTAATTTCTAATGCATAAACGATAAAATATATCATTCGAAAGGAAAAACACGCATTTATATAAAATAATGGACTGGAATTATTGTGAAAACAACATCAATGGAATGCCATTTCTCTCAATTAAAAAAAAACATCATCTTATTCATAAAACAGAATTAAAATTTAATCCAGGATTAAGTCAACATTTCCATACTAAAAAATCGGCATAACTCTGATTTCACGTTCAACAAATTCAATGGATAAGCAGGGAGAGATTAACCTTGCTGCGTCGCCAGAATACGTTTAGACTCAACCAAAGCATTTTACCAAGAAATGTATGGAAACTTAAAGGCTCACCAGAGGCGCTGATTTGTTACTGTGCATTTTTTGGGTAAACGTTTAAAATGGAGTTAGAAGTAAACTTGTAAACTTGGAATGTTGCTGTGAAGTCGGGGCATTAAAAGGTAATGAAGAGTGACCTTAAAGCGAAAGCTCAAATAACCGAAATGCCTTTCAGAGATAAAGAACATCCCGAGACACTGATTGTAGTGATAATGCCAACGAGTATACTAACCCGTTCACCGCCAGAGACGAGATAACTTGAAGAAAATGTGACCAAAGTGGTCGATACTATATTTTTATTCCATTCTTAGGTTCCGCAGCGTTGAAAAATGATAGGACGTATTGCATAACTGTACCAAAAAATAGAAGATACAAATTTAGAAAACAAACAATGCAATACAGACGATTCCACCAAGGGTGTAGGAAATGATAACCCAGTTTGGCGGTTCTTTTAAACGCAACGCAACTAAGCTACACATATAGTGTAACTTCTTGCCGCGTTATTCCCGAAGGGGTCGCATGTAGCGAGTTGAACCTATTTATTTTTTCAGGTAAGGGGGCCGGCCTTACGCCAACCACTTCAGTTGAAGTGGGGGTTTCCCAGCTCCCGAGGGGGCTGGTACTCATTTCTTGTGAAAGCTGAGTAAACCTTGCCGGTATTTTGAAATAAACACCAAAATAGGAAATCCTTTCTGACACCCTCCTCGGTGGGATTCGAACCCGAGCTCACGGGGTAGAATGCAAGCACTCTACCAACTGAGCTATCGACCGGACTAGCTATCGACCGGACCCACAATCATTACCTACACTGGCAAGGCTTACTTAGCTTTAACAAGAAATAGAACCAGCCCCCTTAAGAGCAGGGAGAAATCTGTGAAAAAAGGTTTATCTGGCCAAAATATGTTGATTCGTTAATAAATAATTCTTGAAATGTAAAAAAATTGTGGAATAAAATTGATGGGGCTTTTGTCCAACTGTGTTAAAAAAAAAAAACAAATACGTACCACGCCACGAAAATCTGTACTCCACACATCCCGTAAATAGAAAAAATATGGAAGATACAAAAGCACCCCTAGTGAGTGAATCAGTTTACAACTTTTCTTTCGCTTTTATGGAGAATTACTCAAAATTGTATACTTACATAAGTGTCTGAATTAAAAGGTATTTATTATTTCAAAGAGGAGTATTTTCAAATTGTTTGATATATTTTGGTGAAGCAGACATGTGAAATACTTCTCAAATCCTGGCACACAAAGGGTCAAAATTTGGCACCTCCAGACCTGCCAGGAATGTATAAATCGACCGATTTAGTCAGTCACTAAACAAGGCAGCGTTAGGCAGGGATCAGATCTCGTACCTTATGGTGCTGTTGTTCTTTAAGGGACCTAAAATTCAAGTTACGACACTGCTTTCTGCAGTACAACGACCTCAGGTTCTACTTCTCTTTTCGTCTTTTTGTTGTTAATTTTATACAGCATATTATGTAGTCACCTTTTCTTAATTTTATCCTTGAAAGCAACTAGGGTCTTGCTTGAGTATTGGCGCTTTGTAGCGACGACTAAGCTCGTACCCCTCTGCGGCACTACAACAAGTGTCATAGACCCCTAGAGTCTTTAAAATCTAGGGAGTCTCCCGCACAGGATTTCTTACAAAAAAAAATCTTAGACCCACGCTTTGACAAATTAATGTTGCCTGGGCAGGAAGTCTCATCACCACGGTCTTACCTACCGAATTTTGGCGTAGTCTACTGGTTAATGATAAACAGTGCTATTCTTCTATCTCTAAATCTTATATCTATCTTCTATCTTCTAATCTCCAAATTTGGACCGGTCCGTAGTCCGTAGTGGCAACACTTCGGACTCGTAAATGGAAGGTTGTGGATTCGGATCCCGGCGGAGCACAAAAATATACCATTTATATTTCGAATGTGCTCTTCGCGCGCTGGGTTGAAAAATTCATAAAACCTTTACCAATGACCGGTCACCAAAGGTCCATCCAGCCTTACAGCAACTAGGGTCTTGCTTGAGTATTGGCGCTTTGTAGCGACGACTAAGCTCGTACCCCTCTGCGGCACTACAACAAGTGTCATAGACCCCTAGAGTCTTTAGAATCTAGGGAGTCTCCCGCACAGGATTTCTTAAAAAAAAAAAAAAAAATCTTAGACCCACGCTTTGACAAATTAATGTTGCCTGGGCAGGAAGTCTCATCACCACGGTCTTACCTACCGAATTTTGGTAATATTTGTATGATAAATAGGTCCGGAATTTCCACATGCAACCCTTTCGGGGATAACGCAGGCAAGAAGTTACACTATATGTGTAGCTTAGTTGCGTTTTTTTTGCGACATTAAAAAACATGATGAAACTGAAATTATCGATATTTCAGTTTATCGAACTTTTGTCTCAGGTTCACGGTCTGTCAAAAACACGTAGGCTATCAAGTAATGCGTGAACTTACAGGTAAGTACAAAATTATTGTTATTCCAATAATAATCATAAAGTGCCTCGTAGCAATGTCATGTAAACTGTATGGTTCATTACTCCAAATATAAAAGTTCAACAAGAGTTGGACTGAAAAAATGTAAAAAAAAAACAAAAGAGCGCCTCTAGGGAGCGTTTCAGTTTATCTATATTTTTGATTAAACGGTAGTGCTGAAATTGAACGGAAAATTTTGTACTGTGGATTGATAACGAAGTTTTAAAAGTAGAGATATCGAATGTGGTCATTGACTAATAACATCTGTGGACTAGAAATTATTTTAACGAAAATAGACATGTATATCTGTTTCAACTTGCTTACGAAAATGATCATTAGTAAGAAAGAGAAGGAAGAACTTCACAGTTGCATTTCCATATGTACAAAAAACTCGGCAGAACGACAAAAAAAAACTTGAATGCTGGTAACAATGGATGCCGACTTGACCGGAAATAGCAAGAGTTGACATATAACTCGCGTTATAAATAATGTGATTGCTAAAATTGGTGTCAATATTTCATATTTTCAAGGTGTATATTCATATTTTAATTTTATCACTCATCTCATTATAACTATTGTGGTGATTGTGCGTAATTTTTGTTATTGTTGCCGCCTACACCACTGCAACGTTCGACAGGAAAGAAACGAAAGTGGTAGCAAGTATGTATCAATTCAGTATGTTAGTTTCCACTCCTCTATGCTATTACTCAATGAATGTGGTGATACACTCACTTCAAGGAGCTTGAAGATGTTTATTGTCTCGATATTATTATTATTATTATTATTATATAAAATAGATTTGTAAAATGCTATTTTGAATCATAAAAAATGAACTTGCTTGTATTTACTTGTGTCGTTCCTAATTTTCTCGGTAATGATTTTTTTTTAAGATATTGTTACATTTATTTTAACGTTTTTAATTTACTTGGTGAGCATTGTATTTGTTTAAATTACACCTCAAGAAATGTCTGCATATATTTTCGTTCCCGGTCGTTGCCAATTTTGAAAGATATATCTGTTTGCTGTAAGGCTGCATGAACCTTTGTTGTCGGTCTTGAATTTTTTAATGTTTTGATGACAACATTTGAATAACTCATCTCTAATACACCTCTGCGGCACTACAACAAGTGTCATAGACCCCTAGAGTCTCTAGAATCTAGGGAGTCTCCCGCACAGGATTTCTTAAAAAAAAAAACTCTAATAAGAAAGAAACGGGAACTATATAGTATATACCACGTTTAAGGTCCAAGTGACATCCCATGAACCAGAAAAATTATTCAATCTTTGTATTGCGCTATTTCTCTTACGATGACTTTAAAAAGACTCCTTTCCATTCTATTTATATAGTTATTTATAAAATTCATATTAAATGCATGCCCTTAAACAGACTCGTGTAAGCTCGCTCTTACAAATGCTGCATGTGTATTGTGTACTTAAAATTCAATGACCAAACTTCAAATTAATATAAGCCCTGCAACTTTTGCCGACCTTCCCTAAAACAGAAGTACATACTAATCTAATCTAATCTAACCTAAGCTGCAAAGATATATATAATTTAAGAGTTATATTAAATGCATTCCCACAAGCAGAAATTTATAATTTCGCGCTAACACATGCCGCATGTGGACCTACAATATATAAACCCAATCTCAAATGAACATAAGCCCTGCAACTTTTGCCGACCTTCTCTAAAACAGAAGTACCATTGGAAAAGTGAACCATTTTTTACATCATAGGTGGTCAGCCTCTTATCAACATATGAGTCAAGGAATATGAACTTCACACCTTGTACAACAATCATGACAACCTTATGCCAAACTACATATAAACAAGGAATATGAACCAGAAAAATGATCCAAGCTTGGTATGGTACTGTTTCTCCTAAGTGTATTATAAAAATATTCTTTTTAATGGAGAGAAATGGCGAAAACGTAGATGAATATAATTGCAAATTAGTACTAGAAGTGAAACAGAGAAATACTTTCTTACTAACTGCAATTTTTCTTGGAATCAAATCAAAATACCAAAACATAAGTCAAGCCTGCATAACAATCGGCATGTCTCGATTTCAGTCACATCTGTGCCCCGAGCAGGCAGATTTTGGGTAAAATCACTCTTTAATACTTTCCGTAGACTTTACTTTACTCAAGTTTTGCAACTCGTACTAAGGGTATTGTTTCCATATTAAGTAAACACTGTCTCTTAATTTACACATTTAAATTTCAATCACAGTAATCTATGTAGAAGTCATGACTTATTCACATCATAACATCGTCTCGATTTGACTGTAAGCTATCGACATATCTCACATGTTTCGAGTCGATCACAGCTGTTTCTATATTCGGTGGCTGATTGAGGTCAGAGGCCGACCTTGCGGGGTCACCAGCAGAACGGGTCGTTGGTCGGACCGGTCTAGAGAACTACTACCATCTAGAGATGTGCCGAATTCAAGTTGTATCGAGAGATCGAGTAAGTATTGCTCAGTTTTATTCCTATGAAAGTCACAGAAAAATGTGCAACACTAAAGATATCGTCAGATGGTGTAGAAAGAGGAGAAAGCATTGCTCGGTTTTATTCCTATGAGAGTCACAAAAGCATGTGTGAAACTGAAGCCGTCATCAGATAGAATAGGAAGAGGAGACGAGGATTGAAGGGATCATGTATACTGCATTAGTAAAAGTAGAATAACCTGAATTGTGGCACATGAAATACCAGAAGGCTAGCGTCCACCAGGCCAACCAAATAAAATATGAAAGAACAGCAGGTCTTCTGCATCACAGGAAAAAGTTCCGTAGTAAAC
This sequence comes from Agapetus fuscipes, assembly GCA_951799405.1. NCBI lineage: Eukaryota > Metazoa > Arthropoda > Insecta > Trichoptera > Glossosomatidae > Agapetus > Agapetus fuscipes. The sequence continues at coordinate 11,064,986 of OX637355.1, read as the reverse complement.
AGATCTACTACAAGAAGAAGAAGAAAAAAGAAGACAAAGTCCGGTCCGATAAGAGAACCCAGACAGAGGACATCGTGAGAAGGGCATCTTAAGTAATACGTATAATCTAAATAGCAAATACACATTGATATTTATGGCTCAAGCCCTCCTCATACCCATACTTAAGCAACATTGGGCGTGGTCAGTACTTGGATGGGTGACCGCTCAGGTACACCGCGTGTCGTTGGCATCTCGGACCGGTCCGTAGTCCGTAGTGGCAACACTTTGGACTCGTAAATGGAAGGTTGTGGATTCGGATCCCGGCGGAGCACCCAAAAATACCATTAATATTTCGAATGTGCTCTTCGCTGGGTTGAAGAATTCATAAGCCTTTACCAATGACCGGTCACCAAGGGTCCATCCAGCCTTACAGCAACTGGGTCTTGCTTGAGTATTGGCGCTTTGTAGCGACGACCAAGCTCGTACACCTCTGCGGCACTACAACAAGTGTCATAGACCCCTAGAGTCTTCAGAATCTAGGGAGTCTCCCACACAGGATTTTCTTAAAAAAAAAAAAAAAATACTGTACCTATGTATGTGCTAGATGGACCTACAGCAAATGGACGCTTATTTATTTATTTATTTAATATAAAGACGCCAACAGAAGAAAGATTATTCAAAGCTATATATTATATCAAGTGGCGGAAGGCCTTCATACATGATGCATACCCATAAGCACGCACACGCAAGTTCGCGCCAAATCAAACCTCACATGAACATACACCTTTTAACTCTTTTCCTTGGAACCGGAGTGGCATTGGCAAAAGTGAACCAAGTTTTTAGAGCACTTTATTTTTATAATTTTTTTTTTATTTAGTAGAAATACCGACTTATAAAAATCAAGTAATTAAACGAGTATTTGGCGCATCTCTAACATCCAATTGATAGTGAATAGGTATATCTGGTATATACCACGCGGCTGCATATCTGTGCGCCGCGCCGGGCGCCCGAATTCTTGACCAATTTCTTCTCGGGCGCCTGTCTACATGTTTCCGCGACGCCGATGCTAAATTATAACCAGTAGGCGGCGCCAATACCGCCTTAAACGTTATCGATGCACATTCCGAGAATGCAACCGGGATATCGGAGATGGTTTTGGGCATATTTGTTTTCATATGGTTTTCATCGGTTTCCCGTTTAAAATGAGGCAGAAATGATAATAAAATAGACTGCATGGTTTCAATGGTGGAAAAATACGGATTGTTTATTTGGTTTTAAATGTATTTTTTTACTTTGTGCGTATATTTTTTGAAACTATTTTGTTACATCATTTTAAAAGGAAAGCCGATGGGAACCGGCTTGTATGGCACGCTTCGCCACTGATATGGAGAGAACAAATGGTGAAAGACTGGCGAAGAAAGTATACGATGCAATAATAGATGGATCTCGAGGTAGAGGAAGGCTGACACAGGTATGGATGGACCAAATTCCTGAAATGGCGAATGAATGGGATATCCATAGTCGTAATGAAATATGAAGTTGTTTGAAAAAGGTTATATCTCTGTATGAAATCAAAGAAGTGGGTAAGGACTGAAAAAAATTACGGTTAATCTTCAATGTTAGTTGCTAAGACATTAAAATATCGTAATGTATGTATGTTAGTTGAATTCTTGGTTGGAAGGGTCTGATCACCTATACTGTCAATCGAAGTGGGGGTTCCCAGCTCCTGAGGAGGCTGGTTCTCATTTCTTGGGAAGGTATTTTATTTTCGGTTTCAAATAAATACCGCAACGGGAAATAAAATCTGATATCCTAGGTGGGATTCGAACTCGAGCTTTCAGCATGGGATGCAAGCACTCTACCAACGGAGCTATCGACCGGACTGGTAAGTAAGTATAAAGAGTTATAAGAAAATATCTAGTCAAAACCGAAATGTACACAATATGATTGAAATCGTCAAAAAAACGTAAATCGAAAAATTAAAACCAACAGTTTTGAATATAGTATACACCATAGGTATACACCTTTAGTACTAAAATGACAGTTTGTGAAATGGGAAAAAGTCTGAGCAAAAAAAATGTAAGTTGAAATAAAAACAAAAATATTGCAGGGATTTACATAACAATGTGGATCCATATTCATTACTGAAACCGAGTCAAAAAAAATAAAATGGCAGAGCAGTGTATGAAAATATTTGCCAGTCTCCACTAATCATCTTTTATTCATTTTATTGGTTTCGATTAAACAGCACGAGGCGCGCGGGCGAAAGTATTTTTTATTCAGAACTGTTTTCATTCAAACACTAACGAGGTAATGGCCAGTTAGAGCCGTAATTTCCGAGTTTGAATTAACATTTTTGGACGTTAGTGTCAGTGGGAGGTTGTTGTTATATTTTGTGCGAAATATGGTCCAACCTCGACATAATGAACGGTTGAGCGAAAAAATGACTCGGTTTTCGAATGAGGTCCAACTAGAAATCCGAGTTATATCTGAAATCTAGGTTACAAAGAAATATTGACATTTAAAACTCATATTTAATGCGTACCCACACGCAGGCACATGTGAGTTTGCGCTTATACATACTGCCTGTGTACATACAAAATAAATCAAACGTCAAATGAACATACACTTTGCATCTTCTGCTGCGTTTCCCTGAAGCCGGGGTGGCATTGGCAAATGTGAACTAAGTTTGTAAAGCATGAGAAATCAGCGTCATACGAAACTATAATTCAAGCTGATTTTGGTACAACATTTTAGAGTTTTTCATTTGTTTTCTTTTTGTTTAATTTCAATGGCAAAGAAAAAGTCTTCGTTTGGCTATAAATTGCTGATAAATCTATTGTTATTTTTGACCCAGGAGTTTTTGTTGCTTTGTACTTCACAAGGAAACCATCTGCTATTTGAGAAAATGTTTAGTTTTGTATGAGCTTCCATGTGCTGTAAGTTCTTCTGACACATACATACAGGATGGTTATGAAGACGATTTGAACATACTTGTTTTTTTCAAATATATATTGTAGCCATCGACCCCCGCTGAGTCTAAAAAAAATATAACTGTTGCGAATGCAGAGCATCTCAATCTCTGTTTACAGGTGAGAATAAAAGCTTTTCTCGAAACATTGAGAACTGGCACATGTGAGTTTTTTTCGAGAAAAGCTCTTATTCTCACCTATTAACAGAGACTGAGATGCTCTGTAGTCAGACTAATATCTAAGCCGTCGAGATATACAGTTCTAAAACAGTTCTGTGTACGAACTGAATGTGAACCGTATCTGAAATAAAAATGAAAAAATAAATAACAGCAATTTTTATTAAATTTAACCTGGCAAAATACTAACAATATGATTGTTATTTTTTTTTATCAAATAAAGACGTACTCGTACAATAAAGTCTTACTCGTACCTTTTGTCATACGAATAAATGCTTTGATTTACGACACGCGTCGGTTCGTAGGTCGAGGTATGGTTGTATTTTAAGCCGAATACACAATACAGCGTAACATTTCGCAACGTGCATTCGCACTGTTATGAGACTTGCAATTTGCGTCACATTTGACAAAGTCACAGTATGGCGTCGGCTTTGTCGTGAAGGAGCGCACCCAAAAACGCAGCCGAGCATTTTATGGTTCCACGACAGGATTTCCATAGGCAGAATGTCCACCTGACAAAATGTCCTTCTGACAAAATATCCACGCGACAAAATATCCACGCAATAAAATTTCCACCCGACAAAATGTCCACTGATAAAATGTCCATCGACACAATGTCCACCGACAAAATGTCCATCGCAGAAATATATTCAACATCATATAATATATTGTTATGATTTTACTGGGTGTTATGTTATTTTTTAAATAACATAAATAAACCTATTGTTGTTCCTTTTAAATCATTTTCAATATACAACCCTTCCTAAAGTATAAAGTAAGCAACACAAAGAAAGAACGCCACGCCCTGAGAGTGATGCCGATGGAGCTAGCCGGAGTGAGTATCCTGTAGGTACCTCAAAAGGTACCTTTCCATTAAAAACCTAACATGGGGTCCATTTTAATTAAACTGCGACTATTTTGCACAATAACGGTTAACAATGTACTGATTATTTTTCTTGCTATAGCTTATGGACTTTGCGGCTCAATGTTTCAAGCGTCCTGACTCTCCACACAATTACGGCTCATATTTATACCGTTCGTATGGACGTTTTTCGTGTATACCAGATTTTTCTATTGTGAATTGTTCCACACACACACAGCGTGCTTAGGCTCACGTATCAACACTCACATAATGGACCCAGATACCAGAGCAGTCTACCACCATCCATTACTCCGGTTACGCACACCAGCAAACTACGTGCCTAGGTACATGTACACACAAACTCATAGCTTGTAACTATATAAATCTGAGTAGATATTTTTTCGGTGGACTTTATGTCGGTGAAAATTTTGTCGCGGTGACATTTTGTCGGTTGGACATTTTGTCGGTGGACATTTTGTCGCGGTGACATTTTGTCGGGTGGACATTTTGTCAATGGACATTTCGTCGTGATACGGAATTTTTATATTGAAATTCCACACGATGCCCTTCTTGCAGTTTTAATTCTTGTTTTAGTATAATGTTAGAGCCACCCAAATTTCATCATAAACGTGTCTTATGCAATCTCCACATAACTTCATACTCTAAAATCTAAGGTTTATGTTGAAGGTTCATATTATTATACTTGGTTCACGTTTCGTAACGGATTTAAGCAAATGTCCTCTTTATAAACCGTTCATAATAATTTCCAACATTTGAGTCTCATACAATCAAAATTAACAATGTGGATGTTATTTGGGAAATCAATATGGATCCAGGTTTTTCATAATAATCTATAATTTAAATTAAACTAGGGTTTATTAAATTGGAATTTGTTAGATGGATGTCGTGGCAGAGGAAGACCGAGAAAGGTATGGATGGACCAAATTTCCGAAATTGCGAATGAATGGAATATCGAGAGTCATAATAAAATAAGAACCTGTACGAAAAAGGTTATGACTCTGGAGGAAATGAAAGAAGTATGTAAGGACAGAAATAAATGGCGGTTGATCTGTAATGTTGGCGGCTAGGGTTTATTACATTGGAATTTGTTTTCTGTTTGTTGTCCATAGATATTATTATTTATTGATTTAAAAAATGTAATTTGCGTGTATGTTCCTTGACTTATAGGTTGGTATGCGGCTGACCACCCATACTGTAAAAAATGGTTCACTTTGCCAATGTCACCCCTGTGTCAGGGAAGGTCGGCAAGAGTTGCAGGGTGTATGTCCATTTGAGATTTGGTTTTTATGTTGTAGGTTCACATGCGGCATGTGCAAGCGCGAACTTGTACGTGTCTGGTTGTGAAAATGCATGTAATGTGAATCTCCAATGTAACATATCTTTGCAACTTAGATTAGATTAGATTAAATTTAACCAAAATTAAGACTTTGTAATGCGCCTTTCCATGATGTTTGATCATCCCAAAGGAGCTTATTTATACAAACGTGTGATAAAGTGAGTTTTAAGTGCTTTCCTAAACATATTTTCTAAATCTATCTCGCGCAGATCATCTGGAAGGCCGTTCCATGCAATTGGAGCAGCCACCTAGAAAGCTCGCTCTCCAAAAACAGTCTTCTCTCTCCTAATTTGCAAAGATATATTGATATTTAAGGCTCATCTTTAATGCATACCCATATGCAGACACATGTACATGCATTTAATATGAATCTTAAATGTAATATACCTTTGCCATTATAGATTATAGACATTATGGATTGTAGACGTCTCAATAAAACTTTGTCATAACAGAAATGATGATGGCATACAAGAATGCATATTGAATACTTATTTATTTATTAAGCACTCTAATTAGTAGAACATTTAATTGATAATTACAAACATAAGTAATATAACAAATATAAATTATGCCAAATGACTATTCTACTACGATTCAATAGAAAACTCGTGTTAGAAATAAATTCCATACACGAAGAAGCTTCCTTTATTGGCGTCAAGTTTTCCATAACATATGTGAAGGTCCAAAGTCCACATTACAATGGTACAAAAGTATTTCTTTATATATCATTTTTAAAGATTATTATTAATAATAATAATAATAATAATAATAACAGGCTGATTTATTTTAAATTACACATGATAAGAGAGCGCCGTTTTTGTGTGTGTCACACCTCAAGGGCCCTCTCCGATCATGGATAAGACTTTCTAAACAAGTGTGCCTTGAGTGCTCCTCGAAATACACCCACAGATTTGGAGTTCTTCACTCCGGGTGGCAGTCTGTTCCACTCCACCGGCCCCGCAACACGGAAAGCGCGGTCTCCGAAGTTTGTACGAATCTGACGGCGCGGCTGAACCAAATTGACTACTCCATCACCCGCAGATCTGAGTGTCTGCCTCCTAACACCCATTTCAACAGGTGAAATCATATCAGCCAGATAAGGTGGGGCCAAGCCATTGATGGCTTTATATACCATTAAACAAACACGGAAGACCACCCTCTCCGGGAAACGAAGCCAATGAAGTTTTTTTAACAGCGGGGTGATGTGAGCGAATTTGGGAATCCCGAATATGAGTCTTGCTGCCGAATTCAACACAGATTGAAAGCGATTAAACTGTTTCTTCGGCTGACCACTATAAAGCGTCGAGCAATAGTCAATCCGAGACATCACAAACGCACTCACCAGGGTCTTAACCGCATCTGACGGCAGACATTTTCTTATTGCCTTTATTTGGCGAAGCAAAAAAAAAGAAGAAGCTATTGTGGCATCTATTTGCCTATCCAGTGTCAGGTTACGATCCAGTAAGACTCCTAGAAGTCTTACCGAATCAGAAGGCTGGATTAGCTTACCTCCTATGGAGAGTGGTACTCTATTCACCAGAAGGTGGTCACGCCTCGATGTGGCTGCCCAGAGTATCTCCGTCTTATCCATGTTTAAGATTAGGCCATTGTTCCTCATCCACCCACCGACCTCCGCGATACACCCAGAGACCCTGCAACTGAGGTTCCTTGACTTATAGGTTGATATGCGGCTGACCACCCATGCTATAGAAAATGGTTCACTTTGCCAATGTCACCCCTGTTTCAGAAAAGGTCGGCAGGAGTTGCAGCGTGTATGCCAATTTGAGATTCGGGTTTTTATATTGTAGGATTACATGCGGCATGTTTTAGTGCGAACTTAAACATGCATGTTTTGTGAAAATGCGTGTAATGTGAATCTCTAATTTTACTTATATTTTGTAACTTAGATTAGATTAGATTAGATTAGATTAGATTAGATCAGGGAAGGTCAGCAAAACAAATGTATTCCAGGGCTTATGTTCATTTGAATTTTGGGTTTTCATGTAGTGAGTTCAATGTAGCATGCGCTAACGCGGATTTTGCGTGCCTGCTTTTATAAGGGAATGCGTGTCATATGAATCTTAAATGTAATATATCTTTGCAACTTAGATTATAGATTGTATAGATAAAAATTAAAAATGCCGTGTTGGTTCACGTTCCACTTTCAGGGCCCTCTCCAATGAGAATTTTTAAATGGTCTTTTGAGGTTTGTATTATTTTAAAAGCGCACCGAGCGGCAGTTTTTAAGTATGTAGGTAAGTGAAAATAGATATAGACTTATTTTTTGACCCGTAGATATTTATTGAGAGTTTGTAGCACTCCATTGTTATTGAATAAGAGATTTAGGCTTACACGGCCGGCTGATGATGCTGGAGTGAAGTTTTCCGGGATCTGTTGCCGTGGTCTGTGGGAGCTGGAGCTTCCGGACGTTTCGCCCATTTCTACGATGGGCTTCTTCAGCGTGAAGTATGATGATGATGAAGATCTTGATAAGAACTGTGATGGTCACTTTTCTTATCAAGATCTTCATCATCATCATACTTCACGCTGAAGAAGCCCATCGTAGAAATGGGCGAAACGTCCGGAAGCTCCAACTCCCACAGACCACGGCAACAGATCCCGGAAAACTTCACTCCAGCTCTATTGTTATTGTTTCTTAAAGCTGTGTACGCACGGAATCTGTTTTCGTGGAAATTTTTCGTTTTATTATCGTGACTGATAGTGGACACACATTTCATTTGAAGCATAAGTGAAAATGTATCTTTGCAACTTAGATTATATATTTTGAATACGTTAAAAAAAACTATCATTGTATAATAGTAATAATTGCAAGGCTAAAAATGTGAATAAATAATCAAAAAATTATAAAAAACAAAAGAGTTTTTGATATTTTTTCCGTTAAATACGTAAAATGATTAAGTACATTATTACTTGAAAAAATAATTCTGATTATTTTTCTATTCTTATTAACTCAATTCCAAACGGCATTATGACGTCATCAAGTTGAGGTTTTTACTCATTAATTTCGGCGTCTGCGGTTTTTCAAAAAAGTTTCTCACTGGAACAATGCTAACATAAACTTTGTAGAGGTCAAATTAATAAGCATAGTAACTGACATTATTTAAGCCACTGAAATTATCAAAAAAAAAAAGATTACAAAAGAGAGAAAGTGTTTTGTACAATTCATTGTAGCTGTGAATGTGACTCTGTTGCTGTTCACATAGGAGTGGCCAGAGCCTCTGCATAATTGCCTTCATTTCGTTCACTTTAATCGTATTCATTTCATTCTTTCAAAATCCCTCTAATCTACGATTTTTTTATAATCTCGCCCAATTTGATAAAGCAAAATAAAAAAAAAAAAGTGTTTTACCTTTACTCATTCGTTTTGCTAAACATTTTTTTTTATAATGCTACAATTTACTTGGGTCGTTTTTAATTAAACTGTGATTATTTATTTTTTAAGATGTATCTTACACAATATCAGCTTACAATGTACTGATTACTTTTCTAGCTTTAGCTCATCAACTTTACGTCATAATGTTTCAAGCAACTCTGGCCTTTCGCACCACTACGCATCGTTTTTATAAGTACGAAAGAGACGATTCTAGCATGTTCTAGATTATTCCACATACTTACATAATGGATTTTTCAAACACTTCCAGATTGTTCGACACACACCATCGTGCTTAGGCACACGTACCTCGATACATAGACACACGAACTCATAGTTCGTAACAAAAGATAGTAAATGTAAGCAGTAAGAAGATTTTTAGACATTCACAAATTGCCGTTCATTAAAAAGCATTTGATATACTTCCTCATGGAAGACTACCACAAATATGGAGATATAGCTGGAAGTCAACATCATAGGAGAGATGGAGCTCAGAACTAACATACCAGCTGGTTTGCAGCAAGCAAAAAAAAATTTCGCGATGTTTCGCTTGTTAAATAGTCAACTTTCTCAGGAGATCTTCTCGCTGAGCGTGCAAGAAGTAAGAAAACAAGTCAAGCGGCCGTAATTTCAACAAAAACCATTTGAAAAAGTATCCGGTTTCATATTTAAGAAATGTGTTTCGTAATGCACTGATTTCCGAGCATATATATATGAGTTTGAATGTTTTGACATTTAATGGTTTGTTTTGCTGGTTTTATTTTATTTTTATGCATTCTTTAAGGAAATTTATTCTTAATGACATTGCTCCGTGTCAAAATCGTATTTATTTGTTTGTTCGATCTGTGAATGAATTTCTTATCGAAATTCTATTTACAGGTGTGAATGCTAATGCGATATTTTTGTAAAAAAATCTTTGGACAATTGCGAGAACCCTTCCAGCCCCGTCTACGGTTTTTTCTGGGACAAAATTCTATCCAAAATTACAATTTTTTACTATTTTTTTGATTGCGGGACCGATGGAGTGGCAATCTGTTGGCATTTTCAAGGGATCACTGAAACGGCACCTTAATAAAATATCTCATTCGTGATTGGGAGGGCCCTTGAGGTGTGACAAACACAAAAACCTCGCTCTTTTAATAACAATAAATAAATCAACCTCGTACATATATCGCCACCTCAAACATAAAACTGAATAAGTGCTGATTCACTGATTTGAGAAATCGTGAATAAAACATTCCGTTGGGTGTAACTTCACATAGTACCTAAGTGAACTAATTTTAATAAAGTGTTCATTAAAAACTTCTTAACTACAGAATTGTCACATTTTTAAATATTTTTTGTCGTAGGAAATGGGGGAAAATGTGCATTTATCTGAGAAACCCATGTTAGCTTAATATGTCACTTATTCAGTTTCACCTTTAAGGTAATATTGATACATCGGGATTCTCCTCAGTGCTTGTTTGGCTTATCTACCATTTAATTCAAAGATGACCTTTACATGAAATTGTCGTAAGAATAATGTATTCCTTAACTTATAGGTAAGTATGAGGCTGACCACACGTACTGTAAAAAATGGTTCACTTTGCCAATCCTGTTCCAGGGAAGGTCGGCAAAATGTGCAGGATTTATATTCACTTGAAATTTGGATTTTATTTTGTAAGTAGGTACACATTCAGAATTTGTAGGCGCGAAATTACTCGTGTCTGTTTGTGGGCATTCATTTGATATGAGCTTTGAACGTGTATACATCTTTGCAACATAGATTATAGATGAGGCCCGTTATTTTTCAACGTTAGTATAGCGACATGATACTAAATAATAAGAACGCATTTATGACAAACGTGTAGGTAGTTTCTATTGATCATTCACATAAGCTAACGTTGAAAATACCGGGCCTAAAGGTACATACGCTTTTATCTATATGACATACGAACCAGGTACCATTTGATTAAGAGTAATGCATTAATCGCAAGATTACATTAAGTGATGGCGTAGACCAAGAATGTTGGGAAAGTTATTATCGATTCTTGGCGCCAAGAGTTTCAGGGTGAGATGTCATCAAGGCTGTATCATCCATAATATGCATCGATTATTGATGAGAAATGAAACTCATCATCATTATGCTAAGAGCCGGTTTCTCCTTGCGATGAAATACCAATGTGTGACTCATGTGGATGCTGGTTAGTGGTATTATTGCGTGTATTTTTAAACATTCTAGAAAGAAGGTACCAATTTTTCAGTATAGATTTAGTAGTAGGCTCCGAACATTCAAAATATCCCTCGGGTATGTGACGTGCCTATATAATCTATCCATAATCTAAGTTGCAAGGATATATTCATTTAAAGTTCTCAAATGCATGCCCACAAACAAACACGTGTAGTTCGCGCTTACAAATGCTGATTGTGTACTTACAAATAAAATCCAAACCACAAATTAACATAAGCCCTACAACTTTTGCTGACCTTCTCTGACACAGGGGTGACATTGGCAAAGTAAAACATTTTTTTTTTAAGTATGGGTGGTCTTTCTTGATTATCGGGATTCCATTTTTTTAAAATTATTCTTCTTCTTTGCGTCAGCTTCACACGGTATTTGCCCAGTAACGAGCAATGTCTACAGCTCTTTGGTTTCCCGCAAAGAGATCATCCATGGAGCAGCTTGTCGGACAGGAGGGACAACACCGCAGGTGCTCCATAGTTTGCTGAGCTCCACACTCACATAGTGTAGAGTCCTCCCGTCCCAGAAATCCCCAGGTCAACATGTTGGCCCGGGCTCTTCCAACATTGGTCCTCAATTTTTTTAAATTTATCATGGATGACTATTCCTTGACTTATAGGTTACTATGAGGCTGACCACCCATACTGTATAAAATGGTTCACTTTGCCAATTTCACCCCTGTGTCAGGGAAGGTCAGCAAAAGTTGTAGGGCTTAAATCTCAAATGAACATTTTCATTTTAGATTTGGATTTTATTTGTAAGTACACATTCAGCATTTGTAAGCGCAAAATAAACGTGCTTGTTTGTAGGCGTGCATTTGAGAGCCTTAAATGTTAATATATCTCTGCAACCAGGGGCTTGCATCCCATACAGGCACATGCGCCTAATCGGTAGGCAATATATGGAAAGAACGCATTTAAGCTTGACATTGAGATTTAAAACTGAAAATATAAGTTCGATTCCTTTTACGATTGCGCAGCGTTAACCACTGGACTAAAAAAAACAGGAAATTCCTCAGACCAATTGTAAACATATTGAATGATAAAAAAAATGAATTATTGGTCTTGAAACGTTTTATTTGGCGCTACAATAATTATAACACTCGGATAATCTATTGACTTCCTTCCCCTATCACGTAAATACCGCGAGAAATGATAAATTGTGTTGTAATACGACAAAGGTGACTTAATCTGCTGCAGCGTTCAAGTAAAATGCACAGCTCTCAGTAAATGTATCTAAGCTGCACATGCAGTTCAACTTTCTATTACAATATCCCCAAAAAAGGGCTCCGTGTGGCGAGTAGAACTTATCTATTTTGACAGGTAAGGGGGCTGACATAACACCAACAATTTAACTTGAAGTGTGACTTCAAGTTATGTGTGGGGTTACCAACTGTAAGCAACACATATAGTGTCACTTTTTGCATTCATTATCCCCGAAGAGAACGACAAGAAGGTCTCTTGCATGCCATAATGGAGGGGATGACCGAGGGGACCAACTCTAGGGGACGCCCACGCCAGGAGTACCTGGAGGACCTGTTGGTGGACGTGCGCTGCTCAACATATGCAGAACTAAAAAGAGCCGCACAAGACAGGTTAGAATGGAGAAGAAAAGTAAAAGATATTGCTGCAAACCAATCCTACGATTGAAACTGGAGAAGAAGATCCCCGAATGGGTTTATGTGGCGAGTGGAACATATGTATTTTGACAGATAAGGGGACAGGTTTTTCGCCAACCACTTCAGTTAAAGTCAGGTTTTTTCAGCTCCGGAAGGGAAGTCATTTTATGTGAATGAGTAAACTTTACTTTGCTTGAAATAAACATCAAAACGGGAAATTATATTGTCAACGACGTTACCATGTTGAAAGCACCGGTTCCCATAGATCACCGAAGTTAAGCAACATTGGGCGCGGATAGTACTTGGATGGGTTACCGCTCAGGTATACCGCGTGTCATTGGCATCTTGGACCGGTCCGTAGTCCAGTGGCAGCAGCAGTAAATGTAAGGTTGTGAGTTCGGATCCCGGCGGAGCACAAAAAAATATACCATTTATATTTCGAATGTGCTCTTCGCTGAGTTGAAAAAATCATAAGCCTGTAGGTACCAAAGACCGGTCACTGAAAGGTCAATCCAACCTTACAAGTTACAACAACTGGATCTTGCTTGAGAATTGGCGCTTTCTACAGCGACGACCAAGCTCGCAGAGGGCTCTTGAGGTGTGATACACACAAAAACAGCGCTCACCAAATAAATCATCCTAATATTATTATTATTTTATGACACCCTCAGTGGGATTCAAACCCGAGCTCTCGTCGTGGAATGCAAGCACTCTACCTACTGACTTCAATTTTCTTTTGCTATAACAGAATTGTAATGTATATCACTTTACTTGTATACCATCATCCAGTTGAAATAGATACATATAAGTAGATTTAGATTAGTAGTAGATAGGTACAGATCAGGGATGTGATTTAGGATATCCATATCCGTAGCCGAAACTATCGGATATCTGAAATAAAAAAATGCCCGTGTCCGAAACTGACATAGAAGTTCTGGATAATTTCGGATATGTTGTGTAAGATTATTAAAATTTCGAATGATGTATTGTTTTTAAAAAAAAAAAAAATTGCATCATTCACAGTTCGATAGATAGCTCAGTTGGTATGGTGCTTGCATTCCATCCCGTGAGCTCGGGTTCGAATCCCATCGAGGGTGACAGAAATGATTTTCCGTTTCGATGTTTACCTATTTCAAAAAGGCAAGGTTTACACAGCCTTCACACGAATGGATACCAGCTCCCTCGGGAGTTAGGAAAACACCTAGGAAACTAGACTGAAACTAAATGATAATCTATAATTAATGTCATGTAAATTATCTTATTTGTAGGTATTAGCTTTAACAATTTCTTAAAAATCTAACATCCGTAGAAACTAGCAGATACCCGAAGTTATTCCAAGTGCAAAACCGAAATTATAGTGTAATGATTTTACCGGGCTCAATTTTATAAAAAATGCGTTTTTTTAATTGGTACAATTTATTTTAAGATACGGATCACATTTTGTTCGTGCATAGAGTTGTTTTTGAACTGTAAAGCTCGACGACTTAGATACTTGTCAGGCTAGAGAGCATCTCGGTCTCTATTTATAGGTGAGAGTAAAGGTTATTTTCAAAATATTGAGAACTGGCACATGCAAGATTTTGACATAACATTCTACTTAGAATATTCGAGCAAACACTCACACAATCTCAAACAAATACAAATACAATTATTGAAGTATCTACACCTAGAGACTTCACTGGCTCACATAGACACAACTCACACATACACACAATTACACATAGCACATAAAGTTTATTTTCGAAATATTGAGAACTGACACATGCAAGATTTTGCCATAGTATTCTACTCAGAATATTCGAGTAAACACTCCCACAATCTCAAACAAATACAATTATTTAAGTACCTACATCAAGAGACTTCACACAGACACACAATTACACATTTTCAACAATATTATTCTCATATCCGTATTCATATCAGAAATTTCATATCCGGAACATCCCTACACACTGATACAATAGAGATACAAAATGCTCTGAGATAGATGATACTGATATTTAAGGAAATACACCAGAGCAGAGGAGTCAATCGTCTCAGGCATAAATTTCTGTCTCAGACATGTTGGAAGGCGTTCTCTATTGACATTTACGTCTGCCTTCCTCGTCTTTGTTTTGAGTTATGAAGCGTATCGCTCGCATTCCTTCCCAGCATTTCAAGTACAAAAACTAAAACATATTTTAGTATAGAAACTGAAACAGCACCTCAAGCGAACGTTTTCCTTTTGATAAACGCTTTCGTAGAGTCTGAACGTAAACTTGTCGGTAGAGATAGCGAATGGTTCTGTCCTTGAAATTGTGAGATCTTCGAAGTGAACATTTTGGTGTATTCTTTCAAATGTAAAGATATACGGTGATCTAATCTTATGGAATGATACTGAGAAATCTAATTGTGAAAATAAATAGGTTAAACACAATGAGGTTAGAACACATACACTGAGTATGTACCTACTACGCTATATTAAAAGTAGAACTAAATCTAATCTTATCTAATCTATATTTTTTAGGGTTTGGTGGTTTACACAGTGAAAGTCCATTGTATATTAATTAAAAAGACACTGTTTCAATTCACTTATTATTTATTTTAAATATGCCAAACGCTTTCGCCTGAAAAGGCATCCTCAGGACAATGACAATGACAAATAGTTTAGAAGAGAATTTTAATTTTGATTTGTCATTGTCCTGAGGATGCCTTTTCAGGCGAAAGCGTTTGGCATATTTAAAATAAATAATAAGTGAATTGAAACAGTGTGTTTTTAATTAATATTATCTAATCTAAGTTGCAAAGATATGTTACATTGGAGATTCACATTACATGCATTCTCACAACCAGACATGTACAAGTTCGCGCTTGCACATGCCTCATGTGAACCTACAACATAAAAACCAAATCTCAAATGGACATACACCCTGCAACTCTTGCCGTCCTTCCCTGAGACAGGGGTGACATTGGCAAAGTGAACCATTTTTACAGCATGGGGGGTCAGCCGCATACCAACCTATAAGTCAAGGAACATAGATGACAAATTAAATTTTTTAAATCTTTTAAATGGAATGATGCTGAGAAATCTAATTGTGAAAATAAATAGGTTAAAAACAATGAGGTTAGAACACATACAGTGAGCATATACCTACTACGCTACATTAAAGGTAGAACTGAATAAGTGCTGATTCACTGACTTGAGAAATCGTGGATGAAACATTTTATTGGGTGTGAACTAATTATAAGGAAGTCTTCATAAAGGACGTCTAAACTACATTTTTTTTTCCTTTTGTCTTGTTTTTTCTCTCGTAGAAAATAGAGGAAAAGGTGCGGTCGATAGCTCAGTTGGTAGAGTGCTTGTGGGTGCGAACATACATGCGCCTGTCTGTGGGCAATTGGGCATGCATTTAATATGACTCTTAAATGTTAACATATCTTTTTAGCTTAGATTATAGATTATAGACACCCTCGATGGGACTCGAGCCCGAGCTCTCGGCATGGAATTCAAGCACTCTGACAACTGAACTATCGACCGGACGTTTCTAGTCTAGTACAATTTTTACTATAAATAATTTTCAAATTCTCTGAATACCGATAAAAATATTGCCTACCTACGCTTAAAATGTTGTGCACGTTCCTGGCTTACTTGTGAGCGTGCGTGGAGTGTGAACCTCAAATGCTTAAGATTCATGTCGGTGTTATGGCCGAAGGGGCCAATGCGGGCTGATCTTTCAAGCGTCTTTGGAATATAATAACGTTGGTTCGATCCCCGCCTGGGTCATTTGACCATAACTTTGACCGTGTTTCAACATATGTTATTGGGTAATTATTAATTAATATTTCATTAAAATAAACAATAATGAATTATTGATTGATGATATTTATAGCTGTTTCTGGCCAGGTAGAATAGGTTGGTGAATTGCATTCGTCTTCACACATCTATTAAAAAAAAAAAAAAAAAGTGTGTGAATTACCGGTAGAATAAATTTGATTTCGAGATAAATTTTAACATTGTTGGTAACATTTATTTGTTAGTAACATTTATTAGGTAGGGAAAACTACGCACGAAGACAGGGACATGTGAATCTGATTGGAGTAAAGATCTAATGACAATGCGACATTTGTATCAAGGTTTGTTTATATTTATTTTTTTATTCATTTAGGTAAGAAAAATCCCGCGATAAAGACATGGATAACAATGAACCTGTGACCTCTTAAAGAATTAGGCAAGATGACGTCAGAAGTCAAGGTCAATCTAATCTGATATTATGAAATACAAAGCATATTTTTATGTATATTCTCTTTGGAGCCACCGTTCAACTAATTTTTATGAATAAATCAGGAAACATGTAAAATATTCTCAAAATTGTTCCGTTGAAGTTTGATATCGATCGGATCACAAAGAAAAAATCACAATTGTTATTTTTTTCGTATTACATGCATGTAAAAAGTTTTTCGCTCCACCAAATATCAAAAAGCGTATAGCGAACCCTCTAAATAGATCGTGTGAAGGTCGATGTCGATCGGACTGCAACTATTTTTTTGGTCATGTGTTGCCTGAAATGGCTATCCTTATTTGCGGAAATAAATTTATTCTATCTACCCAAATGGCGAAGTAAAGCACTCTGGGTACCACTAATAGAAACAAAAAAAATATTTCATTGGAAAAAAACTGGTTCAATTCTGCTGGGAATCGAACCCGCGACCTTTCGTTTACGAGAACGTTATGCAAAAGTAAACAACCACTAGACTACCGACCGGCATTTTTTTGTGCTGTCATATACCCCCGACATTGACTATCACAAGAGAGTACATGGGTGTCATAGAATAAAACATGGCGGCGTATCAACAGCTGATCCGTTTCATATGGAACCAGATCAGCTGTTCAGGAACCGCTAAGTTTTATTCCGTCCTATCTGTAAATAGGTCCCTAAGGTAAGACTTCTGTAACTGTAAACTGTAAATTGTAACTCTGTCGCCATTCCGTTAGGGGTGGCCAGAGCCTCTGCAGAGTTGCCTCCATTTTTTCCTATTCTGACATACCTCTTTCAACTCCTTCATAATATGAATGGAATATGATGGATATTATCCATTACCTTTTTCATGCATTTTCTTCTTTTACGCTCACTTTGTATATCCCATTCTTTCACAATCTCCTCAATCTGATCACTCCCATACTTTTCTCGGTCATCCCTTCCCTCTTTTTCCTTTCACACTTTCTTTGTATACATACTTTGCCAGTCTATTATCATTCATCCTTTCCACATGCCTAAACCATCTCTTACTGATTGAAATCGAGACCCAGGGCAGACCCGGGTGTCTCACTGGCTTATAAACTGTGGTATAAGAAAAGAAAGAATATTGCGTTTTTTCAGTACCTACCTGGATTTTTGCGTTAATTAATTGTTTATGCTCACAATCAACTTTGCAGCACAATCAATCCTTTCGAGTTTAGTGAGAGCTCTAAAAAAATGGTGAGCCATAAATATTTAGGAGGATTATAATTCTGTATAATATGGTCAAGCTCAGGCACCCTACAAACAATTATTTTACATTCCACATTCTTGCACGTTAACCCGTGTATAACATTTCAGAGCGGTATAATATGTCCCTGCAGAATTATCGCTTCCAAGATGAACTGCAATTTTACTTTGCCAATGTCATCGCTGTTGCAGGGAAGGTTAGTAAGAGTTGCAGGGCTTATTTATTCATTTAAGATTGGGGCTTTTTATGTTGTAGATCCACATGCGGCATGTGTGAGCGCGAATTTATACGTGTCTCATTGTGAGAATTCATGTTATATTAATCTTACATGTTATATATCTTTGCAATTTAGATGGTAGATAAAGACTTCTTAGTGTAATTTTTCTATGTTAAGGCGAAAAAAATTGACTATATAACTTTTTTCACATTAAAATTTTAGACAAAATTTCTAATGACATTAACATATTAAAAAATTGAGGTAACTGTTATGTACTTTCATTAATTCGTTGGTATGAGGCTGATCACTCAACTAAATGCTGGTTGATAAGCTGTCCATAGAGTTTGGTTTTTGTAATGGTTCGCTTGACTGGCTGGTATCCTATTTGTCTGATCGCTGGCAGTCCGTATGTTATGGTGGAACAGAATCTTCACTCTATCCTGTCAAATATGGGGTGCCGCAGGGTTCCGTACTCGGACCTATATTATTTATCTTATATATAAATTCCATTGACAGGATAACAAATAAGTGGGGCTTCTTATCCCATGGATATGCGGATGACCGCATATTATACAGGTTTGCTGATCCTGATCAGAAACATCTGCTGGAAAATGACATAGTAGGATGTATAGGGGAAATTGCGCGATGGATGGCACATTGTAAGCTTAAACTTAATCCATCTAAGACAGAGATAATGTGGATCTCTTCCCCGCGCAGACAGCACCTTTGTGGGACTAACTCTATTCCTATTGAGGGTGTGAGTATCAAACCATCCTCAATCTTAAAATTTCTTGGAGTATATATAGATTCTGGACTTTCACTGGAAACCCAAATATCAAAAACAGTAAGTGCTGGAATGTTCCAGATTAGATTGATCAGGAGCATCAGGAGATGCTTGCCAGTCGAGGAAACCAAGGCTCTTGTTGCTGCATTTGTGCTCTCCCGGCTTGATTACTGTAATGGGATATACAGTGGCTTGCCACTTGTACAGCTGGGCAGACTTCAATCTGTGCTTAATGCTGCGGCACGTTTGATCTGTAATTTAAAAATTACTGAGCACATCACACCCTCACTCAGGGATCAGCTTCATTGGCTGAAAATAAAGGAGAGGGTGGAGTACAAGGTCTGCTTAACTGTATTTAAGTCCTCGCAGAACATTGCGCCACTGTATATCTCAGAGCTATGTGTGGGGGACACAGTAGAGGGTAGGCGGGGTACTCTGAGGTCTGCATGCAGTACTGCTGTGAATAGATTCAGGGTTCCCTGCAGAAGCAACATGGCCAATTATTTAGATCGTGCTTTTTGCATTGCTGGCCCTCTGCTGTGGAATGCCTTACCACACGAGCTGAGAGCTGAGGAGAGTACAAGTGCATTTAAGTCAGGATTGAAGACATGCTTGTTCGGGAGGGGCTATGGCTCTGCAGTGCCCTTGCAGTGAATTCACAAAACGGCACTAAAAATATTGTCAATTTATTATTATTATTATTAAAATAAATACCTACCCACTTTGGTGAATTTCACCCCTGTTTTGCGAAACACAAAAATACTGATGTTTTTTCCTGTTAATTACGAGTAATTGTAAAAATTGCATTTTATATTAGTAATAAAGGGGCTTACTAAGAATATCATGATTTTTTTCGTATTTACTTGGGGTTTAACGAAAAAAAGTTCTTTACTCATGAGAAAATACTACAACGGGGGTGGCAAAAAGTGTACACTCTAAACAAATGCACCACAATCGGTTGTTTCAGACTTGTATTAAAAAACTAAATAAAAAATTATCACACAAGTATGTTGAACGTTGAATGATAAGTGATGCTTTTGGGGAGAGGTATCAGGTATTATTCAAGCCCTACTATAAATAACCTATCTTTCTCGAAAATAAAGCTAATTCATTGTTACCATAAAAAGGGTTTATGTTTTTATATCGATCATGCCTAAGCATCTCTTTACGGCTTATAATTTGTATTTTCGGCAACGAAAAAAGCATGATTCATAATCTCATCCATAAAGTTATTCTCCTTTCTTTTTGGTCGATCTAAATCATGTTATTTTGTAATCTTTTAATCTGTGTTGCAAAGATTCATTCTAATTTAATATTCGTATTAAATAAATTATCATAAGTAAGTACGTGTAAGTTTGTGTTTACACCTACTGCATGTGGACTAACAAAATAAGACCCTAATCTAAATCTAAATCTAAGTTGCAAAGATATATATCATTTGAGGTTCATATTAAATGCATTCCCACAAGCAGACACGCATAATTTCGCGCTCACACATGCCACATGTGGTCCTACAATATAAAAACCCAATCTCAAATGAACATAAGCCCTGCAACTCTTGCCGACCTTCCCTGAAACAGGGGTGACATTGGCAAATTTAACCATTTTTTACAGTATGGGTGGTTAACCTCATACCAACCTATAAGTCAGGGAAATCACAGTAAACTCTCTGCTCGTGATAAAGGTTCTCATTTATTATGAAGGCAGAAATACATAATATAAACTTTGTGCTCCGCTAGGAATCGAACCGACTACCTTTCAAATACGAGTTGGTAGCTTGGGCTTAAAGAGTACCGACCGTTCTTAGGTGACCATGTTATGTTGACGTGACTAAGCGTATACTTCATAAAGACGTCGCTGGTAGTCGCATAGGGAACGCAAGCATACGGCGAGTGGAAACTATTTATTTTCACAGATAAAGAGGCTGCCTTTGCGTCAACTACTCTACTTGAAGTGGGAGAATTTCTGGGCTCGAAATGGCAGATTCTCATTTCTTACATCTTGATGAAATTTTGATCTTGGGTTTGAAAAAATAATCTAAAATTATTTCTGACACCATCGGTGGAGATCGAACCGTAGATTCTGATACGACAAGCGTTTTACCAACTGATCTATCGAAGGTTTATCTAGTTAATAAAGGAATAAATGATTTACTATCACTAATATCACGTTTTTCAGGGAAGTTATAATAACTGAAAAAAAATGCTATTACACAGGGCTTTTAATCTGAAATTTCACCTGCACCTTTCATAAGAGAAAACCTAAATTTTAAAGTTGTCGTACTTCTTGAATGAAATCTTTAAGATATTAAAATGCATATTTTTGCAACATAGATTACTTTTTCATTAGCTGTCAAACCTCAAAGTGTAGGTTTGAATTGATTGGTGAATCAACATAAAAGTATGCAAACACATCCTTTTGATTTCTCGGTATTCCCATGAACAGGCAATCCTGTCTGTTAATAAACAGACCGATTTATTTGCTTCACATTAACAAGAAAATTAAATTCTAGGACAAAAATATTCAGTTGAAACTTGTACAATGTGTTTGCTGTAGAATAACAATGTAAATTTTATTGCAAGCCTCATAATCTACCCACTTGCAAGTCCACATATGACAAAAACCTTCGTTTCCAGTTCATCGTAACGAATTTAGGTCACCATCGTCAACACCAATATTGGCGCTGCAACCAAAAGTGACTTCTTGGTGCGCAGTTTCGTATCAATCTTTTCTAGCAATCATCCGGTTGATAGCTCAGTTGGTAGAGTGCTTGCATCGACGGTTCGAATCCCACCGAGGGTGTCAGAAATTATTTCCTATTTCGGTGTTTATTCCAAACCAAAAATAAAATACTGGTAAGATTTACTCAGCCGTCACAAGAAGCAACCCCCTCTCTCAGGGTAAGTCTCCCCTCTACTGACCCACGCCCTGTATATCCATCCCATCCGGGGATGTGTCACACGACTCGCATGCAAAAGTTATGTGAGATACCTCGGGAGCCTCGGGAGCTCGAACACTTTAGCTAAAGTAGTTGGTGTAAGGCCGGCCCCCTTTACCTGTAAAAACAAGAAGGCTCCACTCGCCACATGCGACCCCTTTGAAGAAAATGCAGCATGAAGTCATGCTATATGTGTAGCTAAGATCTGATCGCGCAGTACAAATATGTTCTCCACACAATTTTAAAAAGCTATACGCATACGGCCATGTTTTATCGCTTGCTATCGTAAAACGATCGTAAGAAAAGACGAGGCTGCTTAGTTTGAAGTCATTTATAATTTTATTTATACTCTATAATCTAAGCTGCAAAGATGTGAACATAATATGTTAATTCAAGATTCAAATAATATGCATGCATTTACCAAATCAAGACACGAATCTCAAATAAATATAAAACCTTACAATTTTCACAGACCTTCCCTGAAACAGGGGCGATATTTGGCAACCATTTTTTTACAGAATAGCCTCATACCAACCTATGTTAACAACTTTATTTAATCATATAACTCCATTGTTGAAAAAACTGCATTGGCTTCGTGTTCCGGAAAGGGTGGTCTACCGTGTTTGTCTGATGGTTTACAAAGCTGTCAATGGTATGGCTCCTACATACTTGTCTGACATGTTCTCACCCGTTGAGATATATTTGAGACGCCAAACTCTTAGATCTGCGGAGTGTAGGGTGGTTGACTTAGTCCAGCCGTCACGTCAGCCACGCACTAATTTTGGGGACCGTGCTTTCCGGTTTGCGGGTCCAATGGAGTGGAATAGACTACCACCTCATGTAAGGAAGGCAGAAACTGTTGGTGTCTTTAAAGGAGCACTAAAGACGCATCTTTACAAAAAATCTTATCCGTGATTTGAGAGGGCCCTTGAGGTGTGACACACACAAAAACGGCGATCTTTAATTATGTGTACCTTATAAATAAATTATCCGTGTATATATGTATATATACGTCAAGGAAGTATGAGTCATACGGCTTATAATTCAAGGAAGTATTTCTATAATAACAGTTCAAAAAAATCATCATTTAATCACATCAAAATATTTCAGGTCAAAGGTTGAATAACAGAGAATTTCTAAGTATTGTTTTAACTTTAAAAAACACACATTTTTTCAAAGAATCTGTGAAACTTTTCGGTGACCGCTATCGGGAAGGAACTGCTAATTAAATGTATGTATTTGACCACAAGATTGTAAAAATTGCTGGCGCCAAAGCTAATCACAGTATTTTTAATTAGGTACATACTCGTGTGTGTGTTTTTCTCTTTCCTCAGAATTAAATGTGATCATCGCTTGTATATTTCAAGAAACCCTTTTTACCAGTGGATGTCAACAGTTTTTTTAAATTTTTTGATTAAAATATTCTTCTTTTCGTGCCACTTCTATCAAAGATCAACGATCTATCTATAATCTAAGTTGCAAGGATATATTAACATTTAAAGCTCTCAGATGCATGCCCACAAACAAACACGTGTAGTTCGCGCTTACAAATGCTGAATGTGTACTTACAAATAAAATCCAAACCTCAAACAAACATAAGCCCTATGACTATAACTCTTGCCGACATTCCCTGAAACAGGGGTGACATTGGCAAGGTGAACCATTTTTTACAGTATGGGTGGTCAGCCTAATACCAACCTATAAGTCAAGGAAGTGATCATTGTGGCTATTTGGATCTTGGATGCTTCGGCTCGACACAAGGACACAAGTTTGGTTGAACCATTGTCGTAGGTTTTTCAACAATTTCATTAAGATTCAACTCTTTTTACCAAAAGACCGGTCACAAACGTTCATCCTCTATAATCCAAGTTGCAAAAATGTATTTAAGGTTCACATTTTTTAATCATTAATTGTTCCATTACTTACATGAAAAATGTTAAAGGAAAAAATAACTCGTGTCTTCTTGTGGGCATTCATATAATATAAATCTTACACTTGTTTACATCTTCAGATTCAAGTCCATCAAAAATTTTTGTGATTCAAAATTTTGTTTAGGGTTTGGCACCACTCGAAAAAAATACTTAGTATTTTTTACCATACCTAATAATAATCACATACCAATACAGATACTTTCCCGTGAAGTTCAACAGGAACATAATACCCGCATTATTATATCACATATTCCAATCTAAAAGAAGCGTAAGCGACACACTAAAAAAGAAACAAAATTAACCCTTACTGACGACATGAGAGAGGTGCACTTTTGATCGAGGGAATAATGCGCCTTGAATCAATTTGTCGACTGCATCGGAAGGTGTTTGGAACTTTTAGTATCATTTTTATTTTGCACATCATCTATATATTTTTTTCTTCACCGGCTTGTATAAATACTATGTGTATGCGCAAGGTTGCCAACATTCCATCTCAAGAGTTCGAACAAGACGTTTCTTGCAGGCGTCGAAGTGAATTTGTAATTTTTTTGTTCGTTTCGTGAACACTGTCGTGCATTGCCTTTCAATTGCGCAAGCCTTTTTTTTTCTCTTGTTATTGTTTTTTGTGATTGAACTGGTCTCTTTTGTTAGTTTGTGTCTAAGAGTATTTTTTTAGTATTGCAAGATGGCGCGGTTCACTGTTATGGTAAGAATCTGTCTTTTACGTAGTGAAAGTGTTTTGTTTTTTTGTTGTTGTTTTGTTTTGTTGGTAGGACAACACTATGCGTTGAATATTTTTAAATATTGATGTCATACTGCATATTTTTTTTTGTTACGAAATTTTACAACTAACATTTGGAAATTCATTGCTTTAACAAATAATATTTTTTGTTGTTTTAGTAAACAAGTATTAGAAATTTTTAATCAAATAACAAAAAAAATATATTTTACGAAATGAGATTTTAACCAAGATAAGAAAAATGTAATCCCACAACCCTTGCCGTCTTTATTTGAAACGGGGGTGACATTTTCAAAAGTAAACCATACTAAAAGAAAAACCATGAACTTCTGAAATGAGATAGAAAATTAATATTTTTTTTTACTCAAAAAAGAAAGACAACACTCACAATAAAATATATAAGTTACGAGTATATATGAATTTTACTGAAAGAAAAACATACAAATTTAATTATTTAGTCGTTTTGTGTAAAATTCACGATGGAAAAAAATTTAGTGCTATTTCTGATTCATATGTTACTCCTTGACTGATAGGTTGGTATGCGGCTGACCACCCATACTGTAAAAAATGGTTCACTTTGCCAATGTCACCCCTGCTTCAGGGAAGGTCGGCAACAGTTGCAGGGCTTATGATCATTTGAGATTGGGGTTTTTATATTGTAGGTCCACATGCAGCATGTGTAAGCGCGAAATTATGCATGTCTGCTTGTGGGAGTGCATTTAATATGAATCTCAAATGATACATATCTTTGCAGCTTAGATTTAGATTTAGATTTAGATATGTTATGAATATCCCTTAGTATACACTTGTAAGTTGGCGCTTACACATCCTGCATTTTTTCGTAGATAATTTAACCTAATTTCTACATTCACATAAACGTTTTAACCTTTTTCATCTTTCCATGATACGGGGGTGACATTTCCAAAAGTAAATCATACTGAAAGGAAAAACAATGTACTTGAAAAATACTGTAGAAAATTTTCAAATTGAGATTTTGAAATTTAATTTAAAAACAAATCTCGACGGACAAACATCACAATTTTATCTGACTAAGGTCCTTAGCAAACAACACCAATATTTATGTAGTTTGCATTTTCCCTAGCAGCCCGGTTGTATATTGTAATTTTTTTTCCAAATTAAAATCAAACATTGATACATTTTACATGTTTGACCTTGACATTAAAAATAAACACTTTAATTCCATTAAATATAATGATACCCGTATCCCTTCAACCACCGGAAAAAGCCATTTAATATTCGTCATATATTTCTGATAATTAACATGTTTTCCTCTATATCGACTTGCTACGATGGCACGTGTCATCAGATCTTAATCAAATAGCGATTATTTTGTATTTTACATACATTATATATTAATGTGCTTAGCATCGTAGAGACAAACTTTGAAATACGAGTGTTTTAGATTTCGAATTATTGAAAACAAAAATTTAATATTTTGGAATGTTATTTTTTTTGTGTATTATAAATATCGAGATTTAATTTATTACTTGAGTGGTTCATTCAAATAAGGCCATAAGTGTCAAAAAATTTCAGTTGTAAGCGAAGTAAGTAAATATGCAATTTTGTTCTATGTGTATGAAAAAAAGCGCACAAAAATCTTTTGACGTTTTAAATTTTTTTAAAGATTTGGATTTTATGATAAAAAAAGGAACTAAATACCACGCACAATAAACAAAAGTTTGTACAAAAATATAGAAACAAAGATTAGTACCTACGTCGTGTTGGCTACATAAAAAAGTTACTCTGTTAATTTTTGTACAATAATCTAATCTAAGTTACAAAGATATATTAATATTTAAAATTCAATTAACAATTATGCTCCTGAAGATGCATTGTCAGGCGAAAACTTTAGAGCAAAAATAAAAATACAAATGAATTAAAACTTTGTTTTTCCAATGAAATTTAAAAAAAATCATATTAAGCCCATGCCAAATGAATTATAAAAGCTGCATTTGTCACTTACAAATTCAAATACAAAACTCAAGGAATTGTAACTTTTCTTTTGTAAATTTTCATATTGGATGCATTTGATCTTTAGTTTCATTCTTACAATTTTTAAGTATCACCAGCGTTTGTTCAGTCTTTGTAATATGCGAAATTTTTCTCTGCAAATACAGAGAAAATCTTCTATTTCTTATTTACCGCATAAATAAATTTGCACCTTGCGCCAATGTTACTCATTAAGGGGAAAATCTATAAAAAAAATGATGAAATAAATACAAGTGCCGAAAACATAACATAAATTTTCGGTGAACGAGTGTTCGGTTAACGCTCTTAAATCTATAACAAATAAAGTTCGAATCCTGAGGCTTATTTGTACTAGTTTTACGACCGCTATGACTTGCAAAGCTTTTATTTATTGTCGATTATTTCATTACAAGGTATTCGACACCGCTATTCACAATCGATGCTATGGGATCTCACCATGCTGTGAGTGAATTCTAAGTATTTGATTTTCAACAACCAATTACACGCTTGAGGAAACGATATAATTTTTTGTACATATCTACGATCTCTGAATATGAAGATCTGTTTAGAAATCCGTAGGCGTTAGACGGTCAGTTATTTGAATCGTGCCTTTTCATTTGCGAGCCCTCTGTTGTGGCATGCCTTACCACACGAGTTGAAAGATTTTTTTTATGGAATCCTGTACGGGAGACTCTAGATTTCAGAGACTCTAGGGATCTATGCCACTTGTTGTAGTGCTGCAGAGGTATTGGTGATGTGGAGGTTGATGTCATAATTCTTCGTAGCAGGGCTGTTAGCTGCGTGTTGTGTTGTGTGTTGCGTTGACTTTATTTTGAAACACTAAAAGTAAAGATTAACAATATATTTAATCCAATTATTTACCCAATGAATTGTTATTAGACTGATCACCCGTATTGTAAAAAATCCACCCTTGTTTCAGGGAATGTCAGCAAGAGTGGCAATGCTCATGTTCATTTGATATATGAGTTTTTATATTGTAAGTTCACATGCGGTATGCTTAAGCGCCAGCTTATACGTGTCTGCTTATGGGAATGCATTTTATATAAATCTTAAATTTAATATATCTTGACAACATAGATTAGATTAGATTTTGTTTCTAGTTAGTTTTGTTTCTCATGTATGTAATATCTTATTTAAATTTTGTAAAAGGCATGTGCCTAATGTAGAAAATAGATTGATTTACACCATTGTAAGTTGCTATAGATAGCATTGATCATGAATACGGGTTCGCAATATTTTCATGCTTAAATGACAATTCGGATTCAGGAATTTGACCATCAGGTGTCATCTTGGAGAGGATGCACTTCTTGTGGGTTATTTATAAATGTGCTTTTGGATGCCATCTTGAAAATATCATCGTTTTCAATCTACCCACGCAATTTGCTGTGTGCGATTTATTATTTATTTGCAATTTATTTTACATCTCAGAGTTCACGATTTTTTTTTTTTTTTTTTTTTTTAATATTTTAAAACTGTAACAGTCAGTAAAAAAATATATGTCTACATAGGTACAGATTATATGATATTGAAAATCTACCTGAAAAATATTGGAATTAAAAAACCTATAAATATTTTTCCTCGACTGATATAATACTTAATTAGTAACATAAATAAAAAATAAATTTAATAATATTTTTGTTAACTTAATTAAAATTTGAAAAAGAGAGAGCAATGGAGAGAGCCATGTTGGGTGTCAGTTTGCGGGACAGACTCAGAAATGAGGACATAGGAGTCAGGACAAAGGTTTCCGATGTCATCAAGATGGCCGCAACCCTCAAGTGGCGATGGGCGGGATATGTCAGTCGCGATCCAGATGAAAAGTGGACAAAACGACTGCTGTGCTGGTGCCCAAGGATGGCAAAGCGTGGAGTTGGGCGCCCACAGTTGCGTTGGCGTGACGATGTTCAGAGAAGTGCAGGACTTGCCTGGATGCGGATCGCTCAGGATAGAAACGAATGGAAAATGCGAGAGGAGGCCTACGTCCAGGAGTGGACGATCAATACAGGCTGAAGAAGAAGAAGAATTAAAATTTACTAACCATCTACACATATTTGATAGCCATAAAACTATAATTTTTATTTTATGGCTTTTTAAGAATACACTCTCTAAGCTACCACACAGAAGCTGGGGGCCATAAAAAAATACCTACTGTTTTATATGGCCTCCCGTTGTCGGTCCACGATCAGGTGTTCAACAAAATATTTTTTGGTAACATTTTGTTTTTTTTTTTTGCAGTTGGTTTTGCTGGTGGCCATCGTCTTTTCAGCATCTGCTGACAATGACGGCAGATACAATCCAGATCTGAGCAATTACGAGGACGATGGAACGTGAGTATTTTTTTTTACTTTAAAAAACGTGAAGAAGAATGCAATTCACCACCTATTTTTGCCAGGCTAGAAACAGCATTATTACTACCTGTCGACCTGCGAATCGAAGCACCGCTACCTTCAAAACAGGGCTGGAAGTTTCATCACCACGGTCATTCTTACCTACCGAATTTTGTTAATTTTTTTGTATGAAGACTAATCCATCCGTTGACGGGTCCGTAGCTCAGTGGTAACACTGCGGACTCTGAATGGGAAGGTTGTGGGTTCGAATCCCGGCGGAACACAAAAAGTATACCATTTATATTTTCAAATTTGCTCTTCGCTGGGTTGAAAAAATGATAAAATTTTACCAATGACCGGTCACCAAAGGTCCATCCAGCCTTACAGCAACTGGGTATTGCTTGAGTATACGCGCTCTCTAGTGACGACCAAGCTCGTACACCTCTGCGGCACTGCAACAAGTGTCATAGACCCCTAGAGTCTGTAGAATCTAGAGAGTCTCCCGCACAGGGTTTCTTAAAAAAAAAAACAGCTCTTCACTTGCGGCCATCTTGAATTGACATGTCTTCATACAAATATTACCGATATTCGGTAGGTAAAAATTACCGTGGTGATGAGACCTCCAACCCTGGATTGAAAAAAATGCTCTGCTCAAAGATTCATAGCATCAATGGAATGGTAAAAGGCGTATAAAGAAAAAAACCATCATCATCTAGAATACTTAGACCTTGGAAGAGTCTGAGCTCTTTGACACCTTCTCACTTTGTTAGCGCAATTCTGAGTCAGCACTTTTCGTCCCCCCAGTGCTTGTTTGGCTTATCTAGATTTGATTCAAAGATGACCTATGAATGAAATCGTCATAAGAATCACATTCTACATAATCTGAGCTAAGAAAATGTTATATGAATATCACTTTCCAGAATTCATAATTCAAATTCCTTCACTTATTGGTTGGTATGAGGTTGACCACCTATACTGTAAAAAATGGTTCGCTTTGCCAATGTCCTCCCTGTTTCAAGAAAAGTCGGCAAAAGTTGCAGGATTTATAATAAATTGAGGTTTCGATTTAAATTTGTAAGTACACATTTAGCATTTGTAAGCGCGAACTTACACGTGTCTGTTTGTGGGCATGCATTTGATATGAATTTTGAATGTTAATATATCTTTGCAACTCGATTATAGATAAGATACTGTTATGAATGTTTGAGTTCGTGGGGACATGAGCCTAAGCACGGAGCTTGATGGTGTGTGTGTCTGCCTCTTGTGTAATCTACTATGAGTTCGTGTGTATTTGTACCTAGGCGCGTTGCTTGCTGGTATGCGTAACGTCTCTGAAATAGTGTCGAACAACTCTAGTAGAAGTATTTCGAACACGCAAGAATCATCTCTGCACACATACATATACGAGCAAAGATTCTGTGGGGGGACAGAGTGGCTTTGAACATTGTAACGAAAAGGCTGAAGGCAGAGCTTAAAGAGTATATTGCAAAGGATTTTGTGAAAAATGCTTCTTGAGTAATACATCGAAATCACAATTTCATTAAAGAACCCCAAATAAAATCCTCATACATTGGTGCAGTACACAAATAGAAACATTGGTTATGAGAAAATAACTCTGATGGAAATAAGACAATCAAGCACTAAGGGGGCATTTTGCCAGACACACCTGATATCCAATAAACATTGCATTTAATATACCACTTAAAATTAATACAGATAACCGATTTCAAAAGACCTGTTTAAATTTTTTATCACGTACCGAAATAAAATGGTCCATTTTTGGGTCGAAAGATTTTTTTCGATTACTGTCTCTCAATTTTAGAATAAATGTCAACAACATCGTCATCATCAAATTTGGCTTTTGTGATGTTAACTCGTCTCCTTAGTGCTTGATTGCCTTATGCCCATCAGAGATTATTTCATATGAGCAATGTTTGTATGTGTATTGGACCAATGTTTCTTATGAAAATTGGAAATTGATTTTCAAAATATTTAAAGCAATTTTCACAGTATCGTGTTTTACGTTTTTTTTTCTTAGCTCAGTTTGTGTAAACGTGGTTCTTAAGACAATTTAATGTAAATGTCATCTATGAATCAAATAGTAGATAAGCCAAACAAGCACTAGAGGACGAACTGTAATAATAATTCTGAATGATAAGGTCCGCTATGTCTGAATGTTGAATGAGTAGGGTTTGAACAAAAATATGAGAATTAATGTAAAATGAAATGCAATGAGATGGTTTGGTAAGGTATCGATGAACGAGTAAGAAAAAGAGAGTACAAAGGGAATGTACAAGGGGTAACTGTGGGCTTTCATGTCAACACTTACCGAGGAAAGAATGAATTGATCAAACAAGAAGATTGAAAATGTTTTGAATCTGCAAAATGAGAAAAATAGTAGGGCATTTATAAAGAGATGATGATGATGATGATGGATGATTTCTTTCCTGCGCCATTTAATGGTCCAGGACCATCTCAAGGGCGCCATGGCTTCTGGAGAAAAGTAGTCTTCAGTCCCTTTCTGAAGGTGGTGGTAGGCTGATTCGCGCGAACACCGACGGGAAAATTGTTCCAGGCAACCGGCCCGAACACTGCAAAGCTCCTGTCTGCAAAATTTGTTGTGTTCGCTCTTTGGAGAGAGTGAGGAATGTCGAGGAAATGAAAGAAATGTGCAAGGATAGAGCAAAGTGGTGACATATTTGTTGAGGTACTGGCCACCTTTAGCGAACCCTCTGTGCTTTCTACAATTCTGTGCCTCCTGTGAAAAGTGATACAACTCGAGTTATACCCTTTTTGAGTTTTTTGCATAGAAATAATCAGAAAAAAATTAGCATTTTTTTGGTCTTACTCACATTCTTTTATCTGCTATAGTTAAGGAGATAATTTGGTGAAAAGTGATATAACTGGCAGGATTTTGGAAAAAAAACAAGTGAAAATAGATATAAGTCAAGTTGTACCGCTTTAAGTAATTGCTCTACTCACCGGTTTTTACAAATTCATCGTGAATACTGATACATCTAGAGTTATATCACTTTACACCAATTTTTGACTAGAAATTTAGCAAAGTGATACGATTCAGGTAAATTATGAAAATATCACTATTATAAGTATAACAATTGAATCTTTGGGGTAGTACTTTTATAATTGGTTTGAGAAACATTCTGTTAGAAATATTATCTTACGAGTTATTAGATTTTTAAACTTTTTGTGTATCACTTTACACAAAGATAACTTATTGGTGCAAAATAATATAACTCGACTTGTATCATTTATCACGTAATAAATGATACAAGTACAGGCAAAAAAGGTACAACTGACAGAGTTTAATAAATTACTTTAAAACTATAATATTTACCATAAAAATTAAAATGCACAGTGAAAGTAAATGTTTTTATCTACAAAATAAGGTACTTATGTGTAACCTAGCCCACTTAGTTCATGAATTAGAATTTTTTAAATCTTGTTTTTGCTCTCCTGTAAAATGATGATTTTTGAGTTGTATCACTTTTCACAGGAGGCACAGAATTTTATTCAAAGATGACCTTGAAATGAAATTGTCTTAGGATTCACATTCAATACAATCCGAGCTAAGAAAAAAACGTAAAACACGATATGTTTTTTTTAGTATTTTCAAAATAAATTTCCAGTTTCCACAAGACACGTTGATCCAGTAAACATACAAACATTACTCATGTGAAATTACCTCTGATGGACATAAAACAAACAAGCACTAAGGGGACGTAATGGTAGCTGGATACAATATCAAGAAAAACTAAATTTCATATATTTGTCTATAGCAAATTTTTGATAGAATTTGGTGCCTTGATCTTTTACTTAAAATTATTCAATAAGGAAATACTTAAACGATTATACTTAATCATTTAATAAAATTCATTTGGCATTTTTGAATTCATTAAAATCATTAATTCCAGTCGTCTTCAAGTTGGTGGAACAAGCAAATTTTAAATTGGTTTACAAAAAAAAAAACAAAAACACAAACGATGTACGTATTTGAATAATCAGTACGACAGAAAATGACTTTTTTTTTTTTTTTTTTTTTTTTTTTAAAAAATAGATTTGTGAAGAGGAATGCAATTCACCAACCTATTCTGCCTGGCCAGAAACAGGTATTAATATCATCATTTAATAATTCATTATTGTTTATTATTAATGAATTATTAAATAATAATTACCCAATAACATCTGTTGAACCAGGGTCAAAGTTAAAGTCAAGTGACCCAAGCGGGGATCGAACCAACGTTGTTCCATTCGAAACACGCTAGAAAGATCAGCCCTCTTGGCCCCCGCGGCTATAACCCCGACAAACTTCATAAAAACATTTTTTTACTATGGGTAATTTGTCTTCCACTGAACTGTTATTACCATGTTTACTTAAAAT
Source organism: Agapetus fuscipes (assembly GCA_951799405.1). Taxonomy (NCBI): domain Eukaryota; kingdom Metazoa; phylum Arthropoda; class Insecta; order Trichoptera; family Glossosomatidae; genus Agapetus; species Agapetus fuscipes. The sequence continues at coordinate 11,031,599 of OX637355.1, read as the reverse complement.
GACCTTTTGTATGAAGAATTTGACTTTTTAAATGATTGTACCTAGTCCATTTTCTCAAAAACAATTTTTCAATCTTGTGAAATAGTGAACTTTGTTTTTTTTTTGTAATTCAATTTGTGAAGAGAAACGAAATTTGTGTTTTTATGTTGTAGGTTCACATGCGGCATGTGCAAGCGCGAACTTGTACCTCTCTGCTTGTGAGAATGTGAATCCCCAATGTAACATATATTTGCAACTGAGATTAGATAAGATTAGTTGCTTTTTGACGTTACTACTTTGAACCTGAGTATTTTTGGAAAATATAAGTTTTTTAGATTGATGAATAATAAATTGATAATGTTGATACCTATTTCTTGTCAGGGCAAAATACTCGTAAAAACGTTGGTGAATGGCAATACTCGTGAAAAAATGTAATGTGCATTAGCCAGATACAAAGCTCTTGATGATCGCTTCCTTAAATTAGCTTTTACTACACTGAAGAAATGTTCAGTTTTTGTTCTTCTTTTTTTCAGTTATCGTCGTCCAAGAGATGAAGGCAAATACGTCCACGTGCCAAACCCATACCGTGGTGGATACGGTCCGTACAGCGGAGACTGGGAGAGATACAAGCACCAGGGAGAGCTGGAAGGTTCTGCCAGCAACCAGAAGCCTGTGACGGTGAGGCCCACCACCACGCGCAGGCCTCTCATCAAGTACATCAACAATGGCAACAGAATCATCAGACAGGACCAGGCTCTGAAAGAGAACGAGTACAAATATCTGTAAGTTTTCAGTGGAATTTTAGGATGATTTATTTGCTGAGCGCTGTTTTTGAGAGCCCTGTATAAATTTGGTCGCAGCTATAAAAAGCGCGAATTGTCAAGCAAAACACACTGTACTCTTAGAGATTGTTATTTCTATGTTATTTTAAAATAACATAACATGACCCATTAGCTGTAAGGATGAGTGGACCTTTGATGACCGGAGTTTGTAAAGATACATGAATTTTTTAACCCAGAAGAGAAAAGTTTTGAAAATATAATGATAATTTTAATGTACTTTCGGTTGGTTTTCGGTGTTATTGCCTAGGAGGTCAAAAGGCTGATCTTTCTAGCATATTTGAAATAGAATAACGCTTGTCCGATCCCCGCCTGGGTCATTTGATCCCATGGTCAACAGATGTGATTGAGTAATTATAAATTTATAATTCAATAAAATATACAAAAAGGAATTATTAATTGATGATACTAATACCTGTTTCTGGCGAAGCAGAATAGGTTGATGTGAATTGCATTCCTGTTCACAAATCCATTAAAAAAAAAAGCTTCTCTGGGAATCAAACTCGGGCACTTTGCTTTACGAGTCTGGTTTGTAGTCTAGTTTTTTTAAGTGACAATTTTAAAGGAGATTCTTACTTTTATTCATTCCAAATAAACCTATTGTTATTTTCCATTCAATGAAATATATATTACCTTAATTAACAAACAATCTATGAGTCGTTAAGAACTTTAAAAGTTTATGTTATTTATCATAGGGCCACACTAGAATTTGTTGGTCTCACTTTAACGAGTTAGTTAACCAAAACCTTGGTCGTTATTGAATCACCTTTGATATGGGTCCTAACCCGAACCCGAGACCAATGTTCCAGTAGTGCGGTGAACACAGTTCCATGCTAGAGCAACACAGTGACAAAACGACGCATGACATAACGACAAATTACAGAAAGACACATGACAGAACGATACATGACAGAACAAACTGATGACAAAACATCACCTGACAAAACGTCATATACCTAAACTGGAACATACCATAAACGGCACTTGAAAAAACATCACATGACAAAATATCACATAACAGAAAAAAACAAACAGCATGATAAAATAATGTGGCATGAGAAACATGAGAAAATGGAAGTCATGCATATAATATTATTTGTTAAACTTATAAAAAAATTAACGCCCCCGATTATCATTATAAGATAAAAAAAGAATATAAATCTAAGCTGCACGTAAAGAGCAACTTCTTACCGCGCTATCCTCGAAGGATTTGCATATGGCGTGTGGAAGAAAAATAAATGTTTCAGTAGTTTGTGATGTTTTGTCATGTGATGTTTTTTCATGTGCTGTTTATGATGGTCTGTCATCTGTTGTTCTGTCATGTATTGTTCTGTCATGCGTCACTATATAATGTGTCGTTCTGTCACTGTGCCATTCTAACCTGACACCAAGGCTCACCGCGGTGAAGACAGTTCCGTACTCCAAGTATTCAACTCAACCATGGCATTTTACCATAGAAACGATTAAAACCAAAACGCTCTCTAGAGGCGCTATTTCAGTTAACATACTTTTTTAGTCAAACGATTTAACTGAGCTTTGACGTAAAGTTTGTGCTTGCAGCTCTGGTGTTTCGCTTATGTTAGTGAGAGGTATTATTAGCGAGCCCGTCTTAGCAAGCGATTAATTTAGTTGACCCATATCAAAGTGAAAATAAATACAGAAACTTAGACAGTCTGATATATTATTCGTTAATTGATACTTTAATTTCCTAATTTTGTTTTTGTACTTTTATTCATATTTTTCTGATAGATCTTGGAACGTTAGACCAGATTTGTAAAAATATTTTTTTTCAAAATTTACGTCAGGACAACCTCAATACAGACATATTTCCTGACAATCTGTCTATTCTATTCTTTAATTAAAGTTGCAAAAATATATTGATAATTCATGTTCGTATTTAATGCATGCCCACCCGCAGGAACATGTCAGCTAACGTTTACGCAAGCTGCATGTGTACATTAAAAATATATCAAACCTCACATGAACATAAACTTTGCAACTCCTGCCACCTTTCTATGAAACCGGAATGGTTTTGATAAAAGCTAACCAAGTTTGTACAGCATGGGGTTTAGGTTCATACCTACCAATTAATCAAGGAACTTACCTGTATATATGTAATTCAAAAGTAAAAGATCTTAGATTTGCTCACAATATTTTACTTGTACTACTTTGTTTGAAATAAAAAGCTGTGAAATCACATTTTGACTCTTTTGTTATAGATACGAGACAGAAAACAAGATCCTCGCCGCAGAAAAGGCCTACGTGAAGAACCCTGACACCCCAGACGAAGGCATCTCCAGTTCAGGGTTCTACCAGTACGTGGGACCTGATGGAGTCCTGTACCGCGTCACCTACACGGCTGACGACAACGGCTTCCGACCCAAAATCACCAGGGTGGACTATCCAGAGTCGCTGAATGACGGATTCACCAAGTTGGAGAAGAATCAAGTCTAGTTTTAAGACCGTCACCACCTGAATCAAGAATTCTGGACGGTTTCTCCTAGGTTTCGATATAATCTAATGTACCCCCTGAGTTGTTAATGTTTTGACGGTCCAGTAGTGCTATTCTGCTTAATTCCTTACACTTTGGATATCCATCCAAAGCGGAGCTTGCTAGCGCATGCGAAGAAACTCCATAGATAAAAAATCACAGTAGGTGCGCACCTTTTTTTAGGACACGAATCGCTATCTTGCCACCTTAAGGTCGGAAGGAATTTGGCAGAATAGAGCTTCAGGATTCTCAAACGACGGATTCACCGAGAACAGAATCATATTATGCAAGATCATCATCTCTGAATTGAAAAATTAGGAGAATTTCTGGTTCCATTAATTTAGGACTACTCAATGACTGCTTCACCTTTTTGGTGAACAAATTAAGTCATCTTATAAAATATTGATTAGGATTGTCGGAATTCTTCAATGACGAAATCACCGAAAGGTGAAAACATAAATTGCGTGACGCGTTCAACTCTTTGGGGAAAAACAGAATATAGAGATCAACAGGTGAGACTGTCCAGAAGTTTTGAAAGACGGATTCACCAATTTGGGAGACTTGAATCTAATTCAAGATAATGTGAGACAAGAGTCATAACACCAAACATAATATAATATTTAGGGTAAAAAAGAATGAGCTAAATTTATTCTTACGGTTTTGAAAATGTGATGATCGGTGGTGTTTAAATGCAAAGGTGCTAATTCCAATATAAGCTTCATTCAATCGAGCAAAGTTTAAGTATTCATATTTTGAAATAAATTTTTTCGGTGTTTTTCACACACAACGGTGACTCGTATTTTAGGTATGGATCAAGTGCTTTGTGAATACCACTGATTGAATTCATGGTATGATTGATGCTTAGGAACGTTCATAATCGAGAATTTATGTTTCGTTGAAAAATATCTTTAAATATTTGAGCCTTAAATACACATGCACTCCACAATTTTTACCACCTTTCCCTAAAAAATGGGTCAAAAGTGTGTTATTATTTTACACTATAAGTTGTCAGTATAACACCAACATAAAAAAAGTGTCCTTGACTAAAAGATTGTATGAAGTTGAATACCCATATTGCAAAGATTGGTTCATTTTTGACAATGTCCTGCTGTTTGAGGTAAAGTCAGCAAGCTTTGCAAGACTTATGCTCATTTCAGAAATGCGTCTTTTTTTTAAGTGCACATGTGGTTAATGCGTCATTGCTTGTGGACATGCATAACATATGTATATTAAATGCTAATATGTTCGTGCAGCGCAGATAATAGAGGAATTTTAAGAAGTATGTTTGATAAATTATTCACTTTTATAATAGACGAGTTTTTGAATAAAATTCTAATAAAAATTTTGGTGATGACGATATCCAAATATATCGTTTTTTAATGGATGGCACCTTTTGTTTCAACACCGAGGTTAGTGAGATTTGTGCCGTTCAATGAAAACATAATCTTTTCATCAAAAAGGTCTAAAGTGAGAAGAGAATTTCAATGCTAATTGGTAGATTAAAAACACCTTTTTTGTTTATATGCGTCAAAGAAATTGTTTTTTAAATCACACCAATAAAAAACTCTCAAATTATTGCGTACCATCGCTGCATACCAAATAAAACTTGTGTGATGAAACACTTATATGTTTTTATTCAAGATCTGCATGCTGTTTAAGTAACAAAATAATCCCATATTTTGTATAATTCGATGGACTTTTTTTATATTTGAAATTGGGGAATATTTGGGGTGTCGCCTGGTCGGACTAAAGACAGTACAGGGCGTCATAATTTCAACACAATGTAATGCAGGCAGGTTATTTAAAAATACAAAAAAGTGCACAGTACTGCATTTAGAATTCCCACCAAGTGTATGGACTGGCAGTGCTGTGAACTAAAAAAAAATCCTGACTATCGGGAATCGATTTTTTATTTTATATTGGTGACATCACAAAGTCAAGGGATATTTTGAATTTCACAACCTAGTTGAGACTACAGACTCATAATCACGAAGAATTGGGTTCGATTCCCAGTTGAGCACAAAATTATCATTTGATCCCCAAAAATGCAAGGGCTCAAAAAATATTTCCTTTTCATAAGAGGCCTGTTACAATGTTTCAAGTGGGTCTTGCTTTCAAATTTGTGCCCTGACTAGCGTAGACCAAGCATGTAGGGGGCTCTTGAAGTGTGATACACCCAAAAATAGCATTCACTAAATCAGAAAGCTTGAAGGTAACATATTTATTTGTGTTATTTGTTATGCAGTGACGTTGCAAACATTTTGTTGGTGCAATAAACAACTTGAAATTACAAAAAAAAATGTTTTGTAAATGCTACCGCCATTTTGGAAAGAATTTCAAAGTCAAGGCTTTTTGTTTACTCGTGTTTGACCGTGTCATATTAAAAAAAAAATTGCATGAATAAATTTTTACGAAATTTCACTTAATGCAAAAATTAATGACATTCCTAAGCAAATGATTGATGAAATGATTATGTAGAAATAAGAAAAAAAATGCCATCACTTTCATAATGATGTAATGCTAAGTATTGATAAAAAATATGATATTTAAAGCCTTTTAAATAATTACGTAAAAAATAAAATAAGAAATATTCTAAGGCACCCTATTCCTATTAGAATTAAATTGAGTTTTTGTATGTATTGATATCGAAAATAAAGAAATTAGAAAGATACGTCAGTTTTTATTGGATAGTTTTATTTTATACAAACTTTTATTTTTACTTATTTAAAAAATTACATTGGGTAAAAACAGAGTTTTAATTCACTTATTTATTTATTTTTTGTTTGCTCAAACATTTTCGCCTAATGAGGCATCTTCAGGAGCAGAATCAATCGAACCTGTTTGAGAAATAAGTGAATTAAAACTCTGTTTTTATCCAATTTAATTTCTAAATAATTAAAAATGGACTTTCACTGTGTAAATAGATTTACACTTACAAATATAATTTTATTTTTACTTTTATGAGCGGCATTTTATGACGAAATTTTTCGAACTAGACCATGTTGTATTTGCAACATTTTTTACACGACTTAATTTTGTCAGGCTTGAAAATGCTTACCGCTCGTGAAGACAAAAAACTGCAAAAAGAACAATCTCGAAATAATTACAAAGGAATTAATTTACATATAACATATATTTTTGGGTGAATGCAAAAAAATATTTTGTATTGGTTGCTAAGGACTCAATTGACATGGACCTGCTACGTTTTCATGCAAAGAAAAAATAATATTTAGAGGGTCCGTTGCGTATTGTATAAAAACAAAAACAAAAGTACATTCTGCTCTTGAAGATGCCTCATTAGGCGAAAATATTCGAGCATAAACAAATAAAATAAAGTGAATTAAAACAATGTTTTACCATTTATATTTTTAAATATTTATAAAAACAAAAGTTACCTGTTGCAAAAAAATACAGTCTAATCTAATCTAATCTAAGCTGCAAATATATATATCATTTAAGATTTAAATTAAATGCATTCCCACAAGCAGACATGTATAATTTCGCGCTAACACATGCCGCAGGTGGACCTATAATATAAAAACCCAATCTCAAATGAACATAAGCCCTGCAACTCTTGCCGTCCTTCCCTGAAACAGGGGTGACATTGGCAAAGTAAATCAATTTTTACAGTATGGGTGGTCAGCCGCATACCAACCTATAAGTCAAGGAACCTATAAGTACAGTGAATAATAATTTATGTTGCAAATGACATTTAAAAAATCTAGTGCTATAAAAATAAATAGAGTATGACATAATGTTAAAAAATGTTGACATATCCTTTTAACACAATTCAAAACATCCTTTAACAGAAACGTTTTGTTAAAATTCTGAAAGGATTTCTACAAAAAAATGAAAATTTATGGAAGGTAGACTTGCAAAAAAAAACTACAATTTCTGGCATGTGAGTTGGGATGATTTAGAATAAGTATTGTATTATTTTTCCCAAATAATTTACGTATCCTGTATCTGAACTTTTAAATGTCAGCTCTATTTTTTATGATTAATGTAGTCCTCTCATACATTATAAACATAAAGAGTTGTGACGTCACACTGCCAGGTTAGTAGGGTTAACTAATGGCTTGCTAAATTCCTAAAAAATATGTGATGGTTAAAATCATTTCATATTATAAAAAGTAAAATAATATGCAAGTGACACATCCGTTAAATATATGATTTATTGTAATAGGCGCTTAATGTTGATTAATTGATATGACGAAAATGATTACCAGTAAGGTCAGATAAAACATTTGTAATAAAAGAGTCAAATGTTTCTACAAAACGTCAAATTAAGTTTATTAATTGATTGTTATCTTAGACATCGAACGCGTGCTAAAATCAATTTGAAAAAATATTTAAAAAAGAACACTTCTTGAATGTTTTCTTTATAGAATTTTGTTCGGTAGACAGACTTGTTGGAGTGTTGGTGTGTTTGCTGTGTAGTGTTGTGTTGTGTGTTGTATTGCCTAAATTTTGAGACCATGAAAGTAACTGGCGATTGATATTGTAAATAGGACCAGTATCTCGTACCTACGAAAAAAATCCCCTACAATATCCTCGAAGGGTTTCACATGTGTCGAATGGAACCTATTTATTTTAACAGGTAAGGGGTTTGGTCTTACGCCAACCCTACAACTCAAGATCTGGGAGGTTTCCCAACTCCCGAGGGGGCTGGAATTAATTTCTTCTGAAGGCTGAGTAAACCTTGCCGGTATTTTATCATGGGTTTTGAAATAAACATCGAAACGGGAAATCATTTCTGACATCCTCGGTGGGATTTGAACCAACCACACCTTAACTATCCTAAAACTGTATTTTTATAGAATGTATCTTTTACCAGAACGAAGGTGATATAAAATATCTTCAACGGTATTTCAGATAATTTTTAAGGTTAACCAAAAGATTTATTTTACAATCCAGCGATTGCATCTTATCTCTTGATCTCTAGATCTCGTCTCAAGATCGTCTCCTCGTAGACTTGCTTCGGGAGACGAGCGCGTATTGCGAAAGAATCAAAACACTACTTTGGGGGCTATGAACTTTGCGAAGCCTTGAACTATGTGTCCGTACATCAGAAATGGCGAAACGTCAAAACAAAACGAGAACAAAGGATTAATAAAACGCTTGTGTTCAAATCCCACCAAAAATATTGGCAAATATCAAATACATCATTCGTATGAATTATTGCAAATTAGCTATTCATTATCATTGTAATGAAGTACGCCCTGAATTAATTGCTTTTTTATCGATACTAATAATAATAAAAAAATGTATGTTTAGTTAGTATCTATATATAATCTACAATCTAAGTTGCAAAGATATATTAACATTTAAAGCTCATATCAAATGCATGCCCACAAACAAACACGTGTAGTTTAGTGTACTTACAAACAAAATCCAAACCTAAAATTAACATACACCCTACATTTTTTTCCGACTTTCCCTGATACAGGGGTGACATTTGCAAAGTGAACCATTTTTAACAATATGGGTGGTCAGCCTCTTACCAACCTATAAGTCAAGGAACTGACTCGGTAATTGACTCGGCAGAAATTACGTAAGGGGCCGTCCATAAATTACGTCATCGATTTTGGCCGATTTTGGACCCCCCCCCCTTACAATCATCCTATGGTCATTATATAATGACGTTCGCCCCCTCTTGCTGTAATAATGGATGAGCTTAATAATTAATAATGTTATTTTACTTACATACTATTTTGTATGTTTTGTAGAAATTGGTATTTACAAGAACTACGTCACTTTTGGTACTCGTACATCATTTGCCATCATCCGCAGAACAGACTCCCCCCCCTTAATGCCAATGACGTAATATATGGACAGCCCCTAATCAGTTTTTTCGCGGCACAATGATTTTTGTTCCCAGGAAAAAGCAAATCTTGAAAATTTGCTCACTCGGGAATCGAACCCATGATTTTTCGATTAGGAGTCGGAAGCACTAACCACTAGACTAAAGTCCGGTCTTTTAGATAAGATCACATAATATATGCCTCGTCACACCGAACTCTACAAGTCTCCAGCCCCTTCCCACCGACTTCACAAGTAAGTACAAGATGTGCCGGCAAAAACATCACGGCGTGCCATCAATCAAACCCGGCGCCCTAGCAACAAAGACATTAGAACTGTCCTCAGACGCTTCGCGGAAAGGCGGCCTTTTTTGCGCTCGAAAACTTGGCAAGACATGAGAAATAACTCTCCCGAGCGCCAACTAATCCCCACTGAGGACAATTTTTTGGCCTCACTTCATATTTTCTGTAAAATTTCTTTATCGTCGTAGAGTATCAAAAGTTTTTCTCTTTTATGCCACCCCAATCTAAGTATACAACTTTATATTTCAACTCATATGAATTTTCCTAAAAATGTGAATAAACTAAAGCGGCACCTCTAGTGGGCGTTTCAGTTTTAATTCATTTTAATATATGGAAATAAACGAATAGGTTTTCCTTTCTAATACGATATACTTGAAGAATAAAACTTCTCTTTTCAGCTCTGCTGTATCAATTCAAAAACAACATATAAAAAGTAAAACAGCGCCTTTTGTGGGCGTTTTAGTTTCTATGCATTTTAACCAAAACGCTTCAATGAAATTGGAATTTCATGTATACTCGTATATTCACAGTTTTTACCACTGAGCCCCAAGTATAATAAATACAATTTTCAATGAAACTATAGGGTTTTCCCAAATATGTTCATAAACTGAAACAGTGCCTCTAGTAAGCGTTTTAGTTTAAATATATTTTTTGGTTATACTTTAAGGCTGGGATAAAATGAATAGTAATTCTGATCTACTGAAGCGTCTCACTTTCAAACAACTTTTAAAAGAGTTGAGAAAAAAAAATTAAGCGATGAAGATTTTTGAAGGATTGGTGTTTCTATAATACACAGTAATGGACCAATTTTACAAAGTAATTTGGTTGGTATGTGGCTAAACACCCATACTGTACAAAAATGGTTCATTTTGCCGATGTCACTCCTGTTTCAGAGAAGGTCGGCAATAGTTGAAGGGCAGTATTCGTAAGTCCACATGCGGCACGTGTAAGCGCGAACTTCCAAACCTCAAATGAACATAAAACCTGCAAGTTTTGAAGCAACCTGAATCGGAGTGACATTGGTAAAGTGAACCTTTTTTTACACCATAGGTGGGTCAGCCACAATTCATACAGAAAAATTCTCAAAACAAAAGCTTTCATGAATATCCTTTTCATGTTTCCATTATTAACTTTTATTTTGTGGTTTGAAAATGTATTTTTCTGCAGAGAAATAAAATGTCACAAACTGGTCTAAAAACGTCATTTTTGTATTTTTTCATACGAGCTGTTCTCCGTGTTAAGAGGACTGTGGATTGTGTGGAAGAGTCGCACGGAGTGCCGGTTAAGAGGACGTGTCAGAGGCGGATGTAGGTCACAGTCCTTCACAGACACTGCAAGACCTGGTTTATTTTTATTTTTCATAGTTTCATACAAGTCGTTTTTCTATTTTGGACGACATACTTCAGTGTAAGGATGATGTTAAATCTATGTTTCTTTTTATTTATATTTTCCATAGTTATATTCTGAAAATATAGCTTCCAATATTTTAGAAACATTAATTAACAATCTATTTTTTTTTTCTTGTTTGCGTTTGTTTTACATAGTTGATTGTTTTTATTATCCAAGGAATAACAAAAATACTTATAGGTTGGTATGACGCTCTTGCTGCCCTTCTCTGAAATAGAGGAATCTAGTTCTAAGCTGCGAAGATATATCCCATTTTAGTTTCATATTAAACGCATTTCCACAAGCAGATATGTACAAGTTCGCGCTAACACAAGCCGCATGTGGACCTTCAATATAAAAACCCAATCTCAAATGAACATAAGCCCTGCAACTGTTGCCGACCTTCCCTGAAACAGGGGTAACTTTGGCAAAGTGAATAATTTTTTACAGTATGGGTGGTCAGCCTCATACCAACCTATAAGTCAAGGAATACAAGCAAATTATTACATTTAAGTATATAAAACAAACAATCACAAACTTATTCAAACTTTATAAATATATTTTTATAAAATTAAATATTTTTTTTACAGCCACAGCCTTAAACGCCAGCATTACAGATCAACCGCCATTTTTTTTGGTCCTTGTTATGGAGGAATAATACACAAAATAATGAGAATATAAAATAATAATTCAGAAGATTTATTACATTATCAACACAAGTAAAAACACATCCCACACTAACCTTGTAGAGAGCCATGCTTCATATTTACACCCTTCTTCCGTCATCAACCCCCAGTCGGGAGTCGAACGGATGGCCCTCACACCCCCACGCAGGAAGTCACCCCACCCCGCTGTGTGGAGCTGCCATAGGAATTTGCTTGATGGCGTATAACAGACAAATTTCCGGAGGAATTTTTCGCCCCGGCGGATCCGTTGTCAGTCGCCTTTGTGGTCAATAAACCAACACTGAAAGTTGCCAAAGAAAATTTTTGAATGCATTGACTTTGGTATATATTTTTTTTGTTTGATGTCAAAGTTTCATTTCAAGAAAACATGAAATAAATGTCTAGAAGAATAAAGCATGTTTTTTTTGTACTTATACCTTGACTTAAAAGTTATTATGTGGCTGACCACCCATCTAATCTAATCTAAGTTGCAAAATATAAGTGACATTAGAGATTCACATTATATGCATTTTCACAAAATAGACATGTTTAAGTTCGCGCTTAAACATGCCACATGTAGTCCTACAATATAAAAACCCGAATCTCAAATGAACTGCAACTCCTGCCGACCTTCCCTGAAACAGAGGTGACATTGGCAAAGTGAACCATTTTCTACAGCATGGGTGGTCAGTCGCATATCAACCTATAAATCAAGGAGCATACGCAACAAATTACATTTTTAAAATCAACAAATTATAGCAAGTATGGACATCAAAAACTAACAGAAAACAAATTCTAATTTGAAAACCCATGCTGTAGAAAATGGTTCACTTTGCCAAAGTCACCCATATTTCAGAGATGGACGCAAAGAGTTGAAGGGGTCGCATGTGGCGAGTTGAACCTATTTATGCCCATTTGAAATTTGGGTTTTTATATTGTATCTAGGTTGACATGCGGCATGTGCAAGCGCAAACTTATTCATATCTGCTTGTGTAATGCGTTTAATATAAATTTTAAATGATGTATATCTTTGCAGCTTCGATTAAGAATAGATTTAGATTTAGACAAGAAAATAAAATATGTGAATTTGTTAAATTTTGAGAAGCATTAGATATTTGTAATCTCAGTTTTCCTTGACTTATAGGTTGGTATGAGGCTGACCACCCATACTGTAAAAAATGGTTCACTTTGCCAATGTCACCCCTGTTTCAGGGAAGGTCGGCAAAAGTTGTGGGGCTTATGTTCATTTGAGGTTTGGATTTTATTTGTAAGTACACATTCAGCATTTGTAAGCGCGAACTACACTTGTTGGTTTGTGGGCATACATCTGAGAGCTTTAAATGAATATATCCTTGCAACTAAGATTATAGATTTATTATAGTTGATTATAATAGATAGTTTATATTAATGTGGCAATACAATTTATTTTCATCCTTAAATAAATTTTCTAGTTGGTAAACAATAACAATAATAATCTGACGTACACTTTTATTAATTAACAAATTAGATATCGCATTGCCGGGGATGTTCCCTCTGACTGATTGTATACAGGCAAACACTGTCACGAAGTTGATGTACAATAATGATTTTGTGATTATTATATTTTCACTGTCTCGCCAAGTGTGAAAGCTGCTGTTTGCTGGAAGGACGATTCAGCCACTAAACAACTAAGCTTGTCTTTTAGCTGATGAATTTTCAAAACCATTTACTTTCCTTGTCTCATGAGTTGGAATGGGGCTGACCACCTATACTGTAAAATACGGTTCACTTTGTGCAATGTCCTCCCTGATTCAGGGAGAGTTCGCTTAAGGTTTGGATTGTAATTTAAAAGCTTATACATGTCGTTTGCAGGCATGCATTTTATATAAACTTAAATGTTAATATATCTTTGCAAACTAGATTTTGGATGTTTTACATTTGAATTAATTTATTTCTAATATATGTTATAAGGATATATGTATTACAATTGAAAATTAACTTTATTGGTTTGTGTACAAAAATTGAAAAGTCACTTTTATTTAAAAATGTATTTAAAGGAATAACAAGTTTTTCTATAGGTACTTGAAACACTGTTTTATTACTACATTTTTTTATAAAAAATACAAACGATCTCTGTCCTCAGATCAGCATCAGATATATATGAATTATTTGCTATTGTTCATTGACGTAACGGTTGATATGAGATTGACCACCCAAACTGGTAACAACGGATCACTTAACAATATCACCACTGTTTCAGGGAAGGTCCCCAAGCTTTGCGGTGGCCGGGCCGGTTGCCTGGAACAATTTGCCCGTCGGTGTTCGCGCGAACCAGCCTACCACCACCTTCAGAAAAGGACTGAAGACACTGCTTTTCTCCAGAAGCTATGGCGCCTTTGAGATGGTCCTGGACCATTAAATGGCGCCACAGGAAATCAATCATCCATCATCATCAAGAGTTGCAGGGATTTAAATTTGTTTTAATGCTGTAAGTCCACACAAGAGAACTTACACGTGTCTGCTAGTGAACATGCATTTAATATGATTCTGAAATATCAATATATCTTTGCAACTTCGTTACGATTAGTGCAATTTTTCGTGAACTTTTACAGAATAGGATTTTGCATGTGAACAAATTTACAAAAAAATCGTAAAAATAAATCGATCTCAGTATGATTTTATGGAAGGGCCCACACTCCAGACTGGTACTTGACACCCCTTATATCCCCCCCAAATGTGGTAGCGCTCTTCCCTCCCCCACCCCGCCGCTGTCACAGCCGTCGTGTGCATCATATCAACCCAATAACGCCATCATACGCATCACAAACCTCCCATACACCAGTCAGGAGCCATATACGTCCATGTGCGTATAGGGTAGCCCAGAAGAGACGTAGGGATAAATAAAAATATTTGTTTGCAAACGAAAACACATTGATTTATTGTTGGTATGATGCTGAACACCCATACTGTGAAAATGGTTCACTCTGTTAATGTCCCCCTTGTTTTAGGGAAGGTAGGTAAAAGTTGCAGGGCTTATGTTTATTTGAGGTTTTTTTCTCTACTATTGATTGTTCCTTGACTTATAGGTTGGAATAAGGCTGACCAGAAATACTGAAAAAAATGGTTCACTTTGTTTGTTTTAATGAATTATTAATTAATAATTACCCAATAACATCTGTTGAACCAGGGTCAAAGTTATGGTCAAATGACCCAGGCGGGGATCAAACCAACGTTGTTCTATTGCAAACACGCTAGAAAGATCAGCCCACTTGGCCCCCTCGGCCGTAACACTATACGCGTAGCTTAGTTGCGTTTGTACATAGTCCACAACTGTGCAGCACAAATGGAGAAATGATAAAATGAAATCAGAAATGAAATGAAAAAAAAAAAAAAGATTTTGTCCCACCCTGCATGGCAATGATCATAGAACGTAAAGGAAAAACGTCGGGGATGAGAATGTATCATCCGGTTAGAGCGCCGCACGTCTGTGACGTCATTTGACCCTTCAGCTCTGTGCCGGGATTCAATGTGACAGCCAAGAGAAATTCTGAGAGAAATACATCAACAATCACACTTTCGTTCGAGCATGAGAAATGTATTGCATGAGTCATCTACTTCACATACGCGATAAATCCAGATCGAGAAAAATACGAAAAAAACAAATATTTTTATTTAGGTGTAAAACTAGCTTTTTTATTAATAAAACGGTTACAAAGTACGCCAACTATTCAAGTGACATTTAAAATTATGGATTATTACTAATGATTATTTCAAAAAATGTGTCTGATTTGTGATATGTCTTCGCTTATACCTCCTCCTGTCGTCACAACAAGGGCAACTCGTAAAACGACTCACATTCATCTCTTTGCAGTCGATATCAAAACTATGAGAACTTGGTGCATTCTCGACTCATTTCTTTGCCAAACTGCCCGCTTATGGAACGAGTTACCGGGATCTGTGTTCCCACCCCAATTCAACCTTGTCTTATTCAACACCAATATCAATCGCCACAACACAAGACTACGCAGCTAACAGCCCTGTTATAAATAATCAGAATATTAAACGCCAGTTCACCAACGACGACACATCTGCGGCACTCGTAAAAGTGCATAAACTTCAAGATTTCCTTAATTCTGAGAAGTCTCCCACTCAGGATGCCTTAAAAATAAAATTCGATCCGGGAATGAAGTGATACCGATAAAATTGTGATGCTACACGACCAGCTTGCTATGGAAAAGGCTGCGTCCAATACAAGTGTGACGTTTCCCGCCAAGAAAAGGGTTCTTATTTGAAATTTAAGTAAGAAAATTGAGGCCTTTCACCTATTTTGTGTGAAAAGTCCAATCAAAATTTATAATTATTTTTGTTTCCATGTAGCTTTATTTGTAGTATATGAAATACGGAATAGCTTTGTATTCTTTGTAGATGGAACGTCCAAAATAAATAAATTGTACAGTGACTGCACATGACTTTATAGCATAAAATACGGTCATGTTTAGGTCATAGTCAATTTTCATAACAAAACATTTAGTTGTGTGTAAGTAATGAAGCTAATCTATTTAAGTAATCGTCTTTTTGCACTATTATCATTGATCCCGTTTGTAGCAAAACTAACACTTTGTTTGGTGGGTATACTTTTCATAAATATATTGGAAAGTTATGATTGATTATTATGGGTACTTACTAAATTTTAAGACTCGTAGTCTAGTATTTTATATTAGGCGTTTTAGTACCAAGAATATTATTTTATTTTTTGTATGGAAATTTGTCACTTTGTATGGTGGCTACACCTTATAATATTTTTTTGAAAATAGTAATGATTAATGTATGTAGGTATATATAAGAGCTTTTCAATTGTAAAACATTAGTTTGTAGTTAACCCGTTCTCTGCCGAGAAATTTGAAATTATTGTTTTCTCTTATATCGCAGCCCCCAAAACAAAGAGTATTATGAGGCAATGGTTATTGTTGTGACATAGCACTTTACTGGGCAAATCGTTATGTAGGTTTATGTATGAGTATTAGATGTTTTGCTACCAAAAATATTACAATATTTTTTTGTATGAAAATTTGTCACTTTGTATGGTGGCTATACTTTAAAATATTATTTTGAAAAAAGTAATGATTCATATATGTAGGTATACATAAAAGCTTTTCAATTGTGGAACATTATTTTTTAGTTAACCCTTTCTCTGCCGAGAAATTTTAAATTATTTTTTTCTCTTGTATCGCAACCCACAAAACAAAGAATATTAAGAGGCAATGGTTATTGTTGTTACATAGCACTATTATAATGACTATTATGCAAAAAAATTAAAGAAAATCCTAGGAGCCGTTTTTGAGAAAATCTCATTTGAAACTTTCAGCTGTTCAGAAGCCATCTTGAATTTTCTAAAATTTGAAAAATGTTTTACAATAAATTATAGTGATAAAAGAGTTCTTTCCGATAAATTTAAAAAATATACAAGTTTTTTGCGTTCTGATGGGTTTTTGTAGCCTTTTAATTTTAATTTTTGATACCATGTAAACGGCACTGTATATTATTTTTTTCAAAATTTTTATTTAATTTTTTTATAAAATTGTATATGATGTATAATATTGTAGAACATTATTCTTTTTTCAACGATTTCACTTCTGAGAAAATCACAATTGTTTATTTTTTTCATATGGCAACTCATAGACGCAGATTAGCAAGAATGTTGCCATAACTAAATTTGGTAAGTATGTGTCAAGCAATTACTTTACTGAAAATTTAAGAAAAATCGTCGGAGCCGTTTTTGAGAAAATCGCATTTGAAATATTCAGCTCTTCGGAAGCCATCTTGAATTCTCCAAATAGTGAAAAAAAAAAAAATTTGAAAATAAGTATATAATTTTTTCTTTCTTGTGAACTTACAACAAGTTTTAAATAATTGCGTTTTTATGGGTCTTTTTAATATTTACGATAAAAAATTTGAGATCGTGTAAACGGTACTTTAAGTAATTTTGTTTTTAAAGTGTTTTTTAAATTTTTGTAGAAATTTATATTGCGCGTAATATTGTAGAACATTATTTTTTTGTCAACTCAGCCATTTTCGAGAAAATCACAATCGTTTTTTTCTTTCATATGGCAACCCATAGACGCAGATTAGCAAGAGTATTGCCATAACTAATTTTCTTAGTGGCAATTTAAGCAACGACCACACTGAAATTTTAAAGAAAATCGTTAGAGCTGTTTTTGATAACAGTGCAATTTTATGTTTTTTTTGTATGGCAGCCTTCTTGAATTTTCAGGTTGGTGCCATGCCAGTCGGCTCATCAAAATCTGTGGTGGTCAATTCTCTAAATCCAAAAATTGGTGTCTCTACGATCAGTAGTTCCGGCTGGGACATACATACATCCATACATCCATACATCCATACGGACGGACGGACGGACGGACGGACAGGTTCGACAAATTAGGTTTTTTTGCATGTCCTGGTGCAGGACAACTCATTTCCGTTGAAACCTCATTTTTTTTTTTCGGACGAATACAATACTTTATAACAGTCCTTCGGACTGCTATAAAGTAAAAATCCTTATGCCTGAGTAAATCACTCAATGAATTTTGGTCAAATTTTGTAGAGTAGCCACAGATTCTGATGACGTGCCTCATAGAATTCCAACGAAACTTTGAAAAGCCTATTTGTCTTTACACCATCGTTCATTTAATCGACTTTTATAATTTGAAAATTATAATTGTAGTTTTAAATATTTTATGGTCATTTCAATTTATTGCATTTTCCTGATCTGAT
The DNA here is from genome assembly GCA_951799405.1 of Agapetus fuscipes. Lineage (NCBI taxonomy): Eukaryota > Metazoa > Arthropoda > Insecta > Trichoptera > Glossosomatidae > Agapetus > Agapetus fuscipes. Next base: position 11,013,385 of record OX637355.1, on the reverse strand, counting down.
GTTGATAACAAAAAATATATCGACGGTTAAAAGGAAGTAGGGCATAAGCGACGTTTTGGTCATAAATCAGTTATGAATGCTATCCTACTGAAAATTTTTCGCTCTTTCTAATGCGCTAACTCCCATAGCTCTACGTCAATTTTTGTGTTATTTATGCCCAAGCCAACAACTGCGTTTTCGAAGTATAATCTTGGTGTTATCGACAAGATTTTGGCCTTTTTTTGTCCTAAAGGCGCTTGTGACATAAAAAAAATCGATAAACATCGTAAAACCACATTAAAAAGAATGCCAATAAATATCTTAATTTTTTTATTTAAACTGTTTTGATTTTAACGATATGATACAAAATAAAAAAAAAGTTATGGCATTTTTTAGCAATCCCTAACTTTAAACTGCTCTCCTGAAAAATTTAGTTTTTGTCGCTTTACTTCCTTTTAACCGTTGACATATATGAAAAACAGTTTATCATTTTAATAAATGCTGCAATGTAATTCAGCTCATTTCATGAAAATGATGACGTCAATAAATAAACCGAGAAGTGTTGCTGCGAGGAATTTATTTTGTGCGCCAATTTTATTATGTAAATTGAATATTCAACGCGGCCCATGAAACCAATAAATCCAAAAATTTGTATGAGACGCCTGATAAATCGATCGTCATTTTTATCCCAAGGGCTTCCATACAAAATGTCTTCAGCCAGGGAATGCATTTTCTTCTTCAATATTTCACGCAAGCTTTGTAATATTGGTAAGTTGTACACAAGATTTGACGTGATTGTATTTTAGATGAATCTTGGTTCTTATTATATGGTCTGGTAGTCTTTAATCTAAGTTGCTAAGATATTGTTAAGAATTTGTGATTATGTGTCTGTGAAGTCAAGAAGACTCCAGTGGGCCGGACATGTAGCACGAGCAGAGGACTCCAGGATCATCATAACAGTCTTGGATGGTGCCCCCTCAGGTGTTAGACCACTAGGACGTCCCAGGATGCGGTGGGCAGACAACGTTGAAGCCGACGCTGAAGTTCTGGGAGTGAGGGGACCATGAAAAGAAGCAGCACAAGACAGAGAGTGCTGGAGGATTGTGGTGCGAGAGGCCCTGAGCCTTCAAGGCTTATGAGCCGAAAAAAGTAAAAAAAGTGTCTTTGTAAATGTTTTGTGATAAAGTGTGTTAAGCACTTATACCTGTATATTGTATATGTTTGGATATTTTTATCTTTTGGGCGCCGTTTAGTGGCTCCAGCCACCCCAAGGACGCCCATCCTTTACTTGCTTCTTGAAAACATGAACGTCTTAAGCTTCTTCTTGAAGCGTTCGTCCTCAGCTTCAGAGGAAGCTGGTTCCATCACAACGGTCCCGCTTGTGTATGAAATATTTGTATCATCCGAGATTGCTCAAGTGTTTGATGTTCCAGTAAAGTCTCGCATGTCACAATTCTTAATTATTCGAGAATTATCCTTACTCTTACTATAAGTAAGGGCCAAAATTCTCTGTGGCGAGTGAAGCCAAGAAAACGTTGCATTGTGTAGGTGTAAAGTTGACTCTGTATGTGAACCGAATCTGAAATAAACTGTGCAAAATAAACAACTGAAATTTTATTGATTGTAGAGGCATTAACTTTGTAATCGTTCATCATTAAGGATAAAAGAAAAAAAAGAAAAATTAATTTAACCACCTGACGATCCAAACGGATGTTTGCGAAACCGGTTGTGGTATAAATATATATATACTCACGTAATCGAAAACAAAGCTGTTTTTCTTTTATCCTTAACTGAAATTTTTATTCAATTGAAGCCGGTAAAATCTATTTATCTATAATCTATAATCTGCAATGCTGATTTGTAATGTTGGTTTATTAGCTTGCTACATTTTTTGCATAAGACATTTTTGACTTTTTTTGTATAGATTTATTTTTAAGGTTTTGTTATTTTCTTATACTTAAATGTTATTTATCACTCGTATTCTTTGACTTATAGGTTGGTATGAGGTTGACCACCCATACTGTAAAAAATGGTTCACTTTGCCAATGTCACCCCTGTTTCAGGGAATGTCGGCAAGAGTTGCAGGGCTTATGTTCATTTGAGGTTTGGATTTTATTTGTAAGTACACAATCAGCATTTGTAAGCGCGAACTACACGTGTTTGTTTGTGGGCATACATCTGAGAGCTTTGAATGAATATATCCTCGCAACTTAGATTATAGATTATAGATAGGTAACAAATCTTTGTAAATGTAATATATCTATATAACATTTAAAATTCATATAAATGCAATCCCACAACCAGACACTTATTAGTTTGCGCTTACACATGCCAAATGTGAGCCTACAGCATACTAACCCAAATCTCAAATGAACAATAAACACTGCAACTCTTGTCGACCTTCCCTTAAACAGGGGTGACATTAGCAAAGTGATCCATTGTTTACAATATGGATGGTCCACCTCATACCAACCTACAAGTCAAGGAACTCAATATAAGAAGTTCAAACAAATATAATGTAGGTATTGCTTCCTCTCTTTACCCATGACATATGATATCCAACTCGTATGGTATAATATGAAATGCAATTTAAGTAATCCCCAAAGTCTATGGAAAAAATAAAAAAGGACATTTTTCTTTCTTTTACATCATTATTTCTACCAAAACTGGAAGCAGAAGTAAAAAGAGAATGAATGAAAGAAAGAAAGAAGACGGGATAAGTAAGTAAATTCGATATATTTCCTTGGAGCGCATAGTTAAGTATGCAGATCGAGTAACTTCGTTTACACACATTGTCCCAATGAATGAGAACTCGGAGAAACATGACTCGTTCAAAGTAATATAATGTAATAAAGTACACATTCAGAGTCAGAATGTGGTCTGAACAATAAAAATATCTCTCTACTGTGTGACGTCACCAATATTAAATTCCCGAAGATTGGGATTTTTTTCTCGTTTACAGCATTTAGCGATTCAAAGATAACACTTGCTATTTTAAAAACTGAATTTCTTGCATATTAAAATGAGCTCGGATGTACGTTGAATTGAATCGCTATACTGTTTCACTTGAAGTGGAAGTTTCCCAGCTCCAGAGAGGGCTGATACTCATTTCTTATGAATGCCGAGTAAGCCTTTGTCGTCGTTTTATTTTGAGTTTAAAATAGCCACCGAAACGGGAAATTATTTCTGACAACCTCGATGGGATTCAAACGTGATCTCTCGGCATTCAATGCAAGCCTTCTACCAACTGAGCTATAAATTGGACTAGCGTATGGATCGGTCCGTAGTTCAGTGGTAACACTTCAGACTCTGAATGGAAGGTTATGGGTTCGAATCCCGGCGGAGCACAAAAAATAAACCATTTATATTTACAAATTTGTTCTTTGCTGGGTTGAAAAATTCATAAACCTTTACCAATGACCGGTCACCAAAGGTCCATCCAGCCTTAGAATTGGCGCTTTGTAGCGACGACGACCAACCTCGTAAAAAGGTCGATAGCTCAATTGGTAGAATGCTTGCATTCCATGCCGAGAGCAAGGGTTCAATCTCAAGGTTTACTCAGCGTTCACAAGAAATGAGAATCAGCCCCACGGGAACTGGGAAACCCCCACTTTAAATGAAAGTGGTTGGTGTGAGGCCGGCCCCCTTACCCGTAAAAACAATAAGGTCCCGAATCGCTACATGCGACCCCTTCGGGGATAACGCAGCCAAGAAGTTACACTATATGTATAGCTTAGTTGCGTTCTCTGCCTTTTTATAATATTGTCATCATCATCATCATCATTGGCACGACAACCCGGGGTGGGTCTTGGCCTCCCTCAGCAACCGCTGCCAGCGCTGTCTATCCAACGTCTTCCTCCTCCAGTCCCACATTCCCACTGCACGGCAATCCGCCACCACTCCATCCAGCCATCTTGAACGTGGTCTTCCCACTGTCCGGCGTCCCTCGGGGTTTGTCATCACAATCGTCTTCTCCAGGCTCCGATGGTCCATTCGTTGAATGTGCCCCAGCCAATGCAGTCTGTTGACCTTTATTGAGCGGACCACATCAGCGTCCTGGTACAGCTTATACAGTTTGGAGTTATATCTTCTTCGCCATATGTTTCCGTCCTTTATTGGACCATAAATACGTTGAAGTATTTTCCTTTCGAAGACGTTGAGAGAGTATTGGTCACGTTTGGTCAGTGTCCAGGTTTCGGAGGCATATGTGAGGACTGGTTTTATAATATTGTAGATACTTCTTATATTCTGAGTCCAATTTTTTTCCAAACGCAACTCTCTGTTTCTCTTGCTTCGTTGATCTCATTCAAAATGCCGACAGTTTATTGCGGCAAGTGTTGCATTATTAACGTACAATAAGAAATAATTCCGCATTTGTCACATGCGGGGGTGTTGCTTCGTTATTCTGGGTAGCAGCCACCTCCAGCCGCCATTATTCATAATTTCCTTGCATACATCTTTAAACAGAGAGCGCTCGCGTTTTCCTTACGACATAATATGTTTCCACCGTGAAAATTTCAGCCTATACGTCATAATTCAGTTAGAATTTCTTGTGTTTGTTTAATTAGATTTGAAACGTTTCCGTTTGAATTTTGATTAAGTTGGAATAATCTTCAAATAACTGTGAGTATTTCAAATGTCTACGATAATTACAACTTTTGTTTTAACTATTCATATTTAATGATTTTTTTAATGGTTCAATCTGTATCAACGCTATGAACAGATTCGCGTACCAGAGGATTAGTCTTAGAACCGAAAACGTTCGTTATTTTACATCTTTGTCTATAATCTAAGTAGCAATGATTTTATCACATTTATAAATGCATGCTCACAAGCCGCTACTTGTAGGTTCGCGCTTACACATGGTGCCTATACTGCTGCACTTAAAACAAAAAAAAACTTCACATGAACATTCCTTTATGCAATGTTTTCCTCGCCCGAAATCAACTTTGCAATTCCTGCTGCCTTTCCCTGAAACTGGAAGTGAACCATGTGTTCATTATCAAAATCCTTCATGGCAGTATACAGCAGGCACATGCACAGGGTATAGGCAAATTCAGGCATTTCAGAACAAATATTTTCACCCATTCCTATAAAATAACTCAATTGAATTTAACTGAAGATGGCTGACTACCTATGCTGTAGAAAGTGGTTCACTTTGCCAATGTCACCCCTGTTTCAGGGAAGGTCGGCAGGAGTTGTCGGGTGTATGTTCATTTGAGATTCGGGTTTTTATATTGTAGGACTACATGCGGCATGTCTAAGCGCGAACTTAAACATGTCTGTTTTGTGAAAATTCATATGATGTGAATCTCTAATGTAACTTATATTTTGAAACTTAGATTAGATTAGATGGCTTAAACCGCACTTAAATTTGAGATTTTAAATCTGAACATCAAGCTTAAATGTTCTTTTTTCACCATACATTGCCTATCTATTAGGTGCACATCCCTGTGTGGGATGCACGCCCCTGGTATATAGGTACGTGTAAATCTTACATGGGCTTACGTATATTATTTAAGGATCTAACTTATACCTACAATACCATGGCATTCATACTCTCGCATTGAAAACGTCACACAAATTATGCCTTACATTACTCCGAAGGGAGAAATATAATACTGCAACTCTAGTAAGCCCATACTGAAGTTATAGACTATGGAGAAATTCAAACTCATGGCATTCTATATTTCTATATACCATACGAGTTTGATATCGTATGTCATGGCTAAAGATTGGAAGCAATACATTATACTATTGAACCGGGAAACTGACACTAAGGCCCGGTATATTCAAGCTTAGTAATATTTTAGTTAGCTATTATTCAAAATACTCAAGTTCGAGTTAACTAAAACCTAAAATTCCCGAAGTGACAAGCCCCACCCCCAAATCTTGGAAATAATTACAATGCCATTCAAAAGCTTTAAAACAAACAACTGTTTATAAAAATCAAATGCCTAACCTTCAATAAGCTGGAAAACGACACAAACAATGTTCAATTTGCAACAATTTTGATGTATCCTTGCATTAAAAAAGAACAACCTGCTGTCAGTGAAGACGACGCCATCTTGAAAATCGTTATTATTATTATTATTATTGGTAAAAAAAAATTCTGCGCCTTTTCATGACCGTTGGTCATCCTAAAGGCGCTGAAGATTGTATAAATAAGTGAGTTTTCAGGGCCCTTCTGAAAGCTGCCTCTTTTTCTGTTGTCCGCAGTCCTGCTGGCAATGAGTTCCAGGCCATGGGCGCAGCAACACGGAAAGCACGATCACCAAATACGGTAGTCGGGTTTCTCCTCGGAAGCTCCAGCGTGCTGCCAATTGTTTGAGTTGACCTCAGTGTCCAGCCTCTCTCGTCCACACATTTTTTCTTGATGAGCTCTTGCAGATATTCTGGAGCTGCTCCATGCAGAACCTTGTGTGTAATAGTTAATTAGTTAAGTAATTAAAAAGTTACTGGCGAAATTCGGTAAATGAAATATTATGATAATTTAACTAAAATTGCATTTTAGTTAACTTTACTATACTTGAATATACCGGGCCTTAGGTACAGCGGAATAAGGTGTATAATATAATATAATCAACTAGTAAAAGCAGCACTTTATCGCAACGCAACGCAACGAAGCCACGCATATAGTGTAACTTCTTGACGCGTTATCCCCGAAAGATTTCACATGTGGCGAGAGGAACCCATTTATCTCCAAAAATCGTGCACTTTTCTATACTTAAATTTTAGCCGCATATCAACCTATAAGTCAACGAACCTAACAAATGGTGGATAAGGCTAACAGGCACTGGGGGGACGAGATGTAGTTACTATTATATTGGAAAGGGCTGCGAACAAATATTTATGGAAATTAATGTAAAACACAAATTCGTGAGTGAATTTCACGCTCGCACGTGAGGGGAGGGGGGCCGAAATTAATTTCAAAGAAAATTCTCGAAGTTTCATTAGCGTGACGTCACGTACATACGAATTTCTCATAATGCATGTGCCGCGGCGTAATCAGCGGGACTCGGGAAAGTGGAATATTAACACGTGATGAAAATTATCAAAAAAATAACTGAAACTGAAAAAGTAATTTTAAAATTCTTGTAGAGTAATTATACGTAACATGCCAAGTTGGTAAGCCAAAATAAGAAAAATAAAATCTTCATGAAGGAAAAAATAAAGAATCGTTTATTTGAGAAACCCCAAATGTCACACTTTTTTCGAAATTCACTTTTTTGCAAAGAAATTACCAAGAAGCATCGTATGTTGCAGAGATACCACAAGAGTCACGTCTCTATCATACTAAAAATAAATCCAACAAATTTAATGTATTTGAGAAACAACTATTCGAGCAACTGAACGCATCACAATCTGCTGTCATTTAATCTGGCAACACTGTTATGATGATTTAAGAAATCATGATAATGAATAAAACAAAATACATTGTATTCTCTAACGTTGCTTCATTTTTATTTTTTTTAGATGAAATGTTATGTATTGGAGAAACCCCAAAAGTCCAGCAAATTAAAATATAACGACTCCTAAAAACAAAATACTAAGTAATACTTTCATTCAAGTAACTGTAACTGTAACTCTTTCGTCATTACACTAGGGGTGGCCAGAGCCTCTGCAGATCTGCCTCTGTTTCGTCCTATCAATAAATGACCTTTTTCCCTTTTTTCTAAGAGAGAAAACACTAAGAAAGTTTGAAGATCCTGTTGTTTAGAAGTTCTTCATGAGAATTTCCTTATAATTAAAGAAGTTACTCCCAATCAAAGGTTTAATCCACCATTTCTTAAATTAGTGAATCAGCACTTATACAGTTTTATCTTAAAGGTGGCGATATAAAAGAATCCCACGCTCTGACTGAATGAAACCTTTGAAATAGTGGTGAAATTACCAAAACGAACCAATTTTCCCAGGGTGGGAAAACCCATAACACCCTTTTTGCAAAGGAACAAACAAGATGGCTTAGATTTACACTTTACATGCTGAAATTTTTTCCAACCCATTTTTCGTTAAGCCATTTGTACAATATAACTTTTAACCACAATAATACATTTAACATAACTTCTCCATCAAGACTAACGAATGTATAACGAATTTTATCACATTATTTTAACACATCGTATACTGAAGGAGTTGTAGCCGATTAGAAAGCTGCCTGAATACGTTTATTCCTAGTAAGATATTCGTTTAAACTCAAACATATCTTCTTACCAAAAATTTATGGAAACTTAAACGCTCATTGTATGTGCTGCTCAAATTTCCTTTTTTTTTGGGTAAACGTTAGACTAGAGTTTAAATGTGATACTTGTATACTTGGGGTATGGAGCTACGCTTTCATTATTCAGTCAGAACGCGTATGTTTTTAATTAACTTGGCTAACGAGCGTCATTTATACGAACGCAGTAGGTATGAAGGGAAGGGTTTTATGTACGCATTGCGAAGCAGTATGTATTTATGTATCTAAAATGTATTGATAGTGTGTGTTGATATTTTTTTTATTGGATTAATAAAGAAAATGCTTTTAATTGAAACCTAAGTGTTGTTTTGATTTTCTGTACTTGTAGATCACCACCTTAAAGGTTAAAACTGAATTAGTGCTGATTCACTGATTTGAAAATCGAGGATTAAACATTTTATTGGGAGTAACTACTCAGTACTCATAGTGAGTTTTTTTTAAGAAATCCTGTGCGGGAGACTCCCTAGATTCTAGGAAATCTAGGGGTCTATGACACTTGTTGTAGTGCCGCAGAGTTTATAAAGAAATGCTCATGAAAAACTTCTACCCTACAGGATTTTTCCACTATTTTATTGTGTGTTTTTTTTCTCGTAGAAAATAGGAAACAAGGTACATTTATCTGATAGAGCCATGCTAAATATTTCACCTATTCATTTTTGATGTATGGAGATAAAGATCAGTTCTTAAGTAGCAATAATAATCTAATAATTTTGACTTAACGTGCGTGGCATTTCAAAAACTGATTTTTACACTGCGAGTTGGATTTTGTAAATAAAAAAAAACACTTATTACCACGCACTGTAAACGATTGTTTGAACCAAAATGCACGGCTTTGTCAGTGTTTTATAAAAAAAAGTTAATTTGTTAATTTTCTTACAAAAACCTGAAAAATATTTCTAGCATTTTCAAACACATTTTCTTTGTTCTCTCAGTTTGACAACTATCAGGGTTATTCAAAACACATTTAAATTATAGCTTATCTAAGGATCAACGTATTTTTGTACTGAAAATTCATGTCGTGTGGCGGTTGAGCCATGGATTTGCTGTTTGTGAAAAATACCGTATGATATTTGGTTTTGTTTTAAAAGCCAACAATTATTACTTTTAAAATTCTGTAACCTTTTAAGTGAAATGCTCACCTTTTACGCTATGATTGAGTTTAAACGTGAAGTTTTACACTTGGGGTACCGAGTTCCAAAGCTTTTGAAATTGAAAGAGGAAGTCAGAGGTCCGGATGGACATCCGGCGGGACCCCTAATTGGAGGAAGAGCTGTGGACCCGCTTTCAAACAAGGAAAAACGTATGTGGCTAAAGGTACGCTGTGTACCTGAAGTATAGAGGAAGGAAGTTTTAGGTAAACTGTGGTAGGTACGTAACCATATTGTGGAAGTTTTTTTTTTTTTTTAAAAGTGAATTATTTTTACCGAATATAAATGTATGTTTTTTGTGGTTAGGCAGTGAAAGCTTTTAGAAATGTGAAATTAGTTTGACTTTGTAAATTCAACATGTATTTTTCTAAATTATCCAGATTTTCGGCAGCAACTTTGTGAAAGTTCATTTTAATAAATAAAAAATAAAAAATCAATATGTTAAAATTCACTTATGGGTTAATTTTATGCACAACCAGTTTCGGAAGAAGCAGTACCATCCATCTTTTTACACCTTTACATATAGAGAAGAAGGTAGTGCGAGGGAAAGTGTGAAAGTGAAGATTAAAAAAGTTTGTTAAGATGGTTTGGGCATGGGAGAGAATGAATGAGGAAAGACTGACGAAGAAAGTATTTGTTGCAAGAATAGATGGACATCGTGGTAGAGGAAGACCGAGAAAGGTATGGATGGATCAGTTTTCTGAAATAGCAAATGAATTAGACATATAAAAGTCGTAATAAAAGGAGAGCTTAAAAAAGGGTATGAAAAAGGTTGAAATGAAAAAAGTTTATAGGGATATTAAAAATGTGGCTAATCGGTCATTTCGATATGTAATGTTGGCGGCTTATTCATTCATAATTTTATTATTGACTTTTCTTGTATAATTTCCTTTATAAGGTTTTATTTTTAAATACTTGTTACCTAATATTTTATACATTATTATAGAGTTATTTATTATTTGTACTTATTCCTTGACTTTGAAGTTGGTATGAAGCTGACCACCCATACTGTAAAAAATGGTTTACTTTATCAATGTCACCCCTGTGTCAGGGAAGGTCGGCATAGGAGTTATGTATTAGAATTTAGGTATTCTTTATTTGCCATGTACATAATTGTTAAGCAATTTGAGAACAAGTTGATAAGCCAAAATAATAAAAATAAAATCTTCATGAAGTAAAAAATAAAAGAATCGTTTATTTGAGAAACCCCAAATGTCACACTTATTTCGAAATTCACTTTTTTTTGCGAATTATTCTGTTGTATTATAGGGAATGTCGGCAAGAGTTGCAGGGCTTATGTTCATTTGAGGTTTGGATTTTATTTGTAAGTACACAATCAGCATTTGTAAGCGCGAACTACACGTGTTTGTTTATGGGGATACATCTGAGAGCTTTGAATGAATATATCCTTGCAACTTAGATTATAGTATGAACCAAGAAGCATCGTATGTTGTAGAGATAAGGTTTTATTTTTAAATACCTGTTACCTAATGTTTTATACAGCGTTATTTATTATTTGTACTTATTCCTTGACTTTGAAGTTGGTATGAAGCTGACCACCCATACTGTAAAAAATGGTTCACTTTATCAATGTCACCCCTGTGTCAGGGAAGCTCGGCATAAGTTGTAGGGCTTATGTTTATTTGAGGCTTAGATTTTATTTGTAAGTACACAAGCAGAATTTGTAAGCGCGAACTACACGTGTTTGTTTGTGGGCATACATTTGGTCGGGAATTTGGTCAGGATGGATGGTCGCTGGTTTCTTGAGTAAAAAATCTTGACTTTTTGTTACGGTTGAATTTAATTTTATAAGTGTACAACAATAGATTGAAACAGACAATAGTAGAGAAGAACACTTAGAGTAAGTGCGGCAAATATGGACCACGCGGGTATTATGGCCTACCATGCTTCTTCCCGATTGGCTAATCGCAGGAGTCGGTAAGACAACGCCGGCGAATCATGTCCTTGCCGGCAACGCTTCAGTCGACCAGCGTCACCGGCAGGTCACGGACGTAGTTGCTGTGTCAACAATTCACTTTTTCCTGTTTTGGATCGTTATTTTCGGTGAGTTTTGATTAAGTGTTGATCCCTTCATTGTCGATTCATTATTGAGGTGTATTAAAGAAATTGAACTATGGGGTATCTGCTTAGAATTGGTAAAGTGATTGTCCCGAAATCTTTATTTATATAACCTTGAACTGACTTTTTATTTAAAATGGGTAGGTGCGGGTAATGTGGACCGGTATAGTTGTGGTAAATATGGACCAGTAGGCCATAATTGACACATTTATTTCTTTCTAGGAACTGATGGCTCCCACGCTCTCAAAACCTTCTAAAGTTCGTCAAACATGGAACAAGGATGCTATGAAAGAAGCTATCCAAGCCATAAGGGAGAAAAAAATGGGGTTTCTAAAGGCATCGAAAACTTTTAACGTTCCTAAAACGACACTTCGTCGTTTGGTTGCTGATAAAGACAAACCTTTGGACGTGTTAACATCTGCCAAGTTAGGAAGAAAACCGGTTCTGCCACCAGAGCTGGAAGATTCACTCGTTGGTTATGTCTTAATCATGGAAGCAAAATTTTTTGGACTTACGCGAAGAGATATCAGAACACTGGCGTTCCAGCTAGCAGTCAAAAATAACCTTGCGAATCCATTTTCAACCATCCATCAGTGTGCTGGAAGAGATTGGCTACGCTTGTTTCTTAAACGCCATCCAACTCTCTCGTTTCGTCAGCCTACGGGAACATCTGAAGCTCGCGCCAAAGGTTTCAATAAAGAAAATGTTAGCCTCTTCTTTGATTTGTTGGAAAAGGAAATGGAAGAACATCACTTTAGTCCGGACAACATCTACAACGTTGATGAGACTGGAATTTCAGTAGTTCCAAATAAACTGCCAAAAGTATTAAGTCTTAGAGGTAAAAGACAGATTGGAGCACTAACTTCTGCCGAAAGAGGATCCCTGATAACATGCATAATGTGCATGAGTGCAGGAGGTGGATTCGTACCGCCAATGTTTATTTTTCCTCGGAAGAAAGACAACCTTCTTCTTATGAGAGGTGCTCCACCAGGCTCTATCCACGCCAATCATCCCTCAGGTTGGGTGCAAACGAATCTGTTCACTAAATGGTTTCGGCACTTCATCAATAAAGTGAAACCCACTGCATCGTCCCCTGTTTTGCTTATATTAGATGGGCATTCAAGTCATATGAGAAATATCGAACTTATCGATCTGGCCAGAGAAAACCACGTGCATCTTTTGTCGATTCCACCTCATTCCAGCCACAAGATTCAGCCACTGGATAAAACTTTCATGGGGCCACTAAAAAAATACTATGCAGAAGAAATAAGATGCTGGCTAAGAGTAAATGTTCGAGCCCTAACACATTTTGACATTGTGGAGTTACTTGGCCGAGCTTACCTACGAACACAAACGGGAGAAATAGCTGTGAAAGGATTTGACTCTACTGGAATCTATCCAGTTAATCGATACATCTTTAAAGATCATGATTTCATTGCAGCTGAGGAGGTCAATCAAGAGCTACCCAATTCAAATTATTCTCAGACGCAGGAAAATGTTCACCAGGCAACAGATGAAAACACAACAGTCTCTCAGAACGTAGATTCTCCGCAATTGCCAGTCACCATTGATACAGCGGCAACGACTCATCAAAAACCTACGACTTCTGCTACGTTTGACCCAAAACCATCGACTTCAACTGGTTCAAGAGAAAATTCATATGTTACACCTCACCAAATATCTCCCATCCCTGTAAGAATGAAGAAACAGTCCAACCGAGGAAGAAAACCTGGTAAATCGGAACTATTAACATCTTCACCATACAAGCAGGCGTTAGAAGAATCACTGAAAAAAAAAGAAGACAAGGAATCGAAGAAAAAAAATCCTAGAAAATCAAAAAAAGATCCAAAGAACAAAGCATGCAAAAATTTGAAATTTAACGCAAAGAAAGGCAAGAAAGCAACTAAAGAAATAATACAAGCTTCATCATCAGAGTCTGATGGTGAGTACATTCCAGATGATTCATCTGAGGGTAGTCCTGATAGAAGATGCCGGAATGATGCTAGCTGTATTTATTGTACCGGCTTATATTCTGAAGATCGACGAGGAGAAACATGGTTACAGTGTGTATCATGCAACCTATGGGCTCACGAAGACTGTTCTGAATGTTTAAATGATTATTTTTTGTGTGATTATTGCAAGTAAAACCCTTTGTAATTTCCAACTACGCCACAGTGTGTTGAATATGGACCACCTTGGTCCATATTTAACACCCTGTGGGCCATATTACCCACATGTATGGGATTTTCTCAAAATGGGAGTTTGCTAGAAATTTTAATTTTAATTTCGTTAATTATGGAGAAGTTCCTATTTTTTTGTTTGTTTATGATGGATGATTAAACATAAGACTGCTTAATAATAAAAGTGTTTCTATTTAAATGTATTACTTGGTTTTATTTTCGAAATAGTTATTGGTGGTCCATATTTGCCGCACTTACTCTACAGCAAGAGAATAGGAGAAGAAGAACAGTATTTACAGCAAGAGAATAGGAGAAGAAGAACACTTAAATTGGTAGAACCGTTGCTTTTATATTAGGATATTCTAACCTTACTAATCTTTTGTGACAATAACTCACTTCTCACCAATCACGAGTATCGGCCAATAAAAACGTCGTGACGTCAGACCATAGACAATTTGGAGTTGCTATATTCACAACATATATCCTTTTTACTAACCTACCATAATATAAATTACATAAAATCACTCTAATATAGGCATTAGGTTTATTATTGAAATACTCGGAATATTACCCGACACTGGCGCCCCCGCTGTACGTGGGAATTCGCCAAGAGGAAGAAGAGGATTAATTGCTTCACTATTTTGAACTAATGTTATTTTTTCCTTCTTTTTTATACCTCTCACATTTTCTCAAACAACATTCGACAGCCTTAAATGTTAATATATCTCTGCAACTTAGATTATAGATTATAAACTTTTTTTTATATTGATTGATGATCAAAACTAACTGCATTCATATGTTAATACAATCAAACAAAGCTCACCATTTCGTTCAGAGTTCAGAAACATAAAAGTCTATTGTCGGCAGCAAGTGAGAAGTCTCAACATGCCTCTCACAATACTAATTCTCTGCAGACGTTTGCTACAAAACAGACTTGATGGATTAAACAGCCGGAAAAAGCGCTCACAAAATGCAAAAACTTAACACCAAGTTCAAAACGTAAATCTAAAATGTATCGAATATACGACGGCGCTCCTAGAGAGTGACACAGTTTTCATATATTTTTTCGATTTACGCAATTGAGGTGAGTGTACGCAGTGCTATATACTAAAGGTTCTGAAGACGTATCAGACAACAACACAAAAGAGTTTCTTCTATTCAAAGTAAAAAGCTTTACGTATAAACTCAACAAAGAAAATGTATGGAAATTCAGACTCTCCTCTGAAGCGCTGCTTCAGTTTTCATAGATTATTGTAAAATAGCTATTGTTGAGTTTGAAGATGAAATTTTATACTGGAGTTCCTGGTAAAGAGTTTTCTTTTACGCCAAAGAGAATGTCCAGTGGTAGTGAAACTTTCTGTGTAGTGGAGGAGGGAAGGAAAAAGTAATGAAATGTGTAGTTTGTA
Organism: Agapetus fuscipes; assembly: GCA_951799405.1. Classification (NCBI taxonomy): domain Eukaryota; kingdom Metazoa; phylum Arthropoda; class Insecta; order Trichoptera; family Glossosomatidae; genus Agapetus; species Agapetus fuscipes. Next base: position 10,998,354 of record OX637355.1, on the reverse strand, counting down.
CCCCTGACTTGTTAGAGAATAAAGTTGCAATGAAAAAAGTTTTATAATGAATGGATCGTTTGAATTTGTTTTCTTTTATTGAAAATAAAAAAAATGTTGAAGCAAGAACAAAAAAAAATAAAAGATCCTTGTCTTACTTTAATTTGATTTAAAAAAAGTGAATTTCATTCTTGCATCATATTTCATAAATATTTGGACGTTTCGATTTTTCACGTTTCGAATAATACTTATTTCAAATTGTGTATTTTTTAAAGTTGCTAAATTTCACGATCACTTTTTGGCATTCCCTTTGTACACTCTTATTTCAGCGCTTTTTCTTTCTAGATGCCCAAACTATCTAGTTATTATCTTCGGTATTAGTTTTTTTACAGAACTCATTAACAACCTAGCCATTACAAAACCCATCAACCAGTAATGCATCCATCTATAATATAAGTTGCAGTGATGTATCACATTTAAGGTTCATATTAAATGCATTCCCATAAGCAGACAACCCGCAAGTGGACTTACAACATAAAAACCCAATATCAAATAAACATAAGCCCTTCAACTATTGCCAACCTTCCCTGAAACAGGAGTGACATTGGAAAATGAACCATTTTTTTTTACAGTATGGTGGGTCAGCCTAATACCAACTTATAAGTCATGGAAATTACACTTTTAGTTTGCATACTTTATTTATTTCGTTCCCTTAGTGCTTGTTTATATTATCTCCATCAAAGGTGATTTCACATGAGCAATGATTGAATGTGTACCGGACTAATGCGTCTAATGAAAACAGGAAATGATTTTTTTTACCAGTCCGTAGTTCAGTGGTAACACTTCGGACTCTGAGTGGAAGGTTGTGGGTTCGATTCCCGGGGGAGCACACAAAATATACCATTTATATTTTAAAATTTGCTCTTCGCTGGGTTGAAAAATTCATACACCTTTACCAATGACTGGTCACCAAAGGTCCATCCAGCCTTACAGCAACTGGGCCTTGCTTGAGAATTAGCGCTTTGTAGCGACGACGACCGAGCTCATTCAAAGGTCGATAGCTCAATTGGTAGAATGCTTGCATTCCATGCCGAGAGCAAGAGTTCGATCTCAAGGTTAACTCAGCTAAACCTAAATCTATTTTGCAAAGATTTGTATCATTTGAGATTCATATTAAATGCATTTCCACAAGCAGATACGCATAATTTTGCGCTCATACATGCCGCATGTGGACCTAAAATATAAAAAAAAAACTCAATCTCAAATGATCATAAGCCCTGCAACTCTTGCCGACCTTCCCTGAAACAGGGGTGACATTGGCAAAGTGAACCATTTTGTACAGTATGGGTGGTCAGCCTCATACCAAGCTATAAGTCAAGAAAATATGAATCAAATTTGAAATTTGATTCATATTATAGATTTTATTATTGGAAATATGATTTTTTTTTTAATCAAATATTAAATAAGCCAAACAAGCACACGGGGGACGTTTCTTTTTCATTCACCATCCACATCTCACTTCCAAACATCACAATCGGTAACAACACTCCGTTGTACACTATTCGCACTACGAATAGTTTCCTTTTCGAGTAGCATTCACAGCAGTATTGGCGAAATGGGGAATGCAGAACGAACCCGCCCTCGGGAGCCGTGAATACATGAATCGGTGATTGCATCTTATGAATCAGTGTTGCTTTGCATATATTTGCGTACACGGAGGGAACGCTCCTTGCGAATTTGCCGGCGGTTTATTCTTCGCCCGAACACAAAGCGATACAGGCTTTATATTTCGCAAGGCTACGCTGTGGGCTTTGTATCGAAAGAAAGATGTAACGCAGAAAGAGGAAATGCATATTCACCATCAATTCTTTTCTCGTGTTTGCCGAATTTCATCGCACGCTGATGAGCTTTTGCAGTTTAATATTTTTCCAAAAACAAACTTGTAGTAATAATAATATTGTTATGTAAATAGCAAATACACATAAATATTAAGGTACATAGGTAGATATAACATTTGTAGCTGATGGGAGCTGTACATAAGTAGGATTAATTATTATAAGTACCTAGGGTAAAGAGATATTGTAAAAAAAATAACTAGCAATCATCACCGTTATGTACTCCAAGCTTTTGGAAGACCGTTCTCTCGAAGCTTCCAGCAAAATTGGTTTGTAGTAAATTCTTTTGCTGGAGTATAAAATAAACGCGAACGGCTTGCAGCAGTTAGTCTTGATACGACACTCTTCTTCTAAACACGAAAGACAGTACAAGTGAACACAAACCATCTGTGAAATAAATGTAAATTGCTAAACTATAAATGTGAATTGTAAAAAATGAATATAAATTGTTAAATAAATCTAAGTGTAAAATAAATATCCTGTAAAGAAGACGTTTTTTTTTAATTTGAAGACTATTTGAACCATGGAGGAACTATTAAATCTTAAAACATAACAATTATGCTGAAATTATTCCGGTCCGGTTTAGGTCCAGCCAATAGCTCAGACGGTAGAGTGCTTTCCATGCCATTAGCTCGGGTTGAGCGCTGTTTTTGTGTGAATCAAACCTCAAGAGCTCTCTGTAAGCATGGTCGTCACTCCGTAAAACGCCAATTCTCAAGCAAGATCCCCTTGCTGTAAGGTCGGATGGACCTTTGGTAACAGGTCTTTAGTAAAATTATATGAACTTCGATTAGTATATTTGAAAATATGGGAAATTATTCCAACCCACGACCTTCCCTTTACAAGTCCGAAGCGTTAACATTTTGACAACGGACCGGTTGTAGGTTGGTATAAAATTGGTCATCAATGCTGGTAAAAAAACACTTTGCCAATGTCATGACTGTTTCAGTAGGTTGAAGTTTGTCCACTTAGTGCTTGTTTGTCTTATGTCCATCATAGGTAATTTCACAGAATAAACGTTTGCATGTGTACTGCACCAGTGCGCTTTATAAAAACTGGAAATTTATTTAAAAAATAGTTAAAATAACTCTCAATTATCGTGTTTTTTATTTCTTCTTAGCTCAGATTGTGTAGAATGTGATTATTTAGACAGTGACGTTGAAAGGTCATATTTGAATCAAATGATAGATAAGCCAAACAAGCACTGGGAAGACGAGTTGTTGAAGAAAGTAAACTAAGTTCAGGTATGATTTTAAATCTATAAGGATCAGGACTGCCAACCATTTCTGCAATACTAACTGTCGAGCTGATTTCTCGCATGCACGAGTATGCTGAAATGGTTGCGTTCAATCAGGCGCAACCTGAAACTACGAATGCTACGCAACCAAGCTAATAAAGTGTGACTTCCAGGCGCGTTTTTCCCGAAGGGTTTTAGAAGATCGGCAAAAGTTGCATTAATTTGTAGGTACACATACAGTATTCGTAAGCGCGAACTTGCATGTGTCGTCTGTGGACATGCATTTTATGTGTATTTAAAATGTGAATATATTTTTGTTACTTAGTTTTAAGATTATATATATTGTTATGTAAATAGTAGATTAATATAGGTGTACATCGTAGGTAGTAATAGTTATTATAGTTGCTTGATTTCGTAATTCCGGGTTTTGACCGTGGTCCATCTTTTTGCTTATTTTTTCTTTTTCTTCTTTCTTGCTACTTCTTCAGCTGACGTTCCGTCTCCTCTGTGGGTGACTTCTTCGGAGCTCTGCTCACTTCTGAGGTCTAAACAAAAGGCGACGTGTTTTTATTTGCTAATTCTATAGGGAGCGTGGCCTAGTTTTTAGGTATTAAACTACCCTCTGTCACAGTTTCAATTGTACTCAACCAGATTATGTTTAATTTTAAACATTCTTCCTTTCTGTTAAAATTTTTATTTTTATAAATTTCAATGGCTTCTCTATAAAGCCGTGCATAATATCCATGAGCCTTTGCAATAATTTTAGTGTCATTGAAATTTATATTGTGGTTGAATCTAACAGGGCATGTTCTGATACTGCAGATTTTTCTGTTTGTCCTAGTCTGCAGTTCCTTTTGTGCTCCTTAACCCGTGTGTTGAAAAATCGTTTTATGGTACCTACATATGATGATCCACAGCTACAAGGGATTTGGTAGACACCAGGTGAGTCCAGGAATCCAGCCTATCTTTTGCGGAACGAAGGGCGTGTTGTATTATAAGTAGCAAGAAAGAAGAAAAAGAAAAAGAAGCAAAAAGATGGACCACGGTCAAAACCCGGAATTACAAAATCAAGCATCTGAATCCGGCCGCGAAAGCCTAAAAACAGTTATTATAGTGTTATGTCAAAAATAGATTAATATAGGTGTACACCGTAGGTAGCAATAATTAAAGGCTTAAATAATCTATAAATTAAATGATACTTTTGTACTCTTGAAATTGGTAGAATGTTCGCAAGTTAGCTGGCAAATTAGCTCCCAGAGACTTCCGTCACTACAGTATATAAGAAGCAAGATTGAGTGCACCAGGACAGTGAGATAGTTGTCTTTGATTGAAGAGTGTAAGCGGAGCTGAACTGTGAAAATAAATTTGAGTTGCTAAAAGTGTTGAAAATAAATATAAATTGTAAAAAATAAATAAAGTGAAAATAAAGATCCTGAAAGAAGACCTGTATGTTTTAATTTAGAGACTTTTTGAACCCCAAAAACATTACAATACCTTTTTTTTAGTAAATACAATGCACATCCCATTTCTTTTTGAGAAGCATTGTAAAACTAAAAATGGGATTGTGGAAACTTTCATTTTATATAAAAAAAAATATTTTTCTCCATTTAAAAACAAGATACATTTATTTTTTCTTATCAAGACGTCATCTACAATGTACACTTATAAATTAAAAGATTTAATTTAGATTTCAAATGAAACGCAAGAGGTAAAGCAATTTAAGCGTAAAAACTGATTTTTAAACAATGCAATTTAAAATTAAATTTAAAAATTCGTTTTGTCCCTCGAGGGTGCAGTTTTTGCAATGAGTTGTTCTTGTTTTTTTTGCAATTTTTCTTAGAATTGGCGCGTTTTTCTAACACATGCAGATAGCCGGGCGAATTCAAATGCACTCCTCGGTCTAGACTTTCAATTATTTATCTGAATGTAGCGCCGGGCAAACAAATATAAAGTTAGGGTGGTTTTGTGATACAAATATTGCACAACAAAAATACCTTGAACAATACTATTTTTTGTTTTTCAAATGATTGTATGCCGGTCGATAGCTCAGTTGGTAGAATGCTTGCATTTCATGCCTTGAGCTCGGATTTGAGCCCCACCGAGGGTGTCAGAAACGATTTCCCGTTTCAGTGTTTATAACAGACTCCAAAATAAAATACCGGCAAGGTTTACAAAGCCTTCACCATAAATGAGTATTAGCAGGTATCTCGAGAGCTGGAAAGCCCCCACTTCAACTGAAGCGGTTGGCGAAAGGCCGGACCCCTTACCTGTAAAAGTAAAAAGGTTCAACTCGCCACATGCGACCCCTTCGGGGATAACGTGGCAAGAAGTTACACTAAATGTGTAGCTTAGCTTCGTTTTTCGTTGCGTTTATAAATTTATATTTAAGATAAGATTTGTCAATTTGTGAAATTACCCCTGTTTGAGATAAGACAAAACAAGGTGACGTTAAAGATTGGTATAAAACTGACCACCCAAACTGTCAAAAATGGTTCACTTTGCCAATGTCAGGGAAGGTCAGTGTAGGTTAATTTGGGGCTTGGACTTTAATTTATAAGTACACATCCAGCATTTGTAAACGAAAACTTACACATGCATATTTGTGGGCGTGCATTTTGTATGAATTTTTAATTTAAATTTATAAATGGAAATTCACACAATGTTTTACACGCTGGTAAAATTCACTGCCCATTTAAAAATTTACTTTTTTTGTCTACACTCTCTGATAAGTCAACGACTAGGGTGATAGACCGCAGAAACGTACCAAGAAAATGTGTTTTATTGAAATGAAAACGTTCAGATACTGGAGATCCTTACTAGTCATGTTTTATTCATACAAAAATATCAAGTTTTTTTAGAAATAATGGTGTTTTTATCTTTGCAGCATAAAGATCAATTTCTCACTTACTTGCGTGCCAGTCTAGGACTTTTTTAATGGTGCTATTATCAACGGCATTCAAAGATTTTTTTATTCAAAGAAAGCACTAAGTACCATAGTGGTGAAACTGAGAAAAACAGGCCAAAAATATTTAAAATAAATTTGTACAAAAATCTACCCAGTCGCTCACCTGAAAATAAAATATCGGCAATGTTTACTCAGCTTTACAATAAATGAGTACCAGCCCTTACTTCAACTGAAGGGGTTGGCGTAAAGACAGCCGCCTTAACTGCAGAAATAAATAGGTGCTACTCAACACTTCGAGGATAACGCGGCAATAAGTAACACAATGCGTGAAGCTTACTTGCGTAGTTGCATTACTTTACGGACTCATATTTAAAATGCATTTTGCTAAAAACTGTCGTTTATCGCGCTGTTATATTATTTTAAAATAACATATAAAAAAAACAATCTCCAAGTGTACAGTGTGTTTTGTGGGCCGAACGGAGCCGAACGGTCACGGAAGCGGCCGAACTGCGCCGCGTGATCTGATCGGGCCGTCGGTCATCAGTTCCCGGCAAGATGCCAACCGATTAAGACGTCAGCGACCAAGCACCAAGCGGTGCAAGAGGGGGCACTACAATGGAGCTCCCTCCTCCCCATCTACTTGGATTTCCTGCCAGCAAGGCACCCGCCTTGTGGACCAGAGGCATAGGAGACATAGTGCATAGGAGCGCACACTCAGGGGCTCCCACGTGCGGAGGCGTCCGCCTCGTGAACCGCCGCTAGCCTGGGGCGCTGCCTTAGGCCTTCCGTTTAGAACTCCAGCCAACGGAATAGGGAGTGTTCTAGTGACAACCTGCAGGTCGTGCCATTCCCTGATTTCCCCTTTTTCCCCCATATTAGTAAAGTAAATAAACCCTTATTTGTTCATGTCAAACTTAACTTTTAATTATAAAACCCTTCCCAAGATACAAGTAAGCAATGCCAAAGAAAGAACCCCACGCCCTGAGAGTGATGCTGATGAGAGCTAGCCGGATGTAAGTATCCTGGAGATACCTTTCAATTTTAACATAACAGCGCTTGGTATTTTAGTGTATTTATTATAGTTCCGAAATGCAACTCACGGTGCTTCAATCAGTTATGAACAGGTGAAAGAACCTAAGGCTCGGTATTTTCAACGTTAGCATATGTGACTTTACACTGATAAAATAAATTATCCACACGATGGACATAAGTTCGTTCCTTTCACTAGGTATAAAGTTTCTAGACTAACGTTGAAAATACCGGGACTTGGGGACATAAGACCGTATTTGAGTCACAAATGCTTTGAAGAACCTCACTGCATACTTTTTTGAAAATTGAACATGTGTAAGGATAGAAAGAAATGACGGTTGATCTGTGATGTTGGCGGCTAGAGTTTTTTTAAATTAGAATTTTTTTCTGTTAGTTTTGATGTCCATACATGTTATAATTTGTTGTGTATGTTCCTTGATTTATAGGTTGGTATGCAACTGACCACCCATGCTGTAGAAAATGGTTAACTTTGCCAATGTCACCCTTGTTTCAGGCAAGATGGGATCCTATAAAATAACTCAATTGAATTTAACTGAAGATGGCTGACTACCTATGCTGTAGAAAGTGGTTCACTTTGCCAATGTCCCCCCTGTTTTAGGGAAGGTCGGCAGGAGTTGCAGGGTGTATGTTCATTTGGGTTTGGGTTTTTATATTGTAGGACCACATGCGGCATATTTAAGCGCGAAGTTATATGTGCATGTTTGTAAAAAAGCATTTAATGTGAATCTCTAATGTTACATATATTTAGCCACTTAGATTAGATTAGATTAGATACATTCTTACGCCACTCATTGAAAAAAAAATGTCTTTGAATGAGTGCCCATGTGTTGTGAGTCTTTCGTAATGTATATGTACTTTTGCAGATCAGTTGATTATCTAATCTAATCTAATCTAAGCTGCAAAGATATGTATCATTTAAGGTTTATAATAAATGCATTCCCACAAGCAGACATGTATAATTTCGCGCTAACACGTGCCGCATGTGGACCTACAATATAAAAACCCAATATCGAATAAACATAAGCCCTGCAGCTCTTGCCGTCCTTCCCTGAAACAGAGGTGACATAGGCAAAGTGAACCATTTTTTACAGTATGGGTGGTCAGCCGCATACCAACCTATCAGTCAAGGAACATACATGACAAATTACATTTTTAAATCAATAAATAATAATATATACATGGACATCAAAAAAACTAAAACATAAAACCAATTTCACTTTAACAAACGCTAGCCGCCAACGTTACAGATCAACCGCCATTTCTTTCTATCCTTACATACTTCTTTCATTACATTGTTGATAAAAAATGTTGTATAAAAATGCATATTCAGAAAGCTCATTGTATATTTTTATTTTGTATAAGCTGCAAAGGTGCAGGGGTGAAAAAGCATGCAACTTTTATGCAAAAACAGGCTGCGATAAGGAAAATGAAACTCTAGTAAGGGTTTTATGTGGCTGCAAATTTAAAAGTGACTTTTCCGACACGCCTCTTGGCAAATAAACTGTCTGTGTTATTTGCTCTATACACCGAGTATCACAAATCACGTACACTCCCCTAGATAGCGCAAATAGAAAATGTATGGAAGGTAGGTCGGCACTCCTAGTGAGTGAATAATTTTTAATACATTTTTCTATTTACAGTATAAAGGGGAGTTTACGTAATGTATGATACTTTGTTTGATACTGGTCAAGGCAGAAGGAAGCACTACGTATTAACTTTTCCATAGCGTTTTGTTGAAATTATATGGAAACTGAAACGCAAAATAGATGCGTTATTTTAGTTTTCATATTTTTTTTGGAAAGCGGTACGATTGAGGTTCAGCGAATAAGTAAAGGAAACAGTTTAGAAAACAAAATACATGAAAATAATGAAAACTTTTTAAAAATATTTTTTGTAGTGTTGACTATCTGTATTGTGAAATATGGTATTTCTTAGCTTAAAAGGTGATCTGAGGCTGACCACCGATATTAAAAAAAAAAAATTGGTGTTCCAATTCACAATTTTAACAATGCCACCCCTGTTTCAGGGAAGGTCAGCAAGATTTGCAGGGTTATGTTTCCTTGAGATTGGGTTTTTATTTTGTAAATCCACATGCGCGTGTCGTATACGGTTTACTCAGCCTTCACGAGAAATAAGAACCAGCCCCTCCGGGAGCTGGGAAACCTCCACTTCAACTGAAAGTGGTTGGTGTGAGGCCGGCCTCCTTACCCGTAAAAATAAATTGGTACCGAATCGCCACATGCAACCCCTTCGGGGATAACGCAAACAAGAAGTTACCCTATATGTGTAGCTTAGTTGCGTTGCGTTCGAAAATACATGTACGTACAACTTTTTGAAAAAATCTACGCTGATTTTGTTCTTTGTATTATGAAAACACAAAAAAGCAAAGCAATACTTTTGCTATGGGGGTGTTTGACAAATGGCACACACTTTCATATAAGTCATTCTCGGATGAAATATTTCACATAAGAAGATCCGAGGAGATGAAACTCAGTACAGCGATCATAATGCTATGAAGAAAGGTTCAACTTTTGTCATTTCATTTTGATGCAATGGCGCGAGTTATCACTTTATGACTTTGAAAACACTTTTATTCCTATATTTTACTTTTTATTCTTGTAAAAGAAGTTTGTTATGAAGGTTTCATGTGACTGAAATGTGAAGATAAATATGATAAAAATGGTTTTTCAAGTTTTAGATAGTTGATGATGGTCTCAGGGCTAAAAACTTGTAATCTGTAATATTTACGATAATAGTTTAAACAAAACAATGTTAACAATAAATAATATTTTTTAATGCTGATCTGTTAAAATTTAAATAAATTTAAATATGTTAAATAAGTTAAAAACAATAAATATTTTTTTTACAGCTTGTACAATTAAAAAAGGAAATTTCACATTGTCACACAATGTCACATAATAACAATGCCATGTTTTTCTGAATAATTTCTAACGTATTGATTAATAATTAATGTTAAAATAACTTAATTATTTAAAAAAATCAAATGGAAACAAAGTTTTAATTCACTTATTTATAAATAAGTGAATTAAAACTTTGTTTCGTTTTGAATTTTTTAAATAATTAAAAATAGACTTTCACTGTGTTAATAAATCCACCCTAAAAATATATTAAAATAACTTATTTCGCGAGCGCTGTTTTTGCTTGAATCACACCACAAAAGCCCTCTACGAGCTTGGTTGTCGCTACAGAAAGTGCCAATCACACAAGCAAGACCAAGTTGTTGTAAGGCTGGATGAACTTTTTACGAGCGGTCTTAAATTGTTATTTGATCCGTCAAGAGAATAATTTTTGAAAATAATTTGTATTGGGCCTAGAATCACATTACCGAATTTCCCATTGCTTATCGGCAGCGTTAACCATTAGACTACGAACTGGTCTTTATATGATAGTGTTCCGATTAAATTGGGTTCAATTCAATAAAACTTCTAATAAATTTATTTTACACAATTAATATTAAGATCTCGCTTAACGGCTCGGGTACTAACCCCTTTAAAGCACTGCGATCCGTATTTATAGATGACTAAGGATTCTGTAGCATTCACCTGACCGTGCCAGAATCGCCTTGATCAGAAGCTTCAAGCAAAATCTACTAGGTACAACCATTCAAACACCTACATCTAGACACACATTAAAACAAGTAGGTAAGTAAAAACACAGCCATAAACTTATACAAACGTACAAATAGTTTTTATGATTATTGAATTCTATTAAGAACTTTAAAAGAATCTAATAAAACACTGTTTTATTTTCACAATTATAATATTAATTTTATTTTGATAAATAACTTCTAACGTTTTCCATCATGTCGATCATTTTCAGGTAAGAATAAAAGTTTTTTGTGTTTATAATTTGTTTACTTTTATTCGTTATACGCATTGGTTATACGTGAAATATTAAAAATTTGTTTTTTATGTGCTTTTAAAATTCACCGAAAATGTTTATTATTCTAACCTTTAAAGATTGTATTCCTCCTTAGAAATTTCAAGTATTAGAAAGTTTCCTTTTTAGCGTCTTATATTACCCTTTATTATACCTGTTTATTGTACAGGCACATTGCCTTGACTGAAACCTGCCACAAATGGCTTTTGATTTTAATACTCTGTGACATGGACTCCCTAACTTTGGGGTTGCTTGCTCCTCGGAATATAATGTGATGGGTAAAGTGCCTGATGACTGATGCATGCTATCCATTGTCTCAGCAAAGAAGCCGAGTGCAGGGAGGCTTATCAACGACATGGCAACAGGAAAACGATTCTATATAGCGATATTATTACCTAACTATAATTAGTATCATTTTCTCGTCTAGACCAGAAATTATTTTAACCAAAATAGGCATTATAATCATATATATTTGAACTTTCTTACGAAAAAAGTCGTTAGTGAGAAAGAGAACAAAATATAACTTCACAGTTGCATTTCCATGTGTACAAAAAACTCAGGAGAATGTAAAAATGTTTCTAGAAAGTTGGCAGCATTGCAAATTTAATGGCTGTCCTGTGTGCTACCCGAACCAGTCCGAGTTTGGGCAGATAAAATTGATATTTTTTTTATGGAAAAGGGTATTATCTTAAGACATTATGGACGCAAAAAAAGCGCAACTAAGCTACTCACATAGTGTAACTTCTTGCCACGTTATCTCCAAAGGGGCTACATGTGGCGAGATGAACCTATTTATTTTTACAAGTAAGGGGGACGGCCTTACGCCAACCACTTCAGTTGAAGTAGGGGTTTCCCAGCTCCCGAGAGGGCTGGTACTCATTTCTTGTGAAGGCTGAGTAAACCTTGCCGGTATTTTATTTTAGAATTTGAAATAAACACCGAAACGGGAAATCATTTCTGACACCCTCGGCGGGATTCGAACCCGAGTTCACGGCATGCAATGCAAGCACTCTACCAACTGAGATATCAAACCAGTCTAACTATAGCACTACATAGCACGCCCGCTTTATAAATCTTGTGGTCGATGAAATTGACAAATATGTATTTAAGGAAAGTGTATTATTTTAAGACACTGTATCACATTAATCTTAATCTTTAATCTTTAATCTTTAATCTAAGTTGCAAGGATATATTCATTTAAAGCTCTCAGATGTATGCCCACAAACCAACAAGTGTAGTTCGCGCTTACAAATGCTGATTGTGTACTTACAAATAAAATCCAAACCTCAAATGAACATAAGCCCCACAACTTTTGCCGACCTTCCCTGAAACAGGGGTGACATTGGCAAAGTGAACCATTTTTTACAGTATGGGTGGTCAGCCTCATACCAACCTATAAGTCAAGGAATATGAATAATAAATTACAATTAAATATAAAAAAGAACAAAACCTTAGAAAGAAATCTATACAAAAAAAGTCAAAAATTTCCTATGCAAAAAATGTAGCAAATGAATACACCAACATTAGAAATCAACATTGCAGATTAGCCGCCACTTCTTCCTGTCCTTGCATACTTCTTTCATTTCATCCAGAGTCATAACCTTTTTCATACAAGTCCTCCTTTTATTATGACTCTGGATATCCCATTCATTCGCTATTTCAGAGATTTGATCCTTCCATACTTTTCTCGGTCTTCCTCTACCACGACATCCATCTATTCTAGCAACATATACTTTCTTCGTCAATCTTTCATCACTCATTCTCTCCAAGTGCCCGAACCATCTTAACATACTTCTTTTAATCTTCACTTTCACACTTTCCCTTACACCACATTCTTCTCTTACAAAATCATTCCTCACCCTGTCACTTCGTTTTTTCCCAATCATACTTCTTAGATAGTCCAAATACATTAAATATGAATAAAATAGAGAAAGCAAGAAAATATAGAATTTGACACATAAAAACATGTTTCGTGTGATTACACCACTGCAACGTTTGACAGGACTGGGACAAATGTGGGCTATAGTATGTATCAATAAAAATAGAGATTGAGATGCTTTGAAGCAAGACTTGTATCTGAGCCGTCGAGTTAAACAGTTTAAAAGCAACTCTATGTACGAACCATATGTGAACAGTATCTATCTTAAAATAAAATAAATTGAGCAAAATAAATAACCGAAATTTTTATTAAATTGAACCCGGTAAAATCAAAACATTATAAATAGACGCTTGTGAAAGCATTTATGGTAGAACTAAATAGGGGTGGAGGTAGTTGTGAAAGAGGCGTTCACACAATGCAAGGTTGAAGAACAATGATTGCTTCAGGAATGGAGGGTTCAAATTCCATCATTGTAATTCTGACGTTATTAAAATCATTGACTTATTAAATCTGTGGACTAGAATTTTTTTCAACGAAAATAGACTTAATATGTATATCTGTTTCAACTTCATATCGAAAATGGTCCTTAGAAAGAAAGAGAACAAAGATCTTCAACTCTTCAATTCTTCTGTCAACGACGTTAACATGTTGAAAGCACCGGTTCCCATAGATCACCGAAGTTAAGCAACATTGGGCGCGGACAGTGCTTGGATGGGTAACCGCTCAGGTACACCGCGTGTCGTTGGCATCTTGGACCGGTCCGTAGTCCGTAGTGGCAACACTTCGGACTCGTAAATGGCAGGTTGTGGATTCGGATCCCGGCGGAGCACAAAATATACCATTTATATTTCGAATATGCTCTTCGCTGGGTTGGAAAATTCCTCAACCTTTACCAAAGACCGGTCACTGAAAGGTCCAACCAACCTTACAACAACGAATTGGCACTTTCTACAGCGACAACCAAGCTCGCAGAGGGCTCTTGAGGTGTGATACACACAAAAACAGCGCTCACCAAATAAATCATCCTAATATTATTATTATTCACTGTGTCATTTAGTTGTAGTACAAAAAAACTTGGATTACACTAAGAAATATTTCCAGAATGTTGGTAGCGTTGATATTCGTTCCTGCGCAAACATTGTGCGCACGTAGGTAACATAAATCTTTTGATCAGTAATTTTGTCAAATTTTTAACGCAAAATGCATTATTTTAAGACACTCATACCTTATTCCTTGACTTATAGGTTGGTATGAGGCTGACCACCCATACATTAAAGAATGTTTCACTTTGCCAATGTCACCATTGTTTCAGGGAAGGTGGGCAAGAGTAGCAGGGTGTATGTTCTTTTGAGATTTGGGTTTTTACGTTGTAGGTTCAGATGCTGCATGTACTATACGTTTTTGCTTGTGAAAATGCATATAATGTGACTCTCCACTGTTATATATCTTTGCAACTTTGATTAGATGGCATGTCTTATTATTGAGTGTCGAAAAACATAATGGAAAAAGCAAGAACATTCAGGATTTCACCTGAAACAACATGATTTGTAAATATATTTTGTATTGTTTGTGTATTAACACTGTGAAAATTCATATTGTTTAATTTATAATTTTTTTTTTTGAATTTCAAACCAAAACACTGTTTATGATTTTATGATTTGTAAATTATTGTTTTTGACAGGACTGGGGACAACTGTGCTCCAACATATGTATGCCGTCAGCCAGTTTCTACTCCTCTATATTTTAACTCAATGACTAAAATAGTCGAGTTGTGAGAGAGATGGGATGGGGAAGACCTCGGTAAGTGCGGATGGATCGAGGTAGGCAATTTGGTTTTGCGGCGCCGCTTATTAAATTTCAATGCCATATTGTTGTGCAGAATATTCGCGCAATGTAAATATTTGCATTGTGAAATTAATTAAATTAAAAATTATGCAGGTGGTGAAAACTGTGTGTTAACATGAATGCGGCTCACGGATTTTCAAATTTTTGGGACTTTAAAAAAAAATGTTTTTTATAGATCTAAAATTAGTAAAGTCCATACTCTTGAAATGGACTGGAAGAAGTATGAAGTATTTCTTGACTTATAGGTTGGTATGAGGCTGACCACCCATACTGTAAAAAATAGTTCACTTTGCCAATGTCACCCCTGTTTCAGGGAAGGTCGGCAAGAGTTGCAAGGCCTATGTTCATTTGAGATTGGGTTTTTTTTATATTGTAGGTCCACATGCGGCATGTGTGAGCGCGAAATTATGCGTATCTGCTTATGGGAATGCATTTAATATGGATCTCAAATGATACATATCTTTGCAACTAAGATTTAGATTTAGATGATTGGGAAAAAACGTAGTGATAGGATGAGGAATTATATTGTAAGAGAAGAATGTGGTGCAAGCGAAAGTGTGAAAGTGAAGATTAAAAGAAGTATGCTAAAGATGGTTTGCACATATGTATAGAATCAATAAGAATGAAAGACTGACTAACAAAGTATATGTTGCAAGAATAGATGGATGTCGTGGTAGAGGAAGACCGAGAAAGATATGGATGCACCAAATTCCTGAAAAAACAAATGAATGGGATATCCAGAGTCAAGATAAAAAGAGAGCTTGTATGAAAAAGGTTTTGACTCTGGACGAAATGAGAAGTATGCAAGGACCCCAAAAAATGGCGGCTGATCTGTAATGTAGGTGGCTAATCACCCTCAGTGGAATCCGAACCCGAGCTCAGCATGTAGTGCAAGCACTCCTCCAACTGAGCAGCTACCGACCGGACATTCTTATCCGTACTTAGTCAGCCACTTCTTGTCCACTGCTGGACATAGGCCTCCCCCTTATCTCTCCAGGCGTCTCTGTCTTGGGCTTTCTGCATCCAGTCGTCAGCAACTCTTTTAATATCATCTGACCATCGTGTAAGAGGCCTTCCTTTAGTTATTTTGTCTTCACGAGGTCTCCATTCCACCCTCTTTTCGTCCATCTTTGCTCGCTTAATCTGGCAGCATGCCCTGCCCACGACCACTTCTGTTTTGCCCCTCTCGACCGGACATAGACCGCCTTTATTTAAAAATTTACCCTTGGGAGTATTGTAGACCTTGGGAACCGCTGGGATCCAAAATCTGTTTGGTTGGACTGTAAATGCATTGTTTGGAATTAGCACATATTGCATTTTTCATTTCTGCTGTTTATTTGTGTATGCAATAATTAATATATTATATTACCCTTCGTCGTCGTCATTCGTCGTCGTCATTCGTCGTCGTCATTCGTCGTCGAGTTTCGATTTTCAAAATCAATGCCATCACAGCAGATGAAACACATTCATGCTCTATAGCAAATTAATTTTTGTATATATGCTGCAATGCGGCGAGCTTACGCGTGTGTGCTTAGAAATGTATGAAAACTTTTAGGAATTAATCTGTTTGTTCATACTAAAAATGTATGGAACAATATTGACATCTAGCGGCAAAACGTAAAAGTTTTTTTTACATTTTCTTTTATTTCATGCAAATTAAAAATAAAAAAAAAGCCAAATAAAAATGGATTTCAATCTGTAATCTAAGTTGCAAACATATATAACATTTGAGATTCATATTACATGCATTCTTACGAGCAGACATGTATAAGTTCTAATCTAATCTAATCTAAGCTGCAAAGATATATATCATTTAAGATTTATATTAAATGCATTCCCACAAGCAGATATGTATAAGTTCCCGCTTACATATGCTGCATGTGTACTTACAACATAACAGCCCATTCCAAATGAACATAAGCCCTGCAACTCTTGCCAACCTTCCCTGAAACAAAGGTGAATTTGCAAAGTAAACCATTTTTTAAAGTATGGGTGGTCAGCCTCATACCAACCTATAAGTCAAGAAAATTATTTTGTGTATTTCTTTACATAATCTAAGTTGCAAAGATACATACCATTTAAGATTCATATTAAATGCATTCCCACACGCAGACAGGTACAATTAGTTCACGCTTACAAATGCCCAATGTGGACTTGCAAAATAAAAAAACTAATCTCAAATGAACATAAGCCCTGCAACTTTTGCCGACTTTTCCTCAAACAGAGATACAATTTGCATGGTAAACCATTGCTTACAGTATGGGTGGTCAGCCACATACTAACCTTTTAGTCAAGGAAATTATTTTGTTTAGTTCTATAATCTAAGTTGCAAAGATACATACCATTTGAGATTCATATTAAATGCATTCCCACAAGCAGACAGGTACAAGTTCACGCTTACAAATGCCCAATGTGGACTTGCAAAATAAAAAAAACTAATCTCAAATGAACATAAGCCCTGCAACTCTTGCCGACTTTTCCTCAAACAGAGATAAAATTTGCATTGTGAACCATTGCTTACAGTATGGGTGGTCAGCCACATACTAACCTTTTAGTCAAGGAAATTATTTTGTTTAGTTCATTAATCTAAGTTGCAAAGATACATACCATTTGAGATTCATAATAAATGCATTTCCACAAGCAGACAGGTATAAGTTCGCGCTTACAAATGCCCCATGTGGACTTATAAAATAAAAAACTAATCTCAAATGAACATAAGCCCTGCAACTCTTGCCGACTTTTCCTCAAACAGAGATAAAATTTGCATTGTGAACCATTGCTTACAGTATGGGTGGTCAGCCACATACTAACCTTTTAGTCAAGGAAATTATTTTGTTTAGTTCTTTAATCTAAGTTGCAAAGATACATACCATTTGAGATTCATATTAAATGCATTCCCACAAGCAGACAGGTACAAGTTCACGCTTACAAATGCCCAATGTGGACTTGCAAAATAAAAAAACTAATCTCAAATGAACATAAGCCCTGCAACTTTTGCCGACTTTTCCTCAAACAGAGATAAAATTTTCATTGTAAACCATTCTTACAGTATGGGTGGTCAGCCACATACTAACCTATAAGTCAAGGAAATTATTTTATTAAGTTCTATAATCTAAGTTGCAAAGATACATACCATTTGAGATTCATATTAAATGAATTCCCACAAGCAGACAGGTATAAGTTCGCGCTTACAAATGCCCCATGTGGACTTATAAAATAAAAAACTAATCTCAAATGAACAAAAGCCCTGCAACTCTTGCCGACTTTTCCTCAAACAGAGATAAAATTTTCATGGTAAACCATTCTTACAGTATGGGTGGTCAGCCACATACTAACCTATAAGTCAAGGAAATTATTTTGTTAAGTTCTATAATCTAAGTTGCAAAGATACATACCAATCGAGATTCATATTAAATGCATTCCCACAAGCAGACATTTATAAGTTCACGCTTAAACATAATGCATGTTGACTTACAACATAAAAACCCAATCTCAAATTAATATAAGCCCTGCAACTCTTGCCAATCTTCCCTGAAACACAGCTGAAATCTTCAAAGTGAACCATTTTTTAAACTATGGGTGGTCGATTTTCTTTTACAAAGGCTGCATGTTTTTATTTTACATGTTTTCCGAATTTTAACGCGAGGAAACTATGCGCAATATACACATTCACCAAATGTTAAGGGGTTGGGCTGCGTAGCAGCCAGGGGCAACGCCCCTAGTTAATATTAAATTCCGTAAAAACAATTATCTATACCATGAATGTAAAGAAGCAACTGTGAATAATAATTGATATTTTCTGCGATTAAAATTGTTTTTTCGATTTTGTTTATTTTGTGAAATTGAAGTTTTACAAAAAAAAAAACAATAATATTACAAAGAAAAACATGACTTGGATTTTATTTTATTTCTCATGCATGCATTGAGTTTTTTTTTTTTGCTTCTAGAAGATTCAGACCCACGTAAAAACAAGAAAACTGCGTCATGAAATCATTGATTTTTCAAAAGATAATAATGATAATATTAGGATGATTTATTTGGTGAGCGCTGTTTTTGTGTGCATAACACCTCAAGAGCCCTCTGCGAGCTTGGTCGTCGCTGTAGAAAGCGCTTATTCTCAAGCAAGACCCAGTTGCTGTGAGGCTGGATGGATCTTTAGTGACCGGTATTTTGTAAAGGTATATAAATTTTTCATCCAGCGAAGAGCATATATGAAATTATAAATGGTATATTTTTTTGTGCTCCGCCGGGATTCGAACCCACAACATTCCATTTACGAGTCAGAGGTGTTAACCGGTCAAAGCTTTAAATGTCAAGATACCTTTGCATTTTAGATTATAGATTATTTTATAATTAAAATGAAACAACAAGGATGCTCTTTAAGCACTGGCTTCAAAATAATATACATATTTTTTATTTTGTATAATTTTTAGGGTTTGGTGGTTTACACAGTGAAAGTCCATTGTATATTAATTAAATAAACAAAGTTCTAATTCGCTTTTATAATTTTATTTCTGTCTAGCACTTTCGCCTACAAGGCATCTTCAGGACAATGAAGTAGAAGAATTAAGAACATTGTCCTGAAGATGCCTTGTAGGTGCAAGTGTTGACATAAATAAAATTATAAAAGTGAATTAAATTTTGTTTATTTAATTAATATCAAAACAATATATTTAAATGTTTTTATATTTTCAACAACGCTGATGTGGTCCGCTCAATAAAGGTCAACAGACTGCATTGGCTGGGGCACATGCAGCGAATGGACCATCGGAGCCTGGAGAAGACGATTGTGATGACGAACCCGGAGGGACGCCGGACAGTGGGAAGACCACGTTCAAGATCACGAGACCACGTGACCACAAGACCACGCAAAAGATTTCAGCCTTTGACCGGTCCGTAGCTCAGTGGTAGCACTGCAGACTCTGAATGGGAAGGTTGTGGGTTCGAATCCCGGCGGAGCACAAAAAGTATACCATTTATATTTTCAAATTTGCTCTTCGCTGGGGTCATAATCCCTTTACCAATGACCGGTCACCAAAGGTCCATCCAGCCTTACAGCAACTGGGTCTTGCTTGAGTATTGGCGCTTTGTAGCGACGATCAAGCTCGTACACCTCTGCGGCACTACAACAAGTGTCATAGACCCCTAGAGTCTCTAGAGTCTAGGGAGTCTCCCGCACAGGATTTCTTAAAAAAAAAAGATGGCTGGATGGAGTGGTGGCGGATTGCCGTGCAGTGGGAATGTGGGACTGGAGGAGGAAGACGTTGGATAGACAGCGCTGGCAGCGGTTGCTGAGGGAGGCCAAGACCCACCCCGGGTTGTCGTGCCAATGATGATGATGATGATGATGATATTTTCAACAAAACTAGCAATAGAGATTACTTTCCAAAAGTTACATAATGAAATTGAATATATTTTAAAGATTCTGATCACAGAGAATATTTTTACGCAGGACAGTTTTTATGGTTATGATCAGAGCGTGGGATTTTTAAATAACTCGCGAACCGTTTGAGTTACATCAGCGAAAATAAGTCAGTTTAAATGCAAAAACGATGTTCGTATCTCTCCTCAGGGCGCTGTAGCCCGCTGCTTTCACGTCGCGTCAGAGTTGGCATATATTTCAGCCTTTGAAGTACTTGTAGAATAATTTTGTCGCCCGAAAGAGTGGGCCGCACGGAGCGGTGTTACGCATTAAAATCTGGACAAATATGTTATTATTTTTTACTTTAGTTTGACCTAAATTGTGAGAAATATAATTTTTTCTTTGTAATACGGTTATGGATATGTGTTGTTATAAATCTATAATCTATAATCTAAGTTGCAAGGATATATTCATTTAAAGCTCTCAGATGTATGCCCACAAACCAACAAGTGTAGTTCGCGCTTACAAATGCTGAATGTGTACTTACAAATAAAATCCAAACCTCAAATGAACATAAGCCCCACAACTTTTGCCGACCTTCCCTGAAACAGGGGTGACATTGGCAAAGTGAACCATTTTTTACAGTATGGGTGGTCAGCCTCATACCAACCTATAAGTCAAGGAATATGAATAATAAATTACATTTAAATATAAAAAAGAACAAAACCTTACAAAGAAATCTATACAAAAAAAGTCAAAAATTTCCTATGCAAAAAATGTAGCAAATGAATACACCAACATTAGAAATCAACATTGCAGATTAGCCGCCACTTCTTCCTGTCCTTGCATACTTCTTTCATTTCATCCAGAGTCATAACCTTTTTCATACAAGTAGAAGGAACTAAATAAAGTAAGATTGGATAAAAAGGAATAGAAAAAAGATAGATACCTAAGTAATTTTTCAAACTAAGAGAAAGATTAAATGAGAAACAGAAAAAAATAAACCTTTTCACATTGTCACTTTTTTGCATGAAAAATATCATTATTTTGTTATACATCCGTTTTTATTGTGTTGTAAAACTTTTTTTTTATTAAAACAAAGTTTGAAATCTTGCACTTGTTTGTCAAAAAAATTTAATAACTATCGAAAGAAACAGTTAAATAATGTTGGTTTAAAAAAAAAACGTATGTTTATATCGTTTCTACAATTTTGCAATTTGTATTCAACTTGCACGTTCGTGCTTGTGAACATGTATTATTTATGAATACAAAATTATATAAAATATTGAAGCAACCTAGATTATAGATTATTGTGTTATTACTTTTTAAATATTTTAGAAGTAGACACTCTTTCAATAGTGTACATAAAACAAAGCAACAACAAAAAAAACCTAAAACATTTTTGGCCATCTTTTTACCCACAATACCGCAGTGTGGGACGTTCAAGCATCGTAAACCATCCCCCGTGGTCTAAAAACATGCGATTTTAGGGGCTGTGTTTTGCTAAGAAATTGTGTAAATAATAAAAGGGCTGAATCGTGACTTTAGTTATTTCTGTTATCTCTAAATGTAGAAGATTTAATAAAACAAAAACATGAATAATTTCGAACTCACGTACATCGATTTTTGGTGGAAAATTGAGATTTTCCTTCGTCCAGAACCGTCTCCTCTTCCTGTTCCAACAACCAACTTAAAAATGTACTAAAAACCAGAGTAACGTTTGCGTATGGTGAGATGCTACATCTTTTCGAGTGTGCTTCATGACATGGAAGGGTGGACACTTACACAGTGCCTAGAGAACTGAATCACTGCCTTTGAAATTTGGATCTACCGTCGGATTTTGAAGGTTTTCACAGATGATGAGGTTCTTTTGCGTGTGAATACCAGAACCAATCTCCCGAGGCCCATCAAAAGGCAAAAAATGGCTTATTACGAGTAAATGAGAAATAACAATAATTCACTCCTGGTTGGTGTTAAGCCAGCCCCTTAACTGTACAAATAAAAAGGTTTCACACGCCACATACGAACCTTCCGGGGAGAACGCGGCAATCGGTTACACTATATGTGTAGCTAAGTGGCGTTGATAGCGTAGCGTTTTTCTTTTTCTCTTGCTATATAGAACCAAATTGCATTCTCGTTCATTGTATAAAAAATATATTGGAACTTAGTGCAAGTGATCTTCGCTGGGGTGATCTAATCTAATCTAATCTAATCTAAGCTGCAAAGATATATATCATTTAAGATTTATATTAAATGCATTCCCACAAGCAGACATGTATAATTTCGCGCTAACACATGCCGCATGTGGAACTACAATATAAAAACCCAATCTCAAATGAACATAAGCCTTGCAACTCTTGCCGTCCTTCCCTGAAACAGGGGTGACATTGGCAAAGTGAACCAATTTTTTACAGTATGGGTGGTCAGCCACATAACAACCTATAAGTCAAGGAACATACATGACAAATTACATTTTTAAAATCAATAAATAACAATGTGATGTGGGTGATGATTTATATATTGTTATCAAAGACCGGTCGCAAAGGTTAACCTGGGTGGATTGATCAAATTGTGATAATTGAGAATAAATGGATCAGCAAAAATTTTAAATTAAAAACATAGCGAAGAGAGTGATGTCTTTAAAGAGATGAATATGCACGTACAATATGAGGTGGAATTGCTTCAGTCACATACTGGCCACCCTCAGCCGAATGGCGGCTAAATACATTTAAACTTATTTGCAGAAATTCGTAGAAACAATTTTGACGCCTCTACAAAGCATGATTTTCTTCAAATTCATAATTCTGTCCACGGTTATTGCATCAAATGTAAGCATATGTACACCTTTCAGTTCTCATTGCCAGCCACACACGTATTTAATGAAAATAACCAACAATTTCTCAGAACGACTCAAATAATCTTTATAATATGTCAAATAGGATGTATGTATGTATGTATGTATGTTTGTAAGTATGTACATATGAATACAAGTCCCATATGGAATCCTACACCGCTATAATTATGATCACAATAATTTCAGAAAACATGAAAAATATTGGTGAAAGATAGCTCGTCCAGAGATAGCTCGTCTACAGACAATTCGGTCACTCGACAGTTCATCCACATGACTTTTCAGTCAATTACATATCAGCCACAATAGCACACGAGTCAATTTTTAAGAATATTCGAAAACAATCGTAATAGGGTTCACAGACAGCTTTATCGAAGAAAGCTACAATTAACTACAACCACAGTTATAATTGCAAAGGTATTGTTATGTTAATAGCAATTACACATAAATATTGAGGTAGGTAGATATAACATTTGTAGCTGATGGGAGCTGTCTATAAGTAGGATTAATTATTATGAGTACCTAGTATTCCTTGACTTATAGGTTGGTATGAGGCTGACCACCCATACTGTAAAAAATGGTTCTCTTTGCCAATGTCACCTCTATGTCAGGGAAGATCGGCAAAAGTTGTAGGGCTTATGTTCATTGGAGGCTTGGATTTTATTTGTAAATACACATTCAGCATTTGTAAGCGAGAACTACACGTGTTTGTTTGTGGGCATGCATTTGAGAACTTTAAATGAATATATCCTTGCAATCTAGATTATTATTATTAGATTATTACCTAGGGTAAAGTAATTTTAGAAAAAAGCCACAAGATTATGTGCTTCGAGAGGCTATTGGCAGAATTGGCCTCTAGTACATTCTATAGCTGGAGTATAAAAAGCCGCGAACGGCTTGCAGGAGTCAGTTTATATACGACACTCTTCTTCTAAACACGAAAGACAGTACAAGTGAACACAAACCATCTGTGAAATAAATGTAAATTGCTAAACCATAAATGTGAATTGTAAACAATTAATATAAATTGTTAAATAAATCTAAGTGTAAAATAAATATCATGTAAAGAAGACCAGTTTTTTTTTTAATTTGAAGACTATTTGAACCGCAAAAACATAACAGTATTTTGAAAAGTAAATTTACTGTGATTCACAGCTACTATATTGTAAGTGACTGACATGCCGTTGACCAACAAGTCATGTGGACGAAGTGTCGCTTGACCGATTTTTCCGTAGACGAGCTATATTATCTGGACGAGTAATTTTTCACTGACCTATCGTGACGCGTGTTTCACCATTTTAGTTCTTACTTGGCTCATTCAGCATTTGCATGGTACTCTGACTTTCCCGTATTTCTTTCTGCACTTGAATCGTTCGCAACAGATTAATGTCGTGACTTCTCAGGACCACACACTATAATCTATAATAATAATCTATAATCTAAGTTGCAAGCATATATTCATTTAAAGCTCTCAGATGTATGCCCACAAACAAACACGTGTAGTTCGCGCTTACAAATGCTGAATGTGTACTTACAAATAAAATCCAAACTCAAATGAACATAAGCCCTGCAACTCCTGCCGACAAATTGAGAGCGTTGCAAATTGTAAGCTAACCCGAAATTCGAAAGCAATGTTTTTAATTATTTTTCGTTATTTTCTCTTTTTATATTTTTTAATAATTTGCATATTTATCATTTTAATTTTTCCAATACCTTTAAAGAACATATTCAATTTTATTTTAAACAGTGATACCAATGTCACCCCTGTGTCAGGGAAGGTCGGTAAAAGTTGTAGGGTTTATGTTCATTTGAGGTTTGAATTTTATTTGCAAGTACACATTCAGCATTTGTAAGCACGAACTACAGGTGTTTGTTTGTGGGCATGCATTTGAGAGCTTTTTATGTTAATATATCCTTGCAACTTAGATAAATACGATTGTAAATATTACAGTATGGTTTTTAGCAACCACATCCGGTCCATATCAACCGTCCGGCAGATAGCTCAGTTGGTAGAGTGCTTGTATTCCATTCCATACCAGCTTCTTCGAGAGCTGAGAAACCCCCACTTAAACTGAAGTGGTTGGCGCAAGGCCGGCATAGAGCAAACAAATAGATTCCAGTCTCCACATGCGACCCCTTCCCGTCAAGAGGTTACACTATGTGTGTAGCTTAGTAGCAAGAAACCCGGCCGACATTATAGGTATTTTGATATGTGCGGACGTCATACAGATATTTTTTTTTGCATTCCATTTTTATGAATTTAAGTCTGTATAATCTATAATCTAAGTTGCAAGGATATATTCATTTAGAGCTCTCAAATGCATGCCCACAAACAAACACGTGTTGTTCGCGCTTACAAATGCTGAATGTGTAGTACTTACAAATAAAATCCAAACCTCAAATGAACATAAGCCCTACAACTTTTGCCGACTTTCCCTGACACAGGGGTGACATTAGTAAAGTTTCCCATTTTTTACAGTATGGGTGGTCAGCCTCATACCAACCTATAAGTCAAGGAATGTACATCGAGGAATAAGAAAATGCGAGCAAGCTTGTGGACACAAAATTGTGGGTGACTTTGTATGAAAAACAGGTAGAATAAACGTTATCCATTTTTACTTTCTTGCTATAGCTGAAGGCTATAAAGAAAGTTTATTTATTTATTAAAATTGGTATATTTAGCTCGTTTTATTTTTATGACAGAAAAGACTGAAAAAAAAAAATGAAAAACGAAAACGGATTGTACCCGACTTTCAATCTTCAATATAACAAACGGACGATGTCAAAACAATTGACCCAGTTGTATCAAAGGTTGTCAACGCCAAACAAATAAATACGGATAATGTTACAACGTTTGCTGTCCGTGCTTATCCGTTTCTCACTCGGGATCGCGGTAAATTGTCCGGCTGTCATCCGTGCCGGTCGTGGTTCGAATCCAACCCACCTGTCGTTTGCGAGCTTTGACAAACTGTCAAATAGTTTCCTTTAGTTTTGTTTCTTTACTTATGAAGCCAAATGTATTGTGTTACACTAAAATGCTTCCATATTTTTGCGAAACAAAATTTCGATACAAAGAGAAGCGATTTTTATTAAATTGGTGAAGGGGAATGCAATGCACACAGCTTTTTTTGCCTGGCCGAAAATGAGTTTATTTTATCAATTAATAATTTATCATTAATTTTTTTAAGGAAATAAATCGTATAGAAACAAAGACTGTAATCTTTTATCTTTTCCGACAATAAGATAAATATATGGAAACACAGAATCACATTTTATTCTTATCTAATCTAATCTAAGTTGAAAAGATATGTAACATTGGGGATTCACATAATATGCATTCTCACAAGCAGACACGTACAAGGTCGCGCTCGCACATGTCGCATGTGAACCTACAACATGAAAGCCAAAATCTCAAATGGACATACGCCCTGCTACTCTTGCCGTCCTTCCCTGAACAAGGGGTGACATTGACAAATTGAGCCATTTTTTACAGCATGGGTGGTCAGCCGCATACCAAACTATAAGTCAATACATACACAACAAATTACATTTTTGAGATAAACAAATAATAATATCATCCATAAACAGTAGAAACAAGTACAAAATATAAAATTCTAATTATACATTTAAATTAATTAGAAAAACCCTAGTCCTAGCCGCCAACATTACAGATCAACCGCCATTTCTTTTTGTCCTTAATACTTCTTTCATTTCATCCAGTCATATTCTTCTTCATACAAGCTCTCCTTTTATTATGACTCTGGTTATTCCGGTAGTCTAGTATTTTTTCCGACAGTGGTATAAATTTATGGAAACACAAAATTACATTTAATTCATTTAAATTTATAAACCTCATTTTAGAGAGTGATCCTAGATTTCCGTTTTTGATTCTATACGATTCAAATATTCGATATCGTTGACTTATTGGTTGGTATGAAGCTGACCATCCATACTGTAAAAATTTGTTCACTTTGCCAATGTCACCCCTGTTTCAGGGAAGGTCGGCAAGAGTTTCAGGGCTTATTTTCATTTGAGATTGGATTTTAATTTGTAAGTACACATTCAGCATTTGTAAGCGCGAACTTACACGGGTCTGTTTGTGGGCATGCATATGATATGAGTTTTGAATGTTAATGTATCCTTGCAACTTAGATTATAGATTATGGATCATTATTGTGTGATACAATAAGAAATATAGATTTCAGGAAACAAAATGGCAGTTATTAACGATATGTCAACTGGTAAAGGCGCCGCATTGGGAGAGGCGAGATCACAGCTTGTTCTTATTTGATCTTATAATACAATATGGTGGGTTCTTGAATAAGAAAAAAATAAAAGAGAATGTGTGTCGGAATAAGAAAAATGAGGGAAAGATGAAACAGAGAGAATTAATGAATCGTTTCATCGCCGACTTGTAAGTGTTGCTTTGATTTATTGAAGAAAGCAAAGATATTTTGTGTGAACGCTCAACGATTTTTCTTTTATAGTTCCGGCATACAATCTATCTCTAATCTGTAATCTAAGTTGCAAAGATAAAATAACATTTATGATTCATAAAATATGCATTTTAAATGTTGCCACCACGGTTTGAGGAAAAGATGGCAGGAATTGCAAGGTTTATGTTCGTGTAAGGTTTTGTTTTATTTGTATGCACACATGCAGAATGTGTAGGCGCGAACCTACATATGCCTGTCTGTGGGAATGCATTCAATGAGAGCCTTAAATATTAACAAATCTTTGCAGCTTAGATTACATAAATATTTTGATATGTCTTTGCTTTACATTATTGTATTAAATAAATCACAATAAAAAATCATTAAAGAAAATAAAATGTCAAAATTACATCTCTGCGGCACTACAACAAGTTTCATAGACCCCTAGAGTCTCTAGAATCTAGGGAGTCTTCTGCACAGGATTTAAAAAAAAAAAACAAAAAAATTTGGATTCATATATAAATGTGTTCTAATCAATCATAGTAATTACTTCATAAAAAAATATTTTAAAAACTTTTGATGATTTGAGGAAAACACATCCCAGGTTCCAAATAATGTTTTTTGTGAAAATGATGTGCATCTTTTTAGTAGGTCTTGAGTTTTATCTGTATTAATCAAAATCTAAGTTTCAAAGTTATGCATCATTTGAGATTAATATTAAATGCATTCCCACAAGCAGACACGCATAATTTCGCGCTCACACATGCCGCATGTGGACCTACAATATCCTGTCTACAAGTCCTGCATCTCTTGACAACCTTCCCTGAAACAGGGGTGACATTGGCAAAGTGAACCATTTTTTACAGTATGGGTGGTCAGCCTAATACCAACTTATAAGTAAAGGAATAAATTAAATAACCTTTATTGTGCACGGTTTTTTTTATCTTATATAATCTAATCTAATCTACTCGTAAGTTGCAAACATATGTAACATTGGGCATTCTCACAAGCAGACACGTACAAGTTCGCGCTTTCACATGCCGCATGTGAACCTACAATATACAAACCAAATCTCAAATGGACATACACCCTGCAACTCCTGCCGACCTTCCCTAAAACAGGGGTAAAATTGGCAAAGTGAACCATTTTCTACAGCATGGGTGGTCAGCCGCATACCAACCTTTAGGTCAAGGAACCGTATAGCATCTTGTTTCTGTTCAAGATATGACTTGAAATTATATACATCAGTGTTCTATACATTTTACTTACAAACTCCAAGCTAGAAAAATCTGACGAAACTTGTTCATATTTATTTTGAGTTTTCGCAGAAAGTGGGTGAAGCATAATTTGTTCGGGCTCTCGTATATTCCCTAAAACAAACTCGCGTCAAGTCTTCTCAAAGCAACTTCCCGAACTCAAATCTACATTTTAAAGAGCCGACAAAAACTTCCAGAGCGTGGAATTTCCATACGAAGCTCAACACTCGCACACAAATATTATGGAAAATCTATGTAAAACTTATTAAATGTGTGAACTACTGACTTCATCAGAGCATGGATTTGACACGTGCTATGTTTTAACATTACAGTAGGTACTTTAGACTGCGAATGTTGTGAATGTGTAATTGTGTGTCTGTGAGGTATTTTGGTGTAGGTACTTAAGTGATTGTACTTGTATTAGTTCGATATTGTGATTGTTCGAATATTCTAAGTAGAATATTCTGGCAAAGTCTCGCATGTACCAGCCTCCGATGTTTCGAGAATAACTCTTATACACCCATAAATAGAGATCAAGATGCTTTGCAGTCAGTCTTGAATCTGATTTGTCGAGCTAAACACTTCAAAAGCCACTCTGTGAATAAATACTTTGGAAATAATTGTGCAAAATAAATAACCCCAATTTTGATTAAATTGAACCTTGTAAAATAATAACAGTACCTACGATGCGTTAGAAAAATGAGTGAAATTTGATAAAAATTACCAATGCTACGCGCGCTTGTAGCACGCACGTAGATAGACTTGCCGGAAAAAGCCGAAGTCTTTCTCGGCTCCGACGTGTGCAGCTTCGCTTCGCTCGTCTCGTCAGTCTCCACCTTGATATTAACAGCAACACACGTACCAGAGGAGAGCGCTGCAATGCAGGTAATAGCTAACATTGTGATACATTGTATTGAGGTTCGGAATTTAATAGAGCCTTTTCATGATGCTTGACCATTCCAAAGGTGATTTATTTCACCCTTTGTAAATAAGAGGGGTGGAATAAATGTGTTTTTTGGCATCAAAGATGTTACCATTATGAAGCGGAGCCTTGGGCACAGGAACTTCTACATTGGGGCTCTTTATCATCAGAAACGATAACTTCCTGGACTGGAGCCCTTAGCAGAGGAGATATACACCATGAACTTTGTGTGAACTTAGACAACGGTAGTATGGACATATGGAGGCATCGGAGGCACAAGCCGATGGATCAGCATTGCTGCTCCTAGAGTTCAATGTGGATCTGGTCTTTTATTCCATTTTCTAGATTTTCCCCAACTAATTGAACAAATCCAGATTTTCTTGGAGTTGCATTTTGATTTAATTAAATATCAATCACCCCATTTGTACATAATTCCCAAGATAAGATATAATACATCAGAAAATTTAACCACCTATCTGAAAAGCCACGTTTTGAAAGATCTTAAAGCCAGCCACGCTAAAGTAAGGTACTTTCTCAAGTTAATTTTGTATTCTTATCATTACAACCGAAGCCGTGTTACAGTAAAAAAATTTCAACGCTTTTTCAGAGAATGTAGAGACTAATTTGTAAATTGTTATCTCAGTAATTGTAAATCAAAATGCCCTTCCCTACTCACTAAACTCATCCCTACTCTATGGTCTAAATCTTGCAATAATTTGAAAATTTTGTCATTTGGAAAAGGTTTTTCTTGTCTTATTTCTTTTTTTGTCATCGGTGTACGTATGAAATTATTCTTTCACATGCAAATGTATGTTTGCCGACGTAACTGGGAGAATGGCCGTTGTATAGATGTACTGGCTGTGTATGGACAGCATACCCCCTTTGCAAGTGTGTTTTTATCACCCCAGATGTGGAGTTACAAATCATGTTTTTATTCATCGCAGATTGCAAACGGTGGCGACCGTGCTTTTATAAGTAGATACGTTTTGTAGGTAGGGTTTATAAAGAACATGCAAAAATTGTAACGTTGGGTTATGGTTTTTAGAGTTTTTTCCCGGCAACTAGATTTACAATACCTAAGGGGAAAATTTGCGTTGTATTCGAAAGCTGTTTTTTTGAATTTAATTTTACGATACTCTTTTGTTACTCTCTACATTCCTGACAACAAAATCATAAATGGCATATATTTTTTATTCTATTTTTTTATTTCAAAGAAGCAAGAATATCATGTTTAGTCCTCTACGTTTCTCACCTGCAGATAGCGTGCAAAATGCACATTAAATATATACACGTCGAAACCAATTTATTTTTCCAGGTAAAGAGGTCAGCGTGACATCAATCATCGTCTCTTTGCTGTTTTTTTAATTATTTCAATTATGTTTTTTGTACCAAGATGTATCATGTTAAAACTGTTTATTTGCTATTTAAATAAAATAAAATAAATCAAACCTCTTCGAACCCAAGTGATATATTTGCAAATCTATAATTATAGACTTCAAGTTGCAAAGATATTTAACAATAAAAATTCATATTACATGCATTCACATAAGCAGAAACGTTTAACTTTACGCGTCTATATGGCGCATGTAGACTGAACATAAAAAGCCTATCTCAAATGAACATAAGCCCTGCAACTCTTTCCCTGAAACAGGGCTGACATTGGCAGAGTGAACCGTTTTTTAAAAGTACGAGTGGTATAATATTTGAAAAATTGTTGACTTCATCCCTTAGCCATTGAGATGTGAGCACAATTTGTATCGCAGTTGCCTCTGTAAGAGATGAATATTAAAGTTTGCTGTATTTTTTCTTTTGTGACTGTCACACGGGCGTCCCGCTATCTCACATTTTTGCTTGTTTGTATGGGGTGTTTTTGTATTTTTATTTTTTGCACAGCACGTGGTTTTTGCAAATTTACTTGCAGCGCTCCCTGGTGAATATGTTTTATTACAAAAAAAAAATCCCGCTTTCTAAGCATTTGTAATGTGATTTATTTCACTGTATAAAAAATTGACCCATCAAAGTTTGATTGTCATTATATTAAACTATGAAAATAATTTTAAATAGGACTAATTGATGTTGCATTACCTTTGTAACCATTTAATTTCTTTTAAAAGATAAAAAAAAAATGTTTTTAGGCTTTCATGGCCGGATTCAGATGCTTGATTTTTTGGTTCCGGTTTTGACCGTGTCCATATTTTTGCTTCTTTACTTCTTTTTTCAGAAGTGAGCAGAGCTCAGAAGAAGTCACCCAAAGAGAAGACGAAACGTCAGCTGTAAGTCTTCAAGAAAAAGAAAAAAGAAGTAAAGAATAAAAAATATGGACACGGTCGGAACTAAAAAGTCAAGCATAATTTTTTTTTATCTTGTAGGAATTTCGTGTAAAAATAAATACACATTAAAGTAAATTTTAACCCGTTTCATAACTTCACATAATTAGGTTTAGATTGGAACAAGTTCATTACTCTTAATTTTGGCTTAGATAGCACAGTTGGTAGAGTGCTTTCATTCTATGCCGAGAGAAAGGATTCGATCCCCGCTTAGCGTGTCAGAAATGATTTCCTGTTTCGCTGTTTATTTCAAACCCAAAATAATACCGGCAAGATTTACTCAGCCTTAACAAGAAATGAGTACCAGCCATCCCGCAAGCTGGGAAACTCCTGCTACCTTACCTGTAAAAATAAATAGTTTTCACTTGACTTATAGGTTGATATGGGGCTGACCACCCATACTGTTAAAAATGGTTCACTTTGCCAATGTCACCCCTGTATCAGGTAAGGTCGGAAAGAGTTGCAGGGCTTATGTCCATTTGAGAATTGGGTTTTTGTTTTGTAGGTCCACATGCGGCATGTGTGAGCGCGAAATTATGCGTGTCTGCTTGTGGGAATGCATTTAATATGAATCTTAAATGATACATATCCTTGCAGCTTGGATTTAAATTTAGACATCATAATAATATAAGGAAAGATTAAGATATTTATTTAAAGACAGACACTTAAAACTTTAAAGTAAAAATGCATGTTTTTTCAAACTAAAACCCGTGTTGAAAGAGGAGCTTTTTTTCCTACCAACATTAAAAGCTCAACATGTCATTCTTGTGTCGTGTCATATCTTAGCGACGTTTCTTCTCTCTCACTTCGTTATATTCCTCTTATTCTCTTCTTTTTTTCTTTCTTCTTTTTACTTCGCTACTCATCTTCCACGATGTCGCGCGGCAAAAATAACTCATTATGGCGACGTAAAAGAGTCTTAAAAAAAAGCCAAAGAGCTTCCACGAAAATCCATGAAAAGAAATACGCTCAATAGAGGCGCTGTCATAAATTCTATACATATTCTTGTACAACGCTTCACGTTAAGTAGTAAAGTCGAGGCTTTGTCGTACAATGAAAGAGTGTCTCGAGAACTGAAATAAACTAAAGAATAAAATGAGAAATTTAAAACTTTTCTAAAAAATAATGTCTCTTGTGAATCTGTGCATTTTTTTTCTGTTTTTTTTTTTCATGTATCTGCATGTTTTTTATTATAATGTTTGCAACTACGCAACTAAACTGGACGTATAGTACAACTCCATGAAGAGGTTGCATGTGACGAGCGCAAAAACTCAAATAGCGTAAGTTCTTGCCGCGTTATTCACGAAGGGATTCGCATGTGGCGAGTGGCATCTATTTATTTTTACAGGTAAGAGGGTCGGCCTTACGTCAACCACTTCAGTTGACGTGGAGATTTGCAGCTCTCAAAAGAGCTGGTACTAATTTATAATGAGGGCTGAGTGAACCTTGCAGGTATTTTATTCTGGATTTGAAATACACACCGAAACGGGAAATAATTTCTGACGTCCTACATGGTATTTGAACCTTAGCTCTAGGCATGGTATGCATTTTAATTGTCAAAATATATCTTAGATTACCGACTTTGATACTATACGAGTCATATATTATTATAGCCCCCAATAATCTGCAGACTAAGGTGAGAATAGGTTTCAATTATGGCTTTACGTGACGCGATAAGCCACCCTATCCGCGTGTGATATAAGATCGATAATGGCTTGCCGTTTCACTACCGCCTTTACCTTGGGGATTTAGTTTGGTGACACAATGGAATGGTGAGATATATTATATTATTACGAACAAAATCCCCGTATTTCTTATGGGTAGATATAATCTGTAATCTAAGTTGCAAAGATATATTGACATTTAAGGCATATATTTAATGCATGCCTACAAGCAGGTACACGTAAGTTTGTGCTCACGCATGCTGCATGTGCACACACTAAATAAATGTGAAGAGACATCTGCAGAGATACTAGCACCTCTAGTTGCCCGATTCTATACGCTTCGATCATGCAAATTTCTTCTTTAAATCGTAGAAATTCAGCTTTTATTACAATATTAATAAAAAACACCATATTTACGCTTATTACAAATTTCTTGACTAATAGATTGGTATGAAGCTGATTCCCCATGTTGTGCAAACTTGGTTCACTTTTAACTTACGAGTAGTTCACCGCAGTTTCAGGGAGAGACAGCAGTAGTTGAAAAGTTTATGTTCATGTGAGGTTTGCTTTTATTTTGCATGTACAAATGCAGCATGTGTAAGAGCAAACTTCCATGCGCCCGCTTGTAGCTACGTATTAAATATGAACCTTTAATGCTGATATATATTTGCAACTTAGGTTATAGAAATACTAAACATAAAATTGTATTTTCGTTGTTATTGAAAGAAAAAAAGGCTTTGATTGATTTTGTGAACTAAAACTAAGTATAACTTTCACAAAAAACGCTGTCGATGTCTTTCTTTATTGGCTGAAACGTCTAGGCTCACATGTCTTCATGGGCTGAATGGTAGATGGCCCACCATCAAATATATGATGGCATTCAACAGAGCCGTAAAACAGGCATAAGGCGTTTAAGATAATGGAAAGGATGGCAGATTTCTGAACGCTTTGTAGTAAACTTTACTAAACCTTCTACTACACAAACTAAAGCAGCAAAACTAGTGAGTAAAATAGTTTTCATACAGATTTTTTTAAAACGCTATTCGTCCCTTTAGTGCTTGTTTGCACCACGTCCATCAGAGGTACTTGAGCATGAGCAATGTTTGTATGTTTACTAGACCAACGTGTAATCGATCTTAAAATATTTGAACAACTCTTACATTTAATTGAAAGTTTGTCTTTGAATTAAATGATTGATAAGCTAAACAAACACTGGGGTACGTTTTGTTCCTCAGAGGTAATTTCAAATGAACGATGTTTCTACGTGTACTTCACCGATGCGATTTATGAAAACTGGAAATTGTGTAGAATGCAATTCTTAAGATAGTAATTTCATTGAAAATTCGTTTTTGAATCAGATGGTGGATAAGCCAAAACAGCACTGTGGGGACATATTGCTTAGGGTCAGATAATGCGAAGGACGGCAGATATCTAAACTCTTCGTAAAAAAACATAACAAAAGCGTTTACTATTGAAACTGAAATAGAGCCTCCAGTGAACGTAGAAGTTTCTGTAGATTGTTGGTTAAACGCTTTGGTTTTGTTTAGGAGAACGCAAAAGACGTTGTACCGTCTAAAACCTCCGTAAAATACTTAACAAAAGAGTTTATTACTGAAACTGAAACAGAGCCTCCAGTGAGCGTAGCAGTTCCCGTAGATTGTTTGGTAAAACGCTACGGTTGAGTAAGACTGTTGAACTTTATACTTGGGATACTGGCGCTTGGATTGATGGCAGCAAGATCTGTGGAGATTCAATCAGACCGTGGGGAGACGAGAGTGTTTGGACCATCGTCTGCTACCCTTGATGTATCACTTCAGGGAGTGAAGACATGCGGTTAAGTTCCGGTAAGATTATTTTTTTCTTGAAGATCTTACTTATTTCTCCAATCAAATAATTTGAACACATTTCCCCCCCAGCGTTTTTTCGGCTATCTTATCAACCATTTTTAATCAAAGATGACCTTTCAAGGAAATTGTCTTAAGAATCACACTCTACACAAGCTGAGCTAAGAATAAAACGTAAACACGATAATGTGAAAGTTGTTTTGAATATTTTTGAAACTAATATCCAGTTTTCATAAAACACATTGGTCTAGTATCTACACATAAAATACATTGCTAATGTGAAAGTATCTCTGATGTACATTAGACAAATATAGACAAAGACGTTGTGTCCACCAGAGGTAATTTCATATGAGTAAATTTGTATGGGAACTCGAACGATGTGTCTTATGAAAGCTGGTAAACGAGTTTAAAAATACTTAAAAGAACTCTCACATATGTACTCGTGTATTATGTTTTTCTTAGCTCTGCGTAGTATGTGATTCTTAAGACAATTTAATTGAAAAGTCATGTTTGAATCAAATGATTATTATTTAGCTAAATAAACACTAGAAGGACGAGATAGCTCCATCAAAAACCTTTAAATAAAATAAATTAGGATGCCTCATTAGGCGAAAATGTTTGAGCAAACAACAAAATAAATAAATGAGTGAATTAAATCTCCGCTTTTATCCAATCTATTTTTTAAATGATTAAA
The DNA here is from genome assembly GCA_951799405.1 of Agapetus fuscipes. NCBI lineage: Eukaryota > Metazoa > Arthropoda > Insecta > Trichoptera > Glossosomatidae > Agapetus > Agapetus fuscipes. The sequence continues at coordinate 10,962,311 of OX637355.1, read as the reverse complement.
AATGGACTTTCACTGTGTATATAGATTTACTCTTGAAAATAAATTATGATGATATATTTTGTGAGCGCTGTTTTTGTGTGAATCACGCCTCAAGCTTCTGTGCAAGCTTGGTTGTTACTATAGAAAGCAAAGATTCTCAAGCAATACCCAGTTGCTGTTAGGCTGGATGGACCTTCGGTGAACGGTCTTACGTAAAGGTATATGAATGTTTCAACCCAGCGAAGAGAAAATTAGAAAATATAAATGACATATTCTTGAGCTGATAGATTCAAGCCCACGACTTTCCATTTAAGAGTCCAAAGCTTTACATCTAGACTACGGGCCGGTCTTTGAAAATGCCTTAATAATATGCCGGTTTTCTATGGAGTTTTAGAGACATTTCATCATATTTTGTTCTCGCAGCAGCTCTGGCATGTGCTGTGCTGTCTGTGCCCTAACTGTAAATGAAAACATTGATGGCTGCTCTGGAGAACAAGGGAGCTGCCGTTTATCAGGCAAATGGACTATATGATAAAACACCGTCCGTCTCTCCGGATCCTGTGGCGTCAGCAAAATACAAGGACACTTCTTGGAAGATGTGTGTGTTCAGAAGAAAATGACCGCAAGCGTATGTGCACCTTTTATCTAAATTGAGCATTCTTGAAAACAATGTACCATTATTAAAAGCATGATTGGTTCCTTGACTTGGTGTGAGGCTGACCACCCAATTACAAAATAGTACAACTCCCGATGTTTGTCACAACGAAAATAAATAGTTACTATCGGCCACATAATTAGAAACGAGGAGTATCGGCTCCTACATAAAAAAAATGAAATGAGGGTAAAAAAAAACATCTTGGTTGAAGAAACCTGAGGCATACAAAACTACTCTCTTGTGTTGAAGTTTCGATAATGTAAATTGCTTTGATAGGCGCCCATGTTAAAAAAATGAAGAAGAATTTTTTTTTGCAACACAAGACAACAAATGTGCTAATGCTCTACAAGCGCTCAAGATATTAAATTTAACCCGTGAAGAAAATCTTTGTATTTATATTTGCTTCATTAATTTAAGATAACTCTTAACAATGTCTAAACACACAAAGTATTTTTTGGAACGAAAAAAAAACGGATGTTACTGACCGTGTGTAAAGAGAAGAACGATTTTCTCTACGTTTTATCGGAGTCAAATCCGATGTCTTCAGGAGACGTGTGTCTTCTAAATACAAGAAAGAAACACGAACTGTTGAATTATTATTGTTTGCTCGAGGTCAAAGGTTGTAGGTACATTAATTGACCTTCGGTGATGCTTCCATAGATGTCGCAATAGCTCCACTTGTACAGAAGGACGATATTATGTCCTCGTGTGAAACCGTCCGTTTAATGAAAGGGTGGATCATAGAAGTTAGTACTGGCCTCTATATACGAGAAAGTTTGTAGCTGTCATCTCTGTTAAATTAACAGTTCGTGTTTTTTCACTGTAGAGGACAAACGTCTCCTGAAGACGTCGGATATGACTCCGACGAAACGTAGAGAAAATTGTTCTTCGCTTTACACACGGTCAGTAACATCCGTTTTTTTCATTCCAAAAAACCGTATTAATAATTTAATTTTTTTAATCATACAAAGTATGTTTAACAAAGGCTTCACTGGCTCCATATACCTGAGAGGGTAAAGTTCAAGTTGTGCGTAATGCCACACAAGGTGCTGCATGGAACAGCTCCCCAATACCTGCAAGAGCTCATTGAAAAAACAATGCGATGGCGAGAGAGGGTGGACACTGAGGTCATCGCAAACCATTGGCAGCACCCTGGAGCTTTCGAGGAGAAGCCCGACTACCGTGTTTGGCGATCGGGCTTTCCGTGTTACTGCGCCCATGGCTTGGATCTCTCTGACAGCAAGACTGCGGACGACAGACAAAGAGGCAGATTTCAGAAGGGGCTTAAAGACACATATTTTTCCACGATCAGCAGCGCTTTTGGGATGACTCAAAGAATCAACTGATAATAGGGACGTTATACCGGTCCGTAGTCCTCCGGCAACACTTCGGACTCGTAAATGGAAGGTCGTGGATTCAAATCCCTGCGGAGCACAAAAAAAATACCATTTCTATTTTCAAATTTGCTCTTTGCTGGGTTGAAAAATTCATAAAGCCTTTACCCAAAGACCGGTCACTAAAGGTCCATCCAGCCTTTCAGCAATTGGGTCTTGCTTGAGTATTGGCGCTTCGTAGCGACGACCAAGCTCGGACACCTCTGCGGCACTACAACAAGTCTAGGAGTCTCTAGAATCTAGGGAGTCTTCCGCAAAGGATTTCTTAAAAAAAAAAAAATGATAATAAAGACGTTAAAGATTCGTGTAATGTCGTTGTACCAGGTATCTTATCAAGTCAATTAATGACGTGTAAGGGTAGTGATTGAAGGTTGGACAGGAAGAGGGAGTGACAGCTAACTAGATGTATTTGTTAGGGGGTGATTAGGGGAGAGATTCAGAAGATTCTACGGCAGGAAGAATAAAAGGAGAGTGGTTCGGGCGAGTCAGAATAATTTGTGTCTGGCGTAGCTTGGCGTGCACTATTCCCCCAAAGATGAGGGAAGGGGGTTTATGAAAATTAAGATATTTCGATGTCGTAATTTGAGAATTTACAACTTACAATCAATATCTATAAAGATAATATTTTTAATGCCGTTTTGTGATAAATCTCTGCAAGAACACTATTCAACAGTAACATCTCCCAAACAAACATGTCTTCAATCTTGAAATAAACGCACTTGCACTCTCTACGCTTATGGAGTAGGGCATTCCACAGCACAGGGCCGGCCATGAAAAATACACTATCCAAGTACTTTGCTTAGTAAAATCGTTTTGGAACAATCAATTTAATACATAATTTATTATCTTAGTTGAATATTAAGGCTCATATTTATTGCGTACCAACAGGTAGACAAGTGTAAGTTTACGAATTTACGTGCTGCATGTGAATTTACAAAATAAACCAATCCTCACATGAATATACGCCTTTCAACATCTGCCACTTTTACTTGAAACCGGAGTGGCATTGGAAAAAGTGAACCAAGTTTTTACAGCATGGGGGGTCAGACTCATACCAACCTTTTAGTCCAGGAACACAAAAATTTGGGAAAGTGAAATATAATTAGTAAACTTAAATCAAAATATTAATATTTATGTAAATCAAATATAAAGTGATAATCAAAAATTATTTACAAAACTAAAAAAGAATATTCTTATCTCATGCGTACAATATAACAATTAATGAAGGTATATCTTTATTTTAATACGAATTTCACAAACGTAAAGACAACCTGTGATAATAAAGAGGCCGGTTATCTGCTGCCCTCTAGGGTTGCTCTGCAATATTTTATAGGATTTTAATACGGAAATCGCCTGTAATTATTCTGACCCCTATTCTCCAATTAGTATAAAGCGTTACCCTTAAACTTGAACAAAGCATTTTACCAAAACACAATACAAACTAAAACATTTCCTAGAGGCGCCGCTTCAGTTTCCATACATTTTAATGGGAAAAGACTACAGCTGAGTTCGAAGTAAAGTTGTAGGTATACTTGGGATACCTCAATGTACGAGTTTTATTTGTTCTGTAAACTTGCTCGTATGACAATTTGCTCGTATCTCAAAGTGATTTTTCCCCATTGAAATAATTTGAAATGACAAAACCACAAAAATTGTACCCTAACTATTTTTGGTAGTATGTGTTTATAAATGAGAAAAATGTATTTTTTTGAATGCAACTACGCAACTAAGCTACACATATAGTGTAACTTCTTGCCACGCTATCCCCGAAAGGTTTCGCATGTGGCCAATGGAACCTATTTATTTTTACAGTTAAGGGGGCCGGTCTTACGCCAACTATTTCAGGGGAAATGGGAGTTTCCCAGCTCCCGAGAGGGCTGGTGCTCATTTTTTGTGAAGGCTGAGTAAACCTTGCCCGTATTTTATTTTGAGCTTTGAAATAAACATCAAATCGGGAAATCATTTCTGACACCCTCGGTGGGATTCGAATCCGGGCTCACGGCGTGGAATTCAAGCATTCTACCAACTGAGCTATCGACCGGAATAACCTAAAAATTCTAAAACAAATTATTTTTGTTACGTGTTTTTGAAAAATAAAAATATATTTATAAATGGCAAATATTGTATAAGACATAATAAAAGAGAATGTAAGGAAAAAAACTGGTTGTTATAAAGTATACATAAATATTTGTATTTTGGTCACTCAAATGCTACCGCATGCTTAATTTTAGTCACAGCTTTTCTCTTCACTGGTCTTTGCCTTTTTTGCCGGATTAAAAAAAGGTCCAAGGAGGTTTGTTTCTTGCCCCCTTTCAGAATGCTGCGGAAATATGTTAGGCAAGTGTCATCAAATAGCTCCGATGCACGACCAGTTGCAACATTTTCGAGATGCTTCTTTTCCGCGAACTTTTCTTTTCCTCGTATCTCAAAACAAAACTTTGCTACACAATCATTTTTTTTATCAGATATTAGGCAAACTGTTATAAGAGAACTTATTTTATTCTCAACGTTTCGTTAGCAACGTAGCTAACGTCTTCAGGAGACACCGTCTCTGTACGATGACTGAGGATGAACACGTCGAGAATAATGTACGTTCTCTTATAACGGTTTGTTTAATATCTAATAACTAAATTTTAGCTGTGTAGTTATCTATAATCTATAATAAGTTGCAAAGATATATTCACATTTAAAGCTCATATCAAATGCATGCCCACAAACAAACACGTGTAGTTCGCGCTTACAAATGCGGAATGTGTACCTTCAAATAAAATCCAAGCCTCAAATGAACATAAGCCCTACAACTTTTGCCGACCTTCCCTGACACAGGGATGACATTGGCAAAGTAGAAAATGTTTTACAGTATGGGCGGTAAGCCTCATACCAACCTATTAGTCAAGGAATATAATTGTTGCAAATATATTGTAAAGCAACATTAATTCCAACCTAAGCCTAACAAGACTTTGCTCTCTCGACAGCTCGTATCTCGTATATAAGGGCGCTTGTATCTTGAGGTACCACTGTACTTGGGGTACCTACCCCTGACCGCATTAAAATAAGGGTTATTTGAAAAGTCCCGCCCCGGGCATAAGGAAAAGTCAAACGGGAATGTTTCAATTTGTAATTTTGCATTTTAGCAATTTGCCGAAAGTTGAATGTACGAGTTGAAAAAAGGTCTCTATAATCAAGTTTTCATTTCATGGGATACAGATTAAAATATATTTTTACCTAATAAGATAACCAGTTCTACTCTAGGAGTTAACGCCTCAAACTTGTTATAATAATATGAGGATGATATACATATTTGGAGAACTACATTTTTGAGTGGATAACACCCCAAAAGCCCTTTGCGAGATCGATCGTCGCTAAAGAAAGCACAAATTCTTACGTAAGTCCTAATTATTAAATACTGGATGGACCTTTAGTGACCAAACGTGGTGAGCAAATAAAATAAAAAATCCTAGCCGCACCAAGAATTAAAGTCACGACCTTCCGATTAACAGTCCATAGTGCTAATTACTAGACTATGGCCCGATCAAAACTGTAAGGAACTAATTCCTTCATCTATTTTTGACAATTTTTCATACAAACTTACAGCAACTGGATGTATTTTGAATTAGCGCTCAGTAGCGACGACCAAGTTAAAAAGAGACTCTTGAAGTGTATATATTACAAAAAATACTCCCGAAATAAATCTGACTAAAATTCACATAGTACAACACAATATGCTAACTTTTTTTACAAAAAAATATCGAATAAAGATGAGCACTTCAACTGTTGCCACTTTTTCTTAAAACTGGTCTTTGGTAAGCGCTGCTTTTTGTTATGTTATTTTAAAATAACATACAAAAAACAATCTCCAAGTGTACAGTGTGTTTTGTGGGCCGAACGGAGCCGAACGGTCACGGAAGCGGCCGAACTGCGCCATGTGATCTGATCGGGCCGTCGTTCATCAGTTCCCGGTAAGGCTGGTTTTAGTGTCGCGCTGACAACACGCTGACCGTCAGCGCTGACAGCCAAATATATGGACTTGTCGCGCTGACAGCTACGCGCCATTCTAAAACGCTTCCTACAAGTTCATATATTTTGAACGGTCAGCGCTGACGGTCAGCGCGTTGTCAGCGCGACACTAAAACCAGCCTTAGATGTGAGGAGAGTCAGACGTCAGTAACCAAGCACCAAGCGGTGCAAGAGGGGGCCTTGCAATGGAGCTCCCTCCTCCCCACCTACTTGGATTTCCAGCCAGCAAGGCACCCGCCTTGTGGACCAGAGGCATAAGAGACATAGTGCATAGGAGCGCCCACCCAGGGGCTCCAACGTGTGGAGGCGTCCGCCTCGTGAGCCGCCGCTAGCCTTCAGTTCAGAACTCCAGCCAACGGAGTAGGGAGTATTTTAGTGACGAGATGCAGGTCGAGCCATTCCCTTATTTACCCTTTTTCCCCATATTACTAAAGTAAATAAACCCTTATTTGTTCATGTTAAACTTATTTTTTCATATACAACCTTCCCAAAATACAAGTAAGCAATACCAAAGAAAGAACCCCACGCCCTGAGAGTGATGCTGATGAGAGCTAGCCGGAGTGAGTATCCTGGAGATACCTTTCAAATTAAACATAACATTTTGTGTAAATCATACCTCAAGAACCATATACCTACACTTTTGCAATCAATACTCAGTTGCTGTTAGGCCTTTGTGACTGAACTTTTGGTAAAAAAAATATGAATTTGTATATGAACCCATCAAAGAGACCAATTTGAAAAAAAAAAAAATTTTTTTGCTGCAACGGGAATCGAACTCATCGCCTTCCGTTTACGATACGGGTTGTATCGGAATACGGGGGTTATAAAAAGGTTATTTATTTCAAAAACTTTGTTTCAAAAGTTCACCTACATTTTAGTAAATGCACATAAAACATAACATTCTCGTAATTGCTTAGCCTACTAAAAACAAAATACAACTTTTTAATTTATGATGTTGTTTTTCCAGCAAACTTTTACTGCCTGAAAATGCATACGAAAATTGTAGCAATTAAATTTTTACATTCAAAACTTCCAGGTAGTGTTTTACAGGCAATTTTTTACGGCGAGTTAAACAAATTAACGCTAAAAATGACATTTAATTTTTGTGAAGCACATATTTTCAAATGAGCAGTGTATATCTGTTAATGAACAGCACATATCTGTTAATGAACAGCACATGTGTATCTGTTGATGGACAGCACATTTCTGTTAATGAACAGCACATATCTGTTAATGAATAGCATATATCTGTTAATGAACAGCACATATCTGTTAATGAACAACACATATCTGTTAATGAACAGCACATATCTATTAATGGACTTCCTTGACTTATAGGTTGGTATGAGACTGACCACCCATACTTTAAAAAACGGTCCACTTTGCCAATGTCACCCCTGTGTCAGCGAAGGTCGGCAAAAGTTGTAGGGCTTATGTTCATTTGAGGTTTGGATTTTATTTGCAAGTACACATTCAGCATTTGTAAGCGTGAACTACACGTGTTTTGTTTGTGGGCATACATTTGATGTGAGCTTTAAATGTTAATATATCTTTGCAACTTAGTTTATAGATTTTAGAACAGCACATATGTGTAAAAATAATGTTGAATTTCTTCTTCCCCTTTTGGTGCAACTTCGATTGAAGATCGGCGATCATCATGACTATTTTAACCATGGGTGCTGCGGTTCGAAACAGAGATTTGGTGATTTGGACATTGTCACAGGTCATTCAGCTACGATGTCCTTCAGCGTTCATGAGTTTTTCTGTGCAAGTGCAAGTTTACGCTAACAAATGCTGCATGCGCACATACAAATTAAATTCCAAACCTCAAATGAACATAAACCCTGCAACTTTTAGCGACCTACCCTGAAGCAGGGGTGACATTGGCAAAGTGAAACATTCTTTACAGTTTGCGTGGTCAGCCTCATACCAATCTATCAGTCAAGCAATAAACAATACAATTTTACTTATTTTACATTAGGCAATTGAAAGTAATTGAATTGAACTAAACAGATTTTTGAGTATGCAAATTTCAATGATTCATTACCTACACCCTTTCTTAGATTTTCAACTTGTCTTGCGGGAGTGTTTCTTTACTTTTTACTCAAAAATAGCGTTTCTCTAGAAAATATGAGAATTAAAACTCTCTAAATTTTTTAATTATACGCCATGGTTAAGTTAAAGATAGAAGATTTACATTTTAAATGACAAAGGATTTTGGTACATATTAATCAATCGCTGTTCTCCAGTAAAGTATTAATTAACAAAGTGGATTATTAACGCTTTGATTAATGTAACGATCGCTTGTGATTAATTTATTTCACGAAAGTCGAAGAACACCTACCATAATTTTGCTTCATATTGAAGATGTTTAATTATTTGAAAACCATTTTCGGCAACGGCAACATTAATTTGAAAATTCAGATAACCAATGGTCAGGTTTTTATGTTGTAGGTTCATATGCGGCATGTGCAAGCGCGAACGTGTACATGTCTGCTTGTGAGAATGCGTATAATGTGAATCCCCAATGTTACACATCTTTGCAACTTAGATTAGATTGCATTAGAGGTGCTAACTATTGATATTTTTTTTTTTTAGGCGCGTGCATTGAGTAAAGGCAAATATATTTCAGAATAAACATTTTCTCTCATTCCTTTAAAACGCAACGCAACGCAACTAAGCTACACATATAGTGTAACTTCTTGCCTGCGTTATCCCCGAAGGGGTCGCAAGTGGCGCTTCGGGACCTATTTATTTTTACAGGTAAGGGGGCCGGCCTCACACCAACCACTTTCAGTTGAAGTGGGGGTTTCCCAGCTCCCGGGGGGGCTGGTTCTCATTTCTTGTGAAGGCTGAGTAAACCTTGCCCGTATTTTATTTTGAGCTTTGAAATAAACATCAAATCGGGAAATCATTTCTGACACCCTCGGTGTATTATGGAACCTGCGGGTATATATTTTACACGTCTTTAATTTTCTCTGGAATTTTTTCACGTTCAGCGCAATGTTTGAAACTTGTTCTGGAAACTTTCAGCGCGGAGATTAATTAATAGTTTCCGTGTTATTATAAGACTAGCGTGGACCGCAAGGAAGTTCCCTCCGGGCATTACGGCGGCAACTAACCAAAGTATCATTAAGACACTCGTTAATGCTGGCCCACCCTAATGATCGCTCATCATGGACGTGCATATTACGCACGAGACAGACAGTCACTCACAAGTGCCATTCTTGAATGAGAACAATGATCTAAATTGTAAGATATTAAGCCCACAAAATTTTCATTTCCATTTTCCATTTCATTTCCATTTCAATTCCATTTTTTATATAAATTTGTGAAGAAGAATGTACGTTATTCATCAACCCTTTTTCACTCTAGAAAATAAAAATAAATGCTACTAAGCTAGACGTAAAGCGTAACTTCTTGCCGCGTTATCCCCATAAAGATTTCGCATGTGGCGAGTGAAACATTTTTACAAGATAAGGGGGGCCGGCTTTACAATAATCACTTCAGTTGAAGTGTGGGTTTCCCAGGTCCCAAAAGAGCTGGTACTCCTTTATTGTGAAGGATATGTACACCTTGCCGGTCTTCTATTTTGAGTTTGAAATAACCTCTTAAACGGGAAATCATTTCCAAGATCTTCGGTGCGATTCAAACACGAGCTCTTGGCATGGAATGCAAGCACTCTACCAACTGAGCTATCTCCCGGAATTTATTATATATTCTTATTTTTAACTTTGCAAAAATAGAATTTTTTTAAATGCTCATGAAATCAAAATCTACATGAACCCATCAATTGAGAACTCACCTACGATTATGAGCTACTGAAAACAGAAAAATATATTAATTTTATTTTTAAAATGTAGGTTTCTCGCACCAATGCTTTCTTCGCGTGCTCTCCATATGAGTAAACAGTCAAAAATGTCATGCGGGCGTGTTAGATTGTGGCAATAATTAGACATGTGAATGTCTTTAGCAGGAATACTGATCCAGTTGATTGATGAATCCGACGAACGCTTAAGAAACATTATCTAAGGATATCTCTACCCCAAGTAGAAGGCATCACATTTCAACTAAACCAGAACATTGTCCCAAAAATGTAGGGAAACTTGAACGCTCTATAAAAGTGCTGTGCAAGTTTGGTAAACAAAATTTGAGTTTAAACGTAAGGAGGATACTTAAGTTCTTGTAGTGAGGGGATGAGATCGTACGCCAACTGTTAAATACTCGGTTGATATAATTATCAATCAATTACATTGATAAATTAAAGTATTTGCGTTGCTTCAAATTGATGGGAATATAATTGATTTGACTGATTTACCTACCTACACATTCAGCAAATGAACCATCGGAACCTGTAGAAGACGTTTGTGATGACGAACCCAGAAGGACGCAGGACAGTGAGAAGACCACGAGCAAGATGGCTGAATGGAGTGGGGCGAATTGCCGTGCAGTGAGAATATAGGACTCGAGGAGAAAGACGTTGGAAAGACAGCGCTGGCAGCGGTTTATGAAAGAGGCTAAGACCTACCACGGGCTGTCGTGCCAATTATAATGATAATGATTTAGCTACCGTTTTTTTTAATGACTGAAGACGTGCTAAAGAATCATTGAAAGAAGGATGCTGAGAATTAGTCTCAGAGACAGAGTTTCAAGCCGGGAGGTTCGTAGATGCACTCAGCACTGGTGTCACAGATGTCAAACAGTGAGTGGTCTGCTTAAAATAGTGCTAGGCTGGTCACGTCGCAAAGCAGGACCATGACAGGTGGCTGAAAAGGATCATCCAGTGGCGACCCAGGATGTCCAAGCGGGGAACGGGGAGACTCCAACTGTAGTGGCTGGACGACATCAAGGGAACTGCAGGCAGAACAAAGGGAATGGCCGTTGAGATTAAAGTAATTTGTTTGAAGACTTCTAGTACATTCTCAAAAATGCTGTTGTGTATGCAAAAATCTAGATACGCTAAAATAGGCTTTAACTTTTTTATGCAGCTCACAAGAATTATAGGTTGGTATGAAGTAAATATGGTTCACTTTGCCAATGGCATCCTTGTAACAGGGAAAGACAGCAAAAGTTGTTCATTTTAGGTTTGGTTTTTGAATTGTAAGTACACATGCAGAATTTGTAAGCAAAACCTTACACGCATCTGTTAGTTGGTATAAATTTAATAAAAACTTCAAATTTGAATATTTCTGATGAGATTAGATTAGCTTGTAGAACCCAACTGTATACTTCGTTTCAAATGAAATACTTTTTTGGTACTAGGTACCTTATTATTAGCATTTTTAAACTGCAACATTAAATCTGCAATAAGCCAAGGCTTGGAATGAATCTTCCATACATTGGCGTAACAAATTGCAGCGTTTGTGTTAATGCGATATTAACGAGGCAAGTTGCTTCAGTGGCGGACTATCAAAGGTTCCACGACAAGATGTCCATCTACTGAATATTCAACGTTACAATGTCCATTGACAAAACTTCCAGCCGACAAAATTTCCACCGAGATAATGTGTATCGACAAAATGTCCACCGACAAAATTTTTGTCGACAAAATGTCTACGAGACAAAATGCCTACGCCACAAAATGTCCACCCAATAAATGGTCCACCAGCAAAAAATCCATCGAAATATTGATTACATTTTTTTTTTAATATCTATAATCAAAATTGCAAAGATATATTAACGTTTAAAGCTCATATCAAATGCATGCCCACAAACAGACACGTGATAGTTCACGCTTACGAATATTGAATGTGAAGGTACTTGCAAATTAAAATTCAAACCTCAAATGAATATTATAAACCATGCAACTTTTTCCGACCTTCCCTGAAACAGTGGTGAAATTGGCAAAGTAAACCATTTTTAACAGCATGCGTGGTCAGCCGCATACCAACCTATACGTCAAGGAACGATTTATATATTTTTTAATTTTGAATACTGTAATGTTTTTGGGTTCGAAAAGTCTATAAATTAAAACATACAGGTCTTCTTTCAGGATCTTTATTTGCACTTAATTAATTTTACAAGTTTACATTTATTTTTAACACTTTTGGTAACACAAATTTATTTTCACAGTTCAGTATCGCTTACACTTCTTCAAATCAAAGGCAACTATCGCACTGGCTTAGCGCATTATATACTTCACAGACAGAACATTCCAGTGAATAATTTTGCCAGCACATTCGCAAATATTCTACCAAGTTCAAGAGTACAAAAGGATCAATTAATTTCTAGATTTCTTAGGCCTGTAATTATTTCTACCCACGGTGTACACCTATATTAATCTACTTTTGATATAACATTATAATAACTATTACTACCTACGATGAACACCTACATCTATATTAATCTACTATTTACATTACAATACATTTTTTCAGTGGACATTTTGTTGGATGGACATTTTGTCGGATGGATATTTTATCGCGTGGACATTTTGTCGCGGGGATATTTTGTCGGTCGACATTTAAGTGCGCAGATATCTCGCTGCTGCATGAGCTAAGACCCTCTAATAAATGCCCGATGGTTTATTGGCAGTGGAATAAGTTGCATCCATTTCATCATGTGACTAATGACCCCAGCTTAATTACCCCCACAAGCAAATTAATGTCCAAACTGCAAGCTTTATCGGTTGCGTCAATAATCCCTTAAATGCAGCTCTAAAACTATCCCCATTACCTTGTCTCATAATTTGTACCAGAATATTTTAGTTCCTTGACTAATAGGTTAGTGTGGGGCTGACCTCTCTTGCTGTACAAATTTGGTTCACTTTTGGCAACGTCAACCTGGTTGCACCTTAACAATCAATTAGCCAAAAGGGAGTATCGTATTTTCGCCGTCTGGCCATAAAAAATCTATATTTTGTTGACATTTTTTTTTTGTACTTTCAATAAATGAGTAACCTAAGAAAAACCTTATTTATTAATAAATGATTTATGTTAATAGCGAATTATACAGAAATTGTATAAACACAGTTTTTAATGTTAAATTTTAAAATATATTTTTCTGATGACAGTTTTTCTGTAATTTAATTGGGTTTCCTGTCTCAAATAAATCATTTGATGATACAGCAGGTTCTTCATAGGTTTCAAATTTATTTAAAAGTACAAAAACTTCCTCCAAAAAATAGTCAATTTTGACATATTGGTTATAAAGACCTGAAACCTGGCTTTTTTCAGGGATAGGCGGCTGGAATTGAAAAGTTTTTGTTCATGTAAGGTTTGTTTTGTTTTGCACGCATGTACACATGCAGCATGTGTTTTCGCGAAATTACATGACTATCCAAGAAAAATTGTGGTTATTTATTTTTCACAATATATTTTAAGATACGGTTCACATACGGTTCGCACACAGTGTTGCCTTTGAACTGTTTAGCTCGACGGTTCAGATACAAGTCTAGCTTCAGAGCATCTCAGTCTCTATTTATAGGTCAGAATAAGATACATTCCTAGATCACACATTCGCAGCAATATCTTAGCACAAAAATGAAACCAGTTTTTTTTTTTTTTTTTTTTTTTTTTTTTTTTTTTTTTTTTTTTTTTTTTTTTTTTTTTTTTTTTTTTTTTTTTTTTTTTTTTTTTTTTTTTTTTAAGAAAATCCTGTGCGGGAGACTCCCTAGATTCTGAAGACTCTAGGGGTCTATGACACTTGTTGTAGTGCCGCAGAGGTGTACGAGCTTGGTCGTCGCTACAAAGCGCCAATACTCAAGCAAGACCCAGTTGCTGTAAGGCTGGATGGACCCTTGGTGACCGGTCATTGGTAAAGGCTTATGAATTCTTCAACCCAGCGAAGAGCACATTCGAAATATTAATGGTATTTTTGTGTGCTCCGCCGGGATCCGAATCCACAACCTTCCAAATATTTACGAGTCCGAAGTGTTGCCACAACGGACTACGGACCGGTCCGAGATGCCAACGACACGCGGTGTACCTGAGCGCACACCCATCCAAGTACTGACCACGCCCAATGTTGCTTAACTTCGGTGATCTATGGGAACCGGTGCTTTCAACATGGCTAACGTCGTTGACAGTTTTTACAGTATTGTGCTATAAAAGTCGCTAATACTATGAAGAATTCTTTGCAATACACAAGGAGCTAGTGAGTCCTATCGACAGACATTCTCGTCCCATGGGCGGTGCCCGGAGCTTTCATGTATAAAAATTTACGACTGCATTTCACGATGGCAAAAAGACAGTCTCCACGATGTACGAGCCATGTATAATATCATTATTGCACCCAAAAAGTCCAGAGCGACAATCCGAGGAATTGTATGTAAGACTCGAGCAAAGTTGGCACCGTCTCAGCGCGCCTAGACAAACTATTTTAAAATGGAAATATTATTTAAGCTCGTAAAAAGATATCAGGATTATGATTAAGCATACATATTATATCCTATCTAACTACATTTGAAGTACCTCTTTAATTGTTGAAGTCTCCCAAATTTTAACAATATTTGACGTAGTCCATCTCATTGTGAAAAGAAAAAAAATCTGTTTGAAAACTTGGTCGTTTCTATAGAGTGCGCCAATTCTCAATCAAGACCCAGTTGGTGCACGCTTAACATTCGAGATACTTCTTGAACGTATAGCTGGATGGAACTTTGGTGACCGGTCTTTGGTAAAGGCATATAAACTTTTAATCCAGCGGAATTATATTTGAAAATATAAACGGTATATTTTTGTAATTCATTTTTAAGAGTAAATCTATTGACACAGTGAAAGTCCACTTTAAATTATTTCAAAAATAAATTTGATAAAAACAGAGTTTTAATTCACTTATTTAAATATATTTTTGGAACATTTGATATTTTAGGTATATTTTTGTTTTCCTCCGGGATTTCAACCCACAATCTTCCATTTACGAGTCCGAAGCGTTAACACTACCTACACTAAGGACTGGTCAAAAAGGTATACTCAAATCATCCTCATACAAGTCTCTCAAAGCTCAAAACATCGGTACAACAAAGCAGGAATCTTTATGATTCAAATAATTAAGTGCTGCTCTAATTAAGTGTAACTCTTGCCGTTCCCTGAACGGGGTGGTATTGGCAAAAGTGAACCGATTTGTACAGCACGGGTGCTCAGCCTCATACCAACCTAAGAATCAAAAATGAATTGATGTGCTTATTTAAACAGTGAAGTATAGTTAAAATCGGCAAAGCAAATAGTTTAATAAATACTTACTTAAGTACACGAACGCCTGCAACTTAGATTGCATTGAAAAGTTACTACCCTTACAGACTGTAAAATAGATTTCAGCGAGTTGATAGAGTAAAGGATATTCTCGAAGTTGCATTACATAGTTGAGTAGTTCGGTTTTTGGCACCAGCGCTGCGGTATGGCCTATTTCTAAAGTTCAATAATTCGTCGTCCCACTGCACTGCGATCATCATCATCATCACCAACTCACCCCCTCCCCCCCCACCATGGGTTTATAAAGTTTTATCAAGTTTCAGGGAGTCCATGGCTGTGAACCAAGGAACAAAATGTGGCTTTCAAAGGGGGAAAGACTCTATCTACAGGGTCCAAAGTCTTATCTTTGAGTCGTTTTAGAAGAGACAACCCTTTTTCGAGGCCTAGTATATTTTTAAACGTTTTAATGTGCCTTTATTTCATAAATGGGTTGTTACGTGTTCAAGGTTTTTTTAGTTCTTTAAATAAAAACGATAAGAAGTGCTGTTGCAGTATTGGTTTTTTTTCTTTCTGATCGAACCATGTTTGGTTCCACCAAATATAATAGAGAATGTGTGACGGTTTTAAATTATAAAATTATTATAAATTTTGTTAAAAATAATGGAGTCCATTTTGTACACAGTAAGTTTTAGGACAAGCGAAAAAAAAGCGGGAGAAAGAAAATAAAGTCAAATAGGGAATTTTATTTAAGTTGAATATATATTTTTTTAATTTTAAAACAATCATTTGTTTACAATATTACTACCAAATCTAGATAGTATAAATTCCGAGTGATGTAATAATCTGGTTAGAGTCACATATCATCTATAAATAAGTAAAGGAGTCAATTATTATTCGAAAGGACTCACCGAATTCCAGTACTGATCTGTTTTGTGCTATTCAGTTTTCAGGACAATTTGTGTCTGCCCGCTCTCACTGTCACAGATGAACTTAGCAGGTATTGTTGCATTATTTTTGGGAGATGTCACAGGCTATGTAATTATTTAATACATAAATTAATAACAATATTTAATAAATAAATTAATAACATACCTTGTGACCCGTACACAAATTACTCAAATACTTTCAAAGTAAAAATTATGGAACATAAAAACCCAAATGGAAAAATATTAATTATTCTTTATTCAAGAGGCAGTATTATTTTTATGTAACAAGACGCTTAAAAAGACATGCATTTATAATATCCAATCAGTAATAATCTATAACAATAATAATATTAATAACTATCTTAGTTGCAAGGATATATTCATTTAAAGTTCTCAAATGCATGCCCACAAACAAACACGTGTAGTTCGCGCTTACAAATGCTGAATGTGTACTTACAAATAAAATCCAAACCTCAAATGAACATAAGCCCTACAACTTTTGCCAACCTTCCCTGATACAGGGGTGACATTGGCAAAGTGAACCATTTTTTACAGTATGGGTGGTCAGCCTCATACCAATCTATAAATAATATACATTTTAAAATTAAATTTCAATTTAATTTTAACTTCAGTTTTAGCTTAAAGCACAATAAATTCAACATGACAAGGTCGTAAAAAAAATGACAATTTATTTGAAATAAAATATCATATGAAATCTCAAAGACACAATTTTTCTTTTGGAAAAAAAATCGAATAGGGCACACTATAAAAATGTTACGAAAAATCTTATGATTTTCTTCGTGCGAATAATGAATAATTGGGCTTTGGCGGGAACCGATGAAGTGTGCTATAAACTCATTTATCTTTTTAGATTTTCCGCGCGAAAAGACTGAAAAAATATTATTCCACGAAACGTTATTAAATTGATGATTTGATAAAAAAAAAACAGAAAACGAAAAATATGATACTTTATTTATTGCATAATTTAAAATCTGCAAGAAAAAAAACTCGTTTCGGACCAGCGGATATAGAAAATAAATTGGAAAGGAGATTTATTACTTTGAATTTTTTTTTTTTTATTCATTCAACTTTCATTATTAAAAAAGTTTGGTGAAGGTTCTTTACACTTTTGTAAAGCGACAACTGGTGATACAAAAAGATATTCGTAAATGATGGAAATTAAGCGAATCGTGGTTTTCTTTTCTATTTGTAAGATATGTATTCTTTTTAATTGCGCTGCTATCTGCTGAACGAAAAAAATCAAATAAATAACTTTTTTGTTCAAAGGAATTGTTCAACTCATACTTCTATAATATATCAATCATCTAAGTTGCAGAGATATATGTATTAACATTTAAGGCTCTCAAATGCATGCCCACAAACAAATACGTGTAAAAGCGAAAAGAGAAGAACGATTTTCTCTACGTTTCGTCGGAGTCATATCCGACGTCCTCAGGAGACGTGTGTCCTTTATAAGGAGGAACCACGAACATATAAAGGACACACGTCTCCTGAGGACGTCGGATATGACTCCGACGAAACGTAGAGAAAATCGTTCTTCTCTTTTGCACGGTCAGTAAAATTCGTTTTTTTTCATTCTTTAAAATGTATAACGACCGTAATCATAATTTAAAATCTTTAACCACACGTGTAGTTTGCGCTTACAAATGCTGAATGTGTACTTAAAAATAAAATCCAAACTTCAAATCAATCAATCAAGAATATAAGCCCTACAACAGTCTAACCTTCTAACAGTCGTATATGGCCGCGGGGATCAAGTCGGGTTATTTGGAACCGGATAACGTTGGTTCGAATCTCGCGACGATAACTTCGACCCTGGTTCAACAGATGCCGGTGCATGCACACAAGCTTCTGCTTTCGCATGAATACAACTGGCCAGGCAAAATAGGTTGGTGGATTGCATTTCTTTCCACAAATCTATTTAAAAAAAAAAAAAAAAAACTTTGTCCGACCTTCCCTGACACAGGGGGGACATTGGCAAAGTACTTGATTATAAATTAATAATTCCCAGTAACATTAGTCACTTGAAAGCAAAGGGGCCCAACGGGACTCAGTCGGTATTGTTTTTATTTCAAACACGCCAGTCCAAGTCACCGTTTTTACTCGCTCAGCCATAGTGTTTTAACAGGTGTGCTAGAAGTAATATTTATTGTCTTTAATTTTTTATTTAGTAGTTTTTTTAAACTTGTATTTTTCTTCACGGCTCAGTAATTCAATCGACACTCGTCTCTCACACGATTGCGGTCCAAATATGTAGCATCTAAATGGACGTTTCTTGACTGTTCTTGATTTCGATGATACAAGAGCGTTGTTCCACCAGCGTGATTAGAATCACGTATTCATTAATACTAACATCCGCTCGTAGCAATATAATATAGATCCTAAATATTTTAAGGCATTTTTGCAACTAAGATTACAGATACGTACTTGTCTTTTGGGTAATTTATACTACAACGTTTTAATCTGCGGTTTGACGTAATAGTTTCTTATCTGAATGCTTTTTTTTTTGAGATGCTTCTTTTTCTGCGGCGGTAGTTTTTTTGTACAAGAAGCTTTTTTTTTTGCTCTGAGGCGGTAGTTTTTTGTTTTATCTCCTCGAACAGCCCACTACGTCACACCCGATAACTTGGTGATTATTCTTGCCTTGTTCTTACCCTCCACCCTCACACCTTTCCATCTTCTCTCATCGTTCCACCTTCCTCCACCCTTCCACTTCCTCCATCCTTCCACCTTCTCCCATCCTTCCACCTTCCTCCATCCTTCCACCTCCTCCCATCCTTCCACCTTCCTCCACTCTTCCACCTCCTCCCATCCTTGTACCTTCCTCCACCCTTCCACCTTCTTCCGGCAGAAACATCCTCCGGTGTTCGTTTCTTTGATAAGGAATAAAAGTTTTTGAGAAAAGTTGGCGGCAACGCAGCGCGCTCTGAGCACTTGGCGAGATGCGTAGATAACGGGAATTTGTTGGGAATTCTGACATATTGAGTAGCATAAAAGAGGTTCAGTGAGTTAATTATCGCGATAGGTACATTGAAATTTAAGTGATTATTATCCTTGGGTCATTTTCCTTTTATGTTTAAAACATATAATGTCGGTGTTATGGCCGAAGTGGTAGAGGCGCATGTTTGACTAGCGTTTTTGGAACAGAATAACATTGACCCACTTGATCATCACTTCGACCCCGGTTCAACAGATGTCATTGCATTCACACAAGCTTATGTTTTTGCATGAAGACAACTGGCCAGGAAAAATAATTAGGTGAATTGCATTTCTTTCCAAAAATCTATTTACAAATAAATAATATCAATAATTTTAGGATGATCTTACAGGTTGGTATGAAGCTGACCACCCATACTGTAAAAAATGGTTCACTTTGCCAATGTCACCCCTGTTTCAGGGAAGGTCGGCGAAAGTTGTGGGGCGTATGTTCATTTGAGGTTTGGATTTTATTTGTAAGTACACATTCAGCATTTGTAAGCGCGAACTACACGTGTTGGTTTGTGGCCATGCATCTGAGAGCTGTAAATGAATATATCCTTGCAACTTAGATTATAGATTATTTATTTAGTGAGCGCTGTTTTTGTGTGAATAACACTTCAAAAGCCTTCTGCGAGCATAGGCGTTGCTGTAGAAAGGACCGAGTCTTAAGCAAGACCCAGCTCTACAAAGCTGAATGGACCTTTGGTGACCAGTCTTTGGAAAATGTATATGAAATATTCAACCCAGCGAAGAGCAAATTTGAAAAATAAATGGTATATTTTGTGTGCTCCACCGTGATTTGAACCATCAACCTTCCATTCGCGAGTCGAAAGTGTTACCACTGGACTACGGACCGGTCCTTAATTGAAATTTAAGTAATGCTCATGTTACGTTTCTTCCGAGGGTCCTTAATTAAAACACAAGTTCAACACAAGTTAGCCATACAGTTTATTTACACAGACTTTGTTACAATAGATTTATTTTAACACACTTATTTATTTCGTACAGATTACAGTTATTTTAAACCATATTGGTCGCCCTAGTAACTAGATCTTGCTCTGTGTGCGTGCTTTGCAAGACTGCTCGCGCCAGCCTATCGTTACCCCCTCCAGCCTGGCCTTGTGCTCAGGCGTGTCCTTCTTTTATATAATTGTTACATTGCCCCCTCCTTAGGCTGTTCCGTCCCGGAACAGTCTTGAACCTGGAGCATGCCGGTATCTGCAAGATGTCCCTCGACTGCATCCGGCTCTAGAGAAGAAGTAACAATCCACCGTCCGGTCGTCTGGGTGTCTTCTCTGCAGCTGCTCGCAGCACACCAGGATTTCGATGCCAGTATTTTCGAAGACTGTTTCCATTATGTTCCTGATGATCCTCCAGTCTCGTCCTGCTGGTCCTCCACCCATCTTTGGTACGGCCAGCTTGGAAATGCCGGCTTGCATCAGTTGGTCCCGTAGATGCACGAGGCTGTCCCACAGGTCTTGATAACCAGTCTTCTCCGAAACTGTCATCCTTGTCACCAGGCAGTATGCGTGACGCTCTTCACCAGGTAGTCGTAATGCTCTCCCTGCAATAGGCCCCGACTCCACCGGTGTTTTTACCTTGCCGAACTTATTACGGAATGCTCCAGCAACCCCGCGAGACATGTCCAGGTCTTCAGCCGTGCAACAAGCCATGGCGTAGTTAGATAGCAAAGAGATCCTGTTGGACTTCTTTGGTAATGTCATGCCGAATTTTTCGCCCATCTTGTGCTTCAACCCAAAAATCATCAAAAGTGGCTGCTCCCTTAAATCCGGCACACCTTCGTGCTCTTTGCTCCGGGCTGTCATCGTGGTTGTTTCCCAGATATGGTGTGAGGCGGTTAAAATGGACAATCCGTGGTTTTCCGCTTGGCTCTTTCCTTATCTTGTAGATGATGTCATTGATGCGTTTTACGACCTCATACGGCCCATCCCATCAGCGTTGTAGTTTTGGAGAGTATCCTCGGCGCCTTTTTGGGTCAAACAGCCATACTAAATCCCCAGCTTGGTATCCACCGTCCTCAGCCCGGATGTCGTATCGCTCTTTCATCCGACCACTTGCCTCACGGATGTTTGCTCGCACTTGCTCGTGGGCACCATCTAGTCGCCTGCGGAGATCCGAGACGTAGTCCTCTCCTGCAAGATCCTCAGTCGGTCGGCACCCAAACTTCAGGTCACATGGCAGTCGCAGTTCTCGCCCAAAAAGAATGCTCCCAGGTGTTTGGCCAGTAGTTTCGTGAACTGCAGACCTATAAGCCAAAAGAAATAGGGGAAGATGTCGGTCCCAGTCCCTCTGATGACTTGACACATGCTTTGCCAAATATCTCCCAACCGTCCGGTTCATCCTTTCTACCATCCCATCAGACTGTGGATGCAGGGCTGTGGTTCTCGTCTTCTTGATCCCCAGCAAGTCGCACATTTGCTGGAATACTGTGGCCTCAAAGTTCCGCCCTTGATCAGAGTGCAGTTCCAGTGGTACTCCAAATCGGCTTATCAGTTGGGTCACCAGCGCTTCTGCTACCGTAACTGCTTCTTGGTTGGGTAAAGCGTATGCTTCTACCCATTTACTGAAATAGTCCATGGCCACCAGAATGTACTTGTTGCCATCTTCGGTAGTCGGGTATGGACCAGCGATGTCAATAGCGATCCTTTCAAATGGGCTCCCAACATTGTACTGGCGCATGGGGGCTCTCTTCTTTCTTAAGGGTCCATTAGCTGTGGCACATGTCACGCATTTCCGGCACCAATCTTTTACATTTTCCTTGCAGTTCACCCAGTAGAACCGATCCCTCAGTTTCTCCAGAGTCTTTTTCACTCCTAAGTGTCCACCGGACGTCCCATCATGCAGTAGCTTCAAGATTTCAGCGACTCGCACTTTTGGTACCAGTAACTGAAATTTCTTCACTGTACCGTCTTCGTTTTCAATTGCTCGTTTAAGTATCCCATTTTCCAGTTGTATGGAGTTCCACTGAGCCCAATACGATTTGACGGTTGGTGATAACGGGGCGACTTGTTCCCAGGTTGGCCTTTGTTTTTCTCGCACCCATTGTATTAGATACTTCAGCTCTGGGTCGTTCTCTTGGTCCTGCTTCATTTCTTCTTCTCTCCAATCCTCGCTCGTGACTGTCGTCCGGCTTACTATAGCAGCCTTTGTGTCCACTCTGCTGCAATGTCTGCAGTCATCGTGACAAGGCCTTCTTGACAAAGCGTCGGCATTACGATGGATAATTCCTGCTCGATGTACAGCATCAAAATCATATTCTTGGAGTCTCTCCATCCACCTGGCTACTTGACCCTCAGGGTTTTTGAATTTCAACAACCACATCAGAGCGGCATGGTCTGTCCGCAACAAGAATTTCCTTCCATAAAGGTACTTCCGGAAATGTTCCACTGATTTAACCACAGCCAGGAGTTCTCTTCTAGTGACGCAATAGTTCCGCTCTGGTTTTGATAGTACTTTGCTGAAGTATCCAAGCACTGTCTCTTGGCCATCCTGAATTTGGGAAAGAACTCCCCCAATACCGACATTACTGGCATCTGTGTCTAGGATGAATTGCCCTTCATATCTGGGGTAACTCAAGATTGGCGCACTAGTAAGACGTTTTTTTAGTTCTTCAAATGCCTGTTGGCAGTCATTTGTCCATACAAAGCTGTTTTTCTCCTCGGTGAGACGAGTCAATGGCTTAGAAATGTCTGCAAACCTTGGCACAAATCGACGGTAGTAGGTACACAATCCCAGGAAGCTTCTGACCTCATGCTTGTCCCTCGGGACCGGCCAGTCTTTGACAGCTCTAGTCTTTTCTGGGTCAACTGCTACCCCTTTTCCGGATACTATGTGCCCCAGATAGCTCACTTGTTTTTGAAAAAGGTTACATTTCTTTGGATTGAGCTTTAGCCCGGCTTGTTGCAATTTTAGAAATACCTGTTCCAGATTCTTCAGCTGGTCATCAAAAGTTTTTCCAAGAATAATGATGTCATCCAAATATACTATCATTTTTCCCAGGATAATCCACGTAGCACGCTTTCCATCAGGCGTTCAAACGTAGCAGGTGCATTGCACAGCCCAAATGGCATAACGGTAAATTGCCAGAGTCCAGAACCTGTCGAAAAGGCAGTTTTCTCTTTATCCTTTGGATTCAATTCCACCTGCCAATATCCACTCTTCAAATCGAGAGTTGAGAAGATC
The DNA here is from genome assembly GCA_951799405.1 of Agapetus fuscipes. Classification (NCBI taxonomy): domain Eukaryota; kingdom Metazoa; phylum Arthropoda; class Insecta; order Trichoptera; family Glossosomatidae; genus Agapetus; species Agapetus fuscipes. Next base: position 10,939,009 of record OX637355.1, on the reverse strand, counting down.
TCACATCCTGTCAAAGTGTCCAAAGTGTCGTCTATTCTGGGCAAAGGGTAGCTGTCTTTCTTTGTGACATCATTGAGCTGACGATAGTCAACGCAAAACCTTGTCGTTCCATCTTTTTTTTTGACTAACACAACTGGTGATGTCCACGGGCTGTTTGATGGTTCGATGATGCCGTCCCGTTGCATGTCTTGGATAATTGTGTCTGCTTCTTCGCGCTTGGCAAAGGGTAGCCTTCGCGGTGCCTGTCGAATTGGCCTTGAGTCTCCAGTGTCAATGCAGTGTCGTACAATTTTGGTTCTTCCCAACGGTCCGTTGGAATCCTCAAAGATGTCTTGATATCGGCAAAGAAGATTTTTTACTTTCCATTCATCCTCTTCGGGAAGCTCTCGGCAAGCTCTCTGAGTGAGTTCATCTAATCGGCCAGGCAACTTTCCTTCCTGGTAGCTCGAACTCTTCACGTTCCGTACAATGGACATCATTATCACGCAATTACCCAGGGTGCTGCCTTCGTGTATTGTAATAGGATAATCATTTATGTTCATCACCCGTATTGGGACTATCTTTTGTGTGCGGATTACTGCGCTGGCAACTAGAACTCCTTTTGCAATCTTGCCAATCTTCTCGGGTTCCATCATAATAATCTGTCCTTCTGCACACTTGGAGTCAAAACGTGCTGGTACTATCATCTCGGAGTTTTTTTTCAATTCTGTAGTCTCTGCTACGACTACTCGAGTGGCCATGTCATTGCGTTTTTGGATAATGATCTCTTCGTTCCCAATAATTATGGTCCCTTTCTTCAGGTCCAGATTACATCCAAGTCTAGTGAGCATATCCATCCCAATAATAACTTCTTCTTCAATATTGGCCACCAAGGTTCGATGTTCGATAGTCATGCTGCCAATCTGGAAGGTTGCCAGCGTCTCCCCGTGTACTCGAGCTGACTCTCCCGTTGCTGTACGCAAAGACCATCTTGTTGGTAAAATTTGCTTCTGCTTTGTCGCTATGTCTGGTCTTACAATCGTCCTGGTTGCTCCTGTGTCCACCAGTAGTTCACAATTCCTTCCATCTATCATGCCATTAATGAAGATGCTGCTAGCTCGACCTTTCAAGGTTGCGACAATAGCAGCAGATTTCCGGGCCTCTCCAACGCGGGTCAACAGTTGCCCCTTCCCATCAACCCTTTCTAGTTTTCCGAGACTTGTGGTTTGGGTTTCTGGGGTTTTGGACATTTGATGCTCAGATGACCCAGTTGGCCGCAGTTCCAGCAGCGTACTCCTCGCCTCCTGGGCCTTAGCCGTTCCAACACCTTTTCGATTAGTTCTTCAATCGAAGGTGGCTTGGCTTCTTCTGCATCAACACCGCGTACTTTGACATGTCCTCTGATCGATTGTTTGATGGCCTCAAACTCCAATGCTTGGGTTAAAGCCTCATTAAGTGTCTTTGGGTGGGCCAGTTTCACCGCTTGTTGTGTCTCCCATTCATGCAGTCCATTGAGGAATTTGTCCACGGCCAGACTCTCATAAATGTCGTCAGGGGCTGAGGGGTATGCATCTCTCACTAGTCGGGCAATGTCCATCTCGAATTCTTGAAGACTTTCCTTTGCTGTCTGTACTCTGGTATTTAGCTGGGATTTGTAAAGTTGTTCCAGGTACTTGTGCCTAAAGCGCATGTCTAGGCGCTGCTTCAGCTCCAAATAATTCCCTCGGTTTTCCAAAGGAATGGACTGCAGCACACGCAGAGCATCTCCTCTAAGTGACAGGCTGAGCATGGACGCCTTGCTCTGTGGAGACCAATTTCCAAACATAGCTGCCGTTTCGAATAGGATCATGTACCCTTCCCAGGATGACTTCCCATCGAAAGTTGGTAAATCATGTTTTGTAGGAATGGTTTTACCAGTCACGGTGTCTTCGTTAAGTTCATGCCGTGTTTTATCATCCGGCAAAGGCTTTTCACTACTCACGGCGGCACGAAGACGGTTTTCAAGGCTTGCAACACGTGCCTCAATTTCCATCACCGCTCGGGAACCTTCAGAAATCTTCTCATCGAGCTTTTCTTCGAGACTGATCAAGTTCTGCGCCATCAAACCACTCAGTTCCTCCTTGAGATTTTTGTTGCTCTCCGCCATATTCTCTGCCAGAGCCTCAAGGGCTTTAGAGTTGTCAGCCATCTCATTTTTAAGGGTCCCCAGCTTCTCTTCCAGGGTTCTGGAATTGTCGGCCATCTCTTCCTTTAAACTTTTGGAGCTCTCGGCCATCTCTTCCTTCAAACTTTTGGAGCTCTCGGCCATCTCTTCCTTCGAACTTTTGGAGCTCTCGATGATGCTGAGATTAAGCTCGTCAAAGCCCCGATTCTTTCCCGATAATAAAACAAAGGCGTTCGGGTCTTCTCCATTTTTCTCCAGGGCTTCCATAAGCCTCGCCTGCAAGGCATTTTTGTTGCCAGTGCTTTCAAGGTCGCGTTCAATGAGCTCATCCTTTAGCTCACAAACTTTTAAGTCCAACACGGCAATATACTGGGCCATGTTTCACTTCAATTTATTTGTATTTTTTTTTTTTTTTTTAATTTATTTACGAAAACAACAAAATTTAAATGGAATGCCGAACTATATGGGTTTTTGTAATTTTTTCACTGTTTACGATTATAATTTATTTTTATTTCAAAAGTGTTTTGCATAAGTAGGTACCTACCTGCTTCAAACACAATATCACTTCGGCTGTCAGTAACCACAGCGTAGGTACATAATAATAGTCAATAATAATTTTGAATTCGCGAATGTTGTAGGTACCTAGGTAGTTAGTTACGCACAATAATTACAAGCTTTATAATGTCCACGAAATATTTTAATATTTAAAACATTGTCAATTCAGATTTTTTTTTAATAATCTCAAGCACAGTTTTTTTTTGGTACTTGGTTAAGTACTTGGTTTTAAACTTCACACCGACACCATTTGTTACGTTTCTTCCGAGGGTCCTTAATTAAAACACAAGTTCAACACAAGTTAGCCATACAGTTTATTTACACAGACTTTGTTACAATAGATTTATTTTAACACACTTATTTATTTCGTACAGATTACAGTTATTTTAAACCATATTGGTAGCATAAAGGAGAGCTTGTATGAAAAAGGTTATGACTCTGGATGAAATGAAAGAAGTATGCAAGGACAGGAAGAAGTGGCGGCTAATCTGCAATGCTGATTTGTAATATTGGTTTATTAGTTTGCTACATGTTATGCATAAGAAATTTTTGACTTTTTTTTTTTTTTGTATAGATTTATTTTTAAGGTTTTGTTGTTTTTTTTTTTTTGTAAACTTAAATGTCATTTATTACTCGTATTCCTTGACTTATAGGTTGGTATGAGGCTGACCACCCATACTGTAAAAAATGGTTCACTTTGCCAATGTCACCCCTGTTTCAGGGAATGTCGGCAGGAGTTGCAGGGCTTATGTTCATTTGAGGTTTGGATTTTATTTGTAAGTACACATTCAGCATTTGTAAGCGCGAACTACACGTGTTTGTTTGTGGGCATACATCTGAGAGCTTTAAATGAATATATGCTTGCAACTTAGATTATAGATTATTATTATTATAGGTAGCCCTAGTAACTAGATCTTGCTCTGTGTGCGTGCTTTGCAAGACTGCTCGCGCCAGCCTATCGTTACCCCCTCCAGCCTGGCCTTGTGCTCAGGCGTGTCCTTGTTTTATATAATTGTTACACTCAGAACTATTTTCATTAACTCATTTTTCAAGTATTTTTACAACATAAATTTACTAGAACATCATAATGGGTGATCATTGAATCAGGGTATTTCAGTTGACGAACCGAAAAGGAAGTTTTAATATGTCAGTGCCAGGTCAGATGACATTCAAAGCATTCTAAGCTACGGTGAAGGTGATCTTTGAAAACAACGATTTAAGATCGGTAGGAGGACCTGTCCCTGAGGGTCTCATTTGAGCAGCTCGTGTAGTCCGTTCGATAGCTCAGTTGGAGTGCTTGCATTCAATGCAAAGAGCTCAGGTTCGAATCCCACCGAAGGTGTCAGAAATGATTTTCCGTTTCGGTGTTTATTTCAAACTCCAAAATAAAATACAGGCAAAGTTTACTCAGCTTTAACAAGATATGAGTACCAGCCCCCTCGAGAGAAAGGAAATCCCTTCTTCAACTGAAGTGGTAGGCCCCATTACCTGTAAAAATAAATAGGTTCACTTTCCACATGCGACCTCTTCGGGGATAACGCAGGCATTAAGTTACACTATATGTGTAGCTCAATTACGTGTTTTTTTAAGCGCGTAAGTCAAAATCACATGAAATTTTCCTGTTTTTTTAAACGTGTTACATTTTTACGCTGATTTTCACACACGTTGTTATGTTTAAATGGAAGGTATCTCCAGGAGGTACCTACAGGATACTTACATCCGGCTAGCTCTCATCAACATCACTCTCAGAGCGTGGGGTTCTTTCCTTGAGTTGCTTACTTGTATTTTGGGAAGGCTTTATAGTAAAAGATAAGTTTAACTTGGACCGGTCCGTAGTCTGTAGTGGCAACACTTCGGACTCGTAAATGGAAGGTTGTGGATTCGGATCCCGGCGGAGCACAAAAAATTACCATTTATATTTCGAATGTGCTCTTCGCTGAGTTGAAAAATTCATAAACCTTTACCAAAGACCGGTCACTGAAAGGTCCATCCAACCTTACAACAACTTGGTCTTGCTTGAGAATTGGCGCTTTCTACAGCGACGATCAAGCTCGCAGAGGGCTCTTGAGGTGTGATACACACAAAAACAGCGCTCACCAAATAAATCATCCTAATATTATTATTATTATTATTAACATGAACAAATAAGGGTTTATTTACTTTACTCATATGGGGGAAATAAGGGAATGGCTTGACCTGAACTTGTCACTAAAACACTCCCTACTCTGTTCACTGGAGTTCCGAACTGAATGGCCTGGGGCAGCGCCCCCGGCTAGCGGCGGCTCACGAGGCGGACGCCTCCACACGTTGGAGCCCCTGGGTGGGCGCTCCTATGCCTCTGGTCTACAAGGCGGGTGCCTTGCTGGCAGGAAATCCAAGTAGATGGAGAGGAGGGAGCTCCATTGTAATGCCCCCTCTTGCACCGCTTGGTGCTTGGTCGCCAACGTCTTAATCGGTTGACATCTTGCCGGGAACTGATGAACGATGGCCCGATAAGTTCACACGGCGCAGTTCGGCCGTTTTCGTGACCGTTCGGCTCCTTTCGGCCCACAAAACACACTGTATACTTCGAGATTGTTTTTTATATGTTATTTTAAAATAACATAACAACGTACGCAACTTTCCTTAGTTTTTTTAAGAAATCCTGTGCGGGAGACTTCCTAGATTTAAGAGACTTTGGGGTCTATGACACTTGTTGTAGTGCCGCAGAGGTGTACGAGCTTGGTCGTGCTATAAAGCGCCAATACTCAAGCAAGACCTAGTTGCTGTAAGGCTGGATGGACCTTTGGTGACCGGTCATTGGTAAAGGTTTTATGAATTTTTCAACCCAGCGAAGAGCAAATTCGAAAATATAAATGGTATATTTTTTGTGCTCCGCCGGGATTCGAACCCACAACCTTCCCATTCAGAGTCCGCAGTGTTACCACTGAGCTACGAACCGCTCAATTTATTCAGATTACAAATTATGTATTCAGATATTAAAGCACATCCACCCTAAGCGACCGTTAATAGCCTTACAAGATAAGTGAATAATTACAATTTACAGCGCTTACAATTTCCCGCGATTACAGTGGTGGCGCGCAAAGTTTAAATCAACTCGGCGGCGCGGCTTGGCGTGACAAAACTTGTCGGCAATAATATAAATTACCGCTGATAGCGCGGGCTCTGCAGGAGACGCGATCCGTCACTCGTAAAATGTAAATGGCGCGCTTTATTCTTTCTGGCGAGTGGACAGAGACTGCTGGAGGAGAAGAGGACGAGAGGAGAGAGAGATAGCGCAAATGGCTGCGCAGATGGAGGCAGTATAAAAATATTTACAGTGATAATAACTACACAGTTAAAATTAACTTATCGAATATAAGACGAACCGTTATATGAGAACTTACATTATTCTCGATGTCTCGTTAGCAACGTAGCTAACGTCTTCAGAAGGCACCTTCTCTGCACGACGACTGAGGATAAATTGTTTTTTTTTTCTAAAACACTCATCACAAATATGTCAAAACTGAAGACGTTAGCTACGTCGCTAACAAAACGGTTCGTCTAATATCCATTAAATATATTTTAACTGTGTGGTTATTATTATTGTAAATATTGATACACAGCAGAAGATTATTTTCCTACTATAGTTTTTCTCACTATAATTACCCACTATGCATGTGCTCGCATGATCGCTGGTCAGTCAAAATTTAATCACAGTACTCCTCTTCTCCAGGAGCTTCACTGGCTCCGTGTACCAGAGCGCGTCGAGTATAAAGTATGCTCGATGGTCCACAAAGCTTTACTTGAAAAGACACCCAAATATCTCGCTGATTTAATCAACTCCGTCGCCCTCGGCAAAAAAAAGCCTCACACTACGCTCGGCAGACACCGATGCCAAGTCACGTATTGAAAAGCCGATCAGAAGAGTAAGCACAGTGTTTGGAGAGTATGCATTTGCAGTTGCTGGTCCTTTGGCCTGGAAACGCCTGCTCCATCATGTAAAAGAGCTAGATGACCATATAAAGCTCCAAAATGCACTGAAGACAAGCAAATTTCTGGTATCACTTATACAAGCGTCCTTGGAGTGACTACATCACGAAACGGCGCTATAAAAAATCACCAAATCATCATCATCATCGCTAAGCTAGCATCACTGTACATAGGCACTGCATGGAGTGGCACTGGAGTACCTGCAGGAACTGATAAACCGGGTCAGAGCGTTAGGGAGCTCACTTTGCAATATGTCGACAGTGCACTTACCATTCTTAGCGTGCCATGCAGAAAAAGGAGCACAGTGTTTGGAGACTGAGCTTTTGCCTTTGCAGAACCATCCATTTGGAATCAGCTGCCACCAGAAGTACGCCAATATATCTCATCCTAATATTATGATTATAATCATCAAGTAATTTTCACTTAACAACTGTCCTCAGCAAACTTACACACTGTCTCCGTCAAAACGAACCGATAGAGCCTCACTGATACGAGATAATTAATTATCTCAATAATGGTGCGAGGGGGGAGGCGGGTGGTAGGGTTGGAAAAATGGGGGCGGTGGAAAAAACGGGGGAGAAACTCTGTACTAGAAAGAACCGCGTTCTGCCAAATGCCTTCATCAATTTTATTTCTTTATCCCAATCTGAGGCTGGAATCGAAATGAGTCACAATTTATGTAGGGCCCTTTTGAATTTATCACTTTATCAAATCATTTCCCATTGTGCCCTTATATTAATGGTGTCTTTACAGTTGATCATTTTGGAATTCGTGTAATTGAGTTTTATTTTATTCACCATCATTAACTTTAGTGTTGTGTTTTTAGGGTTCAAAAAGTCTTTAAATAAAAAAAAAACTGGTATATTTTACAAGATATTTATTTTACACTTAAATTTATTTAACAATTTATATTTATTTATAACAATTCACATTTATGGTTTTGCAATTTACATTTATTTCACCGTTGGTTCACTTTCAATGATACTGTCTTCCTTGTTCAAAAACAGAGCGTCGTATCAAGACTGACTCCAGCAAGCCGCTTGCAGCCCTTTATACTCCAAAGATGGTAGCTACTAGAAGCCAATTTTGCTGGAACCTTTCAGAACATAAAACTTCCAGTGCATAAATTTGAATACCTCTTTACCCTAGGTATATATAATGATTACTCCAACTCTCATCGGCTATAACTAATACACCTACCTACCTAACATTTATATGTATTGATTATTTATTAAAAAATAAATGTTTTTTAGTAATCGTATACAAAACGTTAACCCAAGTGCTTTTTTTTGGGTTATATACCGTTTGATTCAATGATAAACTTTCAATGAAATTATCTTTAGAAGCACATTCTATATAATCTGAGCTCATCAGAATTTGAGTTTTGGATTTCCCTCCATAATATACGATAAAGTTGAAACCTTGTCCTCTAGCAGAGACAGCAAGCAATTTATCAATTGAGCTATCGATCGATAAATCCGAAGCTTACAAAAACAAAACAAAAAGTAAACTTCGGATTTATCGATCAATGGCTGTAACTCTCTCTGTCGCCACTCCGCTAGGAGTGGTCAGCGCCTCTGCAGAGTTGCCTCCATTTTTTCCTATCCTGACATACCTCTGTCAATTTATTCATATCCATCAGCTTTTTCATGCATTTTCTTCTTTTACGCTCACTTTGTATATCCCATTCTTTCACAACCTCCTCAATCTGATCACTCCATACTTTTCTCGGTCCTCCCTTCCCTCTTTTTCCTTTCTTTGTATATATGCTTGCTGTCTTTGCTAGAGGACAAGGGTTAGTGCTTGTTTGTCTGATGTACATCACAGGTTATTTCAAATGAGCAATGTTTGTATATGTACTGGACAAATGTGTCTTATGAAAACTTGAAATTGATTTTGAAAATATTAAACAACTCTCACATTCTCATGTTTTACGTGTCCTGTTTTAAGTCAATTTCATTGAAAGGTCATATTTGAATCAAATGGCAGTACGCCAAGCAAGCGCGGGGAGGACGCAATGTCTGCTGGACATTAATTGTATGTTTTCAAGTGTGAATAAAATTTATTTGTAAGGGGAATAACTTTTCTCTGAGCACGGTAATATTTTACTCCGCTGAAGCGTTTATATCTTGTAACTGCAGTGCTCATACTTTTGTTATGGCGCACAATTTCGGACCGCTCATAAAATTCAGGCCGTTAAGGGGTGCTGCACCAAAATGTATTAAAAGAACACCTCTGGCTACGTAATGTAAGCTAAAATGCAAGGAGGAATGTGGCAAGGTTCTGGTAAAGAATGTGACAAGATTCTGGGAAGGAATGTGACAAGATTCTGGTAAAGAATGTCACAAGATTCTGGGAAGGAATGTGACAAGATTCTGGGAAGGAATGTGACAAGATTCTGGTAAGGAATGTAACAATATTCTGGGAAGGAATGTGTCAAAATTCTGATAAGGAATGTGACAAGATTCTGGGAAGGAATGTGACAAGATTCTGGTAAAAAATGTGACAAGATTCTGGTAAGGAATGTAACAATATTCTAGGAAGGAATGTGTCAAAATTCTGGTAAGTTATGTTGCAAAATTCTGGTTAGGAACGTGGCAAGATTCTGGTAAGGAATGTGACAAGATTCTGGTAAGGAATGTGACAAGATTCTGGGAAGGAAGGTGATTAGACCTGGAGAAAATGTCACAAGTATTGTAGAAAATGTGACGAGTATTGTAGGAAATGTGAAAAGTTTGGCAGGAAATGTGACAAGTTTGGCAGGAAATGTGACGAATATTGTAGGAAATGTGACAAGTTTTGCAGGAAATGTGACCAGTATTGTAGGAAATGTGACGAGTATTGTAGGACATGTGATAAGTTTTGTAGGAAATGTGACAAGTTTGGCAGGAAATGTGGCGAGTATTGAAAGAAATGTGATAAGTTTTGTAGGAAATGTGACCAGTATTGTAGGAAATGTGACAAGTTTTGCTGGAAATGTGACGAGGATTGTAGGAAATGTGACAAATTTTGCAGAAAATGTGACGAGTTTTATAGGAAATGTGACAAGTTTCGAGAAAAACGTGGCGACTCTTGGAGGAAATGTGATGAATCCGGGTTTTAATATGACGATTCTTAGAGAAAAAATGCAGTAAAGATAATGTGATGGCCTCTGTACCCCAATAAGGGAAGAAAAACTGCAGAAAATAGGAGATGAGATTGCGCACGGGGAAGTGGAGCCAGAGGCATAATTATCTTTCGCCTAAGTCACCCTCAACTAGAACGAACTTGGACAATATAAAATGAATGCAGATACAAGAAGAAATGATGCCATTTTACAAACTAAAAGTCTAGCAAAAAAATGTGTTTTAAAATAGTTTAAAATTTGAAAAACCGTAAACAGTCATAATATTTGAGAGCAGTAGGTTTGCGGCTGACCACCCATGCCGTAGAAAATAGCTCATTTTGTAAATGTTTCAGGGAAGGTCAGCAAAAGTTACAGGAATTGTGTTCATTAGAGTTTTGGATTTTAGTTTGGAATTACACATGCAGCATTAAAGTGCGACTTTACACGTGTCTGTTTGTGAGCATGCATTTAATATGAATTTAAAATGTTTATAAATCTTTGCAACCTAGATTACATTAGATCAGATCAGTATTGAAGAAAAAAATGTGATAAATGAGTCTAAATGCACACGCCGTCAACTCCTTACGCGATGATTTTGAGAAAAATAAACTTGTGTTTTGAACGCAATTTGGAACCAGTTGGAGATGACGGCGTTTGCACGAAATCATACTTTTTCAATTAAAGGAACGAAGGATTAAGTGAGGTTTTCATCACATTGCACACAGCAATTAACGATTTGTTACACTACGAAGAATCAAATTCAATAATTATCTCAAAAATCATAAAATTTTGAGATGACGGCGTTTGCAGTTATACGACTCAAATAGTCTAAAATCAGTAGTCTCGTGATTAACGCTTCAGCTTCGTAATCACAAGGTCACGGATTCGATTCCCGGTGGAAAAAATAAATCATTTATATTTTCGAATTTGCTAACCGCGGAGTTGAAAACTTCATTTGCCTTTACCAAAGACCGGTCACCAAAAGTGCATACAGCCTTACAACAACTGGGTCTTGTACTCCTCCTTTGGAGAAAACGCGGCAAGAAGTAGCACTTTATACGTAGCTTAGAAACGTTAGCGCAACAACCCTTATATGAAAAGAACAAAGAAACAAAAACATTTTTTTCTAACAAACCATGGCTTCGTTTTTTATAAACCGTTCCTTAGTATTTTATTTAGTTTGTTAAATAATCTTGTTTATTAGTGTTTTTAGGCTTTCATGGCCGGCTTTAGATGATGATGATAAGGATGTAGAATCCATCTTTCTGGGCTTGCAGACCATGTTCAATAATTTTTTTGTAGGCTGCTTTATTCTTTTTGGAAGGCTGCTACGTTTCGTCAGTAACATACGACTGACTTCTTCAGGGCTTGTACTTAGGCTGATCGCTTTGATTAGAGCATGCGGTATTTATGTGCCAAAATTTACAAGCCCCGCCCACTCCACAAATGACACATAAATACCGCATGCTCTAATCAAAGCGATCAGTCTAAGTACAAGCCCTGAAGAAGTCAGTCGTATGTGACTGACGAAACGTAGCAGCCTTCCAAAAAGAATAAAGCAGCCTACAAAAGAATATTGAACATGGTCTACAAGCCCGGAAAGATGGATTCTACATCCTTATCATCATAATCTTGTTTATTGTTATGTAGAAAACAGCTGTACGTTCAATTACCTTAAACGGTGAATAAAATAAACAAACAAGAAACTGCAAACAACTATAAACTTTTCTTTGGTGGTTCAAAGTGCTGGAATATCATTTCTTGGCAAGCTTAAAAATCAATACATACAACTTTCCACTGCATTTTTAAACTTTGAATAAATGATAATATTTCTACTTGCCAGTTGTATTTTCAAATAATCGAGTATTCTGCTAACTGCTTGTTAGGTTGAAGCAGTTTCTAATGGTTCCAAGACAACCCGTCCGCAAATTTCTCGGCCGTGGACAAATCAGTTACACGACTTTTTGGTCAACGACATTTCGGTTACAGATATCTCGGCCACATGTAGCTCGTTCACCGACAAATGTTCATGGACAATTCGTTCAAACGACTGTTCATCCACACGGCTTTTCGGTCAAAGACAAAATGTGGTCCACAGACAGCATCACAGAAAACCACAATAAATTCAGGCGATTCAGGACCCATTTATTTTTACGGGTAAGGGGATCGGCCTCACACCAACCAATTCCAGTTGAAGTGCAGGTTTCCCAGCTCCCGGGGGGGCTAGTTCTCATTTATTGTCAAAGGCTTAGTAAACCTTGAGATCGAACCCTTGCTCTCGGCATAGAATGCAAGCATTCTACTAATTGAGCTATTGACCTTTTTACGAGCTTAGTCATCGTCGCTACAAAGCGCCAATTCTCAAGCAAGACCCAGTTGCTGTAACGCTGGATGGACCTTTGGTGACCGGTCATTGGTAAAGGTTTATGAATTTTTCATCCCAGCAAAGAGAAAAATTAAAAATATAGATGGTATATTTTTTGTACTCCACCGGGATTCGAACCCACAACCTTCCATTCAGAGTCCGCAGTGTTACCACTGAACTACGGACCGGTCCGGTAAGAGTATAGAAATTCCAAAGATTTTTTAAGACTATCTGCTTTATGTGATGGATTGGTCTGTGGACCTTTATTTTATGTGACTCAAATGTCGTTGAGCAAAATTTGAGATTACAAACTGTCACGTCGTTCCCCTAGTGCTTGCTTAGCTTATCCTGCTATTATTGTTTTCAAAGATTACCTTTCAATAGACTTGTCTTAAAAATCATTTCTACACAACCTGATCGTAACTCGGAAAACATGTCGCACGCTTAATCATAAAGAGAAATAACTAAAAAAAAAGAATGTTGGGAAATCACGTTTGAAGTTCAGACAACCAGTACAACTTGTATGGGTTGAAAAAGGCTACCGATGTTTTATCTCGGTCATATTCATCCAAATTGAACGGCTGTCGCATTCTATCTATTCTTCTCGCATTGTTCTTGCGTTTTATTACAAAATCTCGATTTTCCCAATTATTGAGTTATTGCTATTTTTTATTAAGCGTGCGATGTAGTAGATGGTTGAAATAGTTGTTTTTACTATTTTCAAAATTAATTTCCAGTTTTCATAAGACACATCGGTCCAGTGTTTATACAAACATTGCATTTTTTGCTGTAACAGAAATGTCGTTGACCGAAAAGTCATGTGGACGAACTTTCGTGTGAGCAATTTGTCGTGATACGCGTATCATTCGGATAAATGCTTCCAATGTTTTTGTAAATAAAACAATGGTCTACAATCAAGTTTGTTCTATTTGTAAAAGATTTACTATTCTCAGCATTGCAAAGTTTTAACTGATTTTCAATAAGAAAAATTGCAATACAAAAAAAAAGCAAAACGTTTTGTTCCAGACTGAATAAATGCCCGAAAAAAATTTGTTTGTTTAATATTGTTAAATGATAAGATGAAAAATATAATAATGAACAATTTTGAACGATCCGTAGTCTAGTTGTTAATACTATGGATTCGTAATGAGTTTGATTTCCGGTGCTTTTCATTCTCAAATATGACAATTGCTTGCTTGGTCGAAAAATTCACGTGCATTTACCAAAGACCAGTCACCAAAAGTGCATCCAGCCTCACAGCAACTGAGTCTTGTTTGAGAATCTGCAATTTCCATGACAACAAAAACTAAACTTTCAGTGTGCTTTTGTGATGGTGACATTGAATAACAAAAAACAGCTTTCAGCATAGGGTGTTAGCCTCAAACTAACCTATAAGTCGAGAAACATAAATATAATTTTGATAAACAAATCAACACTTGTAAACAAAATGACAGCAATTTTTAAAATGAACTTACCGACAAATTAAAAGAAAATTTAATAAAAAAAAATGCTAGAATTTTCACGCAACCATTGTGTGGTAGAATTATCCTATTCACCGCATTACTTTTGTCTCGAAAATCAAAACCAAAACAGAAGCAATTTAGATATCGGCGAGACGAGACGTCTGGTAGGGGGAAAAGGGAGAAAAAGAGAAAAACCCCTGTATTTCCCGTCCCCCTCTCGCCTAGGGGCCCTATTTTCTTGTATACATTTTCTCAGACACCTCTTCCAATCTTCTGCACTCCCATTACGTATATTCTTCTAGTCGTACGTTCATAATGGCGATGAAAACAAATGGCAAATGCGAAAAATCGAAACAAGACATGCAGTTACCTGAGGACGTGTGAGAATGTACAAGAAGTAAAAAGATTACGTTCACACTTGAACGTAACGTTTTTACAAAAAAAACGAAAGTAAAACGTTTACTTGATGTTTCTTATTAGTTATCGTACTGTTCTGTATCCTGCCGGGGCTTCACTAGGGGTAGCCGGTACCTCCGCAGATGCGTCTCCACTTTTTTTTGTCCTTGCATTCCTAAAAACATTCATAATAAATACTCTTTTTTTAGATAAAAAAAAATGCTAGAATTCACTCATGTGTAAACGCAAATTTATACGTGTTTGCTTGTGAGGATGCATGTTTTATGAATCTTAAATGGAATTTATATGTGTAACCAAGAATACAGATTGTAGAAAAACTTATTTAATTTTCCTTTTTCTTTTTACTGTACGATAATAAATGTTTTTCCTTTTCAATTCGTACGTATTTTTCCCAGCTCTTTCTATTCATACCATAATGATATTTCCTTGCTTCCGCGGCGTAATATTGAAAATAGAGTGCGCTGTGCATGTGCACACGCGTCTATACACATGTATGTGCACGCATAGACAGGCTGCGAACAATAAATAGACTGGGGAGGCTTCCTTTAGATTACAATGCCCGAGGCACTGCAGGAGAGATGTGAGCTAGTAACTGAAACAAACCGAAGGATCAGAAAAAAACGCATCAATGTAATATCTCTACCATCTTAAAAATTATCGTTTTAATCTAAACTGCTGAAAAAATTGGCAAACGTAGTGTAAAGGTTTCATACATTTCTTACAGGATCGAGTCGATGAATAAACTAAAAGTCATTTAATATTTTTTTTGGATTCTACGTAATTCTACCATATAAGTTATTATGGCTTAAATTCAAGAGATTCCTTTTATAGTCAATACCGAAACATAAAATAATACTAATAATAATAAGACAATCTCATATAGCGCCGGTTAGTGTCACTAGCCACCTTACGGGCGTTTTTATGTGATCAAACAAATGTGTCTGAAATTTCCATCACTTGTCTCTGTTTTTTGGCCCTGCCAAAATAAAAACCCTGCATGTTATCGCTGTCAAAAAACGCCTTTAAGCTGCACTTTTAGCACAACTTCTTGCCGTGTAGTCTTCAAAGGAGTCTAATTTGTTTTCATATTTAATCAAGTTAGCCTTACGTCAACCACTTCACTTAAAGTGAAGGTTTCTACTCTTGATGGAAGTTGAACCTTAGTTTTATTGCATGCGCTCAATAAAGGAGGACTTGTATGAAAAAGGTAATGACTCTGGATGAAATGAAAGAAGTATGCAAGGACAGGACGAAGTGGCGGCTAATCTGTAATGTTGATTTCTAATGTTGGTTTATTAATTTGCTACATTTTTTGCATAGGAAATTTTTGGCTTTTTTTGTAGGTATAGATTTCTTTTTAAGGTTTTGTTCTTTTTTATATTTAAATGTGATTTATTATTCGTATTTCTTGACTTATAGGTTGGTATGAGGCTGACCACCCATACTGTAAAAAATGGTTCACTTTGCCAATGTCACCCCTGTGTCAGGGAAGGTCGGCAAAAGTTGTAGGGCTTATGTTCATTTGAGCTTTGGATTTTATTTGTAAGTACACATTCAGCATTTGTAAGCGCGAACTACACGTGTTGGTTTGTGGGCATACATCTGAGAGCTTTAAATGAATATATCCATGCAACTTAGATTATAGATTATATATATAGCTCTACTGAATGATCCATCGACCGGATAGATGTTAATGAATGACACATCGAATAAAAATGTTTTTTTATAAAACCGTAATACCAAAAAAACCGTTCAAGGTTTTCCGTCTATCTGCCATAAATGTGCCCTATCCCATGCAGTTCTGTAACATCAACAATCTCTAGTAGGCAATTCCCAAGGCGATCATACATATTTTTTTTATTTTTCACGGGATCGACCAATCTTACACAAGGCAAGGGTTTATGGCCACCCCCACCACGCATCCCTTTGTTTTGGGTTGTTATCTAAATGATCAATTTTCGTGCGGTGATAGCGGTATTAAATTTATGGTTATTTAGACGGGGGAGAGAATGGATGTCATACAGTTTTTTCTGCGCGCTCCACGGAAACAGCAAATTTTTAGCACCGCTTACAGTGTTATGCAAATTTGAGTGTTTAAGAAAGCGCCCGCGGTTTTTAACCTGTTCACTGCGTGCAATAAAAAAATACTCTTATTTAAGGATTCCTTCCTTGTCTTACTGATTATTTCCTTGACTTACAGGTTGGTATGCGGCTGACCACCCATACTGTAAAAAATGGTTCACTTTGCCGATGTCACCCCTGTTTCAGGGAAGGACGGCAAAAGTCTCATTTGAGATTGGGTTTTATATTGTAGGTCCACATGCGGCATGTGTTAGCGCGAAATTATACCTACATGTCTGCTTGTGGGAATGTATTTAATATAAATCCTAAATGATATATATCTTTGCAGCTTAGATTAGATTAGATTAGAAGGATCCTGTCCAGTCATTTGCCACCGCCGTGCTTGTTTGGCTTATCCACCATTTGATTCAAAGATAACCTTTCAATCTGCACAATCTGAGCTAAGAAAAAGAAAAAACGTTAGACACGGTAGTGTAAGAGTTGTTTAAAAAAAGTATAATCAATTTTCAGCATTTATACGACACATTGGTCCTGTAAACGTACAAAAACTGCTCGTGTGAATAATAATAATAATATTAGGATGATTTATTGGTGAGCGCTGTTTTTGTGTGTATCACACCTCAAGAGCCCTCTGCGAGCTTGGTCGTCGCTGTAGAAAGCGCCAAGTCTCAAGCAAGACCCAGTTGTTGTAAGGTTGGATGGACCTTTCAGTGACCGGTCTTTGGTAAAGGTTTATGAATTTTTCAACTCAGCGAAGAGCACATTCGAAATATAAATGGTATATTTTTTGTGCTCCGCCGCGATCCAATCCACAACCTTCCATTTACGAGTCCGAAGTGTTGCCACTACGGACTACGGACCGGTCCAAGATGCCAACGACACGCGGTGTACCTGAGCGGTCACCCATCCAAGTACTGTCCGCGCCCAATGTTGCTTAACTTCGGTGATCTATGGGAACCGGTGCTTTCAACATGGCTAACGTCGTGAAATAAGACAAACAATCACTAAGAGAACGCATTGGCTAATAGTTGACGCAGCAAACTTGTAACTGAAAGATAGTGGGATCTATTACCCGGAGAAGACAAAACACTTCCTTCGTATTATTAGTCTTCACTTAAATCTTTTGGTTTGTGTTTCTCTAATAAATTTCATATCGGCTTATCTATGTCTATCTGCTACGATGTGTGTGAGTGTTTTATGACTCATTCTACAGATATGATATCTCGAAAATCACGTCCTGAATATGCTCCATCTCACTGTGATGTTAGACAACCTTCTCTCAGGGTCAGTCTCCCCACCACTGACGCACGCCCTGTATATCCATCCCATCCGGGGATGTGTCACAGGATTCGCATGCAAAAGTTATGGGAGATACGAGTGGCAGAAGGTCCTCCCGTGAAGCTACACTTACACAAGTGCTTACACAAAGCAATGGATGTTAGACAGTATTTTAGTTATTTGTCTGTGCGTATCGTGAACATTTTTTTACGAGATATCTCGTCTTCGCCCGTCAACAGGTTAAAACGAAAACCACCGCAATTTTTAAGCTGGATAAATGCAAAAACTCGCTGAAATATAATAACATGGGCTTTATTATTCATACGGTGTACTGTATAAAACAGCTCAAACTCAACAATAGCGTTAACCAAAAAATAAATAAAGGAAACAAAAATAGCATCCCTTGTGAACGTGTAAGCTTTCATATATTTTTGGTTAAACGATCTGGTGGAGTTCGTATTTTTTTATCGTCAGGTACTGGCTTAACGTAAACATTGCAAATTGGGACGCAATCATTTTAAAGTGCAACTCGGAAAATGCTATTACACAGAGAGTCGACTAAATTATAATAAAGATATTTTCATAATGGGAGAATTTCATGTTGATGGAATATACCTTTTTTTCTTTCTTTCTTTTTGTCATTTTGAAAAACAAAAACTCAATTAAGCTACACATATAGTGCAATTTTCACCGCGTTGTCTAAAAAGGGACTGCAAATGGCTTGTTTTACATACATGTATGTATTTATTTTTACAGGAAAAGTGGTCAGTCTTACTCAAATCTAAACAGTCTTACTTTTTGACCAGTTCATAGCCAAGTCGCAACACTTCGGACTCGTAAATGGAAGGTTGTGGATTCGAATCCCGGTGGAGCACAAAAAATATACCATTTATATTTTCAAAGATGCTCTTCGCTGGGTTGAAAAAATCATAAAACCTTTACCAAAGACCAGTCACTAAAGGTACATTCAGCCTCACAGCAACTGGGTCTTACTTAAGTATTAGCGTTTTGTAGCGACGACCAAGCTCGTAAACACCTCTGCAGAACTACAACAAGTGTTATAAACCCCTAGAGCCTCTCAAATCTAGGGAGTCAGACGCACAAAATAAAAAAAAGGATTTCGTTTGAAGGGGATCTATAATCTATAAGGGGATGAATTTTGTAATTTCTAAATATGTTAAAAGACCGTAACGTCAGTTTATATGTACGTCTTTCCTTGCACCGGGGCCTCCGATGGGCTTATTCCAGGCCAGAAGGAGACAACCATACTAGATCTTCCCTTATAAAGATTGTAGATACATATTATATGGGGTAGAAAAGTTGGGAACATTGTTTGGCAGCGGAGGGATGATTGGTCGTTATATGCGATGAGGGGAAGCAGGCAAGCCTGCCGGTGATGCGTTGCAAAAAGTAAAGAAAGATAAATGAAACACGCAGACTTACCCCGAGACACTGTACCCGAGCATAGGTAGACCAAGGCACTTCAGGCTTTCTCTCCCGGGGAAATAACAAAATAATAATTCTGAGTGAGTGGTGTGGAGGACTGGATATCTTGAACTCGACAAAGTTTTTTTATGGTTTATCTTTTTAAGTAAAGTAAAAACGCAACTAAGCTACTGTATCTTAATTTAAATTAAAAAAAAAAAACTTTTTTACAACATAGTTTTATTTTCACTTATTTGAGTTGACTAGGCCTAAGCGCTATCGGACTTTATCCGTCCATCATCAAAGGTATCTTCTTTCTGCGTTATCCTTGAAGGATTTTGAATGTGGTGAGTGGAAACCTATTTATTTTTACATGTAAGGGAGCCAGCCAATCACTTCAGTTGAATTGGGGGCTTTCCAGTGGGTTTCCCTAGGGGGTTGGTCCTCATTTATTGTTAAGGCTGCGGAAACCTTGACGGTATTTTATATTGGCTTTTGAAATAAACACCGAAACGGGAAATCATTTCTGACACCGTTGGTGCGATTCGAACCCGAGCTCTAGGCATGTAATGCAAGCACTCTACCGACTGAGATATCGACCGGACAAGTATTGATTGGAATTCTGAAAAAGTTTATGTTGGTCATATTTTTTTCTATTTCATTTCGTCCCCCCCAGTTCTTGTTTGGCTTACTTGTCAATTGATTAAACTGACCGTTTAACGAAATTGTCTTAAAAATCACATTTAACATTTTTTGAGCTACGAAAAACGTAAACCACGATAATGTGAGAGTTTTCATACTCTTGAAATCCATTGCCAGTTTTCATAAGACACATTAGTGGAGTACACACACAAACATCTCGTACCAGTGTAAAATTACCTCTGATAGACATAAGACAAACAAACACTAACGGGACGAAGTGATATAGACCTCCAGATTCTTCAAAATCTGGAAAATTCCAAAACAAGATTCCTTTAAAAACAGCACTGCATTCACTGTAGGTATGTTTTTATTTTTAACAAGTTGATTACATAATATGGTTCACTCTGCAACTTCTGTCTTTGTCGGTTTCACGGCTAAAACGTTAATCGATCACTGCCTGCTATACAAAACTGCAACCTATTTAAATGTGAACTAGGCGTATTCCCGCGTGTTCCTGTGCTTCTAGAATGGATGTTTCCAGAGAATACGAAGAGTACAAGGTACAAAATATCAAACACTTAGGTTTTACACACATATATATTACAGCAATTTAATACGCCCAGGCAAACACATGCATAAATTACGTAAGTATGAGCTTGTACATTCGGAACAATATTTTTAGTGCGTCTTTTCCTTTCACTCTTTCATATATTTTCTCTGGTCCTAAACGGCCGACCCCAGTTTCCTTAAGGACACGTTAGGAATAAAAATGCGTACAAAGATTGTCTGGAGAATTACTGACTCGCTCGACTGGCCATTTAATCAGGAAACAAAAGACGCTGGTGACCTGTGAAAGGCAAGATTTATCAGTACAATTCTGGAAGGTATCATTTTCATGGGTAACGCTTACGAGTACACTGGACGAGATTGTGAATGAATGAATCTGCAAAGTAAGAGAAAAGGGTGTGAGAGGACATTTGATGAATGTTGGAGTAATGAAATAAATGTCTATGTAGTATTATTTTGTAATAGTGTTTAGTCCGGTCGATAACTCAATTGGTAGAGTGCTTGCATTCCATGCCGTGAGATCGGGTTTGAATCCCACCGAGGGTGTCACAAACGATTTCCCGTTTCGGTGTTAATTTAAAAATCTAAAATAAAGTACTGGTAATGTTTACTCAGCCTTCACAAGAAATGAGTACCAGTCCCCTTGAAAGCAGGGAAATCTCCACTTCAACTGAAAAGGTTGGCGTAAGGCAAGTGCACATTCAGCATTTGTTTTCGTGAACTTACACATGTCTGTTGGTGGGCACGTTACGTTTTCTGTTGGGTTCTCTTTTTAATTAAAATGCAAGAAATTATTTTTACAGAATTTATTTTTCACAATTTATTTCGCAACTTGACAATCACTGTTTATCGGTTTTACTTCGCCAATTTCTCTCTTACGACTCTCTGTCAGTACCATTTTGATCTCTTTTATAATGAACCAGAGAGGTATTTCTCGCATTTACTAGATCATTCCACCGCCAGAACATTATGGACACACACAACCACTAGAACGTTATTCTGTTGCACAACTACTCCTAGATGGTTCTATAGTACATGCATATGTGTATGCGTTTAAATGCGCACGTATTTCAAGTTCGCACTTTGCAACTTTGATTATAGATAGATTATAGCATTACTGTTCTTCTTTTCAATGGAGGAATAATAAGAAACCCAACATATTGCTTTATGCCAACCTGAATAAAGAAAAATGAGAAAAACCAGTTCATCACAAAGCTAATACACTAGCGCAAGCCGAATTCCAAACGTCCCCACTTCGTCAAACATCGACGCATAAATTTTCAGGCCTGTCAATTTGTGCCGCAATCTGTCAGCACCGGACGCTGCCTCAAGTACAACAAATTACGTTTAAACTCAACAGTAACGTTTTACCAAAAGTGT
This sequence comes from Agapetus fuscipes, assembly GCA_951799405.1. Taxonomy (NCBI): domain Eukaryota; kingdom Metazoa; phylum Arthropoda; class Insecta; order Trichoptera; family Glossosomatidae; genus Agapetus; species Agapetus fuscipes. Next base: position 10,917,614 of record OX637355.1, on the reverse strand, counting down.
AAAGAAATTTAAACGCTGCCTAGAGGTTGTAATTTCGTTTCCATACGTTTTTTGGCAATAGCCATGGCTTAGATTTAATTTCTGGTTTTAAACTTGGGGTGCTGCTCCCATGACGTCACACGTTCACATTCCGTCCATTCTACGTATGCATTGATTTTCAATTCACTTACTCCAAAATTTCATCATCATCATCATCATGGCGGTTGATCTGTTATGTTGACGGCTAGGGTTTTTAAATGAGAATTGGTTTTCTGTTTTAGTTTTGATGTCCATACATATTATTATTTATTGATTTTTAAAATGTAATTTGTTGTGTATGTTTCTTGACTTATAGGTTGGTATGCGGCTGACCACTCATGCTGTAAAAATGGTTCACTTTGCCAATGTCACCATGTTTCAGGGAATGACGGCAAGAGTTTCAGGGTGTATGCTCATTTGAGATTTGGGTTTTAATGTTGTAGGTTCACATGCGGCATGTGCAAGCGCGATGTTGTACGTGTCTGCTTTTGAGAATGCATATAATGTGTATTCCCAACGTAACATATCTTTGCAACTTAGATTAGATTAGACAAGATTAGATCATCATCATCGCAGCCCTAGCTTTTAAGTTCTTTTAAGGAGTTGTAGGAATTCTTCTTTTTCTTCGATGGCCTTACAGCTCATAATATCTCCCCTTGGCCTCCATCAGCCTTCGCCCCCAACTCCTCCTGTCTACCGCTGTGGCTTTCCAGTCTGTCACTTGCAGTAGTTGGGTTGCGTCCTTCCTAACCTGACACCTCATCCTCCCATCTCAGCCTAGGTCTGCCAACTCTTCTTTTCCAACCCGGATGTCTCTCAAGGATACTTTTTGGTACCCGTGAAGACGGCATTATCTCCACATGTCCAGCTCATTTTAACCTGTTTAATTTAGCATGTACAGAGAGTCTGAGAGCCTCATAGATGTTATAAAGCTCTTCGTTGTATCTTATTCTCCAGGTTTTACGGGTCCCAGGATTTTTCTTAGCACTCTCTTTTCAAATCTATCCAGCATTTCTGCAGACTTTGCTGTCCTTGTTAGTTATAAGAATTACTTATTTTTATAAGATTTATTTGGTGACAGCTGTTATCCATACTTCAATAGCCTCTGAAGTTTTCTGTCGTTGTTTCAAAGGTTTATCACACGGTCACTGAAACCTTTTTATTTTCATGGCCGTGGGGGTTAAATATAATAATAATAATAATAACAGGCTGATTTATTTTAAATTACACATGATAAGAGAGCGCCGTTTTTGTGTGTGTCACACCTCAAGGGCCCTCTCCGATCATGGATAAGACTTTCTAAACAAGTGTGCCTTGAGTGCTCCTCGAAATACACCCACAGATTTGGAGTTCTTCACTCCGGGTGGCAGTCTGTTCCACTCCACCGGCCCCGCAACACGGAAAGCGCGGTCTCCGAAGTTTGTACGAATCTGACGGCGCGGCTGAACCAAATTGACTACTCCATCACCCGCAGATCTGAGTGTCTGCCTCCTAACACCCATTTCAACAGGTGAAATCATATCAGCCAGATAAGGTGGGGCCAAGCCATTGATGGCTTTATATACCATTAAACAAACACGGAAGACCACCCTCTCCGGGAAACGAAGCCAATGAAGTTTTTTTAACAGCGGGGTGATGTGAGCGAATTTGGGAATCCCGAATATGAGTCTTGCTGCCGAATTCAACACAGATTGAAAGCGATTAAACTGTTTCTTCGGCTGACCACTATAAAGCGTCGAGCAATAGTCAATCCGAGACATCACAAACGCACTCACCAGGGTCTTAACCGCATCTGACGGCAGACATTTTCTTATTGCCTTTATTTGGCGAAGCGAAAAAAAAGAAGAAGCTATTGTGGCATCTATTTGCCTATCCAGTGTCAGGTTACGATCCAGTAAGACTCCTAGAAGTCTTACCGAATCAGAAGGCTGGATTAGCTTACCTCCTATGGAGAGTGGTACTCTATTCACCAGAAGGCGGTCACGCCTCGATGTGGCTGCCCAGAGTATCTCCGTCTTATCCATGTTTAAGATTAGGCCATTGTTCCTCATCCACCCACCGACCTCCGCGATACACCCAGAGACCCTGCAACTGAGGTCCTCAGCCATGTCTGGCCGAGAATGAGAGTATATTTGCCAGTCATCTGCATATGAGTGTACGATGAGGCCCCATTTTTCAACAATACTCTCAATCTCAGCAGTATACAATATGAAAAGGATCGGACCCAGCACAGAGCCCTGTGGGACCCCGGAAGACAGCGAGTAGGTAGGTGAAACACTATCACAAATACGCACCGCCTGTCTGCGCTCCACCAGATAGGAAGAAAACCACGCCAAAGCCCCTCCGGTCAAACCAAATGACACCTCCAATCTCTCAATAAGAATTGGGTGACTTACTGTGTCAAAGGCCGCACTCATATCAAGAAGCGCCAGTAAGGCTAGATTACCACACTCCACAGCTGATATCATATCCGATACAAGCATGAGCATACCGGTTTCTGTTGAGTGATATTTCCGGTATGCAGACTGCCTCTTAGGCATTAAGCCGCTTGCATCCAGATAGGATACCAACCGCCGCGAGACAATCCGCTCCAGCACCTTCGACAAGAATGGCAGATTTGACACAGGTCTATAATTTGAGGGATCACCGGGATCCAACTGTGGCTTTTTAAGGATTGGCGTGATGTGTGCTACCTTCAAAGACGGAGGAACAGTGGCATATACGTAAGTAACTTCGCTTGCAGTTTGGGAAAAAATCTCTGTTCCTTGTGGTTCTCATTTCTTGTGAAAGCTGATTTAACCTTCATGTTGCTATGATTTCACCAGGAATTTTCGATTCAACACTTGATTAACCTCGAACAAATTCGAATCATTATAAGGTATCGTCCTAAGTATTTACTTATTTCAAGAGACTTCATAGACTTATTATTAAACTAACACAGACAAACCAAACACAATACTAATATCTTGCTTATTCGTAATAATCTGAATTGTTTTGTAAAAATTGGCAAAGTAACAACAATAAACTAATTATTTCTCTGTTAAAATCCTTTATGAAACAAAATTGCTTTTATAATGTCCTTAAATGTTTTCTGCAGAAACAAAGTCTAGACTTCAGATTTAAAAATAATAATGTAATCAAATCAAAACAATAACTATTTTTCATGTGGCATGTTGTGTCAAGATTGGATAATCAAATAATGTACAAAAAATAATGAGAATTCTATTGAATTGTGATACGTATTCCAGGCAAAAAAATATCGAAAATTAATGTAAGTGCATTATGGATTTTGTCAAATTGGTTTTTCTTAGAAAAAAAATGACTTCGAACATTCAAGATACCCCTCGGCAATGCGACGTCACCCATAGTGAATAAAATAATTATTCCCGATTATCAGGGATTTTTCCTAGTTCACAAGTTGGTATGAGGTTGACCATCTATGCTGTACAAAATTGTTCACTTTGTCAATGTCACGCCTGTATCAAGGAAGGTCGGTAAAAGATGCACGGATTATGTTCATTTGAGATTTGGTTTTTGAATTGCAGTATTTGTTAGATCGAATTTACTCGTGTTTGTTTGTGGGCATGCATTCAATATGAATTTTAAATGTTAATATATGGCTGCAACTTAGATTATAGATACACAGACAGCACTGTCAGTGCATACAGTTGGCGGAAATGCTTAATGCAGTATGATGCACCTAAGCTTCTTTTCAAATTATGACGCTATGTATGTAGGTACTGGCTTTAGCGCGGCCAGGTGTCATGACAAATATTTCCCAAATTCTACACATTCTTAGTCTCTTGAATTGCTGGCACTTAATAACACGCACGGTAAGCAACAATTTGCACCAAAATGTATGGTGCTGAAAAGAGAGCCATATTAACGCATTTAGGTTAGATTTATAGTCGTTAGACATAATATTTGTAAAATTACTAAATAAATTAAATAGACGGATATTTATACGTATCATTAGTTGGAGAATCTCAGTGTTCTCGACGTTTCTTATCCAACATCATCAGGAGACACATCTTTGATCAGCGAAACACAAGGACAAAGTGTCATATAAGCTGCATAAGTTAGAGACCTAATTTTTTTAAAGGAATCCTGTGCGGGAGGCTCCCCAATTTTTGAAAGTCTTGGGGGCTTATGTCACTCTGGAAGGGTGTCGCAGAGGTGTTGCTTGAGTTCTTGCTTCTATCGTGAGGCGCTGCAAGGAAGTGGTGATTGATGTTGGTTTTGAATAAAACCGGATTAAATTGGGAAAGGAACACAGATGCCGGTAGATCATTCCATAAACGGGCAGTTTGGCAAAGGAATGAGTCAAGAAAACGCCAAGTTCTCATATTTATTATTGATTTTTCTACAAAAATCTGATAACTTGTCTTACCTTCTCATTCACAGTTTTCACAGACTTACCACTATGGTACTTCCTACCTTTTTCAATCGGCCATTCAGATCTTTCCCTGTCTGTGAAAATATTGAAATCTCTGGTCCGACAATGGCCGATAGGGGGCCGGAATAACCCAATCTCTGCAGCCTCATGTTTTATTTACGATTTATGTAAATACTTTTGGGGGGAGGGGGGGAATCATAATACAGAATAGTTTATACCCCCCCCCCCCTGCTGATATATTCATTCATATTTCACTCCGTTAATGCATTTTTTGATTTATGAATTTTTCCATGTTTGCGTACGCAGAAATAAATGCGCGCGAAGCTCAAAATAATTTAACCCTATGATTTTCAGACAGGTTTGCCCAGAATCTGCCAAATAAAGAGTTTGTTCATTCTGTACGTGATACAATGAAATCATTAAATAACTCGTTTCTTAGCTGATAATTTGGTATGAAATAGATCGGTTTTTCTTCTTTTTCAATGGCGCTACAGCCCAATTTGATTCTTGGCCTCCGTCAACCTCTGTCTCCAACTCCGCCTATCCTCCGACGTTGCTGTCAAGTTCACATATTGTAGAAGCTGAACCTCATTTTTACCCTCTTCATAATTGTATCTAAATCTGGGCCTGAAAATGACATCCCATACTGTAAAATATAAAAAAATAAAGCTATTTTTTGTTCAACGTAGTTTATTTTCACAATAATATTTAATATCTCGAGTACTTTCGACCTTCAATATTCAGGCCATTATCAAGAGTGAATATTGAAGGTCGAAAGTACTCGAGATATTAAATATTATTGTGAAAATAAACTACGTTGAACAAAAAATAGCTTTATTTTAAAAAAATGAATTTTCACTGTGTGAATACACAAACCCTACAAAATCTGTAAAATATAAGTTTAATTGATGATGATAAGGATGCAGAATCCATTTTTCCGGGCTTGTAGACCATTGTCCAATATTTCTTCTGTAGGCTGTTTTTTTCTTCTTAGAAGGCTGCTACGTTTTGTCAGTGAACTTGTGACTGACTTCTTCAAGGCTCGGACTTAAACTCATAGTTTAAGGTTACGAAGTGAATGCCTCATCAATGAATGATAATGCTTAATTTTCAATATTTTTCATACCATACTAAAATAACAAACGATTTCATTCATTCTACATACTATCGTAAGGCTAATTGAAGTTATTGCAATAAAAATAAGATTATATTTTAAGATGTTTTATTTAGTGAGCGCTGTTTTGTGTGAATCACACCAGTGTGAATCCAGAGCCTTCTGTGAGCTTAGCCCAGCAGTTGTAAGGCCAGATGTGTGATGTAATGACCAGTCTTTGCTTTTATGGATATTTCAACTCAGCAAAGAGCATTTTCGAATAATAAACTGTCATTTTTTTGTGCTCCACCGAAAATCGAATTTTAATAACTTTAACCCAGTAAGAAGTTGAATAACTAGAAAACATCTTAGTCATAACACCGTTATTTAAACGGGTAGTCTTTATAAATGAAAAAGCTGTGAACATCGTAGAGTTAAAACACCATAATCAATGATTCAAACCAACACGCTCAATTATAATTTCCATAATTATTTACTGATTTATTTAACCGCAATATGGAGGTCAGATTAAATCATAATTAATTGAAAAAATTATGTTTTCCGTAAAATCACTTAAACTATAAATTTGTTAATTTTAAATGTAAATGTAAGGCTCTATATTTATTATTTAAATGCCTGATTTCAGTAACAAAACCGCAAAAATGATTCATTTTAATCAATTTTATCATCAGAAACGCAATGAAAGTCTATATCATTTATGAATTTAATTTTTTGCAAATAGCGAATTTTCTACTTATAGGCTGGTACCCTAAAAGCGTTTCTTTTATAAAGGACTAAAAATTTAGACCCCTCATTTTTAACCTTTAAATATTTTTAAAACTCTTGAGAAAATGAAGTAAGTAGTATTTTTTCATATATACAATTTGGTTTTTTATTTTTAATTTTAATTTTTTTAAATATTTATTTTAAATAACACAATATCAATGGCGTAGGTGCAGTTATATTTATGGTTAATCTTTCGATGCATAAAAAATATTAGCAAATTTTCTAGCTATTTCTATGCCAGTTAGTTTGTTTGGTTCCCGACGTGTTTTTATGTTATCAAATGCCCACTTTTAATCAATCAAATCAAAATTTTGCCAAAAGAAAATCAGCAACCTTTTCTGACGTCACTGAGCCGTGAAAAAAAACGATTTTGAGAAACAAAAATAAAAGTGAAATTCTATCACGCTGTCCTCAAGTATGAAATTGTAATATTTTAACTTCAAAACAAAGTAATCGAGTATTTGGAGAATTTTAAAAGAGTTATAGAGGCGCTCTCTTGTCTTTATATAAAATTTTGAATACTCATAGACTTCTTGGATAAAAAAAAATCTTTCAAGTTTTACGTGGAAGTTCAAACAAAACCGTGCGACATATTTTCGCCATTAGTTCATAAAATCGTTGTTTGTAATAATAATTATTATTATTTCACGGCAAGGGAGACAGCCTGTCATTTATCTCCCTTCGTCACAATGATGCTGTTATTGGTTTGCATCCATTGAATGATAAGATGTGGATAAGAAATATCTTTCTTAAATGGGAATCATACATTTTTAATATTTTTTAGTGTTGATCTGTTAACACAGTGAAAGTCCATTTTTATAAATATTTAAAAATATAAATGGTAAAATATTGTTTTAATTCACTTTATTTTATTTGTTTATGCTCGAATATTTTCGCCTAATGAGGCATCTTCAAGAGCAGAATGGTTAATATTCGCCGCAACGCATGTGCCGGACGATATCATACACATACACAATGGAGTGAAAAAAAAAAACAACCAATGTCATAAAAATGGACATAAAGCGTTTTATTTATTTAACTAAAATATTTTTATACAAAAAACATATTTGTGTATAAATATTTTAGGCAATGACATGTGCTCCAAGCTTAGGGGCGGATCTTAGCGGGAGTAGAATTTGTGGGTAGATTTCCCTATGTAGGCCGGTGTCGATTCGTGTGGAGTTCCCTGAATTGCGGGATTCCCAAATTGAATTAGCGGGGATTCTACAATATGAGATTTTTTATGGGGAGTAGAATCAATATTGAATTGCATGTGTAGTTTGTACGTCAATTTATTAATGTTCACGATACCTGACGCGGCAGGGGGGGGGGTTGTCAGCATGTGCTGAAATGCTGACCGTTAGATCCGCCACTGCTCAAGTGCCATCCCCTGCCCTAGAGTATCATGAAAATTGAATATATATATATTAGAGAGCTGAGAATTTGAAATAGATACTTTTTAATTAGTATCTCGAGGCAAAACTACAAATTTAAACCGGCCGATATTTATTCTGTGTCCAGACACTTTAACAAGTCAATATTTGCATCGCTTTCCACTTTCACCCCTGTTTGTCTTAGCGGGCTACGAGCCTGTCAGTTGTTTTTTGTGCAAAGGTGTCGGTTAATTTTAGCCCCAGTCGAATTTTTCATTTAAATTTTGTTTTGTTTAGAAAGTCAATTTTGACGTAGCTAGATTAAAGTTTATTCATAAATACCAAGGGTTGATATTATACAAAGCACCCCCTTAATATTATCATATCGTCGGTAATTCATTGACTTATAGGTTGATATGAGGCTGACCCATGTTGTAACAAATGGTTCACTTTGCCAATGTCACTCCTGTTTTAGGGAAGGTCGAAATTTTAATTTTTAAGTACACATGCGGCATTTGTAAGCACGAACTTACACGTGCCTGTTTGTGGACATGCATTTTATATGAATTTTAGATGTTAATATATATTTGTTTTGCAACTTAGATTATAGAACAGTACCACAGTTGATTTATATTTGTCCTCATTTATATAACATATTAATCCTTCCTTCCTTACTCAGCCTTTTGTAATCCACTCCTGGACGTAGGCTTCCTCCATCCTCTCCATTCCTGTCCTTCAACTGCTGTGTTCAACCATCCTCTGCCTGCAGTTCTCTTAATGTCGTCCAGTCACCTCAGTTGGGGTCTCCCTCAAACTTTCTTAAAACTAAAACAATTACAAATTATTATTAGGTACCTACCTAAGCTTCTACTATAACCTAGGTATAATCTAAGTTGCAAGGATATATTTACATTAAAAGCTCTCAGATGTATGCCCACAAACCAACACGTGTAGTTCGCGCTTACAAATGCTGAATGTGTACTTACAAATAAAATCCAAACCTCAAATGAACATTAGCCCCACAACTTTCGCCGACCTTCCATGACACAGGCGTGACATTGGCAAAGTGAATATTTTTTTACAGTATGGGTGGTCAGCCTCATACCAACCTATAAGTCAAGGAATACAAATAATAAATAACATTTAAGTATAACAAACTATTTTCTGGATATTTCATAGACTTATTATTAAGTAACACAGACAAAACAAACACCACTACTAATGTCTTGCATATTGGTAACAACATGATTTTCTTTTAAGACTCCGGTCAAAAAAAAATTCCGTTGTTTTTAAATATATGTTTTTTATACTTTATGGCCTTAGTAAAAGAGTGACATTAATGAAAAAAATCACGTGTGTTAAATATTTTTTTATCATAATAGTTTTTTTATATAACGTAAAAAATGACGCCACAAAAAAATATATAAAAAAACTCGGTTTTTTTACATTTTTTTGCTCGCATTTTGTTGTTTTGTATTTTGGAAATATTTTTTTTCTTCATATTTATAGAATGTTACAAATTCTAGTTTGTGGTGTAATTTTTAATAGAATTATGTTAATAGTTTTTGAGATAATATGAAAAAACTGTTTTCAAGAATTAAATAAGTTAATTAGTTTCAGTTTTTCATAATATCGCAAACACCATTCACATTATTCTATTAAAAATCACACCACATACTAGAATTGGTATCATTCTATAATAATGAAGATTTTTTTTTCCAAAATACAAAACAACAAAATGCGAGCAAAAAATGTACAAAAAACTAGTTTTTTTGAAAATTTTTTTGTGGCATAATGTATTAAGTAAATTAAAAAAACTAACTTTAAAATTAAGATAAAAAATTATTTAACACGCGTGACTTTTTTCATTAATGTCACTCTTTTACTAAGGCCACAAAGTATTAGAAACATCTTTTTAAAAACAACGGGATTTTTTTTTTGAACACAGCCTTAAGTTTATTATAAACATTTCTCGATATCACCTTGTAAATTTCACAGGTAACAAAGCGTTTTCTCCCATCATTCCAGCCATCACGTCTCCTCCACGATTGCTCGTCGCGTTTTACCCGCAAATAAAGTTCAGCTATGTCTCGTTTCTGTTTATATGTAGCAAGTATTAACTCTGCCACAGCGTCAACAAAAAATAAATAATGAAACTACTTCACTCACTGTGCGTGCTAATTAAGTTTACGTATATTTTTTGGTTAACGTGATGTGAGAGTTTGAGGGTACACTTTTGTACTTGCGATTCTGCAGTAGCTGGGATTTCCGCCCTGTCACCTGCTCGTCACGACAAAATTGCATCTGTTGTGCCAGAAATGGGGAGAGGGGTGGCTGCGTTTCGCCCCGGATTAGTGTGATCACCAACCTTACTAAATCTAATACCAATATTCAGTTAGAAAGTTGTATTTGTTGAACCTTACGCTACCCTGCAAAGATGATAATGTATTTGTAATGTTAATGACCTGAATCTTGAAGGTCGAAAGTGCTTGAGGTAGATAAAATTATTGTGAAAATAAAAGTACGTTTTGAAAAAAAATTGATTTTAAATTGAATGTATTTGTTAATGAAATAAAATGAATATTTTTTGTAGTTTGTTGTACAACTTTGTTAGCCCCACAAGGAAAATACTCTAAAATAAGTTTGAATTACAAGAATATTTATTTCTTAAACCGAATAATACATTTAATACCAAATAAGTTCTAGAATATGTCAACACTTTTTGGTGGACTATTTTGATGGCTTTGCTGCCCGCCGTTTTTAAGGGAGTGAGAATAAAATTGTAACAAGTACATATACATTTTTTCACCCACATTATCACAAGTTGATTTTTCTCCTTTGGTTTTAATTTTCTACAAACTGTCTACGCATGCAAACAATAAAAAAATCATGAGCTCTTCCCGTTTTGTTACGTGTCTCCTTCTCTGGTGCTACTTGTAATTAACCATCTTTCTACGCATCAAAATACCGAAATCAAAAGGACCGGTCCGTAGTTCAGTGGTAACACTTCGGACTCTGAATGGAAGGTTGTGGGTACGAATCCCGGTGGAGCACAAAAAATATACCATTTTTATTTTCAAAATTGCTCTTCGCTGGGTTGAAAAATTCATAAACCTTTACCAATGACCGGTCACCAAAGGTCCATCCATCAACTGGGTCTTGCATGAGAATTGGCGTTTTGTAGCAACGACGACCAAGCTCGTAAAAAGGTTGATAGCTCAATTAGTAGAATACTTGCATTCCATGCCGAGGGCAAGGGTTCGATCACGAGGTATACTTAGCCTTTACAAGAAATGAGAACCAGCCCCTCCGGGAGCTGAGAAACTCCCAATTCAACTGAAAGTGGTTGGTGTGAGGCCGGCCCGCTTACCCGTAAAAATAAATAGGTCCCGAATTGCCACATGCGACCCCTTCGGGGATAACGCAGGCAAGAAGTTACACTATATGTAGCTTAGTTGCTAGGTCTGTTTTTAAGCGCTGAACAAACAATTGACCATGTTCAAATAACAGTTATGAATAAATGTTTCTCATGACTGTCCTGTCTTTGGGAGTGTCAGTCGAGGGTTGTACAGCGTTGCTCACCGTTTGTCTTGCTACAGATTTGTGTAAACATTTGTTCTCCCCCCCTAACTCACTCCCTTCCTGGGCACATGCCTCCACCATCCCCTACACCCCTGTCCTACTGATACATCGCTAAACGTGGACTTGATAGATTATTGCGGGTTTACTTGTATTTACGGTGTTTTTTTTTTTTTTTTTTTTTTTAAGAAAATCCTGTGCGGGAGACTCCCTAGATTCTGAAGACTCTAGGGGTCTATGACACTTGTTGTAGTGCCGCAGAGGTGTACGAGCTTGGTCGTCGCTACAAAGCGCCAATACTCAAGCAAGACCCAGTTGCTGTAAGGCTGGATGGACCCTTGGTGACCGGTCATTGGTAAAGGCTTATGAATTCTTCAACCCAGCGAAGAGCACATTCGAAATATTAATGGTATTTTTGGGTGCTCCGCCGGGATCCGAATCCACAACCTTCCATTTACGAGTCCAAAGTGTTGCCACTACGGACTACGGACCGGTCCGAGATGCCAACGACACGCGGTGTACCTGAGCGGTCACCCATCCAAGTACTGACCACGCCCAATGTTGCTTAACTTCGGTGATCTATGGGAACCGGTGCTTTCAACATGGCTAACGTCGTTGACGGTGTTGTCGTTTAGCTGAGATAATTGATGGTGGAAAATAAAATACAGGAAAGATACGTATTTTTTCTATACCTTGATACTTTCACGTTAATTTGCTATCATACGGAAAAATTGAGTTAAAAGCTACTAAGCTACACATAAAGCGTAACTTCTTGCCGCGTTTTCCTTAAAGAGCTCGCATGTGGCGAGTAGAACCCTTTAATTTTAGTTTGTACAAAAATCAACATATTATTGTTACAAATTAGACAGTCTTAATGGTCGACGCAGAAAACTTGTAAATGAAAGATAGTGGGATCTATTACCCGGAGAAGACAAAACACTTCCTTCTTGTTATTAGGCTTGACTTACATCTTTTGATTTGTGTTTCTTTAACAAATTTCATATCGGCTTGTCTATGTCTATCTGCTACGATGTGTGTGAGTCTTTAATGACTCATTTTGCAGATATGACAAGCGCTAAGGGGACGGTTTTTAAAATATACATTTTTTTGCGGTAGATTTTTCTTTGTTACAAAATCGATATCACACTTCTATGGAGCTTCCGCATCACATACACAAAAAATATTTACACGTCAAAAATATATTTCACATAAATTTATTTGTCAAAAGTATTTTCTTCATAGATCAAAGCCTCTTCTTTTCACACCCCTCCAACGTTTTCTCGCGCATTCCATCATCCCCTAACTTTTTCTTCTCATTCCTTCCTTTTTTCACCCGCCAACTTTCCGGGCACTATCCCATCTGAGTTTTTACCCCATTTCAATCAATTCCAGGGGTGAAATTGTTTTCCTTTCTGCCGCTGTCACCGATACAAAACCGCGCGCGAATGCAGCCGTAATAACTTGCTGAAGAAATCCGATGTGATAAACCTAAAGAAGGCTATGCAGGATGGGGGGCAGTGGCGTGCCTACAGTTTCTGCCATCCGCATGCTGGATAATTAAGGTTGCACTAAATTACAAATAATAAATCTTACCCCGATGTTTCTTTTCCCCAGTGCTTCTTAATTTCTTCAGACTTAGATTTTGGATTGAAATAATAAAACCTTCACACACTTAAGATCCTCACAAGGCACAACAATATTTTCACCGGAATTAATTTTATATACTATCAAAAAAGGGTGGATTCGATCGCAAACAAGGAATAAGTCAATTATTCTGATATTCGAATAAAACGCACCTGACGCGACAGTTTATTCAAAATACAATCGGTCATTCATATAACTGTAAATGGCTCCAGTCTGGAATCGTAAAATTGAATGGACGAAAAGCTAAGCATATGGTGATATTACTATCATGTGTACTCCCAAGCACAATCTGTAATAATATTGTGTTCATTTATAATGACAAAAGAGCTTAACCGACTATTTTCATACAAGCTTACAGAGATCAAGCTTTTTTCATACGTTAAACAAAGAGAGGGATACATTTCTCAATAACGGTTGCGTAACAGAGTTTACTTCCTCAATGCCTAATAATAATAACCTACTGCCACACACAGATGGCAGCAACACGACTTTTAATGGGGGGAAATTTAAAAAGACGAATGACTTTAAATGTCTGTAATCTACTCAAAAATATTCATTATTTGCATTTCTGAGGGTACGCATGCTTAGCTTTTTAGCTTATAGTATAGTCACGCCACTGATGGGGGGACCTGTGAAAGCAGGAACCACTGCATTTTTTATTCGGGTTGTTTCGATCAGCGAAATACAAGAAAACAACGAAATGTTTCGTAAAAGATTTTGTAGAAACAGATGAATTTATGTTTGTCAAATATGTGCTAAAAGAACAACAATATTCTGTTTTCCGACACTCTTTTTTTCCCTGCCGAACGCGTTCGGTGCTGTGACATTCCATGCCAAAAGCTCAGGTTCAAATCCCACCAAGGATGTCAGAAATTATTTCCCGTTTCGATGTTTATTTCAAACCCAAAATAAAATACCAGAAGGGTATTTGGCCTTCACAAGAAATGAGTACCAGTCACCTTGAGAGCTGGGAAACCCACACTTTAACTGAAACGGTTGTGTATGGCCGACCCCTTTACCTGTAAAAAAAGTTTCCACTCGCCACACGCGACCCTTTGGGGGATAACGCGTCAAGAAGTTACACTATATGTGTGGCTTAGTTGAGTTTTTTTGCATTCACTCAGCCTTTTAATAATTACAACCGGTAAGGGGGCCGGTCTTACGCCAATCAATTTAATTTTAATATTTATTAACAAAGTCACACCTTAGTGGGCTCTTGAGGTGTAATACACACAAAAAAGCGCTCACCCTCGAGTATATACCATCTTGTAAGTCCCACCACGATTGCGTAAATCAAAAATGTATAGAATATACGACGGAGCTCCTAGAGAGTGATTAAGTTTGAGTTATTTACGCAATCGAGATAAATGTACGCAATGTTTTGTACTAGCGGCAGATTATGTATAATAATAATCACAGCATTAGTTGTCTCGTACACTGGACGAGTTAGTCCCATGATAAACCATCGCAATGCACAGTGATGAATCGGTCCGGGGAGATTTGATTACAATGGCGTCCGGCAGATGGTGACACCAGTAGGGGGAGGACGTAATGCTATAATAATATCATGTATTAAATTACATAACAGTTACATATACGGATAATGTGGTACTGCCATGCCCAAGAGAAAAGAAGAACTAGTATATCCACTTGTTTCCAAGTCCTTGTTTACCATTTGATGATCTTTCAATAAAATTGTCCTAAGTACCAAAACCTTTGTCATAATCTGAGCTAAGAAAAAAAACGTAAAACACGATAAAGTAAGAGTTTTAAAAAATATTTTCAAAATCGATTTCCAATTTGCATAAGACACGTTGGTCCAGTACACATACAAAGATTGCCGTGTGAAATTATCTCTCATGGAGATAATACAAACAAGCACTAAGGGAACGTCCTGGGATAAAAGAACAAAAAAAATAAAAACAAAACATGTACGTACATACGTGAATGAAGTATTTAGTGAGCGCTGTTTCGCGTGAAGAGCCCTCTGCTAGCTTGGTCGTCGCTTTTCTGGGTCGCCAATTTTCAAGAAAGAACCATTTTCTGTGATCCTTTGGAACCGCTGACAGGTGTATTTTTTTAACTTAAAGAATTTTCTCAATCCAGCGAAGAACATATTAGAAAGTACAAATATATTTTTGAATGCGTGATGAGTCCATGGTTGTTTAATATAATCATGGACAGTTGCATAAAAGAAGCTGGAATATCAGAGAGCGGAGTGAAAGTGGGTGAAACAAGAGTTGGAGTACTTCTTTATGCTGATGATGCTATAGTTTTAGCTGACTCGGCGGAGGAACTCCAAACGATGTTAACCAAACTAAATGATGCATTTTGTAAGAATAGCTTGAAAGTAAATGCGAATAAGACAAAAGTATTAGTTTTTGACAGGAATGAAGTATGTGAGGAACTTACAATTAATTTGAATGGAATAAAAGTTGAAGTAGTGAATGAGTTTGACTATTTAGGAAGTAAGTTTGAGGCGAATGGTAAGATGACGAAAGAATTAGAGAAGCGTGCCAGCAAAGAAGATCCGTGATAGGAGCGTTTGGTAGAATAGCGAAGAATAAAAGGATACCAAAGAAAATGAAAATGGCGGTACACAATTGTATTTTGTTGCCGACCCTGATGTATGGAAGCGAGTCATGGACGTTGAATGAAAGAGAAGTAAATAAGGTATGCACCGTAGAAATGGCCCATCTGAGAAGTATGACAGGAAAAACACTGAAAGATAGAGTGAGAAACGAATGGGTTCTAAATGAATGCGGAGTAAAAGAAAGCGTGAAAGTGAAAGTTCAAAGAAGTGTGATGCGATGGTTTGGACATATTGAAAGGATGAATGAAGACCGACTGACAAAAAGAGTGTATAAAGGGAATGTAACAGGTAAGCGTGGAAGGGGAAGACCTAGGAAACAATGGATTGATCAGATAAATGAGATTGCGAATGAATGGAATCTACAGAGTGGAAACAAGAGAAGAGCATGCATGAAAAGAGTGATGAAATTAGATGAGATGAAAGAAGTATGCAAGGACAGAGTCAAGTGGAGGCACTTGTGTGGAGGTACTGGCCACCCCTAGAGGAAAGGCGGCAGGATACAAGACAAGACAAGACAAGACAAGTGTGTTCCGACAAGAATCATACACAATCTATAATCTATAATCTAAGTTGCAAGGATATATTCATTCAAAGCACTCAGATGTATGCCCACAAACAAACACGTGTAGTTCGCGCTTACAAATGCTGATTGTGTACTTACAAATAAAACACACAAACATATTTTGGAAAATAGCCGCTAGACTATAGAACGGAGGTACGAGTATAAACTGCCGGTAGAGAGAATATGACAGAGGTAATGCAATCGGTTGCTGTGATGGAGTTGGGAAGCGCAGGTAGATATTTATTTTCACAGGTAAGGGAGCTAGGGTAAGCAGTCTTGTCTTAGCTAGCGATCGTATTGATTGATAAAAAATAAAACACAGCCTCCTAATAAGCAATGCTTTTCTTCACGATGTGTTCAAAAGCGCCCGAGAAAATTGATCATACGCAACGCAACTAAAAACGCAACTAAGCTACACATATAGTGTAACTTCTTGCCGCGTTATGCCCGAAGGAGTCGCATGTGGCGAGTTGAACCTATTTTTTTTACAGGTACGGGGGCCGGCCTTACGCCAACCACTTCAGTTGAAGTGGGGGTTTCCCAGCTCCTGAGGGGGCTGGTACTCATTTCTTGTGAAGGCTGAAGCCTTGCCGGTATTTTTATTATGGGGTTTGAAATAAACACCGAAGTAGGAAATCATTTCTGACACGCTCCTCGGTGGTATTCGAACCCGAGCTCACGGGGTAGAATGCAAGCACTCTACCAACTGAGCTATCGACCGGACAACCGATCAAGTTGTGAAAAAACACTTCGTTACCTAAAAATTAATCTTCACCATGTCAATTTATAAACACTACACTTTTAATTAAAAATGATTAAAAATCTTCATTCTCTGTGCTAATCACAAAACCCAAATAAAAAACCACAATTGATCAAAAAAGTATATAAACTAAAACTGCGCTTCAAGTGATGATTCTAGTTTTCATACATTTTTTATGTAACTTTGCCGTTCAGTTTGAACTTATTCAGGCTTCACTAAGGGATGCATCTGTGCCCCAAGTATAAATCAATTAGTATACTCCCCTCGATCACATATATCAAAAATGTATGGAATATACAACGGCACTCCTTGTGAGTGTTTTAGTTGTAATGCATTTTTTTATTTACGTGACTGAGGTAAGCTTATGTCATACGCTATACTGGGGACTGCCTTTAATTGCGTACGTGTAGAACTGATCCAACATGGCGTAGATTTTGCAAAAACGTACAGACGTTTTTCGTACGCCAAATATTTGCATATTGATTGAGTCCTATCTATTGGAGATAGAGGATACATTGAGAACGCTTTGTTGGATCGAAATTAGAGGAAAAATAATTTCTCTGTATTTGCAGATATGTATCTTTTTGTCTTTTTTCCTCATTCCTGTTCATGCACCTCGATACGCAGACAGGTATTAGTTCGTGCTTACACATGCCACATGCGGACTTGGAGCATAAAAACCTAATGCCAAGTGAAGATAAGCTTTTGCAACTCTTGCAGACCTTCCCTGAAGCAGGGGTGACATTTTTTACAGTACGGGTGGTCAGCCTCATACCGACTATGAGAAAAAAACACAAAATAGCATCTAAATAAAATATAAGTCAACGACGTTAGCCATGTTGAAAGCACCGGTTCCCATAGATCACCGAAATTAAGCAACATTGGGCGTGGTCAGTGCTTGGATGGGTAACCGCTCAGGTACACCGCGTGTCGTTGGCATCTTGGACCGGTCCGTAGTCCGTAGTGGCAACACTTCGGACTCGTAAATGGAAGGTTGTGGATTCGGATCCCGGCGGAGCACAAAAATATACCATTTATATTTCGAATGTGCTCTTCGCTGGGTTGAAAAATTCATAAACCTTTACCAATGACCGGTCATGAAAGGTCCATCCAGCCTTACAGCAACTGGGTCTTGCTTGAGTATTGGCGCTTTGTAGCGACGACCAAGCTCGTACACCTCTGCGGCACTACAACAAGTGTCATAGACCCCTAGAGTCTTTAGAATCTAGGGAGTCTCCCGCACAGGATTTCTTAAAAAAAAAAAAAAATGTCTTCGAAATCGTACGAACACAGTAACAGTGTTTTATTTTTACGTTCGGGCTTACATTAGGGTTCTATTCATTAAAAACTGTTAATTATTATTATTTTGCACAATTTATTTGTTCACTTTTGGCTTAGATTTACATTTTCCCATTATATTTTGACGGTGGAGATATTTCTTACCCCACAAGGAATTTCGGTCCTTTTTTTATACTAAAAATAAAGATCATTCTCGAAGTATGGAGAATCGCTACCTACCACCTTGCTAGATTTTACTAAAACATTCGATTCAAGCAATTTCACACAAATACAAATTATCTGCCTAAGCGTCAATTTATTTCTTGAGAGACTTATTATTACACTAACGCAGACAAACACAACTACTCATTGATATAGATTTTCTCGGGTTAGACCATGTTGTACTTGCAGTAATTATGTCTGCCGACGTTTCATTCCCTCGAGCGGGGAACATTTTCAAGGCTCGAAGCGACAGGGGACCTTTATCCTCCGTTTACTTTTTGACAACTGTTACACAACACTGTAAGGCCCGGTATTTTGAAGTATCGTAAAGTTAACTAAAATGCAATTTTAGTTAAATCATCATAATATTTCACTCACCGAATTTCGGCAGTAAATATTTAGTAACTTTAACTTTCGATTTTCAAGATGGCGGCGCTTCACTGACAGCAGCTGTTCTTTTTTAATGTAAGGATACATCAAAATTGTTGCAAACTGAACATTCTTTGTCTCCTTTTCTAGCTTAATGAAGGTTAGGCATATGATTTTTATGAATAGTTGTTTGTTTTAAAGCTTTTGAATGGCATTTTAATTATTTCCAAGATTTGTGGGCGTGGCCTCATACTTCGGTAATGTTCGATTTTAGTTAACTCGAGATTGAGTATTTTGAATGAAAATTCATGTAATAGTTAACTAAAATATTACTACAGTTCAATATACCGGGCCTAACTGCAACAAAATTACTGCAAGTAGAACATGGTCTAACCCGAGAAAAACTATATTATTGAAAACCGACCATGAAAGTGAAAGTGAAAGTTTAAAATTTTATTAAACAACTACTCATATTTGTAACAATCATAAACAAAAACTTGGTCTAGAGCTTGTACGTAGCGCGTAATCCATGATTATCTTTACCTGGATGGCTGGGTTGTCGTGTGCCGGTCCAGAATTTATGTATTTTAAAGTCGGCGGCCGACAGCTCTCGGATTGAAATTGTGATTCGATTGCAATCGGGGGACCCGGAGTAAATCTGGAAGCGCACTGGGACCAATATTTCAAAAACACAAGAGAAATGGCCCGGGTGTTTTTTTTTGCGCGCCGACCCCTCTTCCTTTTATGGAAATAAGTTTTTTTATTGATACCACACCGAGGAAGCAGGGGTGAGAGAATTTATGTGCTCCAATTCCAATCAGATGCTCTGCGTGTGCGTTTTTTTTTCATATCTTTCTGTGTAAATTGAGAATCGAGATTATTTCAGTTTGTTTACCGTTTTCGATTAGAAATAAATAATTTTATTACCAATGTAAACACACAAAACATGTTTTGATTATTTCTTTAGAGTTTCATTTTATGATTTGTACTTCTTCTTCTTCTTCCTTAGCCATCTCTCCACTGCTGGTTATAGGCTTCTTCCATGTTTCTCCACTCCTTTCTATCCTGTGCCCTCTGAATCCATTTCCGCCCCGCGATTGGAACAATGTCATCTGACCATCTTTTTTGTGGTCTGCCGACGCTTCTTTTATCTTCCCATGGTCACCACTTGAGGATTTTCGTTGCCCATCGGTTGTCATCTCGTCTAGCCATATGGCCTGCCCATTGCCATTTTAGTTTTGCAATACGATCCATGATGTCTGTGACTTTTGTTAGGTGTCTGATGTCTTCGTTTCTTTTTCTATCTTTAAGACTTATTCCCAACATCCGTCTTTCCATGGATCGTTGTGAGCACTTTAATTTATGGACGCTCACTGCGGTTAGCGAGATAGTTTCTAGGCCATATGTTGTCACAGGGAGGATGCAAGTCTCGTAGATCTTTCTCTTTAGGTTCATTGGGATGTCTTTATTTTCGAGTATGTGCTTTAATTTTTCAAAAGCTGCCCAGCCCAATCCTATTCGTCTGGGTATCTCTGCAGTTTGGTTTTCCTTTCCCATTTTGATCTTGTGTCCAAGGTAGATATATTCGTTTACAGCCTCTATGTGTTTGTTGTTGATGTTTAGGCTTTCGTTTGTTGGGCTCATAATTTTTGTTTTACTGATGTTCATTTCAAGACCAATTTTCAGAGAGGTTTCATGCAGTTCTTTGATCATACTCTTCAGCTCTTCGATGTCTTTGCTTATAAGCACTATGTCGTCGGCAAAACGGAGGTAATTCAGGTAAACTCCATCAATTTTGATCCCTTTGTTGTCCCAATTCATCATTTTAAAAATATTCTCCAGGGCCAGCGTAAACAATTTAGGAGATATAGTGTCCCCTTGTCGAACTCCTCGCTTAATGTTTATTTTATCAGTTCTTGTTTCGTCGTCTAGTTTAATATCCATTGTGGCATGATCATATATAAATTAAATGAGCCTTGAATATCTGGAGTCGATTCTTGCGTCGTTTAGAGCCTGTATGATAGCCCATGGTTCTACAGAATCGAAAGCTTTTTTGTAGTCTACAAAAGCCAGATGAATTGGGATTTTGTATTCAGTTGTCTTCTCAATTAGTAAACGGACAGTCTGGATGTGATCAGTTGTTCCAAAACCCTTTCTAAACCCTGCTTGTTCAACCGGTTGGTACATGTCAAGTTTTTGTGTTAAACGATTTGTTAAGATCTTTGTAAGCAATTTATACAGGTGGGACAGTAAGCTTATTGGTCGATAATTCTCCAAATCTTCCGGATCTCCTTTTTTGAATAATTACCACTTCAGCATTTAGCCAGTTTTCTGGTATGGCTTCTAATTCAATGCATTTATTTAGAAGTATTTTCACGGCTTCATTTAATTTTTTGCAGCCCATCTTTAAAGTATCATTTGTAATTTTGTCTTCTCCTGGAGCTTTATTTTTCTTCATGTATTTTAGAGCATTTTCCATCTCCTCGTGAGTTATTTCTGGTACATCTTCTGATCCCACGTTAAGTATTACGGTATTTTGTGATTGGTTTATATTTTGTGTTTTAGATGTATATAGGTCAGTGTAGAATTCATGAATCGCTCCAGTGATCTCGGCCTTATCGTTTAATGTCCTGCCATTTTTGTCTTTCACTTTAGTAATATTTTTCTTTCCTTCCGCGTTATTTCTCCTTAAAACCTTCATATTTTTGTTTGACTCTATTGTCTTTGTAATAAGCTCGTTATTAAATTTTCGTAGATCCTTTCTCACCTCTCTTTTGATTGTTTTATTTATTTCTTTATATTCGATGGTGTCTCTGCCCATACTTTTTCTTTTTTCCATAAGTGTTATTGTATTTGCAGATAGTTTGTTATTTTTATTTTTCTGCTTAAATGAAAGAGTCTTTACGACTGTTTGAAAATCTGAAGTAATCTTTTCTGATAAGTCGTTTAATCCCATATTGTTTAGATTTGTTAGGGGTTCCAATTTGTCTTTCATTTTTGTATTAAATGTTGCCCTTTGGAGCTTGATCATTTCCACTGTGGGTTGTTTTTTGTTCTTTTTATTTACCATATTATATCTCTCAGTCTTAGTGTTAATCTTAAATGTTGCTCTTACTAGTCTATGATCGCTGCCCGTATCAAAACGGTTTAAAACTGATACGTCTTTGCAAGTTTTTAAGTTGTCTGTGAAAATATAATCAATCTCGTTTTTTGTCTTGCCATCTGGGCTCTTCCAAGTCCATTTTCTTTGGTTTTGTTTTTTGATGATTTGTACTATTTATTTAAAAATTTGAAAATTTATTTAAAATAAAAAATAAAATAGATTTGTGAAGAAATATGAAATTCACCAACCTATTCTGCCTGACCAGAAACAGGTATTAATATCATTAATTAATAATTGTTTATTTTAATTAATAATTATTAATTAATAATTACCCAATAACATCTGTTGAACCAGGGTCAAAGTTATGGTCAAATGACCCAAACGGGGATCGAACCAACGTTATTCCATTCCAAACACGCTAATACGATCGGCCCACTTGGCCCCCTTTGTCATAACACTGACTAATTTGACTCTCGAGAGTATTTCTGTTCTAATGAATTATATTTCCAAGTGTTTCCTTAACTAATAGGTTGGTATGAGGCTGGTGTCTCCAGTAACTACAACCTCGCCTCGCCTCAACCAAGGACAAACGCTGAGGTCAGCCGCATCAAGAAGCAGCTGCCTGGACTGAGAATGATTCCCAGCACTCTCCTTTCAATGGCTCTTTGGCACGTCCTCAGTCTGTTGGCGCTGTACTGAGTAAGCCCTTTTGTTTCCAAGCCTTAATGGATATTCAAAGCACGCATGACTCAAAGATCTTTTGTTACCGGTTAACACGCATTTTCATGTCATTGAGGATGTATCCTAGATTCCCAAAAGTTGCCCACGCCATCAAATAAATCATCATAATATTATTATTATTAATATTATACAACCAATAACTATCGACAAGTTATTGGATAATACAAGGTACAAATTATAATACAGTAGGAACATGGAAAATGGGGTAAAGCCATTACGAATTCTCTACAATTATTATCAAGGAAGTTGGGATGTCGCAGAGCGCCGTTTTGTACTTTCGTCTGCTACGTAGTTCCCAATTCAAAGTTCGTCTTTGTAACTTCCAACGATATCAGTACCCCAACTATAAAACTTCCCGTTCAAACTCAATCCTTACGTTTCAAGAAAACTATAACGCTCTTTAGAGTCGCTGTTCAAGTTTCTGTACAATTTTTGGTTCAGTTTGAGTGTGAGGTTGTAATACTTGGAGAGACTAGAGCAAATACCAACGTATCCTAACAATTTCCAATTCATAACTCTGACAATGCGCGAGTGCATTCTATTCATGGAATCCCGAGCTGGATATGCCGGAAGATTCATTGTGGATTTATATACCCAAGTTTTGTGAATGAATGAGGATTAATTTCGTGAAATCATATGCATTTCATCATTCAAAAACTGGATTACAAACTTGTTCAAAAGTTAAAGTAGAGCAAAATTTGTAACTTTACATTTATAATTTGTATAAAAGCTCCGATGTTATCAATACTTATCATTTTTAAAATTATTATTACAATAAGTTAATAAATATATATTTGTACGAAGCATAAGTAGAGAATATCAGCATTCGCGACGTTTCAACAGTCAACATTTTCAGGAGACACCCTCTCTGTACGATGACATAGGATGAATATGTTGGCTACGTCACCAACGAAACGTTGAGAGTACTGATATTGTCCATTAACTGTTCGCACAAATATCCGTTTTTTGTTTATTTTATTTATTGTATAAATAAGTCAAATTAAGTTCTGTCGATAAGTCAGTTGGCGAAACGAATTTTTTCAATAACATTTTTGCCTGTTTTAAAACAGGGGCTTACGCAGAAAAAAACTCAATCAAGCTAGATATATTGCGCTTTCTCTTACAAAGCTGTCCCTAAAGGTGTCGCATGTGGTGTGTGAAACCTTCTTATTTTCACAGATAAGCGACCAGCCTAACGCCAATCACTCAATCAATCATTAAAGTGGAAGTTTCCCAGCTTTCGAAGGGACTGGTTGCATGGTTCTCATTTCTTGTGAAGGCTGAGTAAAACATGCTGGTAAGTTGATATGTGTTTGAAAAAAATATTGAAACGTTTAATCATTTCTGACTCTTTTAGCGGGGATCTAACTCAAGAGCTGTGGCATGAAACGCAAGCCTTCAGCAATTTAGCTACCAACCGAATTGGGTATGGTGTCATACATGGCTCAGATTTACGAGGTATGGGGTGGTAGACTTAGTCCATCCGTTTCGTTGAAAGTGCACTAATTTTGGAGACCGTGCTATCCGGTTTTTGGGCCCAATTGATTGGAACAGACTACCACCTAATGTGAAGAAGGCAGAAACTGTTATACCAACAGGTGAGGAAAGGAGCAATAAAGACGCATCTCTACAAAAAACCTTACCCGTGATTTGGTTGGGCCCTTGAGGTATGACACGTGTATGACACACACTAAATTGGCGTTTTTGAATTATGTGTGCCTTCCAAATAAACCTATAACAAAATTATGTCGTACCTATACTAAAAATAACAAGGAAAACAAGTATCTCGAAGATTAAATTTTCTTGCTGAAAAATTAATAAATTGTTGGTTTATTTTTCATTGTTTATCAGATAATCGTGTGTTTTATAAATTTTAGAAAGTTTTTTCTTCATCAAAGCAGTCTAAATTTAAACTTTATAAATTTGTTATAATACATAATCCGTAGACCGCTTGGCTTAAAGCTGACAGGAACAAAATGTTCTACGAGCTACGGCGTAGAACAGTGATTCTCAAAGTTCAATACCCACAGAGGTGTATTCTGACTTGCCGGGGGTCAAAATGGTGAAAATAAAATTTGAGAGTATTATATAATGTCACCCCTGTTTCAGAGAAGGTCGGCAAGAGTTGCAGGGTAAATATCCATTTAAAATTTGGTTTTTATGTTGTAGGTTCACATGCGGCATGCTCAAGCGTGTATTTGTAGGTGTTTGCTTGTGAAAATGCATGTTATGTGAATCCCCAATGTTACATATCTTTGCAACTAAGATTAGATTAGATTACATAGATCAATGGATGGAGGAAATGAAAGAAATGCGTAGTGACCACAAATATGGCGGTCAATCTGCAGTGTTGCCTTTAGTCTTGAGAATATTGCAATTATCACAATATAAATAATCACTGCTCCTTGACTGATAAGTTGAAATGTGGCTGACTACACTTAATCTAAATCTAAGCTGCAAAAATATGTATCATTTGAGATTCATATTAAATGCATTCTCACAAGCAGACACGCATAATTTCGCGCTCAGACATGCCGCATGTGGACCTAAAAAAACCCAATCTCAAATGAACATAAGCCCTGCAACTCTTGCCGACCTTCCCTGAAACATAGGTGACATTGGCAAAGTAAACCATTGTTTACAGTATGGGTGGTCAGTCTCATACCAACCTATAAGTCAAGGAATGAACACATAATCAAAAAATGGTTCACTTCGCTAATGCCACCTCTGTTTCAGGAAATTTCGGCCAAAGTTTCAGGGTTTATGTTTATTTGAGTTTTAGATTTTAATTTGTAAGTACACATACAGCATTCGTAAAAACGAACTCTTACGTGTCTGTATGTGGGCATGAATTTTATATGAACTTTTAGTGTTAATATATCTTTGAAACTTTGAAAGTAAAAAAAAATATGTAGGGTCTACGAGGCCAATTACTTTAGGAACCTCTGGCGTAGAGGATAAACTTGGTCTTGGCTTATAGACTGCTATTGACACGTCTTCTCTTCTCTTTGCGAGTGAAATTCCTCAGTCAAGTACCCCAAGTATAAAACTATACGTGTTTACTAAACCAAAGCGTATTACAAAAAATATATAGAATCTTAAACATCCACTTGAGGCGCCGTTTTAGTTTGGACATATTTTTTGTGGACGCTTTTGGTGAGTTTGAACGAGAAATACCCCAGTCAAGTATGACAAGACCGAATTTGCGAGCAAACAAGTTCCCAGCGAAGAAATAACAACCGCTAATGGAAGGTAAACTATTAAATTAGTGAAGTTTAAAGTTTCAAAGAAATGACGCAGTCAAATTATGTTTTCCTTGTACCAAGCAAAAAACGGTTCTTGTCATTTGCAATATTTCAAAATTCCTAACTACATTTTAAACTACATTTTTAATTATTCTTGCTATATATGCGGCTGACCACCCATGCTGTAGAAAGTGGTTCACTTTGCAGGGTTTATGTTCATTTGAGGTTTGGTTTTAATTTGTAAGTACACATTCAGCATATTTTGTAACCGCGAACTTACGCGTGTCTGTTTGTGGGCATGCATTTGATATTATATATGTATACATATTTTTTTTAAATTTAATTGTGCACAACAGGTTACCCTAATTACAGTGCACCCTCACAGCTATCAACACGCTGGGAGGAAATCTGTTGCTAGAATTTTAAATCTGAATAAATTACACTCAAAAATGTCTACATATGTTAGACTTTATGAGTTTTGAATGTTAATAATTATATCTTCGCACCTGAGATTAAAGATTATATTATAGATGTATTTTACATACATACCTAGCCTCTGTGAAATATCATTTGTGTATATTTTTGTTATAATGACCATAAACTATTTACTTCATAAAATTTACAACAGTAGCAATTTGAGAAGATCCAGTGAACAAAAAAAAAACAGTAAAAAAATGTTACCTTCAACTGTGCGGTCGTAGCACCATTCATTTGAGTTTTAGCTTTGAAACAGAATATTATGTTCAAGGTCCAACTTTTCAAGGTGAAAGGGTACACAGTACTTTATTAACAAGGTCCCAGGTCCCTGAATTAATTTACTTTTATTCGTACCTTCCAACATCTAAACAACTTCACGTTTAAACTTTACAATAGCGTTTTACCAAAAATATAAAGAAACTAAGCTGCTCACTTCATGTGCTGTTTTAGTTTTAATACTATTTTTGTTAAACGCCATGGTTGAGTTCGAGTATAATGTTTTGTATTTGGGGACTGACCTTACAGCTTATTGGGACCTCTAGCATGCAAAGTTTTGTTTAATATTTCGATACTCAGGCTCAAGTGCAGTGATTTTGGACGTGAAACAGGCGTACCACAAACACAGGGCACTTTGGTGGGAGTATTAATACAATGTTAGTATAGAGACATACTGAAACGATGTCTGTTTGAGTTGAGAGCTCTGAAAAATAAATTGGCAACGTTGCTTGTGGATTTATATCAAACGTGAGCAATTCACAGAAGGTAGTTAACTTAAATACATGATTGAATTCAACTGAAATCATTGTCTACTGAAATTGAATATTTATATAACAGTAATTAATGTATTTGGATATTAGGTGAACCGTTATTGAACAAGTAACATGATTAAAATGTACTTATTTTCAATTTCATACATTATTTTTTTTATGAAAGTAAAAGTATGTAAGTTCATGAACTGTGTAATGCTGAATGAATTGTAATTGTTTGTTTCATAAGGGTAGGTTTCAAAATAATTGTTGTAAGTACATTTGACTGGTCCGTAGTGATGATGATAATGATGATGAGTTGATGTTTTTTATAGCGCCGTTTCGTGATGAAGTCACTCCAAGGGCGCTTGTGCGAATGATGCCTGAAATTTGCTTGTTTTAAGTGCATTCCGGAACTTTCCATGATCTTCTAGCTCTCTCACATGATGTGGCAGGTGGTTCCAGGCCAGAGGACCAGCAACTGCAAATACACGCTCTCCAAATATTGTGTTAACTCTTCTAATCGGTTCTTCAATATTTGATTTGGCTCCAGTTTCAGCTGAGCGCAGTGTTAGGCTTTTTTGCCAAATGTGACTGGTTTGATTTTTTTTTTTTTTTAAGAAATCCTGTGCGGGAGACTCCCTAGATTCTAAAGACTCTAGGGGTCTATGACACTTGTTGTAGTGCCGCAGAGGCGTACGAGCTTGGTCGTCGCTACAAAGCGCCATTACTCAAGCAAGACCCAGTTGCTGTAAGGCTGGATGGACCTTTGGTTTTGATTTTATTTGATTAGTCTAGTGATAACACTTCGTACTCGTAGATGGAAGGTCGTTGGTTCGAATTCCGGTGCAGCACAAAAAACATATCATTTATATTTTCAAATAATGCTCTTTGCTGGATTAAACAATTCATAAACTTGTTCCAAAGACCGGTCACCAAAGGTCCATCTAGGCTTACAGTAACTGAGTTTTGCTTGAGAATTCAAGTGAAGCGGTTTAAAATAAATAGGTCCCGAACTACCGATAAAACTACCGAACTAAAGATAACGCAGGCAAGAAGTTACATTATATTTATAGATTAGTTGCGTTATGAACTACATGTAACGTTGCCGTTTAAACACAAAACGTCATGGGGCGTCCACACGCTTGCCAACCATTCACAAGTCAAGCGCACAGTGTGTCGTCTAGAACATGCTAGCTGGACAAAATTAGTCCATTAGACAAATTTTTGTCCAGCTAGCATGTTCTAGACGACACACTGTGCGCTTGACTTGTGAATGGTTGGCAAGCGTGTGGACGCCCCATCAAAGCTTTTATAAATAGGTGGCTTCGACTAATCTCGCAGCGGTGATACGCTCCCTTTACGAAATGGCGCGCACGTTAAGAGTGGATCCGGTTGACGATCACTGTAAATATTCCCACATGGCCGGACCACTGCAGACTTCATTAGCGACTACTGGAATGCTGCCACTAACAGATGCTTATGGCTTTAGCACACAGGGCGGCTAAGATTGTTAAAACGAGATGGGAAAGGAGACAATGTAATGTGTAAGAGTGAATACAAAGAATCTATGCACAATATTAAACACAGTATATCTATGAACAGAAGGCAAAAGGTTATACGAATGGTTTTTATTCAAGTGAGATGGTAAGATAGGTACTTAAAAAATATTTTAAATGAAGTAATCAGTTTGGTTCAAAACGATTAGGAAAATACATCAGATATGGCCTGTCCATTAAGAATCTTTAATGTTAAATACTATTTTCAACATGGCGATTTGGATTTTGGAAATTTAAAAAAGGCACTGAATACCAAATACCTACGATATATGATAGTTTTACTCGTATACATCCATAAGGATGATTATTGTAACTCTGTCGCCATTCCGCTGGGGGTGGCCAGCGCCTCTGCAGAGCTGCCTCCATTTATTCCTATCCGTATATACACCTTTCAGTTCATTCATATCCATCACCTTTTTCATGCATTTTTTTCTTTTACGCTCGCTGTGTATTATTTGGTGAATCTGTTAAATACGTATGAATCACACCTTAAAAGCACTCTGCAAGTTTGGCTAATTGCACCCGCAAAATCCTATTGATCTTAGGCCTGATGGACCTTTGGTGAACGGTCTTGGTAAAAATCACACTTAAAGAAAAAACCAAAGACCTAACAGAAGATTTACGACCGGTCTGTAGTATAGTGGTTAACACTTCAGACCCGTAAATGGAAAATCGTAGGTTCGAACCCCGGAAAGTACAAAAAATGTACCATTTATATTTTCAACTATGCTCTTTGCTTTGTGAAAAATTATTATTCGTATACCATAGACAAGTCAACAAAGATTCATCTATAGCCTTACCGCAAATGAGACTTTCTTGAGAATTGGGGCTTTTTACATCAACAAACAAGCTCTCAGAAGGTCTTAAGGTACATATAATTCAAACAAAAACAGCTTTCCCAAAATAAATTATTATATTACGAAGAAAACAGTTTGGTTTGGATTTTATTTGTTGAACCAAGTTGCATTCTAAGTCGTATTATTAGTATGTCTGGACATGAAATAGCGCTGAAAGCAGATGATTCATGTGATACGAGGGGTTTTTAATAACGCGCCAGTAACATCCCAAAGGAAATTCCGTGAAGCTGCACCCACGTATGTGTGTGTGTGTGTGTTTGTGTGCCACTGACCTCTTATCAAGCAGAGATCTCTTTGTGCACCAGCCTGCTACAGAACCAACAGAAGCTTACTCATAGACCGTCGTACATGGCTTTTGGGATAGCTTGGAATATATACACTTTGCTACATAATGTTATGATTTTACTTGGGTTATTTTTTTAACTAAAGTGTGATTCATTTATTTAACAGGATTTATTTTGCACAATATACGGTAACACAATATTTGTCTAGCTCTATCGACTTCGTGTCACAATGTTTCAACCGTCTCTGCTCTCTCCGTGCAACATAGCTCGTAAATATAGGTAAGAAAAAGACGATTCTTCCATGCTCTATATCAATGGTGTCCAACATAACATTGTGGAGGGCCAGATTTTCTTATTTTGTAATCGTGGCGGGCCATAAATAGCGTCGCATGCAATTTTCAAAAGTTCATTTTGGGGGGAAAATGAAAATGATTATATATACTTAATTCCTCGATTATATAACTTATAAGGAGAGAGGACGTGTCTTAAATGCCTGCAATCCGTATTTATAGGAGACTAAAGGCAATTCTAGCATACACCAGACCATGCCAGAATCGTCTCGAGCAGAACCTTCAAGCAAAAACGAGTACGTACAACCATCCAAATACATACGTCTAGACACACATAAGTTAGTAAAAACATGCAATCATAAGTAAACTTACACTCTTATATTTTTAACAATATTTAATATGGAAATGCCTCATTGCTTTTTTCAGTTTCCTTGTCTCCTTGTACCAAGTTGGCCGGCCGCCTGCGATGCACTCGTAAAATGCTTTCTGGCGAGGCGCGTGGTGGATCAATTTCAATTCCTCCCTTCTATTACTTATAAGGAGAGAGGACGTGCCCGAAATGCGGGTTAGGGGTGAGAGAGCCGAGCTTTCTGTCTCTCTTCCTGCCGCGGCGTAGACTTCCTGCTAGACAGAGAGAGGGATGCACCAAAGCGATTGTTTACTTTGTAACTGTGTCAGTAAAGCAGTACAATGTAGTCTCAATTGAATGACTAGTTTGAATTGTTGTACTTCTTTTGTTTTTCAATGCTTCTAGAGTTTTGAAATCTTATCGGACGTCATCAGGAGGCAAATTTCTCTACAAAATAACGCCATGCTACAACATACATGACCTTTAAGAAGCATAGAAGTAGCACGATCATTTCTTATGCAATTGATTGATAAGCTGTGTAATTTAAAAGGCTAAGCAAGCTACTTTCTGAAACACTTCCAAACTTCTCTCCGAAACTACAGATTATTTTATACGAAACGATGCCATCAGATGCTACTCTATAAAGCAAAAACACATTGTGTTTATATTAAGCTACAGTTTGCTACTTTATGAAACAAAGCAAATTTCTATACAAAATAACACCATGCTAGAGTAGCACGACCTTAGTTATGCAATTGATTGATAGGCGGTGCAATTTTTAAGGCTCAGCATGCTACTACATACATATATGAAACACCTTCAAACTTCTTTTCGAGACAACATATTGTTTTCTGTGAAACGATGCCATTAAAATGTCATTTTTTAAAGCAAAAACACTTTATGTTTCTTTAAAGCTACAGTTTGATACTTTATGAAAAAAGGGAAAGGTCTGTATGAAACAACATATTGTTTTCTACAAAACGATAACATAAGAATGCTACTTTATAAAGCAAAACCACAGTTTGCTACTTTATGAAACAAAAGTAGATTTCTATACAAAATAACGCCATGCTACAATACACAAATAGAAAGACTCTTAGGTATGTAATTGATTGATAGGCGGTGTAGTTTTGAAGACTAAGCATGCTACTTTATGAAACACCACCAAACTTCTCTACGAAAAAAAAAGATTATTTTATACGAAACGATGCCATCAGATGCTACTCTATAAAGCAAAAGTACATTGTATTTCTATAAAGCTACAGTTTGCTACTTTATGAAACAAAGGCAAATTTGTCTATGAAATAATTTATTGTTTTATATGAAACGGTTCCATTAAAATGCTTCTCTATAAAACGACATGTTTTTATAAAGCTACAATTTGCTACTCTATGAAACAAAGGCAAATTTCGTTATGAAACAATTAATTGTTTTATATGAGATGGAGCCTTTAAAATGCTACCCTATAAAGCAAAAACAAATTATGTTTCTATAAAGCTACAGTTTGATACTTTATGAAACAAAGCAAATTTCTATGCGAAATAACACAATGCTAAAACATACAAATAGCACAATCCTTAGCTTTGCAATTGATTGATAGAAGGTGTACTTTTAAGGCTAAGCATGCTACTGTATGAAACACCTTCAAACTTCTCTTCGTAACAACATATTGTTTTCTGTGAAACGATGCCATTAGAATGCCATTTTATAAAGCAAAAACACTTTATGTTTCTTTAAAGCTACAGTTTGATACTTTACGAAAAAAGAGAAAGGTCTGTATGAAACAACATATTGAGTTCTACAAAACGATAACATAAGAATCAAAATAGAAGAAGCAAAACCACACTTTGCTACTTTATGAAACAAAAGTAAGCTTCTATACAAAATAACGCCACGCTACAATACACAAATAGCAAGACTCTTAGGTATGTATGTAGTTGATTGATAGGCGGTGTAATTTTTAAGAATTAGCATGCTACTTTATGAAACACCACCAAACTTCTCTTCAAAATAAAATATTGTTGTCTACAAAACGATACCATAAGAATGCTTCTCTATAAAGCAAAAGTACATTGTATTTCTATAAAGCTACAGTTTGCTACTTTATGAAACAAAGGCAAATTAATCTATGAAACCATTGATTGTTTTATATGAAACGGTGCCATTAAAATGCTACTCTATAAAACAACATGTTTTTATAAAGCAACAATTTGCTTCTTTATGAAACAAAGGCAAAGTTATCTATGAAATAATTTATTGTTTTTTATAAAACGGTGCCATTGAAATGCTACTCTATAAGTGAACATGCTTTTATACAGCTACAATTTGCTACTTTTTGAAACAAAGGCAAATTTTTATACAAAACAACTTCATGCTACAGCATGCGAGTAGCGCTACCCTTAGTTATGCAATTGATTGATAGACGGTGTAATTTTTAAGGCTTAGCATGCTTCTTTATGAAACAACGGCACACTACCACGCAGCACGAAGCGGCCATATTTACAGACGCTGTTAATTTCATGTCGTGTTTACAGTCTCGTGAGGGGCAGTCCTGAAACGAACTACCTGCAACGTTCAGTGGACGAAAGTGTTACTACTAGAGAAAGTCATCGAGTTTTTAAAGTTTTGTAAAAAAAATGTTCCTTGACTTATAGGTTGGTATGCGGCTGACCACCCATGCTGTGAAAATGGTTCACTTTGCCAATGTCACCCCTGTTACAGGGAAGGACGGCAAGAGTTGCAGGGTGTATGTCCATTTGAGATTTGGTTTTTATGTTGTAGGCTCACATGAGGCATGTGCAAGCGCAAACTTGTACATGTCAATTGTAATGTGAATTTCCAATGTAACATATATTTGCAACTTAGATTAGATTAGATTAGATAGCATCTTAATACCTATTGAAATTGTAATTTATTCACCATTTTACTAAAGGTAGTATGCAGGTGCGTGCATCCCATACAGGCACATGCACCTAATAGATAGGCAATATATGGTAAACAAACATTTAAGCTTGATATTCAAATTTAAAAATCAGAATTTAAGTTTGATTGAAGCCATAATTAGTACTTCAGTCAATTTCAAATAAGTTTTCAAATTGCTTTTGTGGTGATACATTGTGGAATGTCATTTAAATGTTGTATTATTATTATAATTTTTTTATGAACTTTTAGTATAACAACTTTGTTTTATTCCACTATTTTCTATGAGTATTTATTTATACGAAAAAACGTTTTCAGAGTGACACCTCCCCATCTTCGGAGGCAAGATGTTACACTAAATGTGTAGCTAAAAATTGTAATACTCGATGACGTTGTTACAAAGTACAAGTTTTTTTATACTTGGGTGCAGGGGTGGCACAATCATGCTGTTCGACCCTAAAGCAGACCTTAAGGGCCCTCTCTGCATAAATATTAACTTTCGCCTTAACTGCAGCTCATAAATACCACGCACGATCACAGGCGGGTTGGAATATGCTTAACCATGGAACATAGAACATTTAATGTGTACAAGACTCTTATAGAGTCCGTACAAAGAAGATTTACAAAAATACTATTCCATCGTTTAAGCTTCGTCAACCGCACTTACGAAAACCGCCTAGTTCACTTAAACCTAATTAGTCTTGACAATCGGCGTTTATTATTGAGTGCGTTAACTTTGATGAGTATTTGTCTGAAATTTATCTGAAACGGATTGCCCTAGTCTTCTATGTCAGATTAATTTTCGCATACCAAGAAGTGCATCCCGTTCGTTACAAATATTTTCTCTGCCCAAATGTCGAACAAACTCAGGTCAAAGAGCTCCTATGTATAGAATGTGCAGTGATTTTAATATATATTTTAGTGATTTAGATATATTTAATAAAGTGAAGTACTCCTTTAGATCTGACCTATTATAAAGTATTTATAAAATGTCCGTGCTATCCATTATATCTTGAATGGGTTTTATTTTTATCATTTTTTGTATATTTTTTGTTTATTCTTAGTTTCTCTTTTCACTTTTTTTTTCTTTCCTCTTATTTTTATTTCTGTTGTTAATTTGATATACTTTTTACCTCATCGATTTCTTTTATGTTTTTATTTTTCGTCAGCTATTTTATTGTTTTTACATATCTGTGGGAATTCTTTAGGATTAAGGCACACTACTGTTTATGTTTACATTTTTCTTGTATTTGTTTTTGTGTCTGTATCTGTTTTTTCTCCTTAAAAATAAAATAAAATAAAAATAGAAAATTTAAGGTAAGATGGTTTTTAAAAAGTAACTTTGTATGTGCGTCCTACAAATACAAAATACACATACAATTATATACATAGACATAAATAATAATCAAATGGAATCTCAACAAGCTGGAATTTGTAACCGCGTTGTTCCCGAAGGTGTTACATGTGAAACGTGGAAGTTTTTTTATTTGTACAGGTAAGGGAGCCAGCCTACGCCAACTAATTTAATTGAAGTGGTGCTTTTAAGCTAACAAGTGGTCTGAAAAGGAATTCAGCAGAATAGCGCTTTTGAAGTGCTTTAAAAGAAGCAACCTCCGTAATTCCTTCAGACTTGTTTTTTCAGGAATTCAAAACGAAAACTGGCTGAAGAGCAATCAGATTCAAAAACCACTAGACTACGACCACATTGTAATATTTTAGCCACAAAATAATTATTTTAGGTCATTGTAAGAAACATTAAACATGAAATTTTTTAATTAAAATAATTTAATCAAATTTTCCAACCCTGTACACAAGATAATGTGCACGAAGGTCATCACACCTTTTACACGCCAGGGTCATTTTAGCATATTGCAAGTTGTTATCCCAGAATGTCGTCCGTGGGGGGGGGGGTCACCCCGCCACTACTGCAGGGCGCGCTGACCTCTTAGGTCGTCCGTTAGGGTGGGATGACCTCACCCAGGTGCGTTTTATACACAAAAAAGGGTCACCATTACATCCTTAATAGAGCATTAAGTTCTGCATTATTACAATGCATGTAGCTTGAATTTTTCCTTTAAATTCTTACACGTGTTACAGATTAAACAATATTTTTCACTTTTTAGGGGTTAATATATTAATTAGAAAGTGCATCCACTTCTCGAGGGGTTTTGAAATATTTATTTAGTAAAAACATATTGTAAACTTAAATTTTTTTGCTAAAAACAGAAAAAAATCCAGAAAACTGTGATCTAAATCTTACTCGCAATTATGTATTGTTATGTAAATATAAAAATAAAACTAGTCTAAATAAAACTGGTCGACAGAGTGAGAAGTGACCCACTGCTCCCTGCTTTCAAGGACATCTTCCAGCACCCAAACAAGCGACTAAAGTCCAGAAACCCCATCTGGACAATTGATGATCGGAGTAGGGATGCTACACTGCTATGGAAGTCCATATGGGAGGAGAAAGGCTTTAAAAACCACGAGCTGATCACTCTGCCACACCAGGAGGTCCCAGGGTTTAATCTTGCGAGAGGACTGTGGACGACCTTGAATAGGATCCGAACCGAGCAAGGCCGTTGCAACTTCTTGCTCCATAGATGGGGATTAGCTCCATCTCCAGGATGTGACTGTGGGGCGGAGAACCAGACTGTCCGGCACATAGTGGAGGAGTGCCCCATCAGAAGATACCCTCCTGGCCTGAAGGACCTCCACGAGGCCACGCCAGGAGCAGTGAAGTGGATGGAGGGCTTGGATCTTCGCCTCTGACGCGGCCCAACGGCCAAGTGATTTGCTGTGCTTGCCGGCCATACGAAAAGTAAAGTAAGTATGTAAATATGAAATATAAATATTAAAATAAGTAGGTATTAGTTATAGTTATAGGAATTCTGTATTGTATTGGTGGGTAGGATTGATGGTTGTGTGTACATGGAGAAGTCTCTAGGTATTTCGAGAAGCATCAAGCAAAAATATCTCCCAGAGTATTCGATTCTCTTAGTATAAAAAGGGTGCCAGTCGCTTGAACGAGTCAGTGAGTTATTATTCAAGCTCCCACTACTACAGTCTCCTGCCAGCTTTACCAGTGAACAGAAACCAAGTGTAATGGAATAATCGAGACTATCTTTGTGAAAATAAATTATTAAAAGTGTAAAATAAACAACTGTAAAAGAAGACCAGTGTTTTTAATTGAAAGACTTTTGGAACCCTAAAATCGTAACAATATGTATATTATAAAGAATTGAGATTCATAATAATGCACAATCACAAGTTTAACTGTCGGGGTTATAGCCGCGGGGGCCAAGAGGGCTGATCTTTCTAGCGTGTTTCGAATGGAACAACGTTGGTTCGATCCCCGCTTGGGTCACTTGACTTTAACTTTGACCCTGGTTCAACAGATGTTATTGGGTAATTATTATTTAATAATTCATTAATAATAAACAATAATGAATTATTAAATGATGATATTAGTACCTGTTTCTGGCCAGGCAGAATAGGTTGGTGAATTGCATTCCTCTTCACAAATCTATTTAAAAAAAAAAAAAAAAAAAAAAAAAAAAATTGACTTTTAAGTTGGTATGAGAGCCTCCCTCCGTTTTAAATGATGTATCAACTTGGTTCACTTTTGCCAATCCCACTCCAGTTTCAAGGAAATGTTCTATGACTTAAAAGGATTATGCTCATGTGATATTTAGTTCATTTTTAAGTGCAAATGCAGCAAGTGTAAGTGCCAATTTACAAGAAGCTACTAGTGAGCGTGCATTAAATATGATCTTAAAATGTTAATATGTTTTTGCAGCTTGGTTTATAAATAAGCCCTACGATAACCACGTATGTTTTCTCAACAATAAACGTCACACGTCTATGTCACTAGAGTCCTTAGCAACAAATTATTAGTAAGTTTTTATCATAGCAGCCCATCCGTGTGATTTATCTGTTATTTGGACGTTTTTAAATGTACAAATCCCATTCTTGTCTTCTTCTTCCTCAGACTTTCTCAGTCTACCCCTGGATGTAAGCCTCCTTGAATCCTCTCAATTCCTATCTATCGTCTGCGGTGTTCAATCATCCTCTGCCTGCAGTTTCCTTGATGTCGTCCAGCCACTTCAGTTGCTGTCACCCCACTTGGACATCCTGGGTCGCCACTGGACGATCCTTTTTGGCCACCTGTCATGGTCTTGCCTAGTTACGTGACCAGCCCAGCGCCACTCTAAGACCTCCTTCAACGTCCAAAAATATATTACAATGTTTTCTGTCACTAGTTTTCAGCATGATAATAATTTTCAGAATTTATTAAACATTATGTTGTACAAACAAACAACCACACTTTCGTTATCTACATCTGATGTATAGTCATGTTTCTGTAATATTTTTGAAATATTGTTACTTGGAGTAAAATGCGAGCACAGAAATCAGCCAGGCGTGCGCAACGCCGGTCCGCGATCCCTATCTGTCACCTTTGCGTTACACATTACTTTAGTTTGTATCACCTGAATTCACGCACTTGGACCCGTTTTTTTTTAGACTTGCAATGAATATCCGTTTATTTTCGGTATTCGGCCAATTTTTTTTTTTTTTTAAATAGATTCGTGTAGAGGAATGCAATTCATCAACCTCTTCTGCCTGGCCAGAAACAGGTATTAATATCATCAATTAATAATTATTGTTTATACTAATTAATAATTACCTACCCAATAACATCTGTTGAACCAGGGTCAAAGTTATGGTCAAGCGGGGATCGAACCAACGTTATTCTATTCCAAATACGCTAGAAGGACTTTTATCGTATGAATTGTAGCTAGATATTTGGTATTCGGCCGAATCACAAAAATGTAATGAATATATGTTACTGCGATTTTACCGGGTTTATATTAATAAAAATTGCGTTTTTTTTTTCAAAATTTGTGGTTTGTACACAGGGTTGCTCGACAGCTCAGATACAAGTCTAGCTTCAGAGCATCTTGGTCTCTATTTATAGGTGAGAATACGGGTTATTATCGAAACATTGGTGGCTGGCACATGCGAGACCTCGCCATAACTTCTGTTTAGAATATTCGAAAAAAAACTCACACAATATCGAACAAATACAAGTTTAATTATTTAAGCGCCTACGTCTAGAGACTTATACAAACAAATATTCACAACAATACTATTGATTAAAGCGTACAAACTATATTTTTCCATTCTCGTATGTGATGTAGCTGTTTGGGACCTATATTGTATGTGACTGAAATGTCGTTGACCGAAAAGTTGCATGGTCGAACTCTCGCATGACCGATTTGTCCATAGCCGAGCTGTCTGTGGACGAGCTATCTATGACTAATTTGTAGTGACACGCAAAAATACATTC
Organism: Agapetus fuscipes; assembly: GCA_951799405.1. Taxonomy (NCBI): domain Eukaryota; kingdom Metazoa; phylum Arthropoda; class Insecta; order Trichoptera; family Glossosomatidae; genus Agapetus; species Agapetus fuscipes. The sequence goes on along the minus strand of OX637355.1, from coordinate 10,879,024 downwards.
AAATTTGCAAATTCTATTTTTGGTCTAATATATTATTCAGCTATTCGTGAAGGAAGCCAACAGAACATTCGGTATTCGGCGTGTGGCCGAATATACTATTCATTGCAGGTCTAAACCAAAAAGTGCTTGAGCGTAAAAAAAAACATATTTTTCCATTCTCGTATCGTGTTTTGTGACGTCACGCAATTAAAAATGTCACCTATTCATTATGATTTTCTTATCACCGTTCTTTTTTTCCAGCATGTAATGCTGGTAGTTTTTCGTTAGGAAAGAATGTCGCTTGAAATTGTTATGGTGGAATAAAAGTGAAATAAAAACGGCCGTAAAGGATGTGTTTTATTTTTAACCTTACCATGAAAAAAAAAATGCTTAAATCTATTACAAAATATACCACGTAAGAATATAGTTACACCTATGTACATGCTTGCCATGTATTTTTTTCGGACTAACTACAAATGCACGCTCTACAAACATTGTGTTAACTCCTTGTTCAATTAATGAAGATAATGATTATCTTTAAAAATTATATATATAATCTAAGTTAAGCAAAGATAAATGCCCACAAACAGACATGTGTAATTGGTGCTTACAAATGCTTAATAATCATAAGCTTGACAGCCCTGGGAGGGCCTTGGTTGAATCCAGAAGCTTCTTCCATTCTTGTTGGTTTGTTGCTCTAGATCTCTAATTTCTCACTTGCATCGCAGACGTATCCGCGTCGACGTTGTCCATCCGGTCTGCATGGATCCGGTCCGGTCTTCTACGTCCCTGTGGTACGTACTGGAGTTTGAGGCGTTTTGTAGGGTTGTTGCCGACCATTTTGATTTTCAAATGCTGAATTGTACTTACAAATTCAAATCCAAACCTTACCTTACGCCGATTTCGTATCCACAAGGAATAATTATCGAGCCTTCAGGCGCTTTTGCACCTCTTACGTAGACCCTGGACTGGATCTTGTAACGAGATGAATTTGTTTGTTTGGTGGAATGGATTATTAGATTTGAATTTGAATAAAAAACGAAAACAAAAGAATGCAGAAAGACAGAGAAAAAGCTTCCCTGGCGGGAGAGCCACAAGCATGTGAATTTTGGTTATATGTTATCAATATTGCTGTGGTAAATATAATAATATATACATTGTGATTGTGGATAAATAAATTATTATTTATATATTGTGATTGTGGATAAATAAAAGTGTTTCTAAAGTTTTGGTTCATTATCCTCTTTTGTAAGTGATATGGTTCCTGGCGCTATGCACTCAAGCAAAGTCATAATTCTTCAGAGCACGGCCAAACACCTCATTGAAGATCTTATAAATAAATAAAGAAAAACCCTCACAATCTTCATCCGATAGATTGAGGATTCCAACCTCAAATTCCTTGTGATTAGCACGAAATATCAAGGAGCGCATCCTGATGCAGCTGCATCGAGTCAGTAACTTCGGATTTCGCCTTTTTTCTCCAGTGGACGAACAGGTAGATCTAGAATCACTGCTGGGTCGGGTCACAACCATCGGGAAGGCCTTCCACCGCTGAATTTTTTTTAACATTGCATGAGCGTTCTGTGATACGCTTCCCCGTATGGAAGTGTACAAACGGAACGGGTATCAGGATGGGTTTGCGCAACTGTTGATAAAAGCCCTGCAATTTTTGCCGACTGCGAAGAATATCGCTGACCTGAGTTTGAAATGACTTTTCATCATTTTCTTGCATCCATATAATACCGTTTGTTATATAAATGGTGGAGCACTCTGATATTAACATGGTAAGTAATCTGTTTCCCTATAATTGGATGTTGTGTGTTGATTTACAGCTCTGGGTTGCCGCCCTTCGCTTGTAGCCCCTCCCCTCCCTGCTCTCTCCTCCTGCTGCACCCTATGTCATCCCCCCACCCCACAACTACATCGTGTTTAATGACGAAATTGCATAATCTACCCACAACGTTAATTTCATGAACACACAAATTGAGTGGTTCTTTTTTTTTATCAAGGGGGTTACAAAAATCGTGTGTCATTTAATTTTATGCTGTATGAACATGTGATTTTATTCTAAACGAGAAGTAAGCTTAGGTGTATTATTTAGGAACATAATTAATGTTCAACTATCGGGGGCTCTGTAATCTTAGTTGCAAATTACCAAAGTGAAACATTTTTTTACAGACTCGGTGCAAAGGATATATATAACAAAATAGAAAGCTTTCAAGAAGGTTTATTGTTTGCGTGCGTACACAGTTATTAGAAAATAAAATCAATGGATCTACACAGACTCTCGACAGTGCGGCTAGATTTTTGTTTATGAATCCTCGCTCGTTTGAAATCACTGCCAAAGTTGCTATCAAAATAGTACTAAAAATAGCTTAATATAACCATTAAAATATTTTTGCATAATATACCTCTTGGCATGTTAGGAAAGTAGTAGGTTATTGTTTTTATTTTGTCGTGTTTTCTTTTTAATTTTTCCCTACAAGAAAAAAATAGGGATACGTACAAAAAAATGTATGATAAACTGAAAAATAAAACGAATTAGAAAAATACAATACTTATATCCAATGCATTGACTTTAAAATGTTCGTTTGTGTGGCTGTTTTTTTTTTTTGTTAGCCAACTTTATTTTCTTGCATGGCTGCAGCACACCTGGCGGATGAGCTGAAAAGTTTTCTCTTGCAATACAAAATCCGCGCAAGACAAAAGAATCAAACTTTCATTTAATGAAGCGACAAAGCCATGAAATAAATTACTACATATTGGATTCTCTGTGAAAGTGCAGCCGGGGAGAGGAGAAAAAGAGCGCGATACCGGTCGGTGGTAAATAAGGAGGGAAACCGCAATATCGACAGCGCAGACAAAAAGAAGCTGGAAAACATGAACGTCTCTTTTGCTACGAGGCATCTAAGTAACGTGTGAGTACAGGGTGTGATCACAAAATAATATGACATACTGCTTTTTTCTTATAGCTTTTACATTTTTTCATTAATTTAGATTGTTATGATTTTAATTGGGTTATTTTTAATTAAACTGCAATTTTTTTTTAGCAGGATTTATTTTGCACAATATACGATATACAATATACCATGTAAGGACCGAAAGGAATGGCGGTTGATTTGCAACAATGGCGGCTAGGGCATTAATTATAAGTGTAATATTAAGTTTAATTTTAATTTTACTTTATTTTAATTTTAATTTGTAATGTGTCTCATTATGAATTTCTGTAAATCATTTATAATTTTTTGTGCTCCTTGACTGATAGGTTGGTACGAGGCTGACCACCCGTGCTGTAAAAATCGGTTCACTTTTGCCAATGCCACCCCGGTTCAGGAAACGGCGGCAGGAGTTGCAAGGTTTATGTCCATGTGAGGTTTTCTTTATTTGTATGCACACATGCAGAATGTGTAGGCGCGAACCTACATGTGCCTGTCTGTAGGCATGCATTTCATATGAGCCTTAAATGCTTACATATCCTTGTAGCTTAGATTATAGATTATTATTATAGACGGTTACACATTACCTACTTCTATAGCTCTATCGATTTCACGTCACAATGTTTGAAGCGTCTTTGGCCCTCTTCACCATTGCGGCTCGTATATACAGGTATGAAAGTAACGATTCTTGCATGTTCTAGATTATTCCACATACTTTTATAATTATTTTTTTAACACTTACAGATTGTTCGACACACACCATTACGTTTAGGCGCATGTACCCACAACTCATAATTTGCAACTCTATTTTTCCCGTATATACTATTTACCAGTGGCAAAGGGTGCCATACAACTCGATCCCCATCGGTTTCCCTTTTAAAATGAGGCAAAAATGATAATAAAGTAGACTGCATGATTTCAATGGGGAAAAAATACGTATTGTTTCTTTGGTTTTAAATGTATTTTTTAAATTTGTGCCTATATTTTTTAACTACTTTGTTGCCTCATTTTAAAAGAGAAGCCGATGGGAATCGAGTTGTATGGCACCCTTCGCCACTGCAGTGAGTATTTAGTTCATTCAATTGCTTATACTGGAGACTTCTTGAGTTCTATGCCATAACGCTAAGATCCGATCCCCGCCAAGGGTGTTAGAAATGATTTCCCGTTTCGGTGTTTATTTTAAATCCAAAATAATAACAATAACGGATAGGTTAGTTCAGCCTTCATAATAAATTAAAATCAGCCCCCATTTGTAGTAGTTAGCCTGAGGCTGAGACCCTTTTTTGTGAAAATAAACAAGCTACATGCGATTTATTTAAGAGGAAATGCGGAAAAAAGTAGCACTATTTGTCCGGCTTATATGCGTTTGAATGCTTTAAAGTAATCTCATTCAGATAAAATGAACTTGTGCTTGCATTTCTTTAAATTCTGCGGCACTTCTGATATGTGATTTTTGGTACGTCTTTGATCTCTTCCTTTAAAGCATCTCATAGATTCTGGCAGAACTTCATATTTTTATGAAGTTTGGAGCATGAAAAAATCACAAAAAATAAAAATATATAATAATGTGTGCGCTGGTACATTATCGTGAATTTATAAACATGGCTGTTCCCAAAATAATTCCGGGTATTTTTCTCGTACTGTTTAATTTGCCCAAACGATGCTTAACTTCAAGGTTGTACTCCCTAACGACCGTACAAATTTTGATACAAAGAAAATCAAAATCAAATATAAGCAGTCCATGACATTTTAAAATTCAACATTTTCCAACAAACCTCGTGGTTACGTGTACTAAACTGTTGGGGGAGCATAGTGAAGTTCTGCGTTACACAAGAACACTTTAGTCGTAGCTTTTCAAAGGGCCAGTATACCAAACATTTGTATGCGTCTAGCCACTTCAATTAGAAAACAGTGTGCGAAGGGAATGTTTTTAATCAGAATGCTAGGGCTAGGCTTCACTTGGAATTTTTATAATAATGGTTGTGCATTAGAACACATGAGGTAACACTGTGTGACTATGAAAAAGGTTTAATTGTTTTAATTACTTTAAATTCTAGACATGATAGGGTAAACATGACCCGGTATTCCTTGTCTTAAAGGTTGGTGTGAGGTTGACCACGCATACTGTAAATACTGGTTCACTGTGCCATGCGGCATGTTTAAGCGTGAACTTAAACGTGTTTGCTTGTGGGAATAACATCTTAAATGTAATATACCTTTGCAACATAGATTATAGAATGATATTTAATTATATTAAATAATCACTTAGAAAAAAAATTACAAAATATCCATAAAAAATAAAAATCAGTTTAACCAAATACATCACAAAAGTTAAAGGTTTGTGAATTAACGTTGTTAAGATTAATTTCAAATTAATAATGTAAAAATAAAACACAATTTTTTTTTATGAGTTGATTTATTTCCTTTAACGCTTTTGATGTTATCACATCATTATCAAGTTGTCCTCTTGTTTTCTTTATTGTGCTATCGAATGATGAGCGACAAAAGAGAGAGAGGGCAGAATCTCGAACTAAAAAAAAATAAAAAAAAGTGAAGCCATCTTGAATCCGTCTGCTTTCTGTAGCTTTTGCTTTCGCCACCATAAAGTGCGGGTACAACGTCTGTGTTGCAATTCTTCCTCTCGATCACGGGAAGCTTAGCGGCGATCGGCCAACTAAAAAGGGGAAGCCAGCGGAGGTAAATATCAAAGGAAATCCGGCGTTTTCTACCCGGGCGCGCCGGTATTGTTAGGGCCGACAACCTGCTGTATATATATATAAATTGTGGTGCAAGAATTAGAAAGCAAGCTCTGTGCGCCACAGTAAATTTAAAGCATCATTTTAGCATGAAGATGGAAAATTGCACATATTTTTTAATCATACTGTTATGTTTTTAGGGTTCTAATATTTTTTCCAATTAAAATATTGATCTTCTTCTTGATTAAAACTGCCGGAGAATTATTTTAAAGTAATTTATTTTAGTACCTGGAGGACCTGTTCGTGGACGTGCGCTGCTCAACATATGCAGAACTAAAAAGAGCCGCACAAGACAGGGAAGAATGGAGAAGAAAAGTAAAATATATGGCTGCAAACCAATCCTACGATTCAAACTGGGGAAGAAGAATTTATTTTTTTCACAATTTACTTTACAATTCACATAAATAGTTCACTTTCACTGTCTTGGCCTGTAAAGGCTGCTTGTACTTGAAGACTGACTGACTTGCGAACAACTTGCGCTTTATATAGCTAGGAACATGAAGTTTATAGAGCCTAATTTCGCCTGGAAGCTTCTACGGTCTTCCAAAAGAGTTGAAAACAATTATTTTTTATACCTAATAACTTATATAATACTAGCCTGCCTACTCGTGCTGCGCACAATTACGGGATCTAGTTTATCTCTAGTTCTTTTCTAGTATATCATAAAATTTAAGGAACAAAAATGACAGGCTTAGAGTATAAAGCGCTGTTAATTTACACAAAATAAAACCTATCTTAGTGTTTGAGTGAGGAAGGCTACAAAGCATCACAGGGGAAGGCAGCGTAAAAAAACACCTCAGACAGTATTGTTCGACAGGCACGCGACTCTGCGGGACCCACAGTACACTGTGCTGGTTCCATGATAGAACAACACAGTGACAAAACGACACAAGACAGAACGACACATAAAAGAACGACATGTGACAGAACATCACAGAGAAAACATCAGAAGGCAAAGCATTTCTTACCTATAACAGAACATACCATAAACGGCACATGTAAAAATATCACATAACAAAATAGAAAACACAATAAACGGCATGACAAAAATGTGAGACATGAGAAACATGAGAAAATGGAACACTCATGCATTTTTTCAGTGTGATTTATTTTCTGTTTGTTTTGTCATAGTGATGTTTTGTTATGTGATACAGAACGACACATGACAGAATGACATATGAAAGAACATCCCATGACAGGACGATACGTAACAGAACGACACATGACAGTACATAACATGACAAAACATCACTATGACTAAACATCACAGGAAAGTACATCACAATGATGAAACATCCCAAGACAAAACCGTTTCATGTCATGTGTCGTTTTGTCACTGTGCCGTTCTAACTTGTCACCCACTGTACTGTAATGCTGGTGCTAATTTATTCCAGCACGAAGTGTGCTGTTTTAAATCTAATTCATTAAAACTTCACCCCCAGAATGTATTGTGCTAATAATATAAGCGTTTTTCATATTTCAAACCCAAAATAAAGTACCGGCAAGGTTTTCACAGCCTTCACAAGAAATGATAATCATCACCCTCGGGAGCTGAGCTACCAGCACTTCGACTGAAGTGGTCGGCGTAAGCTCGGCCCATTCCCTGTAAAAATGAAACGGTTCCACCCGCCACATGCTACTTCTTTGAGAAAAACACGGTTAGAAGCTACACTTTATGTGTAGCTAAGCAGCATAGCGTAGCTATGTCCTATTGAGAAACGGCTGCATTAGTATGTATATCGCCAAAAGACTTTACACGTGGTAAATAGACGGAAACCAACTATGAATAATTTAAATTATTAGTTTATGTTAATTTATAACTACTTGCAATATTTATGTTTTTGTGCTGTTCTAATGTTTTTTTAATAATGTATACTTACCCCCTTTTCTGTAAAAATAAATACCTTCCACTACATGAAAATAAACTATTCACTTACTAGTGAATAGTTTTTATAATATTATAGAGCACATATTATTCTCAAACCAATCTGCTGGTGTTTTTCTTTGGTTCGAAAAAAAATATCTAATTTTAATCCCAATACAACGACCGAGCGCCTCTCATACGAAAACATTAGATTTTCCAATAAAGGCATCTGACGTAGCGGTCCAGTGTTAGCACTGGCCAGGTACGGGGAATTCACCGCTCAGGTGGAAAATCCCTGTAGGCTATTAAAAAGAAAATAAAAGGCATCTGACCAGGTGAGTGGAAGGTGGACAGTAGCTGAGTGAATGTGATTGTAGTCTGCATTCAAGTCACGATTCCACTGACAAAAAAATACATTAATAAAAGTGTTATATTACTTAGAACTAGCCTGTATCAATGACACGAAAATGTCTGTTAACCTGAAACGCAAGATTTCTGAGTCATGCGTGCTTCCAATATCCACCTATGGTTGGAAACAATAGGCCTGACTCAGTATAGCGCGAACAGACTTAGGACGTGTCAAAGAACCATTGAAAGGAAGATGCTGGGAATCAGTCTCAGGGTTCCAAACCTGGAGATTCGTAGACGCACTGGTGTCACTGATGCAGCGAGCGGCCTGCCTAAAAAAGGTGGCGGTCACGTCACAAAGAAAGAAAAGGTGGCCGAAAAAGATCGTCCATCCAAGCGGGAAGCGGGGAGACCCCAACTCGGGTGGCTGGACGACATCAAGGGAACTGCAGGCAGAGGATGGCAGCCGATGGACAGGAATGGAGATAATTGGAGGACGCCTACGTCCAGGAGTGGACTGTGAAAGGCTGAGGAAGAAGTAGAAACCTACCCACTAGTGCTACGCACTATCATGGCATTTAAATTTAATGTCCGACTTGCCACTTGCCACTTGCCACTTGCCACTTGCCACTTGCCATTTGCCACTTGCCACTTGCCACTTGCCACTTGCCATTTGCCACTTGCCACTTGCGACTTGCGACTTGCGACTTGCCACTTGCCACTTGCCACTTGCCACTTGCCACTTGCCACTTGCCACTTGCCACTTGCCACTTGCCACTTGCCACTTGCCACTTGCCACTTGCCACTTGCCACTTGCCACTTGCCACTTGCCACTTGCCATTTGCCACTTGCCACTTGCCACTTGCCACTTGCCACTTGCCACTTGCCACTTGCCACTTGCCACTTGCCACTTGCCATTTGCCACTTGCCACTTGCCACTTGCCACTTGCCACTTGCGACTTGGGACTTGCCACTTGCCACTTGCCACTAGCCATTTGCCAGTTGCCACTCACCACTAACCATTTACTTTATTTCTTCTTCTTGGAAAGAAAACACAATATAATACGATACATCGCTACGTATTAGAAAGTAATAATACCATGAAAGTCTATTCGTTACAGAGAATAGGGTGAAATACGCAATATCATTACAAGCGCATTACTCCTGGCTTTATCTCCTTTGTACACTCTGATCTGGTTAGAAATGAACAGATCACGAATGTCTAGCCAGCGGTCTTTACCCAATGGTTTGAAATATAAATCTCGTTTCGCTCTTTCTCTCATCTCTTTTCTAGTAAGTTTAAAAAAAGTTAAATTAAAAAATGCACCAAGAGTCATACAGTGCTATTCTTAGACATTTTAGTCGCCCGTTGAGCCCACGCTTTGACAAACTAATGATGCATTTGTATGAAGACCTGTCAATCCAAGATGGCCGCAAGTGAACAGCTGATTAGTATTCATACAAATATTACCAAAATTCGGTAGGTAAGAATTACCGTGGTGTTGAAAATTCCAGCCCAGGCATCATTAGTTTGTCAAAGCGTGGGCTCAACCGACGACTTAAATGTCTAAGAATAGCCCCGATAGTGATCAAACTGAGAAAAAGAGGAAAACGTAGGTACATGTTTCTTTATTCCATTTTCAGCCTTTTTCAGTCAACTCCTGCACGTAGGCCTCCTCCAATCCTCTCCATTCTTGTATATCGGCTGTTGTATTCAGCCATCCTCTGCCTGCATTTCCTTTGATGTCGTCCAGCCACCTCAGTCTGAGTCTCCCCATTCCCCGCTTGGACATTCTGGGCCATCACTGGACATTCCTTTCCGGCCACCTGTCATGGTCTGGCCATGCGACGTGACCAGCCAAGCAGGCCACTCGCTCTATAACATCAGTGATACCATCGTGTCTATGGATCTCCTGGTTGGGAACCTGATTCTGAGCATTCTCTTTTTAATGGCTCTTTGGCACGTCGTCAGTCTATTGGCGCTATACACAAAGGTGGAAACTGGAAGCACGCATGATTCATAGACCCTGTTTGTAAAGTACATACATAGGTTAGAAATATTCAACAGACTTTTATACTAAAAACCTAGAAGGTACCTATTTTGTTTATTTGTAAAAAACTGAAAAATATTTTTGACCTTTATATGTCGTCACCTTAGGGCTTGTTTGTATCGTTTAATTGTACAACAACAATTTTTGTACGTGTACTAGACCAATGTGTCTTGAATGCTGAAAATTGATTTTGAAAATATTCAAAACAACTCTCATACATGTGTTTAATGTTTTTTTTTTCGTAGCTCAGATTGTGTAGAATGTTCTTAGCAAAAGAAGAAGGCAATAATGAAATTTCATTTAAAAATACTTTTCTGTGAATAATACATATAATATTATTCCAAAAAGAACAGCTTTATGAACTAAAGTTTTGTTATTCGACAACGAGCCAAGAATGCGAGGGAACTGTCAGTTTTATTAACGATAGAAAAATCAAAATGAATAATAGCGCCTGCGGATCATAACTTAGGCTTTGTAAGAATATCGATGAAGTCTTTATCTGCAGAAATATGAACGCACTAAAGATATTTTCGGTAATATTCTTTTGAAGATAGATAATTATCTAGGTACTTGTCACAGAAAATAATCAAGATCAACGTGTTATTATAATAGAAATGATTCTTATTCAATGGATACACCACATTTAAATGTGGGGAAAAAATATGATGCCTGTTGGCCGGGCTCTAGCCCTGTAGACAGGACAGAAAGGCATAACTTCAATGCAATATTTGGTGGTTTGTAAAGTCACTGAAAGGCACTGTATTGCATTTAGTAATACCATCAAATGTATACGTTTTGCAGTGTTATTAAATAAAAGTAAATCCTGACTGTCAGCATTATTTTTTTAAATTATTACGGGTGACGTCACATGGTCTAGGGGTTGCTAAGGGTTCCACATGTGAAGAGTGAAACCTATTTAGTTTTACATGTAAATAGGACGGCTTAACTCCAACCACTTCAGTTGAAGTGGGGGTTTCCCAGCTTCTGAGGGGGCTAGTACTCATTTCTTGTCAAGGCTGAGTAAACCTTGCTGGTATATTATTTTGGGTTTTGAAACCCACAACAAAATGAGAAATCGATTCTGATACCGGTCCGTAGTCTAGTGGTTAACACTTCTGGCTCGTAAATGGAAGGTTGTGGGTTCGAATCCCGGCGGAGCACAAAAAACATACCATTAATATTTTCAAATTTGCTCTTCGCCGGGTTGAAAAATTCATAAACCTTTACCAAAGACTGGTCACTAAAGGTCCATCCAGCCTTACAGCAACTGGATCTTGTTTGAGGATTGGCGCTTTCTACAGCGACGGCCAGCTCGCTGAGGGCTCTTGAGATGTGATACACCCAAAAACAGCGCTCACCAATTATTATTATATTATACCCTCAGTGGGATTAAAACCCAAGCTCTCGGTTTAGAATGCAAGCACTCTACCAACTGAGCTATCGACAGGACTAGAAACGGCGCCAATGAGAAAAATAAACTGATTCATCAACTATAGCGCTTTGTATTGTAGACAATAGAGCATTAAGTTTTCTCTTAAAACAAAACCAAGTAGTATTATCAAGTGAATTGAATAAATTTCCAGACATTTGGTAAGTACACATTGTGTCCAATCCACCTGAAGATACCATTGTTTCAAATTACACTGGCAGACCTCAAATAATATAATGTTTTAATACAAAGTGAATTGAAACAATTTGATTGTTTGTTTGTTTGTCAATAGATTGAGACGGGTCACTTCGGTCCAAGTACAGAACATCACGTTTAAACTCAACCAATGCGTTTAACAAAAACGTTTGTTCCATGACTTATAGGTTGGTATGCAGCTGACCTCCCATGTTTAAAAAATGGTTCACTTTGCCAATGCCACCCCTGTCTCAGGGAAGGACGGCAAGGGTTGCTAGGTGTATATCCATTTGAGATTTGGTTTTTATGTTGTAGGTTCACATGCGGCATGTGCAAGCGCGAATTTGTAGGTGTCTGGTTGTGAAAATGCATGTAATGTGTAACATATCTTTGCAACTTAGATTAGATTAGATTAGATTTGGAAATTATGTATCCCCGTAGTGCTTGTTTGTCTTATGTCCATCACAGGTAATTTCACATGAGCAATGTTTGTATGTGTACTAGGCCATTGGGAAATTCATTTTTAATATATTTAAAACAACTCTCTCGTTATCTTGTGTTATGTTTTTCTTAGCTCAGATTGTGTAGAATGGGATTTTTAAGATAATTTCATTGAAAGGCCATCTTTGAATCAAATCGTGGATAAGCCAAACAAACACTGGGTGGACGTATAAACACCTTATTCATTAGATTGTTTGAACTTTTAACAAGAATTAAACCCATATATTAGTATGGGAAAACGGACTTTCAACTGGTTTACAAAATAAAATCTTTTTAGTTCAGTTTTTCTTTCAATACATTTTTGGTAAAATCCATGATTGAGTTTTAACGTTACGTTTTAAACTATTAGTATAACAAACTAAAGAATTGTTTAGTCTAGTCCCAGATCAATAGCATTGCGAAAAACTTTTTCGTCTACCAGACAGTTTGTTTAAATTTTATACTTTTTGGCATGCAAATTAAACTCATGTTAACCATGCAAGATTTCTAATAGAATACACAAGATAAACTTCTAAAAATTTTAAAGTGCTCTTTTTATCTGATTTGTTCTTGGATAAATTTTACTTTGTTTTATTTTATTTTATGGCCAGACTAACGTTGTTTTAGTTTTTTTATTATGAATTATAATTTTCGTATTGTTTATTCTCAACTAACAAAAAACAGATTACTTTATAACAAATAAATAATTTCACTTCAGAGAAAATATAATAAGTATTCGATTAAAGATTCAAAAAGCGATTGTTATTTAAATAGGGTAACGAGGGGAATGTATTTATTTAAAATACGTGTACATTATATTAAAACCAATTTCAATCGCCACTTTCTTTCAGTGAATCAAAAAAAAAACAACAGAACACACAACACAACACTACGCAGCTAACAGTCCTGCTTCAAAGGATCATGACATCAATCGACACATACAGCAAGTATCATAGACCCCTATACAGTCTCTGAAATCTAGGGAGTCTCCCGCACAGGATTCTTTAAAAAGCATATAAAGTAGGTTTATTGACTAAATTGTATGAAGCCATTACAAAAATATAAATAACGCAACTAAGCTAAACATAACATCTAATTTCTTTACCAATTCAGTAGCGAGTGGAACCTATTTATGTTTACAGTTAAGGGTGCTACAGTTCACCAAAAGTGTGCAATACTTAATGACCATTAAATTCTAGAAAAAAAAATCTTTGCAAATTTTTATTTAATTGTAAGTTTATCCTATATCTCAACGGAAAACTAACTTTTTTACTGTTAATCATACATTAGAACAAATATGCAATTTTGAAACTGTTTTCCCTATTTTTCCTGTATGGAGTGTTCGCCCCTGCTATTCACTCTCCCATTGTAACGGAAATCTGTCAAGCGAGAATAATACTTATAAATTATTAATATCCGCGCAGTGTATTATTTCGCCTATATAAACTGCAATAAAAAAAATAAAACATTAAAATATCTAGGAAAATGTACCCTACACAAAACTAAAGACAACGGCTTGAAAATTCCTCGAATATTTCCATATGAAACGTAAAATAACAGATCATTAATTTAGTCTGTCTCGAATTGAAAGGGCAACGACTCATTGACTAAGATTTTTTGGTACAAAATATTCCATTTTTTGTTGAAAAGTTGTCGAGTTTAAAGCTATTTAATCTGTTATCTAAGTTGCAAGCATGTATATTAACATTTAAGATCCATATTAAATGCGTGCCCACAAACATATACGTGTAGGCTTGCGAAGTGGTTGGCAAAGGGCCGAACCCTTTCTCTGAAAATAAATAGTTCTTAGTGGGAATCTGGACGGGGATTGGAATCCAAAATAAAGGAGGAACATTGGAGAGGACTACAACTCGCAGAAATTAAAGTCGATGCTTTTTACACGTCATATATTCGTCAAAAGTTACACACGCCGGCAACCCAGCCTTCCTGCTGGAAGGCTCATCTATAATAATAATAATATATAATCTAAGTTGCAAAGATATATTCATTTGAAGCTCTCAAATATATGCCCAAAAACAAACACGTGTAGTTCGCGCTTACAAATGCTGAATGTGTAGGTACTTACAAAAAAAATCCAAACCTCAAATGAACATAAGTCCCACAACTTTTTGTCGACCTTCCCTGAAACAGGGGTGACATTGGCAAAGTGAACCATTTTTTACAGTATGGGTGGTCAGCCTCATACCAACCTATAAGTCAAGGAAATCATCACCACGGTAATTCTTACCTACCGAATATTGGTAATAATTGTGTGAAGACTAATCAGCTGTTCACTGCGGCCATCTTGGATTGATAGATCTTCACACAAATATTACCGATATTCGGTAGGTAAGAATTACCGTGGGGATGAGACTTCCAGCCGTGGGAGGTCGTTACAAAAGAGAAAGTTTGCATACGAAATAACAGAAGATACCAGAATTTTATTTATTTATTTTTATTTTGATGGCTATTAGAGCTATAGTCTTTTTAGTCTGATAAGCTGTGAGGCTAAATTCAGTCCTGTGCCCTTAGTACGAGTTGCAAAACTTAAGAAAAGTAAAGTTTACGGAAAATATTAAAGCGTGATTTCCCCCAAAATCTTTTGTTTGTTTGAACTTGATTTTCTTCATCACTGTAACTCTTTTGCTAAGACCACAAAGTGTAAGAAAAAAAACGGTAGATTTTGGGAGAAATCACGCTTTAATATTTTCCGTAAACTTTACTTTTCTCAAGTTTTGCAACTCGTACTAAGTGTACCAGTTCTCATTGGCAAAATGTAACGACTCTTTTGAGGACAAGATGACAAGGAGTTGAACGATATGTACAGCACAGTAGCGTTGCATTATTAGTTAGTTTATCTAAAAATATTAGGAATTTCCACGCATTTCTTTCTTCACGAATTTTTGATAGGTCTTTGCACTAAAGCTTCTGTTTCGTGCTTTGAAGTCGGTACATACTAAATGTATTCTTATGCTCTGGAGTATTGCTACGTCAGAACGTTCTAAGCACATGTCACTAAAAGCCGATTTATCATTGCCAAATTGACAAAGACATGCGTACATATTCACTTTAACATTTCGTTTATACTTTTGTTAAGTAAATACTTTTGTAAAAGTTTGAGGGTTTGTGTATAGACATTGTGAAGATTAATTTTAAATTAATCTATAATCTAAGCTGCAAAGATATGTTAACATTTAAGGCTCATATTAAATGCATGCTCACAGAAAGGCACATGTAGGTTCGTTTACAAATAAACAAAACCTCACATGAACATAAACCTTGCAACTCCTGCCGCCGTTCCCTGAACCGGGGTGGCATTGGCAAAAGTGAACCGATTTTTACAGCACGGGTGGTCAGCCTCACACTAACCTATTAGTCAAGGAGCACAAAAAAATATAAATGATGTACAAAAATTCTTAATTAAACACATAACAGATTCAAATTAAAACAAAGTAAAATTAAACTTTGAATTAATGCCCTAGCCGCCATTGTTGCAAATCAACCGCCATTTCTTTCGGTCCTTACATACTTCTTTCATTTAGTTCAGAGTCATAATCTTTTTCATGCACTCTCTCCTTTTGTTATACAAAAATAGTTTTTTTTAAATATATTTTTTTCTTCGCTTAGTTGGCTTAGAGGTTGTTCTATTGATAATGGTGTGATGACACTCCGAAAGCGCTCTAGATTATAAAGCAACTCGTGAAGAAAAACTTGATTTTTATGTTTGAATTATTAAATAATGTATTTTACTTCCTGAGAAAGTTATAAATTTGATGTAAGTATATTTTTGAGTTAGTGACAAGTTGATGAAAAAACAGAGTAGACCTTTTTTTTTTAATAATGCGAGAATATTCAGTTTCACGACCGGTTTCGCAAATATACCATTTGCATTCTCAGGTGGCTAAAGACCCTCTTTTAAAACAGCAAATCTAACGAGTGATTTGGTTTTCATATATTTTATTAAAACGCTATGGCTTAGTTTACGCGCAATTTTAATACTTGGGATGCTGTCTCCAAAAGATCACACAAATGTGTAATTTTCTTGCTTCACTCGTTTTTATGAAAAGAGGTGATATTGTAATTTGATAATGCCTCCCCCTGTCTTTTATTCAATGCTTTTTTCAGCAACCTGGCGAATCTCAAAGTTTTTCCCTTGAAGGATTGCAAAAGTTTATTCCTTTGAACACGTTGTCCGTGGCAATGTGGATAACCTGGAACGACTGGTAGTAATCGGTGGCTCAGAAGGGAAGAGATGAAGATGAAGAGCCTCCACACGATGGATCGATCAAGCGAAGACAGCAGCAGGCTCCTCGGTGGTTGGAGCGCTGCGGGCAGCGCAGTCAAAAGAGAACTGGAGAAGAGCGGTTGCTTCCACATGGGTCACAACCCTCAGAAATGATTGTAATTTTTTTTTGGCTTCTACCATCCACACGCTTGACAAAAGTGTGTCCTTTTCATTAAGTATAGTTTCGCTATGCTCACGTTGAAAATACCGGGCCTTGATACTTTTATATTATTTTGCTACACGAGGCTACGGCAAGGTTTATTCAGTCTTCAATAGAAATGAGAACTTGCCCTAGCTAGAGCAGGGTGATCCCGACTTGAATTTTAATGGTTGACGTAAAACTTAATAGGTTTCAAATCCAACTTCTTCGAGAAAGCGGTAAGAAACTGCATTATATGTGCAGCTAAGTTGCGCTACACACTTTTGCCTTCATTGGACTAAAAAATGTTATCCTTACCTAAAGTCCCCTGCTTTAAGCATCCCTCCACTAAGCTACAGAATCTGGGATAATCGAGTCACCCCCTCGGAGCAGTCCAAAGTGAATGGAAGGCATTTAAGGAGTTCTCTATTTCCGGTGCCGAGGTACAAGAAGCGACTCTGCAGAGGGCGCAAAAGTTCCTTTGGTTCTCTTGGCGTAAGTGCGCAGTTTAGAGGGAGGAAAATTAAAGAAGGTACTTGCTGTATAATTCTCAACTAAGGCAATACTTAAATGTAGTGCTTCGTAAAAGTACAATAGCTATGAGACTATCATGTAAATCGGTTCAAATCTTAGTATTTCGTATTTTTAACATAGTAGTTTACATAGTTGGCGCTATGGCCGAGCGAGACAAGATGATGGATTTGATTGGCGTGTTGAAAAAAAAACAGTGCCAGTGCAGTCAGGCCCAATGCCTATGGCTTTCACCAGTCCTATAAAATCGTCACCTGAGTGCTTGTTTGGCTTGTCTACCATTTTTTCCAAAGATGGTCTTCAAATGAAATTGTCTTAGGAATCACATTTTGCACAATCTGAGCTATGAAAATAAAGTATAAACAAGTTTATGTGAGAGCTGTTTTAAATATTTTTATAATCAATTTCATATATTTATGAGGCACATTTGTACAGTGTATAATGTATATGCAAACATTCCTCATGTGAAATTTTCTCTGTTAGAGATAAAACAAACAAGCTCTAAGGTGAAGAAAAATCTTTGGGTGCCAAAGTGTGTTTTTTTTTTTTTGACTAAACTGCATATTGCATAAGCATATAGTGACATCTTGCACGTTGTCCCCACATGTAGGGATTGGAACATATTTATTTCCACGGGTAAGGGTGCTAGCCTTACGCTAACCACCTCTCTTAGCGTGGGGGCTTATGTATTTATCTGTTTCTGAATGAAAAGGTTCTTTTTTACTTTGACGGCTGAGTAAGCCTTACCGGTCCTTCAAAACGTAGCAGACATGCTTCTACAACTATATTGGTGAAAGGGAAAAGTATTCTAAAGAATTTTCTACTATTATTGCAGGTTTCAGAAAACAATCTATTTTTGCAAGAAAATACGCATTTCTATTTTTATTGTGGACCATGTTTCGTGGGTATATGTGTCGTATAGAAGAAAAAGCGGTTACCTTTTTTTTTATTAAATGAGCTAAATATATACATCAAAGAAAATGTTTTTCTGTATTTCCATTTAAATCTCTTTGAAATAATGTGTAACATGTATGGAATCTATCGCTTAGGAGTGTTTACAAAACCAGCCGATGGAGCTAATGTTTAGAGTGCTTGTCCTATGTCGCAAGCTGACCCCTAGCATTGGTATTTGTACCGAGTATCCGACCTTACAAGCAAACTCAACCTAAGCGTTTTACCAAAAATATATGCAAGGGAAAACAGCGCTTCTATTGAGTGTTAAAGTGTTCGTAGATTTTTGGATGTAAAACTTGAAAGTAAAGTTTGCCCTAGTCTGCCTTGTGCTGCCGCTAGAGAGCAATTACTGGACTGTACTCTGCTGGCGACGCATTGTGCACAGAATAACACAGAGCTTAAAAATTGTACCGTTGCGGAGTACAAAAAAAAAACATGAGAAAACAGTAACATGATATTTTGTATCGGTAATTTTTATAAAAATAAGATGTTACCAAGAACTGCAGTGTAATAACTAGATCGGGACAAGAAGAACCAAAAAACTGCTCAAAAAAATTTTGGAATGAAAGTTTTTAGAATGATCAAAAGCAGAGCATTGCATGATCGCATTCGCAATAACCACACACAAAAAGCCCGTGAAATAAAGGATATTGCAAGATGGAGCAATCAGTAAGGAGATTCTGGAGAAGCTGTGTCTCCAAAATGAGTCATAAAAAATCGCACCTATTGTAGCCAATGAGATACCAATAGAAATGCTGGAAGACCGCATAAAAAGTGGTAAGATAGCTGGTCATCCTCATCTCAGGATTCAAGAGCTGATTTTTTTTGCTAATCACAGATTGAAAGATCTAAATAAAAAATATATGTAAAATAAGTTGTTCCTACTTCATCACGAGCTCGACTCCAGGATTCTTCTCCTCCCTCACCAGTCCATCACCTACATTTTAATTATATGTATATTATAGTTGTGCAGAGTCGACCAATCTAATCTAATCTAATCTAAGTTGCAAAGATATGTTACATTGGAGATTCACATTACATGCATTCTCACATACCAGACATGCACAAGTTCGCGCTTGCACATGCCTCATATGAGCCTACAACATAAAAACTAAATCTCAAATGGACATACACCCTGCAACTCTTGCCGTCCTTCCCTTAACAGGGGTGACATTGGCAAAGTGAACCATTTGTACAGCATGGGTGGTCAGCCGCATACCAACCTATAAGTCAAGGAACAAAGATAGGGGGAAAACGACGCACTCTTCGTTCTGCACAGAATGACGCCGTAAACAGGCTTCAACTGCCACTTCGACGGAATAGAACCGGTTTCGGAGACAGGGCTTTTAGTTCAGCTGGTCCATCCTGCTGGAATAGTCTACCTCTGGAGTTGAGAACAGAGACCAGTGTTGGCAGTTTCAGGAAGTTGCTTAAGACACATTTGTTTAACAGAAGCTTCAACACATAAAAGTGCCTTTGGGGTGGCTAGTGCCACTAAACGGCGCTATATATAAATTTACCGATTGTTATTATTATTATTATGTGACTATCTATTGCAGTTGCCTTATTTTGATAGAGCTAATTACATCGGGCTCTCTGTAGATCTCATAGGGGTCCTTGTTGTTCTTTGACTTATAGGAAGGTATGAGGCTGACCATCCATACTGTAAAAAATTGTTCACTTTGTCTATGTTACCCCTGTTTCAGGGAAGGTCGGCAAGAGTTGCAGGGCTTATGTTCATTTGAGATTGTTTTTTTTTTAATGTAGGTCCACATGCGGCATGTGTAAGCGCGAAATTATGTGTGTCTGCTTGTGGGAATGCATTTAATATGAATCTCAAATGGTACATATCTTTGCAGCTTAGATTTAGATTTAGACAACGCCGAACTGTAGGTGGTTTGGAGTATTCCTCCTTTTGAATGTTGCAATCAAGATCTCAAGAGAAGATGTATGGGTGCTACATAAAAAATGTTTTTCAATGATGTATCTCTCCCTTTAAAATAACATTTCTTCTAGCTCTGTCGTCACCCTCTTTCAACAAGGCCCCCTCGCCGCTAGGTAGGCGGGCGGGCCTTCACTTGCCTTCGCTCGAGCAAAAATTCAAAGGTCTTAACCGACTCAGTAATGGCGATAAGGCGTCGTTATTTCTGTTATGAACGCTCCACTGGGCAAGCTGTACGTGTTGGAAATTAAAACTATTGGCTTTATAAGCGACATCCAATTACTGGTGCTCACATGTGGTGGGTACTAACTTGGGACAATTATAACTCTTATTTTTCTTGGTTCAGATCTTCTGGAATATTTTTTTCGAATCGTTTCTTCCTTGTGATGTATTTCTAGTGGTACACTATTATTTTGGGAGGATATTACTGGATGAAATATTTCAGAATGATTGGAATTCGGATAGGATCGGTCCGGTCAATAGCTCAGTTGGTAGAGTGCTTGCATTCTATGCCAAGAGCCCGGGTTCGAATCCCACAGAGGGTGTCAGGGATTATTTCCCGTTTCGTTGTTTATTTGATACCCAAAATAAAAATACGGCAAGGCTTACTCAGCCTTCACAAGAAATGAGTACCAGAAGTGAAGTAGTTAACGAAAGGCCAGCCCTTTTACCTATAAAAGTAAATAGGTTCTTAATGGTTTTTCTTTTACCACAGTGACAGCCTATTGTATTTTTTTATAAATTGAATAGAAAAATAACATGTTTTAATTAACTTATATATTCTTTTTGTAAAATTATTTGTAAAAATTATGCACTTGAAGATATTATAAGCAAAAACGATTGCGCAATTTTTTTTTTTAAGAAATCCTGTGCGGGAGACTCTAGATTTCAGAGACTTTAGGGGTGTATGACACTTGTTGTAGTGCCGCAGAGGTGTTGTGAATTGCAGATTGCCGCAGAGGTGAATTAAAACTTTGTTTTTTCTACAATTTATAGAAAATAAATAGGTACAATCGCCACATGCGAACCCTTCGGCAGAATGCGGCAAGGAGTAACACTGTATGTGTAGTTCAGTTGCGTTTTTGTGCTATGTTATTTTAAAACAAAAAACCAGCCGATGGGATTTTAAAGTACATATATAAAAAAATAACTTCCTCAAGTTAACTTTGTATCTGAAAACATAACATTACAAAAGTTCAAAAATGAAGATTCTTTCACACATTTTCTTTAAAAGATGCTGTATTCGTTGAAAGACAAAGTCATAACATATTTATGGACAATCAAAATATTTCTCGCAAACAAGAGCTTACTTTAAAATTCAACAAGAGCCTTTTCACAGCCGCTAATAAAATTATCACAAAACTCGCGATGTCCGCTTGTAAGGCTTTCAATGTTCTCCATTTTATAGTTGAAGCGAAGTGATGAAATATCTTGTATCACTTAACACGAAGTCTCGAGTTTTACACACCGCTAAAAGTGTAGGTGAAAACTCGGCCACAAAATGCATGGAAAGTATAAGCAGCGCCTCTGTTGAGCGGGTTCATTTTTTATGTGAAACGCTATGGTTGAGTTGAAACGTAAAATATTATGGTAACAGATAGAACGGCACCACTGACAAATCGACGCTTGATAAAACGACGCATGACAGAACGACACATCACAGAACAACATATGACATAACGTAACATGACAGAACATCACAAGTGCAAAACATCAGACGGCAAAACATCACATAATGTACTTTAGACAGAGCAGTTTTACCAAATAATGCATTTTTCCATTTTCCAGTTCCATTTTCTCATGTTTCTTATTTCTCACCTTTTAGTCATGCCGTTTATGTTTTTTTTTTTCTGTTTTGTCATGTGATGTTTTTTCGTGTGCCGTTTATGGTATGTTCTGTTTAAGACAGCGGTTTCCAAACTTTATGCTACAATGCCTCCCTAATTTTTTTTCTTTTCAATATTGAAGATCATTACCAAAATATGTCGTCGTCGACGGGGGGGGGGGGGGAGGATAGGAACGCCTACCTAAAAAAGACAGGCTCCCCAGTTTGAAAACTATGATTTTTGTCATGTGTTGTTCATCACTGTGTCGTTAAATATGTCATGTGTTGTTTGCCATGTGCCGTTATGTCATGTTTAGTTTTGTCACTGTTTCGTTCTACCATGGAACCGAGTTCCACGCCCCGCTAAAAGTGAACATTTCAACCCAACCACAAAATGCATGTAAAAAAAAGCAGCGCCTCTAGGGAGTGGATACATTTTTTTGTAAAACGCCATAGCCGAGTTGAAACGTAAAATGTTATACGAGTTGTAAAAATGTGTTAGCGAGACCGGCTTATGACGATCGTGTAAAATTTTAATGTCTGCCTGTAAAAAGTGTAGTCTCTCTTACAAAGTGATTATGACAATGTATACAGCAAACGGTAAACCGTTTTATTTCATGGTGCATTTTGCTCTTCCGGGTCTTGAAGCCTTTATTATTGCTTTCCATGCCTTTGAAAAAAGTCACCACTATAGCCAAGGCGGTCAAGATGATAGTTTAGATTAGGCTAGGTAACTTAAGCGCCCTACTAAAAGATTCACGGTAAGGAATACTTATTGTTTTCAATGCTATTTGTTGTATATATTCCTTGACTTATAAGTTGGTATGCGGCTGACCATCCATGCTGTAGAAAATGGTTCACTTTGCCAATGTCACCCCTGATTTAGGGAAGGTCGGCAAGAGTTGCAGGGTGTACGTCCATTTGAAATTTGTTTTTTATATTGCAGGGTCAAATGCGGCATGCGCAAGCGCGAACTTGTACGCGTCTGCTTGTGAGAATGCATGTAATGTGAATCCCTAATGTTACATAGCTTTGCAACTTAGATTTGATTAGATAAGATAAGATTAGACTTTTTAAAGTTTGTGTATTCACACAGTGAAAATTCATTTTTATAAATAATTATAAAAAATTATAAAAAACACAGAGTTTTATTTTCACAAATTGAGTATTTATTTCAACCTCAAGTACTTTCGACTTATTCACGTCATTATCAAGAGTATCCTCTTGATAATGACGTGAATAAGTCGAAAGTACTTGAGGTTGAAATAAATACTCAATTTGTGAAAATAAAACTCTGTGTTTTTTATATTTTTTTATAATTATTTATAAGATAAGATTAGCTATTAAGAAAGTTGGCACTATGACCAAGCGGATCAAGATGGTAACTTTGACTAGGATAGGTAACTTAAATGCCCCACAAAAAGATTTACAAAGAAAAAGTAGCTGCATTACTGGGTGAACTTTTGTAAGAGGCCTAGAAAAAACAAAAAAAAAGAACGCAAGTAATGCAGTTGAATTGCCTCCACAGTGCTTGTTTGGCTTATCTGCCGTTTGATTCAAAGATGACCTTTCAATGATAAAAATCACATTCTGCACAATCTGAGCTAAGAAAATAACGTAAAACACAATAATGTGAGAGTTGTTTTAAATATTTGTAAAATTAATTTCTAATTTACATAAGACACATGGGTCCAGTACACATACAAACATTGATCATGTGAAATTACCACTCATGGACATAAGACTAACAAACACTAAGGTAACGATAAGAGTAGCTTCTTGTCACGTTGTCCCCAAAGAGGTCGCATGTGGCAAATGGTACCTATTTATTTTCATAGGTAAAGAGACCGTCTCCACGCCAATCGTTTCAGTTGAAATGTGGGGTTTTGCTGCTCACGAGGTGGCTGGTATGCATTTCTTGTGAAGGCTGAGTAAGCTATGCTGGGTTTGAAATAAACACCGCAATATAAAATCATTTCCGACACCCTCGGTGGGAGTCAAACCAGAGGTCATGACATACAATGTAAGCATTATACAAACTGAGCTATGGTATGAAAAGTATTCATAAAAAAAACACTGCTACAGATAGATTATATGCACAACGCAACACGACTAAGCTACACATAAAGTGTAACATCTTGCCGCGTTATTTCCGATGTGTTTCGCATGTGGCGAATGGAACCTATTTATTTTTACAGATAAGACCGGCCATATACCAACCACTTCAGTTCAAGTGGGGGTTTCCCAGATCCTGAGACGGCTGGTACTCATTTCTTGTAAAGGCTGAGTTACCCTTGTTTGTATTTTATTTTGGGGCTTGAAATGAACACTGAAATGTAAACACATTTTTGACAACCACCTTGGGATTCGAAGCCGAGCTCTCGGCATGGAATGCAAGCACTCTACCAACTGAGCCATCGACCGAAAGTAGATGGAAGTTTCTTAAATGAACAGCTTATTCTTCATGCTCCGTCGGGGAATTGAACCCGGTATCTCTGATTAGCAGTGCAAGGATAGTTTGAGCGCGGACAGGATATAAACGGGACGCAATTACGTGGCTTGCTATTGCCATTTAACGCTGGAAATGGGGCGGCTCCTCCCCCCTGCTGTCTCCACACGGGATCCTCCACAGCGGGGTGATGTATGGGACCAAGGACCCGGGTCACCGCTTGGTAGTATGGCGTAGCAAAACTAGTTCAAATTGATTTAAAAATTTAGAAAAAAATGTGAATAATGATGGATAATGTTGTGCGAGTCATGAATCTAGACTACATTCTCAAAAGTCTAATCTAATTTAATCTAATCTAAGTTGCAAAATATATGTATCATTAGATATTCACATTATATGCATTTTTACAAACAGGTACGTATAAGTTCGCGCTTAAACATGCCGCATGTGGTCCTACAATATAAAATCCCGAAACTCAAATGAACATACACCCTGCAACTCCTGCCGACCTTCCCTACAACAGGGGTGACATTGGCCAAGTAAACCATTTTTACAGCATAGGTGGTCAGCCGCATAACAACCTATAAGTCAAGGAACATACACGACAAATTACATTTTTTAAAATCAATAAATAATAACAAGTATGGACATCAAAACTAAAACAGAGAACAAATTCTTATTTAACAAACCCTAGCCGCCAACATTACAGATCAACCGCCATTTGACCGGTCCGTAGTCCAGGTGGTAACACTTCGGACTCGTAACTGGAAAGTCGTGGGTTCGAATCCCGGTGGAGCACAACAAATATACCATTTATATTTTCAAATTTGCTCTTCGCTGGGTTGAAAAATTCATAAACCTTTACCAAAGACCGGCCATCAAAAGGTCCATCCAGCCTAACAACAACTGGGTCTTGCTTGAGAATTGGCGCTTTCTACAGCGACGATCAAGCTCGCAGAGGGCTCTTGAGGTGTGATACACACAAAAACAGCGCTCACCAAATAAATCAGCCTAATTTAATTTCTTTCTATCCTTACATACTTCTCTCATTTCCTTCAGAGTCATAACCGTCTTCATACAAGCTCTCCTTTTATTATGACTCTGGATATTCCATTCATAGGAAATTTTGGATATTTGGTCCATCCATACCTTCCTCTACCACGACATCCTTCTATTCTTGCAACGTATACTTTCTTCGTCAGTCTTTCCTCATTCATTCTCTCCATATGCCCAAACCATCTTAACAAACTTCTTTTAATCTTCATTTTTACACTTTCTCTTGCACCACATTCTTCTCTTACAAAATCATTCCCCTCTATCACTCCGTTTTTCCCCAATCATACTTCTTAGAAAGTCTATTTCAACAGTATGGACCTTACTAATTTCACTTTTATTCACCGTCCAGGCTTCACTTCTATACATTAAGGTGGGTAACATTATCAATTTAATTAATTATTTTAATAGTTTATTGTCAATCATCATGTAATTATTTTGTTTACCTTGCTGCGGAATTTCATTAAAATATGTTTTCAATGCTGGCAACAATGACCTTGATTACCGACGTATTTTATTGGTCAATTTAAATTTGGAACAACCATTTCTTTAGAGCTGCATGCATGTCACTTTGTAAGTGCAAAAGTTTTTTACCTACCAGCGTATATTTTTATAACAACGATTTTTAATACTGGCAATAATGACCTTGAGTACTGACGTATATTAATACGCTGCCTTAGTTCTTGTTTGCCATATACGCCATTGAGAAAATTTTACAAGAGCAATGTTTGCATGTGCACTGAACCAATGTGTCTTATGAAAACAAGAAATTTATTTAAAAATATTTAAAAGAACTCTCACATTATCGAGTTTTACGGTTTTTCCTAGCTCAGATTGTGTAGAATTTGAATGCTGGCAACTTTGCATAAAAATTACATCTACAAAAAATACCTACGTACATTTTAAACAAGGAGAATTTAATAAAAACTATTTTTAACATTGGCAATAATTACGTTGAGTACCGACGGTTTTCATTGGTGGATTTAAATTTGTAACGATCATTTTTTTAAAGCTGCAAGTAGGTATGTTTCTTTTTATGTAACCAAGTTTTATACCTACCAGCGTATATTGTAATAAAAACAATTTTTTAGCACAGGCAATAATGGCCTTGAGAATTGACGTATTTTATTGGTTGATTTAAATATGGAACGACCATTTTTTTTTTATAGTTGCATGTATGTAACTTTTTAAGTACCTAAGTTTTATACCTACTAGCGTACATTAATTTATAACAACGATTTTCCGGACTGGCAATAATGACCTTGAGTACAGACGAGTTTCATTGGTTGATTTAAATTTGGAGCAACTATTTCTGAAAGCTACGTAACAGAGTAAACCCTTTATGCACCTACATAAGCACTGCTCTTATTTAGGAATATAACAAACTACTGTTACGAATACCTAGTTGCGTATTGTGGAGGTTTGTGTGTGTAAGTTCTCAGTGTCTCAAAACAAAGCAACCCAACACGCTACGCAACACACACCACAGCACTACTCAGCTAACGACCCTGCAACGGGATGAGGACAACTGCCACATCACCAACACCTCTGCGGCACTATAACAAGTGTCAAAGACCCCTAGAGTCCCTTGAATCTAGGGAGTCTCCCGCACAGGCTTCCTTAAAAAAAAGTCTGTAAAGTCTCTCTAGAAATAAACAAATGGTAGATTCGTTCGAGATTGCTCGAGTGTTTGGTCGCATGTTCTAGTAAAGTCTCGCACGTACCAACTCTCAATAATTCGATAAAGATCTTTATTCGTGCTTTAAAATAAGGACCAGAACTAAAAAAAAAAATACGCCATTGAATTATGAAGGTAAAAAAGTGACCACGCTGACCGCGCCAGTTGTCCACAGCCGTAAACAAAGCCTGCATTATCATTATTCTCGAAGCGCCGCCAACCTACATGCACCCCGCGGCACGTACAAAAATAAATGCTAATTAAGCTTTCAAATTAACAGCAATGTTGTCTTTATGACACCCCAGCGCGCCCATAAGATAATTTTATAATTACGTTAATTTATTTGTGGAAAAAACGTGTTTGCTCCATGGTTATTTTTTTTCACAAACACAAGAACCTTACCTACATCTACGAGTACATAGAGCGTAATATTTTTTAGTATATGAAAAAAAAAATGTAACTTTGATCGTAGAGGCGTGCATTCCATACGGGCGCATGCGCCTAATAGGTAGGCAATATTCGGTAAAAACCCAGTTAAGCTTGATATTCATAAAATTCAAAATTTAAGTTCGATTGGTGCCATCGTTAGTACTTCAGTCAATTTCAAATGAGTTATTTTGAAGGAATGGAAGAAAATATTTACTCTGAGATGAATTTACCTATACCCTATGCACGCGCCTGTTTAACTGTATACTGCCGCCATTGCACTAGGGTTGGTCGATACCTCCGCTGATGTGCCTCCACTTTTTTCTGTCCTTGCATTTTTTTTTTGAAATATGAGAATATGAAATATCCTCAGTTATACGTATTCCTTGGCTTATAGGTTAGTATGACGCTGACCGCCCGTACTGTAAAAAAATGATTCACTTTGCCAATGCTACCTTTGTTACAAAGAGATATTACATTTAAGATTCATAATCAATACATTCCCATAAGCAGACACGTATAAATTCGCGTTTAAACATGCCGCATGTGGACCTACAATATAAAAACCCAATCTCAAATGAAGACTGCAACTCTTGCCGACCTTCCCTGAAACAGGGGTGACATTGGCAAAGTGTACAATTTGTACAGTATGGGTGGTCAGCCTCATACCAACATATAAATCAAGGCACATAATTCGTTAAAAAAAACTTCAACCTTGTTTTATAAATATTCCACTTTAATGTACTCAAACTTTCTAAAACTCAAAAAAAGTCATACATATACAATAAAATATTCAGTAGACACCAGAGACGTTTATTTTTCGCACTGCAAAATTTTCAGCACAAAAAAAAAGCACCTGCGTAGGTAAATCATTAGTACGCGATATTTTTCATGATAAAAATATAAAACTCGTATTTCACGGAGTCGGGGCGCAAAAAACATATTTCACCTAAAAGTTTTCTTTTTGTTTTCTGTAATCAAATTTTCGGTTGGGCGTTAAATTGGCGGTAGAGGTGAAAATTCATGGTCTTCACACCTGGTAAAAAAATGTATGGAAACGAATCTAGCGCTTCTGGGGAGCGTTTTAGTTTACCATCATTTTTAGTTTACCATGGTGGACTTTACATGTAAGGTTCTATACTTGGGGTGCTTGTATGCAAATGATGGAACCCTAGGGGTGTTGAGTTAAGGATCTACCCTAAGAGAAACTCGAACTGGTGGTTTGACATTGATTCTTTGAGAGCTTAACCCCTCAAAGGGGACTTCGGTTAGTCAACTAACAGATATTCAAATATTCCATTACAGCATGTAAATGCAGAGGGTATGCTCAATCCTCCTCATACCCGTCCTGTATGAAAGTGTCAGAAAGACCCACAGCACATGGACGCTCATGCAAAGCTTTATATTAGGTCTTCCCGTGAAGAAAAAGCAACGACACGATAAAACAAGAACCTCTAGGTCAGAGGCGTGCCCATGACTTTAAAAGTAAGTGGTTCGATGTTACTATTAGAGAGTATGCGAAAACTAACTAAGAAATTGGTTCTATAATACGCGCGTATATTGGGGCTGTAGGGTTGGCGTAAGGGGGTCGACCTTACGCCAACCACTTCAGTTAAAGTGGGGGTTTCCCAGCTCCCGAGAGGGCTGGTACTCATTTTTTGTGAAGGCTGAGTAAACCTTTCCGGTACTTTAATTTTGGGTTTGAAATAAACATCGAAACGGGAAATCATTTCTGACACCCTCGGTGGGATTCAAGCCCTAGCTCACGGCATGGAATGCAAGCACTCTACCAACTGAGCTATCGACCGGACGTCTAGCCTTGTGATTATTTTTGTGAAATAAGTTGCAATGCTCAATTTTAAAGTTACAATGATTTTTTTTAATCTATCCCCATTATTCTACTTAGCTATTGCATTATCTACCTAACACTCGGTGCGCCTGTTGTCTAGACTATTTTCTTGCCACTCTTCCACGCCCCGCATTGTCTGCAATACATGCCACTTTTTTAGCGAGCCGGGCGTCCGCCCTGCGCCTTCCGCTGCTGTCTGCGCCCTGGGGCGGCGCGCCACGCAGACAAAGAGGTTCGGAAGCGGATATTTGGCTTCGTGGTGTGTTGAGGGGGGACACTATACGCTCCTGGCTAACTCAAAGCTGCCATTAAAAATTTGAGGTGTTTTTTGCAAGGATTTTCCATTGAAAAATGCATAAATTTAAACCTTTAAACAGACCAAAACCAATCATTACTTTCGTGCCCATGATAATGATCTGTAATCTATAATGTAAGTTGCAAAGATAATATTATATTACCTACATGTATTTTCATAAACAGACACGAACAAGTTTGCCTCGCAAATGTGGCGTTTGTACTTACAAAATGAAAACCCAAGTCTTAAATGAACATAGCCACTGCCGTTAAAGTGGGGGTTTCCCAGCTTCAGAGGATGCTTGTTCACATTTTTTGTGAAGGCTGAGTACACCTTGCCGGTTTTTATTCTGGTTTTGACATATTCACCAAAATGGGAAATCATTTCAGACACCCTCGGAAGGGATTGAACCCTTGTTCTCTCTACCTACTGAGCCATCGACCGGACTTTTTACGAGCTTAGTCGTCGCTACAAAGCACTAATTCTCTAGCAAGACCCAGTTGCTGTTAGTCTGTATGAACCTTTGGTGACCGGTCTTCGGTAAAGGTATATGAATTTTTCAACCAAGCAACGAGCATATCGATACCTTAAAGGTAAAAACTGATTAAGTGACTATCACTCTAACATGGGCTACTCAGATATAATTGCCTTTTTACTATTTTCTACGCGAGAAAACACTAAAAAAATGTACAATTCCTTTAGTTTAGAACTTTTACATGAGCATTTACTTATCATAAGTTCACTAACTGAGAAGTTACCCGCAATAAAATGTTTTATCCACGATTTTTCAGATCCGTGAATCAGCACTTATTCAGTTTTACCCTTTCAAGTTGGCACTATTTGAAAATATAAATTGTATATTTTTTGTGCTCCGCCGGAATTCAAACCCACAACCTTACAATTACGAGTCCGAAGTGTAACTACTGCACTACGGAAAGGTCAATGTTTTTTGTTGTTGTACCATAACTAGTTTTTTTTTTTAAAGAAATCCTGTGCGGGAGACTCCCTAGGTTTTAAAGACTCTAGGGGTCTATGAGCCGCAGAGTCGACGCTACAAAGCGCCAATACTCAAGCGCGACCCAGGTGCTGTGAGGCTGGATGGACTTTTTAGTGACCGGTCTTTGGAAAAGGTTGTATGAATTTTTCAACCCAGCGAAGAGCAAATTTGAAAATATAAATTGTAGGTATGTTTTTTGTGCTCCGCCGGGATCCGAATCCACAACCTTCCATTTACGAATCCGAAGTGTTGCCACTGGACTACGGACCGGTCCAAGAACACTTTATCAAATATATATATATTTATTTTTTTAATGGAAACAAAGTTCCAATTCACTTATCAAATATTCTCAAAGCAGATATAGATATATTATGTATCCTACCGTACTATGTCGCGATATTGTAAAGCCTACGCACAATTTGCAGCATTATCAATCAATGGAGGTCCACCGCTTCTCTAGCATAGTGAGCCGACACTTCTTGCCTCACAGACTGGAAGTTCGTTAGCCTGGCCAGAGTGTTTTTCATTAGAGGAAGACGAAGAAGAAGAAGGGAAAAGGTCAGCCTGCTTTAGGGGCCGATAATGAAAAGGCTCGGTCGAAGGCGGGTCGGCTTAAAGGCTGTTGAGACGGAGGCAGTACGAAAGCTCTGTTGGTAGAGAGCTTGCGTTCCATGGCATCGAGGATGTCAGAAATGATTTCCCGTTTCGGTGTTTATTTCAAAACCCAAAATAAAACACAGCAAGGTTTACTCAGCCTCAAAAGAAATGAGTACCAGCCCCTTCGAGAGCTGGGAAACCCCCACTTCAACTGAAGTAGTTGGCGGCTCAGAAGGTCGTCCTAGAACTTTATCCTTCCAGGATTCGAAACGGTTTTTGGATGTCTCATCCTTGACGCAGCTCAAGAAAATGGCTAGCACAAACGCAATTAAGCTACACATATAGTATAACTTCTAGCCGCGGTATTTTGAAAGGTTTTGCAAGTGACGAATCGGGACCTAATTGTTTTTACGCTTAAGGGGGTCAGCCTCACACCAACCATTAAAGTTGAAGTGCGGATTTCCCAGGTCCCGAGGCGGCTGGTTCTCATTTTTTGTTAATACTAGGTAAACATTTTCGGTATTTATTTTGGGTTTGAAATAAACAGAGACAGACACCCTCGGTGGGGATCGAACCCTTGCTCTCGGCATGGAATGCAAGCATTCTAGTGGACTTTTTACGAACTTAAAAAACGCGAATTCTCAAGCAAGACCCAATTGCTGTCTGTAACGCTGGATAGACCTTTGGTGATGGGTCTTTGGTAAAGGTAAATTAATTTTTCAACCCAGCAAAGAGCAAATATTAAAATGTGAATGCCATATTTTTTTGTGCTCCACCTGAAACCTTCCATTTACGAGTCCAAAGTGTTACCACCAGACTACGGACTGGTCTTACTTAAAGTTACTAAGTCATTAACTTGCTGTACTAAAACACTTGTACACTGTCTTTTTGTTTAAAAAAAAAACGCAAAAAAAAAACGGAACTAAGCTACAAATATAGTGTAACTTCTTGCCGCGTTATCCCCGAAGGAATCACAGAGAGGGCTGGTACTCATTTCGTGTGAAGGCTGATCAAACCTTGAGATCGAACCCTTTGCTCTCGGCATGGAATGCAAGCATTCTACCAATTGAGCTATCAACCTTTTTACAAGCTTGTTCGTCGTCGCTTCAAAGCGCCAATTCTCAAGCAAGCCCCAATTACTGTAACGTTGGATAGACCTTTAGTGACAGGTCTTTGGTAAAGGTGAATGAATTTTTTAGCCTAACGTAGAGCAAATTTGAAAATATGAATGCCATATTTTTTGTGCTCCACCAGGAACCTTCCATTTACGAGTCCAAAGTGTTACCATCAGACTACGGACTGGTTAAAGTTACTAAGTCATTTACTTGCTGTCCTAAAACACTTGTACACTGTCTTTTTGGTATAACTTGGTATAAGCGAGTGAAGGGCAGATTACTGAAACAGGCTTCACAATCAATAATCTGGTCTCTTCTTTGACCGCTAATGGAGGGCGGCCAGGAATTTCCCGAAAAGCCTGCAAAGCCTTGCGGAATTCTGACCGTCCCTCCACAGCCATACAATATCATTAGACGGCTATGGTAGCGTGCGTGTACGTACATACAAACTCGTGTCTTTTTGCTGAAAGTGAAATGAGATGTTCAGAAAAACGAGACAAATCTTTTAATAA
The DNA here is from genome assembly GCA_951799405.1 of Agapetus fuscipes. NCBI lineage: Eukaryota > Metazoa > Arthropoda > Insecta > Trichoptera > Glossosomatidae > Agapetus > Agapetus fuscipes. The sequence continues at coordinate 10,846,339 of OX637355.1, read as the reverse complement.
AAAAATCAATTTTTAGACGTTCCAATCCCTGAATTGAAATAATATTTGAGTACGTACTACACCATCGATGATTTTTGTTGTTGTTGTTGAAAGGTTATTAATTGATGATATTAATATCTGTTTCTGACTAGCCAAAATAGGTTGGTGAATTGCATTACTCTTCACAAATCTATTTAAAAAAAAAAAAAAAGGTTGATGTATTGATATAGTAATGTGTTAGCGCGAACATACACGTGTCTGTTTGTGAGTATGCTTTTGATAAGATTTTTAAATGTTTAAATATATTTGCAGCTTAGATACGATTACATACTTGACCTATCGGCTGTAAGCCAACAAATCTAATTTCATAATATTCAATTTATTATTTAAAAAAAATATAAAGAAGAAAAATGCCCGTAAAGGTCTTACATAAAAATTCTAATACATACATTAAAATGCTTTGTTAAAAAAAAAATTTTTTTATTTCTTTCAAAATATTTTGTTTCAAGCTTTCCTGGTAAAAAATATACGTTTCAAAAATATGTATTTTACAAGATGTTGACATTTTTAAATTCGGTTCCAAGAATTATTTTAGCAATTTGAGAAGCTTTTAGTTTCACATGTTCTCAGAAGTCACTTGTTATTTCCAGTTCAAGTTTAATATAGATGCTAAAATTGGAATATTGAGAATATCATAACTTTCAGAGTACTTTGGTATTTTGAAAAAACATAAAAAAATATATATTTTGAAAAACGTTCACAACATATATTCTTCTTCAGTAAATAAGTATTTTTTAATGATCCTTTTTTATCACCAGTTTTTTTGTAAAAGGCGGCAGGAATTGTAAAGTTTATGTTCATGTGAGGTAAGGTTTAAATTGTATACACATACACATGTAGCATGCGTAAGCGCGAACTTAAACGTGTCAGCTTACAATGACGTCTCAAATGTCAAGATATCTTTGCAACATTCATTATAGATAAAGTCCGGTCGATAGCTCAGTTGGTAGAGTGCTTGCATTCCATGCCGTGAGCTCGAGTTCAAATCCCACCGAGGGTGTCAGACATGATTTCCCGTTTCAGTGTTTATTTCAAACCCCAAAATAAAATACCGACAAGGTGTACTCAGCTTTCACAAGAAATGAGTACCAACTTCTTCGGGAGCTGGGAGACCCTCACTTCAACTGAAGTTCTTGGCGTAAGGCTGGCCTTCTTACCTGTAAAATTAAATAGGTTCCACTCGCCACATATTTACAACTCCTTCTGGGATAACGTGGCAAAAAGTTACGCTATATGTGTAGATTAGTTGCAAGTTGCGTTTCCTTTATCTCGAAGCTACTCATATCTATCCTTCATCATCACGATTGCAATAATGTGTATCACTTTGAATCACCACTTCCATAAATCGCCTTCCTGACGTATGTATCATCACCCTACATGTTGTTATGTAGTTTCACCATTTTGTGGGCAACAGCATCCATCTTCCCCTACTCAGTTCTACTCACCTGCACCATACATCACTCTTCCTGATCAGAGTGTACATCTTTTTCAGTGTACCTAGCACTGTTTGAAGATTTCTTATATTTTCTCCATTTATTATTTAGTCGTGCCACGACAAATCAGCCAACGATAACTCGGCCACAGACAACTTGTCCATTGACAAATCAGTCGCACGACAGTTCGTCCGCAAGAATTTTCGGTCACAAACGACTCGTTTATAGATACATCGGTCACGGTCAATTCTGTCTCACGACAGTTTATCCACACGACTTTTCGATCAATGGCATTTCGAATACATACAATCCAGACCTAAACACAGCTCCATCACAAAAAACTTGCTGTCCAAAAAACCTTTGTAAGAACTGTACTGCTAGGGTTTCTCATACTCGTATTTTCCATTTTTTTTTGTAAATTTTAAATTAGAATTTTTATTTGATTTTAATGTTTATCTATTTAGCCGAACTGCCTTGAAACTCCTGGAGACTCATCTTGCAGACATGATGTCTTCAAAATCTTCTCCTGTATCTGCTCTCACTATGTCTTATATTCATCAGGATTTGTTTAATTCGATCACGAAATGTTTGTAACTGATCATTCTGAGAACTTTCATTTTGGATGATATTAAGAACTGTATAGCTCGACAGCTGAGATACAAGTCTGACGCTACAGATAGCTTTGGCCCTTTTGATATCAGGCATATGGACTGTTCTTCAATCTCTGAGAACACACGGCACATGCGAGACCTTACTAGAATACTCGAGCAATCTCAAATAATACAAATACTTATATTGTAAAAAAATATTTAAGTACCTACATCTAGAGACTTCACAGACTCACACAGACACAGAACAAATAATCACACATTCGTAACATTATGATAAATCCTTAGATTCTGTTCGTATTTGTACTAGCTTCTACTGTATAATTTTTTATAGGTCTTAACAATTTAACTTAAAAAAATAAACTTAACAAATTGAAACGCACAAATGCATCCAGTCTATGGCTGAAAGCAAGTCATTAAAATTCACAATAAGTAATTTTATTCTATGGGCATCACAAAGGCAGTTTTCCCATAGCATACCTATATTTGCCTACAACGGCTTTGCTTTCAAAACCCTGAATATAAAACTTTTAATTTAGACTCAATCACAGCTTTTTCAGAAAACGTATAGAAAATATAGCAGCGCATCTGGAATGCGTTTTAGTTTCAATACAGTTTTGGTACAACGCTTGAGTTTAGACTTAAAATTGCATACTTGGGGTTCAGAATGTGAAGAGCCTTTTTTGTCCCCACCAGTGACGCTGGAGTTGCAAACTTTAATTCATTGTTGGCGACCGGCCTTAATGGTTCACCCTGTTTTTGTTTTGTGTACTGGATTTTTTTTTTGCTGTTGCTGCAAACATTGACTCAACTGATTTCTGCAACTTGTTTGGAAAAGTTTATTTGCGGGAATTCGCATCAATTAATTTGCGGAGTTTTTTAATTGTTTTTATTTTTTTTTCATTTGTGATTTGAATTTTCTCGATTGTGGTCTGATCGATAGCTCAGTTAGTCAGTGGACTATGGTACTCATTCATCAAACAACTCATTGATCTAAAGATGATGTTCAGCAATCATGAAGTTATTCCAGCATATTAGAAGTTATTCCAGCTGGACGTATCGTCCCCTTAGTGCTTGTTTATATTATCTCCAGCAGAAATAATTTCACATGAGCAATGTTTGGATGTGTACTTGACCAATGTACTATATGTAAACTGGAAACTGATTAAAAAATATATTTCAAACAATTTTTTACATTATTATGTTTTACGTGTTTTTCTTAGATTGTGTACATTGTGATTCTTAAAAAACTTTTATTGAAAAATCATCTTTAAATCAAATGATAGATAAGCCAAACAAGCACTGGGAGGACGGTATATCTATAGACTAGTGGCGAAAGGTTCCATACAAGCCGATTTCAATCGGTTTCCCGTTTAAAATGAGGCAAAAATGATAATAAAGTAGACTGCATGGTTTCAATGGGGGAAAAATACGTATTGTTTCTTTGGTTTTAAATGTATTTTTTGAAAAAAAAAGTAATGTATTTACTTTGTGCCTTTATTTTTTAACTACTTTGTTACATCATTTTAAAAGGGAAGCCGATGGGAACCGGCTTGTTTGGCACCCTTCGCCACTGCTATAGATATCTCATTAACTACAATCTCAGCAAATCTTTGATGACTCATTCTAGAAACATCTTATTTTGGTGTACTTCTATCAAAGATTGATGATCATCATGGGTATTTTGGGCTCGATTGGGCTATATTTGGGCTTCTTCATTGTCTGGAGTCTGAGTATGGCATCTGTGGTACTGTCATCGAATGGCTGCGCTCGTACCTGAATCATAGAAGGTGGTCTATTAGGCTTAAGTCTGACTCAACCAAAGAAGATCTTGTTTCTCAAGGAGTACCCCCAGGATCAGTCCTTGGTCCAATCCTCTTTATCTTGTACATTGGCTGTATTGATAATATTTTGGAGGAGTGTGGCATGCGAAGCTATGCATATGCTGATGATCGTGTCCTCGTTGGTTTTTGCAGTCCCGACAAAAAAGACGATCTTTTGGCCAGGACCACCCATTGCTTGGAAAGACTCACAAACGTAATGGCCTATAGACGTCTCAAACTGAATCCAACCAAGACTGAGTTCATGTGGGTCGCCTCTCAGGGTCGGCAGCACCTCTTGGGTACTCAGCCAATCTTTTTCTCTGGTGCAAGCATAATACCATCCTCTACCATATCCGTCCTTGGTGTCTTACTAGACGGAGCACTATCGATGGAGGCACAAGTGTCCAGGACAGTGAGCACAGCTTTCTTCTATATCCGCCAATTGAGCCTCATCTCAAGATGTTTGCCTGTGGATGCTGTCAAAAGCCTCGTAGCTGATTTCGTCGTCTCCCGATTAGACTACTGCAATATCATATATGCTGGACTACCGCAGAAATTGTTTGATCGGCTGCAAATGGCTTTCAATGCTGCTGCCAGGGCAATTTTTCGACAGGGAAAGAGCTGTCATATTTCGCCACTGCTGAGAGAACTGCACTGGCTGAGGGTCCGAGAGAGGGTGAAATTTAAGTTGTGTCTCACTGTACATAGGGCCCTGAACGGCACTGCACCCCCATGTCTCGCTGAGCTATGCTCTGTCGATGGGACTTCAAAAAGACCACTACGCTCTGCCCTTACTGCTGTCAACAAGGTTATAGTGCCCAATAGAGCAAACACATCAAATTTTGCAGACAGAAGCTTTGCGGTGGCCGGGCCGGTGGCCTGGAACAATTTGCCCATCGGTGTTCGCGCGAACCAGCCTACCACCACCTTCAGAAAGGAACTGAAGACACTACTTTTCTCCAGAAGCCATGGCGCCCTTAAGATGGTCCTGGACCATTAAATGGCGCCACAGGAAAGAAATCATTCATCATCATTATCATCATCGAAACAGGGACTCTAGGAATATGAACAACGAAATCTTCTCTACATTTTCTTCATCTCATTATGTTGACTAATTCACAGTCCTCTCTTGACTCTTAAACTTCAGTTCGCAACGCAGCGCAACTAAGCTACACTTATACTGTAACTTCTTGCCTGCGTTATCACTGAAGGGGTCAAATGTGGTGATTCGGGACCTATTTATTTTTACGAGTAAGGGAGCCGGCCTCACAACAACCACTTTCAGTCGAAGTGGGCGTTCCCCAGCTCCCGGAGGGGCTGGTTCTCATTTCTTGTGAAGGCTTAGTAAACCTTGAGATCGAACCCTTGCTCTCGGCATGGAATGCAAGCATTCTACCAATTGAGCTATCGACCTTTTTACGAGCTTGGTCGTCGTCGCTACAAAGCGCCAATTCTCAAGCAAGACTCAGTTGCTGTAAGGCTGGATGGACCTTTGGTGAGCGGTCATTGGTTAAGGTTTCTGAATTTTTCAACCCAGCGAAGAGCAAATTTGAAAATATAAATGTTATATTTTTTGTGCTCCGCTGGGATTCGAACCCACAACCTTCCATTCAGAGTCCGAAGTGTTACCACTGAGCTACAGACCAGTCAATAAATTAGAATATCAATAAACTTGATTTATTTTGTGGACATCTTTGTGTGAATCAAAGTAAATAAAAAAAGCAAGTGCTTTAAAGAAAAAAAAACTGACTTTATGGAATTTCGACATTAAATGTAGTGTTCCATAAAAAAAATTCTTTTTTCTTTGAAGCACTGGTTTCTTTCATCTATAATAATAATCTATAATCTAAGTTGCAAGGATATATTCATTTAAAGCTCTCAGATGTATGCCCACAAACCAACAAGTGTAGTTCGCGCTTACAAATAATGAATGTGTACTTACAAATAAAATCCAAACCTCAAATGAACATAAGCCCCACAACTTTTGCCGACCTTCCCTGAAACAGGGGTGACATTGGCAAAGTGAACCATTTTTTACAGTATGGGTGGTCAGCCTCATACCAACCTATAAGTCAAGGAATATGAATAATAAATTACATTTAAATATAAAAAAGAACAAAACCTTACAAAGAAATCTATACAAAAAAAAAAAAAAAAAAAAGTCAAAAATTTCCTATGCAAAAAATGTAGCAAATGAATACACCAACATTAGAAATCAACATTGCAGATTAGCCGCCACTTCTTCCTGTCCTTGCATACTTCTTTCATTTCATCCAGAGTCATAACCTTTTTCATACAAGTCCTCCTTTTATTATGACTCTGGATATCCCAGTCATTCGCTATTTCAGAGATTTGATCCTTCCATACTTTTCTCGGTCTTCCTCTACCATCAAAATAAAATATAATAAAAAGTATCAAAACGTCTTCATAAAACAAGATTAATGCCTTGCGAGGCTCAAGTCATGGAGGGCTGCAGTAAAAAATGGCATTGCATTAACTTAATCAAGAAGTTATGTGGGATCACACTCACCAGCCTAATCACGAGGGGACAGTCATAATCCCGTGACGGATATTTCTAATAAAATGTGCGCTTAATTTTTGCCACCCTTTGTACTTGTGGATGAAGAATAGGGGTGATACGGTCAAGAGAAAAACAACCCCAAAGCTGCGCAGAAAATCCTATGAGAAAGATGAGTCCCACCCCCTTCTATCCAATCTTTATAATGCTTGTATACTGAATCTTATGAATCATGAAGATTTTATTTTACGTATTGGTGTATACCGTTGTGTTTTTAGGGTTCGAAAGTCTATAAATTAACAAAACTGGTCTTCTTTCATGGATATTTATTTTACACTTAGATTCATTTAACAATTTATATTTATTTTTTTAACAATTCACATTTATGGTTTGGCACTTTAAATTTACTTCACAGTTGGTCTTCACTTACTATCTCTTTTTTGTTCGAAAGCAGAGCGACGTATATGGACTGACTCTTGCAAGCCGCTTGCAGCCTTTTATACTCCTAAAGACAGAAGTTGCTAGAAGCCAATTTTGCTAGAACCTTTCAGAACAAAAAGCTTCCAGTAGGTACATAATTGAACATCTCTTTCCTACTAGGGATCTGTAATAATTACTCCAACTCTCATCGGCGTTTAATACACCTACCTACCTACCTAACATTAATAGTATTTGTTATTTACATAAAAATACTGACTAACAAAATCATTTTGATTTCTACTCCATACAATATCATTTCTGTTTCAGGGAATGTCGGCAAAAAATATTATGTAGAAATTGCCATGATGATCTCCAATTTTCATTGAAGAGGTACAATAACAAGAACAAGCAGCATCGGAAATTAACTAGATGGATAAATATTATCAAAATGACAAGAAAAATATCATGAAATTATAAGGAATCTTCTTTCTTTTTTTCAGGAACAACATAATTCAATAAAAAAGAGGGAAAAAAACGAGTATTTTTTCTTTAAAACGTGTATGACAGTTAATTCAAAGTATATGGACTATTTTAATTTATTTTTAGATTAGTATGCGGCTGACTACCCTTACAAATGGTTCACTTTACCGACGTATCTTCACTTCCCTTTTCAGGGAAGGTCACGTAAAAATTGCAGGGAGTTACTGGAGAGTAGTTTTCCGGGATCTGTTGTCGTGGTCTGAGCAAGTAGGAGCTTCCGGACGTTTCACTCATGTCTACGATGGACTTTTTCAGCGTGAAAGTAAATCAATGAACATGATCTTGATGAAACTGGTGTTGCACGGTGTATGTTTATTTGAGGCTTGGATTTTATTTTTTGAGTACACATGTAGCATTTTTGTAAGCGCGAACTTACGCGTATCAAATTACTTGTGAGCATGCATTTAATATGAATTTTTAATGTTAATTTACCTTTGCAACTATTATAGATTTCAACATTAGATACTATCATTTGGGAACAATCATTCGTTCCAAAATGGCCTAGCGCGACCCGCAAAGGCAGTAATAAATGCTATCATCTGAGCTTAAAATGAATGGTGATCTCCGTCCGGGCTCCCTGTAGTTTTTTCCTCCACTTTCTCTATTTGCGCTCCATCTCCTCCATTCTTTCCATTTGCGGTGGTCCAGTCTTTTTCACGCATTTCCCAAAATGATGTGACTTCAAGAAGTCGTGGGAGGATCAGGCTGAAAGGGTACGAACACAAATTACTGAGATTGGAAATGTACAGGACGGGAGATGACCCTTAAATTGAGCCGTAAAAATATATTCTGGCCAAATCTCACATGAAAACTAAAGGGGAAAAACCAGAAATATAAGCCAAAATAAGAAAACAATCTACAAATGCCATTTAGTGGCATATGTGTGTATCTAAAGCTCTGCAAAATTTGTAATGCAACAACAGTCGCTATCACAGTTTATGGCGGTATTTCCGGTTTTTTTGTGACGGCAATGCCTATGAGAAATACAGGAATTCAAATTTATCATTTTTATGTACTTAAAATGTTTTTCAACTGACATATTATCTTGTTCTTCCCTTGTAATCTTCTCCAAGTTAAGCCAATTTTATTCAATAACGATTACTTAAAATACTTCAACTTGGGTTAACTAAAAACCGAAAAGTCCCGAAGTGACAAGCCTCACTTCGGGACTAAAAATGTAATGTTAATTACATTTTTAGTCCCGAAGTAATTAAAAATTAAAATAATTAAAAATGTTCAGTTTGTGGCAATTTAGATTTATCTTTATATGAAAAAAAAATTAAACAGCTGCTGTCAGGGAAGACGACGTCAACTTGAACATCGTTAGTTAACTAACTAGAGATATTAACAGGTGAAATTTAGTGAGTTAAATATTTAATAATGTTTCATTTTACCTAACTTATATATATTATTGGCAAAGTGTTTATATTTGTTCTGTTTTCTAAATCTCTAATGATGGTTTAAGGACCGGAAACGTTTGCAAATTGTTATATTTAAAAATTATAATCAAGTGTTTCCAATTAAGGAAATTTAATTTTATTGATTGTAGAGGCATCAACTTTGTAATCGTTCATCTTAGAAGATAAAAAGAAAAAACAACTTTGTTTTCGATTACTATGAGTATATTTTAATTCCACAACCAGTTTCGCAAACATCCGTTCGGATCATCGGGTGGTTAAATTAATACTGTGTCAGGTGGTTAAATTAATCATTTAACCACCTGATGATGCGAACGGATGTTTGCGAAACCGGTTGTGGAATTAAAATATACTCATAGTAATCGAAAACAACGTTGTTTTTCTTTTTATCTTTTAAAGGAAATTTAAGTTATTTCTTAAAGTGTAAAGACGTGTATTTTCACAGAAATAATCCGAGGATTAAGTGAACGGGTAAATAGAGCCCAGAAACCAAACCGATGGCATATTTTATCTGGACGTGCAAAGCCGGACCATGCACTGGGAGTATAGGAAATCCTTCAATGTGGCTAGAAGCTTTAGATAAGTGCGACTTTTACCCTGCTCCCCATACAGCAGGGAGAGAAAATAAAGCGTTTGCTGTTTTAACGTAGTCGTTTGCTTTCAGTTTATCAAGACCAATCGCTTTATTAAGCGCCAAATTTCTCTCAATCGAACACAACTAAGCTACACATATAGTGTAAATTCCTGCCGCATTATCCCAGAAGGATCTCTGCGAGTGGAACCTTTTTATTTTTTGCAAAATAAGGGGATAGTTGTCTAATGGACATTTCACATATTCGTTTGTGGGCGTGCATTAAATATGAGAATACAATAACAATATATCCTTGCAACTTACGAGTAGGTTGTAGATTTTATTGTAGATAGACACTCACTCGTTTAATAAGAGTTTTAGGCTTACACGGCCGGCTGATGATGCTGGAGTGATGTTTTCCGGGATCTGTTGCCGTGGTCTGTGGGAGCAGGAGCTTTCGGACGTTTTGCCCATTTCTACGATGGGCTTCTTCTTTTAAACGACAAACACATACTGTAGAAGCAAGATGGTTTGCTGATATATCCCATAGTTTCACATACGAAAATACACAGATGTCGCTGCTGAATTAACAAACTCGCATTCAAAGTGTGTTTAGTTTGCACATATAAACCCTCAGTGTACACACACTTGCATCACAGTTCTCATCAAGATCATCATCTTCATCATACTTCACGCTGAAGAAGCCCATCGTAGAAATGGGCGAAACGTTCGGAAGCTCCAGCTCCCACAGACCACGGCAACAGATCCCGGAAAACATCACTCCAGCATTCACTTCTTTGTTTGCTTTTTTCTCGGTCTTTTACTGATACAAAACTTCTTATGTTCATAAAAACTTCCAAGACGAAATAAACAAATGTAACATGATCGCCCGTCCTAGAGTTTTGCCTTTGAAAGAAATTTCCTCCGGAAAAATGTTGAAAATTCGTGTTTACTTTTCACCTTTATGAGATTTTCACGCAATCGAGCAGAAAATCTGTGTATTTTACTACACATTTTAGTCTAAGAAATGCGTTTTTAGATCAACTTCGTATATTGTAAACCTCACTGATGCTTACGTAATATTTCCGATGGATAGCTCACTTGGTAGAGTGCTTGCATTCCATGCCGTAAACTCGGGTTCGAACCCCACCGAGGGTGTCAGAAATGATTTCCCGTTTCGGTGTTTACTTCAAACCCCAAAATAAAATACCGGCAAGGCCTTCACAATAAATGAGTACTAGCTCTCTCGGGAACTGGGAAACCCCCACTTCAACTGAAGTGGTTGGCGTAAGGCCGGCCCCCTTACCTGTAAAAATAAAAAAGGCTTAACTCGCCACATGCGACTCCTTTGGGGATAACGCGGCAAGAAGTTAGACTATATGTGTAGCTTAGCAGAGTAGCGTGGCTATGTCCTGGGTGTAGCTTAGTTGCGTTTAGAGTGTAAGTTTGTGCAATTTTTTGCGTTTAGAGCAAATAATCATTTATTTTATTTAAATATATACTCAATCGTTGTCACCAATCTTTGCTTCCAATGGTTGTCATTTGTAGTCTTAGGTTTGGTATTTTCAAGTTTAGTAAAGTTAACTAAAATGGAAATTTAGTTAAATTTTCGTAATTATTAATTGACTCACCGAATTTCACCAGTAAATATCGAGTTATTTAACTAAATATTTTCAAGAGAGTGTCTTCTTTACTTACCGAAGTTTTTAAATTATTTCTAAGATTTAGGGCGGGGCTTGTTACTTCGGTTCTTTTCGGTTATTAGCTAACGCGAACTTAAGTATTTTGAGTCAAATAAAAGTAATAGTTTACTAAAATATTACTTGACTTGAAAATACCGGGCTTTAGTTGCAAAGACGTATTTACTTTTTAGAGTCATATTTAACACGTATAATTACCAGAAGTTTTTGTCACTCGTTTTTAAAGTTGGTATGAGGCTAACCAAACATACTGTAAAAGATTGCTGCGGCAAATACATTTCAGAATAAATATGTTCTTCTTTTGTTCGCGTTCTTTTATTCCTTTAAAATAACTCATTTTAAATTGACTGAAGTGCTAACGATGGCTCCAATCAAATTAAAATTTTAAATCTAAATGTCAACCTGATTTTTTTTTAATCATATATTGCCTACCTATTAAGCGCATGTGCCTGCGTGGGATGCAAGCCCCTTAAGATTGCGTGAAAGCTGGAAGTCCACCTCACAGAAGCCAGAAGTAGAAGTAGACTGTCAGATCCATCGAAACTTTAAAAAGAAAGGAGAATATGTTTTGAACGGCACGCCCCATACCACAATAACCGGGAAAAAAAGCAAGAAAATTCGGACGCGCCGTGACAAACTTCCTTTTGATTCCGCAATAATGTGTGTCCAAGAGATAAAGACGGATAGAAATTGGCGAGACCGTCCCAAGGAACTGGGGAGAAAGAGAGAGGGGAGCAAGAAAGGAAAGGAGGAAGGGAGACGGCAGATGCGTCACGTGGGACCGTTAAAGGGGAGAAAATATACGACAAGGGGTGATTCAAGCTCAGAAGGGAAATTCCAATACAAAAAAAAAATATTTCACGTGCTATATAAAAACAAAGTGGCTTTTAAGGTTAGGGATTGACATAATGAAAAGGATGTGTCTAGTTTTTACAAGGGTTTAAATCTTTTAAGAATGTCTCAATAGTATTTTATAAAAAAGGCTCTAAGTGCCATAATGATCCAATTGAAAAACAAAAAAAAAGACATTTTAAAGGGTTAGAAATAGTCTCATACCAAATTAAAAGTCAAAGATACCCTTAATTTTTCTAAAACCCAAAAGAAATGATAAAAAAAAATTAAATTAGGCTGATTTATTTGGTGAGCGCTGTTTTTGTGTGTATCACACCTCAAGAGCCTCCTTCTCTCGTCACAACAAGGGCAACTCATAAAACGGCTCACATCCATCCCTTCGCCAACCTCATAACCAACCTACAAATCAAATAATGTCCATGATTTATTTTTTAATGAATTTTTTTATTTATATAGATAAAATTACAACATTGTGGTCTTTATATTTTTACTTGTTTGTGTATTAGCACTGTGAAAATTCATATTACCTAATTAATTTGTAATATTTTTTTAAAATCCAATTCCAATGATACACTATATATTTTCACCAATTATTACTTTATTTCAATTTATCTTGACGAAAGTTTTCGATTTACAACTGATTGTACCTGATGATGATTAAACATCGGAAACGTTTTGTCAAGATTCTATATAATAATCTATAATCTAAGTTGCAAGGATATATTCATTTAAAGCTCTCAGATGTATGCCCACAAACCAACAAGTGTAGTTCGCGCTTACAAATTCTAATTGTGTACTTACAAATAAAATCCAAACCTCAAATGAACATAAGCCCCACAACTTTTGCCGACCTTCCCTGAAACAGGGGTGACATTGGCAAAGTGAACCATTTTTTACAGTATGGGTGGTCAGCCTCATACCAACCTATAAGTCAAGGAATATGAATAATAAATTACATTTAAATATAAAAAAGAACAAAACCTTACAAAGAAATCTATACAAAAAAAGTCAAAAATTTCCTATGCAAAAAATGTAGCAAATGAATACACCAACATTAGAAATCAACATTGCAGATTAGCCGCCACTTCTTCCTGTCCTTGCATACTTCTTTCATTTCATCCAGAGTCATAACCTTTTTCATACAAGTCCTCCTTTTATTATGACTCTGGATATCCCATTCATTCGCTATTTCAGAGATTTGATCCTTCCATACTTTTCTCGGTCTTCCTCTACCACGACATCCATCTATTCTAGCAACATATACTTTCTTCGTCAATCTTTCATCACTCATTCTCTCCATATGCCCGAACCATCTTAACATACTTCTTTTAATCTTCACTTTCACACTTTCCCTTACACCACATTCTTCTCTTACAAAATCATTCCTCACCCTGTCACTTCGTTTTTTCCCAATCATACTTCTTAGATAGTCCATTTCTACTGTATGGACTTTACTAATTTCCCTTTCACTCACCGTCCAGGCTTCACTTCCATACATCAAGGTTGGCACTAGTATACCACCGTGCACCGCCAATCTAACATTTTTTGAGAGATTTTGGTTCCTGGCGATGCAAGCGGTCGCACCCAGTACACACCTGCCTTTCATTATTCTTCTTTCAAATTCACCGGCCATTCTTCCATCTTTTTCAAACTTACTTCCCAAATATACAAACTCATTTACAACATCAACATTCATTCCATTAATTTTAAATTCATAATTCATATTTTCATCATCTCTTTCAAAAATCAAAACTTTCGTCTTTCTTGCATTCAACTTCAAATTATTACCTTTCAAAGCTTCGTTCAATCTAGAGAGCATCATTTGCAATTCCACTGCTGAATCAGATACAAGGACTGCATCATCCGCATACAGTAGAACGCTTACTTTGCTCTCTCCTATCATTAATCCACAATCATCAAGTCTAGCATCTCGAACACACTTGTCCATGACTATGTTAAATAGCCATGGGCTCATCACACATCCTTGCCTTACACCCTTAAAAACTTCAAACCATTCACTATACTCACCATCAATACGAATGCAGGCCATACTATTCTCATAGTTCGCATGCACCGCATTGAGTAGAGCTCCATTCACTCCGTATGCTTTCAAAACATCCCACAACATACTTCTGTCCACTGAGTCAAAAGCCTTTTCCAGATCCACAAAGGCCGTGAATAATCATGATTAATTGAAATAAATTGATAATTGGTGAAAATATACAGTGTTTTATTGGAATTTGATACTAAAAAATGATTACAAATCAGCTGTAAAAATAAATAGGTTCAACTCGCCACATGCGACCCCTTCGGGGATAACGCGGCAAGAAGTTACACTATATGTGTAGCTTAGTTGCGTTTTTAGTTACGTAGTCTTTGATTCATTTTCAACTAAAATCCGGGTTAAATCTGACCACCTCCTCAGTCCACCGTTTCCTCGCTGGTCCAGGAGACTAGTTGATTTTTTGCAGCAGCCCGCCAGAAGGCTAGTTGTGGGGTGGAAAAAAGATAAAGAATTATTGCAGGAAAACGAATTTCGCGCTCGGGGCGGGATGGAAGGGAAGGAATGGGATGGGAAAGAGGGATGAGGAGAACGCATTATGGGAAATGGGAGGATGCGTTAGCGTTGCGAAGAGAAATTTGGGAAATGTTCGTGCATTTTGGGATATCAAATGATATGCTCTCTGCGGCCTCAAACAGTATTTTTTCCTCTGTTAACTTTTCCCTGTGAAGTTATTTTATAGTTGTGAGTGTGTTTTTTGCGATATGAAATTCTGATATTCTCTTTGCCCGTTAATGTTATGGTAATACCTGTACCACCAGCCCGTAGTAAAGTGGTTAACACTTTAAATGGTCAACTCGTAAATGGAAAGTTATGGGTTCGAATCCCGGCGGAGCACAAAAAATATATCATTTATATTTTCAAATATGCTCTTCGCTGGGTAGAAAATTGTATACACCTTTACCAAAGACCGGTCACCAAAGGTCCATTCGGTCTAACAGCAACTGGGTCTTACTTGAGAATTGGCGCTTTCCATAGCGACGACCAAGCTCACAGAGGTCTCTTCAGGTGTGATCCACACAAAAACAACGCTCACCAAAAAAACATCCTTATATTATTATCATTTCGCATAGTCATAACACTATTGAATTATAGATACGAGTATGATATTTTTATAACCTCGTAAAATTTTGTAAGCCCAAATATTATGACTAATTTCTTATCCCTTGAATAATACCCTCACCAAACTTTAGGATCATCATTAATCTAATTTCGCCTCCTGCATTAATCACCCTCGGCAGCAATATTTTATCATCAAGTCGAACACCATGTCACTGGTTTGCACCCCTGTACCCCAAGTACACAACTTAACTCAAAAAATATATTAAAACTTAAACTCTCCCAAGTGACGCTCATTGATTTTCTGTACATTTTGGAGAAACGCTAAGGTTGATTTAAAGCGAAATGTTTTATTCTTGTCGTGCTGATTTGACAGAAGGTTTTGGCGCGTCATGATATTCGTAAACTTTGCGAATTTAAATATTCAAATCAGCCAAAGTGGGACTGTCGAATGTTTACTCAAGTCGAGTACTGAGGTGCGCGAGGAGTACTGCAAAGGGGAAGGATAACATGGCGTTGACTCAATATCCGATGGTTTTAGTAGGCGAGCATCTTGTAAGAGCAGTTTTAAATTCGTGTTATTTTCAAGACTTTAAACTCAATCTAAGGGATTGTATTTTCAGCGAAAGCGTATGAAACTAATAAAAAAAACTACTTACACAATTGGCATAAGTGCGACCTTTTCATTCAGTATAAAGTTGCTATGCTAACGTTGAAAATACCTCGTCTAAGTTGCAAGGAAATGTAAATATTTAGGTTTAAGTTAAAATAGAAAATCTAATATAATTTGAAAATAAAAGTAAAAAAAAATATACGTATATAATATATATATTACAGAAAAGATTAAGTAAATTGAATTTACAAATAGTCAACAGTACCTACGTCCAGTGGGTGTAAATAGAAAATAGAGCTTCCAGACACTTTGTGCACCCCCCCCCCCCTCCCTCCCCCCTACAAGACAGGGAAGAGAAAGTGTTTTTTTTCGGAAAGGTATAGTTACTAGGGGACTGTTATTAATATGTTTATTATCTAATAATATGATTTAAATTTGTATCAATTTCTAGTGTTTTGAGAGCATAATTTAAAAACAAATAAATCAAAATATGTCCTTTCGCAAATCGGGAAAATTAGATATCGTTGCCTACCAACAGCTAAAATGTTTTACACGTCCCTTTTGAGAAGAGTGACAGGATAAACTTTGAAGGATCAGTGGGTAAAGAGAGAATGTAAGTTGAAAGAGGATGTGAAAGTTAAGGTACTAAAGAATTTGACGAGATGGTTTGGGCATGTGGAAAGAATGAATGATGATAGACTGACAAAGTATATATACAGAGAAAGTGTGAAAGGAAAAAGAGGTAAAGGATGACCGAGAAAAGAACTGAAGGATCAGATTGAGGAGATTTGGAAAGAATTGGATATACAAAGTGAGTGTAAATGAAAAAAATGTATGTGAAAAGGGGATGGATATGAATGGCAGCTCTGCAGAAGCTCTGGTCACCCCTAGCGGAACGGTGACAGAGTTATAGTAACAGTTAAATTCACTAACTATACTCTTAAATGTTTTTTTAAAACATGTATAACTTAGGTTTAAGTTAGAATTACGGTCGTTTGACATTTTGACAATTATATTAATTTTCGGATATTTAACGAACCGTTCGGTGAGTCAACTTACATTATTCAGTTCATCCTCAGTCGCCGTACATATAGGATGTTCTCCTGAAGACGTCGGCTACGTCGCTGACAAAACGTAGAGAATAATGTAAGTTCTCACCGAACGGTTCGTTAAATATCCGAAAATTAATATAATTGTCAAAATGTATAACTTAGCTCGTATTGCGATACTAGTCGAATAATGAAGAATCTCTTTCCAAGTTGCTATAACATATTCCTCCGCGACACAGGGGGACCGAGCCCCGAGGAGACGGGAGCTCCTTGATGAGATGCGGAGGAACTTTCCGTCGGTAAGCAGCACTTAACTTTTACCATCGTGTCATTACTACTCTACCCATTCACCCACTGAACGACGCCGGAGTCCTGTGCGAAAGTTTGACTCTCTTTTCTGCGCTCGCGAAATGTTTGTGTTTGTGTTCGTGTATTGAGGTATTTTTAACTGTTTGACTTGAGAATGAAGATAAATATGATTTTTAGAAAAGTTGTTAAGCAAATGAATGGTTAATTTAAATGAGGAAATGAGGGCTTACACATTCCGCATGTGGACTTACAATATTGTTATGTTATTTTTATAATAACATTTAAAATAAAGTAAATGTGTACAGTGCATGTATTGTAGGCCGAACAGAGCCGAACGGTCACGGAAGCAACCAAACTGCGCCGTGCGATCTCATTCGGCCATCGATTATCGCTCGCCAGTTCTGGGCAAGACGTCGGCGACCAAGCACCAAGCGGTGCGAGGGGGGAGCATTTCAATGGAGCTTCCTCCCTTTCTACTTGGAGCATCCGCCATCCAAGGCACCCACCTTATGGACCGGAGCCTGATGCAGAGGAGCCTCCACCCTAGGGAGCCTCCACCCACGTGTTGAGGCATCCGCCATTGGCAAAGTATGGCTGATCAGCCCCATATCATCCTTAACCAAGGAATTCAGTCCTCAAAAAAAAAAACTCACTTTGTCCGTGCAAAATCTCAACACGGGATAAAAGTATAATTTTAAATTTTACACCCTATTCTCGCCATTTTTGGTTGAATTAATTTCCCTACTAAATAACGTCATATTTCGTCATTCCCAGTATAAATTTAAATAATGACGCAGCGTTGCAGAATGGCATTAGGTAAAATTTACACTTTCCCCAGTAATCCTCATTTTTCCCAATTACGAGGGATAAAAGCCCCGGACAAATAAAGAAAAATGAATTTGGTAGATGCAGTGATAAATGCTAAAAATGGGGATAAGAGAAAAATGCACAAGGAGACATTGTTAACAATTTACCTTTTTTTTTTTTAAATAGATTTGTGAAGAGGAATGCAATTCACCAACCTATTCTGCCTGGCCAGAAACAGGTATTAATGTCATCAATTAATAATTCATTATTGTTTATATTTATTAATTAATAATTACCTAATAACATCTGTTGCGGGGATCGAACCAACGTTATTCTATTTCAAATACGCTAGAAAGATCGGCCACTTGGTCCCCTCGGCCATAACACTAATATTAAAAGCCTTGTCCAGTCGATAGCTCACTTGGTAGAGTGCTTGCAATCCATGCCGAGAGCTCGGGTATGAATCCTACCGAGGATGTCAGAAATGATTTTCCGTTTCGGTATTTATTTAAAAACACAAAATAAAAAACCGGCAAGGTTTACTCAGCCTTCACAGGAAATGAGGACCAGCCACCTAGGGATTTGCAAAACCCCCACTTCAACTGAAGTGATTGGCGTAAAGCTGGCCCCACTACCTGTATAAATAAATAGGTTCCACTCTCCACATATTAACCCCTTCAGGGAAATAACGCAGCAATAAATAATACTTTATGTAGCTTAGCTGTGTTGCGTAGTTAGTGGCGGTTCTAGGCCAGAAGACCAGCAACCGCAAATGCACGCTCTCCAAACACTGTGAACTCTTCTTATCGGCTCTTTAAATACGTGACTTGGCTTCTGTTTCTGCCGAGCGTAGTGTGAGGCTTTTTTGCCTAGGGCGACGGGCTTTATTAAATCAGCGAGATATTTGGGTGTCTTTCCAAATAAAGCTTTGTGGACCATCAAGCAAACTAGACGCAATCTGCGACACGGAGACAGTGACTCTTCTGGAGAAGAAAGGAGATATAGTATGAGGAAAAAGATGAAGAAGAAGACTTCCCATAAGTGAGAAGCATCCAAGTTATGTTAAAGTGAATTAAGAATTAGTATTCCTCTTGGAATGTACCGAATATATTAATACTATACTGGAATATGTAACTTGAGTATGGAAATCTCAGAGGTGTGTTTTTGACATTCAGAAATTTCAAAGCTTTGCTGAAATGTATGTGCCTATTTATTTATTATGTACCGGCGGCTGATCTGTAATGTTGGCGACTAAGATTAAGGGATTGTATATTTTAATTATAAGATGGTCTTACATTTTTTTCCATTTATTTTTGTTGTATAAATTTAAATCCCTACTGTTATTAATTGGTTCCTATACTTATTAATTGGTAAAAGCTATCAATCTTACCTGTAAAAACTAATTTGCTTTGCCAATGTCATCCGTGTTTCAAGAGAAAGGCGACAAGAGTTTCTTTTTGAGATAAATAATATTAATTTTGTTGGTGCCCATTTCAGATTTATGTTTTTTATTTTGTTTTGTGAGTACCTGCTCATGCATAATGTGTAAGCGCAAACTTATACGAGTCTGCTTGTGGGCATACCTCAAATATAATTTTGAAACATAAATTATAGAGAAAATAAAGACCTGATGGAAGTCTGAAATCGTATTTATTTTTATTTTCAATACTTTTCTTGAGAATTCATTTAGGTAGAATTTGACCGAGAAAAGTATGGAGTGATCAGATTGAGGAGATTGTGAAAGGACGGGTGTAAAAGAAGAAAATGTGTGAAAAATGTGATGCATATGAATGAATTAAAAAAGGTATATAAGTATAAGAAGAAATGGAGGCAGATGCTCACTCAGCGATCTGCCGACAGTGCTCTTACATCTGTTAGCACACAATGCAGAAAAAGAAGCACAGTGTTTGGAGACCGCGCTTTCGCCGTTGCGGGACCGTCCACTTGGAACCAGCTGTCTCCTGAAGTGCGCGCCAAGGAAGAGATCGAGAGCTTCAAGAAGGGAATAAAGACCCATTTCTTCACCGCCGCGTCCAACCTGAAAGCGCCCTTGCAGTGAAAGTAGTCACGAAACGGCGCTATACAAATCATCATCATCATCCTTTCCATCATCATCATCCCATTCTTTGACTTATAGGTTGGTATGAGGCTGACCAACCATACTGTAAAAATGGTTCACTTTGCCAATGTCACCCCTGTTTCAGGGAATGTCGGCAAGAGTTGCAGGGCTTATGTTCATTTGAGGTTTAAATTTTATTTGTCAGTACACAATCAGCATTTGTAAGCGCGAACTACACGTGTTTGTTTGTGGGCATATATCTGAGAGCTTGAAATGAATATATCCTTGCAATTTAGATTAGTAATATTATTATTATCCCCAGCGGAATGGCGACAACAGAATTACAGTTACAGTTGCTGAATAAAATGCAAATTTCTTAAACAATTCTCACACATTCATAGATAAATCTCTTGCGTACAAAGCGCAAAGAATCCCGGGAAAAGAAGTATTGTAAATCTGCTAATATATTTTCTATCTTATTTCCATTCGCACATAATAAAGTCAGGGAATCGCATGTGTAGGGATTTTACTGCTCGGCACCCCAAGTACAAAACACTGCGTAATCTCACTCACCTCGATCGCGTAAATATAAAAAAATATATTATACAAAGTAGATCGCTCACCAGAAGTGCTGTTGGATCTTCTATACATTTTTTACTAACGGAGTTTTACAAAATGCTTTATACTCGGAGTTTTCAGTTCATTGTATAGATTCGAACGCGTTGTTTACGGCTGGGGGTGAACCTCGGTCTTTCTTTTGCAGCCTGAATAAGGGTTGAAAGTAAGCCCCGGCTCTGAAGATATTGGTAGAACGGAAAAGGCAGTTCGGGAGTTATCGAAATATTTTACGATTGAAAAGATTCAAGGTGAATGATTATCTAAGTTTCTGTAACTGTAACTGTTATTTCAGTTATTTTTTTTAAATAGATTGACGAAGAGGAATGCAATTCACCAGCCTATTCTGCCTGGTCAGAAACAGGTATTTTTTTTTATCAATAAATAATTAAAGAAATACTGACGAAGAAAGTATACTTTGCAAGAATATCGTAGATGGATGTCGTGGTACAGGAAGACCGAGAAGGGTATGGATGGACCAAATATCCGCAATTGCGAATGAATGAAGTATCCAGAGTCATAATAAAAGAAGAGCCTGTATGAAGAAGGTTATGACTCCGGAGAAAATGAAAGAAGGATGTAAGGACAGAAAGAAAAGGCGGTTGATCTGTAATGTTGGCGGCTAGGGTTTATTAATTGGAATTTGTTTTTGTTTTGGTTTTGATGTCCATACGTGTAATAACATTTTTTTAATTTAAAAAATTACATTTTTTTAACTCAATAAATAATAATTTATTGATTTAAAAAAATGTAATTTGTCGTGTATGTTCCTTAACTTATAGGTTGGTATGCGACTAACCACCCATTCTGTAAAAATGGTTCACTTTGCCAATGTCACCCCTGTCTCAGGGAAGGACGGCCAGAGTTGCAGGGTGTATATCCATTTGAGATTTGGTTTTTATGTTGTAGGTTCACATGCGGCATGCTCAAGCGTGAACTTGTACGTGTCTGCTTGTGAGAATGCATGTAATGTGAATACCCAATGTTACATATCTGTGAAACTTAGATTAGATTAGATTAGACTCATTGGCATCGTTGAACAAGGATCAAAATTATGGTCAAATGACCGAAACGGGGATCGAACCAACGTAATTCTATTCCAAATACGCTAGAAAGATAAGCCACTTGATTCCCTCGGCCATAAAAACGATTAAAGCCAAAATATTATTTTAAGGATGAGGGAAGTATCACATATTTTTTTCATTGTATAAAATGGTAGAATACATTTTTAAAAATACATCTGCGTTTTCCAAAAAAAAATATCTTGCTTAGTTTTTAAACTAAAGCTCTTTAAAATTAGCGTATTCTCGATTTTCGGAAAAAAGGTCATTTTGTTTATTTAGGCAGATATGACGCCGATGCATTTTCGGAGTGCAGGTATCGGCGGGCCCAGTGGCGAATCTTGATGTCATTTTGACGTCAAGATTCGCGAAGTCGAACGCGCTGCGTTTTGGCGCGACTAAAATTCTCCGCATTTTATTTTTAAAAATTATCAATGATATTTTTATTTTTACTACACAAAAAATATATGGTTGTGATCCTTGAAATGTACTCTACAGAACCATATTATTTTCAACCGTTTTCCCTACCACTGCAACTACCCTATTTTCTGAGGTATAATTCAACATTTTCGGATATTCTAAGTCGATGAGTTTGCTTTTTCCATCAAAAGAGATTCAGTCAGGAAAAATTGCAGGAGGTTCGAAATGATTCAAAAGCAATGGGTTCTTAATTCTTAGCAATAAGGCAACAATACGAATCTCAGTTTTTAGATGAAAATATTGCACATACAACAGCTATTCGCTGCCTTAGTTCTTGTTTGCCGTTTAGACCATTAAGCTAATTTTACATGAGCAATGTTTGCATGTGTACTGGAGCAATGTGTTTTATGAAAACAGGAAATTGATTTGAAAAATATTTAAAACAACTCTCACATTATCGAATTTTACGTTTTTTCTTAGCTCAGATTGTGTAGAATTTGATTCTTAAGACAACTGCATTAAAAATTCATATTTAACAGAATTGGTATATACGGCAAACAAGAACTAGGGGTGAGTATTATCTTCATTTTTTTTGCAGTCTACAACAATCTCAATTTGATCTAAAACACCGGGAGCCTTTTCTTTGAAAGTCCGGTCTCCTTTGGGCGTCATTTTAAGCCATCTAATTTTACGATATCGTCTGGTGCAGTAATTTTATTAGTCCATCAGTACCCCAAGTATTCAACTCAAATAAAAAAGTTTTACAAAAAATGAATGAAAATATTAACTCTCACCGTGGGCGCTGTTTTCGTTTTCATACTTTATTTGGTTGAGTCTAAACGTAATGTTGTCCACTTGGAGAACAGTACTTCACTGCACAGGGCCTTGTTTTATGACTGGCATGTTTCTCTCCCCTTCTTTTTTTTCTTAGAAGGCGTTACTCGTGTTTGGTGATACCTCCGTGTTCATACTATGCTTTGACATTCGTTCAATTTTTTGTCGAAATTAGATGGGTACTTTTAATCGTTTGAAAACTATTCATTAGCTTTCAGTTGCAATAAAATATTTTTTTGAAAAAAATATTGTAAGCAATGATGAACAAATTTTGAGAAAAAGAAGTGAAGTCTCAGTGAAATATAAATTTCAAGGAACTTAAAAAACCTATAAATGTACCATAAGGCTTCGTTTCCTGATTTTCAAATCAAATCCCTTTTGTAGTAATTATTAACGACAGTTTTCAGATCAAAAGAGGACACCTTAGTTGAGAAACTGAGACAGTGGTTTGGCAGAAGCGCAATACCCCTCTTTCGTGCAGCAGACAAAAGAAAATGAAGAAGAAGGATCATTGAAGCGAAAAAAATATTTTGTTCTAAAAAAGTTTTCCATCATAGCCAATATATCTATTGAATTTTATGAAGTTGATTTTTTATTTATTAATATTGTTCTTCAACTGGTATGAGGCTGACCCCTCATGCTATAACAACTTGGTTCATTTTTGCCAATGCTGACATGAGTTACAAAGCTTACGTTCACGTGAGGTTTGTTTCTTTTTGTATGCACACATGCATCTATAATCTATAATCTAAGTTGCAAGGATATATTCATTTAAAGCTCTCAGATGTATGCCCACAAACCAACAAGTGTAGTTCGCGCTTACAAATGCTGAATGTGTACTTACAAATAAAATCCAAACCTCAAATGAACATAAGCCCCACAACTTTTGCCGACCTTCCCTGAAACAGGGGTGACATTGGCAAAGTGAACCATTTTTTACAGTATGGGTGGTCAGCCTCATACCAACCTATAAGTCAAGGAATAGATATGCATCATGTGTAAAAACTAATTGGCATGCTCCTGTTTGCTGGCATGCATTTAATATGACCCTTAAAAACGCCTAAATATCTTGGCAGCTTAGATTAAAGATATATATTTATGTAATTCGGCCGTGGTTTAAATAAGCTTATCGAACTACGTGTTTTAAATTGTAAGCTAAAAATCAAAATAATATCTTATTGATTTAAATGCAATACAAATGTTCTAGTTTAAGCATGTCTTGGTCTCCGAACATTTTTCTAAAACTTCCTATTTCCGAGGCAACCTTCTCAGCCTTCTTAACTTTCTCCCGTCTACCTTTTTTGCATGCCCGCTCCCTCCGCACACGCGCGGTCTGCATAAAAATTTCAGGAACACGTTTTATGTTTAATATATATTTATTTTAGTGCCCTTTGAATAAGTCGACGGTTATTTATGTTCGACATCTTGTTACTACCAATAACTATCTCAATAATACGTACACGAGTGAGGTAGGCTCGCCATTTTATTTTTTTGTGTGAAAAGAAAGTAACAGCATATTCTGTATTCGAGTATAAAATATTTACATACACTGTTCCCGACCGCATGGATAGGAAGATGGATTGCTATGATTTATTTCGCACAATTTTTTTTAAGATATGGTTCACAACCCAGAACAGAAGCGCCTGAGACTGTGGAGGGATGGTGGTAGCTGGATGGAACCAGCCGAGACTCTCCCACCTGGCAACCAGCTACCATACAATACCTGAAGATCCCTCAACAGACTCAGGACTGGGGTGACAAGGTGCAGGACAAACCTTCAGAGGTGAGGCCTGCTGGACCGTTGACAGGACACCCTGTGCGACTGCGGGGATGTCCAGGACTCGGCGCATATGTTGGTGTGCCCCTTAATTGGTGAAAGATGCACACTGACGGACCTGTTTCACAGAAACAACAATGCAGTGGCTGCCGCTAGTCACTAGAGAAACCTCGCATAGGTGGTTCTGGACATGTTAAGTAAGTAAGTAAGTACAACCCAGGGTTGCTTTTGAACTATTTAGCTCGACAACTCAATCTCTTCCCACTCTATTGAGGACGCCATCAGCACATCCTTTGTGATTGGCAGGAAGTAGTAAGAAGCGCATCTCGATGACATTGCACCGAGTCAGTAACTTCGAGTTTTTGCTGTTTTATTTGGTGGACGAACAGGTAAATCTAGAATCACTGTTGGGTCGGGTCACGACCATCGGGAAGGCCTTCCATCATAAAAAAATATAGCATTGCATGAGCTTTCTGTGATACGCTTCCCCGGATGGAAGTGTGTACACGAAACGGGCATGAGGCTGCGTTTTCAGCTCAGATACAAGTCACCCTGCAGGGCATGTCGATCTCTATTTATAGGTGAGAATAAGAGTTATTCTCGAAAAATTGTGGATTGGCATATGTGAGACCTTGCCAGAATATTGTAATTTAAATATTCGACCTAACACCCACTTTTCTTGACTTATAGGTTGGTAAGAGGCTGACCACATATAATAATAATAATAATAATAATAATCTAAGTTGCAAGGATATATTCATTCAAAGCTCTCAGATGTATGCCCACAAACAAACACGTGTAGTTCGCGCTTACAAAATATGCTGATTGTGTACTTACAAATAAAATCCAAACCTCAAATGAACATAAGCCCTGCAACTCTTGCCGACATTCCCTGAAACAGGGGTGACATTGGCAAAGTGAACCATTTTTTACAGTATGGGTGGTCAGCCTCATACCAACCTATAAGTCAAGGAATACGAGTAATAAATAACATTTAAGTACAAAAAAAAATAAAAAAAATTGACATATACTGTCAAAAAATGGTTTACTTTGCAAATGTCACCCCTGTTTCAGGGAAGGTCGGGATGAGTTGTAGTGTTAAGAAAAGCAGAGAAGAAATAAAAAATAGGTATAAGTTTTCTATGCTTATAATTTTTTTTTTATTCCTCTTTATGAAAATTCATACTTTATTCAAAGAGACAACAATGCTTCGGATAACTATAAATAACATCGGCACTCGCAGTTTAAAATAAATCCCATAGCTTTCATACAGCTCTCAGCTTTTGCATAATCAAGCCAATATAAATCACAAAGGCATTGTGCTATCTTCAGTTGCCAATACAACGCCATGTCCTGTATATACCAACCTATTCACTGTACTCTTTTTTTTCAATATTCATATTCATGTATTGGATTTTATCGATTTTTATATGGAACAAAACGTAAGTGAGAATAGAGCAAAGTTGCAAAATAACAATACAGCATACAATGATCATGATTAGTTAAGTCCTTTCGATAGCTCAGTTTGTAGAGTTATTAGATTAAATGTCGAGAAATCTAGTTTGAATCCCACCGATGGTGTCAGAAATGGTTTCCCGAGTCGGTGTTTATTACAAACAGCCTTCACATGAAATGAGTACCAGCAACCTTAGGAGCTGGAAAACTCCCACTTCGACTGAAATGGTTGGCGTAATGATAAAAAGGGTCCTAATCTAATCTAATCTAATCTAAGTTGCAAAGATATGTTACATTGGAGATTCACATTACATTGTAGATTCACATTACATGCATTCTCACAACCAGACACATACAAGTTCGCGCTTGCACATGCCTCATGTGAACCTACAACATAAACACCAAATCTCAAATGGACATACACCCTGCAGCTCTTGCCGTACTTACCTGAGATAGGGGTGACATTGGCAAAGTGAACCATTTTTACAGCATGGCCCACTCCCCGCATTCCACTTTTTCAGGGAAAACACGACAAGAAATTACACAATATGTTTACACAATAATTTTGTCGGTGTTATGGACTTTCTAAGAAGTATGATTGGGAAAAAACGGAGTGACAGGGTGAGGAATGATTTTGTAAGAAAAGAATGTGGTGCAAAAGAAAGTGTGAAAGTGAAGATTAAAAGAAGTTTGTTAAGATGGTTTGGGCATATGGAGAGAATGAATGAGGAAAGACTGACGAAGAAAGTATATGTTGGTAGAATAGATGGATGTCGTGGTAGAGGAAGACCGAGAAAGGTATGGATGGACCAAATATCCGAAATTGCGAATGAATGGAATATCCAGAGTCATAATAAAAGAAGAGCTTGTATGAAGAAGGTTATGACTCTGGAGGAAATGAAAGAAGTATGCAAGGATAGAAAGAAATGGCGGTTGATCTGTGATGTTGGCGGCTAGGGTTTGTTAAAGTGAATTTGGTTTTATGATTTAGTTTTTTATGTCCATGTATATATTGTTATTTTTATTCTTTGATTTTAAAAAATGTAATTTGTCATGTATGTTCCTTGACTTATAGGTTGTTATGCGGCTGACCACCCATAATATAAAAATTGGTTCACTTTGCCAATGTCACCCCTGTTTCAGGGAAGGACGGCAAGAGTTGCAAGGCTTATGTTCATTTGAGATTGGGTTTTTATATTGTAGGTCCACATGCGGCATGTGTTAGCGCGAAATTATACATATCTGCTTGTGGGAATGCATTTAGTATAAATCTTAAATGATATATATCTTTGCAGCTTAGATTAGATTAGATTTAGTTATGGCCGCCGAGATCAAGTCGGGTTGTTTGGAACCGGATAACGTTGGTTCAAATCCCGCGACGATAACTTCGACCCTGGTTCAACAAATACCTTTGCATGCACACAATTTTCTGCTTTCGCATGAAGACAACTGGCCAGGCAAAAAAGGTTGGTGGATTGCATTCCTTTTCACAAATCTATTTAAAAAAAAATGTGTAGGTCAACAGGATTTTTTATCACACACCTTTTCTCAGGGATCATCTTCATTGGTTAAAAATGGAGAAGAGCGTGGAGTACAACGTCTTAAAAGCTGTATTTAAGTCTACACAAAACATTGCTACCCTGTATATCTATAAATGAAAAGATACATAGATTTCATGTTTCTTTCTGCAACCAATCTTTGGCCTTTCTTTGTGCAAACGAGATTAATATGAAACATCTTGTACATCACAGAAAAAGTACACAAGATACGAGTTACCCCACATGTAATATGCAAAACAATTGTTTACATAATTTACATGTATTGTTGCTTGTAATTAATCCATGGATGTGATAATTGCTGCGTCACGACGATCACCGCACGTAATGTAAATCAGACAATGTAAATCTCATGATGTAAATCTCCTGATGTAAATCTCTTAATGTAAACGGATTATCATGAATAATTGTTAATAAATTAATTGGACGCGATATTAATGTGCCTACATGAATATGCAAATCCTGGAACAGAAGATGTAAGACAGAAATCTGGATATTGTTCTGTTAGGCTTTGACCGTGGTCCATAGTTCCTTTCTTATTTTTTCTTGTCTTCTTTACGTTAAGTGTCTGCTGTGTGTAATTTCTTCCCAGCTCTGCTGTATTTTGATTTGAATTTAATTCTTGGCGTCTATTTATTGTTCTTCTAATAAAAAGGTTTAAAAGTGCTTTGAGTCATAACTTCAATCGACTGCAACCATGTTTTATTGTTTTTTTATGATAGATTTCAATGGCTTTTCTGTAAAGTCTTATATCAACAGTTTTCTATCAGTTTGTCGATCCGATGATTTACTTAACTAGATATATTGAGTTTTCAAGCCATTTTTTGGCTTCATCTGTCAAAGTTTTAAGAGTCTTCAGCCCCTAGTCCAATTGATAAGAAGAGCACTTCTCTTTCACATGCTCAGAGGTCTGCTGCTTCATCGTGCGTCACTCAGGATCCCTCATTTTGCACACAGCTTAGTTACATTATATTTTTGTACTACCAAGACTGGGTGCGCATTTCTTTCTAAGCCAGCAATCGTATCGTTTAAGAGAAACCCATAAAACATGGCCGCGTGGGAACAGCTGATCTGGCATCGCATGAAGAAAAATTAATCTATCCGATCGATAGCTAATATACTTATATACTATTTTTATAGTTTAGTTGATATCTGCAATAAGTCTGGTTTTGACAAAATTTTAGGACATCAAATACTTAAGTATCCTATTACCTTTATTTGTGTGAAGACTTTTTCTTTTTTACTAGATTTATTACCCAAACTTATCTCATATTTTTTTCATTCAATATTCAGATTGTATATTTGAGCATGCATTTGACTCTATACAGTGCAAGTATGTCTCACCAGAATCCTTATTTATAAATTCGCCAACAGGAAGCAGGAGTTTTACGAGTTTTCTTGAAAGGCATTTTGCATGTTACGGCATCCGATATCCTGTACGCTTACTTTTAAAACTTACGTGAAAACGTAAGTTCCAAAAATTTGTCGAAACTAAAACGCTTACCAAAGGCACTCCTTCAGTTTTCAAACATTTTTGGTGAACAATATGTTTGAGTGGAAAGGCTTAGGTTGTATACTTTGGGTACAGGTTTTTTTGCCAGTTTCCTATACTGATGGTGCACATGTCTGCTACTTTATGGTTCAGATGAGAGTAGGAAGATGTATGATGTAGCTTGCTTAAGATAAAGTTATGTGTATGAAACAAGTGGCTTTTATCTTTAAGATTGCACCCATATCAAACTATGATAATAGGTCAGGGAAAAAAATACTTTGCATTTCATATGAAAATTCGGGTAATTTTCAAGTCGGGGTCAATTCGGGTAAGTTAATTTACATTTCATTACAGTACATGTGTGCCATTTTGTTCGTAGACTATCTGCCATCTTGTAGGTAGAGACATGATCCCGTTGCTGTAGAAGTTTTGGGACCTTTGATCAAAAAAACGCAACAAGTAAGCTCGATATTTGTGTGCTACACGAGCTCACTTAAAGACACCTAATGAAACGATTTCTGAAGTTTCCATGTACTTCGGATCCTGAATTTCTCTCAATTTACTAAAATCTAAGTGACGCATTACCAAAATTAATATACTTACTTACTTTACTTTTTTCGGCTCATAAGTCTTGAAGTCTCAAGGCCTCCCGCACCACAATCCTCCAGGACTCTCTGTCTTGTGCAGCTTCCCTCCATGGTCCCCTCACTCCCAGAACTTCGGCGTCGGCTTCAACGTTGTCTGCCCACCGCATTCTGGGACGTCCGAGTGGTCTAACACCTGAAGGGGCACCATCCAAGACTGTTCTGATGATCCTGGAGTCCTCTGCACGTGCTACATGTCCGGTCCACTGGAGTCTTCTTGATTTCATTACCGACACTATGTTTGGATCTTGAAACACGGACAACAGCTCCGCGTTGGTCCGAATACGCCACCTGTCATCTTAATATACCAAAAACTAAATAGCGCTTCCAGTTAGCGTTTTAGTTTCCGTATGTTTTTGATGAAACAATTTGTAAATTTTCCCTATGATATTGTTATGTAAATATAAATATTGAAATAAGTATGGGTAGTTATAGTGTTATGTAAATATAAATATTGAAATAAGTATGGATAGTAATAGTTATAAGAATCCTCAAAAGTATTGGTAGGTAAGATCGATAATTATGTATAAGTGTAGAATTCTCTAGGCTAAGTAGGTATTTGTTATAATTATAGGAATACTGTATTACATTTGTAAGTAGGATTTTGGTTGTGTCTAGGTAGTACGTGAATCATCGAGAAGTAATAATTGCTCTGGAACCGTCTAGCGACTTTAGGTCTAGATCATACTACTCTAAAGAGTATAAAGGGTGGGAATGGCCTGCAGAGCGCCAGTATCATAGAGACTTACAAACACATCGAAGTCATCTGATCAGTGAACCAAAACCAAGTGGAATAATCGAGAAAGTAGTGTAAAAATAAATTTTGTAACTGTGTAAAATAAATAACTATTGAAGAAGACCTGTGTATTTTTAATTTGAAGACAATTGAACCCTAATTTCGTAACAATTGGCGTCAGGTGCGGAATTGTCAAGAAAAATTAAGATCTTCTGTCTAAAAATAAATAAAATAAATTAAATAGTGTAAAAATGAACTTTATTCAAATTGAACTTTGTGTGAACTGACTTTTGTGAAAACAAGTGTTTAAATAAATTTTTGTTAAAAGAAAAGACGCAAAAGCAAGTTGCTTATAAATTCTGGAACATCATATGGAACATAATCCTGGACATAACATAATGACTATTTTACCGCATTGAGAAAGTCATCAAATTGGACCATAGTTTTTTTATTATTGTGTGTGATTAAAAAAATAAAATAAATAAATAAAAATCTTGAAAAATATTACAAAAGAACGTTCCAGATTCATCGAGAAAAAGTTTTTGAATAACTATCCTTTGTTTACAAGTGTGTACATTAAGTACCTACCTGTGTGTTTGAAAGACTTGAGACGAAATAAATAATTATGTACTATCAGACATTATTATGTAAAAAAATATTGGTGAATTAAAAATAAATATTAAAAGACAGTACCTACCAATCAGTGTAATCAGATAAATTATTATTTTTGCTAAAGTACGTATTCAAAACAGCTATATATATAAAACTCAAAACTTGTATTAAATAAATTTGAAAATATTTTTGTTTTGACGTAAATTTTGAAAAAAAAAAATGGCAACGAAAGTGAACGTCAAGGACCTCAAAGTCACTGAGCTTAAAAATGAGCTTCTGGAGAGGGACCTGGAGACCTCAGGAGGAAAGGCAGCCTTACAAGCACGCCTCATAGAGGCCTTGGAACAGTCAGGCGAAGACCCGGCATATTTTGTCATGGCGTCTGGAGGGGACCGCGCCTTGGACGAGCTAAATATCAGCATCAACAGTAACCTGACAGGACTGAAGACTGAGATGGCTGACAACGCCAAGACCCTAGAGGAGAAAATGGCCAGCAACTTGACGGACCTGAAGGCTGAGATCGCTGAAAACACCAAGACCCTGGAGGAGAAGATGACCGGGCTGGAGGAGAAGATGGCCGACAGCGCCAGGACCCTGAAGGGAGAAATAGAGGTGAAGCTGACTGGTTTTGAGGAAACAGTTGCGGAAATGAAAACCCGCATTTCCACCCTGGAGGACCGTCTGCGTGCCGAGCTGGCTGACAAGTGCCAGATGGAGTCCACCAGGATATCCCCCAAAGGCCTTCACGACGAGATCGACCAGGGATGCTCAACTCCAACCAGGGTCACAAGAGGGGATGATGACCCTTCCCTAGCAAAGCACAACCTCCCAACCTTCGACGGGAAGACGTCGTGGGAGGAATACTTGACCCTCTTTGAGACGGCTGCCATGATGGGAGCCTGGAGCCAGCAGAAGAAGGCTTCGGTTCTCAGCCTGTCGCTCCGAGGAGACGCTCTCAGGGTTCTGCAGGCCATACCCCTGGACAACCGTGGTGACTTTGGGCAGCTGAAGCAGCGCTTGGATATGCGCTATGGCCACAAGTGCCTGGAGCAGCTGTACAAGTCGCAGCTGAACACAAGGGTGCAGAAGCCCAACGAGAGCCTCCAGGAGTTTGAAATGGACATCGCCCGCCTGGTACGAGACGCTTACCCGACAGCCTCCGACGACATCTGTGAGAGCTTGGCAGTGGACAAGTTCCTAAATGGATTGCGGGAATGGGAGACGCAACAAGCCGTAAAACTGGCCCATCCCAAGGCTTTGAACGAGGCGCTCAGCCAAGCTCTCGAGTTTGAGGCTGTCAAACAGTCCATCAGGGGCCACGCCAGGGTTCGTGCAGTCGAGGCAGAGGAGGTCAAGCTACCTACAACCGAGGAGCTAATTGAAAAAGTGCTGGAACGTCTGAGACCTCGAAGACGAGACCCACGCTGCTGGAACTGCGGACAGCTGGGCCACCTTAGCACCAAGTGTCCCAAGCCTCAGAAACCCAGAAAACAGGCTGCGGAAAACTAGAAAGGGTTAATGGGAAGGGGCAACCGTTGACCCACGCTGGAGAGGCCCTGAAATCTGCTGCTACTGTCGCAACCGTGAGAGGAAAAGCCAGCAGCATTTTTATCAATGGCATAATAGATGGAGTAACTCGTGAACTACTGGTGGACACGGGAGCAACCAGGACAATTCTGAGACGCGACATAGTGGCACGAGGTAAGCAGATTGCACCAACAAAGTGGTCTCTACACACCGCCACGGGAGAGTCAGCACAGGTGTATGGGGAGACGATTGCCACCTTCCAAATTGGCAGCACCACTTTTGATCATCGGACGTTGGTGGCCAACATTGAAGAAGACGTTATATTGGGAATGGACATACTGGACAGATTTGGGTGCAGTTTAAATTTAAAGAAAGGGTCCATTAAAATTGGAAATGAAGAAGTCATCCTGCAAAGACGGAAAGAACTGGCTGCACGTGTTATCCTAGCCAAGAATACCGAAGTGAAGGGGCGATCCGAGATGATAGTGAGTGCCCGCCTGGATTCCAGTAGTACACATGACCAAATCTGTATGATAGAACCGGAGAACATGGACAATGTTAACAAAGGAGTCATGGTGGCAAGAACAGTGATTCGCGCAAAGGAGACCATTCCTGTCAAGATCATGAATGTGAACAGCTACCCAGTTAAAATGAATGAAGGTTTTGTTTTGGGCAGATGTGAGAGGATAACTTCCATTGTGCAACAGATGACAAACATGTCATGCGAAGGAAACAAATTGTCAACACAATTGGAAGCCCTGGTCCACGACGCTTCCCAAGGTCTAACTGAGGAAAACAAACGGAGAGTGGGGAGTTTGATCTGCCGCTACCAGAACATTTTCGAGGACTCTAATGGCCGTCTGGGAAGAACCAAGGTAGTGCGACATAGCATAGACACCGGAGAAGCGAGACCAATAAAACAGGCTCCAAGAAGACTACCCTTTGCAAAGCGGGAAGAAGCTGACAAGATCATCAAAGACATGAGCAAGGATGGCATCATAGAACCATCAAGTAGCCCTTGGACATCCCCGGTGGTACTGGTGAAAAAGAAGGATGGTACCACGAGATTTTGTGTGGACTACAGACTGCTCAACGATGTTACGAAAAAGGATAGTTACCCTCTGCCAAGGATTGACGACACCTTGGACACATTGGCAGGATGCACCATTTTTTCCACATTGGACCTGAAAAGTGGCTACTGGCAAGTTGAATTGGATGCCAAAGATAAGGAGAAAACTGCATTCTCGACTGGATCTGGACTTTGGCAGTTCACCGTGATGCCATTTGGCTTATGCAATGCCCCCGCCACGTTTGAAAGGCTGATGGAGAATGTGCTTCGAGGACTATCATGGGAAACCTGCCTGGTATACTTGGATGACATAATCATCCTGCGAAAGGACTTCAACCATCAGTTGAGAAATCTGGAGCAAGTTTTCGGGCGACTACAAGACGCTGGACTGAAGCTCAACCCGAAAAAGTGTAACCTGTTCAAGAAACAAGTAAATTACCTGGGACACATAGTTTCTCAACGTGGAGTTGAAGTTGACCCTGCCAAAATCAAGGCAGTAAGAGACTGGCCCGTGCTGAAGGACAAACATGAAACTAGGAGTTTCCTGGGGCTGTGCACTTATTACAGGAGGTTTGTGCCAAGATTTGCGGACATTGCAAAACCGCTCACCAAGCTTACGGAAGAAAACACTCGCTTCCATTGGAGTGATTCCTGCGCACAAGCATTTGAAGAGCTTAAGGGAAGATTAACAAGTGCCCCCATCTTGAGCTACCCACGAAAAGATGGAAAGTTCATCCTGGATACCGACGCTAGTAATGTGGGGATAGGAGGCGTCCTTTCCCAAATACAGGATGGGCATGAGACTGTTCTGGGTTACTTCAGTAAAGTGCTTTCCAAGCCAGAACGAAATTATTGCGTGACCAGACGAGAGCTTCTTGCCGTGATAAAATCAGTGGAACACTTCCGCAAATACTTGTACGGGAGAAAATTCACACTACGGACTGATCATGCTGCACTGGTTTGGCTTCTGAAATTCAAAAACCCAGAAGGGCAAGTGGCTAGATGGATTGAAAGGCTCCAGGAGTATGATTATGACTCCGAACATAGACCTGGCACGCTTCATCGAAATGCGGATGCATTATCCAGACGACCATGCGCCAGTGACTGCAAACATTGCAGCAAGATGGAGGACAAGGTAGCAATTGTCCAAAGGACGACCACCGAAGATGAGGACTGGCAAGATGAAAAATTGGCGCAAGACCAACTGAATGATCCGGACTTGAAGTATGTGATGGAATGGGCGCGAGAAGGAGAAAGGCCAACCTGGGAAAAACTCGCCCCCTTATCACCAACTGTCAAGGCTTATTGGGCTCAATGGGGATCCATAGTGATAGAAGGAGGGTTTCTGAAACGAAAGATCGAGAAGGAAGACGGCACACTTAGAAGAAAGCAAACCCTCGTTCCGAGGAGCCGAGTACCGGAAATCCTTGGACTGCTGCATGGAGGAACTTCTGGAGGACATCTAGGCGTTAAGAAGACGCTGGAGAAAGTGAAAGAGCGATTTTACTGGATCAACTGCAGCGAAGACGTCAAAGATTGGTGTCGAAAATGTGTAACCTGTGCAACGGCCAATGGACCGCAAAGGAAAAGGCGAGCACCAATGCGTCAGTACAATGTTGGCAGCCCCTTTGAAAGAATTGCCATCGACATAGCTGGCCCATTTCCTACAACTGAGAAGGGTAACAAGTACATCATGGTGGTGATGGATTACTTCAGCAAGTGGGTGGAGGCTTACTCAATCCCTAACCAAGAGGCCGTAACCGTGACTGAAGTTCTAGTTACCGAATTTATCAGCAGGTTTGGCGTACCCCTGGAATTACATTCTGATCAGGGAAGGAACTTTGAAGCTGCTATCTTCCAGCAAATGTGTGAGCGGCTAGGGATCTACAAGACCAGGACCACTGCGCTACATCCACAGTCTGATGGAATGGTGGAAAGGATGAACCGTACCGTGGGGAGGTACTTAGCCAAAGTAGTGTCCAGCCATCAGCGGGACTGGGACCGACATCTGCCTTTGTTCTTATTGGCTTACCGGTCGGCTGTTCAGGAAACGACGAAGAAGACTCCCAGCAGCATACTGTTTGGGCGAGAAATGCGACTTCCTTGTGATCTCAAATTTGGCTGCAAACCAGGTGAAGACCTAGCCGGAGAAGACTATGTGACAGACCTTCGCAGGAGGCTGGATGACATCCATGATCAGGTCCGCATGAACATCGGGGAAGCCAGCGATCAAATGAAGGAGCGCTATGACACCAGAGCTGACAGCATGGGGTACAAAGCTGGTGACTGGGTGTGGCTTTTTGACCCCAAGAGGCGCCAAGGATACTGTCCGAAACTTCAGCGTTCCTGGGACGGGCCGTACGAGATCTTGGAGCGCATCAACGATGTGGTCTACCGCATAAAAAAGAGACCAAACGGAAAACCAAGGGTCGTGCACTACAATCGCCTCTCACCATACCTAGGCGATAATGATGACCAACCAGCCCAAAAAGTACGACAGTGCGTCGCATCCGAAAGATCACCAGCCTTTGAGACGTTTTGGGAGAACGCGAAGGCAGGGCAGAAGTTTCGCCATGGAGTGACCACAGAAGTCCACAAGGACTTATTTGAGGTCACTAGGGACCACACACTGGCATGCAGTGTACCGGAAGATCTAGATATGTCTAGAGGAATTGCACGGGTCTTCCGATACAAATTCGGAGAACCGCAACCCTCGAGCAGCCCGCAAGGAAGAGCTCTGAGACTACCGAAGGGGCGTCGACAAGCATACTGCCTGGTTGTCCCGGATTCCAGCAACCTGGAAGAGGACTACAGGGCATTGTGGGACGGCCTTGTTGAGCTGCGTGACTACATGTTGGAGGATCAGCAGGCGCGTCTGGCAATACCGAAGATGGGTGGCGGCCGCGCTAATCGAGACTGGCGGATAATCCGGAGTATGATTGAAGCAGTGTTCTCGGGAGTCGGCATCAGCGTCATGGTGTGCTGCGAGCAAGCGCAGCCGAGAGCCAGTGGGGAGAAATCCGTGGACTGCCACTTCTTCCTGACCACAGGGTGTCGACGTGGATCAGCATGCCCCTACCTACACAGAGTCAAGACTGTTCCGGGACGAAACAGTCTAGGTGGGGGGTAGTGTTATGTAAATATAAATATTGAAATAAGTATGGGTAGTTATAGTGTTATGTAAATATAAATATTGAAATAAGTATGGATAGTAATAGTTATAAGAATCCTCAAAAGTATTGGTAGGTAAGATCGATAATTATGTATAAGTGTAGAATTCTCTAGGCTAAGTAGGTATTTGTTATAATTATAGGAATACTGTATTACATTTGTAAGTAGGATTTTGGTTGTGTCTAGGTAGTACGTGAATCATCGAGAAGTAATAATTGCTCTGGAACCGTCTAGCGACTTTAGGTCTAGATCATACTACTCTAAAGAGTATAAAGGGTGGGAATGGCCTGCAGAGCGCCAGTATCATAGAGACTTACAAACACATCGAAGTCATCTGATCAGTGAACCAAAACCAAGTGGAATAATCGAGAAAGTAGTGTAAAAATAAATTTTGTAACTGTGTAAAATAAATAACTATTGAAGAAGACCTGTGTATTTTTAATTTGAAGACAATTGAACCCTAATTTCGTAACAATATTTTATACTTAGTGTGTTGAATTTCTCTTCATTTAAGTACGTAAACTTAACTGAAGCATAACCAATAAAGTATTTATCAAAAACGACAGAGCGCTTCCAGTTAGCGTTTTGGTTTTTGTATATTTTTGATGAAAAGATTTGTGTAGTTTCAATGTACCTACTTGGGATCCTGAATTTCTCTTAATATACGTAAACTTAACTCAAGCGTTACCAAAGAAAATAAACATCAAATTTAAAACAGCGGTTTCAGTTAGCGTTTGAATTTACTTATATTTTTGTTGAAACGATTTGTGAAGTTTCCACGTACTTCGGATCCTGAATTTCTCTTGATATACTTGGAGCACATGTCTCTAAATAAATAATTACGGTAGGCCGAACTAATTATGAAGTTAATAAGACTTTAAACACCGCGCACTGAAATATTCACCTGATGGGAGAATGGTAACGAACGCGTCCCACAGAGACTGGGCTAGCTACATACATGTAAAACAGAATATTCAGGAGGAAATTTCATCATGAAATTCTGAGAAAAAGTCGCTAGTACTTTGCCTCGTTACCGGGAATCAGGTTGCCTTTTAGTTTTTTTTTTTTAAATAAATTTGTAGACAGAAATGATATTCTGGCATATTAAATGGAATATCCAGAGTCATAATTAATTATTTAAGTTTTTTTTTTTTTTTTTTTATACTTAAATGTTATTTATTACTCGTATTCCTTGACTTATAGGTTGGTATGAGGCTGACCACCCATACTGTAAAAAATGGTTCACTTTGCCAATGTCACCCCTGTTTCAGGGAATGTCGGCAAGAGTTGCAGGGCTTATGTTCATTTGAGGTTTGGATTTTATTTGTAAGTACACAATCGGCATTTGTAAGCGCGAACTGCACGTGTTTGTTTGTGGGCATACATCTGAGAGCTTTGAATAAATATATCCTTGCAACTTAGATTATAGATTATAGATAATAAAAGGAGAGCTTGAATGAAAAAGGGTTAAGACTGGAAAAAATGAAAGAAGTATGTAAGGACAGAAATAAATTGCGGTTGATCTGTAATATTGGCGCTTAGAACTAGGTTTGTAAATTATAATTTTGTATTATGTATTTGTTTTGATGTTTATACATATTATTATTTTTTGATATAAGAAATAAAATGTATGGTGTATGTATGGTCCTTGAATGGTATGCGGTTGACCACCTTTGCTGTAGCAAAATGGTTCACTTCGCCAATGTCACCCCGTGTTTCAGGGAAAGTCTGAAAGAGTTGCAAGTGTCTATATAGCATTACAGCAATTGGTTCTTGCTTGAGAATTGGTGTTTTCTATGTAACGGACAAGCTCGCACATGGCTCTTGAGGTGAGATTTACACAAAAAAAGCACTCACCAAATAAATCATCCAAATATTATAATTTTCTATCGTTAGAAATCCAATGAAAATTACTGAAATGACCTTGTTTATTACGCGAGTTACATAAATTCAAAATGTAAATTTAAATCAAAGGCAACAAATTAATGTAAATGTGTGTAAACAGAGCGACTAGCACACAGACTGCTTACTGTTATGTAATGCTTACTGCAGTGGCGTGACTATCTTACAAGCTAAAAAGCTAAGCATGCGTACCCTCAGAAATGAAAATAATGATTTTTTTTAAGTAGATTAAAGATATACGAGTATATCAATACTCGTGCTTCTGCCATCTGTGACGTCTCTGTTCTTTAAACGTGATTGAGAAATGTATGTACCTGTCTTTGTTTACCGTATGAAAAAGCTTGACCTCTGTAAGTTTGTATGAAGATAGTCGCTTAAGCTCTTTTAATTCTAAATGAAAACGTACATTCACTGATTGTGCTTGGAGATAAGGCTTGGAGTACGCATGATAATAATATTACGATATGCTAAGCTTATCGTCGATTAAATTTTACGATTCCAGACTGAAGCTGTTTACAGATTTATGAATGACTTATGTCCAGTGTTTTGAAAACACTGTCGCGTCAGGTTCAAATATCA
The DNA here is from genome assembly GCA_951799405.1 of Agapetus fuscipes. Lineage (NCBI taxonomy): Eukaryota > Metazoa > Arthropoda > Insecta > Trichoptera > Glossosomatidae > Agapetus > Agapetus fuscipes. The sequence continues at coordinate 10,807,009 of OX637355.1, read as the reverse complement.
AAATAAATAACTTATTCCTTGTTTGCGATCGAGAATTCGGTTTTTTATAGTATACAATGAATTCCTGTGAAAATATAGTTGTACCTTGTAAGGATCTTAAGTATGTGAAGATTTATTGATTTATCCAAAATCGAAGTCTGAAGAGATTAAGAAACACTGTGGAAAAAAATAAAGGGGTAAGATTTATTATTTGTGATTTAGTGCAACTTTAATTATCCAGCATGCGCATGGCAGAAATCGTAGGCACGCCACTGGCTTACTGTGTAATGTAATGCTAGTAACAATGTAAGCGGAAATACAGCAGTGTAAATTTATATGTAATTTGAAATAATCTCAACTACGCATCTAGATTGCGCTGTAAATTTTACTTTCATTTCAAAACAAACCGTAACTAGGCATTTCACATAATTACCGTACATTTAATATGGAAGCCAAATATGCCAAGGACATTGGAATATTCTGTTGATACAATATCCTTCGTGTAGAAGCAAGATAGGTTGGTGAAATACCCCATGGTTTTACATACTAGTATGATTTTACTGGAGTTCTTAGGAGTACTTATTTAACAAGATTTAATAGATTAAAATTAAAATTGCTTTATATTAATTCACATGAGTTTATTTTAGTACCCGACCAGTTTCGGGAGAAGCAGCACCTCCCATCTTCAGGTGTATATAGAAGATGGGAGGTACTGCTTCTCCCGAAACTGACCGTGTACAAAAATAAACTCATGTGATTATTAAAAAATGATAACAAACTTCGTTTAGTTCTACTTTATTTATATATAAATAAACTATAACTAAACAAAGTTTGTTATCATTTTTTAATAATTAAAAAGGAATTAAAACAAAGCAATTTTTATTTTAATCTATTAAAATGAACTTTCACGAAGTTACTACTGAAAATCTATCTGCACAAGAACGGTTTATTATGTACTGATACTTCTCTTGCTCTAGCTTATCGACATTGCGGCTCAATGTTTCAAGTGACTCTACTCTCCGCAGAAACCGTACTTGTATATATAGATACGAAAGAGACGATTCTTGGGTATTCCAGATTCTTCTAAAGTGGATAGTTCCACACACACACATAGGTACACACAGCCAGCGTGCTTAGGCTCACGTACCAACACTCCCATAATGGATCATACCAGAACAGTCTACCAGCATCCATTTCATCATTATACTAGTTCTTCGACACTACTCCAGTAACACACACCAGCAAACAATGTGTCTAGGTACATGTACACACAAACTCATAGTTCGTTACACGTACATAGTAAACAGATGCCGCTACTCCACAAGACAACACATACGTAGAACGTCATCATTTTTCATATTTAAATTCCGAGTGTAAACACTCTTTAATCACAGTTTTATCATTTCATTTTCACGCTAAAGACGCCCATCGTAGACATGGGCGAAACATCTGGAAGCTTCAGTTCCCACAGACCACGCAACAGATCACGGAAAACATCTTTCCAGCATCATCAACCGGCCATGTAAGCCTAAAACTCATATTAAATATCCTTCTTCATTGATTTAAATGTAGGTCGGTATGAGACTGACCACTCATGCTGTAAAACATGGTTCACTTTGACCCTGTGTCTGGGAAAGTCGGAAAAGGTTGCAGGGCTTATGTTCATTTATAAAATTGAATTTTCTCAAGGTTATAAAGAAAAATAAGATTAAATAAAGGTCAAATGTTTACACAGTATTATGTGTATTAGGAAAGTTATATGTATTATTTAGTTTTTTGTACCTACTTAAGGAATGTTATCTCTATCTAGTATGAAAGTTAAGTGACTTATCGATTTCCCTCAAGTTAGATTTGGCCGCAACCTTTCGTAATCCTCTTGATAAGGTCGGACCTTAGTTATGAACTTATAATCGATAAAGGTCGCTTCATGATACTGTCAGATACAACCTAAAACTGTTACGTTAGGGCATCAAGAAAGCCCTAGAGCGATCTCAGCGGTTTGGCAGGTCTTATGTGAATCTTAGATATCCGATTAAGTTATTCGAGAACTGAAGCACTCATTTTATACGCAATTTGTGGAGAAGGCAATGAAAATCGAAAATATTTTTTATACAAAAAGCTGTAATTGAAACCAGAACAGAGGGCTCTTGAGGTGTGATTCAGACAAAAACAGCACTCACCAAATAACTCAGCCTAATGTTAAATTATCCCTATTACAAGTACAGTATTTATTTTGCAGAATGAGGTCCGCATGCGAATTGGCATGGGCAATATTGTGACGTCACCTGGCTGGGTCGCCAGGGAAAATGCAACACATATTCTGTTATAGGTTGCAATGGAAGGCAGCCCCATACAAGACTGAAGTGCTTGCCGAGAAAAAATTTGAAAATCTAAAAATGTTCCGACATCATTCTTCTTCATTCTGACATGTCGCTCCCCCAGTTCTTGTTTACCGTATACGCCAATCTTGTCAAATATGACTTTTTCATGCAGTTGTCTTATGAATCAAATTCTACACAATCTGAGCTAAGAAAAACCGTAAAACTCAATAATGTGAGAGTTCTTTTAAATATTTTTTAAATAAATTTATTGTTGTTATAAGACACATTGGTCCAGTACACATGCAAACATTGCTCATGTAAAATTTTCTCAATGGCGTATACGGTAAACAAGAACTAAGGCAGCGATGTGCAGTATATTTGCGTTAGTCTAATTTAGATCAAATTGCTGTCGTACCGTTAAAAACATAAAAAAAATAAAGAAAAAGATCTGCACATATTTAACACGCTATCCAATTCTCAAAAAAAAAGTTCAAGCGCAATTGAACAGCGACACAAGTTATCAATGTTTATTTTCTTTAAAAAAATTGGAATCTGCGCATATATTTATAACCAACTTCATCATCATCATAAATGAGTTCTCGCTGTACAACATTGACGGATTTTGTGTGAGCTGAAAATGAGTTTGAAAAGTTAGAATTCTTGGTATGTGAAAACATTTCCCTGGAGTGACGTAGGCTGGGTAAGAAGTATGGAGAAGGTAAGTATGTAGTAGAGCTTAAACTGGCAAGAAGAGAAGTGAAAACATATACACTGATTTCATATCCTATGCCATAGGGTAAGGGTAGAATCCCCACCAAGGATGTCAGAAATAATTTCCCGTTTCGGGGAAACAAAAAAAAAATCTGATAAATTAACTCGAGGACCGGTCCGTAGTCCAGTGGCAACACTTCGGACTCGTAAATGGAAGGTTGTGGATTCGAATCCCGGCGAACCACACAAATATACAATTTACATTTCCAAATGTGCTCTTCGCTGGGTTGAAAAATTCATAAACCTTTACCAAAGACCGGTCACTGAAAGGTCCATCCAACCTTACAACAACTGGGTCTTGCTTGAGAATTGGCGCTTTCGACAGCAACGACCAAGCTCGCAGAAGGTTTTTGAGGACACACAAAAACAGCTCTCACCAAATAAATCATCCTAATATTAATATATATATATTTTTTTTTTATTTTTTTATTTTTTTTTTATTGAAATAATATAAACAAGTTTACATTTCCCAGGAGTTACATAAACTCATTTGGGACTTAGTACTTATACTCTTACACAATACTTAAAACTAGCCATACAATATAATTAAAAAAATATTAATAAAATAACAATTACTGAAGCAAACAAAGACAGAAGAGAATTAGCGTCTCATACCCAAAATAAAACAAAATCATCACACTGGTACAGCATCATTGTAAAAAGACTAAGAAATAAGACTTTATTGCATCATTTTGTTGTTTATTTTTCATATCCCTCTTTATTTTTTTATTTTTTTCTCTTTATTTTTTTATATTATTATTATTATTAACTCAGCCTTCTCAGGAAATGAAAACGAGCCCCATTGGTAGTTGGGGAACCTCCACCACTTGTAGTGGCTTGTAAGACCAACCTTGAACTATACTACACGTCACATGTGAAGGAGTTGCACTATATGTGCAGCTTGGTTACGTTTGCGTGTTTAAGAGAAAAAATAGTTGTTTCTTAGCGTTTCGTTTATATCCAATGTCATCAGGAGACCTGTCTCTTCTTTGTTTCTTTGATGAAGAAGCACTAACTGAACTGTCAGAAAAAAATGTTGCTGTTCATGATCGAAAATTGTACTTTTTGTGATTTATCAACAAATGGCGCAGAAGTTCGATGGTTGCAAAATACATAGACACCTAAACTTCTTTCAAATATGTTTATTATGGAGACTGTTTTTTTACATCAGTCCTCGCGACACCCATACATATTGACGTATGTACACCCATTAACTTACTGCGCTCAGCGCGGGTTGCAACTCGTTCGATACACGTCAATGAAGGGCTCCCGTCAGGCACATTAGCTTCAGTAACCTCGACGTTCTGGGGAGGGTGGGACTTCTAAGAGTCATGCGTTAGCCCCTGATTTGAGGATTCTCGTTTTCCTTTCTTGAGTAGAGTAACTTAAGCTGATTAACTTCAACGGGAAGGCCTTCCGCCGCCAAAACAACATTGCAAGTGAAGTATCACCAAGTGAAGCGACTCCGCATGAGTTGTATGAACTTGGTGGGTGGAGGTGGGTAAAGTCCAGTCCAGTCATTAACACGTTGTACAAACACTACAAAAACATGATGAGTGTCTTTTGCCAAAATGGAACATCCGTATCTTTTTTCTCTCTCATGTTCCAATCCTGAAAAAATTATAAAATAAAAAATAATCCCATAGGTGTGCCACCTTATTTGCGACCCAACATTTTCAGTTGAAAATTACACGCAGAAAACTTTTCAAAAATGTTGAATGTTACATACAAAAACGTGCATAATTAAGTTTGCTTTACAAATTTTATTTCATAACGTTATACTTTAGTGAAAAATTTCAGGAGTTGACCTGTTTTTGGTATGCGAGGTTTTTTTCAGGTATTATTTTATTTTCTATATAAAGCTAGGCAAACTACTCGTTTCTTTTCATACTTTATACGTATGTTAATGTTTTACTTTGCCGCGGTGTAAGAAGCATATTTCCATGTAATTTAAAATGTTGTATGAGAAGTTGGTGGAATGAAACTGAAGGAAAATTTAATGAGGTAAAATTCGTGTTGAGTTAAGCAAATTATAACTCGCTCAAACCACTACTCTCTAATATTTTGTGTGGGTTTTTATTTGAAGAAGCCTTTTGAAAATCCTGAAGGTTTCTATAAGAAGTTCAAATAATATTTATAAATATATTGTTATGTAAATATGAAATATAAATATTGAAAGTATGGGTAGTTATAGTTATAAGAATCCTCATAAGTATTGGTGGGTAGGATCGATAATTGTGTATAAGTGGAGAATTCTCTAGTAAGGTGGAGCGTGAACTTTTTTTTGGGATTTTGATTTGGGCGGAGTGGGGAATTGGTGCTCCATAGGGATACGAACAAAGACACTATTACGAGATTTCAATATTTTCAGTGGAAATTGTGCCACAAGGCCACTGAAAAAAACAAAAAAGTCCAAAAACAGGGGTTCAAATTAAAATCAGTAAAAAAAAAACTATAAGTATTTTTACATATTTTATATATTGATATTATTTGTTGACTACCAACAAAAGAATAAAGTGAAACAGTTTATACAACTAACACAAGGTTTATTTTTTGAAAAATGGTTGAAAATACGGTAAATTTCTAAAAATTACTTAGTTTTGTATTCTCTCTTGGTATTGAAAATCGGCATAATTTTACAGGATTCCAACTATTTTTTATCCATCCTACCCGTCTTTTGGGGCCACATACAGCAGAGCACACTTCAGTCACAAGTTTGATGCATCTTTCAGTTACTTGAGTGTGACAGGGCATTTGGCGAAAGAGTATCAAAATCTGAGTTTCCACTATATCTGGATTGACGATGGCGTCCTTCAATAATTCGGTGCTAATTTGTTTCAGGACTGGTGGTTCAGAAACTTTGTCCCATTCAATCAGGTCATAATATTGCTCTGCGTTGAAGTTTAAGCTTGACACCTTGAAGACTCGGAACCCCGACGTTTGTTCCCTGATCTTCACGATTCGCCTGACAGCTAGTTCTCGGATGTGGCTTCTCTCGTCGTTCAACATTGCGATTAGTACATTTTCGCAGTGACCGAAATAACCATTCCTTTGTATCACGGGGTCGACAATTTCTTTCAAATGTGTTGGAAGATACCGAGTCAATTTAATGGTTTCGTGTAGGTATTTTGCCCCGTAAACGCACAAAGGTTTTGTTTTAATGTGGAACCACATCGGTGCGTAAACCTTCAAGACGAATTCAGTCACAGTCATCTGTTTTTCAGTCGGATTATTGGTAGAAATGTATAGCCTGAGAAGTGAGTTGGCTGTCGTCAACCAACGCGAATGACATATTTTTCCTGGAGACCTCTTAGCCAAGTTTTCATCACAATGTCCTGCACTAATAGCTTGACATATTTCCAACAAATATTGCTTCTCTGTGCTTACATCCCCGTGAACTTTTGTAATGTCTGGCAGGTTGCATGTTATTGGTATAAAATCAACTACTGGGAGGTATTCGCAGTTTTTCAGCTGTTTTTCCAGCTGACCGCTGAAGCTCTTGGGTCCTGTTGTCGTCCCATCGATAGATTCAAAAAGGTGACGCAAGCTCAATTCATTCGCATGTAGTTGACACACTAGCCACTGGAGCGGTCGTTTAAATATTTTTTCTATAAGGCGTATGATACCTGAATGAATTCCAGTATTAACGGCAGTACCGTCGCATCCGATGGCTGTGATTGTAGTTGTATTGATCGATTTCGCTACAAAATAAGCTAAAACTTTGTTGGCAATAGTTTTAGCATCGCTTGACTTGCATATAATGTGGCCAATGTATTGTGACCCAGGTTCTTTTAAAAGAGTGATGTGTTCTTCTACTACCAATATTCTGCGCTTGCCTTCCATGACTAACGTTTTATCCTTTCGTCCGTCAAACGAGATACAAATGGACTACCCTAGGTCAAGCTGAGTGGAAATCTGCACGTTCCTAGTTTGAGTACGGGCTCGGCGGATCTTACTGCGATCTACAACATTCTTGCAATCATCTTCAGTCACCAATACGATATCTTGTAATGCAGCAGACACGATGGCAGCTCCTGCCCGATCGGAAACGCCATAACGATCCAGTGTTCTGGCTACAACTGGCAAATTAAGTTTATTGAGCTGCTTGCTTGCTATAGCAGTAGCTGTAGTAGCTGTATCCGAGTTTACTACAACTACTGGACTGCCAAACGTGCATGGTTGATCTCCACCCGACAAGTTTTCCCTGTTTTGAACATAGCAAATTTTCGCGAAAAATTACTTAATCGACAACGATATTTCGCGGGTAAACACATGTTTTTTTAGGATTTGTTCACTATTATTCTTTAGTTGTGTTTATCGTTAGTCAATAGCAAGTGAGAAATTGTATAATTTATGGTTAGAATTTATACGAAACCAGTTATTGCACTACCCACTTTTTTGAATATTTGTGATATTTCAAGGGCTTTGGGGCACAATTTGCAGATAAGATATTGAATCCGAATTTTCTGTGCTTAATATGTGTGTACCAGAGCACCGATTTCGCACCCCGCCTTTTTTAAATTCGAAAAAAAAAAAAAATCCATACAAGCACGCTCCAACCTATTCTCTAGGCTAAGTAGGTATTTGTTCTAATTATAGGAATTCTGTATTGTATTGGTGGGTAGGATTGATGGTTGTGTGTACATGGAGAAGTCTCTAGGTATTTCGAGAAGCATCAAGCAAAAAATATATTCCGGAGTATTCGATTCCCTTAGTATATAAGACTCTTATTGCTTGCACTGAGTTCAGTTATTATTTCAAGCTCTCACCACAACAGTCTCCTGCCAGCTTAACAATACAATTCGATCAGTGAACAGAAACCAAGTGGAATAGTCGAGAAAGCTTTGTGAAAATAAATTATTTAAAAGTGTAAAATAAACAGCTGTATAAGAAGACCAGTATTTTTAACTGAAAGACTTTTGAACCCTAATTTCGTAACAATATTTTCGTGGATTTAACAAAATAAGAAGATGTAGGTAAAACAAAAAAAAACAAAAAATATGGTTTAGAGAAAAGCTGGTTTCATAACGTTTCATTGAATTCGTATCTAACGTCGTTGGGAGACGCTTCTCTTCTACGACAAAGAAGCACGGAAAGAATTGTTGTTGCTTGTGATCGAATATTGGAGGCTCAAGAGGAGACTTTTGGTGATGCATCAGCAGATGGTGAAGAAATCTAAATTAATGCAATACTTACATTATTAAATTATTGTTCTGAATTTTTGATGACTGTATTGACCATGGATGTGAGCATTGTTTGACTGTCTTTTCAAAAAAAAATCGTTTCTCACAGGCGTTTACAATGCTTCCATAACCATTATTTAAACACACTTGTACATTCCACATTGGTAGTATATAGCAATACAAATACAATGAGAATCAAATACTAGTACATGCCACATCTTCATGAAAGTTTCTCTTTGTAAAAGCACGCACATTACACACCTTTATTATGCCCTTTTTGTAAATTTAAAAACTCAGTTTCTTGAGCAATAGGTTGATAAAAAACAGACCACCCATTTTGTAAAAAAATGTTCACTTTGCAACCATCACCCCTGTTTCAGGGAAGGTAAGCACGAGATGCATGGCGCATGTGCATTTGAGGTTGGGTGTTTATGCTGTAAGTCCACATGCGGCATGTGTTAGCGCGTACTTATATGTGTCTGCTTACGGAAATGCATGTAATATCTCTTTGCATCTTTGATTATTGGTTATAGATTATGGAACATGTATTATTCTACATTGTATTATGACCGGTCCGTAGCTCAGTGGTGACACTGCGGACTCTGAACGGAAAGGTTGTGGGTTCGAATCCCGGAGGAGCACAAAAAATATACCATTTACATTTTCAAATTTGCTCTTCGCCGGGTTGAAAAATTCATAAAACCTTTACCAATGACCGGTCACCAAAGGTCCATCCAGCCTTACAGCAACTGTGTTTTGCTTGAGTATTGGCGCTTTGTAGCGACGACCAAGCTCGTACACCTCTGCGGCACTACAACAAGTGTCATAGACCCCTAGAGTCTCTAGAATCTAGGGAGTCTCCCGCACAGGATTTCTTAAAAATAAAATAATATACGTCATGATATTATCATCGCCGTTATTCAGACATGTATACAAATATTATTCACTTGAATATACCCTCATCATTCCAGACACTCCAAAGTCCGCGCACTGTGTTCAGTTTCAGTATTTAATTCCAGTCTGTTTACCGCTGAAACCAGGTTGTACATTTCTACAGGCTTTCCCTCGGCATGGGGCTGACACACATCTGCCATAGCGGGGCAGTAAGCCACATGTCCTTAGAACCACGTCCTACGGCTTAGCTACCCGGCACGACTAACGATATACACTGACCACACGCGGCAATCAATGGAACCAATGTCAACCTGTATACATGTATATGTAGATAAGATCGTTATTGTTTTCCCATGTATGTCTTTTTAGCAAGTTCTATTGTATCAAAACTGCAGTTCATTTATCTCACAATATTTATTTTCTCACTTTTGGTTCCAACAGAGTTTCTCCATTTGAACCGTACAACGGTTGATTTATATCTGGTCCTTCAGAGTATTCTAGTCCTAGTTTATACATCTTATTTATTTAACATTTCTTGACTTATAGGTTGGTATGAGGCTTCAACACCTTTATTGTAAAAAAATGGTGCACTTTACCAATGACACCCCTGTTTGATTAAAGGTTGGCAAAAGTTGCAGCGTTTATGTTCATTTATTAGTACACATGCAGCATTTGTGAGTATAAACTAAAGCGTTTCTTTTTATGGTCCGTTAAAAAAAGGTCCACAAACTGCATTGGCTGGGGCACATTCAGCGAATGTACCATCGGAGCCTGGAGAAGACGATTGTGATGACGAACCCGGAGGGACGCCGGACAGTGGGAAGACCACGTTCAAGATGGCTGGATGGAGTGGTGGCGGATTGCTGTGCAGTGGGAATGTGGGACTGGAGGAGGAAGACGTTGGATAGACAGCGCTTGCTGAGGGAGGCCAAGACCCACCCCGGGTTGTTGTGCCAATGATGATGATGATGGTGATGATGTTTCTTTTTATAAGCATGCATTTTGCGAGTATATGACTCTGAAATAATTATATGTCTTTGCAATTTAGATTAAAGATTATTAAAAATACTTTCTGGGACAAAGAAATTCTATAAATGTGCAGAATTACTTTTCTTTGATATTTTTTTATGAATGACTAAATTTATTATCATAAATACTATGTCACATATACTTTTCCCCTTACAATGATTCGTCACGAGCCAAAAATGGCAATTTTTTCATCGCTCGAAGGTAAAGGTCGTATATCAAATTCTTTAAGCTCATTACGTGTACGAGGTGTTTGTTATAAGTCCATTAATTTTGTACGTGGTTTTGGAAATGCTATTATCTTATCGAGTTTTAGATGGAAACCAGTACTCCTAGTACGAAATCTAACGATTTAACTTTATTGTACCAAAAAATGTATGGAAACTAAAAGTATTATCCTAGTGAGCGTTTAAGTTTTCTTACTTTTTCTGTGAAAAGTTAAGTCGAGTTTCAACGTATAGTTTTATTCTTGGCAACAAAATATTCCTAAATTGTGTTTGTGAAAAGTCCGGTCGATAGCTCAGTTGTTAGAGTGCTTGCATTCCATGCCGAGAGCTCGGGTTTGAAATATAAAAATAAATAACACAATAAAATGACGTTAAGGCTTACTCAGCTTACACAAAAAATAAGTACTAGCTCCCTCGGGAGTTAGGGAGTCCCCACTTCATCTGAAGTGGTTGGCGTAAGGCCGGCCTCTTATCCGTAAAAATAAGTAGGTTCCACTCAGGGGCGTGCATAAGGTATAGGAAAATACATTTCAGAACACTATTCCTTTAAAAGACCTCATTTAAAAAAAAAACTGACTAAAGTGCTAACGATGGCTCAAATTGAACTTAAATTTGGAATTTTAATTTTCAATATCCAGCTTAAATGCATTTTTTTAATCATATATTGCCTACCTATTAGGCGCATGTGCCTATATTTGATGCACGCTCCTGAGTTACAGTAGGTACATTGTGTATAACAATAATAATAATTCTTTATTCCAGCCTGGTCACGCGGAGGGTGCAATACGTAACCAGCCATATAAAAAATAAATAAAAACATATAAGAAAATAGAAACAGATGACAGCGTGGAGATGAAAAATGCGTTGTGGCTGAAAAAACTATGCTAACGGTTTAACAAAAGCATCAAATCCCTGTTGTGAGCTGCAGCATCTCAGTCTCAGTAGTGTATAAGAGCTGTACAAATTATCTGTATTCAAATAATTTATAATGGTACAAACTTTGTACAACTGATGCAATTGCAAAAAGACAATTAAGGAATGCTCAAGCGTTTACACTGCACTCATGATTCAAATGCACTATCTTCTCCCCGCAGAGTAAATTGTTGCAACAGCGTCCAAATAAAACCTCCTCGTCTTTTTTATCAACCAACACCACTTTTTGCAGACCCTCAGTTCTCTCTGTTTCGCTTCCCACAAAGTAGAGTTGTCCAACACAAAACGTAGCTGTTCCTTGGAAACTTAGTGGAATTTTTCTACCTAATAATACTCCAGAATTACGAGTACTAAATGGGAAGAAAAAAGAATTTGAAAACAAAAGAGCTTCATCTAAGACCGGTCCGTAGTTCAGTGGTTACACTTTGGACTCTGAATGGAAGGTTTTAATAAATGGAAGGTTCGAATCCCAGCGGAGCACAATAAATATACCATTTATATTTTCAAATTTGATCTTTGCTGGGTTGAAAAATTCATAAACCTATACCAATGACCGGTCACCAAAGGTCCATCCAGCCTTACAGCAACTGGGTATTGTTTGAGACTTGTCGCTTTCAGAGGGTTCTTAAGGTGTGAAATGCACAAAAACAGTGCTTCCCAAATAAATAATCTTAATACGTTTTTGTTTTTTGTTTTTATCGCACTCATTTGATACTTTTCTAGTATCAGTTAGAAGGATGTAATATTTAACCCTCGGAGCATCACCACCTAGCCGCGCGGGCAGCAAGATAGGAATTTTAATGAATCGCTCATTCCGTGCGGCACGCCCGGCTCTCACGTGTGAAAGAAAAAAACAACGAATAGCGGTGAACCTTTGCGAGCGGTGGTGTGGTTTATCGCCGTCTGCAGCGATTACAGATTCACTGCTCGTCCCCCCGGGGTCTGGTGGAGGAAGACCCGGTGGATAGGGATCGCTTATTACGCCATTATGTGAAATAGACAGGATATTATTACGAATATGTAATTGTGTGTTTTGTTTGTTTGGGTGAGTTGTGTTTGCGTGAGCCTGTGAAGTGTCCTATACCCTTAGTACGAGTTGCAAAACTTGAGTTAATTAAAGTGTACGGAAAGTATTATAGAGTGATAAACCCCAAAATCTGCCGTTTTTGTTTCTTACTCTTTATGGTCTTAGCAAAAGAGTTACAGTGATGAAGAAAATCAAGTTCAAACAAACAAAAACGGCAGATTTTTGGGAAGATCACTCTTTATCCTTTCTCTTAACTTTACTTTACTCGAGTTTTGCAAGTCGTACTAAGGGTAAAGATGTAATTACTTTTATAATTTGATATTTGTGTTAGTAGTTAGTTAGTTTGACCAGTCTAAAGTCAAGTGGTTAACACTTCTGACTCGTATATGGAAGGTTTTGGGTTCAAATCCCGGCGAAGCACAAAAAAATATACCATTTAAATTTGCAATAACGCTCATCGCTGGGTGAAAAAATATTTCTTTACAAAAACTGGTCACTAAAGGTCCATCCAGCCGTACAACAACTGGATCTTGCTTGAGAATTGACGCTTTATAGCAACGAACAAGCTCGCAGAGGGCTCTTCAGATGTAATTCACACAAAAACAGAGCTCACCAAATAAATCATCCTAATATTATTATCAGTCGAAATTGCAACGAGTGTTTGGATGCTCTAGTAAAGTCTCGCATGTTCCAATTCTCAGTGATTCGAGAAGTATCATTAGTGTTACTATAAATAAGAAAAAAGGCTCTCTGTGGCCAACGAGAAGCTAACTGGCCGTTTAATTGTGAAGGACTAATGTGACTCTGAAGTTGACCCGTATCTGAAATAAATTGTGTAAAAGTAAATACCTGCTTTTTTTATTAAATCAAGTACGGTAAAAACATAACAATAATTTAATAAAAATTACTACCCACACGATTGACATATTAAGTAGATTTAGAAGACTATTCTAACGTTGAAAATGCAGAGCCTAGTGTCAAATTCTATGGTAAGCAATTTCCAATTAGGTATACGAGTATTATAATTAATCCATGTTACTTTCGACTGCTGATTTAATTTGAAAACCTAAAGGTCCAAGATATCAAAGGATAGTTCAAATCCTATAAAGCTGAAAAAAACTTGAATATCCGATTCAGATCAATCCAACCTTACAGCAACTAGGTATTGCTTGAGTCGGTGTTGGATAGCGACGACAAAATATCTCGAAAATTTAAAATTTCTTGGGATCTTCACAAATATCTTCAGGCTTTTTTTAATTTATGAAACTCTTCTTTAAATTTCACCGATAAAATAAAAAATGGAAAGAGCTCATAGCATGCTACTTATTGAATTGAAATTTCATAAGAACGAACTTCACAAAATATAAGTTCAAAATATCCCAAAAACTACAAACTTTTCGTTGGTTAAAAAAAGTGAGTTGAATTTTATTTAATTAATTGATTTATTTGTTTTGCATAATCAAATAATATATTTATCAAAACTTTTTCAACTTCATTTCAAACAACTAAATTAGTTATTTCTTTGATTGGAAATGTTGACAGGCGTCTCGGAAATTATTAATTAATCAGTAAAATTCCGCCATCAAAACTGGATGGCAGATGATAAATTCATTTACGACCCGCGAACTTTTTTAATTAATAAGACAAAACAAAATATTAGCCGATCCTCCTAGGGTTAATGAATTATTAATGTGATTTGCTTCCAAATAAGAAAGATATTAATCTAGGGATAGAAATGATGGAAGGGCTTTGGCAATATAGATTAATTAATATTTCCCCATTCTCATAAATATCATATCTGTACGTGAAATATCCCAACTTATTCAGATTCTTATGCTGAAACTAACAGTATTGGAATCTTTAATCTAAGTTTCAAAGATATATTATTAACATTCAAAATTCATATTAAACGTATGCTCACAGACATATGTAAGTTAGCTATTACAAATGCTGCGAGTGTGCTTACAAATTTAAATTCAAACCTTAAATGAACATAAACCATGCAACTTTTGCCGACTTTCCCTGAATCAGGGGTGACATTGGAAAACTGTACCTACTATTTTTTACAGTATGTGTGGATAGAGAAAACTCCCCTCAATCGCGTGAAAAGAAAAAAAATATATGGAAGAATCAACAGCACTCCTAGCCCTCCCCGCATTTTCGCTAAGAAAATCTTTCTTTTCATACTTTGTTATCGTTTTTTTTAAAATAGATTTGTGAAAAGGAATGCAATTCACCAACCTATTTTGCCTGGCCAGAAACAGGTATTAGCCTATTAGATTTTGTAGGGTTTGTGTATTCACACAGTAAAAATTCATTTTATTTAAAATAAAATTATTTTTTCTTAAACGTTGTTTAATTTTCACAATAATATTTTATATCTCGAGCACTTTCGACCTTCAATACTCAGGTCATTTACAAAAGTGATGTATGTCAAATTAAAATTATTAAGAACAAACCATAGTGATATGATATCAAATCATCAAAATGATATAAATTGAAGTAAGAACTGAGTATTGAAAGTCGAAAGTGCTCGAGATATAAAATATTATTGTGAAAATTAAACTACGTTTAAGAAAAAATAATTTTACTTTAGGTATTAGCCTTATCAATTGATAGTTCATTATTTAATATTTCTAATTTATTAATAATAAACCAATGCCATATGCTGAACCGAGGTCGCCTTAGCCCTCGACCATCCCAGTTTTATTAAGTAAGCAATTTCCTAATGGGTTGTGCGTTTTCACTTGTTTTTTTTTTAAACATTCACTTAACATATTTGCATAAAATTTGGTTCAATATTAAGGAACAAAAACAGTTTTTTTTTCACAAAAAAAAGTTTTTCATTTGTACAACCTTGTTTCGTCCCTCCTCACAAAATTGTGATGCAGGTACGAACATTCAAGCGCCCCTAACAAGCTTAGAACGATCGGACAAGGGTCATGCAAAAAATGTAATAACAATTATTCAGTTAAAAAAATGGACACACCTGAAAAAGGGAAGGATTGTGGATGGGTACAACTGTAACTGTAACTGTAACTCTGTCGCCATTCCGCTAGGGGTAGCCAGGGTCTCTGCAGAGCTGCCTCCATTTTTTCCTATCCTTACATACCTCTTTCAATTCATTCATATCCATCACCTTTTTCATGCATTTTCTTCTTTTACGCTCACTTTGTACCTATATCCCATTCCTTTACAATCTCCTCAATCTGATCACTCCATACGTTTCTCGGTCGTCCCTTCCCTCTTTTTCCTTTCACTTTTCTGTGTATACATACTTTGTCAGTCTATCATGATTCATTCTTTCCACATGCCCAAACCATCTCATCACATTCTTTTGTACCTTAAATTTCGCATCCTTTTTCAAATTACATTCTTTTTTTACCCATACATTCCTAACTCTATCCCTCAGAGTTTTTCCTGTCATGCTTCTCAAATGCTTCATTTCCACCGTACATACTTTACTCATATCGCTATCCTTCACTATCCATGCTTCACTTCCATACATCACACGATATACATAAAATAACATTGAGGATTCACATTATATGCATTTTCACAAGCAAACTCGTATAAGTTCGCGCTTGTACATGCCGCATGTGAATCTACAACATATAAGCATACACCCTGCAACTCTTGCCGACCTTCCCTGAAACAGGGGTGACATTGGCAAAGTCAACCATTTTCTACAGCTTTTAACAACCTATAGGTCAAGGAACATATACAACAAGTTACACTGTACATTTTATTTGGTGACCTGTATTTTATTAAAACAAATGAATATTTCAACGCAGAAAGGAGAAAATTTGGAAAATTATAGTTACATTGTTTTGCTTTGCTGGGAATCGAGCCCACGACCTTCTCATGAAAAATCTATAGCAATGATAACTAAATTGTTGTGCCGTCGCTACAAAACATCCACTTGATCAAGCTTTAATTGAGTTTTGTGCGGATGAACTTTGACTTTCTCTGCTGACTATTTAGGGTGGGTAGATAAGTCTTTGTCCTGACACATAAAAGGTGTCACTAGTATTAAAACCATATGATTTTCAGCTGTTATTACCAACCTTTAAAAGGTACATGTGTAATGTGTATATTTGACAGCTGTTAGACCATTAGTTTGTGAGATATAGTGTTTTGATTAAAGCGACTTTTGTTATCTCAACTAAAATGCATTTTTCTATTGGAAAATGTGATACTAATTTTGGGCACTGCAAGATTCATTTTTTTTTGCACAAATATCTCATCTGCGTAGAACACATGAGGTTTAAGGGATTATCTCTGAAATGCTTCCCACAGATCATCACCTCCGCGTGTCATTTTTGCGTGTTCGTATTTACTCATAACTTAGTTGCATAATATTCAGGGAGTAAATTAATCATGGCGGTATCACTAAAAAAATTATGTATGGTAAATGCAATACAATTATTTTTACAGGTAAAGGGATCAGCTTAATTACCGGTCCGTGGTCAACGCTCCGAACACATAAATTAAAACTTGTGAGTTCGTTTCGCTGCAGAACAAAATTAAATTATCAATAAAATTATCGAACACACTCTTCACTAGATTTAAAAAATGATCTGCTTTGAACAAAATACCACAAACGTTCATTTTGCCTTACAGTAACTTGGCGCTTACTAGAACTAGTGGGCTTTGAAGGTGTGATTTACGCAATTTAGCGCTCAACAAATTGAAGTAAGAGCTTTCTTGCTCCCAAAAGAGCATGTCCTAATTATTTGTGAAAGCCAAGGAAGCTTTGCCTGTGACATGATTTGGTTTAATAAAAATTCGTGCAGGGGCTCAAAGCTTTGCTTCTGGTTTTCAAAGAGACTTTCTACCATCTAAGCTATCGATGAAAATTTGGTGACATTTTCATCAATATGCCGATATTGTTTTTTTTTTTTTTTTTTTAAGAAATCCTGTGCGGGAGACTCCCTAGATTCTAAAGACTCTAAGGGTCTATGACACTTGTTGTAGTGCCGCAGAGGTGTACGAGCTTGGTCGTCGCTACAGAGCGCCAATACTCAAGCAAGACCCAGTTGCTGTAAGGCTGGATGGACCCTTGGTGACCGGTCATTGGTAAAGATTTATGAATTTTTCAACCCAGCGAAGAGCACATTCGAAATATAAATGGTATATTTTTGTGCTCCGCCGGGATCCGAATCCACAACCTTCCATTTACGAGTCCGAAGTGTTGCCACTACGGACTACGGACCGGTCCAAGGATGATGTCGCACAATTCTGATTTCTAAGTTCCTTATCGTTATCTTAGTATGTTTCCATCAATAACGCGGAGCCTTTTCATCTCCGATGCCAGCTTAGACTTAAAAATAACCAAAAAAAATAAAAACCCTCCGTTATCACACAAGAATGTTGTATGCTGAATGCTGGTGTGCGGAGGATGAGAGAGGGATATGCTAGCTAGGCTATGCGCTTTGTGTTCCTAACTCCACTGCACATGGTCCACATTTTTTCATCGTTATATTGTTATGTTTCTGTTGAAACACATGTGGCCATTGCGCTATACCCCTGTATGCGCTGTATCTCGGGTGAGAAATGAGATTTGTTAGGGCATTAAATATAACATGACTTGTTTGAATTTTATATCATTACATAAAAACACAAGCTGAAGAATGCAATTTCGTAGACAATATTTGCTGCACATGTTTTATTTTGTTTGTATCATTATCTTTGACGAGTCAGAAATCAGAACATCAAAGCTACCTTTACTTAATAGATTGGAATGAAAATGACGCTAATGCTGTTAAAACTTGGTTCACTTTTTCCAATGCCACCTCGTTTCAGAAAAAAGCAGTAGGAGATGCATAGTTTATGCTATATAATATATAATGTGTAAGTGTGAACTAACTAATATATAATGTGTAAGTGTCAACGACGTGAGCCATGTTGAAAGCACCGGTTCCCATAGATCACCGAATTTAAGCTACATTGGGCGCGGACAGTACTTGGATGGGTGACCGCTCAGGTACACCGCGTGTCGTTGGCATCTTGGACCGGTCCGTAGTCCGTAGTGGCAACACTTCGGACTCGTAAATGGAAGGTTGTGGATTCGGATCCCGGCGGAGCACAAAAAATCTACCATTTATATTTCTAATGTGCTCTTCGCTGAGTTGAAAAATTCATAAACCTTTACCAAAGACCGGTTACTGAAAGGTCCATCCAACCTTACAACAACTGGGTCTTGCTTGAGAATTAGCGCTTTCTACAGCGACGACCAAGCTCGCAGAGGGCTCTTGAGGTGTGATACACACAAAAACAGCGCTCACCAAATAAATCATCCTAATATTATTATATTACCTGTGTGACTGCATTAAATATAAGCCTTCAAAGTCAATTTATCTTACAAATTTGATTAAAGATTAAGTCAGAAATCTGACCACAAAAGCAGTAAGGTACAACAGCAGAGTGTATGAATAATTTCATAGATAGCAAAGTGTGTATCGGCAAAACCTGTGCGAGGCCAATCGTGACATACAGAGTGGAGTCAAGAACAGACACTTCACGAACCAAGAGCCTACTCAGAACATCTGAGTAGAAAACGCTCCGTGCTATTGCTGGAAAAACACTAAGATACCGACAACAAACTCAGAAACCAGAATTGTGCGACCCTGAGGACATTGTTAGATGAAGTAGAACGATGGTACTAGAAGGACCACATATATTCTATGAGGGATAGTAGGATCGTTGTACGCAAAATACCAGAAGGCCAGTTTGTACAAGGAGAAGTGACCAAAGTATGGAAGAACCGCAAATATTTTGCATCGTACCTAAGCAGGATGTCTAAAAAACAGATATACCAAAATAAAATGAAAAAGTTAATTTTCAAAATAGTACCCAAAAATATTGTCGCGACCTTGAAATACGTGCGTGCGCTGATACACGCATACATCGTTTGACGGACTATGAAATCAAAGTGACTACGCACACCTATAAACGTACTATACAACCATCTAGGAGTAGCCCATGATTGTATTAGTGCATTGGAATGACGTTTTAGTGAAAGAATGGTCTAGTGAATGCGAGAAAGACACCTCTGGTTTCTTATATTAGAGATCAAAATGGTACGGACAGTAGAGTCACAAAAGATCAATTCGCTGAGAAATACATACCTATTAACAGTGATTGTCAATTTGTGAAAGAAATTGTGAAAAATATATTCTTCTTCTTCTTCTTCTTGTGCCACTTCTAACGAAGATCGGCGATCATCATAGCTATTTTGAGTTTTGATGCTGCGGCTCGAAATAGGGACTTGGTGCTTCTGCCGAACCACTGTCGCAGGTTCTTCAGCCACGATGTCCTTCGGCGTCCCTGAGATCTTCTCCCCTCAATCTTACTCTGAATGATAAGATATATTAAGATATAAGATAAAAATATATTCTGTACATGTAAATTATTTCATTTTTAAATAAAAGGAGAACACAACAGAAAACGTGACAATATTATCTTCAAATTATTAAGTCATTTGTATTTTTTGTTAATTTGTAAATAAAGGACGATTCTCTTCATCACGGCGCTTCAATAATTGCCTACAAAATAACTGTGAAAGAATCGCAAAATAATTGCGACATTAGCATACTATTGAGGGGATGAAGCGGTCCCATATTATTTTCAAATTAGCAGTCACTGGACCGACTTTATTCGCAAATTAAAATGTTTGTCTACTTACTTCTGAAAGGGGAGGAGGCCTTTTATATCTGAATGTATGCTGCGAGAGAAAGTAGCTTTTCATTGCGGGGGTAGTCCATATGGAATGGGGGTGAAACAGTACCGGAAGAAATAAACATAAATTGTAAATTTTATGCCACCCCGTTTCTATAATAAAGTATTGATTAAATTCAAAATGATTTTTTAAATAATTCATGATATTTTCTGAAGGCAGTACTTTGTTGTACCAGACATCTATATCAGTTGATTGCCATTGTCTTGAGCTGCAAAACGGATCCATCCATCCAGTCGTCTCACCCATCCAATGAGTTGGCCTCACGCCAATCACTTTAGTTGAAGTTGGGTTTCCCAGCTCTCGAGGGGACTGGTTCTCGTTTCTTGCAAAGACTGTTTTGGGCTTAAAATAAACAGCGAAACGGAAAATCATTTCTGAAACCTTCAGTGAGGATCGAACCCCTGCTCCCGGCATGGAATGCAAGCGATCCGACAACTAAGCCATCAACCGGACTTTTAATGAGCTTTGTCGACGCTACAAAATACCAATTCTCAAGTAATACCCGATTGCTGTAAGGTTGAATGGACTTTTGGTAACCAGTCTTTGGTGAAGATATATGAATTTTTCAACCCAGCGAAGAGCATATTTAATATATTTTTTGTGCTCCACCGGCATTCAAAACCACTACCTTCCATTAACGAGTCAGAAATGTTAACCGCTAGACTACGGACCAGTCGAGTAAATAGAGATCAATGATAGTAAATTATAATATTGGGATGATTTAATATTAGGAAGATATGTTAACATATCTTTGCAGCTTCGATTATGGATTTGGTAAGCGCTGTTTTTGTGTAAATCACACCTCAAGAGCTCTCGGCGAGCTTGTTTATCGCTATAAACGCAACTACGCAAATAGGCAACGCATACAGTGTAACTTCTTGCCGAAGGGTTACTACTAGACTCGTTATTATTCTTTGGAATCTTCTTCT
This sequence comes from Agapetus fuscipes, assembly GCA_951799405.1. NCBI lineage: Eukaryota > Metazoa > Arthropoda > Insecta > Trichoptera > Glossosomatidae > Agapetus > Agapetus fuscipes. The sequence goes on along the minus strand of OX637355.1, from coordinate 10,785,978 downwards.
CCAAACATTTTTCTTTAATTCACTTCGCCACAGTTCGTTCCTGTCCTGTGAGCACACATCCACCGACCAGTAGCTTCTGTATCTTGTCGCTTGTAGCCTGACTAACACGTAGGATACACGTCGGGCACAAAGCGCCCCAGTAAATACGGGCAGCGCTGCACATATGTGCTATGTGTATCTTGTATGCCGTATCTTCCACGGCCCCGACCAGCCGCATTCAGATTAACTTGCCTACTTTCATCTTCATCTAGGCAAAGATACGAGTGCACTGAAAGGCAAAGCAAAGATTGTGTCACTTTGCCTCTGAATGCACATACATATGTTCATATGGAGTAAAAACTAATTTGACAATTTAAAAAAAACCTAATTTATTTTGAGATACCGTTCATTGCTTCAAGCTCCAGAATAAAACACCGGCAGGATTTACTCATCCTTCACAAGAAATGAGTATTAGCGCCCTCGGGAGCTGGCAAAACTGGAGTGGTCAGCAAAACGCCGGCCTCCTTTCCTGTAAAAATAATTAAATAGGTTACTACTCGCCACATGCGAAACCCTTTGGGGATAACGCGGCAAGAAGTTACACGATATGTATAGTATAGTTGCGTTTTTGTTTTCGTAATGAAATAAGAACAATTTCTAAATGGCTCCAAAATTAAGGGATATATAATAAACATCTATATTAGAGATGCCCGAAACGGACGTGGCTGACATTAATTGAAAAGGTCAAAAATGCCTATTAAAGGCACGCCTGTCCTTGATGGGTTAAAACAAATTGAAAAAACGGTGAAAATAATGCTTCTTTTCCCTTTAATATAATATTATAGTCAAGAAGTCGAGATTCAAGGATACATTAAAGCATAAAACGCAGAACTAGAATTTCCTTGGTAGACATTATGTGATGAAAATAATATATAAGGACAGAGTGGAAGGAGATTATGTACTGAAACAATAATAATGGTCCAAGTTTATTCAGTTTTTGCGTTCCCACCGAAGGATTGTTCAGACGAAGGCATTCTGCAAGTTACTTAGAATTGTTTTAAAGTCACAAGTTGCCCAACTTCCAGGCGCAGAATACCTTTAACCTGCAAAAAGTATGTGAAGTAGTAAATAAAGTTTTTTTTTTTTTAATTATAAAAAATTGAAACTGAAAAACCTGATTCATATTGCCAATGATACTTTTATTTCCGGGATGGGCGATAAGAGTTTCAGGGTATATTTTTATTTGAAATTTGTTTTTTTTATTGCAACATGTGTAAACGATAACTTGCACGTGGTATTCCATGATTAATAGATAGTCATGAGTCCTTGGGAGTTGAGAAGCCCCCACTTCAACTGAAGTGGTTGGCGTAAGGCTACCCCTTACTAGTAAAAATATTTTTTCTACTCGTCACACGCAATCCCTTCGCGGTAGACACAGCAACAAATTACACTATATGTGAAGCTAAAATACACTTATCTAATCTAAGTTACAAAGACATCTAACATTGGGGATTGACATTATATGCATTCTCACAAGAAGACACGAATAAGTTCGCGCTTAAACAGCTTAGACTTACAATAAAAAAAAAACAAATCTCAAATAAACATTCACCCTGCAACTCTTACCGACCTTTCCTAAAACAGGGGGTGACATAATCAAAGTGAACCATTTTTTACAGCATGGGTGGCCAGCCGCATACCAACTTCTAAGTTAAGGAACATACACAATTAATAACGTTTTTGCATTAAAAAATAATCCACAAATGTTTACAAGTAACATGTACCCGCTTTAGTAGCAAAAAAGAAAAATCCGCTGTTCTCACTACATTATTCTTCTACTGAAATCATTGCATTCCTACTAAAAAGCACATTTTACTGTCTTCATCCGTACACCCTTTGACAGCAAAAGTTTTCCACCCTAACAAGGCTATGTTTTCGTAGCATTTTCAAGTTCGTATTATTTAAAATGTGTTGTCGCTATAAACAACTTTGGCGGCATCTGCCGGCTGGATTGTCATTTGCAACTGGTTATAGTAATGATCATCTGTAGGAACACATTAGAACTTAATTGGAAATTGCGAAATTTCGCTTCCTTTGGAAAATTCAAATAATTAATTACAAATACATGTATGGATATTCAGTAATAAGGAAAATAAAAATATTGTACACTTTTCCCGTATGAAAAAAGTACTTAAATATTATCTTTCCTACAAAGGTTATACAAGTACATTGTAATAATATATAGGGGCCTTTAATGTGTAATCTAAGTTGAAAAGAGATAAATGTACAATGTACATTTATAATTCGTATTAAATGCATGCCCACAAACAGGCACGTGTAAGTTTGCATTTACAAATGCTGAATGTGTACTTACAAATTCAAATCCAAGCCTCAAATGAGCATACACCCTGCAACTTTTGGCTACGTTCCCTGAAACAGGGGGGACATTGGTTAAGTAAATATTTTTTACAATATGGGTGGTCAGCCTCATATCAACCTATAAGTCAAGGAATAGTCATATTAATAAAAATTAAACGAGTGAATTGGCAGGTCGATTTTTATATGGGTCACACGCTATTATATCCTTTGTTATTTTGACTTGTATTAGCCTTGCACATCCATATCGCCTGCTTTTCTATGCAACAATATAAAAATAACTTAGTTTACCTGAAACAGTATAGCAGACAGACGTTAATTGTCTCAAAGACTGTTCATCATCGACGCGCGTGTTTGACAGGAAACCCAAAAAAAAATCTCAGAGCAGAACTTACTGAAATTGGTGAGTCCTCTCTAAAACCCATATTCTTGGATAACTTGTGACTTGAGCAGATTTTCTCTGAGCACCTCGCTCAAACACGTGGAAGAATTCAGAACCGGTACCCACCATCTCTTCATTATTTGGTGGAACTAAATTTGGCTCCAGCAGTTAAATTTTTTATTTGATTTCTCATAATTGAGTTAATTTATGCCATTTTTAAGAATATAAGATTCTCGAAAAAAAGAATTAAATAACAAATTAAAAATACAATTTAATTTGGAAAAAGTGAGTAATGTGTATTCTAATTTTAGATCCAGGTTATTTAACATTAAGCGCTTTCAAAGGTCAAGGGTCTTTTAGATTAAAAACTCAAATAAAAATAAATTTTCCTACCCACGCGCCTCTTTCCTCTCTTGGTATTTTCCATTTATTTATTTGCAGACATAATTTTACATTCAAACATCATATTCTGCCTGTTTTACTTCAAAATAATTTCAAAAATATTAATTCATTTGTTTAATTAAAAATCTGATGACAAAAGCTAAGCGAATAGATTTTTTGCGTTGCAAGCAAGAGAGATGTGTTCGATGGGATCCTAAACGGGAGATCCCTTTGTGGACAACTTAGTAAGAAGTTGCACTACTTGTGCAGTTTTTTTTTGTTTTTGTTGTCAAAGATGCAACAAAGACAACTAACTCTACAAAGGTTTCAGCCACCCTTTTACGGACTGTCTATAGATTTACAGTTGTTGTATATTATCTCTATAGTTGGATAACTTCAAATTTATCTATTACTATCATGAATTTGTGGAACTATGATAATCTAATTTTCAAAGATATATTAGATTTAAAATTCATTTCAAACTCAATTTCACAACATACACGCATGAGTCCACGCTTACACATGCTGAATGTGACCTTACAACATAAAAACCCAATATAAATTTATTTTAATAATCTAAGATGCAAATATGTATGTATGTTAACATTTAAGGCGCATATTAAATGCATGCCCACGGACAGGCTCATGTAGGTTCGCGCCCACACATTCCGCATGTGTGCATACAAATACAAAAAAAAAACTTCATATGAATAGATATAAACCTTGTAACTCTGGCCGACTTTCCCTGGTACAGGGATGTCATTCGCAAAGTGAACCATTTTTTAACAGTATGCGTGGTCAACCGCACACGAACCTTTAGGTCAAGAAATGAGGGCGTTATATGAGCTGCATTATACCAACCTATAAGTCAAGGCATCTCTGGAACCTCTTCATTTTTACAGCTAAGCGGCACAACCCTACGTCAACCAATTTATTTTTAATGGAGGTTTCTCTGCTCTTGAAAAGTTAGGTTTAGATTGTACCTTATCACAATTTTTTTTTCAGTAATAAAAATAACAGTCAGTGCTATTTCATGGGACATTCAATCTATGCCTGATCTACGAGCCATTGTTTTTTCGTATGAAAAATACACTCTAGGTTATGGATAGCTATGGCTTTGCCGTTTGAGAAATACATCGAGTGTCTTTTATTTTTAAGAACTTACTTACTCGGCTTAGGTAACAACATCTGTGGGTAACAATATATTAATAAGTATTTTTTTTTCTATGAAACATTACGTACAGTATCTTTGCTAACAAAATACGGTAGCAATAAAGTCATTATATGAGCACTTATTGCTGCAATATTGTGGGGCTCGGTACAAAAGATTTATTTCTAATAGTTTTCCGCCTCCAACTCCAGTCATAGTTTCGGTATTAACATGTATGCATTAAAACTGGGGGAGCAGAATTTATGGTTCTCTTAGGAGATTATCAAAAGAAAATTATGGTCCCGCTCCCCCAATGAAAACCAAAAGGGGACCGTTTTCTTATTTTTATTTTTGGGTTAATTAAGCTTTTCATTGCGCTCTACCATTAAACATGTTTCTCCGAATACGCCATTGTTTTCTCCCTTACAGTCTGATACGATTTATATTCTGTTATTTGTTTCTGGCGTAAGAACTAAATGAAAAGTAAAGTATGCGTGGTTGGTGATATTACTTATTTTTTCTTTATAATTTGAAACTGAATGAAGCGAAGCTCGAATGAAAGCGATTAATAATTTTAAGATTTAGATAAAATGCTACGTATAATTGTTTTAGTTCTTATTTTTGAATAATAAAAATTCTAAATAAATTGTGTGTTCCTTAGACAAATGATGCACTATTTTTTTTTGTTTTTAGTTTACTTATATTTTTACCTGATATCCAAATCTCAAAGGAATGTAATCCCTGCAACACTTGCGTACCTTCCCTGAAACAATTTGCAAAAATATTTGAAAAAATGAAATTTTATTACAATACGAGTGGTCAGCCTCATCGCTCCCCCAGTTCTTGTTTTCCGTATGGATCAATTTTGTCAAATATGACTTTTTAATGCAGTTGTCTTAAGAATCAAATTCTACATAATCTGAGCTAAGAAAAATACGTACCTGTCTTCAAATGTACAAGCTATTCAACATTTTCACATACTTTTCTGTGTTCAAAATTTTATTTTAGTTCTCGAGTGCCGTATATCCACTAATCGCTGGAGGCGCATGCGTGACTGCGTCATCTACAATCGTAAGCCAATCACAGACGCGCGTGGGCATGACGTCACACCGACACATTGTTGTATGTTACATATGTATTTTGGCGCTTACGCCAAACAAGCACTAAAAGATTGTCGCGAGCGTCCGGTCAAATTCCGATATCTTGCCGTATCTCCACTTTACGTAATTTTCGTTGCGCATCTTTTGCGTATATCCATTTTACAACGTTTTTTTTAGTAATAAACGTAAAATTATAATATTTTTTAGGGTTTGGTGGTTTACACAGTGAAAGTCTATTGTATATTAATTAAAAACACACAGTTTAAATTCACTTATTTTTTTATTTCAAATATGCCAAACGTGTGTAAACTGTGTGTTTTTAATTAATATAATGTAAAATTATAATATTTTAATTATTATTTTACGTAATTAGTTACTTAATTAGATTACGATTTTGTCAATTACAACAACAAAACACAAAAACATTTATTCTGTAAAATTTACTTAATGGTCCATACGGCAAACAAAAACTAAAGCAGCGTCATATCAAGCTTTCAATCAAGGTATTGAAGATCTGGCCGATAGCGCAGTTAGTAAAATGCTCACATTCCAATGTGAGAGCTCAGGTTCGATTTCTAGCCAGGGATTCAGATATGATTTTCCTTTACGGTGTTTATTTCAAACCCACTATAATATACCGGCAATGTTAACTCAGCCTTCCCAAAAATATAGAGAAACTTCCACTTCAACTGAAAGAGCTGGCGTAAGTCCCACTACCTTACCTATAAAAATAAATAGGTTCCACATGACACATTCAACTCCTTCGAGGACGTCGCGGCAAGAATTTTCAATATACGTGTAAAATTAAGTGTTACAAAAATGAAAAAATTGCAAGCACGATATTCCTTGACCTCCTCACTTTTTTCAAGAAAAAAAAACTGTTTACCCATAAAGTAATGAGACTGGAATTACGCTCGCGCATGGCCGCGTTTAAAAATCCCACAACAAAATATGAAGTTATTACAGCACGGTCGTGCATGGTAATGCCTAATGAATATGCAATATACCGGGGCTTGTAGTTAGACAATTTGAAAGGTTTTCACTACAGCTGTACTAGGTACTTGACTGTGGAATAATTGCTAGACTTGTTTTAACCCTTCGAGTGCTTATTCGTGTGTAAAAGCAGGCTGTTTTCATGTTAAGTTAAAAAAAGTCTACTTCCATTTGATAATGTTCTCAATACAAAACTTTTGCCTTAAGACTACGTTTACAAAAAAAAATCCCGTTGTTTTTCAAAATATGTTTCTTATACTTTATGGTTTTCGCAAAAGAGTGACATTAATGAAAAAAAATACGCGTGTTCATTGATTTTTTATCTAAATTTTTAAAGGTATTTTTTTTTATAGGTAACTTAAAAAATGACACCACAAAAAAATATTTTAAAAAACTAGTTTTTTCACATTTTTTCCTTTTAATTTTGTTTTTTTTTTCCCAATTATAGAATGATACAAAGTCTAGAAAACGATGCAATTTAGTTAATGTAATGGGAACCGCTTTTGAGATAATATGATAAAAACTGTTTTCAAGAATGAAATAAATTAATCAGTTCAGTTTAGTTCCAATGTAGTATTGAAACAATTACATTCATCACTTAAAAATGGCATAAAAAACTATTTTTATCAGCCTATCGATTTCTTGTTGTTTTTTTCCGTGTACTTGAAAATTATGACTTTTATCTTTAATCTTGCAAAAATAAATTACATTTAGAATTATATTACATACGTTCTCATAAGCTGGCAAGTATAAGTTCACGCAAACAAATGTTGAATGTGTACTTACAAATAAGAATACAATCTCAAATGAACATAAACCCTGCAACATTTTCCAGCCTTCCCTGCATTAGTGTTGAATTGGCAAAGTGAATCATTTTGGACAGTATGGGTGGTCAACCTCATGCCAAACTATAAGTCAAGAAGTATTACATTCTGTTAAATAATCTTGAACCTCGGATCTTTTGAAAACTAAAGAACCATGTTCTGTTACCCGATTATCCCAAAAAATAGTATATTTGAATAACTAGTTATTAAGCTTTATAGTGCTTAGAGTAATTGAAATACTACTTTTAAAATCATCGTTTTACGAGTCACACCCTCAAAGGGTTAATAAGCTGTGAGTACCTCGAACACAAAAGAACAAAGGCACCAAGTTTATTGTGATATTCTACAAAAATGGGCTTTATTTATTTCTTTCACAGAGTTCACAACACCTTTCTGTTCAAAATCGACATGGCTCCTTTGCGTTTCATGGCACTCTGGCTGATCGCATGTCGCTGTTTTAGGCGATTGCGTGGCCGCGTTATAATGGCCAGCACTTAGTCTCGTTTCTTTACTGCTCCACCATATAATAAGGCTAGAGCTTACTTTTTCTATGGAGGGAAAACTCAAGTATTCGAAGCGTTAGTAATAATCTTTGACACCTATTTAAAGGTGCTACCTTTTGAAGGAAAATGAAGCTGTCAAATCAGAAATTTATTTTACCTATTCAGAAACGGTGCTAAGAATCGTTTCAAGGTGATCCTACCCTATCACAACTTCTTTACTCCGAAGTAAATCTGTTGAAAAATTCGTGCTAAATCTGTAAAAAAAACTAATACTTATTATTTAACCACCTGAAAATACAAACGGATTGCTTACGAAATCGTTCGTTAACAATCCCCCACTTCAACTGAAGTGGTCGACGTAAGGCCGGCCCCAACTTACCTGTATAAACAAATAGTTTCCATTCGCCCCATGTGATCTTTTCAGGGAGAATGCGGCAAAAAGTTACACTACATGTGTATCTAAGTCACGTTTTTTTTGTACATCATGGAATTTAATATATTCGTAGTAATCGAAAACATTTTTTTTATAATTTAATGCTCTAATGACACATTGAATAAGCCCCAATACAGTAATAATTGAAAGAGTGTTTTGATGGCTCACATACAGTCATATTGTGTTATTCTCAAACAGCAAAGCTATGGCTCATGCGCAGACTACAGTGAATTTTCCTTAAAAAAAACCGCTTATCAGTAGATCAGCCGTGGAACAAAGGTTTTGTGAATAGTAATTTTAGACATTAAATACTTCTTTATTTTTTCTTTCTGTATTTACGAGTCAATTATTTGTTTGACAGGTACCTGCTTTACATTTTCTGACAAAGATAACCTTTTTGAAGGTCTTCATGGTGCTCCGTAGACCTTTTGGAACCACGCACTTTATTTTTTGCGTAAATTTTGAGGTATTTTGTTTTGATGTGTCAGTTCTCAGTTTCTTTCCACGTATAACATCGACGTATATTTTATACTTCAACGTCAATTTTTACATTATTCTAGGAAGAATTATTTTAAATTCAATATTTATTCAACGTTTTTGGAAATTCAGAAGCATTATTTGAGAAGCCATTCTTCACATTCTCTCGTTTCATATTTCATTTGGAATTCGCAAAAAAGAGCAGTAAAAATACTTGTATTTGAATGATTCGTGTTACCCCCACCGTATCTTACACCCCAAGTATAAAAAATCTCGTTTAAACTCAAACAATTCGTTTAACTGAAAAGAAACTGAAACTACAGCAATGCTTTTATTAAGTGTTATAGTTTCTATACACTTTTACTCAAACGCAATGGCTTAGTTTAGGGGCTATGTTTTATACTCAGAGCACTGGTTTCGGGGGATGTTTTTTGTGGTTTTATTAGGTTTTTTACGGCTTGTAATGGATGACTTCACTGAAGGGCTGTGAGCTCTGGGGGTAGGCTAGCCTGGGGTGTATAATAAACCACCCAAAACAAAGATTTTTGCTGATTCACAGCCTTTTCTATCGACAGTCTTACCAATGCAAATGATGTTATCCTCAGTCTGCCGCCTGGCTCACAGCTTTGAATATTTTTTCAACTAATGGCATAAATTTTGACTGCTAATGCGTTATTTTTTTAACTACATTAACTGTAACTGTAACTCTGTCGGCATTCCTCTATGCTTGGTCAGAGCCTCTACAGAGCTACCTCCTTTTCTTCTTATCCTTACAAACCTCCTTCAATCATTCCTATCAATCACCTTTTTCTGCATTTTCTTCTTCGTTCAAATTGTATATCCAATGCTTTCAAAATATACTGAATCTTATCACTCCATAGGTACTTTTCTCGGTCGTCCTTACCTCTTTTTCTTTTTGCACTTCCTCTGCAATTTGTCAGTCTGTCGGGCCCTGACCTATTGGCATCTTATTAGCTACGATGTGTGACAGTCTTGCATGGTTTATTCTGGAGAAATCTATCTAAAATCTATAATGTACATAAGTTGCAAATATGTATTACATTTAATAATAATAAGAATAATTGACCAATTTTTATATGGCGCCGTTGTTCCTTGACTTATAGGTTGGTATGCGGCTGACCACCCATGCTGTAAAAATGGTTCACTTTGCCAATATCATCCCTGTTTCAGGGAAGGATGGCAAGAGTTGCAGGGTGTATGTCCATTTGAGATTTGGTTTTTTATGTTGTAGGTTTACATGCGGCATGTGCAAGCGTGAGCTTGTACGTGTCTACTTGTGAAAATGCATGTAATGTGAATCTCCAATGTAACATATCTTTGCAACTTAGATTAGATTAGATTAGATAAGCCGTTCAATGACACTATCCCCCCAAGGGTTGATATGAAAATTCATCTTACACCCATTCCCATACGAAAACACGTATAAGTTTCCATTTACACATGCCGCATGTGAACTTACAACATAAAAACACAATCTCAAATGAACATAAGCTCTGCAACTCTTGCTAATTGGCAAAGTGAGCCATTTTTATAGTACAAGTGGTCAGTCTCATGCCAACCTTCTAGTTCAGGAACAGAAATAATTAATTACATTTAAGTACACAATTATCAAGTTAAATATTGAAATTTCCCCTCAATCACCTTATTGAAATCAAGTTTCGATGTTCCAGTATTATAGTTGAAAAATAAAGCACGAAAAAAAAAACATTTGCATTAAAACCAAGGTCTTCCAGTTAGACAGCAAAAAGGTTAAAAAAAATCAAAGTAGGTATGAATAACATCATTCCTAGTAAGTATACATATGATTCTGTTTTCTCTGATTTATTACGTAAAAAGCTTCATTGGAATCACATTTACAATCAGCCATATTTATCTGTGTATCATTTTGGTTTTTATTTTTCCTAAAGTGCTTTCAAGGAAAATCAGAAGCGCTCCATTCCAGCGACTGCACTTTGCTTTCATATTCTTCATTTATCATTATGAAATACGAGTTGCCAACTGACTCGGTTATCCGTACCCCAACTAAAAAAAAACTTCCACTTTGCGTTTACCCAAAAAATGATTGGAGACTAAAACGCTCAATTTGAGTGCTGTTTAAGTTTTAGTTTACTTTTTGGATAAACGCTTTTCTTGAGTGTTTACTCGAGGTACAGACGTCCGGTTTGCAGCCGTTAAAATAGTATAAAAAGGCAATATCAAAAAGTCTTTTTGCAGTTGGAAAAAAAGGAGAAATGTGCTGAGACTCGTTGGTTGCAGGGGTGATCCATCAGACCGGCTTGACATTTGGCGTGATTGGCTGTGTGGCCGCGTAGCTAAGGAACCTCTGGTCTACGAGGCCTTGCCGGTCGTTCAGATTGAGCCAGTGCAATCAAGTTTGCAATGAGTAGCGTTGTTCAAGTGGCTTGATTAAGAACTAAAAGAAGGTAGTGTACTTTAAATTTTATTTTGCGTTTGTATGTTTGTATGCTTGTAATGCTTGTGTGGTTTAAATGCCATTTGATTACAAGATGAACTTTCAAAGAAATTGTCTTAAGAATGACATTCTACACAATCTAATATAAGAAAAAATGATGAAACACAAAAATAAATGAGTTGTTTTAAATATATTTTTAAATCAATTCCCAGTTTGTATAAGACGTATTGGTCTAGTAGACGTTCGAACATTACTCATGTAAAATTACCTCTGATGGAGATAAGACAAACAAGCACTAAGAAGAGATTCATTTATCACTCTCTTTATGCATGTTTCATGTTTTATTTGCGTTCTCGATTATTTCAATACAAAACACGTATTTGATCTGCCCATTATTTTCTCGGTGTTCCACTTCCACCCTTACCTTTAATATTATATTTTCTCTGTTCACTCTTCTTGTCATTGAAAAAACTCAGCCTTATACCCGTTCCGTTTATTCACTTCTATCTGGGGAAGCATATCATAGAACGCTCATGCAATGGTATATTTTTTGTGGTGGAAGGCCTTCTTGATGGTCGTAACCCGACCTAGTAGTGATTATAGATTTACCTGTTTGTCTACTAGAGAAAACAGAAAAAAAAAACTCGAAGTTACTGACTCGGGGCAATGTCATGAAGATGCGCTTCCTTACTTTTTCGTGTCAATCACAAATGATGTGCTGATAGTGTCTTCAATCAACCGGGAAGAGATCGGGTCCGGGGTCCACGTAGGAGGCGCAAAAGCGCATAAAGGCTCGATAGTTATCCCTTGTGGACACGAAGTCGGTCATCTACCATCAATTCTTTCTAGCTACCTATACCATAATATCATTCTACTGCTTTGCATACTCATGCATAATCCAGTCATTATTATGTATGGGAGTGTATCTGCTCTCGATGCAGTACAATTATTTATTCTTAGTAATTAGCAATAGCCATAAGTGCCCTTTTTTTCCTTCTTCTTGAACTCTTTCAGCTAAGATTCACTGTCATCATAACACTTTGCACCTTCAATACTGCAGCACTTACTATTAAGTCATTTCAATTATGTACATTCCGTACATACTGTCCTATTTCTTCTGACTCCATCTGAACAGCCCGCAAAGACAGGGTCCCCAATCATACGCAGAGCTAGTCGTGCTGTCGAGCATTTTACAAGGCCGATAAGGAACGTACAATTTCCATGTATAATAACGGTGTTTAGGGCTGTATAGCCATTTGATGAATTGCCCGCGTCTTGTGCGATAACTCGCGACATCAAACGCACGACTTGGCTCCGTTTAGAGACTGCTCGAGCTCGTTGGCAACCCTGTATTTCTCTATTAGTGCCTTATGATTATATACGAGCAATATTAAATTAAAGAGAGATATGTAAAGGAGCATTTTGGACGTGTTTCATCATAATTATTGTTATGATTTAAGAGTTCAATTTTATAAAAACTTCGGTCAATTAATTTTGCACATTTTTTTAAGTACCTACGTTATGTTCACGTATGAATACGTATATGTTCACAGAGTGGCGTTGCTCGACCGACAGCCTAGACACAAGTCTTCCTGTAAAGTGTAAAGCATCTCGGTCTTTTTATAGGTGTATAAGAGCTATTCTGACATATGCGAGGCTTTGCCAGAATATTCAATTTGGAATATTCGAGGAAATACTTACACAATATCAAACAAATACAAGTATCTACAGCAAGAGACACAGGCATGCAATCAACCATTCGTAAAAAGCACCAATTTTCAAGCAATACTCAGTTATTGGATTGAGCTTTGGTAGCCTGTTTTTGGTTAATTGAGTTTAGAAGAGCATATTCGAAAATAACATTAATTGTACATTTTTAGCTCTGCCGGAATTCGAATCCACAACCTTAAATTTACGAGCCCAAAGCGCTAACCACTAGACTACGAAGCGCTTTTAGCTTGTTATCAAACCGTAGGTAAATCAAATAAAAGTGGGTAAATGAAACGGATATGAAACAAAAGAATACTTGTCTTTGTTTTACTATCACTGCTGTACATACTCGTAAAATAGAGTCATGTCTTACCACGTCCATTCCATAAACAAACATATTTCTTGTTGTGTGTTTATTGTAGGGTAATAAAAAACATTGTGACACTAAAACTGCCCTCTTTTCACAAGCCTGCGTACCCTTCAATTGCATGTTCAATTTTAGTCACAGATACTTAAAATATTTTTGTATAAATAATGGGAAGAATTCTCTTGCATATCGCCCTCTGAGATACAGAGGGATCTCAGCCCTCGGATGAATATATTCAATTTTAGTATATTGTTACGAATGTATGAGCTTATGTCTGTGTATGTTTACTTATGAAAATATATGTGTGTATTTTTGTATATTTAATTATGTTTGTCTGTTTGTTTTTACTTTTTTACTTGACAGAAGTATTTGGATGGTTGTACCTACTCGTATCAGCTTGAAACTTCTGCTCAAGACTATTCTGGCATGGTCTGGTGTATGCTAGAAAAAAACTTAAGTCACCTATAAATACGGATTGCAGCGTTACACCTATCAGTGTTACACCTAAACCTAGTATTGCACAACTCTTCATAAATCTATTTTTATATAAAAAAAAATGTAGGTACTCGAAAATATCGTTGAAAAATATACCTTTTTCGACTGAACCAAAAGAGCTTCTTGATAGATCCGTTAAATATACAGTATTAAACCATTTTAATAAACAAGATTTCCAGAATTTAAAGAAATGTCTTCTATTCGCCACTCACAACGCTTCTATTCAAAATGATTGAGACATTCCCAGAGCTCCAAGTACACGTTTAAACTTTAGAATCGCGTTTTATCAAATCTGTATGAAATCTCCTTGAGAGCGTAACATTTTTGGAGAGAGTGTATAGTTGAGTTTGAGCATAATGCTTTATACTTGGTGTACGGTGATAGAATAGAACGGCACAGTGACAAAACGACACATGACAGAGCACCACACTGACAGTTCATCACATGACAACACATCACAAACATTTATTTGGCTTCCACACGTTTTATGCAACTCCTTCGGGGATATCGCGGCAAGAAGTTGCTCTTTATGTGCAGCTTAGTTGTTATTTTTAAAAATCTAAAAATGATAATTAGGGGTGTTTATTTTTTTATAAGCTTTATCAATGAATATATGCATGAGCTCCATTTTATCATGTCTCCTTTTTATGACATGCCGATTATAGGGATTTTTGTTTTGTGATGTTTTGTTTTTTCATGTGCCGTTTATAGTATGTTCTGTTTAAGGTATGTGATGTTTTGTCATTGCGATGTACTTTCCTGTGATGTTTTGTCATAGTGAAGTTTTGGCAGGTGTTGTTCTGTCATGTGTCGTTCTGTCGTGTATCGTTCTGTCGTGTGTCTTTTGTCACTGAGTTGTTTTACCATGCAACCTTGGGGTACATAGCTAAGTTTATTCTACGACTTAGCATCCGTAACTAGCGCCCCTAAGTTCACTCCGGATTCCGCCCCTTGAATAGTAATGTATGCATGTTCCCGCACACAACTTGTGATTCTTGGTGATTAAATTATGCACCCGAATGCGCCCACAAATCCTTACAAAAAACAATCATCTACGAGTGTGTTTTATTTCGTCATTTTTCACTTTTTCCTTCTACGCCGCTCGTTTAGGCTAACATAATATTTGAGGGTGCTTTTTTAATAGATACATTAAAAACAGATTCTTTATTTAAAACGCAAATACTATGCAGAACATATTTTGTGCCTTACAATATTAAGAGTCTAGGAAGCTCTCCTGCATATCGTAAAAGGGTAATTTATTTATTTTACCTTAGCGGCCGTCCATAATTACGTCATTGATTTTGGCCGATGTTCAACCCCGCCCCCCTTACAATCATCTTATAGTCATTATGTAATGACCCCCCCCCCCCCTCTGCTGTAATAATGGATGAGCTTAATAATTAATAATGTTTTATTACTTACATAATATTTTGTATATTTTGTAGAAATTGGTATTTACAAGAACGACGTCACTTTTGGTACTCGTACATAATTTGCCATCATCCGCAGACCAGACTCCCCCCCCCTTAATGCGAATGACGTAATATATGGACAGCCCCTTTATAAAATGACAGGCTAAGGTTTTAAAATGTTTCTGCGTTTTTACAACTTTAATAATGTATTTATTATAAACTTTAAATTCTAGCTCTTTATAACTCACACATTATCGATTTTGCGTAACCCTGCAACTCCTGCCGACCTTCCTTGACTTATGCTATGCCTATGCTCTATGAATGTGCTATGACTTACATATGCTTTGCTAATGCTCTATGCGTTATGATATGCCTATGCTCTATGCCCCATGCTATGCTTATGCCTAATGCTATGCTTATGGTCTATGCCTTATGCTATGCCTTATGCTATGCCTATGCTCTATGCCCCATGATATGCTCTATGCCTAATGCTATGCTTATGTTCTATGCCTTATGCTATGCTCTATGCCCCATGCTATGTTTATGCACTTTGCCTAATGTTATGCCTATGTTCTATGTCTTATGTTATGCTAATGCTCTATGACTTATGCTATGCCTATGCTCTATGCCAAATGCTATGCTGATGTTCTACGCCTTATATTATGCTAATGCTCTATGCCTTTACCATGCTTATGCTCTATGCCTTATTGTATGCTGATGCTCTATGACCAATTCTATGTTTAATATGAAAGGTCAAACTGAATAAGGGACATTGGTTAAAGGTATGTACAAATTTCCTGAGAAAAAAAAAATATAATGTTATTTTCAGTCCAAAAAACAAAAGAGGGTAGTTTGAAATGTCTCCCTTTATTTATTTTTTTCTGCTGCGTCATTGCTAGGGGGTTGCGCTTTCTAACTCTTTACTATTTCTAGCCGTTGGGATAATTTATGAGCTTAAAACATTTTTTTTTACTGTCAATTAAAACAGAAACAAACAACGCGCTATAGAGTAACTTCATGATAATAAGTTGTTATGTTTTATTTTTATTACAAACACACTTTACTAGCTTGAAGTTAGAATAAACAGTCGCTTGGAGCAAAACCCATTCAGTGAACTAAAAAAGACAAAGAAAGCTCCATATAGATTACGCTCAGTGCAATAATTCGTCCCATTAGTGCTGGTTTGTCTTATGTCCATCAGATGTAATTTTACATGAGCAATGCTTGTAGATGTTACTGGACCAATATGTCTTCTGAAAACTGGACATGGATTTTAAGTATATTTTTAGCAACTCTTTCACTATCATGTTTAACGTTTTTTACTTAGCTCAGATTGTGTAGACTGTGATTCTTTAGGCAATGTGATTGAATGTGTTCCTTGACTTATAGGTTTGTATGCGGCTGACCACCCATGCTGTAAAAATGGTTCACTTTGCCAATGTCACCCCTGTTACAGGGAAGGACGGCAAGAGTTGCAGGGTGTATGTCCATTTGAGATTGGTTTTTATGTTGTAGGGTCTCATGAGGCACGTGCAAGCGCGAACTTGTACGTGTCTTGGTTGTGAGAATGCATGTAATGTGAATCTCAAATGTAACATATCTTTGCAACTTAGATTAGATTAGATTAGATTGAAAGGTCATCTTTGAATCAAATGACAGATAAGCCAAACAAGCACTGATGGGGACGAGATGTCTGAAGAAGGTAGGTGGAACCAGCATCTATCGAAGCACATTAAAACATTTTTTTTTTAAATATGATTTCTTACCGTAGCTACAATTTCACTCTGAGATATCGAACAATAATAAATAGTTAATGTATGTTAATCGTTAGGTCTTGATTATTGAATTAGCATGTAAATTGGATATTAGTATTAATTTACGCATTGGCATATCACCATATTAACATTGGCAAGCGTCTCACATACACAAAGCGCCATCTATACCAGTGGTTCTCAAACATCAACAATCGACAAAAGTTGCAAATATACATTTAAATTTAAGATTCATTTGAAAGCATGCTTACATAGAGCGTACATGTAATTCTGTATAATAATAATATTAGGATGATTTATTTGGTGAGCGCTGTTTTTGTGTGTATCACACCTCAAGAGCCCTCTGCGATCTTGGTTGTCGCTGTAGAAAGCGCCAATTCTCAAGCAAGACCCAGTTGTTGTAAGGTTGGATGGACCTTTCAGTGACCGGTCTTTGGTAAAGGTTTATGAATTTTTCAACTCAGCGAAGAGCACATTCGAAATATAAATGGTATATTTTTGTGCTCCGCCGGGATCCGAATCCACAACCTTC
Organism: Agapetus fuscipes; assembly: GCA_951799405.1. Taxonomy (NCBI): domain Eukaryota; kingdom Metazoa; phylum Arthropoda; class Insecta; order Trichoptera; family Glossosomatidae; genus Agapetus; species Agapetus fuscipes. The sequence continues at coordinate 10,768,658 of OX637355.1, read as the reverse complement.
CATTTACGAGTCCGAAGTGTTGCCACTACGGACTACGGACCGGTCCAAGATGCCAACGACACGCGGTGTACCTAAGCGGTTACCCATCCAAGTACTGTCCGCGCCCAATGTTGCTTAACTTCGGTGATCTATGGAAACCGGTGCTTTCAACATGGTAACGTCGTTGACATGTTGACGTCGTTGGATGTCTTATCAGAGGTAATTTCACTTGCGCAACGTTTGTTTGTGTACTGGATCAATGTGTCTTATGCAAGCTGAAATTGATTTTTAAAATATGTAAAACAATTCTCTCAGATTTTTAATGTTGATCTGTTAACACAGTGAAAGTCCTTTTTTTAAATATTTAAAAAAAAATTAAATGTATTGAAAAAATTAATATTTTTGGTTTTGCTCGAACATTTTCACCTAATGAGGTTTTTTCAGAATAAAGTGATTTAAAACCATATTTTACCATTTCAAATTTTTTTTTAAATATTTAGATTCTCTCATTATCGAGTTTTACGTTTTTTTCTTAGCACAGATTTCGTCAAATGTGATTGTTAAGACAATTTCATTGAAATATCATCTTTCAATCAATCGTTAGATAAGCCAAACCATCACTGGGGAGTCGATACAAAGCCCTGCGACTCTATTGGGGTGACATTGGCAAAGTGAACCATTTTTTTTACAGTATGGGCTTACAACTGACAAAAATAGTGTGCTAAGGGAAGGTGCATGTTTCTCCAGCCAAACATTTCTTAGGTTTTCTAGACCGCTAATGGTCCACGAACCACCGGTTGAGAACCACTTCTTCATAGTAATGATCTTATTTTGTATGCGTATACAGCCTGGAGTTGAATTACCAATACAAACGAATCGACATCTGAATCCTACAATCGAAGCTCTTGTGTAGAATATAATATTAAATATTAATGTACAACTACAAACATGTATGTAATGCGATGAAATTACTTCATTTCTAATCCTATTTACAGGGCGTCAGACACGTGCAAAGGGTAGAGGCAAATAAAAAAATTAAATAAATAAAATCAAGTCCGGTCGATAGCTCAGGTGGTAGAGTGCTTGCATTCCATGCCGAAAGCTCGGGTTCGAATCCCACCGAGGGTGTCAGAAATGATTTCCCGTTTCGGTGTTTATTTCAAACCCTAAAATAAAATACCGGCAAGGTTTACTCAGCTTTCACAAAAAATGAGTACAAGCTCTCTCGGGAGTGGGAAGCCCCCCCTTCAACTGAAGTGGTTGGCGTAAGGCCCACCTTACCTGTAAAAATAAATAGGTTCCACTCGCCACATGAGAAACCCTTCGGGAATAACGCGGTAAGAAGTTACACCATATATGAAGCTCAGTTGAGTTGCTTTATAATTCCAAAAAAAATGTACGTAATTTCTAAGACTTGCATGAAACTCCTAGATATCGTTAAAAATTCGAAAGGATTGTATGAAATTCCTAGGGATCGTCAAAAACTTCTACAAGTCGTATCAAATATCTACTTATCATTTCAAGTCTCTGAATATTGTGTGAATTGTTAAGGGAGTCGTTTAAAATTCCTAGAAATTATATGAAATTCCTAGAAACGGTGTAAAATTCTCCATATTCTTGTGAAATATCTAGGAATACTCACACATTCACAAAGCTAGACACCGCTATCACGAGCCGGAATATTTAATCGGGAAATCAATTTTCCACAAGTAGTCCCGTCGGTGTGTTCCTGTAAGCGTATCTAGGATGAAAACACGCTAAGCACCAGTACCTATCTAGTAAGTGCATGTGCGACTAACGCGAGTAGTACCATCACTAACTGCAGTGGTGCCCAACCGGTAGCTCGCGGGCACCTGGTAGCTCGCGGCTTGTTTTCTGTAATAATAATCTATATACTATAACATAATCTATAATCTAAGTTGCAAAGATTTATAAACATTTAAAGCTCATGTCAAATGCATGCCCACAAACAAGCACGTGTAGTTCTATAATCTATAATCTATAATCTAAGTTGCAAAGATATATTCATTTAAAGCTCTCAGATGTATGCCCACAAACCAACAAGTGTAGTTCGCGCTTACAAATGCTGAATGTGTACTTACAAATAAAATCCAAACCTCAAATGAACATAAGCCCCACAACTTTTGCCGACCTTCCCTGAAACAGGGGTGACATTGGCAAAGTGAACCATTTTTTACAGTATGGGTGGTCAGCCTCATACCAACCTATAAGTCAAGGAATATGAATAATAAATTACATTTAAATATAAAAAAGAACAAAACCTTACAAAGAAATCTATACAAAAAAAGTCAAAAATTACCTATGCAAAAAATGTAGCAAATGAATACACCAACATTAGAAATCAACATTGCAGATTAGCCGCCACATCTTCCTGTCCTTGCATACTTCTTTCATTTCATCCAGAGTCATAACCTTTTTCATACAAGTCCTCCTTTTATTATGACTCTGGATATCCCATTCATTCGCTATTTCAGAGATTTGATCCTTCCATACTTTTCTCGGTCTTCCTCTACCACGACATCCATCTATTCTAGCAACATATACTTTCTTCGTCAATCTTTCATCACTCATTCTCTCCAAGTGCCCGAACCATCTTAACATACTTCTTTTAATCTTCACTTTCACACTTTCCCTTACACCACATTCTTCTCTTACAAAATCATTCCTCACCCTGTCACTTCGTTTTTTCCCAATCATACTTCTTAGATAGTCCATTTCTACTGTATGGACTTTACTAATTTCCCTTTCACTCACCGTCCAGGCTTCACTTCCATACATCAAGGTTGGCACTAGTATACCACCGTGCACCGCCAATCTAACATTTTTTGAGAGATTTTGGTTCCTGGCGATGCAGGCGGTCGCACCCAGTACAAAGTTCGCTCTTACAAATGCTGAATGTGTACTTACAAATAAAATCCAAACCTCAAACCTGGCATGCGGCTGACCACCCATGCTGTAGAAAATGGTTCACTTTGCCAATGTCACCCCTGTTTCAGGGAAGGTCGGCAGGAGTTGCAGGGTGTATGTTAATTTGAGATTCGGGTTGTTATATTGTAGGACTACATGCGGCATGTTTAAGCGCGAACTTAAACATGTATGTTTTGTTAAAATGCATATAATGTGAATCTCTAATGTTACTGATATTTTGAAACTTAAATTAGATTAGAAATGAACATAAACCCTACAACTTTTGCCGACCTTCCCTGACACAGGGGTGACATTGGCAAAGTGAACTATTTTTTACAGTATGGGTGTTCAGCCTTATACCAACCTATAAGTCAATGTAGTTTGCTTTATGTTTTCTTCTTCCTTCCTTTCTCAGTCCACTCCTGGACGTATATCTCCTCCAATCCTCTGCATCTCTGTCTATCTACTGCTGTGTTCAGCCATCTTCAGCTTCTTTTTGGCCACCTGTCATGGTCCTGCCTTTCGACGTGACCAGCAGGCCACTCGCTGCATGACATCAGTGACACCAGTGCGTCTACGAATCTCGTTTATATCACAATTGTAATTTTATTAACTCGGCGGTGCCGTATCGGGATTTTCAAAGTGACTTTTGGAGCGATACTGGTTGAGCACCACTGGCTTACTGCATTCTGGCGTATCCAGGGCCGCACATGGGTAGGGGCGCAGATAGGGAAAGATAAATGGATCGCTCTGTTGATTGTGTGAATTAGAATGTTATCTTTTGTGAAAGGGAAGTCAAAATGGATTTGTGGTTTAGGTTTTTAAGTGTAAATGCATATTTTATCTTGTTTTTGATCTAAATTTGAAGTTTTAATAATATATATATATAATTAAAAGAATTTTCTCGTTGTCGTTTTCAGTCATTAGGTATACTTACTTCTAAAACCTATCAGTCTGTAAGTTAACATCCAAAAATACATTCACAATTAAGAGTCATAATAAATGCATGCCAACAACCTGACATGTGAAAGTTCATATTTAATCATACCGCATGTGTTCTACTTCTTAAATAAAAATCGAATATAAGTCCTGCAGCTCTTTCCCCCCTTCCTTGAAAAAGAGATATAAAATTATTTGTACAAAATAAAAATTACTTATTGAGTCATTACATCCTATGGCATTCGTTGAACAAAAGTCAAAATTATTGTCAAGGAGGGAACCGTACCAGCGTGGTTTTTATTACAAACACACTTGCCAAATTAACCATAACGCTGACTATCGCCTATATGTTTTGGTATGCATTTTTTTTTTGATAGGACAGAAAAAAATGGCGGTTGGCGGAGAGGGTTTTAAAATTTTAATTTGTTTTCTGTTATTTTTTGATGTCCATACATGATATAATTTGTTGATTTTAAAAATGTAATTTGCTGTGTATGCTCCTTGACTTATAGGTTGGCGACTTAGATTATAAAATATATTATATCCATAATACGTCAGGATACTTCATCATGTGGACCGTTCCAGTTGGGATTCGACCCTACGACCACACGATTACACTTTCCCTCGGCCGTTACGTCACAAGTCACCCCATAACTCTGCCGAATGGGTGCAAGAAAATGTTTTCACAGTTTAATATGCTTATTAACACAACCCTAAAGCTCCTTAACACTACAATGCTCAAGCCGGTTTGTACAGATTTTTGGTTCTTGTGCTTTGTATAATGAAATACTTCCATGATTTCCATATCGCTTTGTATTTTTATGTAAATAGGTTATATTAAAATAAGTATAGATATTAGTTATAGCTATGTAATCGGAATCCTCATAAGTATGTGAGGGTAGGAATAATTAAATAAAGTACTTGAAGCGTCTAGAAATAATGATTACTACGTACCTACTTGAATCTTTTCTTAATTCTGGAACTGTCTAGCGAATATAGTTTCTAGATAATACTGTTGTGAAGAGTATATAAGACGCTTATTGCTTGCACTAGGAGTCAGTTATCTGTGAGCTTCACCCATACATCGAACAAATTTGACCAGTGAACTAAAACCAGTGTAATGGAATAATCGAGACTGTCTTTGTTAAAATAAATTTATAAGTGTAAAATAAATAACTGTAAAAGAAGACCAGTGTTGTTAAAATTGAAAGAATTTCGAACCCCAAAAATCGTAACAGTATAAACGTCCATGTGAGAGGCCCTGTGAAAGATCCTGATGGTTGGTGTCGTCGATATAATCAAGAACTATACGATATCTATAACGAGCCAGATATGATCAGCTCCATCAAAATGGGGCGCTTGAGATGGACTGGTTCCATAATCAGAATGTACGACAACAATCTTACAAAACGCCTCAGATTCTCAGTACCACAAGGACATAGAAGACCAGAAAGGCTCAAAATGCGATGGATGGACATGATAGTCCGGTCGATAGCTCAGGTGGTAGAGTGCTTGCATTCCATGCCGAAAGCTCGGGTTCGAATCCCACCGAGGGTGTCAGAAATGATTTCCCGTTTCGGTGTTTATTTCAAACCCCAAAATAAAATACCGGCAAGGTTTACTCAGCCTTCACAAGAAATGAGTACCAGCACTCTCGGGAGCTGGGAAACCTCCATTTCAACTGAAGTGGTTGGCGTAAGGCCGGCCCCCTTACCTGTAAAAATAAATAGGCTCAACTCGCCACATGCGACCCCTTCGGGGATAACGCGGCAAGAAGTTACACTATATGTGTAGCTTAGTTGATGGACAACGTCGACGCGGATACGTCTGTGATGCAAGTGAAAATTGGAGAACTAGGAGAACAAACCGGCTAGAATGGAGGTTGCTCCTGGATTTAGCCAAGGCCTACCCAGGTCCATCGAACTAAGGATGATGATGATGATAAGCGTCCATGTGATGTGGATCATTCTGACACTTACAGATAGGATGGGTATGAGAAAGGGTTTGAGCATCCCTTTTGGGAACTGGAAAATCCATTGTTCTTTGCACTTCTTACATATGAAAACAACTAAGTTTCGAGGACAGCACGGTAAAAAGTGTTAGCTCATGTGCAGCTTGGTAGCGTGTTTTAAAGTGAAGTTCATTCAAAATTACGCGAAAAATTAATTTGGGCTTCATTTAAAATGTACACACAACACATGCTCATAATAATGATATTAGTATGATTTATTTGGTGAACGCTGTATTTGTGTGAAATACACCTCAAGAGTCCTCTGCGAGCATTTTTCTTGCTCAAAAAACGGTTATTCTCAAGCAAGACTCTGTAACGAGATGAATTTGTTTGTTTGGTGGAATGGAACATGAGATTTGAATTTGAATGGAAAAAGGAAAACAAAAGAATGCAGAAAGAGAGAAGAAGCTTGCCTGGCGTGAGAGCCACAAGCATGTGAATTTGGTCATAATTAATATTGCTGTGGTTTATTATATATACATTGTGATTGTGGAATAATAAAGTGCGTTTAAATGTTTGATTCCTTATCTGTTTTATAAGTGATATTATTAAGTGATTTGTAGCAGAGCCACAAATGGTGTGAGAGAGTTCTCTTGAGCACGGCTTGAGTCTTGAAGCGGATTTTGAACGAACGAAAAGTTAGCAGTGAATATCCTCACATATTACAAACATCCTAATTGAATACTATCAAAAGAAAAACCCTCACAACTCACTTGCTGTAAGGCTAGATGGACCTTTGGCGACCGGTCTTTGGAGATGTATGAATTTTTCAACCCAAAAGCATATTCGAGTGCTTAACTAACGAAAACCTAATAGTAGCGCTTGTGTGTAATTATGTAGGTACTCTTTAATTAAAAAAAAAATAGCGCTTCAAAAGCTCGTACAAAATGTGTTTGTTGCATAATTATACAACATTCGTTGAGAAATTTGTCCCTTCTGATTTCAGGTTTCGTGAAATTCACTTTTAATTGCTTAAAATATATTTTAGTAAATAATTAAAATGTACAAAAGTTGCATGAACAATAATTGTTTGCATAATGTGACAAACCCAGATGGTACATTAGTGATAAACAAAAACGCTTTACAATCGTAGAGTTACGACTATCTATTGTATTAATATGCAAGGCGGTAGGTTAAGTTTACTACGGTCTACCCACCCGAGATATAGTCCACAATCAATTGGCGGTGATTCTGCCATTAGATTCCGTTAGCGACTCCAAGGGGGCTTTACATCATTTGCATGTATTACACACCGCATCTGCCTGTTTCAATATCCAATTTCAAATTATAGCTCTGTAGGTATATCATTTGTATAAATATCAATTTTTTAATTATGTTCCTAAATTATAAATTTGTCGACTTTTATTCTAAAATCTGAATCTAAATCTAAGCTGCAAAAATATATATCATTTGAGATTCATATTAAATGCATTCCCACAAGCAGACATGCAAAATTTCTCGCTTACACATGCCGCATGTGGACCTACAATATAAAAAACCCAATCTCAAATGAACATAAGCCCTGCAACTCTTGCCGACCTTCCCTGAAGCCGGGGTGACATTGGCAAAGTGAACCATTTTTTAAAGTATGGACGGTCAGCCGCATACCAACCTATCAGTCAAGGAATCAAGTCTTGATTAGGAAAAATAGCGGTTGATCTGTAATGTTGGCGGCTAATACTGCTAAATTTGAAAAGTTCATTTTTTTTCAATTATTGGCTGTTTTATCATGCATTTTATAATTCACTTAAACATTGGTATGAGGCTGATCAATATTTGCCGTAAAAATTGGTTCACTTTGCTAATGTCATCACTGTTTCAGGGAGGAGGATATATTTTTATTTTGTTTGTTCACATGCAGCATGTGTATTCACGAAATCATAGTATTTGTTGGTAGGCAAGCATTTATTATAAATCTTACATATTCATCAATAAATTGCAACTTACTTTAAAAAATTTAAGGGCACGAATGTACGAACAATCTGTACTGCCAAGGGCAAAGCTATACCCCTAGCATACAACTTTACTTTCAATTTCAAGTTTCACGTTTTTTCAAGTTTCACTCAGTTGGTGACCGGTCGATAGCTCAGTTGGTAGAGTGCTTGCATTCTACCCCGTGAGCTCGGGTTCGAATCCCACCGAGGAGGGTGTCAGAAATGATTTCCAATTTCGGTGTGTATTTCAAACCCCATAATATAAATACCGGCAAGGTTTACTCAGCCTTTACAAGAAATGAGTACCAGCCCCCTCGGGAGCTGGGAAATTCCCACTTCAACTGAAGTGGTTGGCGTAAGGCCGGCCCCCTTACCTGTAAAAATAAATAGGTTCAACTCGCCACATGCGACCCCTTCGGGGATAACGCGGCAAGAAGTTACACTATATGTGTAGCTTAGTTGCGTTTTGCGTTTTTTTACGTTTAACCAAAAATGTATACCAACTAATACGCTCACTTTTTTAACCAATTTTTCAACCAATACGCAACATTTTTTTTTGGTTAACGCTTGAGTGTAAACGGAATTTTTTGCCCTTAAAATACTGGCCATGTCAAATATAGACAGCGCTTGCTGGATCGCATGAAAACGTTAACATTCTGTACTGAACCAACTGAGCGTTGCAAAACTTGAGAAAAGTAAAGTTTACGGAAAAACTTTAAAGCTTGATTTCTCCAAAAATCTGCCATTTTTGTTTCTTACACTTTATGGTCTTAGCAAAAGAGTTACAGCGATGAAGAAAATCAAGTCCAAATAAACAAAAACGGCAAGTTTTGGGGGAAATCCCACTTTAATAATTGCCGTAAACTTTACATTACTCAAGTTTTGCAACTCGTACTAAGGGTACTGATCCACTGAGCGTTGCAAATTCCCAAAAAAAAAAACCTGCCTGTTTATCGGCATTTTTGTGAATTTATTGGGTGGAATGAATTTTTGCGTGGAGCATTTTTTTGCTCGACTATTTTCCACGTCAGTTTTATTAACACTCTGCTGTACCCCTTCTATGTATAACAGAACAAACATGATGGTCAATGAATATTTAAAGGGCTGTTTGTTTTGTGTATTGAAATTGAGAAATAACAAAAAAAAACATGTAAGAAAATAAAAAATGAGAATTTCCAGTGAAATAAAAAATGTGGACGATTGGATTTCTAAAATTGGGAATATTTTGTCCGTGATGATGCGAAGTTTATTCGTGAAACCCGTAGTGAATTGATAAATTTTATTTTGATTGTCACCGTAAGATAAGCCCACACTTTATAATGAATCTTTAATTTTTTTAATTTTTTTACATCTAAAAATGGAAAAATCTATCTACACTACTTAGAAAAGAGTTGAATTAGTTCCCATGCAGTTTGTTAAAGATCAAATTAAATACAACCGGTCGGTAAAATTTCCTAATCTTCTTCTTCTTCGTGTCAGCTTCACACCGTATTGGCCCAGTAACGAGGTGAATTTGAAAGAAGAATAATGAAAGGCAGGTGCGTACTGGGTGCTACCGCTAGCATCGCCAGGAACCAGAATCTCTCAAAAAATGTTAGATTGGCGGTGCACGGTGGTATACTAGTGCCAACCTTGATGTATGGAAGTGAAGCCTGGACGGTGAGTGAAAGGGAAATTAGTAAAGTCCATACAGTAGAAATGGACTATCTAAGAAGTATGATTGGGAAAAAACGAAGTGACAGAGTGAGGAATGATTTTGTAAGAGAAGAATGTGGTGTAAGGGAAAGTGTGAAAGTGAAGATTAAAAGAAGTATGTTAAGATGGTTCGGGCATATGGAGAGAATGAGTGATGAAAGATTGACGAAGAAAGTATATGTTGCTAAAATAGATGGATGTCGTGGTAGAGGAAGACCGAGAAAAGTATGGATGGATCAAATTTCTGAAATAGCGAATGAATGGGATATCCAGAGTCATAATAAAAGGAGGACTTGCATGAAAAAGGTTATGACTCTGGATGAAATGAAAGAAGTGTGCAAGGACAAAAAGAAGTGGCGGCTAATCTGCAATGGTGATTTCTAATGTTGGTGTATTAATTTGCTACATTTTTTGCATAGGAAATTTCTGACTTTTTTTGTATAGATTTCTTTGTAAGGTTTTGTTCTTTTATATATTTAAATGTAATTTTTTATTCATATTCCTTGACTTGTAGGTTGGTATGAGGCTGACCACCCATACTGTAAAAAATGGTTCACTTTGCCAATGTTACTTCTGTTTCAGGGAAGGTCGGCAAAAGTTGTGGGGCTTATGTTCATTTGAGGTTTGGATTTTATTTGTAAGTACACATTCAGCATTTGTAAGCGCGAACTACACTTGTTGGTTTGTGGGCTTACATCTGAGAGCTTTAAATGAATATATCCTTGCAACTTAGATTATATATTATATTATTATATAACGAGCAATGTCTACAGCTCTTTGGTTTCCCGTAAAGAGATCATCCATGGAGCAGCTTGTAGGACAGGAAGGACTAATTCCTAATCAAAACACAATCATTTCAGAAATTAAGTTCATATCGAATTTTTAAAATGACCACTTAAATTTTGCTTTGAGACTGAATCGTGCAGTAAAATTAAAAAGAAAAATCGTTGAAAATTGGCTGGGAATCGTTGAATATTCCGCTTGCAATGATCACTAGATTCGTTAGAGCACTGTTCCTTCTGATTAGTTCTACTATTTTCCATGCATTAAACTTAACGTTTAAACTTCAACATTGCGTTTCAGCAAACAGTATACACAAACATAAGCAGTGCCTTTAGAGAGTGTTTTAATTTTCATACACTTTTGGTGAAATTACTAGGCGTGAGTTTGAGAGGAAAGTTTTGTGCTTAGAGCACAGGGGGGTCCACAAATTGTAAGTAATGGGATCGATTAGACGAGATGGGTATCATTGTCGCAGTAATCCACACGACTAACCGAGGGATAACGGGCTCTATATACGTACAAGTACTTGCCTCTAGACCTTAACAGGTTCTAATACAGAAAATTTGCAAATTTGAATACCAGTTACAGTATGAAATACCCGATAATTTGATCGAAGTAAAACCTAATCGTAAAATTTAAAAACCAAACCATTCTGCGTTTTTCGCAAAGGGATCGAATGTGGCGAGTTGGACGTATTTATGTTTCATTTTTCCAATGGTACCTTGTTTCAGGGAGGGTCGTCAAAGAGTTGCAGAGTTTATGTTAATCTGTGATTTGGGTTTTAATGTGGCGTTTGCAAGTGCAAACTTGTGTCTATCTGCTTGCGGGTATTGATTAAATATGAATCTCAAATTCAATCAATCAATACCTAACCTTGTATCTATCTACAACCAACTACTAACATAACGTTAAATATAAAACTGCATAAGTGACATATTAAACCTTGACTTATAGGTTGGTATGCGGCTGACCACCCATGCTGTAAAAATGGTTCACTTTGCCAATGTCTTCCCTGTTTCAGGGAAGGACGGCAAGAGTTGCAGGGTGTATGTCCATTTGAGATTTGGTTTTTATGTTGTAGGTTCACATGCGGCATGTGCAAGCGCAAACTTGTACATGTCTGCTTGTGAGAATACATATAATGTGAATCTCTAATGTAGCATATCTTTGCAACTTATATTAGATTAGATTTGATTAAACCAACAAAGGGTTTCTCAGATAAATGCACCTATTTTCATATTTTCTACTAGAAAAAACACTACAAACGTGTAAAATTCCTGAAGTCAAGGAGTGTGTAAGAACTATAAGAAAATACCCATCATTTCAATCCACGATCTCTCAAATAAATGAATCAGCACTTATTCAGTTTATACTGTTATGTTAATAACTAATACATATAAATGTTAGGTAGCTAGGTGTATTAGTTATAGCCGATGAGAGTTGGAGTAATTATTTTATAGGTACCTAGGGTAAAGAGGTATTCAAATTTATGCACTGGAAGCTTTATGTTCTGGAAGGTTCCAGCAAAATTGACTTCTAGTAACTACCATCTTTGGAGTAAAAAGGGCTCCAAGCGGCTTGCAGGAGTCAGTCTTAATACGACGCTCTGCTTTTGAACAAAAAAGGCAGTATCAGTGAAAGTGAACCAACGGTAAAATATATCATAATTGCTAAACCATAAATGTGAATTGCTTAAAATATGTATAAAGTGTGAAATAAATCTAAATGTTTTAAATAAATATCCTGTAAAGAAGACCAGTTTTCTTTAATTTAAAGACTATTCGAACCCTAAAAACACCACAATACTATTAACTTAGAGAAATATGAATCTCAAATGATATCACATCTCTGCAACTTAGATTATAGATACATAGCTGCTAGTAGTATCATGGCACAATGTAACATTAGTCGCCCCTATATTGGGGACATTGTATCCAGCCTGGCTCCCAAGTCTGAGCACACACCACATCTCGTATTACCTACGACTGCGCACTCGTAGCACAAGAATGTCTGCCCGCCCCTCTACGATATTGATATTAGATTGTCATTGATGCCATGTATAACACAGAACCGCTTACCACCAAGTGGGTATACGAGAGCTGATTGAATATTAATAGGATATCTACTGAATTAAATAAGAAAATATTTGAGAAACATTTTTTTTTTAATTCAGAACTAAAGCTGTGTAGTTATTTTAGAACAATTGATTTAATAAGTTGATTTTAGTACAAGCTAAATGTAAATTCGATATTTTTATTTTCTTTTATATAAATAAAATTTTATAAAAGCTAAAATGGGTTTCTCAGATAAATGCACCGTTTTCCCTATTATCTACGAGAGAAAACACTACAAAAGTGTGAAAATCTTGTAGTTAAGAAGTTTTTCATGAGTAATAGTTCATAATTAATTCATCGGATTTTTATTTGTTTTTGACCTTGATTATGCCGCTACAGAATCCCTCTTGGAGGTTGTGGGTTGAAAATGAGTGCACACACTCACACACACACACACAAATACACACATACACTCACACACACACACACGCACACAGAGTGACTGGAGACCTATAAGAACAGGCAAGACCTAGTTTAGGCTCCAGCCCTCCAAAATAAAGTTTGTTCAATATATAGTTCAAAATGTATTTCACTTATTACAAAATTGTATTGTATTTATCTATAGAAATAAAAATTATTATTATTATTATTATTATTTGTAAGTAGGTACGCATACAGTATTTGCAAGCTTAAGCTTACATGTGTTTGTTTATGGGCATGCATTTGACATGAATCGTAAATGGCGACATATCTATATTGTAGTGTTTTTAGGGTTTTAATGTTTTAAAATTTAGAATGATGGTCTTTTAAATAAAACGGCCAAAGATTTATTTTAAATTAATTTATTTTATATATTGAATTGTTTTTTTGAATTTATTTTAGTTCACAATTTATTTTACACTGGTTCACTTGTATGGTTGACTTTCGCTGACTTGGCCTGTAAGGCTAAAAGTATTTGGCAGACTGAACTCTTGCAGGCAATTCACATCTTATATAGCTATTACAATTGAAACATTCTGGGCTTAGATTCGTCTGGAACCGTCTATCATATTCTACAAGCTTCCAATACTTATCCTACTTATATAATATTTCCTTACTCTAGGTACTTAATAGTAATTAAACTTACAGCTAGAGTCTATATACACTTACCCTATTTATTTTGTTTATAACTAAGTACTATTTACATAACAATATAAAGAATATAACTCAAGGAATGCTACAACTTCAAGCCCTTAAAACTTAAACGACCAAATAATCCTGCTTTTGATTCTCCAATGTACATTTCTGAGCATCCCTAAAAAGCTTTCACAAAACCACTTCTTTCATACGTTGATTCAGTACACACTTGACTAACCCGATTATTTATCTCATCGCTGCTTTTTGTCTGTCCCAACATCATAGTTGGGAACGAGATGGCCCTCTCGTCCAACACGGGACTCGAGACAATTGAATTTGTTCGAGATCGGCACATCTCGAGTGGGTCATACGGGGTGGATTTACATATTCAATTACGTCTGCCGGCAACCTCACTGACCTCGCACAGTTAATCAAATCCCGGTATTATGCCATCATCTTGTGCCCCGTATTGCCGCCTGATAAATTGTCCCTCTGCTAGTTCAGTATGTCCTGCGGCAGCTACGCACGAGTGCTCTACCCAAAAGTTTGCCCGTAACTGATTTTATAATGTTTATCTCTCTTTGTCCTTCTAGAAACGTGATGGAGTAATTAGAATATTGTTTATTCCTAAATTCGTTTCTTTTTTAAAAACATTTTTCAAGAGGAATTCAATTCACAAACCTTACATATTTGCGTGTCCAGATATATAATCAATTCGATCCACGAGGGATTGTTTGGATTATCTAACTTTTGATTCAAAGATGACCTTTCGATGAAATTGTCTTAAGAATAACATTCTAAACACTCTGAGCTAAGAGAAGAATGTAAAACCTAATAATGTGAGAGTTGTTTCAAATATTTTTAAAATCAATTGCCTGTTTTTATAAGACACATTGGTCCAGTACACTTACAAAAACATTTCTAATGTAAAATCACCTCTGATGGACATAAGACAAAAACAAGCACAAAAGGGACGAAATTTTAATGAACTAATAATTTAGAAGTACCCAATGGCATCTGTTCAAACAGAGCCTAAGTTAAAGTCAACAAGACGCGACATAGGCGGGATTCAAACTTGCGTTTGTCTCAATAACGCAAATTCGAGTGCCGACCAGCTTTACGTTAACCATATCACTTTTAAGTTGCAGTTTTCCAGCTCCCGAGGGGGCTTGTATTAATTTCTTGTAAAGGCTGAGTAAACCTTGTCGGTATTTTATTTTTGGTTTGAAATAAACACCGAAACGGGAAATTATTTTTGACACTCTCGGTTGGATTTGGACCCAAGCTCTCGACATGGAAAGTGAGCAACTGGACTATCGACCGGCAACTGTAACTGTTACTCTGTCGCCATTCTACTAGGGGTGGTAAGAGCCTCTGTAGATCTGCAAAGTTTTCAATTAAAAAGAGCTTTTATACTTTGTATGCAGTATGAGGAAAATCTGAAGCAAATGAAGGTTTATGAACAAGACTGTAAATCATCATTAAATTCTGTAAAATTTATTTAAAAAAACAGTTTTCGGGAGTCGGGGGAGCGTGTTCATAAAATATGCAAATTTTCAGTAAACACTCGTTATTTTGCATCCGAAATTAAATCGACCACCCACCCATCCCCCTACTGCACCGTTTGATTCTGTACAAATTAAAATTGGGATCAAATTATAATTTTTAATTATCAATCACCGCAAGGGGCGTCCCCGGCCCACTGTTGTAGAGACAACATAGAAACTCTCAATGCGTCAGGACAGGGAGTTTATATTTTTAGGACATAGATTTATATACTAATCATATAAGTGAATGGAGATTCACATTACATGCATTCTCACAACCAGACACATACAAGTTTCGCGCTTGCACATGCCTCATGTGAACCTACAACATAAAAACCAAATCTCAAATGGACATACACCCTGCAACTCTTGCCGTCCTTCCCTGAGACAGGGGTGACATTGGCAAAGTGAACCATTTTTACAGCATGTACAACATACACGACAAATTACATTTTATACATCACTAAATAATAATATCTATGGACAACAAACAGAAAACAAATTCCAATTTAATAAACCCTAGCCGCCCACATTACAGATCAACCGCCATTTCTTTCTGAACTTACATACTTCTTTCATTACTAAAATAACGCATTTCGTTCTACTCATAAAAAAACAATCTCATCTCAATTATGGATACAAAGTTTATCAGCCCAATCTCTGCCATTGCTTTCTTCATACTGGTTTGTGAAGGTGGAGTGAAACTGAGAAGAAAAACAGGCAGCATGGAGAAATATAAGAAAGCTAAAACACTCTGTAGGAGTTCCATCATTCATTTTATATATTTCCAATTTACGCGATCGAATTCCCTGACTTATGGGTTGGTATGAGGTTAATCGCCCATAATTTAAAAAAATGGTTCACTTTGACAATGTCACCCATGTTCCATGGAAGGTTGGCAAAAGTTGCCGGGCTTATGTTCCTTTGAGTTTTGGATTTTAATTTGTAAGTAGGTACGCATGCAGCATTAGTAATCGTGAACTTTCACGTATCTGTTTGTGGGCATGCTTTTGATATGAGCTTTAATTGTTAATATTATATTATGTTTCCACCTTAGATTATAGATTATATAATCTACCCATTCACGGTGTTATTACTTAAAAAAAAAAAAACTTTGTTTTCTTCCTCTTTTATTTTTTGAGTCGTTACTAACGTTTTCGGGGGAAGACCTTCATCTTCAGGTAACAATTTAAGACTAAATCTTAACTTAACTTAAGACAGTTGAAAAAATAATAGTGGAAGAAAACAAAGTATTTATTTTTTAATCTTTTGAATTTAAAAAAAATAATAACACCGTTAATAATGGCTTTCCACAGCGTTTCACAAAAATCTTTCGAAAATTTATCACATATTCAGTTTTTCCTTTACGGTAGATATTTCTTGATATCTGTAGTAGCTGGATGGAACCAGCCGAGACTCTCCCACCTGGCAACCAGCTACCATACAATACCTGGAGATCCCTCAACAGACTCAGAACTGGGGTGACAAGGTGCAGGACAAACCTTCAGAGAGGGGGGCCTGCTGGACACCCTGTGCGACTGCGGCGATGTCCAGGACTCGGCGCATATGTTGGTGTGCCTTTTATTTGCTAGCTGGTATTCTTGCTTACAGCATTATATTTTTTCTTTATGTTTCTTGCTTGCATTTTAACCGCCATAACGTCTGTCAACTGTCAAGCCGGCTTGCGTTTCGACTCTGACAATTTTTCCCCTTAAAAATCGTCAATTTTCAAGGTAAATTGAAAAAAAAAAAATCTATAATTTTAACACTAAAAAAAAAAAAAAGATTGGAAATTTTTTAAAAAAATATAAATAAAGAAATCCACACTAAAAAATTTTTTTTTTTTATCTAGAAATATGGTCAGGTCTGAAAGGGTTAAATACTGTAGACAAAAAGAACAATTTTGTGCAGTGAAACATAGATGTTGGACAGTCGAATCAGGAAATATCTTATTTACTTACTTAACGTGTCCAGAACCACCTATACTCAGTATCTCCAGTGACTAGCGGCAGCCACTGCATTGTCATTTCCATGAAACAGGTCTGTCAGTGTGCATCTTTCACCAATTAACCGGGAGGATGGTACAAGCCTCCCCCCGGTTATCCATCACGTAGTGGGTGGGTCCGCGCCCCCTCCCAGGGTAAATATATAGTTAATTGGCGAGCCGGATGAAACAATAAAGGGTTGCAATTGGTCGGCAGGCATTCCTCGCTGAGGTGAACTGCAAGTGTGTCTGTATGCAAAAAAACTCATATCGACGGTTACAAGGATTTAGGGCGTAAGCGACAATAGCTAAATTGTTCAGGAGAGCAGTATAAAGTTTGAGATTGCAGAAAAATGGGAGTATTTTTTTTATTTTTTATCACATCTTTAAAATCAAAACAGCTCTAAAATTAAAAACAAATAAAGGCATTTATTGTTATTTATATTAATGTAGCTTTACGTTATTTACGAGGTTTTATGTCACAAGCGTCTTTAGGACCAAAAGGCCAAACATTTTGTCGGTTACACCAAA
The DNA here is from genome assembly GCA_951799405.1 of Agapetus fuscipes. Classification (NCBI taxonomy): domain Eukaryota; kingdom Metazoa; phylum Arthropoda; class Insecta; order Trichoptera; family Glossosomatidae; genus Agapetus; species Agapetus fuscipes. Next base: position 10,751,157 of record OX637355.1, on the reverse strand, counting down.
ACCATACTTCGAAAACGCAGTTTTTTACTTGAGCATAAACGACATAAAAATCATTGTGGAGCCATGGGAGTGAGCGCATTAGAAAGAGTGGATTTTTTTAGTAGGATAGCATTTATGACTCATTTTTGACTAAAATGTCACTTATGCCCTATTTCCTTTTAACCGTCAATATGATATTCTGTGTCTTTTTTTACATACATGATTAGAATATCCCAAAATAAAAACAACAACAAAAAACAAATGTGTTAAAGATGCAACTCGCTATCAAGGTACACATATAGTGTAACTTCTTGCCGCGTTATCCACGAAGGGTTTCGCATGTGGCCAGTGAAGCTTATTTATTTTTACAGGTAAGGTGGCCGGCTTTACGCCAACCACTTAAGTTGAAGTAGGAGTTTCCCAGCTCCCGAGGGGGTTGGTACTCATTTCTTGTGAATGCGGAGTAAATATTGCCGGTATTTTATTTTGTGGTTTGAAATAAGCACCAAAACGGGAAATCATATCTGACACCCTCGGTGGGATTTGAACCCGAAATCACGGCATGAAATGTAAGCACTCTACCAACTGAGCTATCGATCAGATGGCTTAAATTTCATATTAAAATTTGTTTTTTTAACGTGCATGGTTTTGCCTTACAAGGTATGATCCTCAAGAGCAATAAAGATAATTTCTTTTGAGTATGCCTTGTTAGGCAAAAAATATAATATTATGTTAAATCAAATATTATTGTCTTAAATATTTTTTTAATTGATTTACTATTAGGTATTCTTTAACTGTGCTACTCTCTTACCCAAAAAATATAATAATGTGTTATAAAACTAGCTTTTTCTTTCTTGTAGATTTCTGCCTTTAAAAAAAATACATAATCTGCGATAGGAAACGAAAAATAATTGGCAAAGTGAAAATAATTTGCGAAATAAAATATTCCAGGAAAAAATGTAGATGAAACGGATTAGGATCTGAAGGCTTGGATTGGACGCTTTGCTGATAGCTAGAGTCCGTTGGCATTTCACGAATAATATTACCCCAACTGTATATTCAAATTCATTCGTAACGTTTTACCAAAAATATAAGAAAACTGCAACGTTCACTGTGAGGCAGTGTTTTAATTGCTATACATTTTTTGTAGACGTTATGATTGAGTTAAGAGTTAGCTTTTTTACTATGGATTTCCATGTGGAAGTATCAGATCTACTCTGGTGATCCATCATGGTTTCCGTGTGAGTTTTCAGTGGAGGAAATCATGCCTGGTAGAGAAAGCGCGTGAACGGACTCGGTAAAAAAAGAACTAAAAGAATTTACGTTATTGGTTACAATTTCACCTTTTTATGTGTGTTTTGCAAAAGAATGTGATGAGATGGTTTGGGCATGTGGAAAGAAAGAATGATGATAGACTGACAAAGTATGTATACAAAGAAAGTGTGAAAGGGAAAAGAGGGAAGGGACGACCGAATAAAGTATGGAGTGATCAGATTGAGGAGATCGTGAAAGAATGAGATATACAAAGTGAGCGTGAAAGAAGAAGATGCATGAAAAAGGTGATGGATATGAATGAATTGAAAGAGGTATGTAAGGATAGGAAAAAATGGAGGCAGCTCTGCAGAGGCTCTGGCCACCCCTAGCGGAATGGCGACAGAGTAACAGTTGCTACCGTTTTTTTCATAACAATCTATTATTTGAAATACTTGCAAATAAAGGTATTGGATAAGAAAGACCAAAGGAAACAAAGATCACCATTCATTTTAAGCTCAGATGATGGCATTTATTACTGCCTTTGCGGCCCGTGCTAGCCATTTTGATCCGGATCTAAATCTAAATCTAAGTTGCAAAGATATGTATCATTTGAGATTCATATTAAATGCATTCTCACAAGCAGACACGCATAATTTCGCACTCACACGTGCTGCATGTGGACCTACAATATAAAAACCCGATCTCAAATGAACATAAGCCCTGCAACTCTTGCCAACCTTCCCTGAAACAGGGGTGACATTGGTAAAGTGAACCATTTTTTACAGTATGGGTGGTCAGCCTCATACCAACCTATAAGTCAAGGAAATCCGGATGATTGTTCTTAAATGATAGTATCTTATGTGCATTATAATGTTCATTAAAAGTCATACGATGTTATTCACACACATAAAAACCATGGTTCAGCCACCACCTTACGTAAATTTTTAATAAAAAAATTGCGATGGTCCATGGGTCAGCCATGGATCAAATGTGCTGTGAATAACCCTATTTGTGTGCAACATATAATCTTCATAATTCAAGTCCGGTCGATAGCTAAGTTCGTAGAGTGTTTGCGTTCTATGCTCGGGTTCGAATCCCACCGAGGATGTCAGAAATTATTTCCCGTTTCAGTGTTTATTTCAATCCCAAATTAAAATAGCGGCAAAGCTTACTCAACCTTTACAATAAATGAGTACTAGCCCTCTCAGGAGCTGCAATTCCCAGTTCAACTCAAGTGGCAACTAATTGTAAGTTACAATTTGCTTGAATTATAGGTTGGTTTGAGGCTGACCACTCATATCTACTGAATAATTTGTTCGCTATGCCAATGTCGCCCCTGTTCCGAGGAAGGTCAGCAACAGTTGCGTTTATGCGTACCCACACATTCAGCATGTGTACGCGTAAACTTTTGTACGACTACTATGAATATTCAATTTGGTTATTTTTTTCCAGCTTAGATTATAGATACATAGATCATCAAGCTAACTAACAAGTTAATTAATTTTTGCACATATTTTTTCATACATATTTTTAATGTTTGCATTAATTTTAAGCTTAGCTATGCTTATAATAAAACCCCTAGGAAACACTATGTCTGCCAGCGATCCAGCCCTTTTGTCTTCGTCACGCAGGGGTGGAACATGGCTAGCGTGCAATGTCACGCAGAGCAAAGCCCAAGTCTGTTCAACCCTCGGGGTGGGTTTAAAGCTGCGGACCCCCGGGGTCAAGGGGTAGCCTGACGTGTCGAAATATTTACCCCAAGATACGCTGTTGACTGTTTCCATGCCAGAAACGAGATTCAACGTTGAAAACCATGCGTTCTAAGCTAAATACGAGATATCTCGTTAGAAATGTGCACCTGCTACGCCAAAGACTAATATTTTGTTTAAAATGTGTACTTTCATGAGACGGGATCTAATCTAATCTAAATTACAGAGATATGTAACATTAGAGATTCATATTAGATAAGTTCGCGCTTGCACATGCCGCATGTGAATCTACAACTTAAAAACACAAATCTCAAATGAACATACACCCTGCAACTCTTGCTGGCCTTCCGTGAAACAGGGGTGACGCAGGCTAAGTGAGCCATTTTCTACAGCATGGGTGGTTAGCCGCATTCCAACTTATAACTTAAGGAAAATAATTATATAGTAAGTATGTTTTGTAAAAAAATTATGTAACGGATGAATATTTTTTGTAGAGGTTTGAAAGTGAGACCTTTTATATTATTTTTAACTGACCAGAGGACACTAAAACCAAATAAACGGTCAATATTATTCTATCTGCGAACAACCTAAGATGTTATTTATATTGTCAAGAAAAATATGCCACGCCATGTCTATCATTTAGAGATTTATTCAAGAAATATGGCAAAAAACCAATAGTGTCATCTTCTACAGACAAAGGTCATTTTTTTCTGTTCATTGCTATCCTCTTGAGCTGCAAATAGAATGAAACATCTATGTTTCAAATCCTAGAAGGATGAAGTTCTTGAATGATTTTTTGTTCGTTGTCCAAATTATTTCCCCCAAACATATTTCTAATCGAGTTCTTGGTCAAGATGTGCCGTTTTTACAAGCTGCCTTCTTTTTTATGCTTCTTGCGACTTTTCTCACGGCACAGAAAGGGTTAAATGAACTGCGTATATAACCTGGACAGGGTGGAGTGATAATTGGCGCGGCAAATGGCGAATCAATTATTATAACTGATCCTTTGTTGTAATTGGGTGCAGTACTTTATTTGGCAAACATATGCTAGATACACATCTCCCCTAAATAAATTCAATTTAAATTTTGTAAACATACGTAGCGCGTGCAAACATTAAAGGAGTATTATATATAACACACTACAGTAACTAATTCACATCACTACATTGTAAAATTAACAAAGAAAGAAAATTTGCCAACCGTGTTTGAATGATGGTGTTATCATATTGCTTTGATTGTACAGAGATCAATGTAATAAAAATTGCGGTTATTTATTATTGGTTCACTTCATCTTCTGTCACATTTCACAATTGTAAAACAGTCATTGTGTCGCTTTTCATTTTGTTTTTACTTTTATTGAAGTTTGACCACTACTAAATGTTAACTTGTAAATAATCCAAACCTCATAAAAGCATAACCCCTGCAATTGTATAAAAAAAGTCGTGATGTCGCTGCTCAATTTTTTTGAGAAATTTGGAATACTCTTTTTCAAAAAATCTTTTCAATACATCAATACTGATATTTTAATACATCAGGTGTATTACCACGTTTTACCTGGAGAGTAAACACCTGGGAAACTAATTGACCGTTCCAGTTAATTTCCTGACAAAAACCACAATATGTACTTTAGGACACTCACCTGTGTAATCAATTCACCTTTGTTACGTTTGTACCTGAATTCAGGATTGACCTAAATGTATGAGAGAAGGTAGAAGGTAGGAAAATAATCCAATAAGTCTGAATAATCTATAATCTCAGTTGGAAGGAATATATCGACGGTTAAAATGAAATAGGGCATAAGCGACATAAACTAAATTGTTCAGGAGAGCAGTTTAAAGTTTGATATTGCAGAAAAAGAACACAACTTATTTAATTTTTAACATATCGTTATAAGCAAAACTGCTCTAAAATTAAACAAAATAAAGGCATTTATTGGCATTCCTATTACTGTGGTTTTACGATGCTCTACGATGTTCTACGATTTTTTGTTATTTCAAAAGCGCTTTTAGGACAAAAAAGGCCAAAATCTTGTCGGTTACACAAACACCATTCTTTAAAAACGTAGATGTTTGCTTGGGCATAAACAACAAAAACATCATCGTAGAGCAATGGGAGTTAGCGCATTAGAAAGAGCGGAAAATTTTAAGTAGGATAGCATTCATAGCTCATTTTTGAACGAAATGTCGCTTATGCCCTACTTTTTATCGTCGATATTAACATTTAAGATTGTTGTAAAGTGTATGTCCACAAACATACACGGTTAAATTCACATGTGTTTTCACAAAATAAGAGCTCAAACTACAAATGAGTATAAGCCTGCAACTCTTGCCAGCCTATCTTGAAACAGGGTCCCATTTGCAGCTTGACTTGAATATGGAATTTCCCAGCTACCGAAAGGCTGGTTTTCATTTCTTGTGAAGGCTGAAAACAATCTTGACAAAATTTTGATTCTGGATTAAAAGTAACCATAAAAAGGGATAATTATTTCTGATAACAGCTGTGGTTGTGATCGAACCTTTAGCCCTCCGAGATTGAACGCAAGTGCTGTTCCAACTAAGTTATTGGAGAGATGTTTTCTGGATCTGTTGCCGCGTTCTGTGGAAGCTGGAGATTCCGCACGTTCCCATGTCTACGATGGGTTTCTTCATCCTGCCCTCTACTCTAATTTGAAATCATTCGGTTTTATTCTCAAACAGCAAAGCCATGGCTCATCCGTAGATTAAAGTGAAATTTTCAAACAAAAATTCGATAACCCGGAGATAAGCCACGGGTGAAATGCTTTGTGAATAGCACTGATTAAAACACAATTAATTGTAGAATAATCATTTCATCATCTTCATTACTACTATATTTTCATGAGATTTTCTTCCAAACAAGGGCTGCAATTTTTGTGGACCGGATCTCTTGCACCTGTACTCCGAGTATTGAACATCGCGTAAACTCCCTTCGTTCGCTTAAATCGAAATATGTATGAAAACTTAATCACTCTCTAGGAGTGCCTTCACATATTCCATCCATTTTCGATTCACGCGATCGAGAAGCGTTTATTTAAAATGTTTTTACACTCGATGTAGCTAGCGTGGAAGGCGATTCGTTCTTATCACCCCTGTATGGTTTTCGCGGCACCCGCTTATGTGGATATTCGCTGTTTGATGCAACTTCCTTCGGTGCGATACCTCAGTAAAGTATGCCTCATTAAACGTTTAATTTGTTAATCTAAACCTAAAACAGTTTATTTTGGTCAATAAATCACTCTGGATTTTTTTCTTCTGTAAATAAAGATGAAAATAAAAAAAGAGACTACCTATTGATGGCGATTACGATGATGATTTCTTTAGAGCGCCGTTTTGCGATATATTTTTCCTTTTTTTACTTTTTCAAATTAAGCAAGGTTACAATTATGAATCTAAAATGCAAACTCGATGTTTCTCAACTCGCCATATATTTGTTACAAGTTACAAACGCCGACAACACATTACACAACCTTCCGGCTTCCCGACAAAAGAGAAGGACAGGTTCCACAAATGTTACATTAGAAGCAAAAACTTCTTCTTTTCATTTTTCTTCTATGCTGTATTTTGACAAGCTTTCAGGCTAAATCCAGATAATATCGACTGCTCCAAAGAAGAAGGAAGTAGCTCCGAAATTTAGGTTTTTGACTTATTTCCATTTCTGAAGGTAACAAATCATTATCTTCATTCCAAGATGACAGCCATGTCTCTATCTCTTTTAAATTTGTTAATAAATTAATGTAGGTAAATAAAAGTTTATGCATTGTACTCCATGGAATAAATAACATTCAATTGGCTTTCCTGCAAAACTATCTTTTTTGACTAAGTGCTGTCTTCCTTGGAGCAGTCAATATATCCTTACAACTGAGATTATAAATTGTCCCCCCAGTGCGTGTTTGTCTTATCTCCACCACAGGTAATTTCACATATGAGCAATGTTTGCATGTGTACTTGTGTCATGAAAACTGATTTTTTTTTTAAGAAATCCTGTGCGGGAGACTTCCTAGATTATAGAGACTCTAGGGGTCTATGACACTTGCTGTAGTGCCGCAGAGGTGTACGAACTTGGTTGTCGCTTCAAAGTGACAATACTCAAGCAAGACTCAGTTGCTGTAAGGCTGGATGGGCCTTTTAAAACAAATCTCACATTATCGTGTTTTACGTCTTGTTTCTTAGCTCAGATTGTGTAGAATATGATTCATAAGACAATGCCATTGAAAGGTCATCTTTGAATCAATTGGTAGATAAGCAAAACAAGCACTAATGGGGAAAATGACGATAGTTGAGGTTAAATTGTATGTAGGCTTAACTATCTATGTATACTATTTACATTTTATTCTACGATATGCGTGCGAATGAAAAGTTAAAAATTACATCGCAGAAAATATCAAATACACTGAATAAATTTCGCATTTGCAAATGACGGCGGCGTATGTATGTATGTATTCGCACATTGGCGTTTTATGAGTCATAAAAATATTGGAAAACGTCGATCTGAATGTAGATGGGTCTATTTATTAAGTATGATGCATATTTGAGCAATATATTATTCCGTGGGAATGTCATATGAATGTGGGCTTTAATAAAGTGGAGATAAAAAAATCTATTTTGGCATGATAAATCGCTTATCCATCCAGTGTAAAAATATACCATTACGCAACTCGCAAACGCAACTAAGCTACAATTATAGTATAACTTCTTGCCGTGTTTTCTTCGAAAGATTGCGAGTGGAACCTATTTATTGTTCTAGGTAAGAGGGGCAGCCTTTACGTCAACGACTACATTTACTTCATTACAGGGGCGTGCATCCCATACAGGCACATGCGCCTAACAGGTAGGCAAAATATGGTAAAAACGCACTTAAGCTTGATAAGGAGACTTAAAATTTAAAATTTAAGTTCGATTAGAGCCATCGTTAGCACTTCAGTCAGTTTCAAATCTTCTTGTCTTGTCTTGTCTTGTCTAGTCTTGTCTTGTCTTGTCTAGTCGAGTCTTGTCTTGTCTAGTCTTTCTACACTTTGGGAGGACTGAGAAATGCGAGAAAATTTAGAAAAGACTGAATGAAACAAGATTGGAGGTCGTGAAGGAATTTGACTCTGCCACACCAGGAGGTCCCAGGGTTTAATCTTGCGAGAGGACTGTGGACGACCTTGAATAGGATCCGAACCGAGCAAGGCCGTTGCAACTTCTTGCTCCATAGATGAAGATTAGCTCGATCCTCACCAAGGGTCTTGTCTTGTCTTGTCTTGTCTTGTCTTGTCTTGGCATGTCTTGTCTTGTCTTGTCATCTCTTGTCTTGTCTTGTCTTGTCTTGGCATGTCTTGTCTTGTCTAGTCTTGTCTTGTCTAGTCTTGTCTAGTCTTGTCTTGTCTTGTCTTGTCTTGGCATGTCTTGTCTTGTCTTGTCATCTCTTGTCTTGTCTTGTCTTGTCTTGGCATGTCTTGTCTTGTCTAGTCTTGTCTTGTCTAGTCTTGTCTAGTCTTGTCTAGTCTTGTCTTGTCTTGTAAGTCTTGTCTTGTCTTGTCTTGTCTTGTATCCTGGCACCATTCCTCTAGGAGTGGCCAATAAGTTGCAATGAAATATAAACTTTCAAAACTAATATGAAATGCATGCCCATGAACAGGTACGTGTAAGTTCGCGCTTACGAATGCTAAATTTGTACTTACAAATTAAAACCAAATCTCAAATGAACATAAAACCTGCAACTCTTGCCGACCTTCCTTGACACAGGGGTGACATTGACAAAGTGAATTAATTTGTACACTTTGGGAGGACTGAGAAATGCGAGAAAATTTAGAAAAGACAAGACAAAGACAATTCATGAAACAAGATTGGAGGTCGTGAAGGAATTTGACTCTGCCACACCCTGGTGTGTCCCAGGGTTTAATCTTGCGAGAGGACTGTGGACGACCTTGAATAGGATCCGAACCGAGCAAGGCCGTTGCAACATCTTGCTCCATAGATGAAGATTAGCTCGATCCTCACCAAGGGTCTTGTCTTGGCTTGGTTTGTCTTGTCTTGTCTTGTCTTGGCATGTCTTGTCTTGTCTTGTCTTGTCTTGTCTTGTCTTGTCTTGTCTTGTCTTGTCTTGTCTTGTCTTGTCTTGTCTTGTCTTGTCTTGTCTTGTCTTGTCTTGGCATGTCTTGTCTTGTCTTGTCTTGTCTTGTCTTGTCTTGTCTTGTCTTGTCTTGTATCCTGGCACCATTCCTCTAGGAGTGGCCAATAAGTTGCAATGAAATATAAACATTCAAAACTAATATGAAATGCATGCCCATGAACAGGTACGTGTAAGTTCGCGCTTACGAATGCTAAATTTGTACTTACAAATTAAAACCAAATCTCAAATGAACATAAAACCTGCAACTCTTGCCGACCTTCCTTGACACAGGGGTGACATTGACAAAGTGAATTAATTTGTACACTTTGGGAGGACTGAGAAATGCGAGAAAATTTAGAAAAGACAAGACAAAGACAATTCATGAAACAAGATTGGAGGTCGTGAAGGAATTTGACTCTGCCACACCCTGGTGTGTCCCAGGGTTTAATCTTGCGAGAGGACTGTGGACGACCTTGAATAGGATCCGAACCGAGCAAGGCCGTTGCAACTTCTTGCTCCATAGATGAAGATTAGCTCGATCCTCACCAAGGGTCTTGTCTTGGCTTGGTTTGTCTTGTCTTGTCTTCTCTTGGCATGTCTTGTCTTGTCTTGTCTTGTCTTGTCTCGGCATGTCTTGTCTTGGCATGTCTTGTCTTGTCTTGTCTTGTCTTGTCTTGGCATGTCTTGTCTTGTCTTGTCTTGTCTTGGTATGTCTTGTCTTGTCTTGTATCCTGGCACCATTCCTCTAGGAGTGGCCAATAAGTTGCAATGAAATATAAACATTTAAAACTAATATGAAATGCATGCCCATGAACAGGTACGTGTAAGTTCGCGCTTACGAATGCTAAATTTGTACTTACAAATTAAAACCAAATCTCAAATGAACATAAAACCTGCAACTCTTGCCGACCTTCCTTGACACAGGGGTGACATTGACAAAGTGAATTAATTTGTACACTTTGGGAGGACTGAGAAATGCGAGAAAATTTAGAAAAGACAAGACAAAGACAATTCATGAAACAAGATTGGAGGTCGTGAAGGAATTTGACTCTGCCACACCCTGGTGTGTCCCAGGGTTTAATCTTGCGAGAGGACTGTGGACGACCTTGAATAGGATCCGAACCGAGCAAGGCCGTTGCAACTTCTTGCTCCATAGATGAAGATTAGCTCGATCCTCACCAAGGGTCTTGTCTTGGCTTGGTTTGTCTTGTCTTGTCTTGTCTTGTCTTGTCTTGTCTTGGCATGTCTTGTCTTGGCATGTCTTGTCTTGTCTTGTCTTGTCTTGTCTTGGCATGTCTTGTCTTGTCTTGTCTTGTCTTGTCTTGGCATGTCTTGTCTTGTCTTGTCTTGTCTTGTCTTGTCTTGTCTTGTCTTGTCTTGGCATGTCTTGTCTTGTCTTGTCTTGTCTTGGCATGTCTTGTCTTGTCTTGTCTTGTCTTGGCATGTCTTGTCTTGTCTTGTCTTGTCTTGTCTTGTCTTGTCTTGTCTTGTCTTGGCATGTCTTGTCTTGTCTTGTCTTGTCTTGTCTTGTCTTGTCTTGTCTTGTCTTGTCTTGTCTTGTATCCTGGCACCATTCCTCTAGGAGTGGCCAATAAGTTGCAATGAAATATAAACATTTAAAACTAATATGAAATGCATGCCCATGAACAGGTACGTGTAAGTTCGCGCTTACGAATGCTAAATTTGTACTTACAAATTAAAACCAAATCTCAAATAAACATAAAACCTGCAACTCTTGCCGACCTTCCTTGACACAGGGGTGACATTGACAAAGTGAATTAATTTGTACACTTTGGGAGGACTGAGAAATGCGAGAAAATTTAGAAAAGACAAGACAAAGACAATTCATGAAACAAGATTGGAGGTCGTGAAGGAATTTGACTCTGCCACACCCTGGTGTGTCCCAGGGTTTAATCTTGCGAGAGGACTGTGGACGACCTTGAATAGGATCCGAACCGAGCAAGGCCGTTGCAACTTCTTGCTCCATAGATGAAGATTAGCTCGATCCTCACCAAGGGTCTTGTCTTGGCTTGGTTTGTCTTGTCTTGTCTTGTCTTGTCTTGTCTTGTCTTGTCTTGTCTTGTCTTGTCTTGGCATGTCTTGTCTTGGCATGTCTTGTCTTGTCTTGTCTTGTCTTGTCTTGGCATGTCTTGTCTTGGCATGTCTTGTCTTGTCTTGGCATGTCTTGTCTTGTCTTGTCTTGTCTTGTCTTGTCTTGTCTTGTCTTGTCTTGTCTTGGCATGTCTTGTCTTGTCTTGTCTTGTCTTGGCATGTCTTGTCTTGTCTTGTCTTGTCCTGGTGTGTCCCAGGGTTTAATCTTGCGAGAGGACTGTGGACGACCTTGAATAGGATCCGAACCGAGCAAGGCCGTTGCAACTTCTTGCTCCATAGATGAAGATTAGCTCGATCCTCACCAAGGGTCTTGTCTTGGCTTGGTTTGTCTTGTCTTGTCTTGTCTTGTCTTGTCTTGTCTTGTCTTGTCTTGTCTTGTCTTGTCTTGGCATGTCTTGTCTTGGCATGTCTTGTCTTGTCTTGTCTTGTCTTGTCTTGGCATGTCTTGTCTTGTCTTGTCTTGTCTTGTCTTGGCATGTCTTGTCTTGTCTTGTCTTGGCATGTCTTGTCTTGTCTTGTCTTGTCTTGGCATGTCTTGTCTTGTCTTGTCTTGTCCTGGTGTGTCCCAGGGTTTAATCTTGCGAGAGGACTGTGGACGACCTTGAATAGGATCCGAACCGAGCAAGGCCGTTGCAACTTCTTGCTCCATAGATGAAGATTAGCTCGATCCTCACCAAGGGTCTTGTCTTGGCTTGGTTTGTCTTGTCTTGTCTTGTCTTGTCTTGTCTTGTCTTGTCTTGTCTTGTCTTGTCTTGTCTTGTCTTGTCTTGTCTTGGCATGTCTTGTCTTGGCATGTCTTGTCTTGTCTTGTCTTGTCTTGTCTTGGCATGTCTTGTCTTGTCTTGTCTTGTCTTGTCTTGGCATGTCTTGTCTTGTCTTGTCTTGTCTTGTCTTGTCTTGTCTTGTCTTGTCTTGTCTTGGCATGTCTTGTCTTGTCTTGTCTTGTCTTGGCATGTCTTGTCTTGTCTTGTCTTGTCTTGGCATGTCTTGTCTTGTCTTGTCTTGTCTTGGCATGTCTTGTCTTGTCTTGTCTTGTCTTGTCTTGTCTTGTCTTGTCTTGTCTTGTCTTGTCTTGTCTTGTCTTGTATCCTGGCACCATTCCTCTAGGAGTGGCCAATAAGTTGCAATGAAATATAAACATTTAAAACTAATATGAAATGCATGCCCATGAACAGGTACGTGTAAGTTCGCGCTTACGAATGCTAAATTTGTACTTACAAATTAAAACCAAATCTCAAATAAACATAAAACCTGCAACTCTTGCCGACCTTCCTTGACACAGGGGTGACATTGACAAAGTGAATTAATTTGTACACTTTGGGAGGACTGAGAAATGCGAGAAAATTTAGAAAAGACAAGACAAAGACAATTCATGAAACAAGATTGGAGGTCGTGAAGGAATTTGACTCTGCCACACCCTGGTGTGTCCCAGGGTTTAATCTTGCGAGAGGACTGTGGACGACCTTGAATAGGATCCGAACCGAGCAAGGCCGTTGCAACTTCTTGCTCCATAGATGAAGATTAGCTCGATCCTCACCAAGGGTCTTGTCTTGGCTTGGTTTGTCTTGTCTTGTCTTGTCTTGTCTTGTCTTGTCTTGTCTTGTCTTGTCTTGTCTTGTCTTGGCATGTCTTGTCTTGGCATGTCTTGTCTTGTCTTGTCTTGTCTTGTCTTGGCATGTCTTGTCTTGTCTTGTCTTGTCTTGTCTTGGCATGTCTTGTCTTGTCTTGTCTTGTCTTGTCTTGTCTTGTCTTGTCTTGTCTTGTCTTGGCATGTCTTGTCTTGTCTTGTCTTGTCTTGGCATGTCTTGTCTTGTCTTGTCTTGTCTTGGCATGTCTTGTCTTGTCTTGTCTTGTCTTGTCTTGTCTTGTCTTGTCTTGGCATGTCTTGTCTTGTCTTGTCTTGTCTTGTCTTGTCTTGTCTTGTCTTGTCTTGTCTTGTCTTGTCTTGTCTTGTCTTGTCTTGTATCCTGGCACCATTCCTCTAGGAGTGGCCAATAAGTTGCAATGAAATATAAACATTTAAAACTAATATGAAATGCATGCCCATGAACAGGTACGTGTAAGTTCGCGCTTACGAATGCTAAATTTGTACTTACAAATTAAAACCAAATCTCAAATAAACATAAAACCTGCAACTCTTGCCGACCTTCCTTGACACAGGGGTGACATTGACAAAGTGAATTAATTTGTACACTTTGGGAGGACTGAGAAATGCGAGAAAATTTAGAAAAGACAAGACAAAGACAATTCATGAAACAAGATTGGAGGTCGTGAAGGAATTTGACTCTGCCACACCCTGGTGTGTCCCAGGGTTTAATCTTGCGAGAGGACTGTGGACGACCTTGAATAGGATCCGAACCGAGCAAGGCCGTTGCAACTTCTTGCTCCATAGATGAAGATTAGCTCGATCCTCACCAAGGGTCTTGTCTTGGCTTGGTTTGTCTTGTCTTGTCTTGTCTTGTCTTGTCTTGTCTTGTCTTGTCTTGGCATGTCTTGTCTTGGCATGTCTTGTCTTGTCTTGTCTTGTCTTGTCTTGGCATGTCTTGTCTTGTCTTGTCTTGTCTTGTCTTGTCTTGTCTTGTCTTGTCTTGTCTTGTCTTGTCTTGTCTTGTCTTGTCTTGTCTTGTCTTGTCTTGTCTTGTCTTGTCTTGTCTTGTCTTGTCTTGTCTTGTCTTGTCTTGTCTTGTCTTGTCTTGTCTTGTCTTGTCTTGTCTTGTATCCTGGCACCATTCCTCTAGGAGTGGCCAATAAGTTGCAATGAAATATAAACATTCAAAACTAATATGAAATGCATGCCCATGAACAGGTACGTGTAAGTTCGCGCTTACGAATGCTAAATTTGTACTTACAAATTAAAACCAAATCTCAAATGAACATAAAACCTGCAACTCTTGCCGACCTTCCTTGACACAGGGGTGACATTGACAAAGTGAATTAATTTGTACACTTTGGGAGGACTGAGAAATGCGAGAAAATTTAGAAAAGACAAGACAAAGACAATTCATGAAACAAGATTGGAGGTCGTGAAGGAATTTGACTCTGCCACACCCTGGTGTGTCCCAGGGTTTAATCTTGCGAGAGGACTGTGGACTAAGGTGGATCGCTGTATGTATAGAAAAAATTAAAAATCATTTTTTCGTAATTGCGTTATGCAGAACAGTTGCTCTATGGGGTGAGTATCTGATATAAAAAATAATCTTATCAAAATATTAATTAATTATACTGCCCCAAGTCATGAGAAAAATTACAAAAATACATAAAACTACTCATTTTTACCCCTGTGTTTAAGAATCAAGTATTAGATAAAATCAAACGAAATATAATTTTGTTTCTTTAAAATGAATGAAATAGTTATCATTACGTGTTTAGTATCTTGTAATTTGAGAGGGGTGGGTGGAGGCACCCCCTTACTTTGTAACTCCGCGCAGACGCGCGTCACCAATTCGGTGCTCTCAGAGATGTAACTTTAGTTGTACGCTACTCATATTTTTTGCGCATACAAATTTTCGAGAGATCCGAAGTGTATTTTTGATATATCAGCGTGTTAATGCAACAGATTGGCTTCATTTAACTATGAAAAACATCTTAAAGTACCGATATCTGATAAATATTCAGATTGATCAAAGAATCAAAAGATAAATGATCATAAGGAGTGTTGATTTGAAAACTGCTGCGGGAAATTTAAAAAAAGCTGAACCGAAAACAGAAATATGAACCATACCGAAGAAAAAGCTACAAGTTTATTGCCAAATCTGTCTGACCTATCAACTGATGTCTCTCAACAACCAGTCTTAACAGTAATAGAAATACTTGCACTCCAGAGAACGCTACATCAAACTTCGTATTCATATTCATTAAAAAATATTGAGTTTGGCTTACTGGAATAACCTGTGGATAAATTTGGCATTTCCAATAAGGCTGAAGCTCTTGTTTTGGCAACTAAGCGTTGGTATTATTTCAGACAACAATCCATCCTAAGTTTTCGATCAAAATAAAATTAGAAGAGCCCGTGAAAAGCAGAGAACTAAGTTCAGCGGTGTGACCATTGATTATGATTACTAAAATTTGGGCTTATACTTTGATGGACGTAAAAATAAAACCTTTAATATGGTGGATCATAAGAGAAATATAATTAAAGAGGAGCATATTTGTTTACTTAAAGATGCAAGGTCACAGTACATTGGTCATATTTCTTTAAGCACTGAAAAAGCAGCAATAATAACAAGAAAAATTATGGATATTTTAATCAGTAAAGATATCAATGTCATCCTTTTTGCTGTAATCGGACGTGATAAAACTATTAATAAAACAGATGGAATTGGTAAATTTATTCCAAAAAAAATAAAATATCTAGTAAAACCGCTGCAGTGGTGTATTTGTCAACTCCATGACAACGATCTGCCGTGCGAATTATTTGAATATATTGATGGTTGTACAAGTGGACCAAGAAGTTACTCTGAACCCATAGAAAAGGTATTAAAAAGTTGGGAAGAGCTTCCAATAGTCTCGTTTATAACTATCCAATGTGATCTACCTATTAGACGGAGAATAACTATAAAGTCTGGATATTGTTCTCAAAGCTTATTAAAAAGAAACCCTGGAAAATTAGTGCATTCAAGATGGCTCACAGAATACTACGGCTTTATGTTCTTTTTTATTAACCATCTAACAAGCTGTTAATATTATGAATTATATAATGAAAGTGGATGCTTTTATGTGGTCTTACATCAAAACTAACCACATTGCATTAATGATGCTAGACACTTACACAAGACAATCTAGCTGTCGCGATATTTGACAGATAATTTAAAGCAGATACTACATCCTGTTATACAGAGAAATGGATATTTCAATCATGTAAAAAACATCTTACTTGCTTTGCTTTTTTATGAGTTCTAGCCTTGTGAAGAATATTGAAACGCGACAGGAAATAATTTTGAGAATTCGAACTACGATCGGCCAAAACTTGATTTTGATGCAAACAATTGTAAAAAACCTTATAAACTGGCACGAAAATAATATGACCAAGCCCCCTGTTAGAAAATTTATGAACGGTGAATTAACATCACGTTGTTAAGAAAATCCACTGCTTGTTGACGAACTAATCTCAAGCCATTTCCATTTTCCTTGCTACACGTTAGCCACTGAAAGATTAGTAAAAATTGTAACAAAAACTTCAGCTGGTGTTTGCGGTCTTATCAGAAGAGATGGATTCATTAAAACAAACCTGGAATCACGACAAATAATGCCTTTTTGCAATTTAAAGAAAGATTACCAATTCTCTTAAAATCACTTTTTTCCAGACTTCTGTTGATTGCCATTTTTTAATTTTTTTTGCCATAAAAGGGTCTTTTTTCTATCATTTATAGAAAATCATGCTTTGTACTTAAATTTGAAATTCATTATACTTCAATTATTTTTTTCTTAATAAACAAAAAAAAAGTTAAGTATATAGCAGTTTTTATGATTTTTAATAACTTTTCGAGTCTTTGGGGCAGTATAAGATCAAATATTTCGACCTTATGGGTATATAATTTATTGTTTGTATTGATATAGAGCAGCTTTTGGTAATAACGCGAAATCGAAATTCCCAAAAAAACTATTTCGATCCACCTTACTGTGGACGACCTTGAATAGGATCCGAACCGAGCAAGGCCGTTGCAACTTCTTGCTCCATAGATGAAGATTAGCTCGATCCTCACCAAGGGTCTTGTCTTGGCTTGGTTTGTCTTGTCTTGTCTTGTCTTGGCATGTCTTGTCTTGTCTTGTCTTGTCTTGTCTTGTCTTGTCTTGTCTTGGCATGTCTTGTCTTGTCTTGTCTTGTCTTGTCTTGGCATGTCTTGTCTTGGCATGTCTTGTCTTGTCTTGTCTTGTCTTGTCTTGTCTTGGCATGTCTTGTCTTGTCTTGTCTTGTCTTGTCTTGTCTTGTCTTGTCTTGTCTTGTCTTGTCTTGTCTTGTCTTGTCTTGTCTTGTCTTGTCTTGTCTTGTCTTGTCTTGTCTTGTCTTGTCTTGTCTTGTCTTGTCTTGTCTTGTCTTGTCTTGTCTTGTCTTGTATCCTGGCACCATTCCTCTAGGAGTGGCCAATAAGTTGCAATGAAATATAAACATTCAAAACTAATATGAAATGCATGCCCATGAACAGGTACGTGTAAGTTCGCGCTTACGAATGCTAAATTTGTACTTACAAATTAAAACCAAATCTCAAATGAACATAAAACCTGCAACTCTTGCCGACCTTCCTTGACACATGGGTGACATTGACAAAGTGAATTAATTTGTACACTTTGGGAGGACTGAGAAATGCGAGAAAATTTAGAAAAGACAAGACAAAGACAATTCATGAAACAAGATTGGAGGTCGTGAAAGAATTTGACTCTGCCACACCCTGGTGTGTCCCAGGGTTTAATCTTGCGAGAGGACTGTGGACGACCTTGAATAGGATCCGAACCGAGCAAGGCCGTTGCAACTTCTTGCTTCATAGATGAAGATTAGCTCGATCCTCACCAAGGGTCTTGTCTTGGCTTGGTTTGTCTTGTCTTGTCTTGTCTTGGCATGTCTTGTCTTGTCTTGTCTTGTCTTGTCTTGTCTTGTCTTGTCTTGTCTTGTCTTGGCATGTCTTGTCTTGGCATGTCTTGTCTTGTCTTGTCTTGTCTTGGCATGTCTTGTCTTGTCTTGTCTTGTCTTGGCATGTCTTGTCTTGTCTTGTCTTGTCTTGTCTTGTCTTGGCATGTCTTGTCTTGTCTTGTCTTGTCTTGTCTTGTCTTGGCATGTCTTGGCATGTCTTGTCTTGTCTTGTCTTGTCTTGTCTTGTCTTGTCTTGTCTTGTCTTGTCTTGTCTTGTCTTGTCTTGTATCCTGGCACCATTCCTCTAGGAGTGGCCAATAAGTTGCAATGAAATATAAACATTTAAAACTAATATGAAATGCATGCCCATGAACAGGTACGTGTAAGTTCGCGCTTACGAATGCTAAATTTGTACTTACAAATTAAAACCAAATCTCAAATGAACATAAAACCTGCAACTCTTGCCGACCTTCCTTGACACAGGGGTGACATTGACAAAGTGAATTAATTTGTACACTTTGGGAGGACTGAGAAATGCGAGAAAATTTAGAAAAGACAAGACAAAGACAATTCATGAAACAAGATTGGAGGTCGTGAAGGAATTTGACTCTGCCACACCCTGGTGTGTCCCAGGGTTTAATCTTGCGAGAGGACTGTGGACGACCTTGAATAGGATCCGAACCGAGCAAGGCCGTTGCAACTTCTTGCTCCATAGATGAAGATTAGCTCGATCCTCACCAAGGGTCTTGTCTTGGCTTGGTTTGTCTTGTCTTGTCTTGTCTTGTCTTGTCTTGTCTTGTCTTGTCTTGGCATGTCTTGTCTTGGCATGTCTTGTCTTGTCTTGTCTTGTCTTGTCTTGTCTTGTCTTGTCTTGTCTTGTCTTGTCTTGTCTTGTCTTGTCTTGTCTTGTCTTGTCTTGTCTTGTCTTGTCTTGTCTTGTCTTGTCTTGTCTTGTCTTGTCTTGTCTTGTCTTGTCTTGTCTTGTCTTGTCTTGTCTTGTCTTGTCTTGTCTTGTCTTGTCTTGTCTTGTCTTGTCTTGTCTTGTCTTGTCTTGTCTTGTCTTGTCTTGTCTTGTCTTGTCTTGTCTTGTCTTGTCTTGTCTTGTCTTGTCTTGTCTTGTCTTGTCTTGTCTTGGCATGTCTTATCTTGTCTTGTCTTGTATCCTGGCACAAGACAGTTATTTTAAAGAAATGGGAGGAAATATTTACTCCGATATGTAGTTGCCTATACTCTATGCCTGCTTCATTACTTGGTAACCTTTTTTTTGAGAACTGAGTAAAGCTTGACGGTATTTTATTTCTGGTTTGAAATAAACACCGAAACGGGAAATTATCTCTGACATCCTTGGCCTGGGTGGGATTTGAACCCGAAGAGCTCTCGGCATGGAATGCAAGCACTCTACCAACGGAATGGCTCCTGAGTACTTACAAGAACTAGTGCGACCGAAGGTTTTACAGGAGAGAGGACTGACGTTGCGCTCGGCAGAGAGGGGCTCCAAAACGTTGGTAAACGAGCCAACCAGGAAAATAACCACAGTGTTTGGCAATCGTGCGTTTGCACGATTGCCAAACCATTTTAAGGTTTTCCCTCTTCGTGGAACCAGCTGCCACCGGAAGTTCGAGTTTCAAAATCCAGGGAAAACCTTAAAAAAACCCTCATGACACACTACTTCGCCGCGATGACACAAAAAACGCCCTTGGAGTGACAATTTTCACGAAACGGCGCTATACCAAGTCATCATTATCATCATCATCATAAGCTTTTGACCGGACAATGGTTGTAAAATTATTTTCATTGATATTGATATTTCAATGTCATTTTTCTAGCAATAAATTTGTGAGGAAGGTGAGTTATCAACATGCGTATTTTGCATTGCCATAAATAGGTTTTTGGATTATCAATTGATAAATTATTTAAAAAAATAATTAATTTAAGTCTACAAGAAGAAGAAGAATATTCAATACTCATTCAATGATTGTTGTTAACAATGTTTTCAAAATTTCATGGTTAAATGGCACACTACACTGCTTCAAATATTGGAAAATAAACTTATTATAAAAAAATAAATATAAATTCAATACTTGTATGAGTATGTATGAATAGTCTAGAGTCGGATATAGTAATGGATATAGTGGTTCTTGGAACATTCTTAGTGCAATGTACAAAATACGATATTCGCTTGAAGATCTAAATCTAAACCTAAATCTTAGCTGCAAAGATATGCATCATTTGAAATTCATATTAAATGCATTCCCACAAGCAGACATGCATAATTTCGCGCTTACACATGCCGCATGTGGACCTACAATATAAAAAAACCCAATCTCAAATGAACATAAGCCCTGCAACTCTTGCCGACCTTCCCTGAAGCAGGAGTGACATTGGCAAAGTGAACCATTTTTTAAAGTATGGGTGGTCAGCCGCATACCAACCTATCAGTCAAGAAATCTCGAGACATTTATTGAGTGTTTCACTCAAACAAAGAAACCCCTCTATAAATTATGCCTTTCATTAATAGGTCCTAGGTAACAGTTAACGGTAAAATCATGAATATTTTTAAATAAAAAAAAACTTTAAAAAAGCTTGTATTTATTAACAAATAAAAAATTTAAATCACACAATACATACATTCAAATTATTAACAGTATCAGTTCATATTCAAATATCCGTTTATGTTTTTACCAGCATCGGAAGCATTTGCAACAGAGTCGAGTTTTGTTCCGCAACAATATCCTCCTACTCAATGGAGCGTAGCAAAAAGTTGCTCAACACTCGGGCGGAAACAAAACAATAGATAAGAGGTTACCTCCAAAGCCATTAATTAAAATCCAATATTGTCTAACCGTAATTGATTGCAGGGAGCTATTATAATACTCCCAAGTTTAAAATTTCAACTCTCAACCATGGCGTTGTACAGAAAATGTATCAAAATTAAAACACTCGCTAGAAAAGCTGTATTGTTTTTCAATACACTTTTTTGGAAACGGCAAGGATGAGTTTAAACGATTTACAATTGTGTATACACTGAATCGATACACCGCCCTTCTCTATTTCTCGGTTTTGAATAGATAAACGATATCGGTTGGCATCTTTAGGAAACTGTACCAGTTATTAGCATAGACAAGAGTTTGCGAGACTGTGTTTGCTGAGGCGTACACTCCGTAGATGCAAAAGTTACCAACGATGGAGAATCAAAAAGTTTTACTTAAAATATTTAAACCCGGTTCAGGGTTGTTTTAGCTATTATTTAGAGACTTTAAAAGATGATTTGTATTCCTTTTTCGACCAGGAACCTCTTTGATTGTTATTTTTTGACCTGGGACCAATTTGATGAAGCGTAACGCAACTAAACTGCACATATAATGCAACTTCTTACCACGCAGCCCCTGATACAATCGCAAAAGTTATAGTTAGGTTTAAGTTAGAATTACGGTCGTTTGACATTTTGACAATTATATCAATTTTCGGATATTTAACGAACCGTTCGGTGAGAACTTACATTATTCTATAGTAATGTAAGTTCTCACCGAACGGTTCGTTAAATATCCGAAAGCAAAAGTTATGTTTATAATATATTTACATATTTTCACATTTCTTATATTATATTCCTTGACTTATAGGTTGGTATGAGACCACCTGATATCAGACCATGATGATATGCTGACCACCCATACTGTACAAAATGATTCACTTTGCCAATGTCCCCCCTGTTTCAGGGAAGTTCTGCAAAACTTGTGGGGTGTATGTTCATTTGAGGCTTGGATTTTATTTGTAAGTTCACATTCCGCATTTGTAAGCGTGAACTCCCTCACCATACACAAGAGCTTTGACTCTTTTTGGTGAGGTACAGCATATAAAACAATTGAATTATTATGTTGTAGAAATAAGTTTAAAAAAAAATGTACTAAAAATGTCTTATACCTATTAATAAAAAATAAAAAAAATAAACTTCACGTGTTGGTTTGTGGGCATACATCTGAGAACTTTAAATGAATATATCCTTGCAACTTAGATTATAGATTTTAGATCACAAGTAAAACGGTCAGTTGTACGGCAACCACTTATTTTGAATTGTGGTTTTCTATCTCCCTTTAAATTACCCTTTCAACTATCCGTTCGAATACAACATTCCTATTTTATTATTTCAAAGTACAATATCAAAGTTATGCTGAATAAAAGAAAAAAATAAGTTATAAGTTGTACAGGCTGTACGGACAGAGCTCTACAATGGAAATTATTCACAGCCAACGTGTCGGAAGGGAAATATGGCCAAAAGTTTTTTTTTCCTTTTCAATAGTAATCAAATCTTCTAGGAAGAATAAAGTATTACAATGAAGTGAGGCGCGGACGGGGCTGCGGCCAACTTTTCGAATACATTTTAAATGGTGATGAGGTTAGAACGGCACAGTGACAAAACGGCACATAATTTTTTTTTTAAAAAGATTTGTGAAGAGAAATGCAATTCAACAACTTATTTTGCCTGGCCAGTTGTCTTCATACGAAAGCAGAAGCTTGTGTGTATGAATTGGCATCCGTTGAACCAGGTTCGAAGTTATGGTCAAATGGGCAAGACGTGATTCGAACCAACGTATTCTGTTCCAAATACCCTAGTCAAGAACAGTGAATTGACTCCCACAGCCATTACACCGATAAATAATATAACGACACATGACAGAACGACAAATGACAGAACGACACTTGATAGAATGACTCACGAAAGAACGACACAGTGACAAAACGACACATGACAGAATAGAACATCACATGATAAAACAACACGAAGACAAAACATCACATGACAAAACATAACATACCGAAAACAGAACATACCATAAACGGCAAATGAAAAAAAACTTGTGATGTTTTTCAAAGTGTTATTTTTTATGTGTCGTTCTATCATTGTATCGCTCTGTCACGCTCCTTGTGTTGTTTTGTCACTGTGTCGTTATGTCATGTGTCCTTTTTTCACTGTAGGTATCGTTTTCTCATGTGTCGTTCTGTCATGTGTCGTTGTGTCATGTGTCGTTCTGATACTGTGTCGTTTTGTCACTGTGTCGTTATGTCACTGTGTCGTTCTGCCACTGTGTCGTTTTGCCACTGTGTCGTTCTGTCACTGTGTCGTTCTGTCAGATGTCGTTCTGTCATGTGTCGTTCTGTCACTGTGTCGTTCTGCCACTGTGTCGTGCTACCGTGGTAGCATTTAAGTGTAGGGAAATCTCTGCCCGCCATGAATAACACTTGGCGCGCTGTGGGACTCAGCACTGCCGCCTACTTTATGACGCTCTCAATGCTCCCAGCCATTCCGGCTGTAAAAACTGACAAAAAAAATTGGTAAGCGGTAAGTGGTAAGCAGTATGCGGTTAGTGGTATGTGTCAAGTGGGAAGCGGTAAACAGTAAGCAGTACGCCAAAGAGTAAGCACTAAGCGGTAAGCGGTAAGCGGTAAGCAGTCTGCCAAGGAGTAAGCAGTAAGCGGAAAGTGGTATGTGCCAACTGGTAAGCGGTAAGCAGGACCTACGCCAAAGAGTTAGCAGTAAGCGGTAAGGAGTATGCCAAGGAGTAAGCAGTAAGCGGTTAGCGGTAAGCGGTAAGCGGTAATCGGTAAGCGGTAAAAGTATAAAATATAAAATGTATAAATGCATATTTTTTTATGAATACAATTATTATCATTATTACACGATACTGACTGCCGGCTAAGAAGATATTCCATTTTTGGTTTTTTTTTTACTTTCCAGAACAAAAGGTTTATAGAATTTAAGACACTAAAGTCTCTGAATGTATGACAATGGAATGAAATCTAGATAATACAGATATAGGTCCCGAATCGCCACCATCCTTCGGGGATTACGCAGGCAAAAAAATACACTGTATATGTAGCTTAGTTGCGCTTTTTTAACAACCACTATCCTGGTGTGTTCTCGCTTTGAGAATCCAATATCATACGAGTCATTTAATGTTCCATCCCTCTGGTTACATTTGGATTTTTTCCGTTTCGTTTTATGAATAGTCTGGATGATAATATTAAGTGGATTTTAGCATTCATTCGTCTTGCGAAATGGCCGCCGCTTCTTCAAAAAAATATTCAAATATATCTACCTATAAGTATTCACTTTCTTAAAAAAGATTACTCGTATTTTTGCAACTCCTGCCGCCTTTGCCTGAAATGGGGTGTCGTTGGATGTACAAAAACAATCAGAGAGAAACCGGAGAGAATGCTTTCTGTATGATGTTCTGTCATGTGTTGCTCTGTCATGTGTCATTCTGTCATGTGTTGTTCTAACATGTGGTGTTATATAACGTGTCGTTTTGTTACGTTTCGTTGTGTCATATGTCGTTCTGTCATATATTGTTCTGTCTTGTGTTGTTTTTTCATTGTATCGTTCTATGATGGAACCGTAAAACTTTATATATATTTTTTTTAAAAACAATTTTCGAAAAACTAGAATGTTTATATTTAAGAGTAGGTAAACACTTTATCATATTGAGCATTATTTATAATTCAGTTTACTTGGCGGCGTGGCTGGCCGGGACACTTTCCCAGCGAACGCTGGATAATTCATGGCGCTTTGTAAAACATTACCGAGTAAGTATATGACGTCTCTGGTGCAGTAGCCAGCGTCAAAGTGTTGGCGAAGAGAAAATATAATGTCCGATCCATATACAAGTTGGGCGAAATTCTTCGCTTTGGTAAATGTACTCAGCGATACCTCCATATGCAGATGCTTTGATGAGCGAAAGGTTCGAAATGTCAATGAAAATATTTTGAGTACAAATACATCGAGAAATTATAACAAAATAAAAATAAAAACAAAGATTTATTTTACCTCGAGAACTTTCGACTTGCTACGTCATTTTCAAAAGGACACTGTTACAAAATTTTCAAGACAAAAACCATAGAGAAATGAGAAGGATGAGTTACGACAAAGAGGTACAATTAGGTAATAACAAAGATGAAGCAGCAGGAATTTGAACATTGATAAAACTATCAGAATTATAGTTTTTGTAAAATAAAATTATTTTTTCTTTAACGTAGTTTAATTTTCACAATAATATTTTATATCTCGAGCACTTTCGACCTTCAATATTCAGGTCATTATCAAGAGTGATGTATGTCAAATTAAAATTATTAAGAACAAACCATAGATCAAAATTATATAAATTCAAATAAATAGGTAGGTATAGGTACAATAAAGATGAACTTAATTTAAATTAAATATAACAGTCCAAAATTAAAAAAAATTAAAAGAAAGAAAACATAAAATAATATATAATAATTATAATAAATTAATTCAAACATCCGAGGGTCAAAAATAAAATGTTTAAAGCACAAATAAAATTATTGAGTCAACACAAAAAGACAAATAATAATAATAACAGCAAAATGTCAAAGAATAAAAGTAAAATTAAAGGGGTTGGGCTATGGCGGATTGCTATATCGGATGTTTGAATTAATTTATTATAATTATTTTATATTATTTTATGTTTTCTTTCTTTTAATTTTTTTTAATTTTGGAATGCTATATTTAATTTAAATTAAGTTCATCTTTATTGTACCTATTTATTTGAATTTATATAATTTTGACGGTTTAAAAGTGAATGCCAGTAAGACGAAAGTATTAGTGTTTGACAGGACTGAGGAATGCGAGGAAATTGAGATAAGACTGAATGAAACAAGAGTGGAGGTCGTGAAAGAATTTGATTATCTGGGAAGCAAGTTTGAGTCGAATGGGAAATTGACGAAAGAATTGGAAAAGCGTGCTAGTAGAGGAAGAAGTGTAATGGGAACGATTAGAAGAATTGCAAGAAATAGGAAACTTACGAAGAATATGAGATTGGCGGTCCACAATGGTATATTGGTTCCGACATTGATGTATGGAAGTGAGGCGTGGACAGTTAATGAATGTGAGCTGAGTAAAGTATGTACGGTTGAAATGGCTTACCTGAGAGCAATGGCTGGAAAAACACTGAATGATAGAGTACGTAATGATTGGGTGATGAACGAGTGTGGTATAAAAGAGAATATGAGAATGAAAGTACAAAAAAGTACGATGAGATGGTTCGGACATCTCGAAAGAATGGATGATGAACGACTAACGAAGAAAGTGTACAAAGGAAATGTCAGAGGAAAGCGCGGAAGGGGAAGGCCGAGGAAAGAATGGTTAGACCAAATAGGTGAGATTGCGAAAGAATGGAACCTGCAGAGTGAAAATAAGAGAAGAGTATGTATGAAAAAGGTGATGAATATTGAGGAAATGAAAGTGGTTTGTAAGGACAGAAAAAAGTGGAGGCGCATCTGCGGAGGTACCGGCCACCCCTAGTGGAACGGCGGCAGGATACAGTACAGTACAGTAACAGATGGTTTGTTCTTAATAATTTTAATTTGACATACATCACTCTTGATAATGACCTGAGTATTGATGGTCGAAAGTGTTCGAGATATAAAATATTATTGTGAAAATTAAACTACGTTAAAGAAAAAATAATTTTATTTAAAAAAAATGAATTTTCACTGTGTGAATACACAAACCCTACAAAATCTATAGTTTTTGTGTTTGTGGATTTCCAAAGTCTCCAGGGCAATTATTTGTCAATTTTTTTAAAACAATTTCTCATAAAAATAATTTTCACGGTGTGAATACACAAACCCTTAAAAGATTAAATAAATTATAACTGTAATATTTTAATTTAATCTAACTATTTAAACTAAACACCTGTGCGGCACTATAACAAGTGGCATAGAACCCTAGAGTCTCTAGAATCTAGGGAGTCTCCCGCACAGGATATCTTAAAAAAAAAAAAAAATGTGGTTTTAGCTTTACAAGTTAATAAATTGAAAGGACAACAATGTTAAAAAAATATTAAATAATCACGACTTAAGTAGTATGGTTAAAAGTATAGTTGCCACTAAACGGCGCTGTATGAAAAAAATACCATTTTTCTTGCATGGAATGCAAGCCCTCTACCAACTGAGCCATCGACCGACTATTCGAAAAACAAAACAATCAAGGAATGAATTGAATACGAATGTTGAGGGTTGAGGATAAAAGTTGGACTATACATAAGTCGCGCGTATATTTTTGACTTGCAAATGAGGAAAGAAAGAGAGTTGTCGTCTTGCGGCATCTCGCTCGTTAATAACGTAAGGCTGCCCGAGGGATTTATGAAGGGTGTGATTGGATTGTACGCGCACAAATACCATGAAGCGAATTACTGGCGGGAATGGAAATTATAAATCTCCGCGAAGCAGCGGCCAGAAAGGCGGGAAAGTAGCGCTTGCTACAATAGATGATGATATTTTTGGAGATTATTCATCATTGTGATTGATAGCTCAGTTGGTAGAGTGCTTGCATTCCATCCCGAGAGCTTGGGTTCGAATTCCACTGAGCTGTAAAGCTACTGAAACTCTGTCGCCATTCCGCTAGAGGTAGTCAAAGCCTCTGAAAAGCTGCCTCTATTTATTCTTATCTTAACATACTTCTTTTAATTTATTCAAATCCATCACCTTTTTAATACATTTTCTTCTTTTACACTCACTTTGTACATACCATTCTATCACAATCTGATCACCGAGGGAGTCAGAGATGATTTCTGGTTTCGGTGTTTTTTTCAAAGGCTTATACTCGACTTTCACAAGAAATGAGAACAATCCCTCTCGGAGCTGGGAAATTCACAGTTCAACTGCAGTGGTTCACGTAAAGCCAGACCCATAACTTGTAAAAATAAACAGCTCCCGATTCGCCACATGCGACGCTTCCGGGCATACAAAAAGATAAACTGTATGTGTAGCGTTGTTACGTAGTTTTTCAACAACCATTTCCAACAAACATTTCAACAACCAATTGAATTTATATCTTAGCTGATTCTATCGATTTTCTTCCAGCTGCCTTCCGAGTACAGTACTACTCGTATTGTCTCTAATGTAAGAGCGAGACGTTAATCGCCATGTTTGTTTATGTAGCTACGGGGCCGGCCATTAAGCCTATAAATTTCTCTTCACTCGTGAGCTCTCACAAAGATATCTCTGCCGGATCTTGGCTTCCAAATGTTTATGTAAATGTTCGCAATGAAGTAAAAGGGGTGGAGAACGAGGAGTCTCTCCCACATTGAATTTTGTTTCCACCCCGATCGTACCAGACATTATAATATTGTCTGCAGGTACGGATTTGGCCCACCGGGAGCCCTGGTGCGGGACAGAAATTTGAGTCGTCTGTTTCTAAAGTGCTCTATCTCTATATTCGAGCGATTTTGAGAAATCTATATAGCATGCGTTATCGATAACCGAGAAATCGACGATAAATTCCACTACCTCCAGTCTAACAGTAACTGTAACTTTGTCACCATTCAGCTAGGGGCGGACAGAAGCTCTGCTTACTTTCCTTCATTTTTTTCTATAATTGCATACCTCAATTCGTTCATATCCATCACCTTTTTCATACATTTCCTTAATTCCCATTTGCTTTGTACATCCCATTCTATCACAATTTCACCAATCTGATCCAACTATACTTTTCTTTTTTTTGAAATAACCATTTACAGTTATGCATTGAAGATTTCACTGCCAGCGTTGTTTCTAGTACAGCAGATGAAGATCACAGCGACTAGCCAACCGCTGATAATGCCCATCAGAGCAATGGACGAAACTGTCCGCAAAGAATCTACCAGACAACGGCAACATAGCCCGAAAAAAAATATTCTTGTGTCAATTGACATAGTTGTTTTTTTTAATCAAGATATCATAGAAGTGGGATTGAAAAAAATATGCATGCATTTATGGCACTGATCTTTAGACAATACCTACGTCAAAAAGTTTTTTCACTGTACGGGTGGTGATAGCTCAGCTTAGAGCAGGAAATAAACATTTATTTAAAAATATTTTGTGTAAATGTTTTTATTCGAATATTTATTTATATTTTGGAGCCTCCATTACCAAGAAAATTATGTTCATTTTTTTATTTTACAATATTTTGTTAAGTCTTCGTACGCGAGGGCCCTGGTGCATTCTCACCTCTTGAACAGTCCTTAATCCAGGCCTGATAGTTTGTTCTCTGTACCCCAAGTATTACACATTACGTTATACTCTACGATAGCGGTTTACAATAAATTTATGAAAACCATATCACTCACGAGATGTGTAATTATATATTCCTTACATTTTTGGATAAAACTCTATCGTTGTGTTTACACGGTACTACGAGAACCGAACAAACGTTAACTTGTCTGCAGATAAGATGATAACAATATGACAAATAATTCATGGAATAATGTTTGTTTTGAAATTAAATTATTGGAACAGGATATCGAATGTTTGGAATAAATTTTCACATCGAATAGATGCAATAAATAAATATTTTATGCTGGTTTTATCACGTTACATTTCGCTGCCTTAGTTCTTGTTTGCCGTATACGCTATTGAGAAAAAAATTCATGAGCAATGTTTGCATGTGTACTGGACCAATGTGTCTTATGAAAACGGGAAATGAATTAAAAAAATATTTTAAACAACTCTCACATTATCGAGTTTTACGGTTTTTCTTAGCTCAGATTGTGTAGAATTTGATTCTTAAGACAATTGCATGAAAAAGTCATATTTGACAAGATTGGCGTATACGGTTAACAAGAACTGGGGGAGCGATTTGTATGCCTTACAAAGAATGGTTGCCAGAAATATATATTTTTGATGGGTGTAACAATTTTATAGCTTTAATTAAATGCTAACAAAGATTTATTTCTGTTCTTTGAATAATTAGAAAAAATCATTTTTTAATAGGTTCATGGGAACTTTTTCAATTATTTTTTTAAAGTTAAAAATCCCTCATTGAAAGTATTAAAGTACCTTCCTAGTTCCTACGCATTATTGGAATTATGATTTGAGCTACAAGGGAATCGAACCATATCCCACAGGTTTTAATGTAAGCGCTATCCCAACTGCACTATTTTCAATATTCTCCAGACATTTAAACAGCATCCATTGTAACATACTTTTTTTAGTTGTTCAGCATTTTCTGCCTCAAGCGACTGTCCTTATTTTTCATCCTTTCCAGATTTCAGGAAATTTAGAGATTTATGACACGTGTTCAAGAAGTGTGGGCGTTGGTGAGCTGGCGGTTGATGTCCTGATCCTTTATAACAGGGATGCTAGCTGTGTATTGTTGTGTTGTAGGTTGCATTATATTTGTTTTGAGACACTAAAAGGATGTCTAATCTAATCTAATCTAATCTAAGCTGCAAAGATATATATAATTTAAGATTTATATTAAATGCATTCCCACAAGCAGACATGTATAATTTCGCGCTAACACATGCCGCATGTGGACCTACAAAATAAAAACCCAATCTCAAATGAACATAAGCCCTGCAACTCTTGCCGACCTTCCCGGAAAACAGGGGTGAAATTGGCAATGTGAACCATTTTCTACAGCATGAGTGGTCACCCGCATACCAACCTTTAAATCAAGGAACATACACAACAAATTACATTTTTAAAATCAACAAATTATAATATGTATGGACATCAAAAACTAACAGAAAACAAATTATTATTTGAAAAACCCTAGCCGCCAACATCACAGATCAACCGCTATTGCTTTCTGTCCTTACACACTTCTTAGCATTTTCTACCTCAAGCGACTGTCCTTATTTTTCATCCTTTCCAGAGTTCAGGAAATCTAGAGATTTATGACACATGTTGACACATGATCATTTATGACACATGAGTGTTGCAGAAGTGTGGGCGTTGGTGAGCTGGCGGTTGATGTCATGATCCTTTATAGCAGGGATGCTAGCTGTGTAGTGTTGTGTTGTGTGTTGCATTATATTTGTTTTGAGACACTGAAAGGATTTGAATAGAGCAAGATTAAATTTGGCTGGGAATACAGACGCCAGTTGCCAGGCAGTTTGACCTTAAAATAACCTATTTGACTAAATTGGTTCAAAAATCACTTTCGCATCCCCTAGAACGCTCCACACACATACCCATGTAAAAGTTTAACTCACTCAACTCCCATCATGACGTCATCACGCCGAGTGTAACATTTCACTAATAGAATAATGCAGGGCCGTGTTTTTTACAGTTGCAGTTTACATTTTGACTGCCGGCATTTTAGTATTCCTGGGGTGGTCATCAGTCATCCCCTCCCCTCACTCCAAGTATGAAACTCCACGTTAATACTCAAACCAAAGGTTTACTCAAGATTATATGAAAACTGAAACATCACCCCTAGTCCATATAATACATGTATCCATTTTTTTTTCAGAAATCCTGTGCGGGAGACTCTCTAGCTTTGCAGGGACTATAGGGTCTATGACACTTGTTGTGGTGCCGCAGAGGTGTTTACGAGCTTGGTCGTCGCAACACTCAAGCAAGACCCAGTTGCTGTAAGGCTGGATGGACCTTTTAGTGACCGGTCTTTGGTAAAGGTTTTATGAATTTTTCAACCCAGCCAAGAGCATATTTGAAAATATAAACGGTATATTCATTGTGCTCCGTCAGGATTCGAACGCACAACTTTCCATTAACGAGTCCGAAATGTTTCCACTGGACTACGGACCGAAATAATAAAATTATGTCCGATGATGGTCTAAGGACCGAAAACACTGCAATATTTGCCAACCTTCCATGAAACAGGGGTGTCATTGGCAAAGTGAACTGATTTTTATAGAATAGAGGGTCAGCCTCATACAAACCATCGGACTAGAAATAAACAATACAAAATAAATTATTTAGTATTTAAGAAATAACCGTAAATAAAATAACATTTGAAAGCTTTAGCCGTCAACATTGCACATCAACCGTCATTTTTTTCGATTCTTGCAGTCTTCTTTCATTCCATTTAAAGTCGTGTTTTCAATAAAACTGAAATGTCGTTCGTTGATAACCGGACAAGGACAATGGAGAGTGGTTGAACAGTTTTGGACTGTTATTCATCCCCAAATATTTATTTTTATTTTTAATAACCTTTTGTGACCAGTTCGTAGTCTAGTGGTAACGCTTCGGACTCGTAAATGTAAGGTGTTCCTGTTTTGGTTTTTCAACTTTAAACTAAGCTACACATATAGTGTAACTGCTTGCCGCGTTATCCCCGAAGGGGTCGCATGTGGCGAGTTGAACCTATTTATTTTTACAGGTAAGGGGGCCGACCTTACGCCAACCTCTTCAGTTTGATGTGGGGGTTTCCCAGCTCCCAAAAGGGCTGGTACTCATTTCTTGTGAAGGCTGAGTAAAGCTTGTCGGTATTTTATTTTGGGGTTTGAAATAAACACCGACACGGGAAATCATTTCTGACACCCTCGCCTCGGCGGGATTCGATCCCGAGCTCACGACATGGAATGCAAGCACTCTATCAACTAAGCTATCGACCAATTGGTGTTTATTTAAAACTCAAATTAAATTCTTAAGAAAGGAGAACCAGCTAAAAAACTCTCATTTCAACTGAAGTAGTCGGCGTGAGGCCGGCCTCGTTATCCGTAAAAATAAATAGGTCCCGAATCGCCACATGCGACTTTTTCGGGGATAACGGAGGCAAGAATATACACTATATGAGTAGCTTAGTTACGTTTTAAAGTTAAGCTTTTTCACGCAAACTGGATCCGATTTTTTTGGGAAAACGCTCTGGGTGAGTTTACACGTAAATTTGTATACTTGTATTACTGAGTACTCACAAACCAAGAAAACACTTTCATCCCCTTCTAATGTAGCCTGACGTCTCCCCCGGGAGCAACCCTTGGCTCATAATTCCTGGATAGCAGCGAACTTTGTATGAATAGACCACAAAGAAACATTTTGGAAATTTTCTGAGTGAATTATTTCCGCCGGCATACCAACGTTTCAATGCTATCTATCCTCAGCATAATAAAAATAATAATGTTAATTTACAATTTACAAGTAATTAATCCAGTTGTTTTTTGTTCATCGATATGGAATAAATAATTCTTCAAGTGAATGTTGGTGTACTAGTTAATGAATGTGTGTATTTGCGGAGATCAAGCGCACGCTAAAATAACTTCTGGAACATTCTCAGCCAATTGATTCATTGTGTACATACGTAAATAACGAAAACTCTTTATAATTGATTGTTTCCATTGTTAAAAATAAACGCTATTTGATACAAAAGATACATAAGCAAATAATTTATGAGTATTTTTATTAAAGAGAAATCTAAAGAACCAGAAATACGCAACAAACGACCCTAAAAGAAATCCATACACAACATAATTGTGACGTCACTGGGTCAGATTGCTAGGAATAAGGAAGATGAATCTATAATCTACAGTTTAAGTTTGCAAATATAAGTTAATATTTAAGATTCAAATTAAGTGCATGCCCACAAACAAATCCCTCAAATACATCGAATGCAACATTTACCGACCTTCCCTGAAACAGGGGTGACTTTGGCAAAGTAAACCATTTTTTTACAGAATGGGTGGTAAGCCTCATACAAACCTACAAGTCAAGGAATAAATCATATTTTGTACTAGTTTACTAAAGGACATTATTCACAAACAGATGAGACGTTTGTTCATCGAGAACAAAATTTCATTTTAAATTTGTGTTCGGTCCATACCAAACGGTTAGGTCAGGACTGTTTATGAAGAAAATTCCAAAAATAATAAACAAAACATAACTAAACGTTAAATTCTCGAACACGCTAGCAAATGCTAGCTATATGTGGGAAACGTTTGCTACATCTAGCAAACGCTAGCTACATCTAGCAAGCGCTAGCTAATGTTAAGTACGTCTGGTTTCAACAAACGTTAGCTAATGTAAGCTGCAGTTAGCTTTCCAGCATCCCAGAGAGCTCACTTATTTATCACTTTAGAAAATGGCGGTATAAAAGGATATCGAAACAATTATTCAATTTTGCGTTTATTTCCACGACTTAGCGCAAGGAGAAAAACCCAAAGCAAGAAAAAAGTAACAACAATGTATGGGGGGGGCATTAAATTGGGCTTTATTTTTAGCAAGTTAAGAGGTAAGATAAATTGAAAGCAATTACATGGAATAAATGAGTTCCCCGGAATATAGGGTGTGCCAAAAACTTTTGAATTGATTTAAAAACATGTGGTTTCTTTCTTTTGATTGTTATTTTTATTGCTTAGGTACTTTCCGTACGGCACTGGCAAAGTTATTTGTGCATAAGCTATTTGTTCATCGAGTTCATTCCTTGAATTTTTGGTTGGTATGAGGCTGCCCACCCATACTTTAAAACCGATTCATTTTTCCAATGTCACTCTTTTTTTAGGGAAGGTCGGTAAAAGTTGCAAATTGCAGGGCCGCTCCAGAGGTGGAGGTACAGACTATCCACCCACTTTTATTCTCATAGCGTAGCTTTGAGGAGGTCTTTCAGGCCAAAAGTTTGTCTTTTGTTGGGGCACTACTTTAAAATGTGACCTCCTTTGCTTTACTGGCACAATACAGTCTATTGTGCCAAAATTTCCCATAACTTTTCAGTATAATTATGTTTTTATTTTTTATTTTGTTTTAATTATTTTTCTTAAATATATCTACATGTATGATACTTGATGTAGAATATTACATTTTTAAAGGACTCCAAAAAACAAAGCTGGTAAATCAAACTATCTTGTTCCGTATTTTTGTTTACATAAATTTGGTATAACATTATCAATTGTTAATTATTTATTTAATGAATTACTATTTAAAAACTATCCAATGGCATCTGTTGAACCAACGTTAAAGTTATTGTCAATAAAACACCACACAAGGGGGATCGAACTGCTCTTGTTTCAATAACGCAATTTCGAATGCCTTATCCGCTCAACCATATCAGCGCCAATTTTGTTGTGCAAAAATGGTGACCATTTAAAATCGTGTCATAAATATTGGGACACCCTGTACGAGGGGGAGCAGAGAGGTGACTGTGGAATCATTTACACTGGGAATGAGATTACTATGGAGATAAGAGTGTGCGGTGTGGTGTTGAAAGTTGAAACGCATTTGTATCTTGTAGTCCCAGGAGAGAGTTATCTGGAAGTATTTCTGTGACTTATGGCTGCTCTAAAGTAAAGAAGAATTTTCGTTGCTGTGGTTTAAAATCCTTTGAATATTTTTCAGTATTTTTTCTTTTTGTAAATATATTTTTATTTAATTTAATCTAAATTTAAAAAAAATGACTGTAAGAAACTTGAATAATGACCAAAAAACTGAATCTTCAATTGTAACCTTTGAAAGTAGCCAAAATCGCCATTTCCTCTCAGTGTCTCAAAACAAAGCAACGCAACACACACTTAGCCTCAACAAGAAATGAGTACCAGTCCCTTCGAGAGCTGGGTAACTCCCACTTCAACTGAAGTGGTCGGCGTAAGGACAGCCCCCTTACCTGTAAAAATAATTAGGTCAACTTTTCACATGCTACACCTTCCAGGAGAACGTGGCACGGAGTTACATTTTTTTTAAGAAATCCTGTGCGGGAGACTCCCTAGATTCTAGAGACTCTAGGGGTCTATGACACTTGTTGTAGTGCCGCAGAGGTGTACGAGCTTGATCGTCGCTACAAAGCGCCAATACTCAAGCAAGACCCAGTTGCTGTAAGGCTGGATGGACTTTTGGTGACCGGTCATTGGTAAAGGTTTATGAATTTTTCAACCCAACGAAGAGCAAATTTGAAAATATAGATGGTATATTTTTTGTGCTCCGCCGGGATTCGAACCCATAACCTTCCCATTCAGAGTCCGCAGTGCTACCACTGAGCTACGGACCGGTGACATTGCATGTGTAGCTTATTGTTGCATTGCGTTACCAACGGTTATATTACAAAACAAATCTTCCCCACCATCGACCACTAAAGCGAAATGCGTCCGATTCCATGTTGCATTGATGAGATTGTGGGTGTTGTTTGTGGTCAGCCAAAATTAAATGCACCGCAGTCCCCTCCCAGCCATCAATAATCGCTGGCGGTGGGTTTTGCGTGCGCCTCCATGGCAGTGCATGGAGGGGGGTAATATCGTAAACCCTACGTCATTGGGCATGCGAAATTTATTTACCTTTGTCTGGATACTGATACACTGTTTTTTTATCGTGCAGAACGGTGCGTTCTATGAAGTTAAAAAAATTTGCAAAACATAACCCTTTGCCCATGGTTTTTTTCGTATAAATCTATAATTTAAATTGCAAAGATATCTTAACATAGAGGGCTCTTGAGGTGTGATACACACAAAAACAGCGCTCACCAAATAAATCGTCCTATAATCTTTAAATCTATCTATAATCTAAGTTTCAAGGATATATTCATTTAAAGCTCTCAGATGTATGCCCACAAACCAACAAGTGTAGTTCGCGCTTACAAATGCTGAATGTGTACTTACAAATAAAATCCAAACCTCAAATGAACATAAGCCCCACAACTTTTGCCGACCTTCCCTGAAACAGGGGTGACATTGGCAAAGTGAACTATTTTTTACAGTATGGGTGGTCAGCCTCATACCAACCTATAAGTCAAGGAATATGAATAATAAATTACATCTAAATTTAAAAAAGAACAAAACCTTACAAAGAAATCTATACAAAAAAAAGTCCTAATGTTATTATTATTCTTTTTCTTCTTCTTCAGCCTGTATTGATCGTCCACTCCTGGACGTAGGCCTCCTCTCGCATTTTCCATTCGTTTCTATCCTGAGCGATCCGCATCCAGGCAAGTCCTGCACTTTTCTGAACATCGTCACGCCAACCCAACTGTGGGCGCCCAACTCCACGTTATTATTATTAGCATCTGAAATTTATATTGAATTCATGTTTACAAATAGACATTTTTACATTATGGGTGGTCAGCCTCATTTCAACCTATTAGTATTGGAACTTATGTAAATGTAAGTCTTCAATAATATTATTATATCACTTCTATTGTTCATTAAATTGATACCTACCGACGTAATTTTTGGTGCATAGATTTTCAATCCTGGCAATAATTACCTTGAAAACTGATGTATTTTATTGGTCGATTTAAATTTGGAACGACTAATTTCTATGGCTATATGATACTCACTTATCGTGTAATAAATTTATACCTACCTACATAATTGTTTCTAACATTTTTTTAAAAACCTAGCAATAATGACCTTGAAAACTGACGTATTTTATTGGTTTATTTAAATTTATTTAGAACCACCATTTTGTATGGCTGTATGAAAGACACTTATTATTTACATACATTAAATTTATACTTACCGGCGTCATTTTTGAAATACATATAGATTCTAAATACTAGCAATAATGATCTTTTAAACCGATGTATCTTAATGGTCGATTGATATTTGGAATAACTATTTGTTTGTGGGTACATTTGGTCATTTATAATGTACAATACATTTATACCTACCTGCGTCATTTTTGTAATAAAGATTCTAAATACTGGCAATAATGACATTGAAAACTGACGTATTTTAATGTTGGATTTAAATGAAATATTATAAATGATTACATTTAATAACACAATTAATAATGGCTACATACTTGTCATTTATTATGTACATTTATACCTAACTGCGTAGATTTTGGAACAAAGATTTTCCATAATGGCAACAATGACCTTGAAATCTGATGCATATTATTGGTTGATTCAAATTTGGAACGACCATTTTTATGGCAATATGATATGATATGATATGTGCAATAAATTTATACCTACCAACATAATTTTTATAACAAAAATTTTTAATGCTGGCAATAATGACCTTGAAATCTGATGCATATTATTGGTTGATTCAAATTTGGAACGACTATTTTTATGGCTGTACGATAGGCACTTTTTATGTGCAAAAAATTTATACCTACCAATTTAATTATTGTAACAAAGATTTTCAATACTGGCAATAATGACCTTGAAAACTAACGTATTTTATTGGTTGATTCAAATTTGGAACGACCATTTTTATGGCCAAATGATAGTAACTTATTATGTACAATAAATTAATACCTACCGACATAATTTTTTGTAACAAAGTTTTTCAATAATGCCAATAATGACCTTGAAAACTGAAGTATTTTATTGGTGGATTTAACTTTGGAACAACTATTTTTTTATGGCTAAATGATTGCCATTTTCAATGTACATAAATTTATACCTACAAGCGACATTTTTAATAATAATAATAATAGTTCTACACTTTTATAGCGCCATTTCGTAACTGACGTCACTTCAAAGGCGCTTTGTAGTTTGTGTCAAAGATTTTCGTAGCAAAGATTTTCAATACTGGCAATAATAACTTTGAAAACTAAAATACTTTATTGGTTGATTCAAATTTGGAATTACAATTTTTTATGGCTACATGATTCTCACTAATATTTATAAAATTTGTACCTACATGCGTTCTGCTAACAATTATTTCGGTGTGTATTAAATTGTTTGATTAATTTTAAAAGTTTAATGTAACTTGTAAAAATTGACAACACGCTATATTGCGGTCATTATAATATGCGCACTTGCACATAATTCATGATGGAAATCTACCCTAAAGCATGCATTTCCGCACAGGGCAACCAGCTATTTTATACCAAAGCAAACAAAATTCGTATTTTCCCAGTCCAGTTTACTAAAGAGAAATTGGATCTACACCTTACCCATAGTCTAAACTCAATTAAAGCGTTTCACCGAAAAGTGTATGCAAATTAAAACCCTCACTAGAGGCGAAATTTTAATTTGCATACATTTTTGGATAAAACTTTAACACTCGGGTTAGAGGAGGTGATAATCTTGAAATAAATAGCTCAAGGGATATCTCTGACGCAAATTAATAGCGTCACTTATCCATTACGAGTACTCCAAGTATAAAAATTTACGTAAAAACTCAAGCATTCAGTTTACGTAAAATGCATGATATTTAAAACAGCGCCTCCAACGAGTTTTTAGTTTCTGCATATTTTTGTTTAACGATAATGTTAGTAAATTTGTATGCTGAAATTGTAGTTTGCAAATTTATACGTAGGCATTTGCATTTTTAATAATGCAATAAGTATGGGACGACGTTATCTAACGGCGAGTCACAATTAAATTAATTACAGTCTATACCCATTTATATTACTTACTTCTGTAGTACTTACTTACTCCGGCTCACAAACCTTGAGGTCTTAGATTATCCTGCACAACAAACCTCTACGAGTTCCTTTCTTGTGCGGATTCCATGCATGGTCCCCTAAATCCCAGGACTGGAAGTCTCATCACCACGGTCCACGCTAACACCATCTGTCACCCTCAGTACAGGTCCGAAAATGAGATGAAACAATTTGTTTTCTAGAGATTTATATCTTGAATTTTGTTTAAGAATCAGACTTCAGGCTGTACATCCGTACGACACAACTGGCTGAGCAAAGAAGTATGTAACGATACCTTAAAAGTAAAACTGAATAAGCGACAAATTACGCCCGCATGGATGACAAATGCATTTTTTTCTATATCCTACAAGAGAAAACACTAAAAAAATGTGAAAGCCTTGTAGTTTACTAGTTATTCATGAGCACTTTTTTACATACTTACTATGAAAAGCTGCACTCAATAAATTGTTTTATCCACGATCGTCGATCATTGAAATACGTGAATCATTACCTATTTAGTTTTACCTTTGAGGTGGCTATACCTTAAAATTTGGATTTGCTGAATTCGATCGTATATAATTTTTTTATAGAATCCGTATTTAACATTCCATGAAGACTCCAGTGAGCCGGACATGTAGCACGTGCAGAGGACTCCAGGATCATCAGAACAGTCTTGGATGGTGCCCCCTCAGGTGTTAGACCACTCGGACGTCCCAGGATGCGGTGGGCAGACAACGTTGAAGCCGATGCCGAAGTTCTGGGAGTGAGGGGACCATGGAAGGAGGCTGCACAAGACAGAGAGTCCTGGAGGATTGTGGTGCGGGAGGCCCTGAGCCTTCAAGGCTTATGAGCCGAAGAAAGTAAAGTAAAGTAAAGTATGAAGTTCAATTCCATACAAAATACTATTTTCTGTCTACAGTACTTGTTTACCGTATACGCCAATCTTGTCAAATATGACTTTTTCATGCAGTTGGCTTATGAATCAAATTCTACACAATCTGTGCTAAGAAACACCGTAAATAATGTGAGAGTTCTTTTAAATAAATTTCTTGTTTTTATGACACATTGGTCCAGTACACATTCAAACATTGCTCATGTAAAATTTTCTCAATGGCGTGTACGGTAAACAAGAACTAAAGCAGCGAGTACATATTGTTAACTTATTTTGCGACAATCAATCTCTTCTTTAAAATCAGGTCATTTGTAAAGAATTTAGAAACATTGTAGTTTTGTGTAATTTTCTCATAAATTCGTATTACAATAACAAATCATTTTTTCATGGAAAACTTGCACCCTATCTTTATAGCCCGAGCCAAACATGCGCCTTCAACTTTAATGCACTCATAACTGAGAAAAATAAACGCAAAAATGCAGTGCGAATTTGCACAATGAAGTCGCTTTATGAATACAATATATTTTCTGCTTTTTGTCGCACTTTAAACAAAGGGGAAAAACAGTTAAAGTGTGAGTTATATCTGATGTCCCGCACGATAAGGTGGTTCGTAACAGTAACAGGTAGAAAGACTGTTGCAAACAAGAATGGTAAAATATCATAGAGTTAAGGTTGCATACAAGTTTGAAGTGTATAAATCAGATGTTCTTTTCATAATGCTGTGATAACACGCTGAAAGCGCTCGAGATAAGAAACCATTTCGTGAAGAAAAACCTTCAGTATTTATTTTTGGATTATTAATATTTGTTTTGTTACGAATCACTGAATTGTGACATAATAACCCTTTTCATTAATGAATATTTCAGTGCCATTTTCTCCTTTCTCAGACGTTCCTGAAGGTTGAGTTTTATACACTACTAAATATGTTTGTTTTTATTTATGTTTTAAAAATGGAAAAAAATATTGAGGCATACATAAATACAGCTTCTTATCCATTTTCATTTTATTTACATCTTTCCATCTGTGATACACACAATATTTCGCCTCAAAGATACTGAAGAGATAAGGATGAACATCATTCTACCTTTTAAGAGGTCTTCCAGCTAGGTTTTGACAACTGGTATCTCATTAGCTACGATGTGTGCGAGTCTTTTGTTGCATATTCTCTCCCAAATCACAATCTATTATTGAAAATTGGCTGATTCTTTTCGGAAAATTTTGATATCCATGTTATTCCATGTAGGTACTTTATGGTAGCAAACTTCAGTTTATAAAAGCGAGCATTTAGTTCCTAACCTTTCTTCCTCGCATTCTCTCACGAAGGCGCAATTCTTGACGCCACCGCTGG
The DNA here is from genome assembly GCA_951799405.1 of Agapetus fuscipes. Taxonomy (NCBI): domain Eukaryota; kingdom Metazoa; phylum Arthropoda; class Insecta; order Trichoptera; family Glossosomatidae; genus Agapetus; species Agapetus fuscipes. Next base: position 10,710,151 of record OX637355.1, on the reverse strand, counting down.
CGTAGCCCTCTACATAGCTCCCCAAGTATAAATAAATACAGAGCGTTAATAAAAAATGTACGAAAACTAAGACAGTGCACCTGTTGAGCGTTCAAGATTCAAAACAATTGAAGGAAACGCTTGAAGTGAGTTTTAACGTTACGCGCTGTGCTTGTGGTACTGGTAAACATTAAAATGTTAACGTCAAACTGTGAATAACTCCTTAACATGCCACGTACAAAACTCATCGTATCGGTAATTGAGATGTATTTGATTTCAATTATTATTCTGCCAACTACACTCTTGTCAAAGATATGCTTAACTTTGCCTAATATGCTTTTTAGCTTATTCAAAACAATTCTATATTGTTTAGAATATGCAGGATATTGGTAGTTGCGTTTGGGTTGTCTGTGTTGGCTTCATAATAAATCTATGAAGTCTCTAGATGTGAGTAGAAACTTAGATAGATACCTAATAAGTAATAATGATTTGTATTTGTTCGAGATTGATAAATTGTGTGTTGGATCAAATATTCTAGTGAAATCTAGCAAAGCTGTGTGCAACGATTCTCCATGTTTCCCGTCAAAATGTGCAAATGTTACTCAAAAGGAAACCGAAAGTAATAAATAGAATATGTCAAATAAATGAATCGTAGTTTTAATTAAATATAGCCCGTTTACAAGCATATTTATATTTTCCAAGGTCAGAAATCTTCAAAATTTTCCAAACAGTAAATTGATATTAGTAATGATATTGGATACCTAAGGCTGGATGGACCTTTGGTGACCGGTCTTTTTCAACCCAGCGAAGAGCATATTTGAAAATATAAACGGTGCATATTTTGTGCTTCGCCAGGATTTGAAACCATGACCTTAAATTTACGAGTCTGAGCGCTAGCCACGAGACTACAGACCGGTGAGACATCTATCCTTATCCGAACCACACATTTGGCGATGCGCTAATTTTCTTTCAAAAAACCATCCCATAATTTTACCTATTTGATCAAGCCATTCTTTCTTTTTGCGTTCTTTTTCCTCTTTTTCTTTACAAATTTCATCAGTGTATATACTTTCTCAGTTTTTTATCATCCATTTTTTCTACATGTTCAAACCAATCTGAACATCATATTATTATGCCGTTACTCTTTCAAATTTTCTTTCAACTTGCATTTAGTACTTCAAAATTATTTATTTGTTTAACGAAATAAATATTCATTACCCAGATTTTCAGCATTGCAGTTTATTATATCAAATCCACAATACCTGAAAGGTAATAACATTCAAATGACACCGCGTGACGTCCGGGCTTAAATAATAAATCCCATTGCACGGAACAAAACGAAAGGTGGAAATTATTTTGCTTCCAGTCGTTCCTAAAATGTAGACAGACTTAACAGGTGTCGATGCTCTGGTGGCCTTTGCTAACCTGCGTAAGTTATTGTGGATCGCTCAAAAAACAAAAAAAACTGCATAAAGAGAGGAGTAATACAAGGTTCAATCCTGGGGCCATTGTTATTTATGATGTATGAATCTAAAAAGTCTAATGACACACACCAATTTCTATAGAGAGTGAAGTAAGACAAGGTTAAGTCTAATGGCACAAACTTATCTCCATAAAGAGAGGAGTAAGACAAGGTTAAGTCAAGTGACTCAAACAAATTTCCATGAAGAGAGGAGTAAGACAAGTTTCAGTGCTGGGGCCCATAACATTTAACACGTATTTAAAATATGTCTAATGACACATCCAATTTATAAGTTAAGAGATGAGTAAGGCAAGGTTGCGTTATTCACCTATGTTATTAAAATACTTGAAAATGGTAAAAAGCAAAACCAATTCTTCAATCAAAAGTTAAGTAAAACAAGGATGCGTTCTGTCACAAACATGTATTTAAAGGCACAAGAAAGTCATCAATAAAGAGAGTAGTAAGGAAGAGATATATACATTTTCAGTGCATCATATCCAGCAAATGAACCATCAGAGCCTGGGAAATATATGGAAAAAGATGGATCCAAAAAGGCCGCAGGACAGTGAAAAGACCTAGGTTAAAGTGGATGAACGGAATAGTAATAAATTGCCATGTGATTGGAGTATGTGACTAAAAAAGTGTTGGCTAGTCAACGGTAACTGGTGTTGATGTTCAAGACCCCCTCCGTGGGTTTTTGTGCCGTTGAAAATGATGATGTTGACTTGGTTAGTGGTCTACGGGGTGCGAAATGTTTGGGAGCCCATAATGTGTATCATAATTCTCTTTGTTCCACACGTGACCCATATTTGAAGTTGTGTATTTGTTCTGACTTTATTTATGACGTGTGGAAATAAGTATTATGACACGTTATCAACAAAACACACACGCTGCAGAGTTGGTCATTTATTACAAGCATGAAAAATTACATGGATGATGTTGTTTTTACAATTATTTAACAGTATGATAAACAATGCGTCCAAGCTGCACATTGTATGCTACTTTTTGACACGGTATAACCTTTTTTTTCACGAGTGAAGGAACCTGCATCACATTTTTTTCAGTGAAAGGGGACCTTTTCCGTACTTTGAAATGTATGAAGAGAGAAAATGTATTAGAGACTTATATATGATACGGTTAACTTTTTCTAATGCCACCCCACTTCAGGAAAGTGCGGCAGAAGTTGCAAGGCTATGCTCATGGGAGGTTTGATGTTTTGTGTAAGTGCACATGCAGAATGTGTAAGCACAAACTTACACGTCTCTGCCTGTGGGTGTTCATTGAGTATAAGCCTTAAATGTCAATGTATCTTTGCAACTTTGATTACAGATTATCATAAATATCTGACACTCTTTATGAAATCTTATCCCTGGCTTTAAAAACAAGCTTTCTACTAACTGAGCTATCGATCGGACAAATATTTTATTGTATTTTTTTACATCCCAACTTACAGATTTCAATAAAAAATAGGCACATTTGATAGACGTAGATATTCATAAAATGTACAAAATCTTCACAAATAAAGCAATTCATTTTTTTTCTGGACCGTTCCTAAATATTCCGTCAAGTTCCGCTGTAAAACAGCACGGAGCGGAAAGTCCGCTTTTTACGGCCGAGTATAAAAATCACTCAAGCGAATTAGCTATTTTACTTGTGTTGCGAGTTAAACAAATTTGTGGAATAATTTAAGTTCCGTCTGCAATCTTGAGCCGGGTATAAAAATGGCTTAAAGTGGCCCACTGACTGGAATGGTTCATAAAATACTATAATACTTCTCAACTGTGCCCCAAGTAGAAAGCATCACGTTCCACTCAACCATAGCGTTCCCCAAAAAATGTATGGAAAATGAAACGTTCAACGGAGGCGCTGTTTAAGTGTCTATATATTTTTGGTATACGCTATATACGCAGTTTTATACTTGGGCCGCTGTATGCAAGGCAGGACTCACCGACTCCGATTCTAACAAAACTTCTCAAATGAAAAATACAATGTGATAGTATTTTACATTTAAAATTTTCCTGCATGCTTTAAATTAATCAAATGTTACAATTTCTGTAGGTACAATTTTTTTTTTCAGTCCGGTCTATGGTTATATTACTGTCGTGAATTTCAAATACATGCGCTTATACACGAATACGAGATATGACGGACTATGAAATCCAAGTGACTAGGCACACCTATGCACGTACTATAGAATCATCTAGGAGTAGTCCGTGATTGTATTTGTGCGTTGGAATGACGTTCTTGTGATTGTGTGTGTACATAACGTTCTGGTGGTAGAATAATCTAGTGAATGGGAGAAAGACCCCTCTGGTTCCCTATAAAAGAGATCAAAATGGTACGGACAGGAGAGTCGCAAGAGAGCAATTCGATGAGTAACACCTATAAACAGTGATTGTCAAGTTGTGAAATAAATTGTGAAAAATAAATTCTGTAAAAATAAATTATGGCATTTTCATTAAAAAGAGAATCCAGCAGTAAATGTTACAATATATTTCTTGACTTATCCGTTGGTATGAGGCTGATCACCCATACTGTAAAAACGGTTTAGTTTGCCAATGTCTGCCACTGTATCAGGAAAGGTCGGCAAAGGTTGCAGGATTTATGTTCATTTGAGGTTTGCCATTTAGATTATAGATTGAGCTCTTCTGTATTATATGTAAGCATTCTTAAGGAAAACCCCTAACATCGTATGAAGCTTGAAGTAGTTTGAGTGTATTGTTGCCATAGATTGTTGCAATAAAAATAAATCTCCCCATATCAATCTATGCAGAAATCTCCATTGCGTATCGCTTGCAGAATGGGTAAACTTATTTCTTGGACCGTAGCCAGCATGCGAAGCCTTAATTGAAGGAAATTCGCATGGAGATTCTGAGAATGTAATAAAAAAAAAAAACATTTCGTCGTAATTTATTTTCGGGGATTTGGAGTTTTTTTTGGAAAGAATGTTGGTCATAATGCAGGGAAAATAAGGTCAAACTTTTTTTATTTATTTTATGGAAAACTCACAAAAACAGTAAAGTAAAATACAAATGAAAAAGCATAAGATAAAATATAGATGCTGGAGAGAAGTTTTCCGGGATCTGTTGCCGTGGTCTTTGGGAGCTTCAGCTTCCGAGCGTTTCTTCCATGTCTACGATAATAATATAATAATATCAGGCTAATTTATTTAAAATTACAAATGATAAGAGAGCGCCGTTTTTGTGTGTGTCACACCTCAAGGGCCCTCTCCGATCATGGATAAGACTTTCTAAATAGGTGTATCTTGAGTGCTCCGCGAAATACATCCATAGATTTGGAGTTCTTCACTCCGGGTGGCAGTCTGTTCCACTCCACCGGACCCGCAACACGGAAAGCGCGGTCTCCGAAATTTGTACAAATCTGACGGCGTGGCTGAACCAAATTGACTACTTCATCGCCCGCGGATCTGAGTGTCTGCCTCCTTACACCCATCTCAACAGGCAACATCATGTCAGTCAAATAAGGTGGAGCCAAGCCATTGATGGCTTTATATACCATCACACAAACACGGTAGACCACCCTCTCCGGGAAACGAAGCCAATGTAGTGTTTTTAACAGCGGAGTGATGTGAGCGAATTAACTATGAAATAATTCATTATGAAGATGATCTAAATAAAGCTGTGAAGTTTCATCACGCTGTAGAAGCCGATTGTAGACATGGGCAAAACGTCCGAAAGCTCCAGCTCCCACAAACCACGGCAACAGATCCCGGAAAATAACTACAACATTTTTTTTGTGTTTGTCTCGCCTTTCTATGGCCCTATTTTTGCAAGCAAGACTCAGTTGCTGTAAGGCTGCTTTAAAGATGTATCAGGTTAGCGAACAGCAAAATTGACCATGAAAAATATTTTACACGTTCTCCGCTGGGAACCGAACTCACTACCTTCCTGTTACAGGTCCGTAGCGTTAGGTTAAAGGTAAGGTTAGGTTACCACATTCGACTACAATTCATTTTGTTTTATTTTTCTGAAAATATCTGTAATTTAAATAGGGTTTAATATTTGAAAAAATACACATTTGTTTTCATAAATAATTTTTATTTTTTTGCGAAATTAAAACAAAAATGAAAACATTAATTTCACTTAAAATCCAAAGATTATTTTTAATAAACCCGGTGTATAAATTGTATTTTTTACATCATAATATATTTACATTTTCCACACTTAAATTTGTTTTTTTTGTAATGTTATATGTTAAGAGTTTAACTGTTTTTTGTGCGTAGCGATTTAAAAATACAAATTAAAAATATAAAATATAAAGTGGTGTTCATGAATTTTTAAAAAATAAGTTGAATGAATAAAATTCGTTTTTATATATTTTTATTTTAAGCATGAATACAAAATTCTGGCGTATGTTTGAAATAAAAAAAGCGTTGGTTCAATTCTTGCCATGTCTGTCTCGACGATAACTTTGACCCTGATTTAACGAAGTATGTCATTGGATAATTGTGAATTATTAACAATTTATTAAACTAAACCGAATATTATTAACCTGTTTCTGGTTAAGATGAAATAGGTTCGCGTATTGCAATCCTCTTCACGAATTTCTTAAAAATAAATAAAACTTGATATTGATAATTTTTTATTCATCAATGATAAAAATAAAATAAAAACTAGAAGTCAAAATATTTTTTTTTGTTTATGTGTATTAAGTAATTATTGTATTTAGAATAAACATGTAGGTATAAGATTACAATAACTTTTAAATGTGAGTGAGAAAATAAGATCCACCTTCATAGATAATATTTATTTTGTATTTGGTAACTAATGTCTAATAATAATAATAATAATAATAAATAAAAACTATACTTTAGCATAATAATAAACAAACAAGAAAGCTATGAAAAAGATGTAATAGTTTATATGCTAAGTTAATGACAATAACCCTAATATTTCACCTGTATTAACATTACTTAAATGTAAGAAAAAAACGTATTTAATTTTATTTTGTTTACATGTCTTTTACTTTCTAAACATACCATATTTTAAAGTATTTTTATGTGCTAATATTGCATCAGTTTAGTATATTTTTATACATTTTACATGCTAGTTTAATGTTAATAATAAAGTATTGTTAAAAAAGATATTTTTTTGTTGTATAAAATGTTGATCTTAAACGAGCCGGTAGTGGACTTTATTCGTGACGTTTCATTGGTATTGTTATCATCTTTTTCAGGAGACAACTTTTTTATATGCTAATTAAGGATGAACTGATTGATACAAAGATCGCTCAGCAGGGGTGTCTCCTGGGGACGTTGGTTATACCTAATAGCAACGAGCCTACAATGATATAGTTTGTAAATTCTTCAGTAACGGATCGTCTAATATATAAATATTTCAATGAATTATATTTGCATTTTATTTGAGGAAAATCAAATACGCTTTTTCAAATACAGAAAAAAGTTACTCAAGAAATTGTTAATATTTTTTTTAATTATATTGAAAATTATACAAACTTAAAATTATTACAACTTAAGTACCAACATACATGATTTTGGCTTTGCTTTGGTAAGAATTTTTTACTTTTATTTTTATTATTAATAAAAGTTTAAGAAAAATAAACATATTTTAACATTTTCAAATTTTGGTGGATCTCTCGGAAGACCTTAGTTTTTGTAAATACAAAATGCTACCCACCAAATGCTATATCTTAAAATATTAAATACAGACTTTACAATATTCAATTTTGTTTTTTAAGTAATTAATACAGAATAATAAGATTTGCACTCATTAATAGTCAATTTACAATATTAGGACTGTGGTATTAATTGTATTTAATTTTATTTTGCATCGAATATTTTTTAAGGTAATTAAAAATTACGTCAAAATGTTCTGTAAATTGAACACGATGCTAAAAAAATAAAAAATGTATAATATTTTTACATGAAAATATATAAAAATAATTTATACATACATATTTGAATTAGTGCAATTTTACAATATATGGGACTGAGTCTTATTGTGAAAATAGTAGGTATGGTAATTATTTCGTATTTTATTTATTAAAATTAAGCAGGTTATTGAAATTTATACAGTTTAGCTAAATTATTATTTTGGTATATTTACACGTACACTATGTGTGGTCTGTCCATTGTTTTATGGTGTGGGATGGATTCGTAACCAAATTGCTGATACATGCTCTCCAAGGTGTCTCCATCTATTGGTGGTTTGTTCATTGTATGCCAAGGAGGAGTACTGTGATAGCTTTCTGGTGCTGGAGGAGCAATCATCAAATACCGGTTGATTTCCATCTTATCATCCATTGGTCTCTGGCGACCTGTGCTGTACATCAAGCCACTGCTCATCTTTGGCAGATCACTGGTCAAATCAGAGTCTGTCATGACATGTTTGGACTTATCCTTGGAACAACGTTTTAAAGCACCAAAGTAATACAGAATACTTCCAGCAACGCTGATCAAAATGCTCAAAGAAAGAACTATGGTTGTGATCAAAATCCAACCCATGGAACAGCGGATCACAGATTCTGGTACCCTCATCAATAGGGTGTTTTCAATGCTTTCTGGACTGGCACAATACAAATCGTTAAAGTCTACAAGGAGATTTGTTGATTCAGTTGCATTTGGAAGTGGTAGTGGTTGTTTGAGGTGATCTTGTCCCATTTTCCACAACCAAAGTAAGGTGCAGTTACAGTGCAATGGGTTTCCACCAAGCTGCAAGGAATTCAATTGGTCTAAGGGAAAATGTGAAGCTTGAAGGGTGAAGAGATCGTTGTTTTTCATGGCAATATGTGTAAGTCGTGGATTGCCATGAAACACTCGTGTAGGAAGTATTGACACTTTAATATTGTCGTTCATCCATATTCTCTCCAAATTTATATTATCTACAAATGCTCTTGGGTCAATGATGGAAAGTTTCGGCAGTCCACTTAGATGTAAATGTCGTAAATGGAACAGTCCTTGAAAAGATACTGGTGGAATCACCTCGAAAAAGTTTCCATTTAAGGAGAGATGTGTGAGGTTGGTCAATTTTGAAAGAGCTGTTGTTGGGACAGTTGTCAGGTTGTTGTCATTGAAGTTGAGGTACTGGAGAGCCACAAGGCCATCTAGAGCAGCAGGGTGAACCGAAGTCAGCAAATTCCCAGACATATCCAATCTCTTCATCCTCCTAAGAGAAGGCGCTGCAGACTCCGAAATGTTCTCAATGAAATTACCCGCTAAGGACACATGCTCCAAGTTTATCGTAAAGGCTAAATTTTCAGTCGGCACATCGAGCAGTTCGTTATTATCTAATAAAAGCACTCTCAAATTCACTAACGATTCAAACACAGAATTTTCAAAACTCACAAGCTTATTGTTCGACATTTTCAACTCTTCTAAGCTCACCAAATCTTTAAAAGTGTGCACATTCACGGAACTGATTTTGTTGAAGTCCAAATCTAACGTCACTAATGATTTGAGTCCAGTGAAAGCGTACTTCTCCAACGCTTCCAATGCGTTGTTGTTGATGTAAAGGTGTTTCATCTCTGTGTTGGATCCGAAATTCTTTGAACCCAATGATGCGATTTTGTTGTATGAGATGTCTAGGACTTTGAGTCTGGTGTAAAGATCCAGGATGTAGTCTATGTTTGCTATCCTGTTTCTGGTGATGTTCATGTGCGCTGCTTCTGGATTCAGCTGGATGGGGACCACTTCTAGAGCGGCTCCAACGCAGGAATAGGTCTTCTGGTTGTCATCACAAAGGCAGCGCGATGGGCACATGCCCGTGGCGCGTGTGGTTGGGAGGCCCACCACGAGTCCTAGGGCGAGAAGCGTGCATAGCCTTGACCAGCTCCATCTCCCCCAGACACGCACGCTCGCCACATCCTCCATGACATCTCATGCACCACACTGTGGACAAAGATAAGTTAAACATTAGATACGTTTAATAATTTGTGAATAAGTTGATACATCAGTTGATATGGTATTCTTCTCCCAAGTTATAATGGAAAATGAGCACAACGAGGTGTGGCACCTTTAAACAAAGGAAGCAACAATTTTTGCAGCATCAATTTGCAGAATATAGTTTATGGACCCTCAATAAATTTAACCGTACATTTTTTATGAAAGTCGATCACTGATAAGGACTTGGCTACATTCTTTTTCATACATTGTTCATTTTTTGGTGCGTTTACGAAACATCGATAACTTTTGGAGATTTTGATTTTCATACTCTTTTATACAGCACACTTTTAATACAATTTTCTCAATGCTCAACAAATCACGAACGTTTTTTCCTAAGATTATACTGAATTTAGATATGACCAAAAGCCTTTCCTCGTTACTACTCCCATTCAACGCTTCTTCTAAAATCGCTTATAAACTACATATAAAGTGTAACTTCTTGCCGCGTTTTGACCGTAGGGGTCGGATATGGCGACTGGAATCTATTTAATTTTACAGGTCTTATGCCTATCACTTCACTTGAAGTAAATAAACACCGAAACGATAAACCATTTCTGACATACTCAGAGGGATTCGAATCCTAGCTCTTAGCATGGAATGCAATCACTCTACCAACTTGAGCTATCGACCGTACCACTTAAATCTCAAACCAAAATCGTTTACCGATGCGATGGAAGAATTACTTTTTAAATATTTCAAAAAGGAAAACCATTTTGTTTAAATAACATTTTTTCTATTTTTATTATAAGTTAGCTATAAATGGCAAAACTGTTTCGGTAAAGGACGTCTTATAGGAAATATATTCACGCAACAATAAAAGTATCATGAAATATTCCTCGGCTCTGTTCTGACGTTTTTCATATAAGAGTGATGGATTATCCAACCACTTACAAAGAACTCAAGTCATTGTGATCACAATGCCAGATAAGCAGTGAGCACCTAATGTATTGGAGCCGAAGAAATGATAATATGCCTGGCTGAGGGAGACAGTGACAAAACGACATATGACAGAACGAGACATGACAGAACAACACATGAGAGAACGACAAATGACAGCACGGCACATGACAGAACGACGCATGACATAACGACACATGACAGAACGACACGTGACAGAGCGAGACATGACAGAACAACACATGAGAGAACGACACAAGAGTGAATGGCACATGTCAGAACGAGACATAACAGAAGAACACATGACTGAACGACAATGACCAAATATCATAAGACAAAACATCACATGATAAAACGTCACATACCTAAAACAGACATACAAGAAACGACCCATAAAAAACCATCACTTGACAAAACAAAAAACACCATAAACGGCATGTCACAAAAGTGAGACATGAGAAACATGAGAAAATGGAACTCAGGCATATATTATTTAGTAAAGCTTGTAAAAAAAATGAACGCCTCCACTTATCATTCTAAGATATAGAAATACTAACTAAGCTGCACATAAAGAGAAAATCCTTACCGCGTTATCTCCAAAAGAGTCGCATATGGCGTAGGGAAGCAAAATAAATGTTTGTGCATGTGATGTTTTGTCATGTGATGTTTATTCATGTGCCGTTTATGGTACGTTCTATTTTAGGTATGTAATGTGATACTTGATATTTTGTCATGTGATGTACTGCCTTTGTGATGTTCTGTCATGGATCTTTATGTCATGTGTCGTTATGCCATGTGTCGTTCTGTTACTGTGTCGTTTTGTCATGGAATCCAGGCTAGAAGCACCGTGAAGAAGAACGTTGGAATATGCTAAGTCGGGGGAAAAAGACTGTCATTCTCGATGCCTGCAAAAACTTGTTTCATTTTTCCCAATGCCACTACGGTTTGAGGGAAAGGTGGCAGGAGTTGCAAAGTTTATATTCATATGATGTTTGGTTTATTTTGTGTGTACACATGCATCATTTGTAAGCGCAAACATGCATGTACCTGCCTGTGGACATTCATATATCTTTGCAACTTAGATTATTATAAATCTTGCTCTAGGAAAAAAAACTATTTTTTATTTAAACGCTACGACAATACTTTTTTGTTGCCCAACGGGGCGGGGCGCAAGTAAGTACATAAATCCCAAGATGGCGCGAGGACAATGCCTAATGCGTTTGGATTATGTGACATGGGAAAACAGGATTTCCTTTGGGTTTTTTTTTTAAGAGCGAAACTGTGTCTTTTCAGCGCATACATATTTAACGAGCGCGGACAGTGTCGTTTTTTTCGGGGCTTGAAATTGACTAATGACCAAGAGTTGAATAAAATAAAAATGTAAAAAAAAACATTGGAATAAAAGCTTATTTGGTGTGGTTTTTTTTTACATTGTAACTGAAGCATGAAACAATTTTACGAAAAAGGAAGAAAAAAATAAATAAATGAGTCATTAAGAACCAAAGACTATATAGGTGAGATTGCAAAAGAATGGAACCTGCAGAGTGAGAATAAGAGAAGAGTATGTATGAAGAAGGTGATGAGTATTGAGGAAATAAAAGTGATTTATAAGCACAGAAAAAAGTGTAGGCGCATCTGCGGAAGTATCGGCCACCCCTAGTGGAACGGTGGCAGGATACAGTACAGTACAGTGCAGATTATAATTTAGGTTTACTTTTGAAAATAAGATCATTTAAATCTAAATTTAATTTGTAAAGATATACATCATTTGAGAATCATATTAAATACATTCCCACAAGCAGACATTTGAGTTCGCGCTAACACATGCCGCATGTGGACCTACAATATAAAAAATCAATCTTAAATGAACATAAGCCCTACAACTCTTGTCGACCTTCCCACAAACAGGGCGACATTGGAAAAGTGAAGCATTTTTTACAGTATGGGTGGTCAGCCTCATACCAACCTATAAGTCAAGGAGTACAAACAATTAATTGCATTTAAGTATGTTAGATAAAAACTCATAAAATCATTATCTAATAATCTCCATTTATATGTTTATCTCAAAATATATATGAAACAGTAGCTTTAATCTTTCATGGCTTCTACATGCGTGCTTCTTTGTCAAAAAAGGGACGAACGCGACTTCGACGAAACGTTAAGAAACTAGTTTTTCTCTTTTTTCGTTATTGTAATTTTCTTGAACATTCCAGACTGCGATTCTTATTGATCGTCATTTATTATCGTAATTTTTTTATTTGTTTTCTAAATTATCAAGAATTTAAAGTGCGAAAAGAAATAAGTTTTATCACCTTAAAGCTGCCAGACATGGTATTTTCTTTTAGAACTTTTAAATTAAATTAAAACGCATTTTCAGTAGATATTTATTATCCACGTTGATTAAGAAACAATTGATCGATTATCTCAATTATTAAAAGACTGATAATGAAAGTTGCGAAAGCAAAGAAAAGTCTTAGGGTTTTGCGATTCATGCAGCAAAGTCCATTTTATACAATTGTTATTTAATTGAAGCACTTAATTAAACATACAAATGTGTAAAACACAGTTAAAGTCCCATTTTATTAAACTAACAAAAAAGTTAAATAAACGATTATTTTTGGAGATTTTAAACTGGAATTTGTTTTTCTGTTTAGTTTTTGATGTCCATACATATTACTATTTGTTGATTGTAAAAACTGTAATTTGTCATGTATGTTCCTTGACTTATATGTAGGTTGGTATGCGGCTGACCACCCATGCTGTAAAAAATGGTTCACTTTGCGAATGTCACCCCTATTTCAGGGAAGGTCGGCAGGAGTTGCAGAGTGTATCTATGTTGATTTGAGATTCGAGTTTTTATATTGTAGGTCCACATGCGGCATGTTTAAGCGTGAACTAATACGTATCTGCTTGTGAAAATGCATATATTGCGAATCTGTAATGTTTTATTTTATTTTATTTTATTTTATTTTCATAGGACAACAAACAGCGTTACATAAGAAATATAATAGTAGCAATTACAAAAAAACATGGCCAATTATATGTTGCCACGGATATAAAATTTAGAATGTTTAATTTAATTTTTTAATTTAATTTAATTTAATTTATGTTATATGTATTTGCAGCTTAGGTTAGATTATATTAGATAAGATACCTTTCCATCTACCAAATTGGACTCTATGGCATGCAAGGATTAACTCTAACCTAATACCTCGAGAATAAAATCATTGCCTTTGAAATGTGGGTGTATCATCGGATGCTGAAAATTTTAAGGGTGGATTGAGTCACAAATGTTGAGATTCTTTCCCGTACATATACATGTTGACAGAAACATAAGATCTCTCTTTTGTGCAGCAGTATTCAAGATGCAAATTTCTACGGTAATCTTCAGAAGAGGTACAAAAATAATACATAAGTTAGAAACGTAATGAGAAACGCACAAAGCAATGTATAAAATCTGACTTCAGACTTGGTTTACAAGGCTCTTTATTTCAGTTGAAATGAAATTGCATTTCTCACTGCAAGAAGGGATGCAACATTCATCCACCCTTGGCAGCAGTATAATTGCAAACTGATGCACATCTTCCATTAAACCAACCCACATACATTATCTGGGCAGCACAAGTTGCTTTATTCAGCTTAAATCACGTCTATTCTCACGAAGTGTAAATCTACCGGTCCTAAATCTAGTGGTTGACGCTACGGAAGTTCGTGGGTTCGATTTTTATGTTGTAGGTTCACATGCGGCATGCGCGAACTTGTACATACGTGTCTGCTTTGAGAATGCATGTAATGTGAATCCCCGATGTAACATATCTTTGCAACTAAGATTAGATAAGATTCCCGGCAGAGCACAAAAATACATGAATTTTGTAGGTGTAAGAAAGAAACGCATGATAAAGGACTACCAAAATCTACGGAAGAGACGAGGGTGTCGTGTGAATTATATAAATTACTTTGTTTATTTTTGTCAACACCTTGTCAAACATCTCATCAATATGTCTTACCTGCCCATTGTACAAATTCTCTTTTTCTCAATTTTCTTTAAATCAACAGTCTTCAATTCAATGTCACGAGACAATTAAAAATACTTTCAACTCGACGACACTTTAAAAGCACTAAACATTCTTCATTGCAAAGTATTAAGTTTAATCCAAGACAGACGCTAGTTAGGTGTCTGCTTCAAGATCTCTGTATTAATCACAAAGCCTAATAAATTAACTTTCATCCGATATAATGTCCAACGAGCCTTTGTGAGGGGATCCCGGCGAATAACTCAGACTACTTCTGTCATGTTTAGTTTTTCGCGTGAATTAATTGCAAGGCATTTGTCAGATTAATTGCAAGCTGTAAATCTTTCCCTTTTGGATGTTCTTGGTACTTTAGCCGCTGGTGGAAATCTACTAAACAACTTGTCATTATTATTATCATCATCGGGTGACAAATTATTTCAAGTTTCCTGCGAAACACTTTTCGATTAGAAAAATATTTAAGGAGCAATTTGAATGATTGGGCAAAGACCACCAGGTCTAGCTACTTCCTGGCCTTGGTAACTTGTTTGGCGGCTTTAGTAATTTTGCCGGAAGAAGGATCCTTGAAGTTGACTGACTTGACGACAACGGCCACGGTATGCGGAATGAACCTCGGTCTCCTTGATACTTCTGCACCAAAGAAGGAACCTGTGTTTGTGACAAACCACATTTTTAGTTTTTTCAACCAAGATATTCTCCTTCGATCTTGAGCTCAAGGCCTCTCAATTATTTCCTGTATGATGACATAGCAGCAAATATTTCTCATTCCTCATTATGTGGCCGAAATAAATCAACAATTGCATTTTAACTGACAAACATCAGGAGTTTTCCGATGGTATTTGTACGGACAAGATCCTCGTCATTTGTGTCTCGATTGATCCAGGAAATTTTAGCCGGAGT
Source organism: Agapetus fuscipes (assembly GCA_951799405.1). NCBI lineage: Eukaryota > Metazoa > Arthropoda > Insecta > Trichoptera > Glossosomatidae > Agapetus > Agapetus fuscipes. The sequence continues at coordinate 10,694,961 of OX637355.1, read as the reverse complement.
TTTTGCCCCATGTTCTACCTCTCGAAAGTCGACAACTTCTCCATTCAGCCATCTTGATCCTTAGACTTATCTTTCCACTATCCTGCGTTCCTCTGGATAAGTGGCTATCTTTTTTAGGCTCTGATGTTTCATGCGATTTATGTGCTCCAACCAATCTGATTCGTAAAAAAATAATAACTGGACAACATCATAATATGTCAACGACGATACCATGTTGAAAGCACCAGTTCTCATCAGATCACCGAAGTTAAGCAACATTAGGCGCCGATGCTGTTTGGATGGGTGACCGCTAGGTACACCGCGTGTTGTTGGCATTTCTTGGACCGGTCCGTAGTCCAGTGGCAGCACTTCGGACTCGTAAATGAAAGGTTGTGGATTTGAATCCCGGTGGATCACAAAAATATACCATTTACGCAACGCACAAAAAAAAAACGCAACTAAGCTACACATATAGTGTAACTTCTTGCCGCGTTGTCCCCGAAGGGGTCGCATGTGGCGAGTTGAACCTTTTTAATTTTTACAGGTAAGGAGGGCAGCCTTACGCCAATCACTTCAGTTGAAGTGGGGGTTTCCCAGCTCCCGAGAGGGCTGGTACTCATTTCTTGTGAAGGCTGAGTAAATCTTGCCGGTATTTTATTTCGGGGTGTGAAATAAACACCGAAACGGGAAATCATTTCTGACACCCTCGGTGGGATTCGAACCCGAGCTCACGGCATGGAATGCAAGCACTGTACCAACTGAGCTATCGACCAGATTATATATATTTCCAAATGTGCTCTTCACTGGGTTGAAAAATTCATAAACATTTACCAAAGATCGGTCATTGAAAGGTCCATCCAACCTTACAACAACTGGGTCTTGCTTGAGAATTGGCGCTTTCTACAACGACTTTCTTTCGACCTTTTGACTTTTCTTTCGACTTTCTTTCGACCAAGCTCGCAAAGGGCTCTTGAGGTGTGATACACACAAAAACAGCGCTCACCAAATAAATCATCTTAATATTATTATTAGTATAATATCAACGTTTTAGTGCCAGTAGCTTGACTTATATTGTTCCTTGACTTATAGGTTGTTATGCGGCTGACCACCCATAATGTAAAAATTGGTTCACTTTGCCAATGTCACCTCTGTTTCAGGGAAGGACGGCAAGAGTTGCAAGGCTTATGTTCATTTGAGATTGGGTTTTTATATTGTAGGTCCACATGCGGCATGTGTTAGCGCGAAATTATACATATCTGCTTGTGGGAATGCATTTAATATAAAACTTAAATGATATATATCTTTGCAGCTTAGATTAGATTAGATTAGATTAGCTGGTGGAGAAAAAATGGTTTTTGCGCTTTCTTTTGCCATGCTGCATCTGCAGTGGATTCCCTGTAATCTTACCCTGTGTTATTTATTTTTTTATTCCCCACAAAAAAAAATGGGATCTAACAACAAACTCGCATGGAGTGCTCCTCTTTTTTTTTTGGTATCACTTCTATCGAAAATCGGCAATGATTATGGCTATTTTGACCTGGGATGCTGCGGCTCAAAACAGAAATTGCCACTCGGGGTATACTATATGTTTTCAGTACAATCAAACCGCTTTCTATAAGAGTCATGAGCACGCCTGTGACCTGGAGGTTCTTTTTTGTCGTACAGTTGCTTTTAACTTAACGAGAAGGCCTTCCACCACTTCTGAAAATATAAAGCTGTGTTTGAATGACCATGTCTGAGGGTGCTTCTGACACACACATACATACACGAAATCATCATAACTCATCATCATCGTCATCATTTTGAACGAGACAAAACCCGAGATAATTCTCGGCCTCCCCGATTTTTTTTTTTTTTTTTAATCCTGTGCGGGAGACTCCCCAGATTCTAAAGACTCTAGGGGTCTATGACACCTGTTGTAGTGCCGCAGAGGTGTACGAGCTTGGTCGTCGCTACAAAGCGCCAATACTCAAGCAAGACCCAGTTGCTGTAAGGCTGGATGGACCTTTGGTGACCGGCCATTGGTAAAGGTTTATGAATTTTTCAACTCAGCGAAGAGCACATTCGAAATATAAATGGTATATTTGTGTGTTCCGCCGGGATCCGAATCCATAACCTTCCATTTACAAGTCCGAAGTGCTGCCACTACGGACTACGGACCGGTCAACCGATTAACCATCAACCATAAAAATAAACTTATTAGCTTCGTTTTTAATATTACATTTCACATTTTCAGTGTACCCTTAGTAAGGGAAATGCATAATGTTTATTTTCTTCTGAAACAAAATTATCAAAGAAAAGCCCTAAATTGATAAGAAGAAAAATTCCCTTCTCGGATATAAATATTAATTAAGTTCAGTACCCCTGACGCGTTTTTCATCCCGAAAACTTTACCTACCCCTGCAAGAAAAACTCGAAATTAATTTATAAACACACCCCGAGAGAGGGGAACATTTTGTAGGGGACCAGGCAAGCGTTTTAGAGTAAATTTTGAGAAAACCAAATGAACTTAAGCTCAGATTGATCTATACTGGCCGAGAATACAAAAAATTCTGACTGTTTATTTTATAAATAAACTTCAAAGAACTATGCGCTGTATAAATTAATTAAAATTGAAAATTAATTTTCGCTCCGTCAATGCAACTCGCAAGTAAGCTACGCATATAGTGTAACTTTTTATCGCGTTTTCCCCGATGAGATCGCATGCGGCGAGAGAAACCTATTTAGTTTTACAGTTAAGGGTTACGTGCTTACGCTAACCACTTCAGTTGAAGTGGGATTGCCAAATCACATTCTCGGTCCATTATACATAATATTTAGATGCTTTGAAATCAAAATAATATGTATGTACAACTTTCAAGGAAGGACGGCAAGAGTTGCAGGGCTTATGTTTATTTGTGATTGGGTTTTTATAATGTAGGTCTACATGCGGCATGTGTTAGCGCGAAATTATACATGTCTTCTTGTGGGAGTCTTCTTGTGGGACTTATAGGTTGGTATGAATTCCTTGACTTATAGGTTGGTATGAGGCTGACCACCCATACTGTAAAAAATGGTTCACTTTGCCAATGTCACCCCTGTTTCAGGGAATGTCGGCAAAAGTTGTGGGGCTTATGTTCATTTGAGGTTTGGATTTTATTTGTAAGTAGGTACACATTCAGCATTTGTAAGCGCGAACTACACTTGTTGGTTTGTGGGCATACATCTGAGAGCTTTAAATGAATATATCCTTGCAACTTAGATTATAGATAGAGATTATATTCTTGTGGGAATGCATTTAATGTGAATCTTAAATGATTTATATCCTTGCAGCTTAGATTAGATTAGATTCGACAACTTAGATTAGGTTAGATTTGATTTTATCATTTATCTTATCTAGTTCACTTTGCCAATGCCACTTTTGTGTCAGATATGACCAGCAAAAGCTGAAGGGCTTATGTTCATTTGAGATTTTTTTTGTAAGTAACATATGGAATACCGTTTCCTAAAAAAATGTAAAACACGATAATGTGAGAGTTGTTTTTAATATTTTTAAAATCAATTTCCAGCTTTAATGAGACACATTGGTCCAGTACACATACAAACATTGCTCATTTGAAATTAACTCTGTTGGAGATAAGACAAGCAAGCACTAAAGCGACAATTTATCAGCGCAAATTTACACGCTTTCGAACATGCATTAAATATGAATCTTAAATGTTGATATATCTTTGCAACTTAAGTTAAATTTACTACGGTACTATTTTAAGCTCACAAACTCCGTCTGGAGTAAGATGAACTAATGATGCGTACGTCATTTAGAGTCAGTGTCAGATAGGATGCCAGACATGACATGTCTGAGACAATACAAGAGCAAAAAATGACATTCTGGCCCTCAGACGGCGCGACAGACGTTTGTCATTCTAATGTGCGACCGATGGGCGCGAGACGCACATACAAAATTACATTTCTCCGAGACAAGCAGCTGATTAATAATGTCATTAGTTTCTTGTTCAAGAGAATTTAGTACCTCAGTTGTAAGATGCAAATATGCGGAGTCCAGAATGTTTAATAATAATAATAATATAAGGATGATTTATTTGGTTAGCGCTGTTTTTGTGTGAATCACACCACAAGAGCCCTCTGCGAGCTTGGTCGGAGCTATAGAAAGGGCCAATTTACAAAAAAGACCCAGTTGCTGTTAGGCTGGATAGACCTTTGGTAAAGGCATATGATGATTTAAGAGGGCCCTTGAGGTGTGACACACACAAAAACGGCACTCTTTTATTATGTGTACCTTATAAATAAATTATCCTTGTATATTTATATATATGAATTTTTACACCCAGCAAAGAGCATATTTGAAAATATAAATGGTATATTCTTTGTGCTCAGCCGGGATTTGAACTCACGACCTTCCATTTTAACGAGTCCGAAGCATTACCACTAGAGTACGGATCAGTCATTCGCACGTTTAATAATAAAGAGCAATAACTCAAAAAACAAGAATGTTGGGAAATCACGTTTAAAGTTCAGACACCAGTACAACTTGTATGGGATGAAAAAGGCGGCCGATGTTTTATCTCGGTCATATTCGTCCAAATTGAACGGCTGTCGCATTCTACCTATTCTTCTCGCATTGTTCTTGCGTTTTATTACAAAATCTCGATTTTCCCAATTTTCGAGTTATTTCTCTTTATTATTAAGCGTGCGATATATGATTTTATTGTCCAAATTACACTGAAATTCAAAAAGCTACTTTTTTCAAATTGAAGTGCGTGGTCTACTGCTTAACTCTACTAAATAATAATGCGGAAAGCCGTGGGTTCGTTTCTCAGCGAAGAACAATTTTTTTTTTATTTACTCTTAAAGACCGGTTACCAGAAGTCTATTCTGACATACAGTTACTGGCTCGTGCTTTCAAATAAGCTCTTTACATAGCGGCGACCAATCTCACAAAAGGTTCTTGAGGTGTGATTCTCACAAAAACAGTTATGTGTGTAGAAGTGAGTTAGGGACTGTCCTTCAATATGTTAAGAAATCCTTAACGGAACAATTATACAGACACATAATATAAAATAAGGATATGAGAAAAACCTTGCGATGGGACTCACTCTTAGGCTGGTCTTTTCAACGTTAGCTTATGTGACTTTGAACCGATAAGAAAACAACTACCCACACGTTTGACACAAGTGCGTACTTTTTCATTCATTCAGTGGCTATGCTAATATTGAAAATACCGAAAAGCGATTTTTTTTTATAAATAATATGAAGCGCTATTCTGCTAAATTATTTTCCATCTTTAGACGACGAGCTGGCGGTTCGTGTCCAAAAATAAGGTGTAGGTACTGTGTTTTTTTTATCCATGGAGTTTTTTGGTAAACGCTAGCGCTCCCGACTTGTATGGATATCCACGAAATATCAAGGAGCGCATTCCGATGCAGTTGCATCGAGTCAGTAACTTCGGATTTTGCCTTTTTTCTCTAGTGGACGAACAGGTAGATCTAGAATCACTGCTGGGTCAGTTTACGACCATCGGGAAGACCTTTCACCGCTGAAAAAAATATAGCATTGCATGAGCGTTCTGTGATACGCTTCCCCGGATGGAAGTGTACATACGGAACGGGTATGAGGATGGGTTAGCGCAACTTTTCCCATTACTAGTTTTATTTTATATTTTCTTTGTATTGTTTTTTTTAATTTTGTATAATCTCTTCTAATACTCTTCTCCTTCGTTAAATTTAAATTGTCTTTATACGTGAGGACCTCTAATTGGCTTCTTGTGTCTACTGTTGCTTTTAATCCAGTTTTTTAACGCTGTTGGTCTTCCTAATAAATAATTTAAAAAAATTAAAAAAACTGTAAAATATTCAAATTGTACAAAAGTTAGCACAATAGTGCTTCTGGTGTCGAAGGGTGCTTAAAAAAATAATCGTTCCTTCAGCATTGTATTCGCAACAATTAACTGATAGCAAAGTCTTCACACAGGATGCAAATTAAAAAAAAAAAAACATCCACATTTTCACTTGTGAAAGAGATTTATGCTTTCCACGCTTTCACAAAAATTCACCGCGCACCCGCGGGCACTACTTTATCACCGCGAAAAAATATCTAGCGACGCGATCTCGGCGGAATATTATGCTAAAAATGTAATTATACAGTGAAATCATGAAGTCGTAAAACAAAGTCCTTATCGCAAGCAATTATTTTGGAAGAGGGGTGGCATACTACCCTACCCCCTGAATCCCAACCCTTGTAACCAAAACACACCAGGGCTGGAAGTCTCATCACCACGGTAATTCTTACCTAAGGAATGTCGGTAATATTTGGATGAAGAATAATCAGCTGTTCACTTGCGGGCATCTTGGATTGACAGGTCTTCATACATACAAATATAACCGATATTCGGTAGGTAAGAATTATCGTGGTGATGAGACTTCCAGCCCAGGAAGACCAATAAAGAGATTATGTTTTTGGTACACAATAGGTTACTCTCATTACAGTGCACCCTCACAGCCATCAATAAGCTGGGAGGATTGACCCTTGCCCAAATCCAAAAAATAAATACCAGCGCTTCACAATAAATAAGTACCAGCCCCTCTAGAGCTGGGAAACCCTACTTCAACTGATGTGGTTGGCTTACAGCCGCCCCCGTCACTTGTACGAATAAAAAGGTTCCACTCGCCACATGCGAAACCCTTCGTGGATAACACGGTAAAATGTTACACTTTATGCGTAGCTTAGTGGCGTTTTGCTGAGTTTGCCTTATAGGTACTTGATTTAGGCTTAAACTTAACTCTGAAACTGTAAATCTTTCACCTAAGATACCTACGGGGCTATTCTTAGACATTTTAGTCGTCGGTTGAGCCCACGCTTTGACAAACTAATGATGCCTGCGCTGAAAGTTTCATCAGCACGGTCATTCTTACCTACCAATTTTGTAATATTTGTATGAAAACAAATCACTTGCGGCCATCTTGGATTGACAGGTCTTCATACAAATGTATCATTAGTTTGTCAAAGCGTGGGCTCAACCGACGACTAAAATGTCTAAGAATAGCCCCGTTAGTCTTCTGGAATTGAACGCAAGCGCTCTACCAACTTAGCTATCGAACGGACAGTATAAATAAATGAAAATTGAACATGTTGTAACAAGGTGATTTCATACGCTCGTTGTGACAATACTTTATTAGGAATGTTTCACGAAGCGAACTTTAGCGCGTTGTTTGTTCGCACGCAAGACCAGGCAGAAATATGTTTATTATTATAACATCATTACAGCTCTTATACCGTGTTTTCTCATACAGAAATTGCGTGATTTTCACCACTGAAACTAAATTACGAAACAAAAAAATAAATATCATGTTAGTTAAAGATTATATCTGACGCCCAAATACAGACAGTCATTTCTGCGTAACATGTTTGCATTTATATTTGATATTTTTATTTATTTCAAGACAAGGCTTTTATTTTGTATGCTCACATACGAATACAGCAAGTATAAGTAAAACGTACCTATAAAAGAAAGTTAGAAATATTTAGAAGATTTTTATACAAAAGTAAACAGAGTAACGTTTTATGCATCTCAGACAACGTCTTCATACATTTTATAAATTATTTTTCCATGCGATTAGTAAATTTTATCTGTATTTTATGTTATTTCAAGGTTCAAAAGACCGTTCCGTAGTCTAGTGGTAAAGATTTGGACTCGTAATGTTTACCATAGACCGGTCACCAAAGATCCATCCAGCCTTACAGAAACTGGATTTTGCTTGAGAATTTATATTTTCAATAGCGACGACAAAGGTCGCAGAGGGCTCTTGATGCGTGATTCACATAAAAGCATCGCTCACCAAATAAATCATCTTCATAATATAATTATTAATAATAACAAATTGTGTATGGTCTGACGAAATATCATCACTTATACTTTGCGGTGGCCGGGCCGGTTGCCTGTAACAATTTGCCCGTCGGTGTTCGCGCGAACCAGCCTACCACCCCCTTCAGAAAGAGACTGAAGACACTGTTTTTTTCCAGAAGCCATGGCGCCCTTGAGATGGTCCTGGACCATTAAATGGCGCGACAGGAAAGAAATCATCCATCATCAATCTCCTGTCATCATAACAAGGGCAACTTTATTCGTAGAACAGATCACATTCATCCCTTTGCAGTCAACATCAAAACTATGAGATTTTTGTGTTTTTACGACTCATTCTTTTGCCAAGCTGCCCGTTTTACGATACAACGACTTACCGGTATCTGTGCTCCCACCCCAATCAAACCTTGTCCTATTCAAAACCAACATCAATCGCAACTTCCTTTCAGTGTCTCAAAACAAATCAAACGCAACGCAACACACACTACAACACTATGCAGCTAACAGCCTTGCGATAAAGGTTCAGGACATCAATCGCCACATCACCAGCACCTCTGCTGCTGTACAACAAGTGTTATAGAGCCCTAGAGTCTCTGAAATCTAGGGAGTCTCTTGCACAGGATTCCTCAAAACAAAAGAAAAGTTTCCTCGCAGAGCTACATCCAAAAATGACACGAATGAATGATCATCTATAGGGGACACAACATTTTTTCCCCATTCGTGATCTTACTATATTCAGCCGTGGAGAATTTTTACCCATTAATATTTATACGAACCGAGAGCATTTTTTTTTCGGACCGGAGAGCAAACATCTGTATATAAATTCCCGAAATGATTTACATTCACTCATACGAGATTAATGTGTAAGAAAGAATAGAAACGAAGCTGTATTGCATATGAATTGTATAGAAACAAAAACGGCAATGTAGGATATCTTTGAAAATGAGATATGTATACAGAAACACAGAAAAAAATTCACATATATTTTTTTCTCATTCAAAGAAAATCTAGATTGTCGTCTCTGCTTCTGTACGCATCGCATATTTAAGATCTTTTTCTCTACCTACTCTTTATTTTTGTGAACTCATTTTGTAGTGAATAATTATTTTTTTCAAGTAAAACATTTATACATGTGTTTCATGACATATTTAGTTGGCATCTTTATTGAAATATAAGGGAAAATTCCATATTTTGGAATACATAAAAAATGTACGCAGTAAAAAACGCCTCTACATTATTCAACAGCATTTAAAAATGCAACTTTGCTACACATATTGTGCAACTTCTTATCGCGTAGTCCCCGAAGAGCTCGCATGTGGCTTGTAGTCCCTATTTATTTTCACAAGTAAGGGGCCAATTTAAAAAAAAACGCAACTAAGCTACACATATAGTGAAGCTTCTTGCCGCGTTATCCCTGAAGGGTTATGCATGTCGCGAGTGGAACCTAGGCATTTTTACAGACAAGGCGGCCAGCCTTACCTTAACCACTTCAGTTGAAGTAGGGGTTACCCAGCTTCAGGTATTTTTTTGTGGATTCTGAAATAAACACCGAAATGGGAAATTATTTCTAACACCCTCGATGGGATTCGTACCCAAGCTCTTGGCATGGAATGTAAGCACTCTGCCAACTGAGCTATCAACCGGACAGTTAATATCTTAAAACTACAATAGTCTATTCAAGAGAAAGTTTTAGGGCGATGGATTGGACAATTAATTTGAATGGAATAAAAGTTGAAGTAGTGAATGAGTTTGACTATTTAGGAAGTAAGTTTGAGGCGAATGGTAAGATGACGAAAGAATTAGAGAAGCGTGCCAGCAAAGGAAGATGCGTGATAGGAGCGTTTGGTTGAATAGCGAAGAATAAAAGGATACCAAAGAAAATGAAAATGGCAGTACACAATTGTATTTTGTTGCCGACCCTGATGTATGGAAGCGAGTCATGGACGTTGAATGAAAGAGAAGTAAATAAGGTATGCACCGTAGAAATGGTCCGTCTGAGAAGTATGACAGGAAAAACACTGAAAGATAGAGTGAGAAACGAATGGGTTCTAAATGAATGCGGAGTAAAAGAAAGCGTGAAAGTGAAAGTTCAAAGAAGTGTGATGCGATGGTTTGAACATATTGAAAGGATGAATGAAGACCGACTGACAAAAAGAGTGTATAAAGGGAATGTAACAGGTAAGCGTGGAAGGGGAAGACCTAGGAAACAATGGATTGATCAGATAAATGAGATTGCGAATGAATGGAATTTACAGAGTGGAAACAAGAGAAGAGCATGCATGAAAAGAGTGATGAAATTAGATGAGATGAAAGAAGTATGCAAGGACAGAGTCAAGTGGAGGCACTTGTGTGGAGGTACTGGCCACCCCTAGAGGAAAGGCGGCAGGATACAAGACAAGACAAGATTAAAAAGATTGTGTTTTCCATGCCGCTTCGAAGTGCATAGGTTGATTTTCAGAAATTGATTTGTTTTGTTGTTTTTTTATACTAAATGTTATTTATTACTCGTATTCCTTGACTTATAGGTTGGTATGAGGCTGACCACCCATACTGTAAAAAATGGTTCACTTTGCCAATGTCACCCCTGTTTCAGGGAATGTCGGCAAGAGTTGCAGGGCTTATGTTCATTTAAGGTTGGATTTTATTTGTAAGTACACAATCAGCATTTGTAAGCGCGAACTACACGTGTTTATTTGTGGGCATACATCTGAGAGCTTTGAATGAATATATCCTTGCAACTTAGATTTTAGATTATAGATAGATTATAGAGCTATGACGAGATTAGGAAGGGGGATTCTTTTTAAAATATATTTTTCTCTCGGCGCTCAAACGTCACACTAGAAGTTATACTGAGACTACGTTTACAAAAAAAAAGTGCTTCAAAACACTTTTTTTTGTAAGCTAAGCTTATTGAGTCATAATTCCAAGAGACGACTATGAAAATGATACTTCAAAGAGAGTATGCGCGAAATTTCGCGGTCTCCAAGGGATAATATGAATCGTTATTTTAACCTGAGTTTCAGGCATAAGCCGCGAGGAAGTGGAGCTTTTCCAAGGAAAGGGAAAACTCTGTGCCTGCCGCCTCATCAAATATTAATTAGCAACTAATGAAGCCTCTCTCCCCCCTCCCACACTTCATCCTTCTACTCCCCCTGGTTCATCCCCGATATGTGAAGCCAAAGAGAAGTCGGGTCCTCTATGGACTCAGCTCAAAAATCATGGGAAAATATCATATCGACTGTTCAAAGGAATAAGCGACAAAAACTAAATTAGTCAGGAGAGCAGTTTAATGTTTGAGAATGCACAAAAATGTCGTAATTTATTTTTATTTTTTATCGTACCGCTAAAATCAAAACAGCTCTAAAATTTAAAAAAATCAAGGCATTTATTGGCATTCCTATTCATGTGGTTTTACGGTGTTTACGATTTTTTTATGTCACAAGCGCTTTTAGGACAAAAAAGGCCAAAATTTTGTCGCTTACACCAAAACCATACTTCGAAAACGCAGTAGCATAAACAATAACAAAAATCATCGTAGAGCTATGGGAGCTAGCGCATTAGAAAGAGCGGAAAATTTTAAGTAGGAAAGCATTCATTAGTAATTTTTGACCAAAAAGTCGCTTATTACTTATTACTTCCTTTTAACCGTCGATATGTATCAAAGCTCAATTTTTACAAAAAAAAAAGAAACCTCTTTTGTAACGATCTACAATTATCAAGTTAAATGAAGTCTATAGGGGAAAAACAAGGAATGTCAGCAAAAATAAGAAAATTAATTCGTAAAAAATCTAGTGGCATCTGTGTGTATCTGTGGCTATCTGCATCTGCTAAGCGCGAACTTATACGTGTCTGCTTGTGAAAATGCATTTAATATGAATATTAGATGTCATATACCTTTGTAGTTTAGATTAAAGAACATAGTCAAGGAATACAAATTATAAATAACATTCAGGTATATAAAGACAACGAAACCTTAAAAAGAAATCTTTACAAAGAAAATTCAATGTGTACCTATACGAAAATATATATCGAAGGTAAGACAGCTTTTAATACAGTTTTTTACTAAAATATTATTACAATGTTAAAAATTTACACTTTCCAGTTGCGCCACTGCACTGATAAGCCCGCTAAGTAGAGTACTTACGTAGTTACTGCTTCCCAGCAGAGATAAGCATTAACTTTAGCCTCGGCACATAACGCGAGACCGTCTCGAGTTATGGCAGCCCCTCAATCTCTATGGCACAATATCAGCTTCAGTGATTTGACTATCAACGATTAATATTGTATCGTAAGCCGCCATTGCACTCGTAATCCGCCTGATGTTAAGTAGAGCATCATTGTCTTGCACGTTGACTGTACAAATGCATTACTGTAACTGTAACTGTAACTCTGTCGCCATTCCGCTAGGGGTGGCCAGAGCCTCTGCAGAGTTGCCTCCATTTTTTCCTATCCTGACATACCTCTTTCAATTCCTTCATATCCATCACCTTTTTCATGCATTTTCTTCTTTTACGCTCACTTTGCATGTCCCATTCTTTCACAATCTCCTAAATCTGATCACTCCATACTTTTCTCGGTCGTCCCTTCCCTCTTTTTCCTTTCACACTTTCTTTGTATACATACTTTGTCAGTCTATCATCTTTCATTCTTTCCACATGCCCAAACCATCTCATCACATTCTTTTGTACTTTACATCCTCTTTTCAAATTTTTTTTTTTTTTTACCCATTCATTCCTAACTCTATCCCTCAGAGTTTTTCCTGTCATGCTTCTCAAATGCTTCATTTTCACCGTACATACTTTACTCATTTCGCTATCATTCACTGGAATGCATTAACTTATAATATCTATGGATTAGAAATTATTTAAACGAAAATAGACATTATATTCGTCTCATTTACTACCTAATTTAACCGCAAATCATTCTTAGTAAGAAAAAGTACGAAAACTGTACAGTATCATTTCGTTGAATACAAAAAAACATCGCTGAAACTACGAAAACTTTCTAGAAAGCTGTCAGATTTAGTAGATTATATTTTTTTGGATATTTTTCTTAATTTATATTATATCAGGGGCGTGCATCCAATACAGGCACATGCGCCTAATACGTAGGCAATATCTGCATAATCTATAATCTAAGTTGCAATGATATATTAACATTTAAAGCTCATATCAAATGCATGCCCACAAACAAACACGTGTATTTCGCGCTTACAAATGCTGAATGTGTACATACAAATAAGATCCAAACCTAAAATGAACATAAGCCCTACATTTTTTGCCGAACATCCCTGACACAGGGGTGACATTGGCAAAGTGAACCATTTTTTACAGTATGAGTGGTCAGCGTCATACCAACCTATAAGTCAAGAAGAAATATATAGTAAAAAAAATGAAGCTTGTATTTGATTTTTTTTAAATTCTGAAATGTATTTGCCTATACCCTATGCGCAACCCTGCGATCAACTCCCTTATATTCCCAACCAGGACATCAACTGTCTCTTACTAAACAGAATATATTTTTGGAATATTTTTACTTAATTTATATAGTACCTTATTCCTTCGGAGTGTTAGGCATTCATATCCCTACCGCTTAAACACAAGATTTCAACGTTTCTTTAATAGTCCCGTTTAATTTAAAGAGCTCATGTGTGCAATGCGCATTCATTCAACGAAGTGAAAAGTTGATTTTCTCAAAACGGCTCCTGAATCACAAGCAGCTGTACCCCAAGCAATATTAAACCCAAAACATAGCGTTTACTTTAAAATATACAAAAACTGAAACAACAAATCTAGTGAATGTTTCAGTTTGCATAGAATTTTTGTTCAAACGGAGTATTTGAGTTGTAAAGTGAAGTTTTACACTTGGAATGAGGCTGCAGCTCTTGCCGTTGGTTAAATCTTCACCCCTTCATTCTCTTGCGCACTCTGATATTATAACTTATTGCAGTAATGTCTCCTTGTTATGCGGTGCACGTACCAAAAGGGAGAATACCTACCAGCTGAGAGAGAGAAGGAAATAAAACTCCAATATTCGTTCTAGATCCGTTTGTCAAAACAATGTTGTATAAGTTGGATTTGCAGATGAATTGAAAGTATAATAACAGTCGTTTGACATATTTATACATCCACTTTTTATTTTACCTTGTTTTCAGGGTTGTAAGGAAGGAGATTTCAACTCGCGGACGCACACTTAGATCCCGAGACGCTAACGCGAGTCTGCTCCAGGTCCCAGGCAGAGCCACAAGGACGGTGTTCGGTGACCGAGCTTTTTGTGTCGCAGCTCCGATGGCTTGGAATGCACTCCCAGTGACCCTCAGGGAACAACACAGTGAGGAACGGTTTAAAAAGCAACTGAAAACATTTTTGTTTGGACAATCCTACAAAGCGCCTTTGAAGTGACGTTAGTTACGAAATGGCGCTATAAAAGTGTAGAACATTATTTTTATTATTATCCAATTATTTTAACCAATCGATAATTTGTCGAAAAGCTTTAGAAGAACTTAGATTTTTATGACGTTGCTCTTGGCGTCATGGTCTACATCTTCGGAAGACATCATTATTGCGTAACGATCAATCACGAACATCCCTGTTGTTGATGATGATCCTTTAAGGTAAAACTGAATAAGTGACATATTAAGCCAACCTGGGTTTCTCAGAAAATGCACCTTTTTTCTATTTTCTACTAGAGAAAGCACTAAAAGAGTGTAAAAAACTGTAGACTATGAGAAATTCCTACTAATAGAATGTTTTATCTACGATTTCTCAAATCAGTGAATCAGCACTTATTCAGTTTTACCTTTGAGATTGCAATATTCATGCATGATTGTCACGTAACAAGGGTATCTCCCAAAGGCGTTGTTAATACATTTTTTCTATTTAAAGAAATCATTGACTGATAGGTTGGTATGAGGCTGACCACCCGTGCTGTAAAAATCGGTTCACTTTTGCCAATGCCTCCCCGGTTCAGTAAACGGCGGCAGGAGTTGCAAGGTTTATGTTCATGTGAGGTTTTGCTTATTTGTATTCACACATGCAGAATGTGTAGGCGCGAACATACATTTGCATGTCTGTTGCCATGCATTTAATATGAGCCTTAAATGTTAACATATCTTTGCAGCTAAGATTATAGATTATGGATTAATCAGTTAAACACAAATTTAAAAATATAAACAGTTTATTACATCACACTTGTCCTCAGCAATCAATATCAGTATATTATTAAATATATAATAAACCTTTTCCATAGTACCTAACCAGGCCAATTTGATCTACGTTAATTGATGTGTAGATTTCATCGACAAAGTAAAATAAAAATCAGAAGTAAAGTTCAGTTACTCTTGCGCATAAAATTAGAAGACTTTGCTTGTGTTCCCAACGAAGGAGGTTAAATGTGATTTCTTATAACTCCAGTATAGCAGGAAAATGTTCACACATAGTACAAATTAGATGCGATCTTGTATAGCGAATGCGATGAATACCGGAGCATCTCCTGTATTCTGCAACCAAGAAAGACACGGAGTTTCAGAGGGAGCTGTTCCTACTTTATTTTGCATGTCACTGTGCGCTCTGTACCCCAAACTTTACTTCTATGCTCAACCAAAACATTTCACCAAAAATGCATTCAAACTGAAACGCTCACTTGAGGTGTTGTTTAAGTTTTTATACGTTTTTTTGGTAAGACGCTGTGGTTGAGTTTGCGTAGCAAATGCAAAGCACAATAATATGCCGAGTTACAATTCACTCTCCTGACGTTTCGCATTATTCATAATAAATTAATATCCCGTGGAGTTTGTGTAAATGTGTGCTAAATTGTGATGGAGGAGACAATCATTTTGTAAAACTGCATCTTCTTCTTTTAGCGCTATTTGTATCGAAAATTGTCGGTTAACATATCCCAATAAAATGAGAAATTGTCGCCTCGGAGCAGGACAACTTCAATTACAATTGAAATGGTTGGCGTGAGGCTGGCCTTATTTACTGTGAAAATAAATAGGTTTGACTTGCCACATTCAACCCCTTAGGTAAACAGCTTGCACTATACGTGCATCTTAGATGCGTTTTATCATGCCGATAATGTAAAAATTGGTTCACTTTATCAATTAGTCAATGTCCCTTCTCTTGCAGAAAGCAGGAAAACACCCATTTCATGTGAAATTCTTGATGCAAGGCAAACCCTCTTAGCAGAAAAAATAAATTGGTTTTACATGCAAAAAATTATTAGACTAAACGTTATAGGACAACTTATATAATTCTCGACGTTTTGTTGGCGATGTAGCCAACGTCTTCTTTTTGCACGATGGCGGATGATGAACCAACGCAAATTTGCTTGAAAACTCCTTTTCCAAAAAGAAAAGCAATCACTCGTAATTCAATCTCGCTCATTCGGGTTCACTCATAAAAAAAACTAAGAAACAAACGTAATCACTCGTTCGGCAAATCTCCCTACAAATTCAAATGAGGTCCCAGCGCAGCCTAGCGGGCAATTAATAAACCCGGCATTAGGGGGCCCAAGACAAACAGAGGCCCCGCTGCCACTTCCGCTGGGGGTGTATAAGCTCGCCCTTGCTTTTCATCTTTTAATTTCCTGTTCGTCGCTGCTAAGCGCAACATGGCGTGCTTGTAGGCTCCACAGATGTTTAATTAGCATTCAGCATTTTAGAGTGTCAATTTTGAATGCGCTTTAACCGATTGTACCATCATCATGAGTCATAATAAAAGGAAAGCTTGTGTGAAGAAGGTTATGACTCTGGATGAAATGAAAGAAGTGTGTAAGGACAGAAAGAAATGACGGATGATCTGTAATGCTGGAGGCTAGGACTAGGGTTTTTTTTAGTTACAATTTTCATTTTGTATTTGTTTTGACGTTTATACATATTATTATTTGTTTATTTCTAAAATGTAATTTGTTGTGTATGTTCCTTGACTTATAGGTTGATATGCGGCTGGATCACCCATGCTGTAACAAATTGTTTGCTTTGCCATTGTCACCCCTGTTTCAGGGAAGGTCGACAAGACTTGCAGGGTGTATCTCCATTTGAGATTTGGGTTTTTATGTTGTAAGTTCACATGCAGCATGTGCAAGCGCGAACTTGTGCGTGTCTGCTTATAAGAATGCATATAATGTGAATCCCCAATGATTAAAATATCTTTGCAAGTCAGATTAGATAATATTAGATTAGACTCCAGTTGCTATAGACCAACTCTCCGCGCACCAAAAATAATCGAAATTAACAAAGGTCGATAGCTCAGTTGGTAGAGTGCTTGCATCCAATGTCAAGAGCTTGGGTTTGAAACTCCCCGAGGGTGTCAGAAATGATTTCCCGTTTAAGTGTTAACATTTCAAACCCAAAAGAAAATACCAGCAAGGCTTACTCAGCTTACACCAATAAAACCAATCAGCTTACTCCATAAAACCAATACCTTTGCAGGTTCGAGGAATCCAACCTATAGAATGTGTGATGTTTATAATAAGAGCTTTTCGCAGTGTGAACTATTTGAGACCACTAAATATAAATTCAAAAAACAAATACGTTTACTTATTTTTGGATCTGATATTGTTTCTGGGGTGGGTTGAGTATCGGGCTATTTTTCTATTTTCTATTTTTTATTTTTCATTTTCACTTTCTATTTTTATTTTTTATTTTTATTTTTATTTATTTTTTTGTTCTTTTTTTTTTTAATTGTTTGGGGGCAAGTGACAAATTTATGTGTGTATTAGATTTATTTTAAAGAAATATTGTAATGGTGTGAATGCTGTGTATGCTTCTAGTGTTGTATAGCTGTGATTGCCTGCGTGATGTTTGTGTGAAGATGTATGCTTGTGTCTATTGATGTAGTGTGCATAGTTTGGATGATTGGTTATTTGTGTTATTGTTGCTTATTATTTTTTTTTTATTGTTTATATGTACCAATTGTCTGTATTGCACCTCTTAATAAATAAATAAATAAAAAAATAAAAAAAAAAAAATACACAAGAAATGAGTACCAGCCCCTTCGGGAGTTTGGAAACCACCCTTTAACTGAATTGGTTGGCGTAAAGCCGGCCCCCTTACCTGAGTAATAGGTTCTACTTGCCACATGCGATCCTTTTGAGGAAAACGCGACAGGAAGATACACTATATGTGTTAACGTTTATCTCTTTTTTTTAGGCTGCCTTTATCAACTATTATAGTTTGTTGAACTCTCCCAAGCCTCCTAATTGTATCACTTATCTGGCTACTATGCTTTCTAAAAGTAAACATGCAAGTATATTGTATGCCGATTGTTCATCTGTATAGGGTGGAGAAATGTAGAAAAGAACGCCCTGTGACTGTTAGCAGGAACTCCAAACGCAGATGGCGCCCAAGGAATTGAAACGAAAGGATTTTGAAATTATGCATTAGTAATTTATACATTTGGAGTATTTCATGCCACGAGAAATTTAAACCCTCTCCCTAGGGGATGGGGGTAGCAGCTAAATCAAGCAGGGCACCGTCTAGAGACGGAAGTATTAATGATTTGAACCGTTTAATGAAAGTTCATTAATATGTATTTTAATTTATAATAAAATATTATTTTCAAACGTAGTTTTAGGTTGAAAGTTCATAATGATACTTGAATTAAATTTTTGTGACAATTCGCTGAATTTTGTCTGCAACTTCTTATTGCTTTGTTTCAGAACGGATAGAAAGCTACATGTAAATATTATTGTTCATACTCATTGACCCGAATGAATGGAATTTACACAGTGGAAACAAGAGAATGCATGAAAAGAGTGATGAAATTAGATGAGATGAAAGAAGTATGCAAGGACAGAGTCATGTGGAGGCACTTGTGTGGAGGTACCGGCCCCCCCCTAGAGGAATGGCGGCAGGATACAAGACAAGACAAGACAAGACCCGATATACGTTGTCCAGTCCAAGATGCAAGATGATACTTTTATAAGAGCAAGCTGATTCTGATTCATTTAGTGTAGGTTTCATCCAAATTATCACATAAGAACAACGTTCAGCTTCTATCGATTTCAAAATCGTTCGCGATATTTAACATATTTTTTTTATTTTCATAAACATGTCTTCCATATTGACACCTTGGAGGTGTAAACAGTGTCAAAATCCTGTAGTTTGGGAGTTTTTCATGATCACCGTCTCATAGTTGGTTTACTTACTATGAGAAGTTACACACAATAAAAACTTTAATTTTTCAAATTGGTGAATAAATTCTGGTTCAGTTTTACCTTCAAGGTGGTGATTTATTACAAACTTCATTTTTAATCTTAAACAACAACAAAACGTTAAGCCACTCCCAAGCGATCCGGAAACCAACGAACGTCACTTCACTTTTACAATATAGATTTACATTTTTGTAGAACTACGCGTTTTAAAACCATCTTTAAGTAAAAAAGGGTTTTCATGTTTTTAAAAGAGAACGTAATTTTATATGCAGGCATAATCCAGAGCAAGTGAAATGACTTGAAAACTGCAATCGACCCATTTCTCGGTAGGAGAGGAAATGAAGACAAATAAATTATTCATTTTTAATATTTTGAAGTAGCAGCTATGCTAGGAACTCTCCCAGACTCAGCTGCTAGCTTTGAATATTAAATCTGAAATTCTATCATACTCAAAACTTGCATACTTCAAAATTTTACGTTTAACGTAACCATAGACCTAGTTAACTAACAAAAAAAAGATAGAACCTCTAGTTATTTTTTTAGTCGGTATATATTTTTGAAAAAACGCTTTGGTTGAGTTTATAACTAAAGTTGTATACTTGGTGTATAGATTCGTGCAAAAATGAAATACATTGCGGATAACAAGTAAAACAAATGTTCAATGGTTCTAAAAGAAAATGTTCGTGGTTCTTCTTTGTAGAAGAGACACGCTCCTGAGGACGTCGGATATGACTCCGACGAATCGTAGAGAAAATCGTTTTTCTCTTGTGCACGGTCAGTAAAATCCGTTTTTTTTCATTCTATAAAGTAAAACAAATGCTTGAATTAAGAAGAAATGATTAAAAAAATAACTGTGTATACACTTTTCAATCAAATGAACATAAATTAAACATCCAATTATTTCATTAACCTTTCATAGATGAAAAAAGGTTAATCCACTCTCGAGTGAACTAGTTTTCAACGAACGTCACTTATATTTTACTATGTAGGTAGATTTTTAATATTACCAATAATCTCTTTAATTTTTACTCTTAAGTTGCAAAGATATATTACATTTAAGAATCATATTAAATGCATTCCTATAAGCAGACACGTATAAGATCACGCTTACAACATAAAAATCCAATCTCAAATGAACATAAGCCCTGCAATCCCTGCCGACCTTTCCTGAAACAGAGGTGACATTGGCAATGTAAACCAATATTTAAAGCATTGGGTGGTCAGCCTCATATCAACCTATAAGTCAACGAACAAAAATAATACAATTTTACAAATTAAGAAAAAATCTGCAATGTTTGCAATGATCTGCAATGCAGATCAATCACCATTTTTTTTCGGTCTTTACACACTTCTTTCATTTCATACAGATTATACGTATGCAAAAAATTCTTCCCCTCCCACTCGCAGACTCAATTCCCAGTTTTACGCGTAGAGTTGTCTGCCTGTGTGCGTAACGGCTTGTCCAGGGATTACGAAGCGACTCTCCCTTTCACGGAAAAAAGCTAACATTGTAATTTCAATGACTTACGACATTATTATGTTCTAGACGAAAGCGCAAAAGCAGGGATGCGAAATTGTATTAAAGTTACTTAAAAATGTATTAAAAAATAAATAAAAATGTCTTTATATATTAAAGGAGAATCAATCAACATGGATTACAATGGACAGAAGAAAACATTTTTTTTAATATTAAGATGAATGAAATGGAATGATTCTTACAGTATTTTTTTGTTAAACTCTGAACTGGTTTTATAATTTCTCGTTTGAAATTTTTTTAAGGGGCTTATCTTAGTATTTAGTAAATAGTTAATCAAGTATTATGCTTTTTTATTAAAATTTTAATATATTTTTATTGTATTTTGCCTGCAGAGTAAAAATATTGATAAAACACATTAACAGGCTAACTACATTTTAAAACATATTTAAGGAAACAAGGAAAATGTAATATTGGATGATTTTTTTCTATATTTAATGTCTGGTAAATCCCTTATCAGTCATTTGCAGTCAAGCAGTCATTTGCAAACATTTTTGGACTTCACTTCCCTGTATATCTTGAATCGATTATGAAAATATCATAATGATAACTTGAAAAAAAAAATTAGGTTTTTCAACTGGCGATGTTTTTAGGGTTCAAATAGTCTTCAAACTAAAAAAACTGATCTTTACAGGATATTTATTTTACACTCAGATGTATTTAACAATTTATATATTTTTTTACAATTCACATTTATGGTTTAGCAATTTATATTTATTTCACAGATGGTTTGTGTTCACTTATACTGTTTTTCGTGTTTAAAAACCGAGTGTCGTATGAAGACTGTATCCTGCAAGCCGTTCGCTGCTTTTTATACTCCAGCGATAGAATTTACTATAAGCCAATTTTGCTGGAACCTTCGAGAGAACGGTCTTCCAAAAGCTTCGAGTACATAATGGTGATGATTGCTAGTTACTTTCTTATAATATATCTTTACCCTAGGTACTTATAATAATTAATTATTATTATATACAGCTCCCATCAGCTACAAATGTTATATCTACCTACCTAAATATTTATATGTATTTGCTATTTACATAACATTATATTTTAGTAAATGAACTTTAGCCATTCTGAATTTAGGTGCATTACTTTTTTTTTTTTTTTTTTGTGCATATGTTTCATCTTTCTTCTTTCTTTTTTTAAATCAATAGTTGGGATATTTACTGCTTTTTTCAACTGCCATACTAAAAAAAACAGTTCTTTTTTCTCAGCCCTTGTACTAGAAAACCAAGTACATTTATTACCGTTTTTATTCCCCACCTGGCCGATTCCTGAGCCTCAAGATTGAAGGAGACTGCCGGGCGAATGAATGGCTTAAGGCTGGTTCGCACGAGGCCACTGATTTAGTCAAGTAACGAGTAATTTAGTAGTGGGCGGGGCGCTACTCGCCCGTGAAGCGTTCGCATTACGGTCCAGTACAGTACACAAGTGCGAAGTTGGCTGCAGAAAGCCCTTTCTATAATGGCGGAAAATTTGAATTGGCTGCAGTTTGAAAATATTAATTGAGTATTAAAATCATGTTATTATAAAGCCCTTTAAATTGGCTATGGTTTGGTAATATTAACTGATTAATGCCCGGCCACCTAGCTAGGAGCCTGTTTAGCAAACAACTTCGAAACTCGACTTTTGTAAATTCGAAATGTATTTTATGGTTTATAAAATAATATACACCTTTTAAATAAAAACAACACATGACTATTTGATGTTTATAATAATATCTACCATTTACGCTGCAAACATTATTTTTTAATTGAATTTTTATCTTTTCAATGATGTGTACAAAGTATATTTTGTATGCACACACTATAATACGGCTCGTAGTCTGCAGCTGCATTCAGATGCATTTCTCTGTTGCGTTTTTCGTTGTTGACAATTAACATCAATATTCGTAATGTAAAATCGGCATTTCAAATACACGGCGGTCACCAATCAATTATCAAGTTAAAGAAGAAACATGGTTCAACTTTTCAGAGGCTGACCGCGAGAAACTTGTTCAATCCTGCTACATACGCCTCTCACGTCTGTCACAGATACCAGCTGATGGCTTACAGTGGCATAAAATTGTAATGCCTCTAATCAGTTATCCCCGTGTGTCACTGAATTGTTTCTGTACAAAACAATAAGTAACAATCCATCTGAAGGATATCGTAAGGCCTGTGATATGACAAATTTATGGTAGGTACCTATAAACATCGATCAATGTAAAAGATCGATGTTTTTAAATACGTAATAAATTCATGGACGATAATAGTTATTTCCACAACATCTTTACCAAAACTATATTTGTACAGCTCTATTGTCAGCAAGGAGCTACATGATTGTATTTTTGACAGCTGATATCCGCACCAAAAATCGATGTCATACTATTCTTATCGAAAAAAAAATACCTTTCTCAAAACTTTTTGGACGTAGATAAGTCCTAGCAACTTCTATATTCTCAAGAGTTTCTAAAAAAACAAGGATATCGGTGTGCATATCCACTTATTTACAGTTTAAACATGACATAACCTCACTGACAGGTCGCTAAGTTTAGGGAGCGGAACATCGGGCTCGCAAATATAAGAAGTTCTTAAGTACTTAAATATTTTTAAACAGCACTTTATCTTTAAATATTCTTGCTGAAAACGGGCATTATCTTTTCAAACTGCAGCCAATTTAAATTGCCGCCATTCTTGCACTTCCGTTTCCCCGCCAAGAGTGAGCGGCCAATGGCGCGGCCGCTAATAAACTCGACTCGGACTCGGGCTTTTCCGTGGCTCTTCGGACTCGGACTTTTCCGTGGCTTCTCGGCAACACTCGCCCACGGACGGTGGGCGGGGCCGCTACTTGCCCGAAAAAATAGAATGAAATGGATCGGCTTGACTAAACCATTGACTTAACTACTGGACTAAATTGTTGGGGTTCGCACACGTTTAGCCACTAAATTACTCGTTACTTGGCTAAATTACTCGCCTTGTCCGAACCAGCCATTAGGGCTTGCGTCATAATGCTTATAATGCCATGCCAACTTGCACATTTTATATTACTTTAACCAGATATCATCTTGAGCAAGTCATTCCTATAAAGGGGGGCCTATAGTCGCGTGCACTCATTTTACTATGCAAATTTTTCAAAGGTGAGTCAGGAAAATAATTGTTAGTCATAGATTAGGTAATCTATGTATAATCTTAAGTTGCAAAAGGCATTGCCTTTGTACGCTTTCAGTTGTTCATCGTTAATACTTTATAAACTTATCATATCTAAGTTGCAAAGATATGTAACATTGGGTATTCACATAACATGCATTCTCACAAGCAGACACGTACAAAGTTCGCGCTTGCGCATGCCGCATGTGAACCCACAGTATAAACACCAAATCTCAAATGGACACACACCCTGCAACTCTTGCCGACCTTCCCTGCAACAGGGGTGACATTGGCAAAGTGAATCATTTTCTACAGCATGGGTGGACAGCCGCATACCAACCTATAAGTCAAGAAATCTAGATGACCTTAAATAATAATAGTATTACACTGATTTATTTAGCGTTTTTGTGTGTCACACCTCAAGAGCCTTGTGAGATATTGGTAATCACTGTAGAAAGCGCCAATTCTGAAGCAAGACCCAATTGGTGTAAGGCTGGATGAACCCATGGTGATTGTTTTTTAATAAAGGCAGATTAATTTTTCAACGCACCAAAGAGCAAATTTGAAAAAAGAAATACTTTTTCGTGCTCCACCAGGATTCAAGCCCAATACCTTCCAATCATGAGTCCAAAGTGTTAACCACTAGACTACAAACCTAACCTAACCTAAACATACCATCTCATTGTTCTCTTTTGACTGCGCGAACATGTACGTGTCTGCTTGTGAGACTGCATGTAATGTGAATACCTACCCAATGTTGAATATCTTTGCACACTAAGATTAGATTAGATAGATAATCCTGCTATAATTTTCTCGGTCTTACTTTAGTAATTATTTTATTCACTAAGCTGTCTCACAACTTCATAGTTTTTACACAGGGTCGCTACTTGGGGTTGAAAGGCTGATAATTAAAAACACTCGTTATGGGGGGGGGGGCATGTCTTGCGGATTACAACCCCTCTGCCTGAGACGACTCCAGAGTCTCTGAAATTTGCATAAGTATCTTTGCGAATCTACAAGGGAAGCTAAACCAAACCCCAAGTTAACATTTCACGTAGAAACTCAACAAAACTGTTTACCAAGATTGTATGGAAATTAAAACACTCGATAGCAGTCCTACAACAAAGCCCTACAACTTTTACCGACCTTCCCTGACATAGGGGGGACATTTGCAAAGTGAACCATTTTTACAGCATGGATGTTCAGCTTCATACCAACCTATAAGTCAAGGAATACAAATAATAAGTAACATTTACATAAGTATATAAACAACAACAAAACCTTTAAAAAAATTTGTACAAAAAAAAAATCAATACTTTCCTATACAAAAAGTGTAAAATATATGTAAATGAATGAGCCAACATTACAAATCAACATTGTAGATTTGCCGCCACTTCTTCCTGTCCTTACATACTTCTTTCATTTCATCCAGCCTTTTTCATAAAAGCGCTCCTTTTATTATGACTCTGGATGTCTCATTCAGTGCTGTTGATTTTACCACAAATTTTACAACATACTTTTTGTATTTCCCATATAAAATGCCATGAAGATTGGAAAAAATATTTGAGTGCACTCGACCGGGTTGCTAAAAAAAAGTCAATGTTATTTTTGGTAATTTAAAACAACTAGATCTATGATTTTTGGAGATTTTGATTGTTAACATTGCCATGAGAATCTAATTTAATCTAATCTAATCTAAGATGCAAAGATATGTTACATTGGAGATTCACATTACATGCATTCTCACAACCAGACACGTACAAGTTCGCGCTTGCACGTGCCTCATTTGAACCTACATTATAAAAACCAAATCTCAAATGGACATACACCCTGCAACTCTTGCCGTCCTTCCCTGTAACAGGGGTGACATTGTCAAAGTGAACCATTTTTACAGCATGGGGGCTGTCCATATATTACGTCATTCGCATTAAGGGGGGGGGAGTCTGGTCTGCGAATGATGGGAAATGATGTACGAGTACCAAAAGTGACGTCGTTCTTGTAAATACCAATTTCTACAGAATATACAAAATATTATGTAAGTAATATAACATTATTAATTATTAAGCTCATCTATTATTACAGCAAGAGGGGGGGGGTCATTAGATAATGACTATAGGATGATTGTAAGGGGGGGGGGGTCGAAAATCGGCCAAAATCGATGACGTAATTTATGGACGGCCCCATGGGTGGTCAGCCGCATACCAACCTATAAGTCAAGGAACATACACGACAAAAAGAAAGAAAGAAAGAAAGCCGTGGATTAAATAGTGAAAAAATGTTTGACCTCACCCAAAGACTGAAGAAAAAAAAATTGTCAGTAAATTGGCCCGTATGAAATTTGAATACAAATTCAAAACCAGTGTAAAACAAAGGAACGAGGAATTGCTTTCGCAAAATAATGATTTTTATATGAATAAAAGCAAATTCAAATGAGAGCTGAGTAATTTCACAAACGAGCACTAAAAACTTAATTCCGAGATATTTTTTTTTCTTTGCCAATTTTTATTTTTATGATTCCACTTCTCGTATCTTTTTTCCTTGCGCTAAACGATGTTTCCGTGTAAAACAATTTCGTAGATTTTATGAAAATTCCTTCAGCATACGCTGCCGTTTTTTTTTTTTTTTTGAGATTTTTCTTTTGCTAAAACAAAAGGTTTTTCCATTAGCAATTTCATTTTATAGAGGTGCGCTCAGAGTCGGGGTAAGATTATCGTAGAGGGCAAGGATAAGGAGTAGTGTGTTCTGTGTAGTTCTAACTTATTGACTTGGTAAAAGGACTGCACATGAAATTAGTTGTTTTATTAGCATTTAAACGCTAGTATAGTCAAGAAGATAAGACCTCAGTACTCGGATTTGCGTTATTGAGACTGGTGACGCATGATTAGCGTCATCTATTTTTAATTTTAATTAATAGTCTAAGAAGCGAATTTCATGTTGGACTTTCACAATCTGAAAAAAGTGCGGATAAAAATCGCAAGATGTCGGTATGAACTTTTTTGACATCCAACGTGAAATCTCAAGATTTGATGACTTCCACTTCCGTCGTGTTCGCAAGTAGACACGTTTTTTTATATGTCTCGCGAGCGATTTGAAATTTACCGTTAAAAAAATTCTGTGAGTGAGTGTGTTTGTTTTACATATAACTTGCAAGTGTGGCAGTTCGTGAACAGAGCTCATCTCCATAGGATCCTGAGAAACGAGCATCATCTTGGTCCAGAGCACAATTTGAGGTGAGTGTGGTCCTTTTGATTTTCGCTTCTTTGGTACGGGAAGTCGTCCAAAATTGAAAGACACCTATTGAAGGTTGGCTTTTGTTCGAGGGAGAAAATATCTAGGCAGTAGTTCTAGAATTTTCATATCCCTCATTTGGAGAATACGTTACAGTTTCTCCACTTTGCTTTTTTTTGTATTTTATATACATAACCCCCTGAGGGGCAAAATTTACACCTTGCCCCTCCAGAGACAATTACAAGTTCAAACCCCGCCTGCGTCGTGTGCTATCGACAATAGATTTGACCCTGGCTCAACATTTGCCATTGGATAGTTGTTAATTAATAACTCATTAAAATAATTAATTGTTAATTGCTCATTTTATAGTGTTTCTGGCCAGACAAATAGATTGATGTATTACATAACTCTTCGCAAATCCATTTTTTTTTAAATAAAAAAAATACAATAACCAACACATAATAAATAAGTAGTTAATCAATAATCTTTAATATAAGTTTGCAAAGATATAACTAGGAGTGTCGTAGACCTACAAATTACAGGAAATCTGACGAATCTTATGCTCAAGATACCTTTTAAAATTTGCAAAATTACCTGAAAGCACATTTCAGTCCAATTTATATTTTAAAAAGAATTGTTTTTGCATTTTTCATTATCAGGAGTTGTTTTTTTTTTTCAGAAAACAAAAACTGCAGTTATTGAAAGATAAACCACACTTCTACTGAAGTGGCCTCCTTACCTGTAAAAACAAATAGGTTTCACCCGTCACATGCGACCCTTTTGGTGTAAACGCGGCAAGAAGTTGGACTACGTGTGTAGCTTAGTTGCGAGTTTGAAATGCAAAGGAAAATCATAATTAGAAATACATACGGTACTTTGCCTTTTTCTATTTTCTTTATTCTTTTCCACCTCTATGTTGGTTGGCCACTTAGTCAGGAGAGCGCCTCTCGAACAGTCTCAGTAGTAGCATCTCAAATTCTAGGCCTTAAGTCATATGTTAAGACGCTCAGAATCACTTTGCATTTTTGTTTGTAAATTTAAAGTCATCGAGCCCTAAGCCCTCACGGCTATAATCTTTCAGTGATTCTGAGCCTCCTTTGCTTTGTGTAAGCACTTGGGAAAGTGTAGCTTCACGGCAGGGCCTTCTGCCACTCGCATCTCACATAACTTTTGCATGCAAGTCCTGTGACACATCCCCGGATGGGATGGATATACAGGGCGTGGATCAGTAGAGGGGAGACTGTACTTTGCCTTCAACAATATTCCCGATTTGTTATTTTTTTTACTTTTTTGGGAAGTTGTAAAACTAAGTTTGTTTTGTTCAAGGTGTTTTGGTCAAGGTTTGTCAAGTAATATTCATTACGATTCTGAAACACTTTCAAAGAAATACATTACTAAGTTATGTCCATTTGTTATTCTATTTCTTAACATTATTCGCGTACAAACAAAAATACGTCTTGTTCTTGTCCACACTATTAGAAATCATCAGTAACGTGGGTAGTGGATAAGAAGTCTTGTATGCTCTGTGTAGTTTCTTACCCCCATATAAGGGTAGAGAATACACACATACATTATATTACATACGACTCTAATAAAATCAAAGGCGTCAATCTAGGATAGTTCTCAAAAATTAGAGAAATACATGAAATTACAGAGAATCCCTTTCTCATCATTTCCATATACTTACTTCATACTAGAAAAAAACTTAGATAGCCGCCTTTGAAATCAAAGAACTCACATATACTTGGCGTGTGAAGCTTCAAGCTTACCAGGACTTCAAGTATACAACTTAACCTTTGAACTCAATCATGATGTTTACCAAAAATGCATGTAAACTGAAAAAGCGCCTTTAGGTGAACGTTTAAGTTTCAAAGCATTTTTGGTGAAATACTTTCGTGGAGATGAAATGTTAAGTTTATACTAGGGTAACAGTAAGCTAAGGGTGAAATTGACGGTTCATCTGAAATGCAAATGCTTCATAATCACCGCCGGCTTGCGGTTTAGCTAGCAACCAGTCACGACACTTTCGCACATGCCAAAAGTCTCTCACGCCATACTATTTTGAGACTTTATTAAAAAAGAAACGCAACTAAGCTAAAAATACAGAGTCACTTCTTGCCAGGTTATTTTCGAAGGGTTTCGCATCTGGAGAGTGGAACCGGTTTATTATTACTGGTAAGAAGACCGGCCTTACGCCAACCAAATCAGTTGAAGTTGGAGTACACCAGCTTCCTAAGGGGCTGGTACTCATTTCTTGCAAAGGCTGAGTAAACCTTCGGTATTTTTTTTAGATTTTGAAATAGACACCGAAACAGGAAATCATTTCTGACACTCTCAGTGGGGATCATCTGAGCCATTCACCGGACTTTTTACGAGATTGTTCGTCGCTACAAATCACCAATTCTTAAGCAAGACCTAATTGCTGTAATGCTGAATGGACCTTTTGTGACCGGTCTTTGGTAGAGGCAATGAATTTTCCAACCAAGCAAAGAGCATTTTTGAAAATATAAATAGTATATTTTTTTCTGCTATCCTTGGATTTGAGCCCACGACCTTCCATTTACCGACACCGTATTAGTTAACATTAAACTTTTGTTTGGCAAAAGCCATTTTCAATCCCACCTTCTGTACGTACAATATTCGAAATTCCAGATTTCTTTGGAATTAGGTTAAAGTAAATGAAAAGTTGGTAAAAAACTTCGTTAAATAAATTGCACAGAATCTGTACTCGACTTTCTTGCAAAAATTTACCCACTGTATGACGTATGTAAAGCTAGAATCATCTACCAGCTTATGCCGTTTCAATAAAAATGTAATATATCAATAATAAATCAATTTTATTCCACCGCGGTGTGTACCTGCATACTCGTACAATATGGATATAGGCATATAAATACTTAAATGAATATAAATATTTTGTTGATTTATTTGAAAAAGTACCAATTACACAAGAAAGATCCTCGACTCATAGGTTGGTATGAAGCTGACCTCAGTACTGTACTGTACTGTATCCTGCCACCGTTTCATTAGGGGTGGCCGGTACCTCCGCAGATGCGCCTCCACTTTTTGCTGTCATCACCTTTTTCATACATACTCTTCTCTTATTCTCACTCTGCAGAATCCATTATTTCGCAATCTCACCTATTTGGTCTAACCATTCTTTCCTCAGCCTTCCCCTTCTGCGCTTTCCTCTGACATTTCCTTTGTACACTTTCTTCGTTAGTTGTTCATCATCCTTTCTTTCAAGATGTCTGAACCATCTCATCGTACTTTTTTGTACTTTCATTCTCATATTCTCTTTTATACCACACTCGTTCATCACTCAAGCATTACGTACTCTATCACTCAGTGTCTTTCCAGCCATTGCTCTCAGGTAAGCCATTTCAACCGTACTTACATACTTTACTCAGCTCACATTCATTAAGCCTCACTTCCACCAACCAATATGCCATTGTGGACCGCCGATCTCATATTCTTCGTAAGTTTCCTATTTCTTGCAATTCTTCCAATCGTTTCCATTACACTTCTTCCTCTACTAGCGCGCTTTTCCAATTATTTCGTCAATTTCGCATTCGACTCAAATTTGCTTCCCAGATAATCAAATTCTTTCACGACCTCCATTCCTTGACTTATAGGTTGGTATGAGGCTGACCACCCATACTGTAAAAAATGGTTCACTTTGCCAATGTCACCCCTGTTTCAGGGAAGGTCGGCAAAAGTTGTGGGGCTTATGTTCATTTGAGGTTTGGATTTTATTTGTAAGTACACTTTCAGCATTTGTAAGCGCGAACTACACTTGTTGGTTTGTGGGCATACATCTGAGAGCTTTAAATGAATATATCCTTGCAACTTAGATTATAGATTATAGATTATTATAGACCTCCACTCTTTTTTCATTCAGTCTTTATCTCAATTTTCTCGCATTTCTCAGTCCTCCCAAAGTGTAAAAAATAATTCACTTTGTCAATGTCACCCCTGTTTCAAGGAAGGTCGGCAAGAGTTGCAAGTTTTATGTTTAATTTGTAAGTACAAATTCAGCATTCGTTAGCGCGAACTTACACATACCTGTTTGTGGGCATGCATTTCATATTAGTTTTGAATGTTTATATTTCATTGCAACTTATATTCTAGATTATTATAGATGGTCATTGAACCCTTTTGTATGCAAACTAGTACTTTGTATGGTGGGTAAACTTTTTAGTTATATTTTGAAAAAGTAACGACTGATTATTATTGGTATTTATAAAATTTTAAGAATCGCAGCCATTTATCTATTTTTAACCCTTTGACTACCAAGAAAATTGCTAATACATTTTGTATGGAAAATTTTCACTCTGTATGGCGGCTATACTTTTGATTCACTTTTTGGAAAAAATAATGATGGCAATATATAGGTTATTATTATTATTTTACATTTGTACTACATTATTTTTTTATTAACCCTCTAACTGCCGAGAATTTTTCCATTATTTTTTTCTTTTATATGGCAACTCCCTAAATCGAGATTATGATGAAGAAATGATTATAATTATTAGATAGCACTATTATATAAATGGATTCACAAAAAATTTCAGAAAAATCGTCGGAGCCGTTTTTGAGAAAATCGCATTTTAAATTTTCAGCTCTTCGGAAGCCATCTTGAATTTTCAAAAAAGTAAAAAAAAAATGATTACGAATTAAAGTGATAAGCTTGTTCTTTCTATCAAATCTAAAACAAATTCAAATATCTTGCATTTTAATAGGTTTTTGTAATATTTTCGATTTAAAATTTCAGGTCGTGTAAACGGTGCTTTATATTTATTTTTTCAAAAATTTTTTTTTGTAAATTTGTAGAAATTTATGTTGTCCGTAATATTGTAGAACATTATATTTTTGTTGACCCCTTAACTGTCGAGAAAATCACAATCGTTTGTTTTTTTCATATGGCAGCCCATAGACACAGATTAGTAAGAGTATTGCCATAACTAATTTATTAAGTTAAAAACTAATAAATGGCAACTCTGAAAATTTAAAAAAAATTCTTGGAGCCGTTTTTGAGAAAAGTGCAATTTTATGTTTTTTTTGTATGGCAGCCATCTTGAGTTTTCAAGTTGGTGTAATGCCATGTTATTCATACTTAATACATGTCCAAAAAAGTTGATGTAGCCAAAATTTGGTATCTCTAGGTCTTATACTTTGGAAAGTGACACACACACATACATACATACATACATACATACATACATACATACATACATACATACAGACGGACGTTTTTGAAAGATAGTGTTTTTTGGCATGTCCTGCACCAGGACAACTCATTTCCGTGAAAACCTCGAAATTTTTTTTTTACACCAAATCATAACTTTCTTTATAGCCTTCGGCTATAGCAAGAAAGTAAAAAAGTCGTTACATCATAAAGCCTCCACAAATATTTTTTTTAATTTGTTTCCTTTTTACAGGTTTTAGTCCACCCACGGCCACTAGTTTTAATTTGGAAAATATATTAAATATCAAAAGTAAGGATTAAAAAAAATACAAATTTAAACGGTAAATGTGAATTTTCATATTTAAAATTTCCCGTTTTTTGGTGGGTTTTTTTTTGGGAAAAAAACCAGAGAAAATTCATAAAAATTATAATGTGTGACCTTTAACGGAACCTGTTAAATACGAGGAAAAGCAGGAAAATCCAGCGAATAAAAGTTTTCCAAAAATTGGGACAGGTAATCAAAACTTTTGTGACATTTTCGCATGTTTTGATTTATCCGTTTGCAAAATTCACGTGTGCCGAAAAAAATTAAAAACTCCAGCGAACAAAATAATTAAGTTATTTTTTCGAAATACAGTCAACGCAAAATATAAACAGGTAGATGTTAATGTGACGTCATTTATGTAAGTTTTATTACCATACCTGTTCCTGGTCAGGAGAAAATAAGTAAAACAAGTATCCTATAGAGAAAGCACAGCACACCGTGTACAAAAAAAAATAAAAATGTTACGTTTTACTCTGCCAAAACCTTAAGAAATCAAGCGTGCGCCCCGCGTCCTGGATGTTCTGGACTCCAGGATCCAACATGCTCACGCAGGGACCACTTGTGTGCGTTAATTAATGTCCTCACACACTTTTACAAACATTGGCGGCCATTTGAAAACTCGAAGCGGGAAATTTCATCAATAGGCCTTATTAGGACATAGCCCTTAGTTGAATTGCATTGCTCTTCTCAAAATAAAATTAAAATTGTTGGTTTGTTGTAAAGATTATCAATTCCAAGAAAAAACACTCTATCGAAATTTAATAAGAAATATTGAATCATTTTTAATTCCTTTACCGTTAAATATTTGTGTTGACTTCTATAAAATTAATTAGAATTTGAAAGCTTTTTCCACAAACACAGCACAGAGTCCTTTGTTATTCGTTTTCCTTCTTGTTCACCCGGTCCAAAGCAAATACAAGGGAAAAAAATCAATTCACAAGTCTATTAGAGCATCAGAAAATTTAATTTCAAATGTACAATCTATTTGCTTCTTTGGTGTTTACTCACAAATCAAACAAAATTATTTCTTTCCGACTTGACTCTGAAATATTTTGTCTTCGGACGTTATTTGAGTTATACTTCATTTTTATGTTTTATTTCAAATAAGATCAAAGCCATGAAATATTGATAACTGTATATTCTTTATATTATATATAAGTCCGGTAAATAGCTCAGTTGGTAAAATGCTTGCATTCCATGCCGAGAGCCTGGGTTCGAATCCCACCGAGGTGAGGGTGTCAAAAAACGATTTCCCGTTCCAGTATTTATTTCAAAACCCAAAATAAAATACCGGCAAGGTTTACTCAGCCTTCACTACAAATGAGTACCAGCACTCTCGGTAGCTGGGAAACCTCCACTTCAACTGAAGTGGATGGCGTAAGGCCGGCCCCCTTACCTGTAAAAATAAATAGGTTCAACTCGCCACATGCGACCCCTTCGGGGATAACGCGGCAAGAAGTTACACTATATGTGTAGCTTAGTTGCGTTTTTCTTTTTAATATCCAAAAAAAAATTGTTTTTTAAAATTAAATAAGCATATTATGCGAATAGAATTGTCATTGCCAAAATAGAACTAATTTTACAGTACAGTTAGGGCCGATCTTATAAACATCCGTTTGTTAAATGTCAAATCTAATAAACCGAAGTTTGGTACAGATTTCGTTTTTCTGTGTTATAGCAATTCGTTCGTAAATTTTTGGTTTAATTTTACCAGCGGATCTAACCGACAGCCGACCCCCGGTTTCCAGGTAGATACCGGTCGGTTTGTTAAGGTTTGAGGTTAGGTCAGCAGTCAAAGCATTCTTTTTTTGCGGTGAGTTTTGCGTGTCGTTGGACTTCTACGCTCTACCCTGTTGAAGATAATTTCTTCCGACAGTAATAAAGAATTCATTAAAATAGCTGTATCAGTCGTTTTCGTGTTTGTCATCCGCAACTTTAGGTTATGTTTCTTCTCTGACAGCAAACGGATCACATATGTTCATGAATACACGCAAAAAATCATCGAAAATACGAGTGCATTATTGAAAACTAACGGACGGTTAAAAAAGCTTTATAACGACCATCGGTAAGATCAGTCCGTTAACGTCCATCCGTTAGTAAAATGAGGATTTACTTACGGATATTTAGAACAACGTTTATAAGAACGGCCCTTAGTCAGCCTCATACCAACTAAAAAGTCAAGAAAGTAAAAAATATCTCATTTTAACCGCCATATTTTAGCATTCTTAATGAAGTTATGAAAAAAGGTTTTGTAGGACAAAAAAATCACCGACTCGAAAGAAAAAACTTTTACGTCCATTTAAAAGTTTTATTCTGCTCGAATCTTTTTCCCTACAACGGGTAATTTAGTTATTTTTCTATTTTCACGTACACAACGGCATTGCTCCGCAATTTACGTTCAAGAAATTATTTTTATTCTTTCTTTTGCAACAGAAAAAAAAAGATATCGATCGATTTGCTACGAAAAACTTTGAAAACTTTTTCGTTTATTTTTAAGCTTTGAAAAAGTTTGTCGGTTGCGAAACACGAAAATTTGGAATTTAATTAATTGCAAGCAGGATCTCTCTGTTTTTTTTTAAACAAACTGAAATTCAATTACAAGTTTTGTATTTAATGTTAAATAATGTTTGTATTTTGTCATTCAACTGACCGTTTTTGAAACTGCAATTAAAAAGCTATTATGCAAAATCGGTGGGTTTGTAAAAGCAAACTTTTTCGGACTTAATCAACTTTAGCAGTAGATACATAGGTAGGTACCTACGTCGTTAAAAATATATCGAAATTAGTATGTTTTCTTAAGAGATTTTATTTTGAATAAAAATTTTAAAAACATAAAGAAAAAACAGGTTTTTTAATGAATTTGAATGAATTCGAATACTACTCCTTCGAAACGTCAACAAACTCCTTCTTCTCTACATCACAGTTAGTAAAATCCATTTTCAATTCTAAATCGCTACCTTAAAGGAAAACTAAATAAGTGAAGATTCACTTTTTCAAAAACTATGAAACCTTTTATTGTTTGTAACTTCTTATACTAAGTGAATTAAATCTAAGGCAGTGCTCATGAAAAATTTCTACACTGTTGGATTTCGACACATTTTTAGTATTTTCTCTTGTAGAAAATAGGGAAAAAGATGCATTTATCTAAGAAACTCATGTTATCGTCATATGTCACTTATTCAGTTTTACCGTTACGTTATCGATATAATCTGATGCTCAGCCTCATATTATGAAAAAAAAAAAAAATATGTAAATATTGCATTTATATTATTCTTCTTTTGGTGCCACTTCTATCTAAGATCGGCGATAATTATGGCTATTACCTTGTATGCTACAGCTCGAAATAGGGAATCCGTGCTTTCGTTGATTTATTACTAAATTATGAAGCCGAAAATTAAACGAAATTCAAATTGCTGTATCTATATTATGTATCTTTCTTTGACTTATAGGTTGGTATGCGGCTGACCACCCATGCTGTAGAAAATAGTTAACTGTGCCAATGTCACCCCAGTTTCAGGGAAGGTCGGCTAGAGTTGCAGGGTGTATGCCCTGTGAGATTCGGGTTTTCATATTGTAGGACCACATGCAACATGTTTAAGCGCAAACTTGTGCAAATAATGTGAATCTTTAATGTTACATATATTTAGCAACTTTGATTAGATTAGATCAGATTAGATATTTAACAAAACCTAAGTACCAAAAATGGCAATTTACAACGTTAAATACTGAATTTTTTAATTTTTTTTTAATACACAAAGATTTGTAAGTACAAAAACATATTTTCGGTGTAAAAAAAAAACAAACAAAAATCAAAACAGAAGTATCAGATGTCTTTGACGTAACAAAACCAATTAATTTTATTGGAAACACAAGGAGATGATATTACCTGTTCAACACAGAGTTTATGTAAAGCGATGGACGAAAGTGCCAAAAATTGCAGGAATATTTATTCCAAATCATGTGATTATTATAGGTTGGTATGAGGCATACTGTAACAATTAACACCCATACTGTAATAATTAGTTCACTTTGCCAATGTCACTTCTGTTTCAGTGAAGATTGGCCAAAGTTGCAGGGTTTACCTATGTTCATTTGAGGAATTTAAGTCACAGATTTGAATCAATTTATAAAAAAGCTATCAAATATAATCAAATCTAAGTTGCAATGATAAGTAACATTGGGGATTCACAATAAATGCATTCTCAAAAGCAGACACGTACAGATTCGCGCTTCGCATGCCGCATGTGAACCTACAATATCAAAACCACATCTCAAATGGACATACACCCTGCAACTCTTACCGACCTTCCCTGAAACAGGGGTCACATTGGCAAAGTGAACCATTTTGTAAAGCTATAAAAAGTGCAATTTGGCCTTACGCCAAGCATTTAAGTTATAGTGAGGGTTTCCTTATAGTCTCTGGAATCGAGGTAGTCTACCACATAGGATTTCTTAAAAAAAATCTATACCGGATCTCTCGTAGTTATAGAAGAAAGAAGAAGAAGAAGTGTGGTGATTTATTTTAAACGAATAAAAAAATATATATATAATTATACATATTTCATGAACAGCAAAAGAAATAATAAAATAAACATTCTCATTACTATTCCCGTTCATAAATATGCAACGCCCATTTATCTTTCACTGTGCAGCCGCGAAGCTTCCACAGAGAAAAGCTGGTGTGGGAAAATGGCGGAGCAAGAAAGCGCCAACCCACACGTGTGTGATTATCTCCCCTCTTTCTGTGTCGGAGGTAGTTTATCACGGTCAATATGATGCGAGGGGTGACGAGAACACAGCCTGCACAGGTGTCGAACGAGCCCCCTGATGCCATAGATGAAGAATATTGGGGTGGAAATGTAAACAGGTATATTTGTGATAAATCAATTCGGTGATTTTGGGGAGATAAGTTTATTTGAAGTAGAATATCATTATTTGCCTTTACCTTAAGATGACCGACACATCGAAAACCTTTTTGATTATTACTTAAAATAAAATTAATAAAAGTGTGAAAAAATAAGAGTGTTTAGTTGGATTTTTTAAAGTTCTATAAAAATTAATAGAAGTAAATTAATGTCATGCCGCTTGTCCGGTCGATAGCTCAGTTGGTAGATTGCTTGCATTCCATGCCGAGAACTCGGATTTGAATCCCAGGTTTCTAATCCAATTATTATTAATGTATTATACATTAAATACATTAATGAATTTTGATCTTCGGAAATAAATAGATATTTTAAAAAGATTAAATTATCAAAGATTAAAAATGTTCCTAGGAAAACGTGTGTTTTAGCAATGATTTACTTCGTAAATAATAATTAACATTCTCCTAGGAACTATTCGAGTGTTAAAATAATTTAGTATAAACATTTTTATGGTATCTTCCATCCTTTACCAAAACTATAATTAAACATTTGATTAAAAAAATTTTAATAAATAATTTTTAGAACACTTAAAAAACATTGTTTTATTCCCGTGTGAGAATTTTTTTTTTGAAAAAACGTTTTCAGAGATCATTCTCCATCCTCAGTTTCTTATATACTAAACGTAAAACTAATAAAAAGACATGCAATTAATAATGTAACTATTGTGTACCTAATATTTTCAGCAAAAAGTTTATATAATTTCTAAATTTAAAAACAAGAAACATGACTCTATCATGGTATTACAAGGAAAAAAAACAACATAAATAAATCGCGAAATCCAGCATGATAGAATTCCATTAAACTTAAATAACTGCTGATATACTATAGCGTATACGGAAGCTCTAGATTCTTCTACGCTCGGTATCCTGTCAAAAGCTCCTCCTAGAAGTTGCCTGCCGAACAAAAAAAGCTGATCCGGGGCGTTAACAAGGCTCATTCAGGCTTCAGCGCTGGGAGACTTTAAAGCTTTCTTCGTTGGGAAAAAGAAAGACAAAGATGTACCGCGTCTTAAGGGCCACACTAAGTGCACGGCCAGTGAAAAACGTGTGCTGTCGGTTTTTCTGGAATCAATAAAGTATGAGAGATCGGTAAACTAGAGTTGATTAAAATTGATATTTCACACTCTTATACGCAAAACAATGGGTTCGACTTCCATTGAAGCACAAATTACATAAGTTTATCTAAAAAAAATGTGTTTTGGAGGCTTAAATCTTGTCTTTCGTAGGAAAAACATCACACATTTTTGAGTTATTGAACATATGTTATTTAAATTATCTAAAATAATGTGTGCCTAACAAACTGATGTTTTTTTTCATTCATTGTTATAAAAAATATTTGGATAATCTATTTTTTTGTAAACAAAACTATGAAGAAAAGAAAAGTAAGAAATGTTTTTCTATAAACGAAAATTGCGGCAATATAGCTCAATGTTAATTAAATGTGATTCTATTACTCTTGAGATAAATAAACAATCAATATTGTGTATAAAAAATAATTTGAAAATCTTTAAAAATGTAGACGTAGTAAGCTTTTGAAAATCTTATTATTTTAACAGGGACTTGTATGTAAAGACTCTTAAGGCTCTATCTTCGAGATCAGTTTCCCGCTGCATCCTTATAAAGTTTCCCATCTCGTGGTAATGAGTTTCCTTGTACCACGCTGGGAGTTTTTATTTTCCTTAAACTAAAGTATACCACTTTACGTTTAAATTCAACCGTAGCGTTTTACCAAACACGTATTGAAACATAGACAGTGCCTCTAGTGAGCGATTTAGTTTTTCTTCCATTTTTGTAATGATTGAGCGTAGTTTTATTCTTGTGGTGCAGTTTTTTGTTTGTTTTGGTGCGCTTAATATTGATTGTGTGCAAATAAAGTTGTGGGGAACTATTGTTACTCCAGATATTTCAAGCTGTGATTTTCTACGTTTTTAACTTTAAAAACTTGTTTTTATCAGCTTCTGGTTCATTATCCACAATCTTTTATCTATTTTTAAAAGATAAATTGGCATTTAAGGCGCAATAAGTGAATTGAATAAGTGATATAGTAAGTTATCACGAGTTTCTCAGATGAATGCATTCTTTTTACTATTTTCTACGATAGAAAACACTAATGAAGTGTGAAACCCCTGTAGTTTAGAAGTTCACCATAAGCACTTCTTTATAATTAGTTTCCTTACTATGAGAAGTTACCCATAACAAAATGTATCATCTACGATTTCTCAAATCAGTAATCCAGCACTATTTAGTTTTTAATGATTACTTTTAATGTGACGGTTTGTACATAAGTGTTATAATTTTAAACTGAAAGTGAAACTAATTAAGTCAAGGCGGATATTGTGCATTCAGTGACTTCATCATTTACTTACTACATACATGCTACGGGTATAAACTTTTCCATATGAAGTTGCATTTTCATGCTCCACCCCCTAACAGTTCATTGCTCGTCCCACTGGGAAGATAAAGGACCTGCAGGACGCTATATTGCAGCATATAAGCTACAATATTAGAAGACAAAGTGCGTAACAAACATTATTTATTATTTGTACATTGGTTCTGTTACGGTGTTACTTCTTTAAAACTTATTCTTCTTCGAGTTTCAACCTAATCAAAGATTTTGTTATTCGTTAACACGTATTTGTATAATGTATTACTCGCACATTCATTAGTGAATCCTGCTGTACGAATAAATCTGAAGTAGAGTTCACAGCACATTATTGCATATTTTGATACTTATAGGTTGGTATGAGGCTGACCACCCATACTGTAAAAAATAGTTCACTTTGCCAATGTCACCCCTGTTTCAGGGAAGGTCGGCAAGAGTTGCAGGGCTTATGTTCATTTGAGATTGGGTTTTTTTATACTGTAGGTCCACATGCGGCATGTGTGAGCGCGAAATTATGCGTGTCTGCTTGTGGAAATGCATTTAATATGAATCTCAAATGATACATATCTTTGCAGCTTAGATTTAGATTTAGATTTGATAATGACACACAAGCAAGCTTATGTATGCGCTAGAGAGCTCTTGACCCTCTCATACTTATCTAAATGGCAGTAATAATCACAAATACCTCCTAATACAATCAATCTGGCATACGTTCTAAGAGTATTCTCGTACATCATCCGAATTTCCGAGAGTGTGCGTGAAGGATCTAGACAAGCCAAATTAGATTCTAGTCTGTTCTCCAGCACATGTAAATAAAGCGTGTTTTGGTTGGGGTAGATGAAGAGATTGACCAACGTTCATTATCAGGTGAGAAACAAGACGTTTATAGTGTATATCTATAATCTATGTTGCAAGGATATATTCATTCAAAGCTCTCAGATGTATGCCCACAAACAAACACGTGTAGTTCGCGCT
The DNA here is from genome assembly GCA_951799405.1 of Agapetus fuscipes. Classification (NCBI taxonomy): domain Eukaryota; kingdom Metazoa; phylum Arthropoda; class Insecta; order Trichoptera; family Glossosomatidae; genus Agapetus; species Agapetus fuscipes. Next base: position 10,654,291 of record OX637355.1, on the reverse strand, counting down.
TACAAATGCTGATTGTGTACTTACAAATAAAATCCAAACCTCAAATGAACATAAGCCCTGCAACTCTTGCCGACATTCCCTGAAACAGGGGTGACATTGGCAAAGTGAACAATTTTTTACAGTATGGGTGGTCAGCCTCATACCAACCTATAAGTCAAAGAATTAGTGTAACTAAGTTTTATTTGAAAGAAATTGTCTTTTTTTTTTATAAATACTGAATAACCCGCAAATTGTACAATATCTAGACTAGTTTTTATCTCAGGTAGAATATTGTAGTTTGCATGATTTCAGAAGCAATATTCAGCAGCAGTGTCTTTGGTGCACCAGAAAGCAGGAGGCAAGGAGCCAAATGCCCTAGTGAGGCCGAAATTGTGGGTGAAATGCCCGTAGCCCACCTTATTGTCTTTACCGAAACATTTAATACATCTGATAATATTTAGTGCTTTGAATAATATAAAACGTAAGTTTAATAATGACTTCAATAGTTATTTTTTGGTTTTAAAGGCTTTAATAATGACTTTAATAGATTAGTATGAAGCTGACTTCCCTCCTCCATAATATGAAAACTTCTGCCAAAATTAAATCTATTTTAAAGAAAGGTAGGGAAGAGCCGCATGGTTTCTGTTCATTAGAGATTTGAGTTTTTATTTTCTAATTATTCATCTTGCATTATTTTGTAAGAGCGAATTTACACGTGTCTGTTTGAGAACATGCATTAAATCTGATTCTTAAATGTTAATTTATCCTTACAACATAGATGAAAGGTTCACTTTTGCCAATACTAAACCTGTTTTAGGGAAAATCGAGAAAAGTCACATAGTTTATGTTCATATGAATTTTGAACTTTTCTTTTCATGTAAATTGCAGCGTTTGTAAGAGCGAATTTACACTCTTTGAACATGCATATTTTTTTTTATCTTGAATGTTAATTTATCCTTGCAAATATCGTTACTTCAAAGGTTAATCAGAATAAGTGAAATATTAAGCTATCATGGATATATTGGATAAATGCACCCTTAATCCTATCTTCTACGAGAGAAAACACCAAATAAGTGGTAAAATCTTGTAGTTTTTCATGAAAACTTCCTTATAATTAGCTCACTTACATACTATGAGGAGTTACAACCCGTAAAATGTTTTACCAAAATAGTAAATCAGCACAATTATCTAGTTTTACCTTTAAGGTGGCGATATATTGTTAGAGGATATTGTTAGAGGATATTGTTAAGAGGAAGACCGAGAAAGGTATGGATGGACCAAATATCCGAAATTGCGAATGAATGGAATATCCAGAGTCATAATAAAAGAAGAGCTTGTATGAAGAAGGTTATGACTCTGGAGGAAATGAAAGAAGTATGTAAGGATAGAAAGAAATGGCGGTTGATCTGTGATGTTGGCGGTTGGGGTTTGTTAAAGTAAAATTGGTTTTATGATTTAGTTTTTTATGTCCATGTATATATTGATTTAAAAAAAATGTAATTTGTCATGTATGTTCCTTGACTTATAAGTTGTTATGCGGCTGACCGCCCATACTGTAAAAAATTGGTTCACTTTGCCAATGTCACCCCTGTTTCAGGGAAGGACGGCAAGAGTTGCAAGGCTTATGTTCATTTGAGATTGGGTTTTTATATTGTAGGTCCACATGCGGCATGTGTTAGCGCGAAATTATACTTATCTGCTTGTGGGAATGCATTTAATATAAATCTTAAATGATATATATCTTTGCAGTATAGATTAGATTAGATTAGAACCCTATCTGACAATAAAAAAATGTCAGGACTTCCTGCAAACTTACTGATAAAAATTGTGATGCAAGTGTACTCTATGAAAAATGCAAAGATACACAAAAAAAACCATAAAAGATAGTGGATGTGAACTTAAAAGGAGTAGATGGTGTCATCTTGGGTAATAAATACTTAGTGTATATTCCCTGTAATGTATCCTCATACAAACTTTACAGAGTCCTGCACAACAAGTGTAAAACTGTGCGTGTAAACGCAACCACAGCGTTTCACCTAAAATCTATGAAAGCTAAAACAGCGTGTCGTGTGAGCGTTTTAGTTTTAATACATTTTTAAGGTAGGTAGGTAGAGGTATGACGTGGGGAGTGCTGAACAAAGTAAGGTGATGGGACGTAAAATATGTAAGAGGAATGCGAGCGAGGCGATCCCATACATGGTGGATTATAAAAGTGACGTCACGGTCTTCTTGTGTGCTGAAGAAAAATGGTGCTTGTATGGAGGAGCTACATTGTGTGAGGATAATAGGTCTTGAGATTTTGTCATAGAAAACAGTATAGCATTATTTTTGTTTGTGTAATGTGTACTTATAATAGTAATAATATTTGGCTGAATTATTTCTTGGGCGCTGTTTTTGTGTAAATCACACCTCCAGAGCCCTGTGCGAGCTGGATCGTCGCTTATTCTGAAGCAACACCCATTTGTGTAAGGCTGGATGGACCTATCGTGACCGGTCTTTTGTGAAGCCAGATTAATTAATCAACCCCGCGAAGAGAAAATTTGAAAAAATGAGGTATTCTTTCGTGCTTCCCCGGGATTCGAACCCATTACCTACCAATCACGAGTCTGAAGTGCTTCCCACTAGACTACGGACCGATCAAATGTATGTTGTAAATTTAGTAAATTATTGAAAATAAGAATGAAAGTCGCTAGATAACCAGGCAGAAAGCTGGGGTTCGATCCCCACCAAGCGTTATCAAAACAATTGCAAGTTCGAACTCCGCCTACGTCGTGTCTTAGCGACAATCCCTTCGACCCCCGTTCAAAAGATGTCATTGAATAGTTTGTACTAAATAATTTATAAAAATATTGAAGAATTAATTATTAATTGATACGAGTAAAGTGAATACCTCACCCTACAGTGTTTGTTTGGCGTATCTGACATTTGATTCAAAGATGACCTTTCAATGAAATTGTCTTAAGAATCACATTCTACACAATCTGAAATAAGAAAAAAACGTAAAACACGATACTGTGAGAGCTGTTTTCAATATTTTTTAAATCAATTTCGAGACACATCGGTCGAGTACACACATACAAGCATTGCTCATGTGAAATATCCTCTGTTTGAGATGAGACAAACAAACACTAAAGAGATGAAATGTTGACAAAGTACATACCTTTCTTCTAGTGAACGCTTTAGAATCGTAATCGAAAGGTATGTAGTGTATTCGACTCCAAGTGGTGCTCTCAATTTTTTTCAACTATTCGCTGATTTGTCATTTTTTGGTCTAGTTGGTCGAGTACACATACATACATTGCTCGCATGAAATCACCTCTGATGTACATAAGACAAACAAGCACTAAGGGAACGACTCGGTACCTACGCTGCACTTTGAGCTCGGCTGCGGTGAAGAGCTTCGTGCATCTCCGGCTGCAGCATTAATAGGAGGTGGTGTGGGGATGCGGCTGTAACACCAAAGTTAACTTAGCAAGTTATGAATATTAAGTGAATGCGCAGAGTGCCGAGGAGGACCCGCCGCCGCTGCTGCCGCCGCTGCCGCTGTCTTGATTACCGCTGCCCCTCCGGTGAAGACGTGAGCGCTGGGTGAACCTTGCACCCCTTACAGAAAATAGCGCAGCGTTGAGCATCCAAGAATGCCAATCCAGGCTTTTTCAGTCGAAGAGAAAAATGCATTTCAAAATCATTAATTTGGCATACGTCTCTTTATATTTAAAATCAAATTATTTTCTATTAAACGTTGTTTTATTTTCACAATAATATTTTGAATCTCGAGTACTTTCGACCTTCTATCTATTCTGGTCGAAAGTACTCGAGATTTAAAATATTATTGTGAAAATAAAACAACGTTTAATAAAAAATAATTTGATTTAAAATAAAATGAATTTTCACTGTGTGAATACACAAACCCTACAAAATCTAGTCTCTTTTTATATTTTGTAGATATGTACGACAAGCTCCTTGGAAGCTGGGAAACCCCCACTTCAACAAAAGTGGTTGGCGTAAGGCCACCTCCCGTATACCTGTAAAAAAAAAAAGGTTTCAATCGCCACGAGCGAAAACCCTTCGGGGATAACGCGAAGGTTGGCAAAAGTTTCAGGTTTTATATTCATATCTTGAGGTTTGGATTTCAATTTGTAAGTACACATTCATCATTTGTAAGAGCGAACTTATACGTGTCGTTTGTGGGTATGCATTTAATATGAATTGTAAATGTTTGGTTAAAGTTGAAATTCCGGTTGTTTGACTTATTTACAATTATAATTACAACACAGTTAAATTTTTTATCGGATATAAGTTGAACCGTTATAAGAGAACTTACATTATTATCGACGTTTCGTAAGCAACGTAACCAACGTCTTCAGGAGACACTTTCTCTGTTTATCCTCAGTAGTCGTGCAGAGAGGGTGTCTCCTGATAATTAATATCCGATTAAAATTTTAGCTGGGTAGTTATTATAATTGTAAAACTTAATTTTGACTATAGATTATTATAGAAAAGAAAAATGTAAACCATGCATGTAAGCAATGCTCGATTGCTCTCATTTAATAATGACACGCAAAATTGTTGAATGCCGCCCGGCTATCTGTAGGACAGTCCACATTCACAGACATTCCAGCATATTAATATTAATTACTATTGTTTAGTTAGTTTTATAGCAGGAGAGAAAATTAAAGCAGTCTCACTAAAAGTTGTGGGTTGGTTTGTTTTTCACAAAAATACAAAAGAATGTCGGCAAAGTTTTAGAAACCTTTTGTTGTCAACCCCACCAAGACACACTACATGGCTCTCTTATGAAAGTTGTCAAACTATTTCATGTTTATGAACCCACACAAAGAGATAAGTTTCACACTGTTATTTTATAAGTGCAAGGTGGAATAGCTGTGCATATAGTGCAACTTTTTACCACGTAGATCTCGAAAGAGTCGCTGTACGTGTTTTTAACTGAGTACTGAAAGCACACTTCTATGAAAGGTCTCATTAACGACAAGGAAGTGCGCTCTTTATCATGTGTAAATAAAATAAATTATTCTCATATGTGGCGTGGATAATTTACTTAGTTTTACAGGTAAAGAGATCGGCCTTACCCCAGCCAGTTTGCTAAATGAAAATGAATATCTAATTAGACATGTCCTCGACTTAAAGTTGGTATGAGGCTGACCGCTCCATACCGTAAAAAAATGGTACACTTTGCAATGTCATCCCTGTTTCAGGGAAGGTTAGCAAGAGTTGCAGGACTTTGAGATTGAGTTTTTGTGTTGTAAATCCACATGCGGCATATGTAAGCACGAACTTATACGTGTCTGCGTTTAATATATGCCTTTAATGGCATATATCAAAAGTGTAACATATAAAATGTATGAATCTAATCTGACTGTCCAAACAGCTTTTCACACGCAGCTATTTTAGATAGCTTAGTTCGAATCATTGAATTACTTGCATATAACACGTTAAAAGAAATTCCAGTCTTTTTTATTTGCAAAAAAAAACTGTTCGACCTATTGAAATTGCCATTGAAATAAAATAAATCTTCGCTAAACCAAATCCACATTATAAACCCGTCTGCGGAGACTATCTTTTCTTCATAAATATTTCGAACAAAAGCAGTTAACAGCTCTTAGAGAGAGGGCATTAGATAGCACTGCCCCATGTGTAAGCGTTTTAACTCAATGAAAAGTGTGTGGAAAGTTAAACGCTCAGTAGAGGCGCTGATTTCACGGATGGACCTCTGGCGTATTCTGGATTTTAAGATTTGAGATGCATTAACCACGCCTATAATCTAAATAAGCTCATGCTGCATGTGTATGGAGGAGTTGCAAACCGCACTTGAATATAACATTGCAATTCCTACCGTCTTTCTCTGAAACCGGAGAGGCATTGGCAAAAGTGAACATTTTTTTCATTATGTGGAGTTAGCTTCATATCAATCTGTTTTTCTAGGAGCACAAAAATTATACAATATTACAAATTACAACATTACGAATCTACCTACATAGTAAATGTTGAGTGACGTTTGTTGGTAACCGAATCACTCGAGAGTGGCTTAACCTTTTGTACGTTGTTGTTTTATATCTGAAAATGATTTTTGTAATCCAAGAAAGGTTAGTGAAATAATTGGATTTTAAATTTATTTTCAATTGATTGAAAATTATACAAGCAATTCAATTTCTGCAGCACTTCTTCTGAATTCAAGCATTCTTTTTATCCCATAGAAAGACGAAGATTAAAAGAAGTTTGCTAAGATGGTTTGGACGTATAGAGAGAATGAGTCATGAAAGACTGACGAAGAAAGTATATGTTGCAAGAATAGATGGATGACGTGGTAAAGGAAGACCGAGAAAGGTATGAATGGACCTAATTTCAGAAACAGCAAATGAGTCGGTGTTATGGCCGAGGGGTAGAGGTGCATGTTCGACTAGCGTATTTGGACACGAATAACGTTGGTTCGAACTTTGCGTCTAGCCCACTTGACCATAACTTCGAACCTGGTTCAACAGATGTCATTGCATGAAGACAACTGGCCAGGCAAAATAGGTTGGTGGATTGCATTCCTTTCCGCAAATCTATTAAAAAAAAAAGAAATTTCAGAGTCATAATAAAAGGAGAGCTTGTATGAAGAAGGTTATGACTCTGGATTTTGCTAGTCTACAATAATAATTGTGAACGCTGTGGCTGAGTTTACTTGAAGAGTTTTATACTCGGCATACCCTCTGCAGCATATGCCGCCTTTCTGTGCGGCTCTTTTTTATTGCCTCTACCCTCATTTGAAGTTCATGAAGCCGCCATCGCTGGCGCAGCGGGATGGAGGAGCAGAGATACCGGCGCGGCGCCCTCCTTGACCATGAATAAGACGCCTCCTAATCCAGGATCTGCTGGGGGAGACGGTGATGACGGGCTTAGAGGTTGGGATAGGGTTTGCTTTGCGGACACCTACGCTAGCAGTGGCGTATTCACATATCATACTAACCCTAATAACCAGGGCTGGAAGTCTCATCACCACGATAATTCTTACCTACCGAATATCGGCAATATTTGTATGAAGACTTATCAGCTGTTTACTTGCGGCCATCTTGGATTGACAGGTCTTAATAAATACAAAATTTGTATGTATTTAATATAACCGATATTCGGTAGGTAAGAGTTACCGTGATGATGAGACTTCCAGCCCAGGAAGACCAACGAAGAGATTATGTTTTTGGTACACAATAGGTTACCCTCATTACAGTGCACCCTCACAGCCATCATTAAGCTGGGAGGATCTCTTTCACTATAATCTGTAATCTAAGTTGCAAAGAATTTCTGCACATACCGCGTGTGGATTTACAATATTAAATCCAATCTCAAATGGGCATAAGCCCTGCAAATCTTCCCGGCCATCCCTGAAACAAGGGTGACATTAGCAAATTGAAACATTTTTTACAGCATGGCTGGTTAGCCTTATACAAACCTATAAATCATGGAATTTGGTTAATACTTGTAAAAACTTAATAAGTTTTAAAAAAGAAGTCTTAAAATTAAGTCTTAAAGAAATACCTGTTTCAGCCGGATTAAAAAAATTGCATCCTTCTATCTCAATTTATTTTCGTAGAAAAAAACCTTAAGACCTATCCTTGAGCAAAGAAAAGCATCCCTGTTTCTTTGGTATGGTTTGGTACGCCTTTGTAACTAAGTATTGTACGTACGTCGCTGAAAACCCCATAGTGACGAGCTGAGAGTGAAATGTCCGCCGGTAATCTCGGCTTAGGATCCCGGATCCCGCAGTGGCTGGTCTCGGGGCGGGATTCTAAGATTTCTCTCTTTCAAATCCGTGATAAACTGCAGCGGGCTAGCGGGATGATTGCGATGATTTATATCAGTTGTCCTCAAAGCAAGATCCCGAGAAGTTACGCGGGATCTGTGAAAACTGTGATTAAAAATTGCGAGGTTATGTGATTTATGTAGATAGGGGGTATCTAATCTAATCTAATCTAAGTTGCAAACATACGTAACATTGGGGATTCATATTATATGAATTCTCACAAGCAGACACGTATAAGTTCGCGCTTGTTCATGCCGCATTTGAACCTTCAACATAAATACGCAAATCTCAAAAGAGCATACATCCTGCAACTCTTGCCGACCTTCCCTGAAACAGGGGTTATATTGGTAAAGTGAACCATTTTCTACAGCATGGGTGATAAGCCGCATGCCAACCTATGTATAAGTCAAGGAACATACACGAGAAATTACATTTTTTAAATAATCAAATAGTAATAATATGTCTAAACCATAAATAAAATTGGAAGTTCAAGAAAAAAGAAGAAATCAAGGTTGGGGTCTATCGGTGGTATTCTTAGATATTTTAGTCGTCCGTTGAGCCCACGCTTTGACAAACTAATGATTCATTTGTATGAAGACCTACCAAATCAAGATGGCCGCAAGTGAACAGCTGATTAGTATGCATACAAACATCACCAAAATTCGGTAGGTAAGTATGACCCTGGTGATGAAACTTTCAGCCAAGGCATCATTAGTTTGTCAAAGCGTGGGCTCAAACTACGACTAAAATGTCTAAGAATAGCCCCGTATAAGACAAACTAAAAAAAGGGCGTTTTAACTAATAAGTTAATAATATTTTTCAGGGTTTGGTGGTTTACACAGTGAAAGTCCATTGTATAATTAATCAAATAAATATACTGTTTTAATTCACTTTTTTATTATTTTATTTTATATTATTAACTAATTGTCATTGTCCTGAGGATGCCTTTTTAGGCGAAAACTGTTTGACATATTTAAAATAAAATAATAAAAAAGTGAATTAAAACAGTATATTTATTTGATTAATTAATAAGTTAATACGTCATTTTTCTACAGCCCTATTAAATGGGGAAACCCAAAATAATGGAATAATGAATGATTCGAAAATAATGAAGACAAAAGAATCGGTTGGTGGTCCACGAGGTAAAACACTTGGGGAACCTGTGATGAAATCTCTAAAAGGGTAGGTTCAGCGTATAATGGAATACCCACCTCTAATTTATAGTTCTCGCTTGTCACTGCAGTATATTAAAAACTCGTGCTCAGCCGAGCTCTCTCTCTCCTGTGAAAACTTCTTAGCGAGCCAGCGAAATTATAAATCATCGTTTAAAATAAAGTACAAAAATAATCTCCACGTTTTCGTTCGCTTCAAAGATAAACACAAGAAACTAAATATAATTTGCAGGGTGTATGTCCATTTTAGATTTGGTTTTTATTTTGTAGATTCACATGAGGCATGTGCAAGCGCAAACTTGTACGTGTCTGGTTGTGAGAATGCATGTAATGTGAATCTCCAATGTAACATAATATCTTTGCAACTTAGATTAGATTAGAAGCAGTTCCAGATGATCATGTTTCCAGAATGAGTCATGAAATACATGACTTGCCACGTCGTTCCTTGACTAAGAGGATGGTTGATCACCCATGCTGTAAAATATGGTTCACTTTACCAATGTATTCCCTGTTTCAGGGAAGATCGGCAAGAGTTGCAGGGTGTATTTTCATTTTAGATTTGGCTTTTTATATTGTTAGTCCACATGTGGCATGTTTAAGCGTGAAATTATACGTGTCTGCTTGTGGGAACGCATTTATAATGAATCTGAAATGATGTATATCTTAGCAACTTAGATTTAGATTTAAACTAATTTTGCTAGAACCTTAGGGGGATCGGTCTTCCAAAAGCTTCGAGTAAATAATGGTGATGATTGCTAGTTACTTTCTTATAATATCTCTCTACCCTAGGTACTTATAATTCTTCTTCTTCTTCTTGTGCCACTTCTAACGAAGATCGGCGATCATCATAGCTATTTTGAGTTTTGATGCTGCGGCTCGAAATAGGGACTTGGTGCTTCTGCCGAACCACTGTCGCAGGTTCTTCAGCCACGATGTCCTTCGGCGTCCCTGAGATCTTCTCCCCTCAATCTTACCCTGAATGATAAGATGAAGGAGACGGTACTTCTCATTTCTCATAATGTGACCGAAGTACATTAGCTTTCTCTGCTTAATGGTAGGCAGGAGCTCCTTTGTAGTGCGCATTCGTTGAAGGACTTCTTCATTGGTGACTCGATCACGCCAAGAGATCCGAAGCATTTTTCGGTATAAACACATCTCGAATGCTTCAATACGTCTCTCCAGTGCCTGCGTGAGAGTCCATCCCTCACTTATAATAATTAATCCTATTTGTATTCCTTGACTTATAAGTTGGTATGAGGTTGACCACCCATACTGTAAAAAATGGTTCACTTTGCCAATGTCCCCCCTGTTTCAGGAAAGGTCAGCAAGAGTTGCTGGGTGTGTGTTCATGAGATTGGGATTTTTATAAATATAAGTCCACATGCCCTCATCCCCATACATTTTTGTACAAACTGTTCGTGGTATTTAGTGCCTTTTTAAATTCTTTAAAACCAACTCGCAGTGCTGAAAAAATATTTTTCAGTGACTTTAGACCTTATTTAAATTATTGCATGATAATGTTAGTATATTTCAAGTACTTATATAACGTAACTTATAACAGCAATAATAATTCCCAGATAAGGTGAATTCACCTTTCCTATAAATGTAATAGGTAATACAGAGACTTAAGTCTGGCTTACACTATTTACCTCCACACTGAGGAGTCTATAGCTATTCAGAGAGGGACAGCACATACTTGTCACAGTGTTAAACCAAAGCTAAGCTTACTCATAAAGTTGCGGTCTCCTACATCTAACTTATTCATGAATTGCACTACAACTCGGTAAGGTGATATTCTATTTGAGAAACTATAAACTAAGTTGCAAAGGTACGCAACCACGCAACTAAGCTACACATACACTGTGATTTCGTGCATGCAACTCTTCCCCGAAGGAGTTGTATGTGGTGATTCGGCACCTATCTATTTTTAAGGGTAAGGAAGATGGCCTCACACCAACCACTTTCAGTTGAAGGGGCGGTTTCCCAGCTCCCAAAGGGTTGATTTTCTTTTCGTAATTATTAAAATTCATGTTAAGTGCATGCCCACACACAGACAGGTGTAAGTCCGCGCTTACAAATGCTGCATGTGCCCTGCAACTTTTGCCGATCTTCCCTGAAGTAGAGGTGACATTGTCAAATTGAACCCTTTTTTACAGTATGGGTGGTCAGTCTCATAACAACCTATATGTCAAGGAATTTAGGAATACCTGAGGAAGTGTATCTGAGGAAGATCTAATATAATTTAAGTTGCAAAGATATGTTACATTGGGATTTCACATTATATGCATTCTCACAAGCAGACACGCACAAGCTCGCGCTTGCACATGCCGCATGTGAACATACAACATAAAAACCCAAATCTCAAATGGACATACACCCTGCAATTCTTGCCGTCCTTCCCTGAAACAGGGGTGATATCAGCAAAATGAACCATTTTTTACAGCATGGGTGGTCAGCCGCATCGCTCCCCCAGTTCTTGTTTGCCGTATAGACCAATTCTGTCAAATATGACTTTTTAATGCAGTTGTCTTGAGAATCAAATTCTACATAATCTGAGCTATGGAAAATACGTAAAACTCGATAATGTGAGAGCTTAAAAATCAATTTCCTGTTTTCATAAGATACATTGGTCTAGTACTACACATGCAAACATTGTTCATGTCAAATTAGCTTAATGGTCTATACGGCAAACAAGAACTAAGGCAGCAGCATACCAAACCATAAGTCAAGGAACTAAATAAAAAAAACGTAAGTAAATTTTACATAATAAAATCACATCAATAAAAAAGAGTACAAATGAGTCGTATAAATGCAAACGCCGTCAACTCCTTACGCGATGATTTTGAGAAAAATAAACTTGTAAACTTGTAAAACGACAACACCAGTTGGAGTTGGAGATGACGGCGTTTACACGTAATCATACTTTTTCAATTAAATTACGAAGGATTAAGTGAGGCTTACAGTATATCGCATACAGCAAATGATTTGTTACACTGCGCAGAATCAAATTCAATCATTATCTCAAAAATCATAAATTTTGGAGATGACGGCGTTTGCAGTTATACGACTCAAATTATAAAACATTGTTTAAACTATGGAATACTTGATCTGCAAAAAAATTATAATAGGCAAATGAAATTCTAGACTAAATTGTAGCACCGATATCACAAGGGGCGAAATATTGCGATATTATCTCCTTCCATACGAACAAGTTTTGATTTAAATCATACCCCGAATTTGCGGTATTTACCCAATCCCAGGTGGGGGTAGGCTAGCATGGGGTAGGGAATTTCCAATAAAATAATAGCCAAGGGATGCCGAGCATAAATTCTGTGTTTTGTGTGGAGTCATTGAAAAACTTTTTGTTTGACTTTTCATTCGATTTGATTCTACTGGTATTTTGTAAGTTTGTAAAATAAATATGCCACGTTTGTAATGTATACTTTTGTGTTTACTTAAATTTATCGTAACGTTAATAAGCCGTGAAAGGTAATCATTTGTATGGATTATGTTTGTATTTTAGCATATTCAGTGATCTGTGTATTTTAGTTTGTTTTGTAACTTACGTATGTATTTTGTATGATGTGAGAATGAAATGAATTTGAGTTAATCAACAGTGTAATAGAATCTAAAAAAAATGTTTTCCGAGCCGGTATTAGAAAGAGCCTTAAATGTCAAGGTGATCCTCAAAGTACAAGAATTAATCTAAGAAATTTTATTTATTTAAAAACATATACATGGATGGTCTAATCTAATCTAATCTAATCTAAGTTGCAAGGATATGTTACATTGAAGATTCACATTACATGCATTCTCACAACCAGACACGTACAAGTTCGCGCTTGCACATGCCTCATGTGAACCTACAACATAAAAACCAAATCTCAAATGGACATACACCCTGCAACTCTTGCCGTCCTTCCCTGAGACAGGGGTGACATTGGCAAAGTGAACCATTTTTACAGCATGGGTGGTCAGCCGCATACCAACCTATAAGTCAAGGAACACACACACACGACAAATTACATTTTATACATCATTAAATAATAATATTCAAATACAAAATATCCATTTACAAACAAAAACAAATTCCAATTTAATAAACCCTAATCGCCAACATTCGCCAACATGGTGCTACAGCAATATGAAAATTATTTTTGCTCAATGATGTACCCCCGCTTCAAATGAGTTAGTTGGCGTAAGGCCGGTCCCCTTACCTGTAGACTAAGTAGGTTTCATAAGCACATTTACTCCTTCGGGGAAAACGCAGCAAACACTTTCAGTATATCTGTAGCTTAATAGCGTAGCAAGCAAAAATAAAAATTAATTACTGTTTTATATTCAATTCCATTTATTAACATAAAATGACAAATATTTTGGTCTTTCGACCATCATCAGGTAAATGTTAAAACTGGATAAACAACACGAACATGATCGTCACTTTCTTTAGGTGCATAAACTTTTGAAAACAATGAGGAGCTTTTAATAAATATGGTTTTTTATATTTTTTGTTCTCCGCTGTGAATCGAACTCACCACCTTCCTTTTAAACACCAGAAAACAGACTTATATAAAACCTTAATATTGAATGGACATGAGCTCAGCAAATCACGGCACCATTTCTTTAAACAAGCGTATACGCAACGCAACTAAGCTACACATATAGTGTAACTTCTTGCCGCGTTATCCCCGAGGGGTCGCATGTGGCAATTTGAACCTATTTATTTTTACAGGTAAGGGGGTTTGCCTTACGCCAACCACTTCATTTGAAGTGGGGATTTCCCAGCTCCCGAGAGAGCTGGTGCTCATTTCTTGTGAAGGCTGAGTAAACCTTGCCGGTATTTTATTTTGGGGTTTGAAATAAACACCGAAACGGGTAATCATTTCTGACACCCTCGGTGAGATTCGAACCCCAGCTCACGGCATGGAATGCAAGCACTCTACCAAATGAGCTATCGACCGGACTAATAGTATCCTTTTTGATATTTAGCCTGTACGAGAATTGTATGTAAACCTTTTCATAAACCAATTACATTTCACATTTAAACCTGTAATATATATCCCTATACGCTATACGACATTGAAATAACAATGGCACTGAACCATTTTATTGAATTTAAGCCCGGTTATCGTCCATTTTCGAATATTCCAGACCCCTTCGGCGTGTCCATTATTTGTGAGCGAGCTTAGGGACCCCCTTGAGGTCCATATTGCCCCTATGGGAGGTCTTGGACGACTGGAAACCGGTTGGGGCTGGTTTGAATAGCCCATGATTGAAATTTCAGAGTTTGGTCCGGGATGTGAATCTGCAAATTATTGATTTTTGATTGCTTGTTTTGTGATTCATACACGCAACGCAAACAAAGCTTCACATACAGTGTGACTTCTTGCCTGCGTTATCCCGAAGGGGTCGCATGTGGCGATTCGGGATCTATTTATTTTTACATGTGCGACGGCCGAACTCACGCCAACCATACACATTACACAACCACAGAAATTAGTATGTAAAAGAAATCAAAAAGTGTTCCTTTACGAGTTGATTTATTTCCTCGAGCGCTTTCAATGTTATCATATCAAAATTAAATATTATCTTAATTAAATTAACATATTAAAATTAAAATTGTGAATTCCGGAGAACATGTATTAAAGCGCTCGAGGAAATATACCAACTCGTGAAGATAAACTTTGCGTTTAATTTTACATTATTAATTTAAAATGGATCTTCATACTGTCAATACACAAGCCTTGAAAATTTTTACAAACATTTAATGGAACTAACTATAAATAATAATTATTCCTTGGATTATAGGTTGGTATGCGGCTGACCACCCATGCTGTAAAAATGGTTCACTTTACCAATGTCACCCCTGTGTCAGGGAAGGACGGCAAGAGTTGCAGGGCTTATGTTCATTTGAGATTGGTTTTTTTTTATATTGAAGGTCCACATGCGGCATGTGTAAGCGCGAAATTATGCATGTCTGTATGTGGGAATGCATTTGATATGAATCTCAAATGTTACATATCTTTGCAACTTAGATAAGATTAGATTAGATAAGAATATATTCAAATTTATCGAAATCATATTTGCACACTGTATGCAGCTGATATCCCCCTAGGGGTGGTCAATGCCTCCGAGGATACGTCTCCACTTTATTACTTGTATTGTTTTTGCACATTATTTTCATCTACTCGACATTCATCACTCTCTTCATACATGCTGTTCTTCTCATTCAGAAATTTTCATTGATTTGTAATCTAGCTTATTTGATCTATCTATTCTCTCCAAGGTCTTCTCCCATAATCCGTAATAAGTAATTCCGTTTTTACACTCTTTTGTTAGTCAATCATAGTCCTTTATTTCTGAACAGCCGAACCATCTATATGTCATGTTAAATTTTGTTCATTCACTTTCATATTCTTGTTTACGCCACACTCATTCATTACCCAGTCATTACGGAAGGCACTAAATACCACGCACGGGAAATTACGGTTGTTACCGAATTGAAAACCGGAAATTATGGCGTCCTGTGACCTGCATAACAAAGTTATAATATTGATTTTTGTACATCTACCATCTAAGTTGCAAAGAGATATATTAACATTAAAAAATCATATTTAATGCATGCTTACTAACAGGCACGCGTAAGTTAACGCTTCCAAATGCTGCATGTGTACTAACCTATTAAAATTCCAACCTAAAATTAACATTAAATTCTGCAACTTTTGTCGACCTTTCCGTAAACAGGGGTAACATTGGTAAAGGGAACCATTTTTTACATTATGGATGGTCAGCATCATACCAACCTATAACTTTATTAGTAAAGGAATTCATACCAACATATCAGAATTAAGTCAAGGAATGAACATAAAGTATTTTTATAAGATTTTTTAGTGTTGATCTGTTAACACAGTGAAAGTCCATTTTTATAAATATTTAAAAATATAAATGGTAAAACATATTTTTATAAGTATTATTTCTTGCCAGTTCGACTTTAAACATCACATATTTATTTTTAAGGATAAAATGGTTGTTGGTGTTAAAAATGTTAAGACTTTCATTTATTCCATTTTCTCCCTCTTTTCCAGGTCCCCCCCCCCCCCCCTTCTTCCAGTTTCTCCCCACCTCTCCTTTTTCCATTCTCTCACCCTCCCGCTACCTTCTCCTGACCACTGAGTCACCGTGGAAGGCTTTCGCGCGCAACAGAGCGAATGACAGGAAAAGCCGCCCGCGTGCCAATGGTTTCACACTTCTCTGTTGTAAAGCAAACGAATAAAATGTGGAAATTAAATGCGAAGGGAAATTGCCAACTTGAAGATTTTATTTAAAATGGAAAATACGAAAGATTAACAAAAAAACCTCTTTCTTTTAATGGGAAAGATAGGGAGAATTTCAGAGCCTCCTTAATTTGATGTTTTTGAAAATATTGCAACGATTTTTTTTTTTTTTTAAGAAATCCTGTGCGGGAGACTCCCTAGATTCTAAAGACTCTAGGGGTCTATGACACTTGTTGTAGTGCCGCAGAGGTGTATGAGCTTGGTCGTCGCTACAAAGCGCCAATACTCAAGCAAGACCCAGTTGCTGTAAGGCTGGATGGACCTTTGGTGACCGGTCATCGGTAAAGGTTTATGAATTTATCAACCCAGCGAAGAGCACATTCGAAATATAAATGGTATATTTTTGTGCTCCGCCGGGATCCGAATCCACAACCTTCCATTTAATAGGTATTTCAAAAAAATTAAGAACATGGGTAATTTTGAATATGGAATACAAAAATTACAAAAGATGATCGACAAGTAGACAAGAAAGAGATCGCTTGCCTGGCTTCAGAGTCCCAGGCTGGTGTAAATTATGATTATAAATATTGTTGAGTTTTGTAAACATTCTGTTCGTGAATAAAATAAAAGTGTGTAATAAAATTTGGTTGATTGTCTGTAACTCTCTGTCACCATTCCACTAGGGGTGCCCAGAGCCTCTGCAGAGCTGCCTCCATTTTTTCCTATCCTGACATACCTCTTTCAATTCATTCATATCCCTCACCTTTTTCATGCATTTTCTTCTTTTACGCTCACTTTGGATATCTCATTCTTTCACAATCTCCTCAATCTGATCACTCCATACTTTCCTCGGTCGTCCCTTTCCTCTTTTTCCTTTCACACTTTCTTTGTCTTCTTTCAAAAAAAATGTTCTCTATAATCTAAAAAATCTCATGAGAGCGGATTTAGTTTCGAAGCAGATTTTAAACAAACATCTAGTTGAAGACATGAACATCATCGTAAATATACTCAGAAATTAGCGTCCAAATAAAAAATGGAAGTACCTACTGATTAAAAGAAAAACCATGAGATTTTACTTTCAAAGTATTATATTTATTTTCCTTGACTGATAGGTTGGTGTGAGGCTGACCACCCGTGCTGTAAAAATCGGTTCACTTTTGCCAATGCCACCCCGGTTCAGGGAACGGCGGCAGGAGTTGCAAGGTTTATGTCCATGTGAAGTTTTTTTTATTTGTATACACACATGCAGAATGTGTAGGCGCGAACCTACATGTGCCTGTCTGTAGGCATGCATTTCATATGAGCCTTAAATGTTCACATATCTTTGCAACTTAGATTATAGATTATAGATAGATTAATAGGTTAGAAAACAAAAAGCTTCCGCATGACACGAAAAAACCTTTCTGGGACAACGTAGTAAAAAGTTGCAATGTATGTGTAGCTTAGTTGCTTCTGCGTTGCGTTGCGATAATAGTTGACCTGAAATCGCTGATAAATGCGGAAGAGCATTTGTTTTTGTTTTAAAGATGTTTAGGTTTAATTAAAATATTGCAATATATTTTAAGTCTTATAACCAGAATTCCAATCTATGTTTCTACTAAACGAACCGCGCCAACAACAATACGGGGAAAGTCTTTATAAAATCTCCCACTAAGAATTCCGATATATAAATAATGTAACATAGAAGCAAAGACGGCAATCTAAGATATTCTTCCAATTGAGTTAAGCACATAGAAATGATGAGAAAATTGTTTCTAGTAATTCTGAATACTTATTTCACTTTATAAAAACATCATAGATTGCCGCGTTTGTTTATACACGTCAAGTACTTGTAACACAATAATAACTGTCACATATAAGCAAAGACGGCAATCTAGGTTTTTATTCTATACGAGTTAAATATATGGAAATGATGAGAAAATCATTTTCAGTACTTATGTATATTTAATAAATTTTCTAAGAAATCATAGATTACCGCTTTTGTTTCTACACGAGTATTTGTAACACAATAATAATGCTCAAATAGAAGCAAAGACGGCATTCTAGGTTTATCTTCTAAATGAGTTAAATATATACAAATTATGAGAAAATGATTTCCAGTATTTCTGTATATTTATTTAATTTGCTTAAGAACCCTAGATTGCCGTGTTTGTTTCTACTTAAGTATTTGTAACACATAGAAGCAAAGACAGCAATCTAGAATTTTCTTCCAAATAAGTTAAATATATGGAAATGATAGCCAGTATTTCTGTATATTTATTTCACATTCTAAAAAAATCCTACAATGCCGAATTTGTTTCTATTTTAAAGTATTTCTCATCTTTTCTCTGATGCATAAATAGAAAATCTACGCAGGAAACAAGCTGAGGGAATGAGAGAAAGGTGTCACCGAAGAAAATAAAATATAAAAGAGTGTGTGTGTGTTTCTTGAATAGTCATTATGTTAACATGACAGGCGGACAGATATTTCAAGAAAAGGCGGCCGGAGCAGAGTAGTGAGTTTCCACAGCATATGGTGACGAATCCTGCTAACGAGATTTCTCATTTTAATTGGAAATGCATTCCAATAGCGACGTATGTGAGTTTATTTTTCAGAGGCTATATCATCTAAGTTGAAAAGAAATGTTAACATCTAAGATTCATTTTTAAAATATGCCCACAAACAGGCACGTGTAACAGGACGCGCTTACATATGCTGCTTGAGTATTTACAGAATATAAGCCCTGCAACTTTTACGGACTTTTCCTGAAAGAGGCGAACCTGATATTGGCAAAGTGAAACATTTTTAACAGTGGTCAAAAAAGAGGCAATGTGATAATATTCTATAATCTAAGTTGCAAAGATGTATAAACAATAAAAAGCTTGATAGGTAGCGAGCTTGCATTCAATGCCGAGAGCTCGAGTTCGAACCCCACCGAGGATGTCAGAAATGGTGCCCTATTTTGGTGGTTATTTCAAATCCAAAATAAAATACAGGCGAAGTTAACTCAGCCTACACAAAAAAAAAGAGTACTAGCCCCTCGGGAGCTGGAAAACTGGGTACTTTTTAACTTTATAAAACTAAAAACAAATGACAAAAAGGTGATGTGTGCTTAGTTGCGGTTAAGAAGAATAAAAATATCTAATGTACATTTGGTATTTTTTAACATAAAATAAAGACTTTAAAAATATATAAAAACAAGAGTGAACAAATAATCTGTAACCTGTACAAAACAAAGCTTTTTTGACAAGTCGAAAAAAATCTCTGTCAAAATCACAAAAAAAAAACAAAAAAAAAAATGAATCACGGTACAAAAGATAAATTAAAAGTAAACATTTCACAGGGCCATGGGCGGGGGGAGGTGTTGGTATATATTTTTCTGTGTTTATTTGAATAAATATTTTTTAATCGTTTGGTCAAATTAAAAGCGAATTGCTTTCACTTTTGTATGGGCGGGGATCAGTCCGCGCCTGGGGCGTAACAAAAATAAAAGCAGTGACGTGGCTGACGCGCGAGCGGCCATTGTGAGAGCTGTGTCTGTGCTTTTGTGTTCATTTCATTTGTATTTTTTTTTCACAGCTTCATCTTTGTAACAATGCGGCGGACTGTGGTGCCTGCTAGATGGTAACGCGTGCGTGGCATTTTTGCGTGTATTAAAAAGACAAACAAACTCTCACACAGGACGGGAATAACGAATTGAAGCGTTCGAGATGTCTGTCTACCAAAAAACGCTTCGGCTGGAAGTCTCATCACCACGGTAATTCTTACATACCAAATATCGGTAATATTTGTATGAAGACTAATCAGCTGTTTACTTACGGCTATCTTGGATTGATAGGTTTTCATACAAATATTACCGATTTTCAGTTGGTAAGAATTACCGTGATGATGAGACTTCCAGCCCAAATCTCTTGGCGTGATTGTGTCACCAATGAAGACGTCCTCCGACGTATGCGCACCAGAAAAAGCTGATGTACATCGGTCACATTTTGAGAATTGAAAAGTACCGTCTCCTTTATCTTATCATACAGGGTAAGATTGAGGGGAGAAGATCTCAGCGACGCCGAGAACCCATTCAGGCAATTTTAGAAGTTAGATATCACATGAACATAAGCTTTGCAACTCCTGCCGCCTTACCCTAAACATGGAGGATTTGGCAAAAGTAAACCAAGGTTTTGACGACATGAAGGTCAGGCTTGTACTAACTAAAGGAACACTTCAGGGTTACATTATAGAAATGAACAACTTATAAAGTGAAAAAGAAATAAACTGGAGTTTGGCATTGAAATTAATAATATTTTTTTCTTAATCTAAGAGGTTTTTTTTATTAATTTTGTATCTGATTAGAATTCTTAGTATGTTTTGGCTACTCTCTTTTAAAATGCAAAAATGACACACATGAATGACCATTTGCAAGACATTCAACATTCACGCACGTTGATTTACAGACGTTTGTTATGTTAACCGTTGCGAAATTCAAATAAAACACATACACGCGAGCAAAATTAAAATACAAGAGATGATGTTTTGTGAAAATAAGATCATTTATTTATTGTGAAATACAAACATGTTTTTGTATTTTTTTTTGTCTTGCCATTGTTATGCAACGGTTAGCTTTACGATGCCATGTCAACACCACGCAGTTTTGAATGAAAAATGATAGTTTAATAAAACATGAAAATAATATTCATGAATATTTTTTCTTTACAGAACTATAACTTTGGAAAAATGGGACAGACGACCGTGTCGAAAATGAGAACCAATCTGATAATAATTTAAAGAAAATATATTATTTTTTAAATAATATACTTGTACTGTAAAGGATTGATTATTTTTGACCGGTGCGTAGTTCAGTGGTAACATCTCGGACTCGAGAATAGAAGGTTGTGGGTTCGAATCCCGGCGGAGCACAAAAAATATACCATTTATATTTTCAAATTTGCTCTTCGCTGGGTTGAACAGTTCATAAACGTTTACCAATGACCGGTCATCAAAAGGTCCATCCGGCCTTACTACAACTGGGTCTTGCTTGAGAATTGGCGCCTTGTAGCGACGACGACCAAGCTCGTAAAAAATGTCGATAGCTCAATTGATAGAATGCTTGCATTCCATGCCGAGAGCAAGAGTTCGATCCCAAGGTTCAGCCTACACTAGAAATGAGAACCAGTCCTCCCCCCCCCCCCCCTGGGAGCTGGGTTTGGCATTAAAATATAATGCGTTTAATTATATTATATTCACTGTGTTCGTTAAATTCTTTTCGCCTAGCAAAGATTAGTAATTTCAAAACAGAAGTAATCTAAAATCATATCTCGTTTAATTTTTATTAGATTTTATACGACCTTTAATTAATTTTATAGACGTAGCAACATAAGTAGATTCGCGTAGTACTTACATACATGGTAAAAGCGTACAGCATGCAATGTTTTCCTTCACGTAGGGTCTTAAGAACATTATTTCCAAAATAAACTCAGGGGGTATCAAAGCAAAACATTGCATCAATTTTGTAAGGAAAATTGGAAGAGCTTAAAGAAAATTAGCTTCTCAGTGTAAACGCGCTTACAACGAACACTGTTCTCCAAAGTACTATGATAAAATCTCACCCAGTACTCCAAGAAGGGTGTTGGGGTAATTTCACATATTTTTATTTATGTTTATTTATATTTTTATTTATATATAAAATGATTATCTGGCAT
Source organism: Agapetus fuscipes (assembly GCA_951799405.1). Classification (NCBI taxonomy): domain Eukaryota; kingdom Metazoa; phylum Arthropoda; class Insecta; order Trichoptera; family Glossosomatidae; genus Agapetus; species Agapetus fuscipes. The sequence continues at coordinate 10,632,392 of OX637355.1, read as the reverse complement.
AAAATAAATATCTGGCTTAGTTTTTTTAATTATAGCTCATTAAAATATGTTTTTGCCAATTTTTTTTAGGTGGACATGACGTCGATGGATCTTCGGAGTGTACCGACGGGCCCCGGTAGTCATTCGGATCCATCTACGTCATGTTGAAGTCACAGCGTGGCTAGCAGGCCGCGCTGCGTTTTGGCGGGACTCAAATTTTTGGCATTTAAGTTTTTTAACTTGTCAAGATATCTTAATTTGAACTACTTAAAAATAATGGTTGTGATCCTTGAAATGTACTCTATACAACCATAGTATTTTTAACCGTTTTCTCCACCACTGCTATTACCCTAACTGGGGGATTTCCACAAATAAACAAAGTACATACTATATAACTTATCTAAACAACATTTTCGATACAAGCTCCTACACAATAACTGCTCCTCCCATCACCTGAATGTGTTGTAAGTTATTATCTTATTCGGTATTTTCTTTCCCTAATAGGTTGGTATGAGGCTGACTCTTATGCTGTAAAAACTTAGCTCACTTTTGCCAATGTCATCCGGTTTCTGGGAAAAGCGTCAGGAGTTGCAAGATTTGTGTGCAAATGAGATTTGGTTTATTTTGTAAGTACACATTGAACATGTGTCCGCTGTGGGCGTAGATTGATATATAAGCTTTTAATGCCAATTTATCTTTGCCACTTAGATTATTATTATTATTTTATAGTCAGGTACTATAACTAATATCCAATGTTGCCAACGATTAAAAAATCATTGAAAAGTAAATCATGGTTTTCTAACAGACCGTGTTCATTGATTTAATTAATTACATTTTCACAAGCCTCTTTAGTATGAAATAATATTCTATGTACTCGTACTTATTAAACTTGAAAATGCTTTTTATACCTTGTTCATCCTCCATAATATTTATTCATAATTTAATGCTCAATGTCACCCTTTAGGCAAGGTCGGCAAAAGTTGCAGGGTTTATGTACATTTGAGGTTTGTATTTTAATTTGTAAGTACAAATGCAGCATTTAGCGCAAACTCACACGTGTCTGTTTGTGTGCATGCATTTAATATGAATTTTGAATGTTAGTTTATCTTTGCAATTTAGATTATAGATGCCTAATATACAATGTTGACATGGTTTTCTGACAGTGCGTGTTCCGTGAATTATTTTTTCTACTCCCATTTGGTAATTTACTAATTACAAAACGGCTAACGCAATCACAATGCCATACATTTCTACACCCGTTGCATAATGTTACATTATGCAACCGGTAACCGTGTTAAAATGAGCATGTGCGCATGCGCATTGTCAGAATTGGAACCATTTTTTAATTTCAAATGTCAACCTTGTATGGGGGTATGAAGACCTGTCAATCCAAGATGGCCGCAAGCGATCAGCTGATTAGGCTTCATACAATATTAGTGATATTCGGTAGGTAGGAATTACCGTGGTGATGAGACTTTCAGCCCTGTTTAGATGAAAATAAATTAGTATATTTTATGTGAAGAGTCAAATAAAAATGGTTAATAGTGCTAAAATTTATCGAATTTATTTATCGGATTGCTCCAAATAAAGCTTTCCTTTTTTCAATGGAAAATAAAAGGCTTGAAAGGAAAACAATACAAAAAATTTCACCGCAAAAAATAAACAAACTCAAAAAGTTACCTGGTTAATAGGTGAGTATGAGGTTGATCACCTATGCTGTACAAATTTGGTTCACCTGCCAATACAACTGCAGGGCATATGTTTATTTGAGTTTTGGGTTTGAATGTTTAAGCTTATATGCAGAATGTAAAAGCGCGACCTTATACATATGTGTCGGCTTGTGGGCATGAATTCAATATGAAACCTAAATATAATTTATTTTTACAACTTAGGTTAGATTAGATATTCGAAGGGAATGATAAATCACACGTTTTGACAAAGGTAAGGTTTTAATTACTTCAAATGGACGAGTACATTATAATGACTATTATTCACTATTTTGTTAATTCTCTCATGGTCGTAGAAAAAGTATTGTATGCCACTGCACGTAATTAGTCTTTGTAACACTCGTGCTTTCTATTGTGCCATTCGGCTGCGCCTCATGGCACAAACTAGCACTCGTGTTAAAAAGACTATCATTACTTGGCAGTGGCATAAATAACTATTTTAGCCTTCTCACAAGCCTCTTTAGAATGAAAAATACTATGTACTTATTTTATATAAATACTTTATTTAATACCACTTTTACCCTACATAAAATTCAAACAACTCCTCTCAGAAACGCGTTACGCATCGCCAGAAATAGCTCTCGCTAATTGTGCTTGTTATGGCGTATTTACCCATCCGTGTAGACGCGGAATTAAAACGCTCCTGCCGAATTATAATCCAAACACGTCGCGGATTGTCTTAAACGGTTCGTTAAACTCGCCGGCTTCCTACTTCCTCCAGGCGCGAGGCGTGCCCCCGCGCAAGACACCGCCGCGCCGGGTGGTAAAGACTTGCCTGATTAGCAGCCAGAACGGATGAGTGCTCAGAATGCGCGTTGCATTGAAGATTATGGTGTGAAAAAGAATCCCACCAAAAATGGACAGTACTGTTACGGTTCGAAAACCCGTTACATGAGGTGCTACAGGATATTTACCATCTGCAGAGGGCCGAGAATCGTACTCTTATAGTTTTTATATCTGGCTAGCCACGCCATTCTCCTACAGGATCCAAGCGGAACCTATTTATTTACACAGGTAAGCTACTGTCAAAAATGAGTGTCTGTGTGTTTCTACTTGCGTGAATGTGTCTGTGTCTCTAGATGTAGGTGTTTAAAGAATTATACTTGTATTTGTTCGATGATTTGTGCGAATCTTCTAAATAAGAATATTCTAGCGTGTTCTCGAGTGTGTAAGCGGAACATATTTATTTACACAGGTAAGCTTCTGTTAAGAATGTGTATATGTGTGCTTTTACTTGTGTGAACGTGTACGCGTCTCTAGATGTAGGTATCTGGATGGTTGTACTAGTGTTCGCTCAAAGTTTTTAATTAAAAATATTCCAGCGTGGTCTGGTGTATGCCAGAGTAACTCTTATGCACCTACAAATAGAGATCGCGATGCTTTGAAGGCAAACTCGTATAAGAAGAGCCGAGCTGACCAGTACAAATGTTAACTGTGAAGCAAATGTGCGTGAATCCTAAAATAAATTGAAGAAGGTTAATATTTGTTAGTTTTTGGTGGTTCACACTGAAAAAAGTCCATTGTATTTATTTAAAAAACACACACACGGTTTTAATTCAATATTTTTTATTTTAATATTTTATGCTCGTATATTTTCGCCTTAAAAAGCATCATCAAGAGCAGTGACAAAAAAAAAAAAATAATAATAATCAAAGGTTTATTGAATTGAGCCTGAGTAAATTGTAACAATGTTAAACTACCGAAGCAATAACTAAAACAGTAATTATGTAGCATTACATCGTACAATGCCATACATACCTTGTAACATTCTTGTGAAAGGTCCTCCGAGGGTATGAGGCTGTTTATCAATTCCTGACAATATTGTAAACCATCCCAATATGTATCGGACTCTGCTTAACCCTACGATGTACAAGCGTATAACAACCAAAGTTTGGTTAAAACTTTCTTGCATTTTATACAGTAGTACCTTCAAGGATATTTATGAACGTAATCGAATTAAGAGACAGGACTACTAACACAAACAATAAATGACTATGAGTTTGGCTACATTTCCGTGACAAAAAACTCTACACAACCATCTTGATCGTACAATAACTTTCGGTATATTGACTGTGACTTTTTAAAAAATATATAAAATAAAACCACTAGTAAAACAGCACAGCTATCTTTACGTTGAACAATTAAATGTGTGATTCTACAAGATGGCGCCGATAGTTTCAATTTTATTGATCTTCAATACATGTGCATCTGCGTGAAGTAAGGATTCCAAAATCTTTGTGTTATTTAGAACAGAAAAGCATTTTATTAGAAACCGTCAGAATGTGTAAATAAAAAAAAAAATTTTTTAGGAGAATGTACAGTTAAATTGTGCTCATTTACAAGTTTTTTTTGTCATTTTGGGACGTACAATGTACATATTATAAATGATTTGTCAAAAAATCATTCTATCGTTATTAAAACAGTTAAATACCAACAATTTCTTTAAGGGTTTGTGTATTGACATTGTGAAGATTAATTTTAAATTAAAAATGTAAACAAAGGAAGTTAATCAACTAGCGAAGAGAAACTTTGTGTTTCATCTGTACATTATTAAAAAAAACTTTTTAGGTTGGGTTTTTTTAGACTACTATGTATAAAACAGTGTTAAACTTAAATAATCTCAACCACAAGTCATTTTGTGTGTATTGTATTTTCCACGTTGGTTTTGTGAAACCTTTGCAAAGATTTCATTTTATCTAAGTACCAAAATATGACATTTAATTCCTCCAAAATTAATAGCGTTTTGTTCAAATCTATTCTTAAAAATTTCATAAAAATCTTAAATTATCACCAATATGCTTAAAATTAATTCTTAAACCTTTCTGCAACTAAAAGATGAATCCACTGTAACATCCTTCAGGGTGAGATGCCAAAAAAAAAAAGTACACAAATACACACAATTTTAGGAGCCAATCTGTGCACACCTGCCTGAACATGCTAGGGTTAATTCAATGCCCGAAGTTTCCATACATCCGTAATATAATAACCATGGTATGGGTAAACGAAACTTGCAAAGTGCTGCTATGGTATACAATATAGTACAATGTGTTAGTTGGAAGCTTGTCTTGTGTGGAGAAACCTCCGAGTATTTGTTGATGTAATGTATGCGTTCCCATTAAGGAAACCCGATGAAATGTGCAGTCGAAGTTTCTCTAAACTTGTAACGTGTTCAGTTTCAAGGTATTTTGATTGATTTTCGATCAAAAGGTACACAAAATGATAGTTTTTTACGAGTAAAAATTTTGCGTTTATTTTGTAGGATGGTCCGGTCGATAACTCAGTTGGTAGAGTGCTTGCATTTCATAAGTGAGCTCGGGTTAAAATCCTACTGTGGCGAGGGTGTCAAAAATGATTTCCCATTTCAGTGTTTATCTCAAAACCCAAAATAAAATACCGGCAAGGTTTACTCAGCCTTCACAATAAATAAGTACCGGCCCCTCTTCAACTGAAACCCCTACTTCAACTGAAGTGGATGGCGTAAGGCCGGGCCCCTTACCTGTAATAATAAAAAGGTTCCACTCACCACATGCGACCCCTTCAGAGATAATGCGGCAAGAAATTACACTATATGTGTAGCTTAGTTGCGGGAGCATATTTGAAAAAGGTATTTCTTTGTGCTCCGTCGGGATTCAATCCCGCAACCTTCCATTTAAGATTCCGAAGTGTTGCCACTAGAAAACAGACCGGTCAGACACTTTAGTTGAAGTGGGGATTTCCCAGATTTCTAGGAGAGTCTTTCACATTTCTTGCGAAGGCTGCGAAAGGGATGCTGGTAGGTTTGAAATAAGCGCCGAAACGGGAAATCATTTTTGACACCTTCGTTGGGGATTGAACACTCCTCTCGGTCTTTGGTAAAGATATTTGAATTTTCCAACTCAGCGACGAGCATTATTGATTCGATGAATCGAGCATACGTACCAGAAAATATTTAAGTACAGCTTTTTTCCATACAATATAATTACACAATATTATGAAAGAGGATGTGAAAGTTAAAGTACAAAAGAATGTGATGAGATGGTTTGGGCATGTGGAAAGAATGAATGATGATAGACTGACAAAGTATGTATACAAAGAAAGTGTGAAAGGAAAAAGAGGTAAAGGACGACTGAGAAAAGTATAGAGTGTACAGATTGAGGAGATTGTGAAAGAATGGGATATACAAAGTGAGCGTAAAAGAAGAAAATGCATGAAAAAGGTGATGGATATGAAGGAATTGAAAGAGGTATGTCAGGATAGGAAAAAATGGAGGCAACTCTGCAGAGGCTCTGGCCACCCCTAGCGGAATGGTGACAGAGTTACAGTTACAGTATATTGGTTTTCTCACCGTGCCGTGTTAATCAGTAGATTGCTCAGAGCTGCATGCTGCGAGGTCAGAATAGACCACCAAACGAAAGGATTTGGGCATTTCTGGAACAATCAAAAACACAAATTTATGAAACAAAGAAAGTTACACAAAAAGTCAACAATTTTAATAACTACACAGTTAGGTAATTAAACTTTACGGATATTAGACGAACCGTTATGGGAGAACTTACAGCACTCTCGACGTTTCGTTAGCGGCGTAGCCAACGTCTTTAAAGGACACTCTCTCTCTGTACGACGACTGAGGATGCTCAAATTCAAGAGAGAGGTGAAGAACTAGGAGGTAAGATAGATGGGGTGTCTCCTGAATACGTTTAATCGTTGCCGGTTTTTAATTTTCAGTTGGAAATAAATACCGAAATGGGAAATCATTTGGGACACCTTTGGTGGGATTCGAATTTCGAAAAAGAGTTCTCGGCATGGAATCCAAGTACTCTACAAGCTGAGCTATCAAAATGTCATTTTGATGGCTTGGTCGTCACTACAAGGCGCCAATTCTTAAGCATGACCCAGTTGCTACAAATCTGGATGGACCTTTTGTGATCAGTCAATGGCAAGGCAATGAATTTTTCAACCCAGCGACGAGCATTTTTGAAAACGTAAATATTGTTTTGTGCTCTGCCGAGGATGGAACTCACCACCTTCTGTTTACGAGTCCGAAGCGTTGTCACTAGACTAAGAACCGGGTACACAAAAACACAGTGCTCACCGAATGGCCCATCATAAAATAATTTGATATGAGATGTGTCTTTTATTTTTTAAGTATGTTCAAAGCTACATTTTTTTGTTCATGTAAATTTCGTCCCACAGTGCTTTTTTGGCTTATGTGTATATTTTTTTAAAGATGACCTTTAAATGAAATTGTCTTAAAAATCACATTCTACACAATCTGAGCTAAGAAAAAAACGTACATCACCTTAATGTGAGAGTTGCTTTTAATATTTTTTAAATCAATTTCATAAGACACATTGGTCCAGTACGCATATAAATATTGCTCATGTTAAATTACCCCAGCTGAAGATAAGACAAACAAGCACTAAGGTAACGATATTTTATGCAGACAATAGATGAGGACCGGTCCGTAGCTCAGTGGTAACACTGCGGACTCTGAATGGGAAGGTTGTGGGTTCGAATCCCGACGAAGCACAATAAATATACCATTTATATTTTCAAATTTGCTCTTCGCTGGGGTTGAAAAATTCATAAACCTTTACCAATGACCGGTCACTAAAGGTCCATCCAGCCTTACAGCAACTGGGTCTTGCTTGAGTATTGGCGCTTTGTAGCGACGACCAAGCTCGTACACCTCTGCGGCACTAGAACAAGTGTCATATACCCCTAGAGTCTCTAGAATCTACGGAGTCTCCCGCACTAAAAGAGGAGGAAGTCATGTTGTATATTTTTGTCCTTCCAGTTTGTATGGCATGTCCAACCGATTACCGTCTCCGTTCTACGGTCGACTTAACCTGTGCTCTGTCCTCATACCCCGAGAATAAAACAAATTTAAACTCATACAAAGCGCTTCATAAAAAATCTGTTAAAACTAAAACCGCGCCAGTAGTGAGCGTTTCAGTTTCAATACATTTCTTTGGTAAGCGCTTCTCGTAAAGTTTTATACTCGGGGTACTGGTCGACTCCACAGACCGTCTCCAGTTTTGGTCTTCAAAGACTCCAAACCAAATTGTTTGCGGAGTCGCTATAATTTAAATTCATCACGCTCTGCCGTTCATCTCTATGTTTATTTTCTTAAACCGTGCCTGCGTAGCAATGAGCAAAAATGTATGGAAAATAAAACAGCGCCTCTGATGGGCGTTTTAGTTTTGGTATATTCTGGGATAAACTCTATGTTTTAGTTTGAATGTTTTTTTACTAGGGATGGGAACAGTTTTATTTATGTAATTAAAGTAGCAGGAGAGTTTATTATTTTATTAGAGGAATTGTTGCGCTTAAAATTTTAATACATTTATTTTACGGCGCCATCTTGAAAAGTGGAAGTGTGACGTCATCGTTATTTTATGCTCATTAAAATTTTGTAGAGTTAATTAATTACGAGAAGTGATACATAAAAACGGATGTTATTATTTGCAGTCTCAATGATTTCCCGTTTCAAAACAAACCAGTATTACTCAGACTTCACAAGAAATAAATATCAGACCCCCTCGGAAGCTGGGAAACCCGCTCTTCAACTGAATGGTTTGGTGTAAGGCCGACCCCCTTATCTGTAAAAATACGAAGGATCCACTCGCCACATGCGACGCAGAACACGGTAAGAAGTTACACTATATATGCAGCTTAGCCACGTTTCAGTAGATTGCCTCATACGTAGTCAAAATAAATTTGACCTATTTTTAAACATTCATAATTGCTCCTTGACTGATAGGTTGGTATGAGGCTGAACCTCCGTGCTGTAAAAATTGTTTCACTTTTACCAATGCCCCTCGGTTTCAGGGAAAGGCGGCAGGAATTGCAAGGTTTATGTTCTTGTGAAGTTTTGGTTATTCGTATGCACGCATGCAGAATGTGTAGGCGCGAACCTGCATGTGCCTGTTTGTGGGCATGCATTTAATATGAGCCTTAATCTAATCTTATCTTATCTAAGTTGCAAAGATATGTTACATTGGAGATACACATTACATACATTCCCACAACCAGACGCGCACAAGTTCGCGCTTGCACATGCCTCATGTGAACCTACAACATAAAAAAAAAACAAATCTCAAATGGACAAACACCCTGCAACTCTTGCCGTCCTTCCCTGAAACAGGGGTGACATTGGCAAAGTGAACCATTTTTACAGCATGGGTGGTCAGCCGCATACCAACCTATAAGTCAAGGAACAAATGTAAACAAAACTTTGCAGCTTAGATTGTGGATTCAACGATAAGTCTTTTCGCGTTTTTCTTATGCAACCGTAAATTCCATTAAACGTCTCTGCAATAATGGCGCAACATTGCAAAAGTTAAGCTCTTGCCAATCTCGCGCAGATGGTCCTCGACTAAATTTATTGCCGCCTTTCAACGGTCACCCCTTAGCGTCTGCCAACGCTGTCTATAAGAAGTCTCGATAGTTCTAAAGTAACACTGTTACTGGACTTTAAAGTGGCGCTACCTACCTGTTAGAAAACAATTTATAGAAGGATCTGTGATTAAAAGTTTGCGGAGAGGTTTTAACTTGATTGGAATAATTTTGAGACTCCAAAAGTAATGAATTTTGAAAGATTCAATGCTTTTATTAAGAAAACATTTAAGGCTTTTTACGCACTAGCGGTTAACCGTGTTTTTTATTCATATTTTTTTATAGTTGGTATGAAACCGATTGTTATCTTTTATCTATAATCTAAGTTGAAAAGATGTATTACATTCGAGATGAAAATGAAAATGAATGATGCATTTCCACAAGCAGACACGTAAAGTTCGCGCTTAAACACGCCGCATTGTGGACTTAGAATACAAAAACCCAATCTCAATGAACACAAGCACTGCAACTCTTGCCGACCTTCCCTGACACAGGAGTGACATTGGCAAAGTGAACCATCGGCAGAGTAACTGTTCACAAAATTTCAATGGCGACGGTTGTAAGAACGGCGAAAGATTTTTTTGTTCATCATTTGATCATTTACTTGTTCCCAACTGATTCTAAGAGTCGCTTGCACGAAACTCCGATTAGATAAAAATCTAAATTAAAAGTTATTTCTACCAACAAATAAAAAATTCGGTTGTATGTACGTAAATCAGCTGATGTACATCATCTTTTTAGTTAAAATTCCATCATATCATTACCCACTTCCATGAAATACTTAACCGAGGTCCTTACCAGAATTAAGCTATCAAATATTGATTAGAGGTGTGTGCAACATTCCCTAAAGTTTTAATCTGTATATATACAAGATAAAAAAGAAAAACAACTTTGTTTACGATTTCTTTGAGCTGTTTTTATTTCTGTTATCTTTTAAGATGAACAAAGTTAACGCCTCTGCAATCAATAAAATTGTTTATATTATACATCTTAAATGCATTTTTTTAAACATTACAGCCTCTTGATGCAATAAAGCATCCCTGCATAGCCGGCAGTCAGCGGAGCGCAAATCGAATCAGCTCCAGGTTTGTCGCGGCTCGCAGTTTGCATCTATTGTCTCTATAAATAAACCAGCGAGTGGCATTATGTCGTGCCGGTACAGAATTAGAGCAGCACAAGCCGACGCCCCTCAAAGTAAACGTCGAAAGCATCGGAGAGCTTTCAAGCATTGACTTGAAGCGATGCTTTCATTTTGTCTGGATGTAAAACTAGCACCAAGAAAAAAGTAATAGTTCTATTTTTAATATCCAAGAAATTCGAAACCTAATAATTTCTCCAATAATCTAAATTTAAACCTAAATTGCTAAGCTATGTATCATTTGAGGTTCATTTTAAATGCATTCCCACAAGCAGACACGCATAATTTCGCGCTTACAATTAGAATTGGCCTTTTCTTTAGAGATACCCAAGCTTTCAGGGCTCTAGAGGTGTAACTTACACAAAATATCGCTCGCCAAATAAAGCATCTTAATATTTTATAAAAAAAAATTACAAAGAACACCATTAACCCCATTAACCGAAAAGACATTGTGTTTTGTATTTCATGTTTCTTTAGAGCTTGTTTTTTCTTATCAGAGGTTATTTTGGATGAGCAATGTTTGTATATTATGTACCTACTGAACCAATGTGTCTTGAGAATGCTAAAAAAAAATTTAAATACTAAAAAAACCCTCAATCTATCGTGTTGTACGTTTTATTCATAGCTCAGATTGTGTAGATGTATGTGATTTTTAAGACAATTTTGTTAAAAGGTCATCTTTGAATTAAATAAACCACCTAGTCCTAAATGGATGTTTACTCAAATTTCGAGTAAATTCTGGTGCACCGTTTATTTGTCACCAGGTTTATAGCTCTCTTCTTGTATGTAGACTATCGAGCACCTACTGGCGGTAAAATAAGCAAATGTTTTCTAAATATTTGGTCTAATTGAGCGCGACTGGAAGTTGACACGAGTCCCATATAAAAGCACATACTTCCACCTCAAGTATGCAATTAAACTTTAAAGTAATCAAAGCGTTTTCATCGATAGTTTTTGTTTATTTTCTTTAAACCCAAACTTATGAACTGATGATGATGATGATGATGATGATTTGGATAGCACCGTTTCGTGACTGCTGTCACTGCAAGGGCGCTTTCAGGCTTGACGCGGCGGTGAAGAAATGGGTCTTCATTTCCTTCTTGAAGCTCTCGATCCCTTCCTTGGCGCGCACTTCAGGAGGCAGCTGGTTTCAAGTGGACGGTCCCGCGACGGCGAAAGCGCGGTCTCCGAACACTGTACTCCTTTTTCATTTCTGGGATCCTCAACCAGTGGAGCTTCTGCAGGAGTGGGGGGTAATATGGCAGTATCTCTGAACATAAATCTGAATAAAATTCTGAATAGTGCTAAGTTTATTAGCATCTTTGATCTTCACGTTTAGGTTCTTATAAGGTAGACATCTTATTGTATAATATAATTTTGACTTTAAATTTGTATAAAAAGAAAATATCATGATTCAATTTGAGTCATTCTAGAAAAGCAATAAAAAAAATTGGAATGCAGTATTTCAAAGCAAATATTTTAGGTTGAAGCTGTTACTATTACTTCATCCTGCCGCCGTTCACTCTAAGGGTAGCCGGTAACTCCGCAAATGCATCTCCACTTTTTCTGTATTTGCATATCTCTGTCATCTCTTTAAAGTTTTGTGTGAGCCTGACCCCCCTTGCTGTAAAAACTTGGCTCACTTTTGCAAATTCACTTGAGTGCGTCAGGAGTTGCAAAGTTTATGTTGATGTGAGGTTTAGTTTATTTTGTATGTACACATGCAGCATGTGTAAGCGTGAACTCACATGTGCCTGCTTACGGGTATGCATTAAATATGAGCCTTAAATGTTAATAAATCATATCACATACAATCTTTCCAACTTAAATTATTGATAAAAAAAAACCTGAAAATTGTAGGTATAAGGTTTTTTAGAATCCAAAAAATGAAACAAAATACCTCAAAAGCTGATCCCAATATAATTAATGTTGACTCTCCTTTAAAATGAAAAAAAAAAAAAAAGCTGACTCAGATCTGGTTGGAGTAAAGATGAAACTGCACTTCGTAATTCGCAAGACAGAGAGGGAGCTGCAAAAAATGAGCAATTTACATCTCAGATGGTAATAGGAGTTTCATGAATTATGTTTCAGCACACCGCGATGAAAAAAGTGCTACGTAGTGCTGAAAACTCAATTATCTCCGAAGTTTCCTATGCAGGGGATTTCCTACGGACACAACGTACCTTTGTTGGCATGAAGAAAATCTTATAATTGGACAAGGAGTTGTGTTCTCTTGATTGAATGTTTTACTGGAAAAAAATGAGTTGTTTCATGAAAAACGGCACATTTTAAATAGGATTAAAATTTGATATATATTGGTACTGTATGTGCACTTACAAAATTAAGACCCAAATTAAAAATAAAAATTAACCTAGACGCTACAATTTTGGCCGTAGGGTTTATGTTTGAAACAGTAGTGACATTGGCCAATTGTCAGCCTCAGCCTCATACCAACCAAGTGCTCCCGAGGAATAATCTAAAATATAAACAAAGATATACTATTGAGAAGCCCAAAACGTTTAATAGTAAATAATAATATTAGTCTGATTTATTTAGTGAGCGCTGTTTTTTGTGTGAACCACACCTCAAGAGTCCTCTGCAATCTTAGTCGTCTCTATAGAAAGCGCGTCAATTCTTAAGCAAGACCCAATTGGTGTTATACCGGATAGACCTCTGGTAACCGGTCTTTAACAAAGGCAGATTTATTCAACCCAGCGAAGAGCAAATTTGAAAAAAATATTCAAAATGTTTCGTGCTACGCCAGGATTCGAATCCACTAGCTTTCAATCACGAGTCTGAAGTGTTAACCACTAGACTACGTACCAGTCTACCTTTTAAGTGCGACCAGACACTGTCTCTTATATTTTCCATTATTGATTTCATTTCACATTATTCTTGTATTTTCTCTGATTTATCCTAGAACACGTTCAATATCTACAGGTTGTCCCTAATGCCCTCCCGGCATGTAACGTAACTGCCGCATCCATCAGAGAAGTATTAAAATACATGCACGGAGTCACTAGTGCGGATAACTCAGGAGCACTACCCGATTTACGAATAAAATATTGTTTTGATGTATAATTTTAAGTACTGGTGTGTTTTTAGGGTTCAAAAGTCTTTAAATTAACAAAACTGGTCTTCTTTCATGGATATTTATTTTACACTTAGATTTATTTAACAATTTATATTTATTTTAGTTTACAATTTTGAAGGAATTCAAAAACACTGTTTATTTTCACACAAATATGTGAAAATAAACAGTGTTTTTGAATTCCTTCAAAATTGTAAACTAAAACAGTATGAATTTTCACAGTGTTAATACACAAACAATACAAAATATATTTATATTTATTTTTAACAATTCACATTTATGGTTTAGCACTTTACATTTACTTCACGGTTGGTCTTCACTTACAATGTCTTTCTTGTTCGAAAGCAGAGCGACGTATATTAACTGACTCACCTGTAGGTGACTTGCGCCTTATATACTCCTAAAGACAGTAGTCTCTCGAGGACAATTTGCTAGAACCCTCTCAAAAACTCCAAAAGCTTCGAGTAGATACAAAGTGATTATGATTTCTAGTTACTTCGAGTACATAATTTAGATGATTTCTTTAACCTAGGTACCTATAATAATTATTCCTACTTATATACATTCTTATCAGCTACAAACGATGTACCTACCTAGGTACCTATCTAAATATTTATATGAATCTGATATTTACATAACAGTACATAAATTTAAAATATAATTTTGTCATTAGAATAAGCTGTTATTTATTTATGTTAATTCATTGATATATAGGTTGGTATGGGGCTGACTAACGGCGCGGCGGTAGGATTTTGTACAGTACAGTATATAAATCTGATAAATAATATTGTCATTATACATAATTAGTTATTCACTAGGTATATAATAAATATATGTGGTTAGCGAAAACACTGGAATTTTAGGTGCATGTGATTGCTAGAAAGAACTAGACCACGCAAAATCAATCCTTCTGGTAGATCACATAGCCTATATAAAAGGAGGCGTTTTGCGTGGCAAGTCATAGAGAAAGTATGTCGAAATCTGTGGGTGATGATGATAAAGATGATGATGATGATTTGTATAGCGCCGTTTCGTGACTACTGTCACTACAAGGGAGTTTTCAGGCTTGACGCGGTGGTGAAGAAATGGGTCTTCATTCCCTTCTTGAAGCTCTCGATCCCTTCCATGGCACGCACTTCCGGAGGCAGGTGGTTTCAAGTGGACGGTCCCGCAACGGCGAAAGCGCGGTCTCCGAACACTGTGCTTATTTTTCTGCATTGTGCGCTGACAGAGGTAAGAGTACTGTCGGCAGATCGCAGAGTGAGCCCTCTCTCACTCAGACTCCTTGTTGGTTTTTTTAAGAGAGTACTGAAACGGCACGTTTACAAAATATCTCATTCGTGATTAGAAGGACCCTTGAGGTGTGACACACACACACACACACAGAATGGTGCTCTTTAATAATGTAGAAGAAAAATCACCCTCGTATCGCCACCTTAAAGTCACCACAAAAAAACGTACTAGCCAACTGAATAGCATTTAAAACCACATCACCACACGTGTTAATTTTTAACGCTATTAAAACATTTAAGCTAAAATTAAAAAGAGCAATCTTGTTTAAATGATCCCGTCATCGTTGTGATGATTATTATACTTCTGGAATAGTTTGACGTTTCCCAGCGCTTCCTGTCACAAGCGGGCAACGCGTAAAAGTCATTATAACTGCTTTTCATCTTCCCGCTAGCATTTTAAATGATTTACCGTGAATGTAAATAACGCATGGAAGTATGATTATTTTAATTAAAACTGTCTGCTAAAGACTTAAATAGTTAAAGACATTCCATGTATCTATCCTTTAAAGTTTAAAGTGTGCAACTACCGTAAACAGCTTTGGACCTCTTGGCATGATCAGAAACGCTATTCTGCTAAACGTCCTGTCGACCTTAAGGCGATGAGATAGCGATTCTATAATTGATAATCTAAGTTGCAAAGATATATTAACATTCAAAACTCATATTAAATTCATGCCCACAAACAGACACGTGTAAGTTTGCGCTTACAAATGCTGCACGTGTAAAAAGTAATAACCAAACTTCAAATAAACATCAACCCTGCATCTTTTGCCGAGGTTCCCTGAATCAGGGGTGACATTGGCAAAGTGAACCATCCATTTTTTACAGTATGGGTGGTCAGCCTTATACCAACCTATAAGTCAAGGAATGCATTCAAATTTTTAACACTGAATTATTGATTGATGATATTAAAACCTGTTTCTAGCCAGGCAAAGATACGTTTGTTAAATTGCATTCTTCTTCACAAGACGTGTCAAATATTTTGACATGGAAAAAATGAATGCATTGCCATCTATATGCATTTCAGATAACCTTTTTTGTTAGCATTTAGGTGTTGGTAAATTTAAATAATACCAACAATCTATATTCCTAAGAGTTGGTATTACTGTCATTTTTTAATTATTAAGTTTCATGCATTGTTTTGTCACTTCCTTCTTGTGCTACAAAGTGAAACAACACAAATTTGTCTTCTAAATTTGTATCGTAAAATCTAAATAAATCTCCAACCAAAATTAACCATCTGGAATTTATTAAACACCACACCTTCGAAAACCAGCTAAACAAATCACCTGACTTAACAAATTCTTCTCCAACAAGTCTATTTAAAAACGTTTCGCTGTATAAAATAAATTTTATAAACGAAGAAAGCAGCAGAAGGCAGACCAACGTTTCGAACGCATTCACTGCGAATTGCTCAGCGGTGTTTGCCGCAGATAATTTTGTCAAAGAAAATGTATGAGGCAGCACACCACACCCATTTAGTGTAAAGAAATTGTTTTATCTCTTCGCGGACACGTTGCTGCGCTGTTTTATTTTAAACACCACGCCCCCGAATAGCTCTGCGTGTAAACTCAAACAAAACGTTAACCATAAAAATATATGTAAACTAAAACAGCATATCTATTGAGCGTTTAATTTTTCATACATTTTTCTTTGTGACGCTTTTGTTGAGTTTAAACGTTGAGACACTGCCGTTTGATAAAAATCGACTCTATTTTATTTTACTCTCTCACAAGAAAAACAGTTTCCCATAAAATTGTTGTAAGGAAACTTGTCTGGTTTGTGGCCTGAAAAAAGTCCTGAAAATGTAGAGAAGTGAAACCGTTTTTTTCTGTTGTTTCAGGATCCATTTTTGAAGATTGCATCTTAATGCATACTGCACATTTTCAAAATACAAGTTCTTATCCTTTTTTAATTTTTTTTTTTTTAAGAAATCCTGTGCGGGAGACTCCCTAGATTCTAGAGACTGTAGGGGTCTATGACACGTGTTGTAGTGCCGCATAAGTGTCTGTCTATGTTAAGCAAAATAGTGTCTGTTATATGTTAGCAAAAATCTCAAAGAATTATTTTATACAAAATGAAAAAGCTTCATCCATCCGACGCTAGATTTCTCTGCCTCTGATATTCTATTTTTGTGGTACTTTAAAAATTCAATGCAATTTTTTTGTTTCTTACAAAATAATATACAAAAATAGTTCATATTTTACTTGATATTGTTAATTCAAAAGCAGCCATCTTTTACTTTATTTTTATTGAGTTTCTCCGTAATATACAGAAGCGACAGCGTCCGTGATTCAATTTTCGTCCATATCGCAGAGCTTATACACGGGGACCAATTAAATGATTTAAAAAACGAGCGTACGTAATTCGAGTCACAGCTAACGTCATTATACACGACCTACATATTTTATTAAAAACATTTTCGAAATGGAAAATTTTTCACATAATTTTTCAACTTGCACATTCCCTTTGAGCGTTTCATTGAAATAATTGTGAAAATAAACCTGGCTGACTATGTTAAAAAATATATCATAATATTTAACTAAATTAGTTTTTTGCTTTCCACTAATCTAATCTAATCTAAGCTGCAAAGATATATATCATTTAAGATTTATACTAAATGCATTCCCACAAGCAGATATGTATAATTTCGCGCTAACACATGCCGCATGTGGACCTACAATATAAAAACCCAATCTCAAATGAACATAAGCCTTGCAACTCTTGCCGTCCTTCCCTGAAACAGGGGTGACATTGGCAAAGTGAACCAATTTTTATATTATGGGTGGTCAGCCGCATAACAACCTATAAGTTAAGGAACAGTTTTTTTATATATAAAAATATGTCTACTATGGAGTTGCTTCAGGAAACTGGCTTCAGGAGCTTAGAAACTAGGCGCAACGGGACCCTTTTGGTGCTCTCTCATAAGATCATCAACGGGTTAATAGACAGTCCCACCCTGTTGGAGGGTTTCAGGTTGTACGTGCCCAATGACTATAATAGGCGGCGAGGTCATGATTTATTTCATGTACTGATGAGTCGCACTGACGCCTTGGCGCAACATCCTTTTAATCGGAGTGTTAAACTCATTAACAAATCAAAGATTGTCATATTTCAATGTAACTTAGACACCTTTAAATCCATCGTGAAAGAGTTCCTCCCAGCTTGTTGATGACTGAGAGGGTGCACTGTAATTATGGTAGCCCGTTGTGCACCATGAAAAAATAGGCATATTGAACGCTTCTGTAACTTGTTGTGATATTTGAGGGCGTATGTGTGTACCTGTGTATAAAGAAAGATCAGACGTCGTTTCACCATTACCAAAAGTGTCATATTATCTAAGCTGGACAAATTATGGAAAGACCGGGGTGTGAGCACTAAAATAAACCTTGTCAGAAGTCTGTTCCACTCTATATTTCTTTATGTTGATGAGACAAACACAAAAGCACACAAAGAAGGAAAATTGAGGCTTTCAAAATGTGGTGCTGGAGGCGCATGCTCCGAAGCCTATGGACGGCTAGACGTACCAAAAAGTCCATACGTCGGGAGCTACGCTTGGATGGCTTGCCTCTGACCAGTTCTTTGGACACGTTGTCTGTGGCAGTGAGTATAACCTGGAACGACTGGTTATAATTGGTAACTTGGAGCGGAAGAAAGGAAGAGAAAGATCCTCCACACGATGTACCGATCAAGTGAAGACAGCAGCAAGCACCTTAATGGTTAGAGCGCTGCAGCACAGTTAAGAGAGAACTGCGTCATACATATTTAGGCGAGAATTTATTCGCGCCTGTTTGTTGGCATTCATAAATGTTTATATAGCTTTGAAACTTTGAATGTAGATAATTATACTAAACGTTTTTGTAACCCTTTAAAGTTCTCATATGTTTTAAGAGTATTTTAATGCTGATCCATTTTCGAAAAAATCACACAATATTTCCTTAAAAAGAGAGCTTAAGGCTCATCTACTTAGTTGTGAAAATAAATAGATTCTATCGGTGCTATTCTTAGACATCTAAGTCGTCCGTTGAGCCCACGCTTAGACGAACTATTGATGCATTTGTATGAAGATCTGTCAACCCACGTTGACCGCAAGTGAATAGCTTATTAGTATTCATACAAATATTACCGATATTCGGTAGGTAAGAATGACCGTGGTGATGAGACTTCCAGCCCAGGCATCATTAGTTTGTCAAAGCGTGGACTCAACGGACGACCAAAAATGCCTAAGAATAGCACCGTTAATATTTTACTCCGTTTAGAAGGATGCAAAAAGATTTAAATTATGCAACACGGAGAAGTGTTGAGATATTTAATCCAAAAAAGCTTATTAAAAATTCAAGCTGTATTTTCAGTAAAGTGCGAAAGCTTTGTGCATTTTTATTTTTAAAAGCATCCTCTGTTAACAGTGTTGAAAAATCTGCAGGAAGAATTTAATAACTCAACGTTCATACATGACCGCGTATAAAACATTCTGGAAGGAATGCAACACTTTATGATACTGCTTATAAGCAGGCATTTAACATGCAACATTATTGCGTGATGATGATGATTACTATAATAAATCTATTAATTTTTTGTCTTGTCACTCGTTTCGTGATAAAATACTGAAAACGTTTCTTTCACTTTCAATAGAAAACGTAAAATTTATCTTCTACTGTTTTTGATTATCATCCTCTTTGTTATGTTGACTGTGTAATGTATATCTATCTATAATCTATAATCTTAGATGCAAATATATTTAAGATTAATACTCCTGGTATAATTAAGCCCTGGAGGATTGTGGTGCAGGAGGCCCTAAGCCTTCAAGGCTTATGAGCCGAAGAAAGTAAGTAAGTAACTAAATGCATTCCCAAAAAAAACAGACACGTATTCGTTCGTGCATACACATACCGCACGCAGAGCTACAATATAAAAACCCAATCTTAAATGAACCTAAGCTCTGCAACTCTTGCTGACCTTCCCTGAAACACATGTGAGATTGGAAAATGAACCACTTTTGTACAGTATACGTGGTCAGCCCCATACCAAACTATAAGTCTATGTGACAGACACCGTCACTGGAGCATTGATGACTAGTATGTAAGTGTATTATGTTTTGTTTGTGAAAAAATTGTCAGTGTTCTGATGGTGCCTTTACTAATAAATAACTGAATAAAATTAGTCAAAGAATATCAATCCCTGATATAACCGATCTCGTATGTTCTAAACGAGGACGCATGCAAAAATGCTGGAGTGATGTTTTTCGGGATCTGTTGCCGTGGTCTGTGGGAGTTGGAGCTTCCGGACGTTTCGCCCATTTCTACGATGGGCTTCTTCAGCATGAAGTATGATGATGAAGATGATCGTGTCCGGTCGATAGCTCAGTTGGTAGAGTGCTTGCATTCTACCCCGTGAGCTCGGGTTCGAATCCCACCGAGGAGGGTGTCAGAAATGATTTTCAATTTCAGTGTGTATTTCAAACCCCATAATATAAATACCGGCGAGGTTTACTCAGCCTTTACAAGAAATGAGTACCAGCCCCCTCGGGAGCTGGGAAATTCCCACTTCAACTGAAGTGGTTGGCGTAAGGCCGGCCCCCTTACCTGTAAAAATAAATAGGTTCAACTCGCCACATGCGACCCCTTCGGGGATAACGCGGCAAGAAGTTACACTATATGTGTAGCTTAGTTGCGTTTTTTTTTTTTTTTTTTGCGATCTTGTTGAGAACTGTGAAATTCTCATCAAGATCATCTTCACCATTGTTCATCAGTTCTCATCAAGATCATCTTCATCATTACACTTCACGCTGAAGAAGCCCATCGTAGAAATGGGTGAAACGTCCGGAAGCTCCAGCTCCCACAGACCACGGCAACAGATCCCGGAAAACATCACTCCAGCATCATCAGCCGGCCGTGTAAGCATAAAACTCGCATGCCAAAATGTCACACGTATGCGATAGTGTATAGAGCGTACAAAAGCGAACCCCTCCTACTTACATCGTTTTAATTAACTTTAATTTTTTCACGCCATGTTTTCAGAAAACTGCTGAAAAATAAAAAACACACTCGTGAAAAACTACCCGACGAGCGTGGAATTCCCTCACACGAAAATCTCAGTAATTTGCATACGAAATTAAGAAGGAAAAACGCTCGGCGGACTGGAAAATTGTGTTCCGGTGGCATATTTTGTTCATACAAATTAATTAAGTCAACTCTTGGGTAGCACCTTAAAGGAACTAGTTCTGAAATCAAGAATAATAATATTATATCATTAATTGATGGGGTATTCACTTCGTAACCTTTCATTTTTTAAATATTAAAAAATAAATAACCTAAAACAATTTGTTTATGGTTACGGGGCGAATAAAATTTAATAATTTACGACCGGTGTCAAAGACAATGTTTCCATCATCAGGTACAAAATATTGAAAACATTGTTTATAATAATATTAGTCTGCTTTATTTGTTGAGCGCTGTTTTTATGTGACTCACACCTCAAGAGTCCTCTGCGAGCTTAATCGTCGCTGTGGATGGCACCGATTCTTCAGCAAAAGCCAGTTGGTGTAAGGCTGGATCACCCTATGGTGAACGGTCTTTGGTAAAGGCAGATTAATTTTTCAACCCAGCAAAGAGCAAATTTGAAAATTCAAATATCTTTTCGTACTCCGCCGGGATTCGAAATCACTACCTTCCAATCATGAGTCTGAAGAGTAAGCCATTAGACTACGGAGAATTTATTTCGCCTATCTTAATGACGTCTTTAAGGTAAGCCTCTTGGTTAGCGATTAAGATAACTATGAGGGTCTCGGACTAAATCACAGAGTAAAGAAACGGAAAGAAGATGTTAGAAAATCGGGTAGGTTTTATAATCCTTTTGATAAAATTGTTGAGTCCGCATTTACAAAATATCTATAAGCTATTAATTGACGTCACAAGTTTTGCGGATGTATTGACATTTAAGGCTCAAATTTAATGCATGCCTACATAGAGGCGTGTTTAAGGTCGCATACGTACAGTCTAAATACGAAATATACCAAACCTCACGTGAACATAAACCTTACAACTCTTGTAGCCTTACCGTGAAACCAGGGTGGCATTGGCAAAATTGAATCAAGGTTTTATAGAATTGGGGTCTATTATCTAAAAATTCAAGATATTTTAACATTTTAATTCATATTATAAGCATCCTCACAAGCAGACACGTGTAAGTTTTCGCTTGCAAATGCTGCATGTGTACTGACAAATTAAAATCCAAAATTCAAATGAACATAAACCCTGCAACTTTTGTCGACCTTCCTTGAAACAGGGGTGACATCGGTAAAGTGAACCATTTTAACATTACGGGTGGTCAGTCTCATACCACCCTGTAAAGTGTAAGGCAAGGAACCCTTAATTTACAAAAAATCTATTCCCGATTGTCAGGAATTTATTTTTCTTTTTGCGGTTCCTTTAATTATAAGTTGGTTTAGTGTAAAAAACAATTCACTTTCCCAATGTCACCCCTGTTTCAGGGTAGGTCGGCAAAAGTGTAAGGATTTGTATTCATTTGAGGCTTAGAATTTAATTAGTAGGCTCACATTCAGCATTTGTAGGCGCGAACTTACCTTCACGTGGGTGGTCAGCCTCATACCAACCTATAAGTCAATAAGAAAAAGTTTTTTTATGAAAAATCTTATTTATTTTATTCAATATAATATTTTCTCAAAATAAATTTATACATACGCACTTAAACGAGTAAAAAAAATTTTTTGGACTGTTTGGCGAAAAATATTTTTCGTGGAAGCTCCATTATAAATTCCCGTCGGTTGCTTTTTTGACGCGATGAAAATGTTTATTTAGTACTACGGACGGAAAATTCCGCCGACTTAAAAACCGTATTTTCGTTTGGGTTTTTCAAAAACACATTTTGTCACCGTGGGAAGGGTGTCGCCTGTCGCCAAAAGGGGGTGAGTGGCGGGGGAGGGTCTCGAGAGGCTTTAACTGTTTTTCTGCGAATAAAGAGACACCAGAACCTTTCCCCACAATATAAACCTTTTCGGGCTTTTAAAATTGGGCCGGGCCTTACACCAGAAATGGGGTGGTCCAATTCATTGAAGAATTTCAGTATTCAGCGAGCTCCTGCGGTACATTCCTCACATTTTCGCCGTAAAATCACACACAAACCAAATCCAGGGCTTGTTCTCACTTGCGCTAATGTTTTCAAAGAAAATACGAGCGATATAATTTTGCCTCGTATTGTATTTTTCTTTGTATGAAACCAGTTATATCCTGTTTTTCTTTTTGATATTAATAAATCGCGACTGGTGGCTAAAACCCTTACACTTTAACTGTAACTTTACATTTAATGCTAACGCCATTCCGCTAGGAGTGGCTAGAGCCTCTGTAGAATTGCCTCCATTTATTTTCATATCCTATACCTTTTTTTTATATATTTTCTTCTTTTAAGCTCACATTTTGTTATAATCTCCTTTTATATTTAGATTTTCCTGTTCTTTTAATCTGTTGTTGAATTTATTTTCGAACATTTCCTTCGTCAACTGTCACTTTATAAATGACGAAACGAAATAAGTATGCAAAAATTAAAAAATGCTAGTATTATCTGCAAATGTTGGCAGCTAAATCAAGTGAGATGATTTATTTTCCTTTTTTTTTATGCATTTTCATCGGTTTTTTTTTCATTTCATTGGTGAATATGCATCCTGTTTATTCGTGAACTTAAACGTGCTTCGTTGTAGGCATAAATTAATGGTGTCGATACAAATTTTAATTTATGGCCTTGCATTTTTTTTCTTAGCGGGCAAACGCCCTTGCCAACCAACAAAATAATAAGCTTAAAAATTTCAGTGTTCTCAATGTTTTGTCGGCTTCTTATCCAATATCATCCGGAGACACATCCTTGTTTGACGGAGGGCAAGGATGAACACTGAAATTCTCTAATTAACGGTTCTTATAACGTTCGCGCCAATTTAATTAACATTACAATATTTCTAACAACCTTAAATCTAACCTTAATTATAATTAAAAAAATATTTGTTTGCCTTGTGCCCCAGAAACCCGACCGTGTCTCAATTTCATCAACGGCAATTTACGTTATGACCTCATATTCCTTATAGATTGGTATGAGACTGACCACCCATACTGTAAAAAATGGTTCACTTTGCCAATTTCCTCCCTGTGTCAGGGAAGGTCGGCAAAACTTGTAGGGTTTATGTTCATTTTAAGGTTTGGATTTTCTTTGTATATACACACACAGCATTTGTAAGTGCGAACTACATGTGTTTGTTTGTGGGCATGCATTTGATATGAGCTTTAAATAATAATAAACTTTTGCAACTTAGATTATAGATTATAGATAGACCTCATAATAAATGTGAAATTTTAGTAGATTTTTGCAGCTTAGATTATGGATAAATGGCACAGAAAAAAAAATCCTTAAACGTCTATTTTACCATTTTGCAACGTTTCCGTTATGCTTACCCAAAATCTGAAATATCGCTTCTTTGATCTATTAGCTTTTTTAAACTTCGAGGGTACGTACAAGGGACTTATCTGACCCTTGGTCTCCCTGAGGGGAAAATTAACAACAATACCCCTCCGGTCGGGGATGGGGACGAAATGTCCGTGAGGCCATTTGTCCCGCGGGCCAGAAAAGGCGCCTTTGTGCGGGGGAAATGTCCGCGCAACCCTTTTAATTCAATGAAAACGTTTTTGCAAGGATTCAAATTGGAAAAGTATCCACTCCGTCAAATAAATGCGCCTGAAAATATGAAATCTGAAAGGACGGTAATATTTGTATTTCAGTTTGTGAGCAACAAATATTTTTGTTACACAAAGGATTTTTTTCCCCCGTTTTTTTAATACTTTTGTAAGCTTTATTATGTATTTTGTTTATTTATTTTATTGGCAATGAATGGAGATAAGAAATATTTATAAAAAAATTGTTAACAAATGATTTTTTTTTGCAGCTCATCTCCGTCATACATTTTGAAACATGAAGTAGTTTACCGTGCGTGGTAATTGGTATTAAGTTTTTTTTTTGTTTTTATTAACTTATTTCGTTGAAAATTGAATATTTTCTTATAGAACTTCCAAGCTTTTAAGGCAAGTATAGAAAGCAAAGGAAGCAGCTCTGAATAAGGCTCTAGCCATCTCTAATGGAATGACAACAGAGTTAGAGTTACAAGAAAATTATACAGCGAGTTTTTTTCACGTAAATTTGATTATATAAGTATCTTCAGGTACAATGATTGTACCTGAAGATGATTCAGAGATCGAAAACGTTAAATAATACATATATATATAATTTAACAATTATTATAACTACACAGTTAAAATTTATATATCGGATATTAAACGAACCGTTATAAAAGAACTTACATTATTCTCGACGTTTCTTTAGCGACGTAGCTAACGTCTTCAGGAGACATCCTTTCTACAAGACGACTGAGGATAAACTCTACTAATATCCGATAAATAAATTTTACCTGTACAGTTTTAATTATTTAAAAAATGTCAAACGACCGTAATTCCAACGCAAACCTAACATATTATATTCATTAAAATCAAATTAACACAGTGTTTCATTAGAATATTTTAAGTTCTTTAAAATTTTATAGAAATCAATTAATATGAATTTTTAGTGTCGATACAAAAACCATACAAAAGATAAGAAAATAATTTTCCGAGTTGCTTTTATGGAAAATCGCAATGCAAAAAAAAAAAAATACGGAAAAAGAAAACCCGAACATTAATCCCGTCTTGACAAAAACTTTTTTATCGTATTAAATATTAATATTGCTGGGAGGCAAGTCAAAACAATAAAATGAATAAATTTATGGGGAATCGTTTATTTTCCCATTATTATTCAGGCCGCGCTCTTGAGCCTTTGTTAACTTAATATTGGTTTTTCTTCGATTATTATTGAAATATGGACGAGCGAGATATTAAAAGATTTTCTTATTGGGAATAAAAATAATAAGTGATTTTCTTTTCATTTGACACTAATAAAGCCTTTAAGCAGCATTTTTTTTTTTTTTTATGCATGTGTTTTTATTTTTTATTAGGAGGTATATTAATAACGTAGCTAATAAAAAAAATATAAATAAACAAATTGTTATGTAAATAGTAGGTTAATATAGTTGTACATCGTAGGTAGCAATAATTATTATAGGCTTAAGAAATCTAGAAATGAAATAATCCTTTTGTAGTCTCGAAGCTGGTAGAGCGTACAAGTGTGCTGGCAAATTGGTCCCTAGAGACTTCTGTCTCTGGGGTATATGAGGCGCAAATTTGGGTGCAGGAGAGCAGATAGATATTCGCCTTTGATCGAAGAACAAGTGTGAGGTGCTGAACTGTGAAATAAATTTAAGGTGCTAAAAGTGTTAAAAATAAATATAAATGGTCAAATAAATTAAGTGTAAATAAATATCCAAAAAGAAGACCTGTGTTTTTTGTTTAAAGTCTATCTGAACCTAAAAACACTACAATACAATAGTTATTTCAGTTTCATCTGAGACATTTTGGTCAACTGTTTTACTAAAAGTGGACCATTTTTTACAGTTTTGGCGGACAGTTGCACACCATGCTATTAGTCAAAGAACCAGTTAGCGTTTGAAGGCTAGAGTTGTCTTGTATCCACCGCCACTTCTCCCCTCCCTCATCCATCACCTATAATGGCGCTCCTGCAGGATTATATAAATCTCCAGTAATTAATATGGATGTAGGGGTTCCCGAAGATAAATCCCGACCACCTTCCTTCCAACCCAAAGCTTCGCCCCGCATTGTTTTTTTAAAAGCTGCATTCTGCCGTTGAATCACTGAATTTTAGTTTTTTTTTATTTATGGAATTTAAGTATACTTTTTATGAAAGTCATTACATACAAAATAATCAAAAATGTAAATGGGCTAGAGTTTTTTTCCATTGCAATTTTCTATTTTTTTTTTGTTTATTATTGATTATTACAAAAGATCAAATACAACAAATACGAAACACAAATTTGCAACTTAAAAAACCCTAGTCCTAGCCGAATTGCATTTTTTAATATTTTGTACGTAAATGACTTCCATAAAAAATACACTCGTATCCCATAAATAAAATACAAAAATTCAATGATCCAAAGACAAAATACAGCTTTTAAAAAAAACAGTGCAGGGCGAAGCTTTGGGATGGAAGGAAGGTGGTCGGGATTTATCTTTGTTTTATTTATACTGATTATTTGTTGATTGTAAAGATGTTATTTATTATGAATGTTCCTTGGCTTATAGGTTGGTATGCGGTTGACCAACCATTCTGTAGAAAATGATTCACTTTGCCGATGTCACCCCTGTTTCAGGGATGGTCGACAAGAAATACCGTGCTAATTTTCATTTAAAATTTGTGTTTTTATATTGTAGATCCACATGCGGCATGTCTAAGCACGAACTTATACGTGTCTGCTTATGGTAATGCATTTAATATGAATTTAAATTTAACATATCTTTGCAATTTAGATTATAGATTTTCATACAAAATAATAAAAAAATGCAATTATTCAGCTTTTCGACGGTAACTGTTTTAAGGCTCATATTTACAAAATAGCAACTAACTGCAAAATATTTATTTACCCTTTTCCTAGCAAAATTACCTAGTGACGATACAATTTTGCGTTAATCAACTCATGTGCAATCAGTACTGGTCTTTCTTACATGAATATTTTTTTAATTTATGTGCAGATTGATTAATTTAATATTCACATACGATACTCCTCCTTGACTGATAGGTTGGTACGAGGCTGACCACCCGTGCTGTAAAAATCGGTTCACTTTTGCCAATGCCACCCCGGTTCAGGGAACGGCGGCAGGAGTTGCAAGGTTTATGTCCATGTGAGGTTTTCTTTATTTGTATGCACACATGCAGAATGTGTAGGCGCGAACCTACATGTACCTGTCTGTAGGCATGCATTTCATATGAGCCTTAAATGCTTACATATCCTTGCAGCTTAGATTATAGATAGATTATAGATACAATGAAAACAAAATCACATAAGCCTTCCACAAATTCAATATTGGGCCAATGTAAATTTTTAAGTGAATCAACAAAACGAATATATTTATTTAACAAAACCGTTTTTAATTTAACAAAATATAAAATGAACGACAAAAAAAAAAAATGTTTTTAGTTCGACATTCATCAAGCCCACGCTCGCTCCAAAAAAAGGTTGAAGTTGATTTTTCAAAGATGTTTTATTTGTTGAGGTTGCTTGTTACAATAAAATGTTGCTAATTAATAAATACAAGTCGAGGTTAATAAATAAATCTGTACCACAATGAATTTATTTATTTAATTATAATTTGTATTCCTTGACCGGTCCGTAGTCCAGTGCTAACGCTTCGGAAAAAACATCCCATTTATATTTTCAAATATGAACTTCGTTTGGTTGAAAAAAACATATACCTTTACCAAAGACCGGTCACCAAAAGTACATTTAACCTTACAGCAACTGGGTCTTGCTAATAATAAAATAGTCCATGTTCGGTTGTGACGTTGGCGGCTAGGGTTTTTTTAATTGAAATTTGTTTTCTGTGTAGTTTTTGATGTCCATACTTGTTATAGTTTGTTGATTTTAACAATGTAATTTGCTGTGTATGTTCTTTGACTTATAGGTTGGTATGCGGCTGACCACCCATGCTGTAGAAAATGGTTCACTTTGCCAATGTCACACCTGTTTCAGGGAAGGTCGGCAGGAGTTGCAGGGTGTATGTCTGTTTTGTGAAAATGCATGTAATGTGAACCTCTAATGTTACTTATATTTTGCAACTCAGATTAGATTAAATTAGATTAGATGGCAACAGGTAGTCATCAACCCGTCTGACAAATGTAGTAACTTTTTAACTATATCCAACTAAAAAAAACTATGAGCACAACAGCTGATGATGTCATGGCATGGAGAAGATTTAAGGAAATATATGGACACCAAAGTGCTTGTTTGTCTTACCTCCAAACAGAGCTAATTTCACATGAACAAAGTTTGTATGTGTACTGGACCTATGTGTTTTACGAATGCTGGAAACTTATTTTTAAAATATTATAAACAATTTTTACACTATAGTGTTTTAAGTTTTGTTCTTAGCTCAGATTGTGCAGAATCTGATTCTTAAGGCAATTTAATTGAAAGGTCATCTTTGAATCAAATGGTAGATAAGCCAAACAAGCACTGGAGGGAGGAGTGAACTATGAGGGAGAAAAAAAGAAGTCACGATGATAGTAGATCTTTGAAAATGGAAAAAGAACTTTGAAGTATCTAATCTAATCTAAGCTGCAAAGATATATATCATTTAAGATTTATATTAAATGCATTCCCACAAGCAGACATGTATAATTTCGCGCTAACACATGCCGCATGTGGACCTACAATATAAAACCCCAATCTCAAATGAACATAAGCCCTGCAACTCTTGCCATCCTTCCCTGAAACAGGGGTGACATTGGCAAAGTGAACCATTTTTTACAGTATGGGTGGTCAGCCGCATACCAACCTATCAGTCAACCAATCATTCTGAAAAATTTCATCAGGTAATAAATATCAAGGAACATACATGACAAATTACATGTTTTTAAAATCAATAAATAATAATATATACATGGACATTAAAAAAAAACTAAATCATAAAACCAATTTCACTTTAATAAACCCTAGCCGCCAACATTACAGATCAACCGCCATTTCTTTCAAGTTTGAAGTATCAACTTGTAAACAGAATAGACATGCTTTTATTACATTTTCTTCTATGCATTATGGATGTTCACGATAGCAACCTATTGCCATACTTTATACCGTTGGGTAGCCATAATTGTAATGGCGCTTTCACACGCAACATTTGGGCGTGGCGCAACTCAAATTCTGGCCATTTCGTACGAGTGCCTACGCCCAGCTACAAGTGTGCTCGCGGCTTTAGCAACAACATCACGCTCATTCAGAAACAATGCTGTGAGAACGTGGAATGCTATGAGTAACTTCCAAACAAAACAACGAGGGAATTCAATACGATGCGACACTTGACTGCGCTTCCTTATTCACACAAAAAAAAACATTTTTTATTTTATTGAACGTCAATTTTTTCCAAATACAAAAGAGGTTTAAGTTAATTTTTGGTTCGATAAAGCTAATGAATGAAAGGTGCTTGCCTTGGTGAAATATCTAAGCTTATTCATATTCAAATATAATTAATTGCTTGTATTCCTTGACTTATAGGTTGGTATGACGCTGACCACCCATACTATAAAAGATGGTTCACTTTGCCAATGTCGGCAAGAGTTGCAGGGCTTATGCCCATTTGAGAATTGGGTTTTTTATATTGTAGGTCCACATGCCGCATGTGTGAGCGCGAAATTAGGCGTGCCTGCTTGTGGAAATGCATTTAATATGAATCTCAAATGATAGGTACATATCTTTGCAGCTTAGATATAGATTTAGATTCCTGTTTCTCTAAGTACAGCAAGAGAAACTCAAATAACAATTTTTACTTATACTGTTGCAGATTACATCAAAACTATGAAGACCTGTTGGTTTCACGAGTGTTTCCATCCATATTACTTCCTAAGAAGATGCTTGCAACCAGACTCAAAGACAAGTTTTCATACCCGGAGATCCGTAGACGTACTGGTGTCACTGATGTCTTACATTGAGTGGCTTGTTCAAATTGACGCTGCGATGGTCACGTCACCAGGTAGGACCATGACAAGTGGCCGAAAACGATCGTTCAGTGGCGGCCCAGGAAGTCTAAGCGTGGAGTGGGGAGACCCCAACTGAGGTGGCTGGACAACATCAAGAGAGCTGCAGGCAGAGGATGGCTGAACACAGCAGCCAATATCGATACTTGGAGAAGATTGGAGGCCGTCGTTCAAAAGTGGACTAAGAAAGACTCAGAGAGAAGATAGGAAGAAATAAATATTAGTACTTGCAAGGATCACATGAATTAAAAACGGTTTTCATGCATCATTTATACGAATCATGTGCTTTAAACTCACGCATAGCATTCACTGTGAATAGGTGTGTTTTGCATAATCAACTGAAAGATTATTTATCCTGTAAACACACATTATTTATGAGGTTCTTTCATCATGCACGCACGTAAGAAGGCACGTGTGGATTCACGCATACACATGCTGCATGTGTATTGTGTAGGTGCTTATATTCTACCTGTGACTGAATGTTCCAGCCTTTGAACCAGCCTTCTGAAAGGCCACTGAAATTAAAATCAAGCATTCTACCAACTGAGCCATTGAACGGAAAAAAATATGTCTATAATGTATGATGTAAGTTGAAAAGATATATTAAAATTTACGATTTATATGAAATGCATGCTAACAAGCTGACACGTGTGAGTTCGCGCCAACGAATTCCGCATGTGTATTTACAAATTGAATTGAAATACAAATCTGAAATGAACATAAACCTTACCGCTTTAGCCAACTTTCCCTGAAAGCTGGGTGACATTCGCAAAGTGAAACATTGTGTACAGTTGTGGTTTTAATTAAAAAAAAACCGTTGTTAAGTTTAAGATTTATTCTACACTCAAATTGATAAAGCTACAAACATCGTTCATTTTGTATTTTAGATATATTATGTACCTTAGACAAAAACGGTCGAGAACAATTTATTTAAAAGCCGCACGAAAACACAGCAACACTTTTTTCAAGATAAAAAAAAACGTCTAAATTGATATAAATGTCGCTTTTACCCTTCGCGCCCCCGTTCCTGTTTTTCAACCACCAACCCCCCACCCCTTTCTGCTACCTCCCACACGGATTTACTTAATCTATATTAATTGCCCACAAACATATTTGTATGAAAATGTACCTATGTAATTTTGTATTGATCTAACTGTGTGTTACGAATAAGGCTTTATATTTTTGTAAAAATATTCGTTCTAAACAAACGAATACATTAAAATCGAGTGTTATCGCATGGGTTGAAATTGCAATGTAGAATCTTGATACTTATCGGTGAACACAATTATTTTTATTATTTTTTTTTTTTTTAAGGAATCCTGTGCAGGAGGCTCCCCAATTCTTGAGAGTCTTGGGGGTCTATGTCACCCTGGAAGGGTGCCACAGAGGTGTTGCTTGAGTTCTTGGTTCTGTCGTGAGGCGCTGCAAGGAAGTGGTGATTGATGTTGGTTTTGAATAAAACCGGATTAAATTGGGAAGGGAACACAGATACCGGTAGACCATTCCATAAACGGGCAGTTTGGCAAAGGAATGAGTCATGAAAACGCCAAGTTCTCATAGTTTTGAGATCGACTGCAAAGGGATGAATGAGAGTCGTACTACGAGTTTCCCTTTCTGAAATGAGAGGGGGAGGGATTAATGAATGGAGCTCATTAGAACAAGCTCCGTGGTAATATCGATAAAAAAGACTGAGCATTCCAACTTTTCTTCTGTGCTGGAGCGGCTGCAGATTGGATGTCAGAGAAGGATCATTGATCAACATCACTGCCCTCCTTTGCACAGAATCAAGTTGGTCACTCAACTTCTTGGACACACCACACCAGAGATGGCTGCCATATTCGATAATGGGGCGGATTTGGGATTTATACAGAGTCAATAACTGGGCTGAAGTAAAAAACCTACGGGCTCTGTATAATATGCCGAGTCGCTGGAAAGCGGAAGTTGTGCGAGACTCAATAGCATCATGGTATTTTAACTCTGATGACAGAGAAACTCCGCTTTTAGAGCGACTCCACTGGCTGAGGTTTCCTCAACGCGTCAAATTTAAACTTGGACTTATCACATACAAAGCTCTCCATGATGCAGCTCCTTTCTACATCCAAGAGCTGATTGTCTCAAAAGTCCTGGGCTCAAGGGAGCAAACACTAAGATCAGCAGAGAACGGAGCGGAAACCCTGCTAAATGAACCTAGAAGAAAAATTGCCACTGTTTTCGGAGACTGTGCTTTTGCAGTGGCCGGCCCTGCGACCTGGAATCAACTACCACCAGAAATCCGGAGGTCTAAGACGATTGAGGACCTAAAGAGGAGGATGAAGACATTTTTCTTCGCCCAGTAAAATACGAAGCGCCCTTGGAGTGACATTGAGTTACGAAACGGCGCTTATAAGGAAATCATCATAATCATCATCATCACCAAGAAGATTTAAGTGTTCATGGTTAGAGAGGGAGACATTGTCGAAAGTTGGGAGATAGTTGTTTGGAATCCTCTTTAAGGATATCAGACATGCTTGAGTCTTTTTGATGTTGAACTCTACAAGGTTGTCAGTGCCCCAACGGCTGACAGCCCTGAGATCTGTATTGATCTTTGAAGCTGATGATTCACGAGCAATAGATATCGATTTATGAAAATATTTATTCATTTTAGATCTTTTATTTTAGACTGAAATAACTGGGTTGTGAATGAGTGCAGTATAAACGACAATATGAGAGTGATGTAGGTACAAAAGACTTCATTGAGAAACGTAAAAATGATACACATATAGTGAAACTTCTTGCCCCGTTATCCCTGAAGATTTTCGCATGCGGCGAGTGGAACCTTTATTTTTTCTATAGGTAATGGGTCAGTTTTACGCGAACAGCAATTGAGATGGAGGTTTCCCAGCTCCCGACGGGGCTGGTACTCATTTCTTGTGAAGGCTGAATAAACCTTGCCATTATTTTATTATTGTTTTTTGAAATAATCACCGAAACGGGAAATCATTTCTGACATGCTCGGTGAGATTAGAACCCGAGCACATGGCATGGAATGCAAGCACTCTACCAACTGAGCCATCGACCGGACTTAGGCAGGAGTTAGTTCGGGCATTTAAAAACAGTAGATAATGGTTGACTGGCAAAATAGTGTCCAAAAGAGTTTATTTGAAGGAGAAATACCGATGATAAAAAAGTTTTAATCAAACCGACCGGAATCTGTAGCATGAGAAAATGAGAAGAGTATGCTTGAAAAGAGTAATGAATGTGCGACGGTTCTGGCCACCCCTAGTGGAATGTTGCTTGGATAAATATTCGATAGATGTGGCACTAAAAAAAGAAGAAGTAAGTGGTAATCCTATTATGAATTATTATAGTAATATTAAAAAGTTTCCATGTTAATGCATATAACTCAGTAGCTCAGTGTACCAGATATTTTAAAATAAACGAGATGACTTTCAAAAGCATTGTTTATGCCATCATAAATAAAAGCATTACTTCAAAACAGAAGCTTATGTATGAGACATAATAATCCTAGATTTAATAAAATATTGTTTTTTAAATGGTTGATTTATGTGCTTAAATAGTATTTATATCCTTTTTAGACTATAATGCCTTATGGGCTATAATGTCTTTAAGTTTATGATGTATATCTATGAGCTTTTGTATTGTTAACGAAATGAGCTCTAAGAAAAGTTTTCAAATTTGAGAATAAACATGGCAGACTACTTAAAATATTAAACATAGTGTTCAACTTTCAGAACAAATGTGTAATAATTTGTGAAATATAGTTTATCGCTAGAAATTGGAGCTTTCTAAAATGATCACCAAGCTCCCATAGGGTTCTTGTAATATCTTTCTTTATCTATTATCTAAATTGTACAGATATAATAACATTTAAGATGCAAAATTAAATGTATGCTCACAAGCAGACACATTAAATCTCTAGCTTAAAAGTGCCACATGTGTACTCACAAATTAAAATCTAAGTCTCAAATGAATAGTATATCCTTGCAACTTTTCTCGACTTTCCCTGAAACAGCGGTGACATCGGTAAAGCAAACCTTTATTTACAGTATGGGTGGTAAGCCTCATACCAACCTATAAGTCCAAGAATCATGCCATATCTTAGTTAGAAAAAAAATAAAATGATTGGTGTGTGAGTAAAAGCACCAAGATAAAGCTTGTCAGGAGCACGATAATGTGAGAATTATTTTGTATATATTTTTAAATATTTTTTTAGTATTTATAAGACACATTTGTCCAGTACCTACACATGCAAAAACTGCTCATGTGAAATTACCTCTGATAGACTCATGGGTATAAGCCAAACAAGCACAAAGAGGGACGTTACTAGACAGCATGTTCTCCCTTCTCTGACCCACGCCCTGTATATCCATCCCATCCGAGGATGTGTCGCAGGACTCGCATGCAAAACATTTTATAGATGCAAGTGACAGAAGGCCCTCCCGTCAGGCTAACACTCTCTCCAGTTTAAAAGAAGACAAGGTGGCTCAGAACATAAGCAAGCAATGATAGCATTAGTGAAAGAATTTCAAGACTCGATGATTTTAAATTGAAAGACACATAAGTGTTTTAACACTTTGGGAGTGCAGTCAATGGAGAACTACATAGAGGGATTGCTTCCACAAAAATCACAACCCTCAGTCATGAGGAATAAGACGATACCATGATGAAAGCACCGGTTCTCATCAGATCACCGAAGATAAGCAACATTGGGCGCGGGTGCTACTCGGATGGGTGACCGCTCAGGTACACCGCGGGTCGTTGGCATATCTTGCACCGGCCCGTAGTCCTGTGGCATCACTTCCGACTCGTAAATGGAGGTTGTGGATTCGGATCCCGGCGGAGCACAAAAAATATACAATTTACATTTCCAAATATTATGCTCTTCGCTGGGTTGAAAAAAATCATAAAAACCTTTACCAAAGACCGGTCACTAAAAAGGTCCATCCAGCCTTACAGCACCCGGGTCTTTTTAATTTTTTATTTTTTTTAAATACATTTGTGAAGAGGAATGCAATTCACCAACCTATTCTGCCTGGCCAGAAACAGGTATTTATATCATCATTTAATAATTCATTCTTGTTTATTATTAATGAATTATTAAATAATAATTACCCAATAACATCTGTTGAACCAGGGTCAAAGTTAAAGTCAAGTGACCCAAGCGGGGATCGAACCAACGTTGTTCCATTTGAAACACGCTATAAAGATCAGCCCTCTTGGCCCCCGCGGCTATAACCCCGTCTTTCTTGAGTATTGGCGTTTTGTAGCGACGACCAAGCTCGTACACCTCTGCGGCACTACAACAAGTGTCATAGACCCCTAGAGTCTCTAGAATCTAGGAAGTCTCCCGCACAGGATTTCTTTAAAAAAAAAAAGACGAAGAGACGCGTTTTCTAAAATTGACTCCGAACAACACGCACGATCTTAGAACATAAAATCCAATGTGCATCTCTTCAATAGCGTCGCGGGCACGTTACGGTTGTTAACCATATACCTTTAGTGACTTACATAAATTTAAATAAACACTTATGTTTGTGCTTTGAGGGCCGCAGCTCGCATACATAAATAATGCACTTTAAGACTGGTAGGTGCGCGCTTAGGTATGTGTGGTGACTAGCAGTGACAGCTTTGTGTGAATGTAAGCAATAATTTATGGAGAAAATTCTAAATAATTGTTACAAATTTATGCAAGTACTTCTTTTTGTGTTTCGTACCATTAGTAAAAACATATTATAACGAACCTTAAAAACAAAGTCATTTTTATTTTTCCTGGTGTCTGAATTGTTAATAAGTCATGTTAAAAATGCATTCAAAGTTAAAAAATAAATTAAAATTTCAGTTCGTTTGTACATTCAGATTGAGTCATTTTTAGAACCCAAACGAATTATAAGTGTTTCAGTTTAAAGGCTGAAATTATTTGGCCCCTACCCAGTGCACGCGCCTAATGCAGAAGGTGAGTTTAATAAATCGCAAGCTTGATCTTCATTTTGCAAAGAGTAAATTTTTCAAGTATGAATTTGAAAGAGGATGTGAAAGTTAAAGTACAAAAGAATGTGATGAGATGGTTTGGGCATGTGGAAAGAATGAAAGATGATAGACTGACAAAGTATGTATACAAAGAAAGTGTGAAAGGAAAAAGAGGGAAGGGACGACCGAGAAAAGTATGGAGTGATCAGATTGAGGAGATTGTGAAAGAATGGGATATACAAAGTGAGCGTAAAAGAAGAAAATGCATGAAAAAGGTGATGGATATGAAGGAATTGAAAGAGGTATGTCAAGATAGGAAAAAATGGAGGCAACTCTGCAGAGGCTCTGGCCACCCCTAGCGGAATGGCGACAGAGTTACAGTTACAGTTACAGTACCCAGTTACCTACCGGTTAATGGAACGAGTTACCGGTAGCTGTGTTCCCTCCCTAATTTAACCTTGTCCTATCTAACATCAATGTCATTTGCCACTTATTTTCAGTGTCTCAAAACAAAGCCAACGCAACACATAACACAACACTACGCAACTAACAGCCCTGCTACAAAGGATCAAGCCATCTACCGCCACATCACCAACACCTTTGTGGACTACATCAAATGTCACAGACTCCTAGAGTACCGTACAGAATTCATTTACAAAATTATTTGCTTTAAAGTTTTTAAAAACGAACAAGTTACCTCTTTTAAAATTTGAATTCTGTTTTATTTAAACTCATAATAATCCTATTTATTTTTTTGTAGTTTTATAATAAAATCTACAGCATACTACTTACACAGGTATAATTTTGATTATGAAAGCTTATAATGTGCTATTCGTTGTTTGGGAGTTTTAATGGTCATCGTGGAAATCGATATTTGCTAAGGGAGTGGGGGGCTAGATGAAACGTATCGGGTTCACGGCCCAGTGGGCTTGATTAATTTCTAAATATATCAACCTGTTGTGATCAGAATACAAACTCAAACTGATCACACAATATTTAGATAACCTGCAGAGTTATTGATCGAACTATTTTCAAAATTTAAAATATCTGAGACCTGTATATATAAAAAGTTGGATTTTTTTTCTCTTTTGGGCGCCGTTTAGTGGCTCCAGCCCTCCCAAGGGCGCCCATCCTTCACTTCTTGTCTTGTCCTGTATCCTGCCGCCATTCTTCTAGGGGTGGCCGGTACCTCCACAAAAGCGCCTCCACTTGACTCTGTCCTTGCATACTTCTTTCATCTCATCTATTTTCATAATTTTTTTCATGCATGCATTTCTCTTGTTTCCACTCTATAAATTCCATTCATTCGCTATTTCACATATCTGATCAATCCATTCTTTCCTAGATCTTCCCTTTCCACGCTTACCTATTTCATTCCCTCTATTAACTTTTTTTGTCAGTCGGTCTTCATTCATCCTTTCAATATGTCCAAACCATCGCATCACACTTCTTTGAACTTTCACTTACACGCTTTCTTTTACTCCGCATTCATTCAGAACCCATTCGTTTTTCACTCTACTTTTCAGTGTTTTTCCTGTCATACTTCTCAAATGAGCCATTTTTACTTGCTTCTTGGAAAACATGAACGTCTTCAACTCCTTCCTGAAACGTTCTTTACCGGTCTCCATCCTCAGCTTCAGATATAGCTGGTTCCAGCACAACAGTCCCGCTGAACCAAACGCCCTATCCCCTAAGCCCGTGCTGCTCCGTCTAGGTGGCATTTTCAGCCTGTAGATTGCATCACCTCTCGCTGAGCGAAGGGTGCACCGCTTACAAACAATCACCTCAACCTCACACAGTTCAGTCAAATAAGACGGGGCCGCTCCTCTGAGAGAGTTGAATACCATATTAAGGCATACTTTATACTCCACTCTCTTCGGGACAAGCAGCCAGAGAAGACGCTGCAATAGAGGAGTGACATGATCGGTGTTATGTCCTCCAAAAATGTTTTTTTCTGCAGCATTGAAAACAGCCTGTATCCTTGACAATTGTAGGTACATTCGGAAGGCGAAACATCAGGCTGTAACCCTAGTATAAGACATTGCGTAAGCTCACCTCTGTACTTTATCCTGCTGCAGTTCCACCAGGAGTGGCCGATACCTCCGAAGATGCGTCTCCACTTTTTTCTGTCCTTGCATATATCTTTCATCTTTTCAATATTCACATCCTCATACGTACTCTTGTTTTATTCTCACTCGGCAGGTTCCATTCTTTCGATTGCATTAATCGAAAAAATGTATAAAAACAACATCACTCTCTATGAGTTCCGTCGTATATTCCATACATTTTTTATTAACGCAATCGAGTTTAGATTTACGCCATGTTTTATAATTAGGTTACCGATTTCGATATTTCGATATCGTGATAAAAAAGAGAATATTCATCGCAAGTTATCAAGTGCAAGGGAGAGAGATAAGAAAACGAGAAGCGTTCACTTAAGGTTAACTGCTTACTTGCGCACACAGTTTGTAGAAAAGAAAAACAATGGAGCGACACAGACTCTCAAAAGTGCAAGTCGAAAAATATGTATGTTTTTGGAAAATTATATATTTGTTGTATGGATAGATCACATAAGCGAAATCGTAATTCAAGGGTCTGCATATAGAATAGAATGGGAAAATGTCGAGGAGATGAAAGAAGTGTGAAAGCAAAACAAAATGGTTACACATTTTTTTAAGTACTGGACAACCCAAGTGGAATGGTGGCTGGATAAAAGTACAAGTATTTGATATCTTATATTTTTGAAATGTTATATTTCTAAGCTTTAAATGGAATGTACATTACTGTACTCGTTTTGAGGCAGTTACTGTGAGTTAAAACCAGTCGTAGGCAGGTAACTGAGGCAACTAGGCATGACTAACAATTTTCTGCCTTTTATAGTACCAAGCCATACGCGATCCATATTTTTAAGGCCATCATTTGGACTTTTTGTTGGGCCCACATGCACAAGATGCATACATCAACAAAAAAATCCCAAAGAATAAGCTTGATATGTGGACAGTTGAACCTCTTCTGATGAAATTTCTATTTTGATTCAAAATGTGACTCGTTATGTAAAAACACTCGTAAATTCAAAGAATTCTTCAGTACGAAACAACAATACTACTATTTTTATCATATATAATCTAAGTTGCAAAGATATATTAACATTTAAAATTCATATTAGATAAATAATTAGCATTTTCGAAAATCGGAATATTACACTCGTTTAATTTAATTAGGATGAGCGTTTGTCGAGCGCTCATTTTGTGTTAATCACACCTCAAGCCCTCTGCAATCTTGGTCGTTGTTGTAGAAAACGCCAATTCTCAAGCAAGATCCGGTTGCTGTATGGCTGGATGGACCTTTTGATGACCGGTCTTTGGTAAAGGTTTATCATTTTTTCAACCCAGCGAAGAGTAAATTTGAAAATATATATGGTATATTTTTTGTGCTCCGCCGGGATTCGAACCCACAACCTTCCATTTACGAATCTGAAGTGATAACCACTACACTACGGACCGGTTAAAAAAGTCGTTATCCGAAGCATCGTTTCATCGCTTTTTTAAGCATTCGTTAACCGAGGTCCCACTTCATTTTTATTTCTGATAATAATGGTGCTATTCAAAATGAGATTCTTGACTTAGTTTATTAGATTGAAAGAAGAAATCATATCTTGCATTCTATTATATTTTGAAATACTTATTTCTCAAGATAACTTGTTTGGTTGTTTGTATTATGTCGCACAAAAAAAAATGTATTTATGAAATTTATTGAACATTTTTATAAAATCAAAATATCTCAAGTCGTTTTTTTAATCTGGATAGAATAATCATACGCCTACGTTTAAATATGTATATTTAGACCTCTAGTGCAATAAGTATACATCTTAAAATTTAAACTCAATCTTAGTGTTTATCAAAAAAATATATAGAATCTAAGACAGCGCATATAGCGAGCGTTTTTGTTTGCGTACACTTTTTAACTGAACACTTTAGATGTTATTCACACAGCAAATCCATGGCTGAACCGCCACCTATCCTGAACTTTCCGTACGAAAACAACGACGGTCCATGGATCATCTATGGATCGAATGTGTTGTGAATAACCCTATTTGAGTTGAAGCTTAATTTTAGTTTATTGTGACAGAACATGGTTTTGGTCTTCTAAATCAAACTGAATAGCTAATTCATGATAATTTTATGACACATTTTTGTATGAAATACGATACAAAATAGCTTGATCAACAATTGAATACATTTTGTATTTACAATTTATTTTTTATTGTTATGAAATCAAGTTATATCAATCAAGAATAAACTTATACTTACTTAATCTGATAACAGCGTTTTTGGATTTAAAAAAAATTCCAAAAATATTGTTTTCTGTGATTTGGCCCAATTGAGTTTTACAGGTGAGGGGCTGTCCATATATTACGTCATTCGCATTAAGGGGGGGGGGGGGGGGGGTCTGGTCTGCGGATGATGGCAAATGATGTACGAGTACCAAAAGTGTCGTTCTTGTAAATACAAATTTCTACAAAATATTATGTAAGTAATATAACATTATTAATTATTAAGCTCATCCATTATTACAGCAAGAGGGGGAGGGGGGGTCATTAGATTATGACTATAGGATGATTGTAAGGGGGGGGGTCGAAAATCGGCCAAAATCGATGACGTAATTTATGGACAGCCCCTGAGGTGATAAATATAAAAAAAGTGCAAGGAAACTTACGTCACTTCAAAACGAGTTGATTTGTTCACAGATTATCAAACAAGTATTCCTTGACTTATAGGTTAGTATGAGGCTGAACACCCATACTGTGAACAATGGTTCACTTTGCCATTGTCACCCCTGATTCAGGGAGGTCAGCAAAAGTTGCAGGGTTTATGATCATTTGAGGTTTGAATTTTAATTTGTATGTGCACATTCACGATTTGTAAGCGCGAACTAGACAAGTTTGTTGGCATGCATTTGATATGAGCTTTAAATGTTAATATATCTTTGCAACTTAGATTATAGATTATACCTCTATTCGATGATTTTTTCAAATTTCAAAGATTTTTCTCAATGCAATATAAAATAGTGGTATGTGTTTGTAGTTGTTAACTTGACGGGAATACACTAGGGGTGGATAGAGCTCTGCATATTTTTCTCTAATTAATCATGTCGCACTGTACACCTTTCATATTGCCCGATCAATAGCTTGACTGCGTTTTATCC
This sequence comes from Agapetus fuscipes, assembly GCA_951799405.1. NCBI lineage: Eukaryota > Metazoa > Arthropoda > Insecta > Trichoptera > Glossosomatidae > Agapetus > Agapetus fuscipes. The sequence continues at coordinate 10,590,929 of OX637355.1, read as the reverse complement.
TAGAGGGCTAGGGTTCGATCGCCACCAAGGGCTTAAAAATAAGGTGTTCATTTCAAATCATAATATAAAAACCGGCAAAGCTTACAAAAACTTGCGCCCCGGAAAACAAGGAAAGTTTGGCGTAAGACCGGCCCCTTTATCTGGAGAAAAAAAATAAGTTTCCGCTCACCACCCCTTCGGAGACATCACGGCAAAAAGTTGCACTGTATATGCAGCTTGGTTGCGTTGAATTCACAATGTTTCTCATCGGCTTACCTGAAACAATAAATTTCAAATTCAAAATAAAACTCACATTACAATTTTATTTTTACGCTTTCTATGTGGCTTTCCTTGAGTAATAGGTTGGTATGAAGCTGACCACGCATATTGTTAAAAATGGTTCAATTTGCCAATGTTTCAGGTAAAGTCGGCAAGAGTTGCAGTTATGATAATTTGAGGTTTGGATTTTAATTTGTAAGAACACATGCGGCATTTGTAAGCGCGAGTTTTTACGTGTCTACTTTAAAGAATGCATGTTATACGATTTTTAAATGATAATACAGCTCTGCAACTTAGAATCGAAAAAATCATTAATCTGTCCAGATTTCTTGACTGATTGGTGCAGTAAAAAAACAATATTTCCCCTGCATAAGCCCAGGTTTAAGCTTTCCTTTTTATTAGTGAAAATATTTTTTTACCGCCTCTGCAGCCGCGCCATATGCGGGGCTTATTTTGTAGCAGTCAAAGCCGAGAGGAGAATTGTGCTAGTAGCCCTTGTAAACAGAGGCGTAGCTTTTATAGAAGCTAAAAGTCGCAGTGTGGCTGGATCACTAAATGGAAAAAAATCTCATTGTTTTTTAATAGTCAAGCTTAGCAATGATGCTAAGTTGGTGATGGTTAGGAAAAATATTAAATAATACGGCGTTCTGTAATTTATAAGCTAAGTTAGAAATATCTACATTAAATGTTAATACAAAATCCATGCCCATAAGTTCCTGTTTACTAACAATGCTTCTTTTATTTGAAAAATGTGTGTAGAATTCAAACGTTTTTGCACAAAATGACATCTTTAAAAACCATGCCAATGGATTCGGAACACATTTGAATTTTGAACCTTTTTCATGGTGACTAAATGTCATCGTTGTATGAAACTGAATATAAATTATTTGTTTGCCATTTTCCTATCAACCCGACCCAAATTTGTCAATGTCAATTCATATACGGATTCATTTTGAACCATAAAATCGCCACAGTAAAGGTAAAACTGAAAAAGTACTGCCTCGCCGATTTGATAAATCGTAGGTAAAACATTAAGACAGATAAAACATAAAACGTCGAGTGTAATTTCTCGTAGTAAACCATCAAATTATAAGAAAGTGCTTATGAAAAACATCTAAGCTACAGGGTTTTCACTTTTCTGTTGTGTTTTGTGTGATAGAAATAGGGAAAAGGTTATCTAATAAACTTATCTAAGCTTAATATGTCACTTATTCAATTTTACATTTGAAGTATCGGAATCCTTTTTTTTTACTTGATATTTTTTTAGCCTATGCGCCGCAAATAACCCATGCACGCTACTGGTAGCGCGTTATTTATTGCTCAGTTTATTGGTAGGAATTATTCGTTACGTGTGTTTTTAACATCTCGGTGGATTAGCGGAGGAAACGGTTAAGCCGCGGAGGGTGCGACTCGTATGTTACGGGTTCTATTCCTGATCCAGACAAATTAGCCTGAAATACATTGCGCTACCTACCACCCTCTAGGAGAACACATAATGTTGTGAATTTGTACCTAAAAACATATACACGGGTGCTCCATGACAAATAGATCACAGACAACCATTATTATTAATGCAAATTTTATATAGCGCCTTTTAGGACGTAGTTGCATGCGTTAGGACAGTGTGTCACTGCAAAGGCGCTTGTCCATATGATTGGACAAAGAGGTGAGTCTTGAGACGACTTTTAAACAATCTCTCCAAATCCAGTTCTCTCAGTGAGACGGGAATAGCATTTCAAGTCATCGGAGCGGCCGCCTTGAATGCCCTGTCTCCAAAAACAGTGCGGGGCCTTCTTGCAGGGATGTCCAGGCAGCTGCTTCTTGATGCAGCTGACCTCAGTGTTTGTCCACACGAGGTTGTATTTGCTGGAGACACCAGTTTCATCAGGTACCCCGGAGCACTTCCACGCAGTCCTAATAAGGTGAGCAAGCTGACTTTGAAGGTGATCCTCTCAGGGATTTTTAGCCAATGAAGAGCTTGAAGGTGAGGAGTGATGTGGCAGGACTTTGCTGCCCCATATACATATAAGTCTAGCTGCGGCGTTCTGTAGCGATTGAAGCTTATTGAGCTAATTTTTAAATAAATGTACAAATCGATCACACAACAGTTCGTTCACATGACTTTTCCGTCAACGCCATCATAGTAAACTACAATACTGTTACGAACTATGGATTTGTAGTACGTGCGCTTAAGCACGCTGGTGTGCGTCGAACAATCTGGAAGTATTTCGAAAATTCCATTATGGAAGTATGTGGCATCGTCTCGAATACGCGCGAACCAACGGTATAAAACTTCTTGCCGCGTTATCCCCGAAGGGATTGAATATGGCGAGTTGAACCTATTTATTTTTGCAGATAAGGGGGCCGGCCTTACGCCAACTACTTTCAGTTGAAGTGGGGGTTTTCCAGCTCCCGAGGGGGCTGTTACTCATTTATTGTGTGAATCTTGCCGGTATTTTACTTTGGGGTTTGAAATTAACACCGAAACGGGAAATCATTTCTGGCATCCTCGGTGGGATTCAAACCCGAACTCACGGCGTGGAATGCAAGCACTCTTCAAACTGAGCTATCTACCGGACCGATTAAATAGAGGTGGCGGTTATGTGAGAGCTAGAGAGTCTCTTTCAACATTGTGCCGCGAAGTCCTTATAAGCTAGAGCGAGAAGAGTGAACAATACTGTGTAATCAATATTATTGTTCAAAATAAATCATGTTACATAAATAAATCGTATTTTAATTAAAAAGAACCCCAAGTAAAATCATAATAATACATTAAAACTAATGTAACGTACACGTGTCTTTTTGTGGGCACGCATTTATATCCCCCTATAATATAAAATGCAACGGCCTCCCCATACAAAATAGTTGTGCGTTAATGGCATTCAAACTGAAGAACTCCTGAACAGATGCACGTCATATTCACAACAAATATTGTTCAGGACTTGGGATGTGCTTCCTCATCATTAGTAGATTTTAAATTGTTGTTTTTTAAATAAATAAACATGATCAATCACAACACCTTTTTATGTAAAACCTATGCGAGAAACAAAACTCATTTTGACATTCGAATTTCAAATAAATTGCCAGCACTTCAACATAGGCTTCAAAGTTGCCATCGTTGCCATTGCCAAGTCGATTATTTTTCAGTTAAATTCCGTTGAGTACCTACCTATATTCTTTATTTATTTCAAAATTATACTTCAACCAGTTATAACATGTATTTTTTAGAAATAATGACGATCGATTAGGTCAACTTTTTATATGAAACCGTACTTATTGCGGCATTTAATTTTTTTAAAGTATTATAACAATATAAAATCTAAGTTGCATAGACGCATTAACATTTATAATTCATATTCAATGCACTCCTCTTCGGAGACACGAGTGAGTTTGCGCTTACAAATCCTGCATGTGTATTTACAAATAAAAATTTCAGCCTCTCATGACCATAATAGGCCCTGCAACTTTTGCTGACCTTTTCAGAAACAGGGGACACATTTGTTAAGTGAACCCATTTATGCGATATGGGTGATAAGCCTCATACTAACCCTTAAGTCAAGGAATTTGAGTTTGAAAAATCCTTAAACAACGGTAATCTTAATTTATAATCTAAAGTTGCAAAAAAAGTTATTTGATGATTCAAATTGAATGCACGCCCACAAACTGGCAAATGTCATTTCACGCTAACATATAGTTGTGGCGCTTGATTTTTTTTAAATATTAGAATATATAATCTAAGTTGCACAGATACAATAACTTTTATAATTCATATTCAATGCATGCCCCCCTGGAGACACGAGTGGGTACGCGCTTATTAATGCTGCATGTGAACTTACAAATTAAAATTAAGGCCTCTAATGAACATAAGCCCTGCAACTTTGGCCAACGTTTTCAAAAACAGGGGGAACATTTGTCAAGTGAACCATTTTTTTCGATATGGGTATTCAAGCTCATACTTACCTATCCGTCAAGGATTTGAGTTTGAAAAATCCTTAAACAACGGTAATCTTAATTTATAATCTAAAGTTGCAAAAAAAGTTATTTGATGATTCAAATTGAATGCACGCCCACAAACTGGCAAATGTCATTTCACGCTAACATATAGTTGTGGCGCTTGATTTTTTTTAAATATTAGAATATATAATCTAAGTTGCACAGACACAATAACTTTTATAATTCATATTCAATGCATGCCCCCCTGGAGACACGAGTGGGTTCGCACTTATAAATGCTGCATGTGAACTTACAAATTAAAATTAAGGCCTCTAATGAACATAAGCCCTGCAACTTTGGCCAACCTTTTCAAAAACAGGGGGAACATTTGTCAAGTGAACCATTTTTTTCGATATGGGTATTCAAGCTCATACTTACCTATCCGTCAAGGATTTGAGTTTGAAAAATCCTTCAACAACGTTAAATTTAATTTATAATCTAAAGTTGCAAAAAAAGTTATTTGATGATTCAAATTGAATGCACGCCCACAAACTGGCAAATGTCATTTCACGCTAACATATAGTTGTGGCACTTGATTTTTTTTAAATATTAGAATATATAATCTAAGTTGCACATATACAATAACTTTTATAATTCATATTCAATGCATGCCCCCCTGGAGACACGAGTGGGTTCGCACTTATTAATGCTGCATGTGAACTTACAAATTCAAATTAAGGCCTCTAATGAACATAAGCCCTGCAACTTTGGCCAACCTTTTCAAAAACAGGGGGAACATTTGTCAAGTGAACCATTTTTTTCGATATGGGTATTCAAGCTCATACTTACCTATCCGTCAAGGATTTGAGTTTGAAAAATCCTTCAACAACGTTAAATTTAATTTATAATCTAAAGTTGCAAAAAAAGTTATTTGATGATTCAAATTGAATGCACGCCCACAAACTGGCAAATGTCATTTCACGCTAACATATAGTTGTGGCGCTTGATTTTTTTTAATATTAGAATAAATAATCTAAGTTGCACAGATACAATAACTTTAATAATTCATATTCGAGACACGAGTGGGTTCGCACTTATAAATGCTGCATGTGAACTTACAAATTAAAATAAAGGCCTCTAATGAACATAAGCCCTGCAACTTTTGCCAACCTTTTCAAAAACAGGGGAAACATTTGTCAAGTGAACCATTTTTTGCGATATGGGTATTCAGGCTCATACTTACCTATAAGTCAAGGATTTGAGTTTGAAAAATCCTTCAACAACGTTAAATTTAATTTATAATCTAAAGTTGCAAAAAAAGTTATTTGATGATTCAAATTGAATGCACGCCCACAAACTGGCAAATGTCATTTCACGCTAACATATAGTTGTGGCACTTGATTTTTTTTAAATATTAGAATATATAATCTAAGTTGCACATATACAATAACTTTTATAATTCATATTCAATGCATGCCCCCCTGGAGACATGAGTGGGTTCGCGCTTATAAATGCTGCATGTTAACTTAAAAATTAAAATTAAGGCCTCTAATGAACATAAGCCCTGCAACTTTTGCCAACCTTTTCAAAAACAGGGGAAACATTTGTCAAGTGAACCATTTTTTGCGATATGGGTATTCAAGCTCATACTTACCTATCCGTCAAGGATTTGAGTTTAAAAAATCCTTCAACAATGTTAAATTTAATTTATAATCTAAAGTTGCAAAAAAAGTTATTTGATGATTCAAATTGAATGCACGCCCACAAACTGGCAAATGTCATTTAACGCTAACATTTAATTGTGGCACTTGATGTTTTTAATTTTAGAATATAAATCTAAGTTGCATACATACATTTTATAATTCATATTCAATGCATGCCCCCCTGGAGACATGAGTGGGTTCGCGCTTATAAATGCTGCATGTTAACTTAAAAATTAAAATTAAGGCCTCTAATGAACATAAGCCCTGCAACTTTTGCCAACCTTTTCAAAAACAGGGGAAACATTTGTCAAGTGAACCATTTTTTGCGATATGGGTATTCAAGCTCATACTTACCTATCCGTCAAGGATTTGAGTTTAAAAAATCCTTCAACAATGTTAAATTTAATTTATAATCTAAAGTTGCAAAAAAAGTTATTTGATGATTCAAATTGAATGCACGCCCACAAACTGGCAAATGTCATTTCACGCTAACATTTAATTGTGGCACTTGATGTTTTTAATTTTAGAATATAAATCTAAGTTGCATACATACATTTTATTATTCATATTCAATGCATGCCCCCAAGCAGACATGAGTGACTTTGCGCTTACAAATGCTACATGTTTAATTACAAATAACAATTTCAGCTTCTCTTGACCATAAGCCCTGCAATTTTGCCGACCTTTTCAGGAACAGAGAAACATTCGTTCAGTGAACATTTTTTTAGGTATGGGAGGTCAGCCTCATACCTCATGCTTCATACAAGATACTCAGAACATGAAATAACTAAATAACCCTTTTACCGCAATTTTTTTTTCAAATTACTTCTTAAAGCATTTAATTACTATGAAGGAGGTCTGAGGAAAAATTATTGCGAAGCCAGACTTACACTGCCCGAAGGGCCTAGCAGACAACCGTACGCAGTACGGTCAGTCTGCTAGTACATTTTAATTATTGAAATATCCGTTTAACATTCATAAAAGAAAGACAGATTACTTACTTGATTAATGTGTTACTTTTATATTTCTATGGAAAAACCAAAATATAAATCTAAAATTTTTACATCTTTTGTAATTATTTTCCGAGTAAATTTTTACTGTCCCATTTCGAAGTAACCCTTGAGTTAATGAGTTGACATGTCTTAGTCACCTCAACTGTAAAAATAAATAAGGTTGTTGACTCGCACATGTTTCGGATTTCGGAACAGATGTGGCCAAAAAAAAACAAAGTGACGACTTCCTTGTTAATGCTTTTACATGTTTTTATGCTTCCAGATATGTAACGCGACACCAATTTCAATAAAAAAATTAAAGAGTAACTCAGAACATCCCTTATTTGTCAAATGAAATAATGTTTCTGTCTCATGGTGTGTTCAGCTGCAAATTTGAAATTTTCGATTTGTCGTTTTTTTTTATGTGGCTGAATTTTATGTATATAAACTATATATTGTTATGATTTCCAATGGGATAAAACAGAGTTTTAATTCACTTTTTATTTCATGTTTTGCTCAAACGTTTTCGCCTAATAAGGCTTCTTCAGGAGCATAGATAATACAATGGACTTTCACTGTGTGAATAGATTTACACTTATACATATATATTGTTATGATTTTACTAGGGTTCTATTTTAATTAAACTGAAATTATTTATTTTAACAGAATTTATTTTACACGGTATGGTTCACAATTTACAACAATTGATAATCTCTGCTTATTGATCTTCACGGCAAAATGCTTGGAGCGACTAACCAACTCCGCACAATTGCAGTCCCTTTATATAGTTACAAAAGAGATCTTTCTCGCATATTCCAGATCATTCTGCGATTCCTCGCTCACACCAGAACGCCGTCCTATGCACTACCACCATCATGGACTACTCCCAGATTATTCTACCCACACTATCGTACATGTATAGGTACGCGTAAGTACTTTGAGTTAATAGCTCGCAACAATATAATCCAATTCGCAAAGATATTATTAACATTTAAAATTCACATTAAAATCATTCCCACGAACATACACGTGTAAGTTCGCGCTTACAAGTGCTGCAAGTGTAGGTACTTACAAATTAAAATCAAAACCTTAAATTAACATGAGCCCTACAACTTTTCCTAACCTTGCCTGAAACAGGTGTGACAATGGCAAAGTGAACCATTATTTAATGGATACGCACCAATGCGGTATTCAAACTTGGCTTTGGTCTTTGGCTTCGAACCCAACCGTTTTATTTAGAAAACAGATACATTACCATCTGAACTATCGATCAGACTTATAGAGCTACACCTTGAAAGTTGAAATCATATCTAAATATAGACATTTAATCCATTTTCATATTAAGCACGACACATTTCATATGAGGACTGGTTATAATAGATGGCTGGATGTGTATGGCATGTCACCATCGCAGGAGTAATTAAACGAGACCGGCTGACTACCTAGTGTATATATAATATCCAGGCTGGTTGAAGACATATAATACTTGTGAGTATGGGTGGGAATCGCCTATCATAATATTAATTAAATAATTAATAAATAAATAATTAATAAACTGTGAAGGGAAAAAAGTGAAAAATAGAGTCAAGAATGTAAATAATAGATGATAAGAGAATAAAATGCAAAAACGCAACTAAGCTATATATTTACATATACGAGTATAGTGGAACATAAGCATTCTTCGATTTTTAACAGTTTTTCCTGTCATATTGCATTGTTATTTATAACCAAATTTTTTAAATTATTTCATTAATTGGTCGCTCTATATTCTATAATCTTTATTTCGAAGCGCTATTCTGCTAAATTCCTTACGCTTTTGATATCCATACAAGTCGGGAGCGCTAGCGCTTGCGGAAGATCTCCATAGATAAAAAAAATCACCATACACCTTATTTTTGGACACGAATTGCCAGCTCGTCTTAAGCCTTAAAGTCGTAAAGAATTTAGCAGAATAGCGCTTCTGGTCTAATATAATTGGTCCGGTGTTTATTTCAAACCGCAAATAAAATACCGGCAAGATTTACTCAGCTTTCGAAAGAAATGAGACCCAAACCCACGTGAGCTGGGAAATTCCCACTTCAAGTGTAGTGGTAGGCCACCTTCGGAGATAACGCGGAAAGAATTTACACTATATATCTAGCTAAGTTGCGTTTTGAGTACGCCTTACTCGAACCATTTGTATTCAAGTGTTTACCTACTCTGGAAGCGAACGTTCTCAATTCTTGTGAACCTTGCCGGATTTATGATATTTGGGCTTAAAATCATTTCCGATACCCTTAGTAGAGATCGAACCATGTGGATTTGAATGCAAGCGTTCTACCAACTGAGCATCCATACCAACGAGTATAAAAAATGTACCTACATACCTACATACTTTTTAAGCATGTTTTTAAAAATATGACTGACATATTTGCATAGACAATTTGAACAAAAAAATGGGTATTCTAACAGAGACATATTGAATTTCGGTATGCAACAGGGATGCTTGTGGAATGTATCCAATATAAATGAGATGGTAGTTGCAATACCAACTGAATGATACTCTAGCGGTCCAGCCAGATAGACGTTCCGAGTGTTTATTTTTTGTAGCAACACGAGATTTTTTATTACAGTCCCGAAAACACTTTGGATTAAATTTTGTTTCGTTTCGGATGGTCTGCGGACGCTCGTAGGATTAATATGCTCTACAAAAATGTGTACATGTGTTTGTAGTTATATTATAAACACACACATATAGGATATTTTACTGAATATCCTATGTACGAGTATATTAGGTACCTACATATAGTATCAAAAAACTATTTGTCACGAAAGGATTTAATAGGTATGTAGGGAAAATAAAGAACATAGGAAAATTTGAATATGGAATAGAAACAAACAAAAAAAGATCGACAAGTAGAAAAAAAAAATATTTACCTGGCTTCACAGCCACAGGCTTTTATGTAAGTTATGACACGGGCCTGTTGCACCAACCTCCAATCAATATTTAATTGACAAATCAAATTTGATTGCTTCTTTCTGGTAAGGCCCTCGGTTAAATATTCATCGGAAGTGGGTAAAAATATGATGGAAGTTGAACAGGAAATATAATTTATATCAGCTGATTTACGCGTATGTAACCAAATGCTTGATTTGAAAGGTTGAAATCACACCTAATTATGATTTTTGTCTGATTGGAGCTTGGTGCAACAGGCCCAATTTAAAAATCTTGTTGTGTTTTGTAAACACTGATTGTGAATAACATAAAATTATGTATCAAAATGTTTTGGTTGATTGTCTTCTTACAAAAATGCAATTGTTCTTGCGCTCAGCGATCTAGCAAGACTCATAATCTGCGATGAATAAAATCTCATATCACAAAAAACCTTTTAATTTTTCGATTTTTCCGATTTGCAAAATATTTGAGATTAGTGTCAGAAGCATGGTCAGAATCCTTGGGTTCAAACCGACCCCTAATTAAATGATAATTTTTTTAATTTTTTTTTTATTCAAAATAGATAACATTATATATTTATGTACACTTTTTTTTTTTTTTTTACATTGTTTTAAAATCTCCCTCAGGCAAAAGCGAATGCTTGTGTGCCTTAAACGCTTATACGCTTCAATATACAATTGATATGCGGCTGAACACCCATGCTGTAAAAATGGTTCACTTTGTCAATGTCACCCCTGTTTCAGGGAAGGACGGCAAGAGTTGCAGGGTGTATGCCCATTTGAGATTTGTTTTTTTTATGTTGTAGGTTCACATGAGGCATGTGCAAGCGCAAATTTGTACGTGTCTGCTTGTGGGAATGCATTTAATATTAATCTCAAATGATATATATACATATATATATATATCTTTGCAACTTAGATTAAGATTAGTACGCTTCAACCATCCTTCTATATAGTTTCAATTTTCTGAGAAATTCTGTTCTAAAAATGTGCGTTCTTCAATGCACTTTTATGCTTTACTTCTATGTTCGTTACTGATATATATTTATGCATGCACATAGGCCTCCTCTCGTATCTAACAGATGCACATTATGTACCAGGGGCGGGCCGTACGTGAATGCAGATGGTTGTGGGAAATGGAGCCGTCAGGTTTTCAAAGCAAATAGCCTGAACGTCATTACTGATGCTCTCTGTGCCATATAAACTCGTATTATGTGCATGCACATGTGGATGCATGAAGCCACTTTTATTAAATATCATTTTAATATTTCCTTTTAGGCTTTTGCAGTCATTGGTAGCTTTGCGCATTCAGTATGGATACATTTAGAATTCAAATTGAATTCTCTGTGGACTCTGCTTGGTCATATAGTCCAAAATGGTCCATATAATGCTGCTTAGCTACACATATAGAGCAACTTGTTGCTGTGTTTTCTCCAAAGGGGTCGCAAGTGGAACTCTGTTTTATTTGGCAGGTAAGGGGACCAGCCTTCCGCCAACCATTTCAGTTGAAGTGGGGGATTTCCAGCTTCCGAGGAGGCTGCTACTCATTTCTCGTGAAGGCTGAAAACATTACCAGTATTTTATTTTGTTAAATGTAAATTTTGGCGATTTATAAAGTGCCATTTTGCAAGCAGAAGCAAGGTTTTTCCAAAGCTAGATAGACCTTTGATGACCGCCTTCCTTTAAGGAATTTCGAAAATGAAATAATAATTTGTTATTTTCTGCTGGGAATCGATTTCACCCCGTTCCGTTTGAGAACTTGTAGCGTTAACCACTAAAATACAGACCTTTACAAGAAATGGAAACATTACTTAAAATCATCTTATCTAATCTATAATCTATAATCTAAGTTGCAAGGATATATTCATTTAAAGCTCTCAGAAAGTAAGAAAGCCAAGAATAAAAGTAGAAAGTCTGAGTGATGAAAACGTGAAAGTGAAGTATAAATCAGAATTACAAAAAATGTTAAGTGTGAATGAACTTGAAAAGAATGTGAATGAAAAAGATATTGAAAGCATGTGGAAGGATATGAAAGAAAGAATAATTGAATGCGCTAAAAAAGTATGTGGGGTAACGAAAGGTGGAAGATTGAAAGGGGATGCCTGGTGGAATGCTAAAGTAAAAGAGGCTGTGAAAGTAAAGAAGGAATGTTACAAAAAGTGGCTGAACGACAGGAATGATAGAAAGCTAGAAGATGAATATAAGATAGCCAAGCGAATGGTGAAGAATGTAGTTTATGAAAGCAAAGCGAATGAACAGAGAAAGATTGATGAAAAAATGAACAGAAGTTTCACCGACAGTAGGAAGGAATTCTGGAGATGGGTCGGTGCCATTAGGAATAAAGATTCTGCATTGACCACCCCAGGAATCAAAAGTGCTGTTGGTGAGATGGTATGGGAGAATGATGAAGTATGTAAGAGATGGAAAGAATATTTTGAAGGGATTTTTGGTCGGGGCGAAAGAAATTTGTTTAGAAAAATGACAGAAGAGAATGAATTTAGGATTTTGAAAGAAGAAATAAAAGTATCTATTGAATGTTTGAAGAATGGAAAGTCTGCTGGGTTTGATGGAATAAATGGTGAAATGTTGAAAGCAGGAGGTGAATGCGTGATAGATTGGATGTACGAATTATGTAAGCTTTGTGTGAATGCAGGAGTAGTACCGATAGATTGGAGGAAGGCAGTCATTGTTCCCATTTACAAAGGTAAAGGGGACAAAAAAGACTGTCAGAACTTCAGACCAATCAGTCTACTCAGTATACCAGGAAAAGTCTTCTGTAAGGTGATTATAAAAAATGTGATTCTGACTACTAGTGAAAGGATTTCCGATATACAGTCCGGCTTTATGGCCGGTAGAGGCTGTGTTGATCAGATTTTTACTCTACGACAACTTGTTGAAAAACAATTGTCGGTGAGGCGGAAGCTGTTCACGGCCTTTGTAGATCTGGAAAAGGCTTTTGACTCAGTAGACAGAGGTATGTTATGGGATGTTTTGAAAGCATACGGAGTGAATGGGGCTCTCCTAGGTGCGGTGCATGCCAACTATGAAAATAGTAAGGCATGTGTTCGTATTGATGGTGAGTATAGCGAGTGGTTTGAAGTTTATAAGGGTGTGAGGCAAGGATGTGTGATGAGTCCATGGCTATTTAACATAGTCATGGACAAGTGTGTCAGAGATGCTAGACTTAATGATTGTGGATTGATGATAGGAGAGAGCAAAGTGAGTGTTCTACTGTATGCAGATGATGCAGTTCTTGTATCTGATTCAGCAGTAGAATTGCAAACAATGCTCTCTAGATTGAATGAAGCTTTGTTAGGTAACCATCTGAAGTTAAATGCAAGTAAGACGAAAGTATTGATTTTTGAAAGAGATGATGAAAGTATGAATTATGAATTTAAAATTAATGGAATGAATGTTGATGTCGTAAATGAGTTTGTATACCTGGGAAGTAAGTTTGAAAAAGATGGAAGAATGACCGGTGAATTTGAAAGAAGAGTAATGAAGGGCAGGTGTGTACTGGGTGCCACAACTTGTATCGCAAAAAATCAAAACATATCAAAAAATGCTCGATTGGCGGTACGCAGTGGCATACTTTTACCCACCTTGATGTATGGAAGCGAGGCCTGGACGGTGAATGAAAGTGAAATTAGTAAAGTCCATACTGTTGAAATGGACTTTCTAAGAAGTATGATTGGGAAAAAACGGAGTGACAGGGTGAGGAATGATTTTGTAAGAGAAGAATGTGGTGCAAGAGAAAGTGTGAAAGTGAAGATTAAAAGAAGTTTGTTAAGATGGTTTGGGCATATGGAGAGAATGAATGAGGAAAGACTGACGAAGAAAGTATATGTTGGTAGAATAGATGGATGTCGTGGTAGAGGAAGACCGAGAAAGGTATGGATGGACCAAATATCCGAAATTGCGAATGAATGGAATATCCAGAGTCATAATAAAAGAAAGCTTGTATGAAGAAGGTTATGACTCTGGAGGAAATGAAAGAAGTATGTAAGGATAGAAAGAAATGGCGGTTGATCTGTGATGTTGGCGGCTGAGGTTTGTTAAAGTAAAATTGGTTTTATGATTTAGTTTTTATGTCCATGTATATATTGTGATTTATTGTTTTTAAAAAATGTAATTTGTCATGTATGTTCCTTGACTTATAGGTTGTTATGCGGCTGACCACCCATAATGTAAAAATTGGTTCACTTTGCCAATGTCACCTCTGTTTCAGGGAAGGACGGCAAGAGTTGCAAGGCTTATGTTCATTTGAGATTGGGTTTTTATATTGTAGGTCCACATGCGGCATGTGTTAGCGCGAAATTATACATATCTGCTTGTGGGAATGCATTTAATATAAAACTTAAATGATATATATCTTTGCAGCTTAGATTAGATTAGATTAGATTAGATGTATGCCCACTTTCGCAAAACAGTATCCTCTTGATAATGACGTGAATAAGTCGAAAGTACTTGAGGTGGAAATAAAAACTCAATTTGTGAAAATAAAACTCTGTGTTTTTTATAATTTTTTATAATTATTTATAAAAATGAATTTTCACTGTGTGAATACACAAACTTTAAAAAGTCTAATTTTTAATCTATGTTGCGAAATATATGTTACATCAAAGATTCACATTATATGCACTTTCACCAACAGACATGCACAAGTTTGCGCTTTAACATGTCGCATGTGGTCATACAATATAAAAACCCGAATCTCACATGGGCACACACCCTGCAACTCTAGCCTACCTTCCCTGAAAACAGGGGTGACATTGGCAAAGTGAACCATTTTCTACAGCATGGGTGGTCAGCCGCATACCAAACTATAAGTCAAGGAATATACACAACAAATTACATTTTTTAAATCAACAACAACCTTTCTTTAAAAAACAAAAAAGGTTCTATCTGCGACACTATTTTAGAAAGTCATGTTCCTGCAAGGCTGTTTGCATGTGGTGGTTCACATAGTTAAAGTTTGTATTTAATTAGTACAAAATCAAAAAAAAAATGTCAAAAATATCACTGCTCCTGAAGATGCCTTTTAAAGTGAAAATATTTGAGCAATATTTACAAAAAAATAAAAATGTGAAGTAAAACTGTGAAGCTATTTTACAATAACTTATTTACTTAATAAGCTGATTTTGTACATACTAAACACTTTAAATGTTTATACTCGTGAGCATGTGGAACATAGATACAAGATGATGGGTACCTACGTACATTTAAAACAATACCAAGATGCCATTACACAAAATGGCATGCTTTTAAAATTGTCAGTCTTTCGCTTTGATGTGCTTAAGCTTCGCTTATAATCAAGATAAAGGCTTGGCGAATGAGATGAGCGAGGGTGGCAGTATTAGCCACCCTTTGCTGAGGGATGGATGCGCAACTGAGGGGAGCTTCAGGATACCTCTTAAGGGTAGCTTCAGGATACCTTCTAAGGGTGAGACAGCAATTAATGACTTAACTGTCAGGCTACTGTCACTGGAAACACTGCAATGGATCTTCGTGGGGAGTTTCACTTCAAGTTGTAAAATATTTCCTGTTTTAATTGCGCTGCTTTTCAATACAATTTACATTAATAATTTAGATAAAAAATTAAAAAAAAAAAATGGTTTACAAATACGAACACTTGCTAGATGATGATGATTATGGTTTATTTGACCTTTTTCATTGGCACCGTTTTTTGGCATTGTCACTCCGAAATATAACCCAAAAGGTTTTGTGAATAGATGTCATTAGCAGGAAGAGGAAACGGTTCTCGAGGGACCATATAGACAGCATGAACGAAGAAAAGATAGTCCGAGTCGTGACATACACCCTGAAACTCTTGCCGTCCTTCCCTGAAACAAGGGTGACATTGGCAAAGTGAAACATTTTCTACAGCATGGGGGGTCAGCCGCATACCAACTTACAAGTCAAGGAACAATGAACGTGTAGAAGCAAAATATTTTTTTGTGTTGTTTGTGATGTTTTTTCATGTGCCTTTTATGGTACATGTTCTGTTTAGGTATGTGATGTACTATTATGTGTTGTTCTGTCACGTTTTCTTCTGTCATGAATTTTTCTGTCATGTGTCGTTATGCCATATATCGGTTTGTCACTGTGCCGTTCTAGCCTGTCACAAGTAAAATGGAGCAGATCCAGTAGGTGATTTTAGTGAGTCATGTCTCCAGAATGACTCATCAAATAATCTATAATCTAAGTTGTAGAGATATATTAACATTTAAGGCTCTCAAATGCATGCCCACAAACAAACACGTCGCGCTTACAAATGCTGAATGTGTACTTACAGACCTTCCCTGACACAGGGGTGACACTGGCAAAGTGAACTATTTCTTACAGTATGGGTGGTCACCTTCATACCAACCTATAAGTCATCAAAGACTCGCACAATTTAGCTAATGAGATGTCAATGGGTCAACGCCCATCTGGGATTCCTAGTGGAAATATAGCTAGACGTCCCCATTTTAGTATCTACTAGCCAATTGATTTGGACTTTTTAATGGATTGTGAATTCCTTGACTTATAGGTTGGTATGAGGCTGACCACCCATACTGTAAAAAATGGTTCACTTTGCCAATGTCACCCCTGTTTCGGGGAATGTCGGCAAGAGTTGCAGGGCTTATGTTCATTTGAGGTTTGGATTTTATTTGTAAGTACACAATCAGCATTTGTAAGCGCGAACTACACGTGTTTGTTTGTGGGCATACATCTGAGAGCTTTGAATGAATATATCCTTGCAACTTAGATTATAGATTGTTATAGATTATAGTGAAAGATTTCAATCAAAAAGAAGAAAAAGATAAATTAAGTGTGGCATTGAGGCATGAGTTGGTCCTTTGTTGATTAATACAGCAATTAATATTCTTGGAAGCATTTCCTTTCCTTGCTTCCCATTTTAAGCATCCAGGCGGCCGCCCATCAAACACTCTTCATTGTCCATGGCATACGTGACGGTAATTCTTTACCCCTATGCGGCTTTATTGATATGTTGTCCTTGACTGGCGCTGCACCTCTAGGAATTCATTTAATTAGTCTAGAGGTTTACGCTTCAGACTACAAATCAGAAGGCAGTGGGTTCAATTTTCACAACGTAACTTCGCTACACGTAAAGTGCAACTTCTTGCCAAAACAGTGTTTAAAAGTTAAAAGTGTTTTTTATTGAATAACAAACTAAAAACATGAATTTTCACAGTGTTAATACACTAACCATAAAAAATATGCTTGTTAAAGTTACCATCTTGATTCGTTAGGACATACGAGTACCTATACCATTAAATATCAAGTAAGATCAAAAAAGCTAATTATAATAAAAAGTTGGTTGACAAATGGTTGATCAATGACCTCATTCAATAAGTACTTATATACCTACGAGTATATTATAATATTATCCATATAATTGTTGTTTGCTACCTGCACACTAATGAAGCATCACTTTTTAATTAATTTTCCGGATCGATGTGAATGTTTTATTAACATCATATTCGTACCTACAGAAGCATTTGCGATGCATCACCTGCCGCACAGCTTAATTAAAAAGTGTAATTAAAAAAAGTACTTTCTGTGACAATGAATTTTTAATTAATTACTTACTCTAAATAATATGCAAAACATTAAACAGTGAAAAGTGATAGTGATTAATTAAAATGAGGTCAAAAAAGGCTAAATTTGCAATTTTCTGTGTTCATTTTACGCTTTATTATGTCCATCCGATCTATAGTTGATAGAGTGCTTGCATTCCATGCCGAGAGCTCGGGTACGAATACCACCGAGGGTGTCAGAAATAATTTCACGTTACGTTGTTTACTTCAAACTAAAAATAAAAATACCGGAAAAGTTTACTCAGCTTTTACAAGAAATGAGTACCATCCCCCTCGGGTGCTGGGAAACTCTCGCTTCAACTCAAGTGGTTGGCGTATAGCCGACCTCCTTAGCTGAAAAAATAAATAGGTTCCACTCGCTACGTGCAATCCATTCGGAGAAAACGCGGCAAGGCAATTAAGTTACCTGTGTTACTTAGTAGCGTAGCGTAGCGTTTTACATTTTACATTTCGCTTCAACATCGCCTTAATGAAACTCATAGCAGATATATGCGAAACGTTCGAATTTTCCAGAATCGATTGACCACGGTTGCTTACTCTGTAACTGTTACTCTATCGCTTTTCCACAACGGGTAGTCAAACCCGTTAAACAAAGAACTTTTGATCATATTCTCTCGTCTCCAATAAACTGAAGAATAGTCAATTCCGTTTACTATTACCTTAAATATCATACTGTAAAGTAGGTACACCTTCGAAAGATCGGCCAATTTTCTAGTCAACTTTTCTGCGATAACTGAGATTCAGGGACGTCAACTGGATAGAGGCAAAGCTGAGATAGTTTTGTCTCCTAAAAACAAAGTTTTAATATCAGTTGACGATTTACTCCTTAACTTAAGATTTTAGTAAAAAAAATATATTTGATACTTCCCTACTCTAGGGTATAATATAATGGAATATTTTCTCCTCATTATTATATACATAGGTATATTTTGAAATGTGTGAAAATGTAGGGACCAAATCTGTTACCAAAATATTTCGTTTGTGAACGTCCTGCGGTCCTACAAATATTTATTGAATGTCCTGCAGTGGTCGCTTTTAGGGCCCCCCGGGGGGTACCGGAAGGCATTAGCATAAGTCACCCCATACGTGAGAGGGCCCCATCCAGGGCCACTTATCGACCAAAGGCGACAAACCGATGCCTTGAAAGGTTGCAAAAATCACAAACGGTAGAGACCACCTTAGTATGAGTTGCAAAACTTGAGTAATGTAAAGTTTGCGGAAATTATTAAACAGTGATTTCCCCCAAAATCTGCCGTTTTTGTTTGTTTGAACTTGATTTTCTTCATCACTGTAACTCTTTTGCCAAGACCATAAAGTGTAAGAAACAAAAACGGTAGATTTTGAGAAAATCAGTCTTTAATATTTTCCGTAAACTTTACTTTTCTTAAGTTTTGCAACTCGTACTAAGGGTACAAAGAACGCAACGTTAAAAAAGTTAAGTGCGATATGAATAATTGCAAGAAACAAGCGGCTGACGATAGATTTGAGAATGTCGGTACACAATGGTATAGTGTTACCGACATTGATGTATGGAAGTGAGACATGGACTACGATTAAAGTATAAAATGTATGCATGGGGGAAATGAAACACTTAAAGAGTAGGTACGACAGGAGAGAATGGGGTAAAATATAAATGCGATTTAAAAGAGGATATGAAAGTAAACGTGGAAAAAATGGTTTAGACATGTAGAAAGAATGGATGATGAAAGATTTACAAAAGGTGTAGTATACAGAGGAAATGTTATAGGAAAAAAGGAAGAAGAAGACCGAGAAAAGCATGGGCGGATCAGATTTGTGAAATTGTGAAAGAATGGAATATACAAAACGAATTAATGTAAAAGAAAGGGAGTGTATGAGAAAGGTGATGGATATGAATGAAACGAAGGAGGTATGCAAGGATAGGGAAAATGGAGGCGAATCTGCAGAGGGTCTAGCCACCCCAATCGGAATGGCGATAGAGTTACAGTATGGGAATGAACCTCTCTCAACATCCATCAAGAGGAAAACCAAAGAATCCCTGATGCCACAATGCGATAGAATGCTACAGAGATCTTGTTTAAGGTGACATGCTTGATGGCTTTGGTGAATGTGACATCCGTAACAGAAGAGTATGCCATCTTAGAACACTCATGTATGAAAGTAAAGCGTGGATAGTAAATGATGGTGAAATGATAAAAATTCAAAGCTCAGCTCCGGTCCGTAAGATTGACGCTTTGGATATTTAATTCTTCCAGATTGTACTATTATTGAAATCTTACATATTTTTTAATTAAAATTTGAAAAATAACCTTTTATGTTACAAAATGACCATAGTGCTCGTTTGTCTTATCTCCAACAGAGGTTCTTTCACACAAGCAATATTTACAATACCAATGTTTATTATAAATGATGCAAAAATTATTTTGAAATTAATAAAAACAACTCTCACACTATCGCGTTTTACTTTTTTTCTTAGCTCAGATTGTGTAAAATGTGATTTTGTAAACAATTTCATTTGAAGGTCGTCTTTGAATCAAATGATATATACCCTAAGCTTAACAAGCACTGGAGGCTGATTTGTAACTTGTAAGGCTTATAACACGAAAATTCATACAGCTATCAGATTTTGGCCCGACACACATAGGTACATTGGTATTACGTGATTAAGTATTCAGTCTTACTTTTCTTATCTTTTTGGATGGATCACATTATGTACAATAAAAAAAAGACCAGCCATGTCTGAATGGCAAGAAGCTTCTCGAATACAAATGCGTTTTAAGTCTCAGGTAACCGTGTGTGTGTGTAGAGGTTTTATGGATGCGACATCTTTTGAGAAGTCGTCAATTTGTTGGGGCGCGCTTTGTGCTTCATGTTGCCAAACAGATTGCAGGCTGCGGGGTGAATCTGCAATGAGCTGGAGCAAAGACCAAGCCACAGAGGTACGACCCAAATAAGGGTTGCTTAGAAGAATTGCTGTTAAAAATTTGAAGGTTCGCGCTTACAAATACTTGCATGTGTAGGTACTTACAAATTAAAATTCAAGCCTAGAATGAGCATAAGCCCTGCAAGTTTTGCAACCTTCCCTGAAACAGGAGTGACATTGGCAAAGTAAACCATATTATATATATACAAGGATAATTTATTTATAAGGTACACATAATTGAAGAGCGCCGTTTTTGTGTGTGTCACACCTCAAGGGCCCTCTCAAATCACGGATAAGATTTTTTGTAAAGATGCGTCTTTAGTGCTCCTTTAAAGACACCAACAGTTTCTGCCTTCCTCACATTAGGTGGTAGTCTGTTCCACTCCATTGGGCCCGCAAACCGGAAAGCACGGTCCCCAAAATTAGTGCGTGTCTGACGTGACGGCTGGACTAAGTCAACCACCCCACACCCTGCAGATCTGAGAGTTTGGCGTCTCAAATCTATCTCAATAGGTGAGAACATGTCAGACAGGTATGAAGGAGCCGTACCATTGACAGCTTTGTAAACCATCAAACAAACACGGTAGACCACCCTCTCCGGAAAACGAAGCCAATGCAGTTCTTTCAACAATGGAGTAATATGATTAAATTTGGACATCCCGAAAATGAGTCTTGCTGCAGAGTTCAGCACAGATTGTAGTCGGCTGAACTGTTTTTTCGGCTGACCTATATACAGCGTTGAGCAATAGTCAACCCGAGACATCACAAAAGCGTTAACCAGGGTCCTGACCGCCCCTGATGGTAAACATCTCCTGATTGCCTTAATCTGGCGAAGTTCAAAAAACGAGGAGGATACCGTGTTATTCAACTGCTCTCCCATTGTGAGGTTCCGATCCAGTGTGACTCCTAGAAGTCTCACTGAATCTGACGGCTGAATCAGCTGTCCCCCAATGGAGAGTGGTACGCGAGTTGTCAGGAGATGATCACGCCTGGACGTAGCCGCCCACATAATTTCCGTCTTACCCATGTTAAGGATTAGGCCATTGCTTGTCATCCATTCACCGATCTCCGCAATGCAAGCTGCCATTCTGTTACTGAGAGCTCCCGCCATGTGTGGTCGACACTGAGAGTAAATCTGCCAGTCATCTGCATATGCATGTGTAGTAAGGCTCCATTTCTCGACTATGCTCTCAATGTCGGCCGTGTATAAAATAAATAGGATCGGTCCCAACACAGACCCCTGCGGCACTCCGGAGATCAGCGAATAGGAAGGTGAGACACAGTCACAAGTACGCACTACCTGCTTGCGATCCGCCAAATAGGAGGTGAACCACGCCAGAGCCTTATCTCTCAAGCCGTACGCATCCTGTGAGGGTTTTTCCTCTCTGTCCTGCTGATTGACACAATTAATAATTAACAGCCACTTTAATATGTTTGCTTTTATTCCTTTCACAATGTATACACAATAAACCACAGCACAATAATATTAATTATTCTTAATTACCCAGGCTTCTGGCTCTCACGCCAGGCAAGCTTTTTTCTCTCTTTCTGCCTTCCTTTGTTTTCCTTTTCATTCAAATTCAAATCTCATGTTCCATTTTACCTAACAAACAAATCCATCTCGTTACAATACACCTCCTTCCTCTCATAAAAAAAAAACATTCCCAATTTTTTTTTTTTTCTTTTACAATGAGTAAATAATGTATCATAATGCTCAGCCGGCGCCACATATTTTGTTTTATTTTAAGGATAAATTTCAAAAATATGAAAATAAAAAAAAAACCTGTTTCTGATACATTATTCAGTCATTAATACATTTTTTTTAACAATGCCAATTATTTTCATACTAAAATTAATATATTTTTTTTTTAACACAAATTTCATATTCAATATTATAAACAATATTTGTTTTTTTTTAAATACTTAATTCAACAATTCAAAATAATCAAATAACAATACATAATAAACATTCACCAGTTAATTAATCAATTCATTAAAATAACTTTTTTTTTTTTAGACATGTATCACATCTTTCCCAATATTTAAATTTATTTTTCATTAATAAATTTATCAGTCCATCAATTTTTTTTTAAAAAAAACTTTACCTTCATATGTAATACTTTGTTTAATTTATGTTTCATACCTTCATTCATGCAATATTTCATAATTCATTCTTTCACTGATCACTTTTATATCAACTTTCACCGTATCATTCATCACCTCAAATTTTTCATACACATGAAAATATGTTTTTTTTTTTTTTTTTAATCTAATTTGATTATGTCCTTGATGTGATATTTATTTATAACATTTGTGTCTATATCTTTTAATACATAGACTATCTTGCTAACTTTCTTTTCTATTCTGGCTTTGACAAATTTTGGAGCCAACTTTGTACAGAAGTATTTCCCTGCATTTGATTGTATGAAATTTTTACGCCATACAATATCCCCTTGATCATAGACACGATTTGATCTACCTTTATTATAATAATTTGCATTTTTATTATATGCATCCCATAAATTTTCTGTTACAATTTTGTATAATGTGTTTAATTCCTTCATTTTTAATTTCAGATGTTGTCAGTAAAGTTGCATATTTTTCTGACAATCCATGAATTATTATGTCCATAAGTTCCTTATCGTGCATTCTTTTATTTAATAAATTATTTTTTGATTTTACCTTTAAAATATAAACAGATGCATTATCATGCCCTTGTACCATATTTAAAATTTCTAACTTAAGATTCCTTTGAAAGTCATATTTTTCAAATTGTTGTAAGAATTTGGTTTTAAAAATTTTCCAATCAAATTCACAGTTAATTGCTCTGTACCAAGTTAACGGAAAATCTGTTAAAAATATAGGCATACACTCTACCAAATAATCTAATTTTAATTTGTAGACTTTGGCTAATTCTTCTAATCTTATTATAAATTCATTTGGTTCACTTTCACCATTAAAAGATATTTTTAATTTGAGAGGATCAAAATTTATGGACTCCATTGTGTTACTTTCTAAATCCTTTTTATTATTTATTTTTTAAGATTTCGTCATTTGCTGTATATTTTCAATTTATGCAATTAAAAAAAAACATTTCATTGAAAAAATTTTTTTCATACAAATTAAATATAACACCATCTATATATATTTATCTAAACTGATTTGAAACAAACTGGTTCATATCCATTCTTCATTCCCCCGCGACGTTCGATTTTTGAATTTCCATTCTTCTGAACGTAATGTAGGTAGTTTGAATTCTCTTGCCTTCAATATTTTCAAAACAGCCGTTCAATATTTTCAAAACCGCCTTTTAAAACTTGCAATTTCTTGTTTTAAATTGTATAAGTTGATGCCTTCAATAGCTTTTAAACGTGTTGATGCTTTCACAACCATAAATCTGTTCAATTTTAATTATTTCATATATTGTATTGTTTTCAATGTCATTTATTGGAATCGAATGTCATTTGTTTTTGTTTGTGAAAAATTTTCTTATAGGAATTTCATTTACAGATTTTTCTTTTACGTTGGGCGCCAAAATGTGAGGGTTTTTCCTCTCTGTCCTGCTGATTGACACAATTAATAATTAACAGCCACTTTAATATGTTTGCTTTTATTCCTTTCACAATGTATACACAATAAACCACAGCACAATAATATTAATTATTCTTAATTACCCAGGCTTCTGGCTCTCACGCCAGGCAAGCTTTTTTCTCTCTTTCTGCCTTCCTTTGTTTTCCTTTTCATTCAAATTCAAATCTCATGTTCCATTTTACCTAACAAACAAATCCATCTCGTTACAATCCTCCAACCTCTTTATCAAGATATCATGACATACGGTGTCAAAAGCCGCACTCATGTCCAGAAGAGCTAGGAGCGCAAGATTCCCGCAATCCACTGCCGATATCAGATCTGAGACTACGGTCAACAAACCAGTTTCAGTTGAATGATATTTCCTATAGGCTGATTGCCTTTTCGGCATCAGGTTGTTATCACTCAGATAAGATACCAGCCGGTTAGAGACAATACGCTCCAGCACCTTGGACAAAAACGGCAAATTCGACACCGGCCTGAAATTGGAGGGATCATTAGGATCGAGATTTGGTTTTTTTAGTATCGGCGTTATCTCAGCTTCCTTCAAAAAAGAGGGAACAGTGGATTCCACAAGGCAATGGAGCCACTTGTAAGATGCACTCTTTCAGCACCCACGCTGGCACAGGATCAAGATCACACTGCTTATTTGGTGATCCCACTACGACTCGCGTTACCTCCTCAATAGAGGTCACCTCAAGCCTTTCAAGTTGCGAGTTGCACATAGATTCAGGAGAACCTGGACCAATCTCCAGAGGAGAGTCTCTACGTGGTATTTTATCCTGAAAGTATGCAGCGAACTCATCAGCAGTCGACATTGAACCCGTACCAGCCCGAGCACTGCCAGACACGTTCTCCAGAAGTCTCCATAAACGCTGTGGACATTTTTCCCTAGCTATCATTGTACAAAAATATTGAGACCTTTTCTGGAGAATAGTTGACCTGTACAGACCCTGTGCACCCATCCACATTTCTCTAGTGCTACCTGGTTTACCGCTCCTGAAATTACGCTCCGCTTGCCGCATTTTTCGTTTCAGAGCACTACATTCATTATCAAACCAGATAGCACTATTCCGCTCCCTAACACATTTAGTTGAAATGGGAGCATGAAAATTTATTAGATTTTTCAGGGTGACATTGTACAGCTCAACTAACCTGTCTGGGTGCATTGAGATGTAGGTTTCCGGACAACAGATCGGTGAAAGTAATAAGTCACTTTTAAAGGAGTCCATATTAAGTCCGTTCCAGCACCTGGAGATAATCTTCCTGTACACTGGAACCGGTCGTCCGAGATCTAATTCAGTAATCACCAACCTGTGGTCCGATAAACCCACATCTCTCACCTCTGTTTTTGAAGGAGCATCCTCCTCTCTGGTGATGACTACATCCAGTAGGCCACCCGCATCATGAGTGGGAGCATCTACCCACTGTCTGCAGCCATAGTCCGCAAGCAAGGCAGTGAGAGTAACACAATTGGTGTCATCTCTGCGCTCAAGCCTAACGTTGACATCCCCAACCAACAGAAACATCTCATTACGAGTTACCAAAATTTCAAATAGCTCCCGAAATTCGCGAAAAAACTCCGCAGTTACAGGCTTAGAGCCAGGCCGATACACTATAGCTATAGTGAGCGCTGCTCTGGAGGAGACCCGACACACAAGGCACTCAAATGTCGTGAAAGAGGACATATTAATCCTCTCCACACGACATCCTGGGCGCACTAGCAATGCAACTCCGCCATGGTTGGTCCAGGAAATATTTTCTGTCCCTTTTCCATGACGCGGCCTTGCCCGTGCTTCCTCAAGTGTCGCGAACCCCAGAGCGCGCAGTTTCTTCATGGCAGTTGAGTGGTAGCTCTCATGCCACGTCTCCGTCAGCGCAAGGATGCCAAGGTCATGGCTTTCACAAATTTCATAAATATCATCAACCTTATTGGCAATAGATCTAGCATTCCAGCATCCAAGATTCATCTTCTTCTCCACGTTCTGTTGATGCCTCCCACTGGTCAGCAGGGAGCACGACGATGGAGGTGCCACTGAAGGTCTGGATGTGGAAGCGGGATCCTTACATGATGCTGGAGAAACAGGAGTTGTCACCGATGCGACTGAGTAGCTCAGCCGTCGCCCCCCTCGCTTCCTGCGCCTCACGCGCCTCCTCAGCACCATGTGTGGCCATGATTTGACACTTTTAGTACATATCGGCAAAGTTCTTGCAATAATATTTTTCAGAACATGTAGTGAGTACCTCAGTACTGGACGTACCACTGGCGCATCGCCTTGGGTCATGTACCGCGTCACGTACGCACTTGCAAGTAGGTACCTGTGCCGCGATGTCTGCAGCTGTCAAAATTTGTGGGATGATTCGATTAACTTGTAATTACCACTAACTGGTGTGCGCAAACACGTATTAACTTATTACTGTTCCACAAACATACACTGCCGGTTCTTTATTCAATATTAAACACAGAAAAAAACTATTTTAATCGCCATAAACACAAAAAATATTACAGAGCTTCTACCGCCTGCTAGTCAGCGGCGGTAGGTAGTTGCTCTCTGTACAGTATGTGGGTCAGCCTCATACCAACATATAATTCAAGGAATGAAGATGACATCAAAATTATCGGAGAACAGTAGCAAAGGGGTCTGGTATAATACAGGTATGTAATATTTATGAGATACCGATCGATGCGCTGCATCTCTGCCTTGCAGCTGTTCACGTGCCGGCGCGTCCACTCAAGCCCCTAATTTATTATCTCTGTGCAATATCGCTGGAAAGCGCCGCACCAAGCAGACCTGCCTGCCTGCGCCATGCAAATTAGTTGGCGGAAATATTTTCATAAGCACCGCGGCGCCGTCAGCGTAACTTTATATGCAAATCTCACCTGTACTCACCTATAACAGCGATGTACAACTTCACATGTTTGCTCCTGTTTCAGGGAAGGTCGGCAATAATTTGCAGGGCTTATGTTCATTTGAGATTGGGTTTTCACATTGCAGGTTCACATGCGGCATGTGTTGAGCTTGAACTTATACGTGTCTGCTTGTGGAAATGCGTTTAATGTGAATATTAAATGGTATGTATATTTGCTTCTTAGATTAAGATTTAGACATCAAAACTCAAACATAGCGTATCCAACGCAACTAAGCTATATATAGTGTAACGTCTTGCCTGCGTTTCCCCGAAGGGGTCGCATGTGGCGCTTCGGGAACTATCTATTTTTACAGGAAAGGGGGCCGGTCTCACACCAACCACTTTCAGATTAAGTGGGGGCTTACCAGCTCCCGAGGGGGCTTTTCTTGTGAAGGAATACAACCAAAATATATGAAAAACTAAAACAGCGCCTCTAGTGAGCGTATTCTTTTTCTTACGCCGCTTCAGTGAAGATTGGCGATCATCATAGAGTTTCCCCCTTCTATACTGCAGTGTTCCTTGACTTATAGGTGTGTAATGAAGTTGACCACCCATACTGTAAAAAAATGTTTCTCTCTGTCAATGTCGCCCCTGTTTCAGGGAAGGTCGGCAAAAGTTGCAGGGATTATGTTCAATCGTTGTTTCTAATCTATCTAATCTAATCTAAGTTGCAAAGATATGTAACATTGCAGATTCACATTACATGCATTCTCACAAGCAAACAAGTACAAGTTCGCGCTTGCACATGCCGCATGTAACCTACAACATACAAACAAAATTTCAAATGGACACACACCCTGCAACTCCTGCCGACTTTCCCTGAAACAGGAGTGACATTGACAAAGTGAACCATTCTCTACAGCATGGGTGGGCAGCCGCATACCAGCCTATAAGTCAAGTTTGGATTTTAATTTTTAAATACATATTGCATCATTCGTACGCACAAAACTTGTAGATGCCTGTTTGTGGGCATGCATTTAATATGAATTTCATTTAATGTGAACAGACGTGAAACATACGAGGTGGATTTTCTTAATCAATCTTTCATCATTCGTTCGCTCCCCCCGTCCAAACCTTCTTTTTATCTTCACTTTCACACTTTCTCTTGCACCACATTTTAGTCTTACAAAGTCATTCCTCACCCTATCACTTAATTTTTTTTTCAACAGTTCAAAAATAAAAACAGTCAGAAAAAAACACAAAGGTTCGCGATTAGAAGATTCTTACGAACATAATATTCTAAATTTATGTATGATAAAAAAATAAAGGAAAAAATATTACATCATCATGATAAAAAGTAGGGTCCGCCAGTAAAATAAAAGATCCTAGTTTTTTTTCTGACTTTACGGTTAGAGTTATTATAACGCGGACCCAAACAACCTGTAAGTATAAAGCCTAACTTAACATATAAACTTAACCAAAAAAATATGGTAACTAAAACAGCGCATCTTTTGAGAGTTTTGGTTCCCATACAATTTGGATAAAAAAGTATGGCAGAGTTTAAGAGTTAAGTTTTATATTTGGGGTACTGAAATGATAAAGATTACGTTTTATCCGACAATCGAGAATATTTTTTCCTTCCCGGCAACGCAATTCACGACATAGGTTACGACATCCCCATGAATGCCGCAAAATACCCTCGGGGAATATTCCCTATTCCCTAAAATACCCCAAAGGAATATTCCCTATTCCCAGCGCAGGGAAAATGTAAGTAAGAGAGCGTCCCAACTTCTTCGACGACTTTCATAGTTCCCGTGTAAGTTGGGCAAGACGTATAACGTGTTTTAGTTGGCGTATATCGGAATGCATAAACAAATATCTACAATTGATATTACTAGCTTTTACTGCACTTTTTGTCATGCATATAAATGTGGACAAGAGAATAATGGTTTCACAAAGCAAAAATCCACTCGTGGTTTTAAAAGACTTACCAGTCATTTCACATTAACATTTCGTAACAGAGCTGCATTGTCTCACCTGAAAATAAGGAAAAAATATTTTAGTAAGATATAAAAAACACTCCTTTCATACATAAAACTGAAAAACTTTGCACACTGGCCATTATCCATACCAAGTGATCAGCTGATCGGGTTGTCAAAACATCTTCTGTAATTTTTATTTTTTTATTTTGGGGACAAAACCTGAACTTATAGGTCACTGCAAGACTTAAGCAACATTGAAGAAAACGTCTGGAGAATATTAACAAAACGTTACCCAAGAATTTCATACTTCTAGCATTAAGATGTCTCCTCTTACTCACACCTCAAAATGATAGCAACCAATAGTGGCAGATGGCTAGCACACTAAAAGCCTGTTGCACCAAATTCCAATCAGATCAAAACCAAAATTAAATGTGATTTGTTCCAACAATTAAAAAAAAATAGTGAATTGTCGTGAATCAGCTGATGTACATCTTCTTTTCTGTTCAAATTCCATCATATTAGTACCTACCCACTTCCGAGAAATTTAACCGAGATCCAATCAAATTTATTTGGTCAATCAATATTGATTGAAGATTGGTGCAACATTTCATAAGACATTGTTTTTTGGGAGACGATCATAATTTATGTACATATATGATCGAGGTGCCTATTTCTGAGGTAGAAAATTCTCACCTTGGTTTCTTTTTTCATATCACTGAATCACAATAGACACTGCTCTATCGCGCTATACGATCCAGTTCAATTTATGAGGGATCTCAGAAGTCCTAGCTTGAACTAGCTCGAGGCTAACAATTTGTAGGTAGCGATGGGATGCCGACTGAATATGTAAAGGTACCCCCTCCCTCCCGCGCAAGCCTCACCCTTCCGTGCATCCCCACCCCCTTGCGGGCCATACCTTTTGTTTCCGAATGCGAAATGAGTTCTGAATCGATCAGTATTCTATCTTATACCCCTTTACGGTCTCTTAAGGACCATCCATACCAGGCGCGCGTTAGAGGCGTTTTAAATTCAAAAGGGTTTTTCTTTGCAAAAGTAATGAGGTGAGGTGATCTAGCGAATAAAATAGCAAAACAATTGGCACATATGTAGTTAATGTTTCATAGAAGTTTTGTTTGTACAAAAAAGGCTTCCAAATGTATACCTGTAGGCTGTAACCTTCTCATTCCTTTTCGATGGTGTTACAGTCAAATTCGAGCATTGTCTTCTTTTTACTCCTGTCAACAAACGTCAGCATTCTTCAATGTGCAACCTGCAGAAACAGAGCTACGTCCTTCACTACTGCGTTAAAAAATAAACCTGTCGCTTCACTAAATATTTAACTTATGCTTTTTAATGACGAATGATTACCTACTACCTATAAGGAAAACCATTTAGTTTTAATGGAAACTATTTTATCGCCAGTAGACTTATAGGTTGTTATGCGGCTGACCACCCATAATATAAAAAATTGGTTCACTTTGCTTTGCAACTAACTAAGCTATCGACCGGACAAAGTACGCAGTCAAACGTTGGTTTTTGCTTTTCTTATTATATTTTCTTGAATTTTTTTCTAATTACTACCTCCTTGACTGATAGGTTGGCATGAGGCCGACCCCTCGTGCTATAAAAATTGGTTTACTCTTGCCAATGCCACCCCAGTTTCCGGGAAAGGCGGCAGGACTTGCATGGTTTATGTTAACGTGAGATTTTTTTTATTTTATATTTGTATGCACAGATGCAGAATGTGTAGTCGCGAACCTACATGTGCCTGTTTGTGGGCATGTATTTAATGTCAGCATATCTTTGAAGCTTAGATTATAAATTATAGATAGACTAGATTGTCAATTGGCAATTGAAAGTACATAATTATTGAGTAAAAATTACTGATAAAAATTCATTAGCAATTTTATTCAACTACGTAAATAATTTACATAAAATGTTGCAACAACAATTAAATTGTGGTAATTATTTTTACCACCAACTTTATGTTGCACATTAGCGTTTCATTGTTTTGAATTTGTATTATTTGGTAATGAGAGTTGAATTTTAATTGTAAAACAAAATTTTGTTTCGTGACATTTGTTCTACGCAAATCGGGGGTAATTCACCGACATTATGTGTCGTTATTTAATCACGGTGATGCATCAAATGAACCACAATAAATTGGTGACCGACATTTCACCAACATTTCTCCTGTTGTATCAAATTTTCCGACAAATCAACATGATTCGGCAAATGGTACAATTATTGAATGTATTTTCCAATAACAATGAAATGTGTGGCGTATTTGATTATCATTTGCGATTCATATGTTTTTGGTGTTTGAAATATACATAATAAATAAATTAAACAAAGTTAATTAAGCTAACACACACCACAACACTACGCAGCTAACAGCCCTGCAACAACGGATCAGGACACTAACCGGCACATCACCGACACCTCTAGGGCACTACAACAAGTTTCATAGACCCCTGAACTCTCTAAAATCTAGGAAAGTCTCCCGCACAGTATTCTTCATAAAAATAATTTTAAAAAAAAACACTTTTTTCGGATTTTATACTATCAAAGTAGTGCCGAGGGAGTGATTTTGATATCACGAGGAAAAAGGATGGATACATTGAAAATAAGCAAGTGAGAGGGAGGCATATAAAAAAAAAAAGTCAAAAATAAAGATGATTTGTTTGCGTGTGCACACACTTTGTAGAAAAGGAAAACAATGGAGCGACACAGACCTTTAACACTGTGACTCAAAAATGTGAGAATTCACATGGGAAAAAATCACGCTCGCTTCAAAACCACCGTCAAAGGTGCTATCAAAATTATACTAAAGCCTCAGAAGCATATGTCTAATCTAATCTAATCTAAGCTGCAAAGATATATATATCATTTAAGATTTATATTAAATGCATTCCCACAAGCAGACATGTATAATTTCGCGCTAACACATGCCGCATGTGGACCTACATTATAAAAACCCAATCTCAAATGAACATAAGCCTTACAACTCTTGCCGTCCTTCCCTGAAACAGGGTTGACATTGGCAAAGTGAACCATTTTTTACAGTATGGGTGGTCAGCCGCATACCAACCTATAAGTCAAGGAACATATGTACCGATCATATAGGCAGATAGAAAGCAATAAAACATGACCCCGCGTGATAAATCATCCCGATCAGGCTGTAATAATTTTATTTTATTTTTTAATTAAAAGTTAGCCTCATACCAACCTAAAACAGCGCTTACCAATTAATTCTTTTTAAATGTGTGTCCATATCGTGGTTGCTGTAAGCATTATTGATTATACATATATAAGCTAAAATGACAATAGGAATTTGATTTCAAATGAACTTTTGGCATTTCACCATTACAGTTTTAAAACTTGATGTATGGTTTTATGTCATTAAAATGAAGATTATAAAATCGTTATGAATTTGATATTCAAATGCATTAAAAGGGCATCAGATAAATAAATAAAACAAACCTATCCAATGGAAGGCATCATCCTTGAATAATATTTAACCCTGCGATGCTTAAGCGTTCATCAATTGTACACATACCGAATATTATGTGTATCTTTCTTCAAACAATTCGTATTCGTATATTATGAAGCCAGAACTCCAAAACATTTTTTTAAGACATTAAGATGGCTTCAGAGTAGTAGGTTTTTTATGTCGAATTTTGTGCAGAAAATTTGGCGTTAAATACACTTATTTACTAAAACCCTTTACAACCTCTTTTTTTTTTTTTTCTTGACTTATAGGTAGGTATGAGGCTAACCACCCATACTGTAAAAAATGGTTCACTTTTCAAATGTTCCAATGTCACCCCTGTGTCAGAGAAGGTCGGCAAAAGTTGTAGGGTTTATGTTCATTTGAGGCTTGGATTTTATTTGTAAGTACACATTCAGCATTTCAAGCGCGAACTACACGTATTTGTTTGTGAGCATGCATTCGATATGAGCTTTTAATGTTAATATATCTTTTCAACTTAGATTATAAATTATAGATATGTAGATAGATCTAAATATGGTATCAAATGTTTATTCTAAGGAGTTATAAAAAAATGTTTAACAAAATGTGAAAGATCAATGAAACCATTATATCTTTAATATTTTTAAGGGTTTGGTAGTTTACACAGTGAAAGTCCATTGTATATTAATTAAATAAACAAAGAAGTTATTCAAACACTGTTTTATTTTCACTCTTTATTATTTAATTATTTGGATACAAACGTTACCTGATGATGATTACTGTGTAGTCGAAAACGTTTGTGTCCAAATAATTAAATAATAAAGAGTGAAAATAAAACAGTGTTTTAATAACTAAAGATAAGATGAATTTTCAGTGTTAATGTACCAACCATCCAAAAAACCATTATATATTTGTACAATAATTGAAATTCGACCTCCCACTTCAACTGAAAGTGGTAAGGGGGAGGCCTTACCCGTAAAAATAAATAGGTCCCAAATCGCCACATGCGACCTCTTCAGGGATAACGCAGGCAAGAAGTTACACTATATGTTAAGCTTTGTTGCGTAGTTGTCACCTTCACATAAAACCCTAAAACAAACCTGGAACCTTTTATTTTTTCTTTAGTTATTCAAACACTGTTTTATTTTCACTCTTTATTATTTAATTATTTGGACACAAACGTTTTCGACTACACAGTAATCATCATCAGGTCTTTTATTTTTTGTTTATTGCATTTGCCATTTTATAAAATAATTTATGTCCAGGAAGTATTATATTCTATCTCTAAAAAAATGCATATTTTTCACGTCCAAAAGTATATTGAGTAGACTGTCTCAATATCTAGGGTCAAAGGAATGTCAGGTATAGATACTCATCCATACTCTAAGTGCCCATATGTAAGTATACTGTTGCTATAGGATATAAGAGGTCTCAAGGGCCATAAAGTCTGGACATCTATTGTTAGCCTCTCCTACAAAATCATAAAGAATAAATGACAATAAAAAGGGATAAATTCAACACATAAAATTTAATAACTAAAAAAAATATGACAAAGGACTGTGCGTACGTGAGCCGAAAACATACATTTTTTAAATTTAATGGTACAAAAAGTGCGAGCGTCCCAAAACCGAGAGAAGTTCCTAGAAAACATGTGAACAGAATTATAACTAATCGAAGACACAGGAACATGACATCACAGAAGTGCTTTTTTTTTTACTAAGCATATTAAAAATAATATTTTCAATTTTATCTTATCCTTATTTTTAATGGCTCTGTAAACCTTCCTAGTAGATTTAAAAAAAATACATTTATGATTGATACGAATATAAACGATCCTTGGTTTGAAGGTTGGTATGAGGCTGACCACCCATACATGTGTCAGGGATAGCCGGAAAGAGTCGCAGTGCTTGAGTTCATTTGGGAATTGTTCTTGTATTATTTGTAAGTACACATTTCCTTGAGATTGGTATGAAACTGACAATACAAACTAAAAAAAAATTCACCTTACTGATGTCACCCCTATACCAGGGAAGGGCGGAAATATTCGCAGTGTTAATGTTTATTTGAGTATTTTTCCTTATTGTTTGTAAGTAAGCATGCGGCATGTGTAAGCGCGAATTTACACACATATCCCTGTGGGCATGCATTCAACATGAATCTCAAATGTCAACTTTGTATCTTTGCAACTTGGAGTATATATATTATTGATCTTGGGGGTACTCCCTAACAGAATTCAATGTTTCAAGTCAGTTTTATATCAAACGAAAATATACCTATACACAGCAAAGGATGTATTCAAATTCATAGAAAAAACTTGTACGAAATAAAACAAAAGTACAATACTTTATGTCTTAGAAATTTTATGGGGCGTTTTTAGTATGAAATTTATATCAAGGAGTTAACGTGATTTGTGCGCCTACCTACCTAGGCAGTAGTTTAGTTAGTAAACACAAAGGGGGACAGGAAGAGACGCGGCGGTACATCCGTCCAACACCAAGTCTACACACAAAGCGCGCTGCATCGACAGACAACAAATCGGGCTAATTTATTAACGGTCTATGGGATGTCGGATAAAAAAGACAGTGCGCAAGTTGTAAAGGATAGTCGGTTAGTGGTAAGTTACAAAGTGTCTTGTATTTTTGAGGTGAAGATTACAAGAAAGAGGACTAACTTGAGCTTGTAAAACATTGAATAATTATCGCATTTTTTTTTTAAAAAGAGTCAAAAAGATGATATTCTTAGTTTAAAATTGAACAACGCTTATAAGCTGCATGCATTGTTTAACTCGTGATCGCTTTGCCCTCAAAATGGTTGCATGTGGCGTGCGGAATCTATTATTTTTTTGCACATAAGAAGGTTTTAGACCAACTCCTTCAGTTGAATTGGGGGTTTCCTAGCTCTCAAAGGACTAGTTCTTATTTTTCTTGAAGGCTGAGTACACACGTTGCTGGTATTCTATATATATATATATATATAAATATAGATATTTAAATTAAGACCCAAATGGGATACCATTTCTTACACCCATGATGGGTATTGTACCCTTGCCCTTTGGCATTGAACGTGAGCGAACCACCGACTGAGCAATCAACTGGACGATTTTCAAAAGTTGACTAAAGGATAAAAGGAGGACTTGTATAAACAAGGTTATGACTCTGGATGAAATGAAAGAAGTATGCAACGACAGGAAGAAGTGGCGGCTAATCTGCAATGTTGATTTCTAATGTTGGTTTATTAATTTGCTTCATTTTTTGTGTAGGAAATTTTTTACTTTTTTTGTTTTAAGGTTTTGCTCTTTTTTTTAACTTAAATGTTATTTATTAATTGTATTCCTTGACTTATAGGTTGGTATGAGGCTGACCACCCATACTGTAAAAAATAGTTCACTTTGCCAATGTCACCCCTGTGTCAGGGAAGGTTGGCAAAAGCTGTGGGGCTTATGTTCATTTGAGGTTTGGATTTTATTTGAAAGTACACATTCAGCATTTGTAATCGCGAACTACACGTGTTTGTTTGTGGGCATACATCGAGCTTTAAATGAATATATCCTTGCAACTTAGATTATAGATTATAGACCCTTTTGATACTGTATAAAGTACATATCTAGCTTTTAATAATTTAAAATATAACAGAAAATTTTACTCCACGGGTTGATTTATTTCCTCGAGCGCACATCATTACCAAGAGGACTAATGATGTGACAACGTTGAAAGCGATCAAGGAAAAAAGTCAACTCGTGAAGAATAACTTTGTCTCTTATTTTACATTTTGAATTTTGAATTAATCTTCACAATGTCAATTCACAAACCCTTCAACTTTCATCTAAATTTTGTTGAAACAACGCATCTAAATAATGCAGTAAATTTTACGTATTTTTTAGATACTTTCCTCGTCAGATCGGCCTCCATGCGTTTGATTTTCTTTGTTTAGTCACGCTTCTGATGGCCGTGTCGGAACACCACTATTACAATGGACTACAAGCGCCCATAGCGCACGACTACAAGCACAAAAAGTGTGTGGTTCGATTGTGTTTCTCTAGAGGCGACTATAAAATTCAATGCCCAATAAACTTCATTAATTCACTCTTTCATGTTTTTAACGGCTCGCACGTTTTTATTTTAATGCGTATCTATTTTCGATTAAAAACAATCTATTTGTAAGTTTGATGCAGAAGTGAACGTTTTACTAGATAATATCAATGTAAACTATTCTTCACTTTTGTCGTATTAGATTTAAAATAAGGTTTAACTTGAGACATTCGTCCAATACACATTTATTTCGAACTATAATCTATTGCTACGATTTTGATTTGGGATTATGTATTTAAAAAAAATTGCGAGTTAAATTTATTTCACAATAAAGGTTACAATGTTACTGTTCACTCTTCACTCTCTGTTTTTAGGTGTTTGCGTTACAATGATCAAAGCGACTCTGTCTGTCCCACAGAATCTTTTCTCGTATTTATAGATACGAAAGAGACAATTCTTGCATGTTCTAGAACATGCTAAATACTTCCTACTATATGGTACTAGTGCATTGTTCCATACTATACCAGATTGCTCGACACTACACCAGATACATCACACGCCAACCAATATGCCTAGGCTCAAGTCCACACGTTCTCATACGTTCGTAACACTAGGTTCTTTGCATCCGAGATTATAGATTCGAAATTACTGATTCTAGAATAAGTTGTGACAAGTCTCCTACTGCTTTGACAAACCCCAGTGGAAATGAGGCTACATGTACAGATGGAGTAATATAATGTTTTTTTTATTACTTGAGGGTAATTAAAGTATTCAGACCATGAGGTTGGCATGTCTGAATGCCATAACTCATATTTTTCAACGCGCAATAAAACGTTGAAATAAATGTGCTAGCTGAACAAAAACAAACAAAAAACCAAACTAGTGAATGTCCCGTTGGTCCTCAAATGCATCACTCCTCAGCTGCCTTTTACGAGTGAAATAAAAATATAATTTCCCCCCCTTAATAACCCAGCTTACAAAAATATTAAAAACTTGTAGCCAGTAGTAGCTCTTAGTGCATTGGTAAACACATAAATTTCAATACTAATCCCTCAAAGGAAACGAGAAAAATAAAAGTACGTAAGTGAAAGTATATCTCAATTTGAATAAACTAAGATAGCAAGTTCATATTAGTTAGACCACAGATGTGTATCTCGCTGGATGGGCCCAAACTTCCCCAGACATCGGCCAGTCAAAAAAGCAACTGAACAGATTTCAGTCTGTTTTGAATGCGGCCGCAAGACTGATCTTCGGGATGTCCAAATTCTCTCACATCACTCCGCTGTTGAAAGAACTACATTGGCTTCGTTTTCCTGAGATGGTGGTCTACGGTGTGTGTTTGATGGTATTTAAAGCCCTTAATAGTTTGGCTCCATCATATCTGGCAGACATGTTTTCCCCCGTTGAGGTGAGTATGAGGGGGCGGATACTTAGGTCAGCGGGGAGTGGTGCTGTCAGATTGATGCAGCCTCGCCGTCAAATACGCACTAATTTTGGGGATCGCACTTTCCGGTTTGCGGGCCAATGGAGTGGAACAGACTGCCACCCGGAGTGAGGGTGTCGGAATCTGTTGGCATTTTTAAAGAAGCACTGAATAATGAAGCACTTTATAAAATATCTCATTTATGATTGCGAGGGCCCTTGAGGTGTGACACACACAAAAACGGCGCTCTTTTATCATTTAAAAAATAAAAATAAATAAGTCTAAATCTAAATCTAAGTTGCAAAGATATGTATCATTTGAGATTCACATTAAATGCATTCCCACAAGCAGACACACATAATTTCGCGCTCACACATGGCGCATGTGGACCTACAATATAAAAAACTCAATCTCAAATGAACATAAGCCCTGCAACTCTTGCCGATCTTCCCTGAAACAGGGGTGGCATTTGCAAAGTGAACTATTTTTATAGTGTGGATGGTCAGCCTCATACCAACCTATAAGTCAACGAATTGTAGTTCGCGCTTACAAATGCTGAATGTGTACTTACAAATAAAATCCAAACCTCAAAGTGGACCATTTTTTACAGTATGGGTAGTCAGCCTCATACCAAACTAAAATCACAACAAGAACGCCGACTCACAATAGCTAAGCAGGCACAATTTTAATATTAATTTGTCAAACACTAAGAGGCCCATTTGGTACAAAGAAACATATATCCAGCTATTTCGGCTTATTAATTCTGCTCAGAGGCACGCATTTTTTACTCTGTTGGAGAGTCATACGCGGACGCGACGAGCTCCCTTGGTATCTTGAGTTATTAATTAGGAGCATTCGCCTTGACAGAGGAAAGAAATATGGGTGTACGCCTTTCCATGCAATAAATATCCCGGCAAGATGGCTTGAAAATGAAAAAATACTTTTGGAATTTTATACCTCTGCGATGTGTTCGCTCCTACTTCTCATTATCGTCCCCTTAGTGATTGTTTGTCGTATCTCTTATAGAGGTAATTTCACATGAGCAATGTTTGTATGTGTATTGAACGCATTAAAAAAAAAAAAAAAATTAGGCTGATTTATTTGGTGAGCGCTATTTTTGTGTGTATCACACCTCAAAAGCCCTCTGCGAGCTTGGTCGTCGCTGTAGAAAACGCCAATTCTCAAGCAAGACCCAGTTGTTGTAAGGCTGGATGGACCTTTTGATGACCGGTCTTTGGTAAAGGTTAATGAATTTTTCAACCCAGAGAAGAGCAAATTTGAAAATATAAATGGTATATTTTTTGTGCTCCGCCGGGATTCGAACCCACAACCTTCCAGTTACGAGTCCGAAGTGTTACCACTTGGACTACGGACTGGTCAATGTGTCTGATGAACCAATGCTGGAAATGAATTTTGAAAATAGTCGGAGCTATGGCCGTGGCGTCAAGTCATTGTTCTTGGCTAGCGTATTTGGAACAGAATAACGTTGGTTCAAATCACGTCTGGCCCATTTGACCATAACTTCGACCATGGTTCAACAGATGTCATTGGATGCACCACAAGCTTCTGCTTTCCCATGAAGACAACTGGCCAGGCTAATCAATCATGTTGGTGAATTGCATTCCTCTTCCCAAATCTATTTGTTTTACATGAAATGATCTCTCACATTATTGTGTTTTAAGATTTGCTTTAGCTCAGATTGTGATTGAATGTGATTCTTAAGGCGTGTTATAAAGCTAAATCTGCCGTTTTTATTTCTTACACTTTATGGTCTTAACAAAATAGTTATAGTAATGAAAAAAATCGAGCATGTTTATTAATTTTTTATCCTAATTATAAATCTTGAACAAAATATATAACTTAAGAATTGCCACCACAAAAAAATATTAAAGCTAAAAATGTAAAAAAAAGCGTTTTTTTTTACATTTTTAGCTTTTTTTTCGTGTGTGCTGTATTTTGGAATTTAATTGTTGCTTTTTAATTACAGAACTATATATTGTTTAGGTTCCGTACTCAACATTTTTTTTATAATGTCAATAGTTTTTGAGTAAATATGGAAAAACTGTGTTCTTTGATTTAATTAAAATTTAATTCAATAAGTAGTTTCAGTTTTTCCATATTTACTCAAAAACTATTGACATTATAAAAAAAATGTTGAGTAAGGAACCTAAACAATGTATAATTCTGTAATTAAAAAGCAATAATTAAATTCCAAAATACAGCACACACGAAAAAAAAGCTAAAAATGGAAAAAAAACGCGTTTTTTTTTAAATATTTTTTTGTGGTGGCAATTCTTAAGTTATATATTTTGTTTAAGCTTTATAATTAAGATAAAAAATGAATAAACATGCTTGATTTTTTTCATTACTGTAACTATTTTGCTAAGATCATAAAGTGTAAGAAACAAAAATGGCATATTTGGCTTTATAACACGCCTTAAGATGATTTCGTTTAGAGTTCATCTTTGAATGAAATAGTAGATAAGTTAAACAAACCCTGAAGGGATATTTCGTTAAGCTGAATTGCGTTTGTTAGGGACTAATGAATTATATCGGCGGAAAAATAACAATCTGACTGCGCGTACAAAAGACGTGTTTCTTTTATTAAAAGGTTTATTTTATCATCACGAAAAGTGAGCTGTAGGAAATACAAATGAGCAAAAAATAAACTCACACAAATATTAATGAGACCTGTCATCTAAAATTATTTATAATCTGAATAAGAAAAGTATGTATTTACACATTAAAGAGTCAAAACAGATGCAAGCCTACAAGCACACACCCAGCACTACGCAGCTAACAGCCCTGCAACTTGATCACGACATAAACTGCCACATCACCAACACCTCTAGGGCAGTACAACGAGTGTTATAAACCCCCATAGTCTCAGAAATCTAGTCTCCCGCACTGGATTCCTTAAAAAAAACTGTGCTGTAGACCGGACGCAACGCAACCGGACCTATGCTTATATAGAATTAACCGGACCGTAGTCCAGTGGAACACTTTGGACTCGTAAATAGAAGGTTGTGGGTTCGAATCCCGGCGGAGCACAAAAAAAATATACAATTTTCTCTTCGGTGGGTTGAAAAACTCATAAACCTTTGCCAAAGACCGGTCATCAAAAGGTCCATCCAGCCTTACAGCAACTGTAAGTTTGAGAATTGGTGCTTTCTACAGCGACGACCAAGCTCGCACACAAGGTGACACACAAAAACAGCGCTCACCAAATAAATCAGCCTAGTTTTTTTTTTTTTTTTGAAGTGCGTTTTTTATGATGCCAAATCAAGGGAAAAATTACTGAAATATGATATTTATTTATTGGGTTGTATACACGTCATAAAAGCCACATGAAAGTCGGATTTTCTCTGCGGGCGTGATATATTTCACTTAATGTTATAAATATTACATCGGAACATTTATTTTCATCGATGTAAGCGAATGATGTCCGCAAGTTAATTTGAGATTCCGATCACGGGGTCAGGGGGTGGAGAGAAAAGAGGGTGAGGGAAGTAAAGGCAGGGGGAGAAGGGTGATGGAGAGTGAGGGGAGAGAGGAAAGCACTGGCGCTGCGTAGATATATTTACCATAACGCAAATTTCATCGGCTTGCCTTTTGAAATAACTTGACCTAACAATCAAATAATTATCGGTTTAAAAAAGTGAAATACTCTAACATTACTCAGTCGCCATTCCGATAGCGTCTGCAGAGTTGCCTCATTTTTTTCCTTTCACTACCTCTTTCAATTCATTCTTATCTTTTTTATGTTTTTTTACGAATGTATGAGTTAATATCTGTTTATGTTTACTTGTGATTGTGTGTCTATGTGTTTTTTTACTTACTTATATATGTGTGTCTAGATGTCAGTATTTTTATGGTTGTACCTACTCGCGTTCACTGGAAGCTTCTGCTCGAGACTATTCTGGCACAGTCTGGTGTATGCTAGAATAGCCTTTAGTCATCTATAAATACGGATTGCAGGGTACCTGCAGCCTTGGCAGCAGTACCCGATTTGTACCCGGGTCGTTGAGTGAGTAGTACACAAATAACTT
The DNA here is from genome assembly GCA_951799405.1 of Agapetus fuscipes. Classification (NCBI taxonomy): domain Eukaryota; kingdom Metazoa; phylum Arthropoda; class Insecta; order Trichoptera; family Glossosomatidae; genus Agapetus; species Agapetus fuscipes. The sequence continues at coordinate 10,549,211 of OX637355.1, read as the reverse complement.
ATTTTGATAGGATTAGGCCAACTAAATTCATGGATTATTACTTTTTTTAATAGGCTTCCCTCTAGAGACATGTTGAGCCTCCGTCCCTGAGGTGAATTGATGGTAGAGTGGGTAAAAAGGGTGAAAAAGGAAGCAAAGGATGGTATGAGTTCCCATATAAAATATGTTATATTATGAATACGTAGGTAGGAACCATATTTGTAAGCAAAAAATATATAAAAACAGCGGATGTATGAAGGATATCAACGAATTTGTTTATAGATAATATTGCAACAATTTTACCGGGTTCAATTTAATAAAAATTGCGGTTATTTATTTTGAGATAAAGTTCACATACGATAAGTACACACAGTTCCTATTGAACTGTATAGCTCGGCAGCTTAGATACAAGTCTGCTTGCAAAGCATCTCGGTATAAGTGACGTTAGCCAACGACGTTAGCCGACTTGTCAACGACGTTAGCCATGTTGAAAGCACCGGTTCCCATAGATCACCGAAGTTAAGCAACATTGGGCGTGGTCAGTGCTTGGATGGGTAACCGCTCAGGTACACCGCGTGTCGTTGGCATCTTGGACCGGTCCGTAGTCCGTAGTGGCAACACTTCGGACTCGTAAATGGAAGGTTGTGGATTCGGATCCCGGCGGAGCACAAAAAATATACCATTAATATTTCGAATGTGCTCTTCGCTGGGTTGAAGAATTCATAAACCTTTACCAATGACCGGTCACCAAAGGTCCATCCAGCCTTACAGCAACTGGGTCTTGCTTGAGTATTGGCGCTTTGTAGCGACGACCAAGCTCGTACCCCTCTGCGGCACTACAACAAGTGTCATAGACCCCTAGAGTCTTTAACAATCTAGGGAGTCTCCCGCACAGGATTTCTTAAAAAAAAAAAAAAAAAGTGAGAATAAGAGTTATTCTCGAAACATTGGGGACTGCCACATGCGACACCTCGCCAGAACATTCTACTTAGAATATTCGAGTAAATTTTGTGTTCGTATTTTATTATTCATTTCTGTAACTGCAACTCTGCGGCATTCCGTTAGGTATGGCTTGAGCCTCTGCAGAGATACCTCCATTTCTTTATATCCTTACATACCTACTTCAATGCATTCTTTTTTCATACGTTTTCTTCTTTTACATTCACTTTGTATATCCCATTCTTTCACAATCTCCTCAATCTGATCCCTCTAAACTTCTCTCGGTCGTCCCTTACCACTTTTTCCCATCACACTTCCTCTGTATACATACTTTTTTTCAGTCTATCTAATCTAATCTAATATATGTAAGTTGCACAGATATGTTACATTGGAGATTCACATTACAAGCATTTTCACAAGCAGACACGTACAAGTTCGCGCTTGCACATGCCGCATATGAACCTACAACATAAAAACCAAATCTTAAATGGACATACACCCTGCAACTCTTGCCGTCCTTCGCTGAAACAGGGGTGACATTGGCAAAGTGAACCATTTTTACAGCATGGGTGGTCAGCCGCACACCAACCTGTAATATTCAAGGAGCATCTATCATCATTCATTTCATGTAATAAATCTTAACACTAAACTCAACAAACTCATTTGGGTATATTTTTTCTTAATGTGTAACTTGGGTAAGTCCCTTAAAAAAAAGGAGCAACAAAAAAAACAAATTAGACACCAGTTTATGTTGGTGTTTAACTCCACAATTTTAGTTCTGAATCACCACGTCCTGTACATTTTATTGTCTTTGTGCCGTGTGTGCCTTTGGTGCGTGTGCCCGGAGTGCCCCGGTCACCCCTAATGGGGCCATTCGAGCCGGGGCAATTCGACCCCCGAAATGTCTCTATCCCGCCATATAAATAAACTCAAACGGCGTTTGGTGACTGTTACCAAATTGGTTATTTGTTTTTAATGGTGCCAGATTGTTTATCAAACAAATTTAAAGGAGATAAGGAAAACCTCAAAATACAAGTTTAACGTGGTGTAAGTAAATTGTGCGGAAGTTGAAGCATACGAAAATTAAAACGATAATTCTTTAACAATCCTTTTCTATTAGGAAAGTACTTTTCCTCCATTGAAAACGTCATCATATTTATTTATTTATTTGTGAAACAATATCGCATTTTAGTATTTTCAGAATAATTTTATTGTTTATTTTCTTTTCAAATTCGCAATTAAACAAAATACATTTTATATTTATGTTTATTGTGTTCCTTCACTTTTACTTTAGGTTGGTATGTAGCTGACCACACATACTATAAAAAAATGTTCCCTTTACTAATCTCACCCCTGTTTGGAGAAGGTCGTCGAGAATTGCATTTCTTAAGTTCATTTGAGATTGGGTTTTTGTTGTTAATCCACATGTGGCATGTGCATTGTGTAAGGGCGAATTTATACGTGTCCGCTTGTGCGACTACATCTAATATGAATTTTAGATGTAAAATATCTTTGCAACTCAGATTAAAAATAGCTTATGAGCACGCTAGAATGGACGCAAACCGAAACATTCGAATATTGAAGTGTATGTGCACGATTAAACATTAAAAAACACCGTCGACATTCTGTGTCGCGTCCGTATCGGTGTTTGGTCCCGATCGGTGTTTCACTGGATCGGTGCTTCACCCAAATCTGTGCTACGCTCGGCCGATTACAGCATTTTAGGGAATCTTCATAAAATCTCATTAAGGCAACTTTACCCAGAATAATTATTTTTCGATTATTCCGTGCAAACAACAAAGGATGGAATTATTAAAAAAATGTGTTTTTTTTTTGTGAACTTACAGCACTGAAATTTGATATTAATGTTTTTTGTTTGAACAATACTTAAATCTCTTTGTTTGCCTTTGTTTCATTTTAAAAATGGATAAAATTAATCAACATTGGGAAGTACTAGCATTTTTATTTATGTAGGTTTATATTCCGGAGGTAAAAATGCCTGTTAAAAAGCGTGGATATTTTTTCATGAAAATTTCAATTAATTCTCAGTAGGAAAAACGTTGGATTTCCATGAAAAAAAATGTATTATATATAGAAATATCAAAACTTAACTGATCAATGCACATACACCAATTGTTCCGCAGTTGGATAATCTACCATTTCATTCAAAGATGACCTTTAAAGGAAATTGCCTTCATTAATTTCAATGCATTTTCTGCCGTTGCAATCACATTTTGTACAATTTGAGCTAAGAAAACACGATAATGGGAGAGTTGTTTTTTTAATATATTTTTAATCAATTTACAGTTTTCGTAAGACATATTGGTCCAGTATACCTACATACAAACATTGCTCATGTGAAATTACCTCTGATGAACATAAAAACTGCACCGTAGCGTAGTGAGGTGGCAACACATCGGATACGTAAATGGAAGGTTGTGGGTTCGAATCCCGACAGAGCACAAAGAATATACCATTTATATTTTCAAACATGCTCTTTGCTTGGTTGAAAAATTCATAATTACCTTTACCAAAGACCGGTCACTAAAGGTCCATCTTGACTTACAGAAACTAAATAATGCTTGAGTATTGGCGCTTTGTAGCTACTACCAAGCTCGTAAACACCTCTGCGGCATTACAACAAGTGTCATAGACCCCTAGAGTCTCTGTAATCTAGGGAGTCTCCCGCACAGGATTTCTTAAAAAAAATACAAGACAAACAAGCACTAAGGGGACGAAATGTCAACCAAATTCTGTTAAACTAAAGTAAAGTTCAAAGACTTTTTCATATTATTATCTGGTATAATGAGATCCCCATAGGCGCAAAAAGAATTGCATCCGTATCAACCGTTTCACAAAAAGTACATGCAAACTTGAACAGCGCCTCTAGTGAGTGTTTTAGTCTCTATACATTTTTGGTTGAGTTTAAACGTAGATTTAAGTATTGGGGTGCCGAAGGGAAAGCGGATGCTCCTCCGACCGACAGTAAAAATAAGAGTACCTACAGACTTAACTCGGCTCTGAAGTGGGCGCAGACATCTCAATACGGGAGCAATAAAATCACAGTTTTATTCCAGAACATTCCAATCGCTCCACTGTGAACATACATAGCAATCTAGTAGCTACAGAGTTAAAGACTACTGCGCAGAACCAGCGCTTGGACTGTACAGATTTGTACATGCGTTAACTTGTATGTATGTGGATTGTGTATGTATTGAGTCGTTTCTTCGTCTGACTGGAACATGGTGGGGTACCGAGGGGAGTATTTAAGACCAGAAAGAAAAATGGCTTGTAGACGAAGGAGGGTTCTATAAGTATGTACTATGAAATATGTTTTAAGACGTAATAGACTCGGCACAACAAAAAACATACCTCGGTTATTTGACATCACCTCTGGAAAATTAAAAATGGATCTAACTAATCTAATCTAATCTAAGCTGCAAGGATATATATCATTTAAGATTTATATTAAATGCATTCCCACAAGCAGACATGCATAATTTCGCGCTTACACATGCCGCATGTGGACCTACATTATAAAAACCCAATCTCAAATGAACATAAGCCCTGCAACTCTTGCCGTCCTTCCCTGAAACACGGGTGAAATTGGCAAAGTGAACCATCTTTTACACTATGGGTGGTCATACCAACCTATGAGTCAAGGAACTTGAAACAAGGATAACCGATAATAAAGGATGTTTTAAATTTTAAAGTGTAGTGAAACATATGTAATTGACAGTTTTGTCAAATGCAAAACGTCCGATCGATAGCTCAGTTGGTAGAGTGCTTGCATTCCATGCCGTGAGCTCGGGTTCGAATCCCACCAAAGGTTTCAGAAATGATTTCCCGTTTCGGTGTTTATTTCAAACCCCGCAATAAAATACCGGCAAGGTTTACTCAGCCTTCACAAGAAATGAGTACCAGCCCCCTCGGGAGCTGGGAAACCCCCACTTCAACTGAAGTGGTTGGCGTAAGGCCGCCCCTTACCTGTAAAAATAAATATATTCAACTCGCCACATGCGACCCCTTGGGAGATAACGTGGCAAGAAGTTACTTTATATGAGTAGCTTAGTTGCGTGGCGTGATAATTTTTCAACAATTTTAGACAAAATGGGCTTATAATTGCTGCATGCTATCCTCAATACGTCACCAAAGTGAGAATCAGTAAGTCGATTCCTGTACATACGAAATATAGAATGCCAGATTTTGTAAATCACGTCCCTGATAATAAATGTGTGTAGGGCCGCACAAAAAAGGTTGTCGGGCCGCAGGTTGAGTATGGTTGCTCTACATGAATAGCAAACAGGATGTACACTGTAAAAATGTGCAGCTTCCTCAAGCAGGGCTCAAGCATCCAGTTAGTTGGGGAACTAAGTTATCCTGCATCAGCATGGCGCAACAAGCAACTTTACCAATAAAGGCAAGGCTGCAAGGCTGCCGGCTCGTCACCCTGAAGCCTCGACGAGATTTCAACAGGGTTGAAGGCAATGAAGGAGGAGGAAGAAGATGATGTGTAACATTGTTTTGCAACTAAGCTACAAATATAGTGTAACTTCTTGCCTGCGTTATCCCCAAAGTTTTCGCATGTGGCGATTCGGGACTTATTTATTTTTACGGGTAAAGGGACCGGCCTTACGAAAACCACTTTCAGGTGAAAAAGGAAATTTTCTCAGCTCCGAGGGGGCTGGTACTCATTTTTTGTAAAGGCTAAGTAAGCCTAGCCGGTATTTTATTTTGGGATTTGATATAAACACCGAAATGGGAAATCATTTCTGACACCCTCGGTGGGATTCGAACCTGGACTCTCGGCATGGAATACAAGCACTCTGCCAACTGAACTATCAACCGGAAGTAGTTGTAAATGGTTGATATTTGAATGAAAGATTAAATGAGGCAAAATATTCCAGACTATTCCATTTGAAAGAAGTGTGCTACTATATCTTACCTTAATTATCGTAATCTAATCCAATCTAATCTAAGTTGAAAAGATACGTAACATTGGGATTCACATTATATGAATTCTCACTAGCAGACACGTATAAGTTCGCGCTTAAACATGCCGCATGTGAACCTACAACATAAAAACCCAAATCTCAAATGAACATGCCCCCTGCAACTCTTGCACACCTCTCTGAAACAAGGGTGACATTGGCAAAGTGAACCATTATCTACAGCATGGGTACTAAACTATAAGTCAACGATCTGTAAACAACTGACTGAACAACAAACTGATCGGTAAACAATTTTAATGCATACCCTTAAGCAGGCACATCTAATTTCGAAAATAAACCAAACCTTACAAGAACATATATATTGCAACTCTAACCGCTTTTATCTGAAACTGGGTACCATTGGCAAAAGTGAGCCAAGTTTTTACAGCATCGTGGATCAACCTCATACCAACCTATTAATCAAGGAAATAACATTGTTATTCAAATAACAAAATACAGATTTTTACTTCAAATTTCGACTTCAAAGGTGTTCAATATTACCATCCCTTTGCTTGAGGGGGAGGTAAGTAAGTAAGGGATGGAGCAGTACCTCCCCCTTGCATCATTTCCCAGTTTGAAAGATTTATACGAAGCGAGTGCAGTGCGGTGTTTCGCAAATGGGGGGGGGGGGTAGTGTGCGAAGCCTTCCTACCCTCCTCGGGCCATGGGAAGGTTTGATTAATGACAAGCCTGCATTTTTAATACCACTTTTTATCTACCCTCTGCGGAAACTTTTTTGGCACCTGTATGATCAGCCTCTGCCGCGTTAGGTCGCTTTGAATAAGTCGACTGTTTCAGAAGTTTCATTTTATTGAATTGTATGCGAAAATTAATGTATTTTTAATGATTTGTAATTTTTTTTTTATCTACGTTTCTGAGATATCGCGTCCCCTTAGTGCTTGTTTGTCTTGTGTTCATCAGAGGTAACTTTTCATGAGCAATGTTTGTATGTGTACTGGACCAATGTGTCTTCTATCAACAGACACTAATAAGTTTGCGCTTGCACATGCCACATGTAAAATTGTATCATGAAAACCTAAATCTTATGCACAAAAGCCCTGCAACTCTCGCCGATCTTCCCTGAAATATGGGTGATGATAAAAAAGTGAACATTTTTTTACAGTATGTACCTCATACCATGTACGTACACGTATTTGCTTGTGAGCATGCATTAAATATGAATATTAAATTTTATATATCTTTGAAATTAAGATTACAATTTTTTGTGTCTATCATTTTCAAAACCCAATAAAAACCTTTCTTCCACGTTTTTCTTATTTTTAACAGTTAATGTAAAAATTGGATTGCTTTGTATACTGAAATTCTTCAAAATATTGATATCAACTTGTATGAGATCTTGATTAATATTCTCCTCCACTCTTGAAATGCTTCTCTACCCGTTTCCCAACATGAATTTCAAAATTCATCTCCCAATATGAATTTCCAAATTCAAAGGCAACCTTGAAATAGATTTGGCAAAGCCGTGCTTCAAGTATGCGACATAACGTTTAACGTTTCACCACAAAATGTAAGGAAACGAATATAATCAGCAGAGGTGCCGTTTAAGTTTCCTTAGATTTCTGGTTAACGCTGTGTTTGCGTGTCACATATACATTTGGGCAAGTTATTCTCAATAATAAGGAGCTCCAGGAACGCTAAAGCTTTTCTGAAGGAATTATATTTCAGCTGAAATACGGAAAAATAAGTACATGTTAATTGAAAAATACTAATAAAGGTTTGTGAAATTATTTTTGAAAGATTTTGACGGAAATTAAGCTGCTTTTGAGGTCCTAGTCTTTTTTGATGATTAATTTTACATTTTTCATTACCCTTCGGTTTTTTTCGTTAAATTTAAAATATTAAGATAAATTGTTTTGTATACAGTACTTAACCGTATTAAAAATAAAGTATGTAAATTTTTGAAAGTCACTGAAAATAGCAAACATTTTTTTGGCATTATTTCCTGATGGGTTTGTGTATGAGGCTGACCCCCAATCTGTACAAATTGATTTACTTTTGCCATTTGCCACCCCGGTTTCAGGGAAAGACAAGAGTTGTAGGGTTTATTTTCATGTGAGAGTTTGTTTATTTGTATGCAAATATGCAGAATGTGTAGGCGCGAACCTACATGTTCCTGTCTGTGGGCATGCATTTAATATGAGCCTTAAATGTTAAAGAAAAAAAATCAAAGCGCTAAAAATGTTCCACAGCTCATCTGCGGCCTAAAGAGAATTGTCCATAGAAAAAAAATATCATCCGTGAATCATCTAAGGATTAAATGTCTTTTGAATATCACTGTAAGCTTCCTTCAATAGTTTTCCTTTGTTTCAGAATAATACACAGTCCCCTAGTTTTACGTTTAAGCTCAACCATAGGGTTTTCCAAAAATATGTACAGAAACTAAAAGAAAACCTCTTGTGAGCGTAATAGTTTACATCCATTTTTGTTAAACGATTTGGTTTAGTACTGAAGTAAGGCATATACTCGGGGTACGTATGAATGCCGATTTTCAATCCGCTTCTTAGGAAACATTTGAGTCCTTTGTAAAGGAAATTGTGCAATTGTACTGAAGGAAAAGTTATTCAAAGTTCAGTACTACGCTTAATAAGAAGACAAGCCATACAAAATAATATGGAATCTGTTCAAAAATAAAGATAGTCAGGGTTTTAAGGCAGTGTTAAAAGTTTAAGTCGGATTCACTATAAATAAACAAAAATCAGTAGAACATATTGTTTTTGTAAAGGATAAAATGTCAATCTATGAATAGTTCTAAGTTAAATCTTAGGCATAAGAAAATCTAAGTAGATTAACGTGTTTTTAATACTGAAATGAATTAATGAAGGGATTATTGAATAACAAAAATTGCTTGTCTTTGAATCGGATAAAAGGTCACGCTACCCACAGTTTTAAACACAAGTAAATCTTAGTACACTTGTGTGTTTTTGTATTGAAATAAAGTTTGAAAAGGATAACTAAATATTGAAACATTCAACTAAATAAACTAATACATAGTAAAAATCCATGTCTTTGAATCAAATAAAGTACCAAATTGCCCATAGTTTCCAACTAAATCATAGACAAAAGAAAATCTTAGTAGGTTTACGTGTTTTTGTACCGAAACGAATTAATCAAGGGTTGAAACTAGATTATTGAATAACTAAAATGATTTGTCTTTGCATCGGATAAAGGTCACACTACCCATAGTTCCAAACTAATTCTTAGACGCAAGTAAATCTCAGTAGACTTCTTGTTTTTGTATTGAAATATAATTTGAAAGGCATTACTGAATATTGAAAATTTGAACTTAATAAATGAATACAATGTGAATTTCCTTGACTTTGAATCGTGTAAAATGCCAAATTATCCATAGTTCCAAACTTAAACTTAGACACAAGTCAATCTCAGTAGACTTGCGTGTTTTTGTATTAAAATGGAATCAACAAGGGTTGGAAAGGATTACCAAATAAACTAATCTATAATCTATAATCTAAGTTGCAAGGATAATTCATTCAAAGCTCTCAGATGTATGCCCACAAACAAACACGTGTAGTTCGCGCTTACAAATGCTGATTGTGTACTTACAAATAAAATCCAAACCTCAAATGAACATAAGCCCTGCAACTCTTGCCGACATTCCCTGAAACAGGGGTGACATTGGCAAAGTGAACCATTTTTTACAGTATGGGTGGTCAGCCTCATACCAACCTAATAACAAACAAAAATAATACAAAGTAAAAATCCTTGTCTTTGAATCGGATAAAATGCCAAACTATCCACAATTCCTAACTAAATCTTAGACACAAGTAAATCTCAGTAGACTTGCGTGTTTTTGTATTGAAATGGAATCAACAAGGGTTGAAAAGGCTTCCTGAATATCGGGGGTGCATGCAACAGCTGCCGGTCATAAATAAATAACAGCCGAAACACATTTTCCCCAAAAGTTGCCTTTCTACGTTTTACGGCAAAACAATGGCGGTCGATTTAATAATGTGCGTCTTTTATTTTCGTTTCTTTTTATGTATCTATTTGTTTGATTTCATAATGTCAAAGCCAATTTAAACGTCGTTTAGGTACTTTTAGATTATGGCTATTTTAAAACTATTCGGATTTTTTTATTATTGTTCATGTATGAAAACTATTATGAATTTGAATCAAATCTATGTATAATCTAGTTTTGCCGACCTTTCCTGAAACAGGGGTGAATTTTGCAAAGTGAAACATTGTTTACAGCATGGTGGTCAGGCTCATACCAACCTTTAAGTAGAGGAAAATTGTTTGACATTTATCTTTGCTACAAATATCACTGCTCTTGAGCATGCCTTTTAAGACGAAAATATTTGAGCGATAAAAAAAAGAAATTTGAAAATGAAAGAGTGAACTAAAAGTGTGTATTTACTTTACAATAATTGATTCGAAAAATAAATTGATTTTTGTACAAACTGAATATAATGAGCTTTCACTATGTGAACCACCAAACTCTAACAAATAATATAGTAAATTAATAAGGTTAACGGTAAAAAATTTACAACAAAATTACACAAAATAATATTACTGTTCAAAGTATTCTTTTACGGAATCGCATTCAATATAGAAAATTTACACGTGGAAACGAAATACTGCATATCGAACCTGTAAACTCTGTTCGCGGGAAGAAGGATAATCGTAAAATTACTGCAAGACTGCGAACAGCTTTGAATATCCGGAGCAGATGCCCCGAGATCCTGGTAGAAGGAGGGAAAAGGAATTCTTAGAAAGACTGAAGTCCTAAACTATAGGAATGATTCTCAAAGTAGACACCTAGTGGAGACTCTGTGGCATAAATTAATCTATGTAAAAGTCATCATAATTAATATCTCAATAATCTGGGGATCAACCAAAGCCACCACTGCCTTCCCAACACCAACAACTTCTTTAAGTGTATTCCCACGTTCTTTTTACACAGCGGTTCGACACAATTTCATTCAGTCACCTTAATCTGACTGACATTACATCAGTGATACCAGTGCGTGTACGGATCTCCTGGTTTGGAAACCTGTCTCTGAGGCTGATTCCCAGCATCCTGCTTTCAATGGCTCTTTGGCACGTCTTCAGTATGTTGGCGCTATACTGGATGAGCCCTTTTGTTTTCAATCCATAGATGGATATTGGAAGCACATATGACTTTGACCGATTAAGTGAAGGAAATCTAAGTTTTATCTGTAACAATAAATGTCTAGAAGCTCCAACAGATGCGGGCTTCAAGAGAAGCCTCAAGACGCACCTTTTGTTTCCAGGATCGCACCATGCCCCTCTGTGTTGAAGGAGAGAGCCTCCAATTAAGAGAGGCGAGTGTTAGGAGAAAAAAACGATTGTATGCAGTTACGCGCAAAACGCCTTTGAGGTGAATATAGCCACGAAAAGACGCTACAGATTTTTTTTTGCATTTCATTTTAAGAGTTTTAAACAGTGACTATAATCAGTAATATAAGTTGCACAGACCTAAGCACGGTAAACGGAGCGAAATAGTTTGGGAAGCTAGAAATAAAGGAAGAACCCTGCGAGCTTAAAGCCACCTGGTGTTGGCTAGGTTAAGGAATATTTAAGATTCCTTGTATAATGCTATGGTTATTTCGATGGAAATAAAGGTAGATTGCAGTGGATTCAAATGATTAGTACCAGTATAATATTATGCAAGTGGTCGTAGAAATTTTACAAGGAAAATTCACATTCCTGTGAATCTCTTAAAATTTGAAATTGAAAAATCTTTTTTCGATAATATACGTACTGTTCCTTAACTTATAGATTAATACGTGTCTGACAACCCGTAACTGTAAAATATAATTCACTTTGCCAATATCACCACTGTTTCAGGGCTTATTTTCATTTTAGATTTGGGTTTTGATGTCGTTAGTTTGCATGCGGAATGTGCAAGTGCGAATTTATACGTACATAATTGTAAGCATAAATTTGATAATTATCCATACTGTAATGTGTTATTTCAACTAAGATTAAAGATTCAATATTATATATGGACCTTATTTTTTTTTCAAGAAATATTAAAATTTTATCCACTGATTCCGGTTTTATTAACCTTTCATAGTTCTAATCATTATCTATATAATCGTAGTTGCAAAGATAATATATTAACATTTCAAATTCATATGAAATGCATGCTCACAAAAAGAGACGTACAAGTTCACACTTACAAAAGCTGCACGCATGCTTACCTACTAATAAAAATCCAAACTTCAAATGAACATAAGCCCTGCAACTTTCTTGAAACCGACCTTCCCTGAAAAAAGGTGTCATTGGCAAAGCGAACCATATTTTACAATATGGGTGGTCAGTCTCATACCAACCTATAAGAATATGAATGAGAGAAATGAGAGAAAAAAACGAAGGATTACTAACTAATCTTATTCTACTACCGACGTATCTTTCCCATAGTGCTTGTTTGTCTTATGTCTATCAGAGGTAATTTCACATGAGCAATGTTTGTATGCGTACTGGATCAATGTGTCTCATGAAAACTGGAAATTGATTTGCGTTTAAGGTTTTTTCTGAGCTCAGATTGTGTAGAATGTGATTCTAATGACAAATTTCATTGAAATGTCATCTTTGAATCAAATGGTACATAGATAAGCCATACTTAATGAATTAAATTTTAATTAAATCAAAGAAGACAGTTTTTCCATTGTGAGGGTTTTTCCTCTGTCCTGCTGATCGACACAGTTAATAATATAACAACCACTTTAATATGTTTACTTTTATTCCTTTCACAATTATTTATAACCACTACACAATAATATTTGTTATTTTAAATTACACCCGCTTGTGGCTCTCCCGCCAGGCAAGCGTCTTCCCTCTTTCTGCCTTCTTTTGTTTTTCTTTTTTTATTCAAATTTAAATACAATGTTCCATTCTACCAAACAAACAAATTCATCTCGTTACACCATATTTACTCAAAAACTATTGATATTTTAAAAAAAAATGTTCCGATACGGCACAAAACAATGTATAGTTCTGTCATTAAAAAAAAAAAAAAATCCAAAATATAGCACACACGAAAAAGTAGCTATAAATGTGAAGAAAACGTGTTTTTTATTTTATTTTGTGGTGGCAATTCCTAAATTATACATTTGGTTCAAACTTTATAATTATTAAGATAAAAATTTTTAAAATCGTGCTTGATTTTTTTCATTACTGTAGCTCTTTTGCTAAGACCATAAAGTGTAAGAAACAAAAACGGCCGATTTAGGGTATAAAAGAGCCTCAAAAGTATCCATATTTTTTTTTAAGTTCGTGATGATGATGATGATGATGAGTTGATGATTTCTTTATAGCGCCGTTTCGTGATGTAGTCAATGCATTCCGGAACTTTCCATGGTCCTCTAGCTCTCTCACATGATGTGGTATCTAAATCTAAATCTAAATCTAAGCTGCAAAGATATGTATCATTCGAGATTCCTTGCCGACCTTCCCTGAAGCAGGGGTGACATTGGCAAAGTGAACCATTTTTTACAGTATGGGTGGTATGATATGATGATATAGGTAGTGGTTTGATATGATGGTATACATGGTATTGGTATGATAAACTGTAATACAATATTCCGTTTATTTTCTAAAGGTATCGGTAATATCAATATTGAAAAATTCAATAACAACGTTTGTAAACAAATTTTAAACAAAACGTACACCCACGTCGGTTTAAGAGAGAGAATAAACCTGTACTGATACAAAGCTTCAAGTCATTTAGAATCAAAAGAGGATAATCGGTTTTAAAAATGTACATACATTCATTTTAGTGGGCTTTCAAACCTCTCATAGAAAGACGCCCACTTCTAGGAAAAGCAATACATTGTACAATGTACATAGATACAATATTGAATGTCAAACTTTTTTAATTCACGTTTTTTAAGAGTATTTTAAGAAGATTGCAATTCACCAAACTATTTTGCCTGGCAAGAGGCAGAAATTGACATTATCAATTAATAATTCGTTATTTTATATTCTTAATCAATTATTAAATAATAACTACCCTGTCTACAAAAATAATAACCATCTGTTGAGCCAGCGTCAAAGGTATTGTCAATAGGACACGGCGCAGGCGGGTCTCGAACCGGCGGTAGGGTCAATAACACAAATTAGAGCGCCAACGCCTTATCCCTCGACCATCTCAGCGACAATGTTTTCAAAATTAACAAAAAAGGTATTTTTTTTTTTAAATACACAGTTTTAGTTTCAATTTAATTTGTGTTCAAATATTTTCGCCTCAAAAATGCATGTAAAATTTAAAACGGGCATTTAAAAGTGTGTGATTATTTTAAATAAAAACAATGGACTTCCACCGTGTGAACCAACAAACCCTAACAAACATAAAAAAGGTAATACTTCTACAATCAAATTATTTATGTTAAGTTAAGATGGATTCATACCCTTTTTACAGTGGGAGTTCTACGATGAATGTTCTTAACAAAAAATATAACCTGTATGAAAATATAGATTTTTTCTACATCGAAGACACAACAATCAAAAGATTTTGGCGCATTTAAGATGGCATACAATGCACAGTTTGACACTCTCTGATCCAAGGTACAATCGTACTTGCATTCTGGTGTACATTTGTACCTTGTGAGTACATTACACCTCAAGTTCCTGGCACTATGTACTCGGGGAGTGCTCAGCGCAGCATCAGTTGCGGGCAGCGTACATTATGTTCTCGGAACACACGTACTCGCTGCAGAGCAGACGGAACATTAGTACTTACTCTAGTGCTGGGCATAGCAGTGTTCAACACTGAGACATGTGTGGAGTCTAACTGGCAACGTAGCTAGAACGTTAGTACTTATTCTAGTGCTGGGCATAGCAGTGTTCAACACTGAGACATGTGTGGAGTCTAACTGGCAACGTAGCTAGAACGTTAGTACTTATTCTAGTGCTGGGCATAGCAGTGTTCAACACTGAGACATGTGTGGAGTCTAACTGGCAACGTAGCTAGAACGTTAGTACTTATTCTAGTGCTGGGCATAGCAGTGTTCAACACTGAGACATGTGTGGAGTCTAACTGGCAACGTAGCTAGAACGTTAGTACTTATTCTAGTGCTGGGCATAGCAGTGTTCAACACTGAGACATGTGTGGAGTCTAACTGGCAACGTAGCTAGAACGTTAGTACTTATTCTAGTGCTGGGCATAGCAGTGTTCAACACTGAGACATGTGTGGAGTCTAACTGGCAACGTAGCTAGAACGTTAGTACTTATTCTAGTGCTGGGCATAGCAGTGTTCAACACTGAGACATGTGTGGAGTCTAACTGGCAACGTAGCTAGAACGTTAGTACTTATTCTAGTGCTGGGCATAGCAGTGTTCAACACTGAGACATGTGTGGAGTCTAACTGGCAACGCAGCTGGAACATTAGTACTTATTCTAGTGCTGGGCATAGCAGTGTTCAACACTGAGACATGTGTGGAGTCTAACTGGCAACGTAGCTAGAACGTTAGTACTTATTCTAGTGCTGGGCATAGCAGTGTTCAACACTGAGACATGTGTGGAGTCTAACTGGCAACGTAGCTAGAACGTTAGTACTTATTCTAGTGCTGGGCATAGCAGTGTTCAACACTGAGACATGTGTGGAGTCTAACTGGCAACGTAGCTAGAACGTTAGTACTTATTCTAGTGCTGGGCATAGCAGTGTTCAACACTGAGACATGTGTGGAGTCTAACTGGCAACGTAGCTAGAACGTTAGTACTTATTCTAGTGCTGGGCATAGCAGTGTTCAACACTGAGACATGTGTGAGTCTAACTGGCAACGTAGCTAGAACGTTAGTACTTATTCTAGTGCTGGACATAGCAGTGTTCAACACTGAGACATGTGTGGAGTCTAACTGGCAACGCAGCTGGAACATTAGTACTTATTCTAGTGCTGGGCATAGCAGTGTTCAACACTGAGTCATGTGTTTATTCTAACTGCCAACGTCGCTAGAACATAATTAAACACATGGGGCTGGCCATAGTGAAACGCGTTATCCACGAAGGGGACGCATGTGGCGATTTGGAACCTATTTATTGTTACGGGTGAGGGGGTCGGCCTCACGCCAGCCACTTCAGTAGATGTGGGGTTTCCCAGCTCCCGAGGGGGCTGATTCTCATTTTTAGTGAAGGCTGAGTAAACCTTGCCGGTATATTTTTTGCGCTTGAAATAAACACTGAAACGGGAAATAATTCGTGACACCCTCGGTGGGGATCGAATCCTTGCTTTCAGCATAGAATGCAAGCATTCTACCAACTAAGCTATCAACCAGTAATATTTTATTTTAATTTTCAAATATACTCTTCGCTGGGTTGAAAAATTCATGTACCTGTACCAAAGAACAGCCACCAAATGTCAATTCAGCCTTACAAGAACTGGGTCTTGATTGAAAATGGGTGCTCTCTATAGTGACGATCAAGCTCGAAGAGGCCTTTTGAGGTTTGATTTACAAAAAAACAGCACTCACCAAATAAATCATCCTAGTATTATCATTATCTTTTTATGATGTTCACCAAACCATATTTCCGTGTGCTTTGCAACGTTGCCATACCTCAAACACCGACTTATAACGACTATTAGACGGTGGTGGTGCAGGAACCATCCGGCTTGGAGTATGGAACAGAATAGATGTCTGCGATTAATACAAAGCCGCTTGAACACGTCTCGAACTACGTATAATGCGAATCCAATTTGGTGAGAAGTGCAATGATTGAATTTTTTATATTCCTCGTGCGAACAAACGAATGGCATTCCCAATCCGCCATTTTGAATCAACTTAACCAAAGAGCAGTCACCAGGTACATCTAGCCTTTTAGCAATTGAGTCTTGATTAAGGATTTACGTTTTATTAGTTGGGTATCAATTGGATACCAATATACGATTTCAGTATGTTGATTCTTTCTTTTCTATTTGTAATGGTGGTAGCTTAACGCAACAACGAGGACCATTTTTTGTTTTGTTTTTAATCCGACCAAAATCAAAGTTCACACGGCCGTTTAAGATGACAATCTACACGTTTCTTGAAAGTTTTGTCAAAATCTAACTGAACGGCTCAGCCATGCATGGGGGACAAATTTTCTATACACATTGTATGAAAGAAAATGATCATCGATATCAAACTTCACATCAAATATCAAACTTTATAGGAACCATTCCAAGAATATTTAACATTTTTCTTAAAAAAATGTTCAACGCTTACGAGACAATAGGAAACATATATACAAACTTCATTCATACAAACATTCCATTTCTAATCTAATCTAATCTAAGTTGCAAAATATAAGTAACATTAGAGATTCACATTATATCCATTTTCATAAAACAGACATGTTTAAGTTCGCGCTTAAACATGCCGCATGTAGTCCTACAATATAAAAACCCGAATCTCAAATCAATATACACCCAGCAACTCCTGCTGACCTTCCCTGAAACAGGGGTGACATTGGCAGAGTGAACCATTTTCTACAGCATGGGTAGTCAGCCGCATACCAACTTATAAGTCAAGGAGCATACACAACAAATTACATTTTTAAGATCAACAAATTATAACATGTATGGACATCAAAAACTAACAGAAAACAAATTCTAATTTAAAAAACCCTAGCCGCCAACATCACAGATTAACCGCCATTTCTTTCTGTCCCTATACACTTCTTTCATTTCCTCCAGAGTCATAACCCTCTTCATACAGACTCTCCTTTTATTATTATTATGACTCTGGATAATAACTCTATTTAATTAGATTGATATGAGCTTTTAAAGTAGGCATGCCGCATCCATATAACACCCTAACTCGTATAAGCCTGCACATAGTTTACAATTCTGTAATTTAATCAATCGAAAACACTGACCAACATTTCGAGGTGGATAATGTACTATGTAATACACAATATATTATGGAAACTGGTGCAAAATTTCAGCGTTTATTCACACCACGCTGAATACGCGCTTTTCCTATGAATATGTGAAAACGCACTCCTAAAGAGCCCGCCAAAAGCGTGTTTTGCGTATTGATTATTCATCGATGCGAGCCATTTTCTTTGTTGTTATTTACACCCATGCATGCAGCATTGAATGCGCTTTTTGTGAACAAAATGCACAAAGGGAAAATATCAAACATTTTTTGCCACAAAACTCGAAAAAAAAGAACGAATTTACCATAGATATTTAGCATTGGATCGATGTTTAGAGAGAGCAATCCGTAGTCTAGTGGAATCGAGTAAACAACCTTCAGTTTAGTGCGTATGGTAGGGAGGAATGGAGAACAAGAATAAAAGATATTGCTGCAAACCAATCCTAGGATTGAAACAGAAGAAGAAGATGGTTAACTACTACATTTTCTACCGGCTTATAATTTTAATATTGTTACGAATGTGTGAGTTTATGCCTGTGTATGTTTACTTATGATTATGCATCTGTGTGTTTTACTTGCTTTTATGTGTGTATCTTGTCGTAAGTATTTGGATAATTGTACCTACTTATATTTGCTCAAAGCTTCTGCTCGAGACGGCTCTGACATGGTCTGGTGTACGCTATAATAGCCTTTAGTCACCTATAAATACGGATGTCAGTAATTTGGAGGGCACTATTACCCAACCTGTTAAGCGAGAAGTACAAAAATTTAAACTTTGAACCTAATGTGAGTAAATTCTAAAACAAATAGTGTAAAATAAATTGAATCGGAGTTTTATTAAATGGAACCCAAGCTAATGAATTTATTTAATTTGCCTAGTACCCAGTATCATCTAATTCTACGTGTACACTCTGCCACTTCTACTTCACCTGGCACTGTCGCAATTATGGGCGGAGCACATGAGCCGTGTGGTGAGGCGAAAGGAGAAGTAAGGTGACAGACTAGGCAATGGCACTCGCAAACGATCACCAAAATCACACCAAAAATATCAACAAAACATGGAAGTTCACTCGCGTTAGCGCGAGGTACTTGCACTATCAAAAGTATGCCTGTTCACGCACATGCATTTCTAACTTCCCTTTTTCTCGCGTTGCGCTAGGAGCTGACTACAAAATGGCTTTAAAATGATTAATATGCTTGTTTATTTGATTGTTTTTGTGAAACCACAAACAATTTTTTCAACATTCTTTTGTATTTAAAATCCCATTTCTCGACAGTTTACATATTAAAAACATTTACTTCGTTCCTAAACATTCGCTTTCAGAATTTTTGATGTCCAATCAAATCCATTAGTTTCCCCATTTTTTCATAACCTTCCTATCAGGCTACAAAAAATATGTATTCATCATATTGGACGGATGAAAATTTGATATCGATTCTGTGACATTTGGCTGAATTTCAAATAAGGGTCGAGGGCAAATTCGGACGGAGATATTAGCCCTTTTTTTCTTTGAAACAAACGCACGGGGCAAAGTTTGATAAAAATGAATACAATATTAGGATAGCCCGGGGCTACAACATTATTGCCTTGTTCGGGGCAGAAAGGGAACGGGGAGGCGAGGTTAGAGAAAAAGTTCTCAAAGGTAGAACCATGAATAATTACTGTTGGGAAAAAATATTGTCTTTATTTTTTTAAAATCAGAAATATCGTGAATAGTGCATCCTTCGGTGTTAGACTACTTTGACGTCCCAAGATGCGGTAAAAGGAAGTATAAACAAACTTCACATTTCTTGTATGGTTATCTTCATACCAATATATTATATAATATATAATCTAAATTGCAAAGATATAAAACATTCCAGATGCAAACGGTTTTTTTGCGAAGCCGGTCGCGAAAACGTCGACAGCGCAGTTGGAAGAGTGTTTGAATTCTATGCCGAGAGCTTGGGTTCTAATCCCACCGAGGGTCTCAGAAATAATTTCCCGTTTGGGTGCTTATTTTAATTTCAAAATAAAAATACCGTCAAGGTTAACTCAGCCTTCACAAGCAATGAGTACAAGTGCCATCGATAACCGGGAAACTACCACTTCAACTGAATAGTCGGCGTAAGGTCAGTTCATTTACCTGTAAAAAATAAAAAGGTTCCACTCACCACATGCGACTTCTCGGGGAATTCTGCACAATCTTAGTTAAACAAACAACGTAAAATACATAACTGTAAGAGTTGCTTAAATATTTTTTAAATCAATTTGAAGTTTTCATCAGACACATTGGTCTAGTACACATCGCACGTTTAATAATAAAGAGCAAAACTCAAAAATTGCAAAAAGCGAGATTTTGTAATAAAACGCAATAACAATGCGAGAAGAATAGGTAGAATGCGACAGCCGTTCAATTTTGACGAATATGACATAGATAAAACATCGGTCGCCTTTTTCATTCCATACGGGTTGTACTGGTTGTCTGAACTACAAACGTGATTTCCCAACATTCTTATTTTTTGAGTTATTGTCTTTATTATTAAGCGTGCGACATACAAACATTGCTCATGTAAAATTACCTCTGATGGGCATAAGACAAACAAGCACTAAGGGGACGATGTGTCACTTAGTAGCATTTTTAACATGCCTCGTCAATCAACGAAATAGTATTCGTCTTCACGAATTTATTTTACGAATAAAAAAATGAAAGCTTTGAGAATCATTGAGCCACAGGTTAACCTTGTTCGCGGCACAAGAGATAACTTACATTACCTAATGTACAATGCTTTACAAGTAGAAAACCTGGCAAAATGTATTTAAATTAGAAAAAGTTTGTTGGCAGGTACCTACTAAATGTAATATGTACGTTTGCCTGCTGGAAAGTTTCCGTGTTTCTTCGTGACTACAGAAATTACAGGGTGAATTTTTGTTCTTTTGTGGCCACCGATCACAGGGTCTCTGATATTCAATCTGGTTTTATGCCAGGACGAGGTTGTGTGGACCAAATCTTTACTCTCAGACAGATTGTTGAAAAACATCTGGCTGTGGGGAGGGTGGTCTACGCAGCCTTCGTGGATCTCGAGAGGGCCTTTGACTCGGTGGACAGATGTATGTTGTGGAATGTTCTCAGGAAGTACGGTGTGAATGACAACCTTCTGAATGTGATACGTGCCATCTATGAAAATAGTTCGGCATGTGTAAGAGTGGATGGGAGATATAGTGACTGGTTTGATGTATATAAGGGAGTGAGGCAAGGCTGCGTGATGAGTCCATGGTTGTTTAATATAATCATGGACAGTTGCATAAAAGAAGCTGGAATATCAGAGAGCGGAGTGAAAGTGGGTGAAACAAGAGTTGGAGTACTTCTTTATGCTGATGATGCTATAGTTTTAGCTGACTCGGCGGAGGAACTCCAAGCGATGTTAACCAAACTGAATGATGCATTTTGTAAAAATAGCTTGAAAGTGAATGCGAGTAAGACAAAAATATTAGTTTTTGACAGGAATGAAGTATGTGAGGAACTTACAGTTAATTTGAATGGAAAAAAAGTTGAAGTAGTGAATGAGTTTGACTATTTAGGAAGCAAGTTTGAGGCGAATGGTAAGATGACGAAGGAATTAGAGAAGCGTGCCAGCAAAGGAAGATGCGTGATAGGAGCGTTTGGTAGAATAGCGAAGAATAAAAGGATACCAAAGAAAATGAAAATGGCGGTACACAATTGTATATTGTTGCCGACCCTGATGTATGGAAGCGAGTCATGGACGGTGAATGAAAGAGAAGTAAATAAGGTATGCACCGTAGAAATGGCTCATTTAAGAAGTATGACAGGAAAAACACTGAAAGATAGAGTGAGAAACGAATGGGTTCTGAATGAATGCGGAGTAAAAGAAAGCGTGAAAGTGAAAGTTCAAAGAAGTGTGATGCGATGGTTTGGACATATTGAAAGGATGAATGAAGACCGACTGACAAAAAGAGTGTATAAAGGGAATGTAATAGGTAAGCGTGGAAGGGGAAGACCTAGAAAAGAATGGATTGATCAGATAAGTGAGATTGCGAATGAATGGAATTTACAGAGTGGAAACAAGAGAAGAGCATGCATGAAAAGAGTGATGAAATTAGATGAGATGAAAGAAGTATGCAGGGACAGAGTCAAGTGGAGGCACTTATGTGGAGGTACTGGCCACCCCTAGAGGAATGGCGGCAGGATACAAGACAAGACAAGACAAGTGTAATTTTCAGCATGTCATTGAAGATAATCATTTTTTATTTTTTTGACTTGAAAACCTAAATTAAAGTTTTCCATTCATTTTCTTACATTTGATATTTGAAGAGGAATTAAATTCGCCAACCTTTTGTTGCCTGGCCAAAAATAGGTATTTATATTATAGAATAATTATTCAATTTGATTGATTTGTTTTTAAAAAAACACTATTTTTTATATAAACACTGTTTTATTTTCACACATAATACATTTAAATTACAATATAACGAACATTTTCGACCTAGATGGTCATCTTCAGGTAGGAATTATTATAATAAAAGTTTTTAATAAATTTGTCAGTAAGGTAAGAATGTCAATAGGTATAGTCAAGTTGGTAAAAACAAATCAGTACAATAATATATAATTAAATGAAATATGATAAAATGACAAATAGTTCTATATAGTAAATTATGAGATAATGAATTAATAAATTAGAGTCTTTTTAATCTTTTATCAATACCAAGCTATAAGTCAAGAAAACATAATATAGATTTATGTAAAACCATTTATTTTGGTTCTCCGCCGCGAATCTAACCCAATTCCTTCCGATTACGAGTCGAAAGAGTTAACCACTAGAATACGGACAGGTG
The DNA here is from genome assembly GCA_951799405.1 of Agapetus fuscipes. Lineage (NCBI taxonomy): Eukaryota > Metazoa > Arthropoda > Insecta > Trichoptera > Glossosomatidae > Agapetus > Agapetus fuscipes. Next base: position 10,526,608 of record OX637355.1, on the reverse strand, counting down.
ATCAAAGTTATAATTCATAAATTTAAAATAAAGTAATTTTGAAATCTCAGTGGGTTATGAATTAATTAAATACTTTTATTGGTGCCATATAAAACGTTGAGTGTTTTTTTAAACGAAACTTTTATTGACATTTATAACTCTTTTACGAAGTCACACGGAGAGAGGGGGCGTTACGAGTGATTTTATACCGTTGTACTTAATCAATTTTTAAGTTGATATTGTAGATTATTTATCCATTTAAAGATTTATGCTTTACGGTCACATCTTGAAATAAAGGATGTTAAACAACTAACGAAGATAGTGTACAGAAGAAATGTCAGAAAAAAACGTGAAAGGGAAGACCGAGGTAGCAATGGATAGACTAAATATGTGAGATTACGAAAGAATGAAACCTGCAGAGTGAGAATAAGAGAACAGTATGTATGAAGAAGGTGATGGATGTTGAAGAGATGAAGGACGTATGCAAGGACAGAAATAAGTGTAATCCCTAGTGGAATGGCGGCAGCATACAGCAACAGCAACAGTCTAAAATAATATTATGTGTGGTTTAGTGAATAGAAATTTTTGAAAGCAAAAAGCTAATATCAAATGGGTATTTATGCCAAAGCTTTTAATGAGGGCTATTACAATGGCTAATTAAGTGTAGTCGCGTTCAATACTTTTTCTACAACCGTAAAATAAATAATACAATAATAAATATTAGGCTTTTAATGTGCCCGTTTGTTTAAATAAATTTAAACTTTCTTAGCTTAAAAAGCTCAGCTCAGGAACTCAAAAAATATATTGTACACCATAACAATATTCTATAAATATTCCATCAATAAAGTTAAAATAAGTGAAACCTTATGTACAAGATGTTTTAAATTGATTTCCTGATCCGTTTTACCGTTATTATGCGTAAAGTTTTTTGCTTCACATTTTGTTTGGAGTAGTTGAAGCCATATTAAAAGTTATCCTCTTCCATAGACGATATTTATGACGGTTCCCCGTACTGGCAGCGAGTTTAAGGTTGCAACAGACCAGGATACTTGGCAAGTGGTCAAAAGTTAGTGGTAAGTGGCCACGCTTAGTGCGTAGTGGTAAATGGCTAACCATTTATGTAAATATGTCATGTAAATAGACAGTTAAAGGTTTTAAGTAACTATATTGTTCTATTATGATGATTTATTAGGTGAGTTGTTCCTTGACTTATAGGTTGGTATGCGTCTGACCACCCATTCTGTAAAAATGGTTCACTTTGCCAATGTCACCCCTGTTTCAGGGAAGGACGGAAAGAGTTGTAGGGTATATATGTCCATTTGAGATTTGTTTTTTTATGTTGTAGGTTCACATGCGGTATGTGCAAGCGCGAACATGTACGTGTCTGCTAGTGAAAATGCATGTAACGTGAATCTCCAATGTAACATATCTTTGCAACTTAGATTAGATTAGATTAGTCCTTGTATTGCAAGGATACGAGCATCGCGACTTGTGAATATACTCAACTACAATGTGTACTTTCTCGGTATGAACGCGTTCTGCCAGATCCTTCCCCGCGTTCACGTACGTATAATATACTCGCGAGTGATTCCATAAAATTGGTCGATTTAAAAGTTGGTCCAACCTGCGACACGCGTCTGCCTTGCCGGGATTCCGCTACATAACCGCGGCTAACGTCCCGGAAAAGTGCCTTTAAAGGAGAATAAAAATAAATCCCAACCTACCCTGCGATATTTGCATAAGGTATGGGACACAATGGGCTCATGCGAAATGACGTGGACGACGGTTATACTTTTGAGATATTTACAGAGGGTAGCATTGTTTTATAAGGGTTCCTTTTTTAAATGTCACACAAAAAATAGGAGCACATTTTACAATATTCATGCGTGTACAAACGTGAATTTATATAATGAAAAAAAAAATCTACAGCGACAATCCCTAAAAAATTATTTTAAAATTGGTTATTCCAACACCTTTATTTTTTCTTCAGTTGCTTGTTGTTTTTTGAAGCTAAAGGAGATAAAGCATTTTATTGGGTGTAACATTTAATTTAATAACATGTAATTGGTTGCAACTTAGATTAGATTAGATTAGATAACGTCTTGTATAAAAATAGACTAATTACAAGGAAGACCTCATGAAAAACTTATAAGCTACAGGATTTTCACACGTTTTATCTCATAGAAAATAGGATACATTTATCTGAGAAACCCATGTTTCCTTAATATGTTTTACCTTTAAGATATCAAAATGTCTCTGTAGAATGAATTTTGAATGTCTTTTATAGACCACATCTGTTCAATAGAATTTCTTATTTTTTTAATGTAAGATAGGAATGTAAGCCATAAAAAAACAGACTACATTATTTTACATTTAAGTATCGATTTTTATAGTTGACTTGCAATAAAAATTGTCTCGAGTGAATGGCAATAAAACTCATAATTTCCTTATTGAATCGCTATTCAATAAAGTACGTTTTAACACATAAACAATATTTATAGGCTCGTTGTTAAAATCCGTCAGCATAAAATAAGCCCACAGTTTATAATTTATTATACTTGTGGTTGTAATAAAATTTATTTCCGCTACAATATCTAACTCAGCTCATTGATATGTTCATGTAATGCTATCCAGAGAGGTTATTTATTAGTCGGGTTAGTGTAAATTTGTATTTACACCCTGCTCGTTAGTAGAGCAACCTTTGTGTCTCAATTTACTGCAAAATTAATCGTAGTCTCAGTTCAATACTGATACAACTTTAAATAAATGCTTTTAATAAAAGTGCTCTTTAGGTACCCTAAACCTATCGATTCATAAAAAAAAAGGTCTTGTCAACGGTCTTAGTAAAAGAGTGACAGTAATAAAAAAAAATCATACGAGCTAATTTTTTTTATTAATTAATTACTATTTATCCAAATTATGTATTAATTAAAGTGTTACCACAAAAATACAAGAACTAAAAGAAGAAATTGAACAAGAAAAGTTTTTGATTAAAATATTATTCATTATTTAGTCCACAAGATGCCGCTTTCGACAATATGACTAGTTTTTGAGAAAAAAATATGGAATAAACTATTTTCAAAATATTAAATAATCAATTAGGTTCTTTTTTTTTATATATTCTCTTAAAACTTTCAAATTATCAACAATCTTGTGACAATAAATAATGTATTATTCTGTAATCTAAAAGAAAAAAAATATCCAAAATATATAACAGTACAAAAACGATAAAAATGTGAAAAAAAGGATTTTCTTTTAATATTTTCTTCCGGCGACACTTTATATTATTATTTTTTTAACCTTTACTGTTCGGGATTTGGTCAGGATGGATGGTCGCTGGTTTCTTGAATAAAATTCTTGACTTTTTGTTACGGTTGAATTTAATTTTACAAGTGTACAACAATAGATTGAAGCAGACAATAGTAGAGAATAACACTTACAGCAAGAGAATAGGAGAAGAACATTTAAATTAGCAGAACCATTGCTTTTATATAAGGACATTCTAACCTTACTAATCTTTTGTGGCAATAACTCACTTCTCACCAATCACGAGTATCGGCCAATCAAAACGTCGTGACGTCAGACCATAGACAATTTGGAGTTGCTAAATTCACAACATATATCCTTTTTACTTACCTACCTTAATATAAATTACATAAATTCACTCTAATATAGACATTATGTTTATTATTGAAATACTCGGAATATTACCCGACACTGGCGCCCCCGCTGTACGTGGGAATTCGCCAAGAGGAAGAAGAGGATTAATTGTTTGACTGGTTTGAACTAATGTTATTTTTTCTTTCTTTTTATACCTCTCATACTTTCTCAAATAATATAATAATATAATCTAAGTTGCAAGGATATATTCATTTAAAGCTCTCAGATGTATGCCCACAAACAAACACGTGTAGTTCGCGCTTACAAATGCTGATTGTGTACTTACAAATAAAATCCAAACTCAAATGAACATAAGCCCTGCAACTCTTGCCGACATTCCCTGAAACAGGGGTGACATTGGCAAAGTGAACCATTTTTTACAGTATGGGTGGTCAGCCTCATACCAACCTATAAGTCAAGGAATATAGTAATTATCATAATTAGCTGTTCTATAAGTGGTAAAAATATGAGTCCTCGGACTCATAGTTACTGAGATATCAAGTGTAATAAATATGGGATGCACATAAAAGTGCGAGCATAAACCACGGAAGTTCCACATACGTTGTTCACATTACTTCACATTAAATAAATAATGATATAATAATAAGATAAAAATGTGAAAAAAAGGATTTTCTTTTAAAAAATTTTTACGGCGACACTTTATATTATTTATTTTTTTAACCTTTACAATAATATAATAATTGTGTAATGCTTCATATTTTGAGTTGTGTGTTTCCTGTCAAACAATCGCAAAGTAAAGGTGTACCTTCACCGTCCAGCGGGCATCTCACAATGTATTATTATCATTCCCCCCCTTTGGCTTTGATCTAATAATGAGTGGCAGTTCTTTTGATACGACGCGAATATCGACCCCAATTTCCCGGACCTCTACTGCCTACCCCTTCAGCGCTGGACTCGTACTTCTTTTATTGGACCTTTATTCCTTCCTAAGGTGATTACATCACAACCTGACACACTTCCCACGGTCAAAACACAGCGGCGATGGGTCATTATTGACCACTCCAAGTATTTGTAAAGTTATTAAGATAAATAAATATACGGATACTAGGTACACACGCAGTATTTGTAAGCGCGAATTTACCCACGTCTACTTTTGAGCATGTGTTACATATATTATAACGCAACGCAACTAAGCTACACATATAGTGTAACTTCTTACCGCTTTATCCCTGAAGGGTTTCGCATGTGGCGAGTGGAACCTATTTATCTTTAAAGGTAACCGGCCTTACGCCAACTACTTCTGTTGAAGTCCCCCAGCCCCCCGAGGGGGCTGGTACTCATTTCTTGTGAAGGCTAAGTAATTTTTTTTAAAACTGAACAATTTTAAAATTTAATTTAAATCGGATATTCAACGAACTGTTTAGAGAGAACTTGCATCATTCTCGACGTTTCGTCAGCGACGTAGCCGACGTCTTAAGAAGAACATCCTCTCTGTACGGCGACTGAGGATGAACTCACAGTCGCCGTACAGAGAGGATGTTCTCCTGAAGACGTCGGCTATGTCGCTGACGAAACGTCGAGAATGATTAAGTTCTCTCTAAACGGTTCGTTAAATATCCGATTTAAATTAAGTTTTAAAATTGTTCAGTTTTAAGAAATTAATATAATTGTCAAAATGTCAAACGACCGTAATTCTAACATAAACCTGGCTAAGTAAAACTTGCCGGTATCTTATTTGGGGATTGAAATAAACACCGAAACGGGAAATCATTTCTGACACCCTCGGCGGGTTTCGAACCCGAGCTCACGGCATGGAATTCAAGCACTCTACCAATTGAGCTATCGACCGGCAACATATGAATTTTAAATTTGATATATCTTTGCAACTTAGATTATACATTTTATTATAGATTAATATTATGGTCGTTTAACTGTTCGTTAAGCTGTTTGAGATACTTTTGAGGATGAACTGTTGTAAACTGTTCGTTCATCCTCAGTCGTCGTACAGAGAGTGTGTCTCCTGAAGGCGTTGGCTACGTCACCAACGAAACGTCAAGAATTCTGAGATTTCCCACTAACGGTCCGTACATATATCCGTCTATTTATTTATTTAAATGATAATTTTACAAATATGTCTAACGACCGTAAATCTAAAGATTCTGTAATTTTTTAGAATTTCATCTTGATAAAAAATAAAAAAGACTATTCGATTCTACGCCACTGCAAATAAAAAAACTTCGAGTATTAACATTTACTAAGAAATCATCGAGTAGGTATAACAAATTTAGCATTAATATACCAAAGCGCCTCTATGGCTTTTCTAAACCTTTTTTCTAATACTTTCTCGATGTTTCAGTAGCTTAGTAAGAGTCTATACTCGCTGGTTATACTGACAACGGTAATTTTTTATAACAGCTGCGGACAAAAGCTTTGTCTTGGAATAGAACACTCGATAAATAAAGAAATATTTCTTGAATAAATAAAGGCAAATTATAGTTGTCGTATTTGTTTCACCGTCCATATAATTTTTCTGATACATTATTTAATTTCCCACCACAACTAGATTTAGGTACCTACTAAAATAATCTAATCTAAATCTAAGTTGCAAAGATATGTATCATTTGAGATTTATATTAAATGCATTTTCACAAGCAGATACGCATAATTTCGCGCTCACACGTGGCGCATGTGGACCTACAATATAAAAAACCCCAATCTCAAATGAACATAAGCCCTGCAACTCTTGCCGACCCTCCCTGAAACAGGGGTGACATTGGCAAAGTGAACCACTAATAATTTAAATATATCATAAATATTAAATAGCGAATCAATGGCATATCCAAAGTCATAATAAGGGTTTATGTTGATTTGAGGTTTGGATTTAAAATTTTAAGCGTGAACTTGTACGTGTATGTTTGTGGGCATGCACTTAATATGATTCTTAAATTATATTTTTAAGTGTAAATCTATTCACACAGTGAAAGTCCATTGTATTATTTAAAAATTCAATATGATAATACAGAGTTGTAATTCACTTATTATTTCATTTTTTTGCTCAAACATTTTGAATTTTTTTTAAAAAAATATTTGTTACCATTATGCTCCTGAAGATGCCTTATTATGAGAAAACTTTTGAGCAAAAAAAAATGAAACAAAAAATTAATTAAGACTCTGTTTTATCCTATTGATTATTTTAATCTTAAATGTTCACATATCTTTGAAAATAAGATACCTATATATACATTTTATATTTACAGACGGTGAGCTTGTATCTAAAATAATAGAGAAATAGATCGAGAAAAAAATATTGCCGACGAACGAAAAAAGGCATGTCTGATTAAATTGAAGTATTCTTTAACCATCTGGAAACGATGCAATTTTTTCCATATTGTATATTGAGGAGAAGATTAAGGTTACGATAATCAACAAAGGAGGGTTGTTGTGTAATAAAAACATTAAAATATATGCAAGAAATTTATATTTTATTTCGAATTGTATCTTTGAATATATCTTTTTATAAATGTTTGATTAAAAAGTACTACAATATTGAAGTATAAAGCATTCCTTAACTTGTATGTTGGTATGAGGCTGACCACCCATACTGTAAGACAAGGTTATGTTCATTTGAGGTTTAGATTTTAATTTGTTAGTACACATGCAGCATTTTTACTTACACGTGTCTGTTTGTGGGCATGCATTTTTTTTATGAATTTTAAATGCTAATATATCTTTGCAACTTAGATTATAAATAAATCTAATGCGGCCGTTAAAAAACATTTAATTGGTTTTAAAAATTAGCTTAAATATGATGGAAGGTCGGATTTTTAGATTTAAAGAAGGCACTCAATACTAAGCATGGTCAATGCCCGTTTATACCAAAACATGTTGAAATGATTGTTACAAAAATTAAAATAAATTGATTGATAATTACTTTGTTGCTTTTATGTTTACTATTTTTATTACAGTCAAAAAAATCACACACATATACACCTCTGCGGCCCTACAACAAGTGTCATAGACCCCTAGAGCCTCTAGAATCTAGGAGTCTACCGCACAGGATTTCTTAAAAAAAAAAAAAAAAAAAACATATTGTTAAGCTTAAGCTGGAATTACAGTCATTTGACATGCTTACAATTATAAATACTTCACAGTTATTGGAGACCGTGATGGCCGAACTTACATAATTCTCGACGTTTCGTGAGCGACGTAGCCAACGTTTGCAGGAGACACCCTCTCTGCACAACACAATACTGAAGAAGATGGCTACGACACTAGCGAAATGTCGAGAATTAACGATAAGTCTAATATCTGAAAGTTAATAACTAATTTGTCCCTACCAACAAGCTATCTTTTAGCACATAATAATAATAATCCAAGTTGCAAGGATATATTCATTTAAAGTTCTCAAATGCATGCCCACAAACAAACACGTGTAGTTCGCGCTTACAAATGCTGACTGTGTACTTACAAATAAAATTCAAACCTCAAATGAACATAAGCCCTACAACTTTTGCCGACCTTCCCTGACACAGGGGTGACATTGGCAAAGTGAACCATTTTCTACAGTATTTGTGGTCAGTCTCATACCAATAAAAATGTAACACATAAATAAAAATGTAAGACTTGAATAAAAATAACCGAATATAAATTCAGAACAATCCAATTCGTTACGCTTAAAATCAATTAGTCAGCCGCGGTGTGTGTTTTTGAAAATAAGCAATCCACCAAAATACGTAAACTAATTTGGTTTCTGTGTATTTCTATAATAAAAACACATCGACGGCATCTTCCCGCTTTCCTTTCGCTAAGTGGCATTTCGTGTCCCACTCTATTTTGTTTACAAATATCTAAAATCCCCAACAGAAACGATATCGTCGTCTGTCACACCACAAAATATTGATTCAACCGCACAAAAATGGCATTGTCTTTGTGTTGAGGCTGATTGATGTAATTGAGCGGTAAGGAATTATTCACATTTTAATTAAACTACGCTACACAAATATTGTAACTTCTTGCCGTGTTCTCCTCGAAGGGGTCCCCCAGCAAGGGGTTTCCAGCGCCCTTGGAGTGACTACATCACGAAACGGCGCTGTAAAGAAATCATCAACTCATCATCATCGCCGCATGTGGCGAGTGAACCTATTGATTTGGACAGGTAAGAGGGCTAGCCTTACGCCATGTGTCTGCTTGTTTAAATGCATCCAACATGAATCTCAAATGCTAGTTAAATAATAATATTATAATTATAAAAGTAAAGGTCTTTATTGTTTTTATCCATATGTACAGCATAATATTACAATTACACAAATCTAATTACAATAAATACTCCCCAAAGTAAGCATAGCTTGTGTTTCGTGGAGGATATCTTTGCAACTTTTCTTATCTCGTCTTATTATCAACTTATCTTATCTTTGCAACTAAACTTATACAAAATGGACCATAGATAATAAGACTCCAGAAGGGTTCCAGAAAAAATATATAGACACACTAAAAATTTCTAGATTTTAAAGTCTTTTTCTTCTCCTTCCTCTTGTTTATGATCTAGGATATTATGTTAACTGTGGAACTCCCTCCTGTAATGCAGAACCGCAGCAGGTTCTTAAAGCTCCTTTGGAAGGTTGGCCTGGTAGATGCTGGCCTGTGCCATGATTCGGGTTATCCTACTTTCTATCATAAGGTCTACATGGTCCCTCCAGAAACGTCTCCTCTTCCTACTCCATCGGACGAAATAACTCGCTGATTTAATCAAACCCATCACTCTCGTCAAAAAAAAGCCTTACACTACGCTCGGCAGAAACCGGAGCCAAGTCACGTAGTAAAAAGCCGAAAACATGGTGTTTAGAGAGCGTGCATTTGCAGCTGATGATCCTCTGAAACCCCCTGCCTCATCATGTGAGAGAGCTAGAGGACAATGGAAAGTTCCAAAATGCACTCAAGACACGCAAATTTCTAGCATCATTTACACAAGCGCCCTTGGAGTGAATACATCACGAAACGGCGCTATAAAGAAATCACCAACTCATCATCATCATCACGATGTTGATCTATCTATAATCTAAGTTGCAAAGATATATCAACAACAACAACGTCGGGGCTATGGCCGAGGGGGCCAAGTGGGCTGATCTTTCTAGCGTGTTTCAAATGGAACAACGTTGGTTCGATCCCCGCTTGGGTCATTTGACCATTACTTTGACCCTGGTTCAACAGATGTTATTGGGTAATTATTATTCAAAAATTCATTAAAAATAAACGACAATGAATTATTAAGTGATGATATTAATACATGTTTCTGGCCAGGCAGAATAGGCTGGTGAATCGCATTCATCTTCACAAATCTATTTTTTTAAATAAAAAACAATAAAAAAAACATTCAAAACTCATATAAAATGCATATCCACAAACAGACACGTGTAAATTCGCGCTTACAAATGCTGAATATGTACTTACAAATTTAAACCAAACCTCAAATGAACGTAAGCCCTGCAATTTTTGCTTCCCTTCCCTAAAACGGGGATGACATTGGCAAAATGAATCATTTTTTTGGTGGTCAGCCTTATACAAACCTAAAAGTCAAGGAATGATCGATGATGATTTTTTAGCAAACCAAAAAACAAAACATTGATATGTGTACGTATATCAATGTCCATCGATTTTTTTACTTGATGAATTTCAATCACCGTGCACATTGATTGAAAGTCAATTAAAATGCGAGTTGAATTTTTGAACCGAAATCCCCCAATCGTAGCGTTTGATCTGGCCCCACCGCGCCTTTGACTGGGATACATTTTTTGATATTCACAAATGTCATGACAGGGGGGCTCACGTCTGTAATTCATATCTAACTCTCCCAGCTTCCAATTTTCAATAATAATGTAATATTTCCATATTCAACCAATAAAAAGCATCTTTGATCGATAAAAAAACGAACATTTGATGAAATTTATTTTCTTTTATTTTTTTTAAATAAAATTATTTTTCTTTAACGTAGTTTAATTTTCACAATAATATTTTATGTCTCGAGCACTTTCGACCATCAATATTCAGGTCATTATCAAGAGTGATGTATGTCAAATTAAAATTATTAAGAACAAACCATAGAATATTGATGGTCGAAAGTGCTCGAGATATAAAATATTATCGTGAAAATTAAACTACGTTAACGAAAAATATTTTTTTTAAAAAAAAAATGAATTTTCACTGTGTGAATACACAAACCCTACAAAATCTAAATTTATTTTCAGCTGTTTGACGTCTGTTTCCGTATGTGTGTAATTTAGGAGGTCTATGACACTTAAAAGTACCGCAAAAATCTACGATGGATTATGTTGAGTCGAGTGCAACCTAAACTAAACAATTCTTTTCGCTAACGCTACGCTGAAGGTTACTAATCTTCGCACAAAGTGCAACATCTTGCGTTTTTCCCGAGGGGATTGCATGTGGCCAGTGGAACCTACATATGTTTACACGTAAGGGGATTGGCCTTACGCCAACCACTTCAGTTGAAGTGGGGGCTTAATGTGCAATAAAAACACGAAGAATCTGCACACATATGACCTCTTATGGTGCTGTTCCCGAAGGAGTGGCATGAGGAGAGTACAATATATTTATTTTTACATGTGAGAAAGAATGTCTTACCCCAGCCACTTCCCTTGAAACGAATGTTTTCGTGTTTTCAAGGGGACAGCTTTTCAATTATTGTGAAGTCTGAGTAAATCTTGCCGGTACTATTATTTTTTGGCTTTGCAATAAACAAGGAAACGGAAATAATTTCTAGCACCCTTCATGGGGATCGAACTCTTGACCTCCGGGTTCGCACTCAAGCAAATGATCAACTTTTTAGTACCTATAAGCTCTGTACATTATTTTTGTCGGTCGTTCATCGTCCATTCTTGCTAGATGCCCGAACGATCTCATTGTACTTTCACTCTTATATTTCACTCATTTCAGTAACTTCAGTCATTTCGGACCCTATCATTCAGAGTCTTACCAGTCATTCCTCTGAAATAAGCCATTTCTACCGTACACAATTTACTGAAAAAAAAAATAAGTATACATACAACAGTATAAGCGTTTTGTGTATTTACATACCTTGTTATGTTCAAAGCGGACTTCACTCGATGACTTAATAAATAAGTCAGAGCTGAGCGACGGACTAACCAGTCATTCTTACTCAAATATTAATCCAAGCACTCGAGTTTATGTACCACTATCGATTCCAACACTGAATACTACACCAATCTACGTATTGCAACAGTCAAAAAATGCAACACTAAAAAAAACTATTTCAACATTGAAAATGCATCCACTAAAAAAATGTCACTGCAGTTTAGTAAATAAAAAATCAAAACGTACAATTTCAACAAAATTAAAGTTATTACAAATATATTTCTTTGCGAGAAAATTCAGTTCGATTTTTTCACGGTATTTACACAAGATCGTACGCGATCGTATGAAACAATTTGCGCGGAGCTTTCGACGTAGGTCCACACTCGGCAACGCTCCGGCGTGTACTGACGGCTGAAGCGCGCACGCCTTCCTAATATATCTACGATTCACAACCCCAAGTATAAAGCGTTACGTGAAAAACTCGATAAAAAACATCTACGGAAAATTAAACGCTCACTGGAAGCGTTGCTTAAGTTTCTGTGTATTTTTTATTTTGGTTGAGTTAAAACGTTTATTACTTTGTACATAAAGAGAAAAAGCTACGAGAATTATTCCGTAGACAGACCTCTCTACGTTCGTTATGTATCTAGGAGAAAAATGTATAGCGGACAATTTTAACTTACTTTTCTACGGATTTGAAATTTGCTTGTTCGTTAGACTTCGTTAGTGGTCTATTCCAGATACCATTATATATTTTACCAGTGGTTTTCACAGTCATGTAAAAACACTAAAAGTCCATTTTTCAAATGAGGTTTTATCATTTAGATAATGGAAAAATACATAAATTAATGTTTTATTTGGTATTAATTAACACAATAATCTATAATCTAAGTTGCAAAGAGATATATTAACATTTAAAGCTTATATTAAATGCATGCCCGCGAAAGAGACGTATAATTTCACGCTTACAAATGCTGCAAGTGTTCATACTTACAAATTAAAATCAAAACCTCAAATGAACATAAACCCTGCAGCTTTTTCCGAACTTTCCTGAAACGGGGGTGACATTGGTAAAGTGAACAATTTTCTACAGCATGGGTCTAAGTAATTAAGCACTAAGTCAAGGAACAATCATAATCATGAAATGAAAACGAAATTATAATTCAATGAAATCAAATAAAAAGAAAAAGGAAACAATTTTGTATGCATCAGGATTAAGTTTCAATTTCGCGGAAATGAAAACAATTGAATATTCAGTGAAAAAAAAACGTTTCCTTCTGGACTTTCACTTAATCAAATTTCAGATTTTCAGTTTCGCCCGGCCGTACAGCATTACATTTTTTGCCACGCTAAGACTACTAATTGCTTACATTTGCATTGCGAGTTGCATTTTTATTGCGAATTACTGAGTATCCCCAAGTACAAAAATTCAGTTTAAACTCAACCATCGAGTAAACCTTGCCGGTATTTGGGTTTGAAATAAACACTGAAACGGAAAGCCATTTCTCGGTGGGAATCGAGCCCTTGCTCTTAGTATAGAATGCAAGCATTCTACCTACTAAACTATCGACTGGAATTTGTACGACTTTGGTTGTCGCTACAAAACGCCAATTCTCAAGCAAGACACAGTTCCTGTAAGGCTGGATGGACCTTTGGTGACCGGTCATTGGTAAAGGTGTATGAATTTTTCAACCGAGCGAAGAGAGATTTGGAAAATATAAATGGTAGGTATATTTTTTGTGCTCTGCCAGGATTCGAACCCACAACCTTACATATTAGAGTCCGAAGTGTTACCACTAGACTACGGACCGGTTACATTAAACATTAATATAATATGCAATAATGATTTAAGTATGTATTGTGGGAATGAAACTCTTAAAAAGTAATAAAGTAAAAACATCAAGGGATGGAATTAAAGATTAATGGGTAAAAGATAAATAAAAGCTGGAAAAGGATGTGAAAGTAAAGATACAAATGAATGTGATGATATTGTTTGAACATGTAGAAAGAATGGATGAAGAAAAACTGCCAAAGTCTACGCGCAGATAAAAGAGGAAGGAAAAATGGAAAGACCTAGAAAACTAATTTAGCTCGTTCATATTGGTGAAATTGTGGAACAATGGGAAATAAACGTATGAAAATGGTGATGAATTTTAACAAATTGGAAGAAAATAGGGACAACAGTGCAGAGACTTTGGCCACATCTAGCGGAATAGCGACAGAGTAACAATTATAAAAAACGAAATGACTAACGGCGTTGCTTAAATTTGTATACATTTTTTAATAAAACACTACTCTTGAGTTTTTAAGTAGGTTGTAGTGTTGGCAAGACTGACTATTTGGAATATTATTCAGATTTGAATAATTGATGTTCCACTGTCAATAAACAAGAGACCGAACAGTTGAACATCGACCTTCTTGTTGTGAAGTGACATATCGATAATGGAAAAGAAAGAAATGGAAAAAGACTTTAAGCCACAAGCTATTTCGTCTACAAGACTCGCGGACGTGATGGAGCCATTTGTCGGCGGGGAGTTTGACCCGTGGCTTAGACGTTTGCGATTGATGATGAAGTTGTACGGGGAGACAAATCTTTCTCGTTGCTTGGCATCTTTCTTGAGAGGTGCGGCGTTTGATCGGTTTGCTGACTTGCCAGAAGAGACACAGGATGACTGGGAGAAGGCGGCTGAAGCACTCAGCTGTGTGTTTGGTGTCGGACGCTTCTCAGCTTGGAGTCGTTTCTTGCAAAGGCGCTGGCAGCCAGGAGAGGAAGTCGACGTCTTCGTGTCGGATTTACGGATGCTGGCTTCGCAAGCCGGAGTTAAACTGAGTGATAACATCCTCGCGCTCTCGTTGGTCGTTGGGATGCCCGAGTCCGTGTCCAGGGAGCTCCGCCTTCAATTGGAATCCGGGGATGGATTGCCACCGCTGCCAACTATTGTCGCTAAAGCGCGATTACTGATCTGCGAGTATCGCAGCCCATTTTTTTCATCGGTGGCTGTAGAAAGAAAAAAGCCCTTGAAGTGCTACAGGTGCGGAGGTCCGCACATGATAAAAGACTGTTTGAAGCGTGGGACGGACACTACCGTCACCTGCTGGGCCTGTCAGGAGTCTGGCCACGTGTTAAAGAATTGCCCAAAGAAGGGAAACGGGCGGAAGGAGGCTTGTGCGCCGGCAGCCTCCATGAAAAATTAACGGCGCTTCCTGTGGTGGAGGCGCGGCTACAGGGTAGGCGCGTCAGAGCCCTAGTGGACACGGGCTGTTCGAGGTCCATTGTCAGGGCGGATTTGTGGGCAGGAGAAAAGTCGGCGAGGCCCTGCGAGAGCGTCGTAGCAGTCGACGGCTCTCGAATTTCTTGTGCAGGACGGGCGGTCGTTGAGCTGGAGGCGCTCGGGATGACCGTGAGCTTGGATTGTTTACTCCTGGAAAAGGTGTTTTCAGGGGCTGACATAGTGTTGGGTATGGATTTTATTAGTGTGGCGGGGGGTGTTTGTGTGTCGAGTGGAAAAAATTTTCTCGCCAAAAATGAGTGTGGTGCAACGGTAGAAGGGACAAAGAACCATCACATAGAAGATAGAGACTTTGATGCCGTGTTCGATAGAACACATGGACGCTGGAAAGTTGCATGGAGGTGGAAGGTGGGGCCGCCAGAGCTAACCAACAGAGTCGCCGCGTATAAAAATAATTTTGATAAACCAAGTAAGGAAGCCTACGAGGACGAGGTCCAGCGATGGATTGAGGAGGGCTGGTTGAAGCCGACTTCAAATCAGGTGCAAGCAGGATTGCTGCCTCTGATGGCGATCGTCCAGGCAAATAAACATAAAGTTCGCCCTGTGTTGGACTATCGCAAACTTAATAAACATGTAGAAAGTCGGCCAGGTGTTGATGCAGCTGCATGCGATCAATCGTTGCGAGAGTGGCGGCGGATGGCAGAGCCCCTCGTGTTGGTGGACTTGAAGTCTGCTTACCTTCAGATCGAGGTGGACGAAACTTTATGGCCGTACCAGACGGTGAAGTTCCGAAATCAGACTTATCACTTGACTCGTCTCGGGTTCGGGCTTAATTGTGCGCCGAGAATAATGAGTCGAATCCTTGACTATGTTCTTAGTTTGGACGAGGCAGTTGCTCGGGGTACTGCTAGTTATATTGACGATATTTTGGTGAGTGAATGTGTAGTCAGTGCGCAGAGGGGGACTGAACATTTGAGGAGGTATGGCTTGGAGGCTAAGGTTCCGCAGGCGCTGGATGGCGGACGTGCCCTTGGGTTGGCAATCGCGCGGAGAAGCGATGGCCAACTGGAATATCGACGAGGGAATGAGCTCCCTTCACTTGGGGATAAGGCTCTTTCGAAGCGAGAGTTATTTTCCATTTGTGGTCAGCTTGTGGGCCATTATCCGGTGTGTAGTTGGCTGCGAGTAGCGTGCAGCTATGCTAAGCGTGTCGGTGAAGGCGAAGGTTGGGAGGATCCTGTTGGCGCAAAAGCAAACGCTTTCATTCGTAACATTGTGGCAAGAGTGCAGTTAGAGGATCCAGTGCGTGGTATTTGGAATGTGCCATTAACTACCTGTGGCAGAGTTTGGACAGATGCGAGCTCTCTGGCGTTGGGAGCTGTCGTCGAGATTGAAGGCGTTGTAGTAGAGGATGCAGCATGGCTTAGAAAAGGTGCCGATCTAGCCCACATCAATATCGCCGAGTTGGACGCTGCCATTAAAGGTGTTAACCTTGCTCTCAAGTGGGGTTTAACTAAACTTGAGCTTATGATTGACTCCAAGACGGCCGAGCGGTGGTTAAGGTCAGTCCTTGTTGGAGATTGTCGAGCCAAGGTGTCAGGAACCAGTGAGATGCTGGTCAAAAGAAGACTTGGCCTTTTCAGTGACCTCACTCGGGAATGTGCACTGGAGATCACCGTTACTTTTGTGCCGTCGGAGAAGAATAAGGCTGACGTGCTGACTAGGGTGTGTCAACGGTGGCTGGCAAAGGAGTCACTGGCATGTGTGGCCAATGTGGAGAGTCTTCACGCTATGCATCATTTTGGAGTTGATCGCAGTCTTCAGTTGGCCAAGATGGTCGATTCCTCAGTGACAAGGGCTGCGGTTGAAGACTGCGTGAGAGCGTGTGAGCGATGTGCGTCTATCGATCCAGCACCTACAACGCACGAAGAAGGAGTATTGTCTGTTGAGAAGACTTGGAGTAGACTGTCAGTGGATGTGACGCATTATGGCAAAAGCCGATTCTTGACTATTGTTGATTGTGGTCCAGGACGATTCGCTGTGTGGCGGGAGATTAAAACGGAGAGCGGATGTGAAATTTCTGGCAACCTTGACGAAGTGTTCCGAGAACGTGGTCCACCTGACGAGCTATTGATGGACAATGGCACCGCATTCCGCTCGCAACAGGTTACGGCATTGTGTGAGCGTTGGGGAGTAGCGCAGCGGTTTCGAGCGGCCTATCGCCCATCTGGAAATGGAATTGTCGAGCGTAACCACCGAACAGTAAAGCGAGTGGCAGCCAGAAGTGGTATATCCCCACTGATGGCAGCTTTCTGGTATAATTTGGCTAGTGAGGGGACACGGGGCCGAGACGCGCCGTCGTCAAGTGTCTACTCATACAAATGGCGGCATCCAGCGTCCTTACCAGTGGTGAAGGAAACGGAAGAGTCGTGTCGTTATCGGGTGGGAGATCGGGTGCTGGTGAAGCCTCCAGGAGCGCGCTGCACCACAACCTGGGATAGAGGTCATGTTGATGCCATTGTTTCAGATAATACTGTACAAGTGGATGGTATGCCAAGACATGTGCTGGATCTGAGGATGGCGCCGGGAGATGAGCTGATTGTTGATCAGCCATCATCAGAAAACCTACAGCTTTTGTCAGAGTTGCCCTCATTAGAGCTGGATCCAAGACCTCAGAGAGCAAGAGTGAAGCCGCGTTGGCTCCACGACTATGTTTAATGATGGTAACATCATGGGGGCGTGTAGTGTTGGCAAGACTGACTATTTGGAATATTATTCAGATTTGAATAATTGATGTTCCACTGTCAATAAACAAGAGACCGAACAGTTGAACATCGACCTTCTTGTTGTGAAGTGACATATCGATAATGGAAAAGAAAGAAATGGAAAAAGACTTTAAACCACATAGGTACTGCTTTATACTTGAGGACAGAGCGTTTCCGCAACGGGGTATTAAAGTTTCGCAAACTAGCCTAAGTAAATTACGCAAATTTCAAGTGGAATAGTAAATTTTCTTTGTGAATTTACTTGCATTTTTTAGTGGCACGCAAGTCCTGAAAAGTACTTTTAATTCTGTATGCAGATTTCATAATCTCACTTTTGAGGGGAAACATTAATGTATTCGTTACTACGTAATATTCACTTAAAAAGGAAGCGTGGGTAATTTATACTATGAGTCATGCGTACTTCCAGTATCCATCTATGGCTTGGAAACAAAAAAACTTACTCAGTATAGCGCCAGCAGACTGAGGACTTGCCAAAGAGCCATTGAAAGGAGGATGCTGGGAATCAGTCTCAGAGACAGGGTTCCTAACCGGGAGATCCGTAGACGCACAGATTTCACTGATGTCATGCAGCGAGTGGCCTGCTTGAAGTGGTGCAGAGCTGGTCACGTCGCAAGGCAAGACCATGTTAGGTGGCCGAAAAGGATCGTCCAGTGGCGGCCCAGGATTTCCTAGCGGGGAGAGAGGAGACTTCAAGACTTCAACTTGAGACCGGTCCGTAGTCCAGGTGGTAACACTTCGGACTCGTAACTGGAAGGTCGTGGGTTCGAATCCCGGCGGAGCACAAAAAATATACCATTTATCATATTTTCAAATTTGCTCTTCACTGGGTTGAAAAATTCATACCTAAACCTTTACCAAAGACCGGCCATCAAAAGGTTCATCCAGCCTTACAACAAAAACTGGGTCTTGTTTGAGAATTGGCGCTTTCTTCAGTGACGACCAAGCTCGCAGAGGGCTCTTGAGGTGTGATACACACAAAAACAGCGCTCACCAAATAAATCAGCCTAATTTTTTTTTTTTTTTTCAAATGAGGTGGCTGGTTGAAATCAAAGGAACTGCATGGAGAGGATAACTGAACACAGCAGCCGATAGACAAAAATGAAGAAGATTGGAGGAGGGCTACGTCTAGGAGTGGACTGAGAAAAGCTAAGTAAGGAAATCAAGGAAGACAATTAATAAGCAAATATATTTATAGCAAATATACTGGCTAGTACAGCTTTCACAAAAAATAAGAACTAACGTCTCACGAGCTCGGAAACTCCCACTTTAG
The DNA here is from genome assembly GCA_951799405.1 of Agapetus fuscipes. Taxonomy (NCBI): domain Eukaryota; kingdom Metazoa; phylum Arthropoda; class Insecta; order Trichoptera; family Glossosomatidae; genus Agapetus; species Agapetus fuscipes. The sequence goes on along the minus strand of OX637355.1, from coordinate 10,507,616 downwards.
CTGAAGTGGCTGGCGTAAGGCCGGCCCCCTTACCTAAAAAAATAAATAGTTTTCACACACCACATGTGACTCCTTCGGGAACAACGCAGTAAGAAGGTGCACCATATTTGTATCTTAGTTGCGTTTGTATTCATTTGTGAAATATCTTTGTAGTTAAAGTAGGAATATAGGTATTGAGTCCTCAAGAGTAAAAAAACACAAAGAAATTGCAATTCAAACAAATACGCGTACCTACAAAAGGTTAGAAGCAATAAATTGTTGATACCATGAAGCAGTTGAATGCCGGAACATACCATTGGCAAGTCGGACTGTTTACTCACTGTGGAATCCTTGCCGTTTTTAATTAGTTACAACGCTGCGAACTCTTCCTTCTTCGTTATTTCAGCCGTGTGTTTTTTTTTCCTTTTTTGTTTAATTTGCTTCTTGGTGGAAAGAGAATGGGAGAGGTGAGGGGTGAGGGTACTCAAATCAAGTGGAATACTCTCCAAACTCAAAATGAGTTTTATTTCAGATTGTCTGTGAATTTAAATACAACCAAATACTATTGGCATTTCACATTCCTATAAAATAACAATGAAGAACGAGAAGGATAAATTCAAAACTTAAAGAATTTATTGTCAAGTTCAACCGATTTGATAGATTTAACTAACTTACATAGTTTGCATTAAAAGGCTTAAAAATAACAAAAAAAAAATCTACTAAGCAGTAAGCAAGTAAATTTTACCGTCAATTTCATGTAGCATGTATAAGCCCGAATTTACATGAGCATGCTTATGGGTGTGCATTAAATGTATATTTGTAATGTTAATATATTTTTGCAACTAAGATTAAAGATTGAAGTGTCAGTCAAATGATTTTATGTGGATGACAGTACCAACGCCGGGTTGTGAGTTCGAATCCCAGCGGAGCACAAAAAATATACCTACCAATTATATTTTCAAATATGCTCTTCACTGGATTAAAAATTCATAACCATAGATCAGTCATCAAAGGTCTATCTAACCTTACAGTAACTGTAGATAGTAGTCTTAGCACAATGTAGATAGTGTAGATTTGCCAATTGACGCAACTGAAATGTGAAGACATGCTGTGCATGTAAAGACACACCACACTCTGAAGTCATGCTTGACGGCAGTTCCAGGGTGTGGCAAGATGTAGAGCGGGGTTTTTAGTGAGTAAAAATCTCACATATCCTGCCGGCGGAAACAATGGCAGGAATCTTTTGAAAATTTTCCCATCTTAGTGGAAAAAAAAAAAAAAAAAAGCCTTACAGTAACTGGGTTTTTCATGAGAATCATCGCTTTCTATAGTGATGACTAAGCTGTTGAGGTGTGATTCACATAAAAAATCATCCTATTATTATTATTCAAATACGGAGCCTTCGTCTCAAAACTAAATTTAAATTCTAAAAAGGAAACTTTTGTCCGTTCCTATATAGTATTTATCTTCACTGGTCGACAGCGCTGATGAGTTTTCGCTGTTGCTCCAGTCTAGCGAATTCCAGGATATAATTCATTGCCAGGACTCGGGACACTCCCCCATATGCCATTCTTTAACTCGCATAAACCTGTACACCATAACGCAGCATTCAGCATTCTTGCGCGTCACATTCTTAGCGCCATTCTTCGTCTCCAGTTACCAATCTTTTTGCTTTGATTCTTGGTAGAATTTATCTTATCTCTATTTGCTTGCATCTTATTCTTTTCCAATGTCACCCCTGTTTCAGGGAAGGTCGGCAAGAGTTGCAGGGCTTATGTTCATTTGAGGTTGTTTTTTTTTATTGTAGGTCCACATGCGGCATGTTTTAGCGCGAAATTATACATGTCTGCTTGTGGGAATGCATTTAATATGAATATCAAATGATACATATCTTTGCAACTTAGATTTAGATTTAGATGTTGAATGCCGAGTCATCATGATTGAAGGTAAATTAAACTATGAAAATCCATCGTTTGGGCCAAACCCAACATTAAAAAATGCCGCGAAAGAATGTAAGGAATGGTTTGTAGGAATTAATTCTTACACTGGCTATTCTACAATAGACCTTTCTGGTGCCTTTCGCTTTAAATATTTTCAACGTTGGATCCAACCCACGTTAACAACTCTTAAAATTACCGACGCACATTTTTTCTGCCTCGAAACAAAGAAAACAATTAATTAACTTTGGAATCTGGACATTTTGAAATCTATTCCATACCAGCAACGTTATTATTTATGTACAATTTTATACAAAACCACCCCTGTTTTAGGGAAGGGTGCTAAGATTTGCAGGGATTGTGTTCATTTGAGATTTGAGTTTTTTTTTCTTTTGTAGCCATACAGCGCGAACTTACAAGTGTGTACTACTTGTGAGCATGCATAAATTATAAATCTCAAACATTTATATATCTCTACGGTTGCTATACATTCACTGGTGTAAGCTTCAAGTAATTATCAGTCTGATTCATTTGATGATCACTGTCGTGTGACTATTCTTCATGAGCCCTTGGAAAGGTATCCTTAATCTAAGTTTCTTAATTATTTAAACATTTAAGATTCTTAATTATTACATGCACACAAGCAACTTTGAAATCAAAATAAATTATGAAAAATAACTTTTAAAATATATATAGATTAAGATGTAAAATAAATCCCAAATCTCAAATAAACACACCCTGCAACTTGAGCCGCCCTTTCTTAAAACACGGATGACATTGACGAAGTGAACCAATTCGTACAGTATGGGTAGTCAGCATCATACCAGCCTATAAGTCAGGGTACCAAAGAAGCTTAAAGAAGAAGCCATTGTACGTACAGTCGCTCCTCGAAATATATTTTTTAAGCTGGAAGGTTGGCAAAATGCTAATTTCCTTTCGAGGAGCATGCCTATTTCAACGCCTCCATATAACTTTCATTAAGGGAGGTCCTTTTGTTTGTCTGTTAAATTCTTGGCATATTGCAATTTACCTAAATTCAACTGGAGTAGAAAAAATACACGAGATTTGTTAAAAAAGGGTGATCTCCAAATTATTTTTTTGTGTACCTGTAAAAATAAATAGGTTCCACTCGCCACATGCGACAAGAAGTTGGCATAAATGTGTAGCTTAGTTGCGTTGTGTTGCGTTGTGTCGAAGTTAGTGGGTGAATAAGGAATATTATTTTGAAGAAATGCACATTTGCATGAAGCATAATAAAAAAAAACAAATTGGTTTCAGAACCAGTCATGAATATTTCATAGAGATAATGCGCCAGCGCACACGTCACGTGTATTTGTGATACTCTGATCAAAAACAATATTCTTATCATTCTTTCGCTACGGCATTCACTAGAATTGACTTTTTCCTGTCCGCGAAACTAAAAAAAAGACAGTGAAAATATGGTGTTTTGCCACCATTTATAAGATAAAACAATTTCGCCGCAAGAGTTCATGGACAAACCTTCTTCTTTATCTTAATTAAGAACTTTTTGTCTGATTCACCGAACTGTTTATATTACATTTCTCTAAAAAAATTATTTTCATGAAAAAATAAAATGAATCGAAATATTTTTTGATTCATTTTATTGGACAACTTTTTGTTTTTACTTATAATCATGTTTAAAATCTTGGTACATTATATCGTAAGTATCCCACAACAACGCTTGCAAAAAAAAATCCTCATTGTTAGGAAATTTATTTACTTATCAGCTGCACCTTATCAACCAGGCGCGCAGCCATTTTGCCTTCAAATAAAAATACCCCGATAAGAAGAAAAAGGAAATAAGCGGAAAAGAAGCTGTTAGAGAAAAGACACTTTTTGCAACACCTCCCTTCTCATCTCCCCAAGTATACAACTTCACAAATAAACTCAAGCATAGCGTTCACAAAAAATATATAAAAACAGGTATAGCGCATCTAGGGAGCGTTTCAGTTTCTCTATATATTTTGTGAAACGATTTGTTAAAGTTTATACTAAGGGTACAGTTCCCCTTCATGCATTATGTAGTGGGGTGAAGTATTCGCTTTTGTTTTATTTTTTATTCTTTCTTCTTTCTTTTTCGCTCCTCTGATGCTCTTTATCTTGGTTCCACGACAAATCGGTCACAGACAAACTGTCCACAGTCAGCTCGTTTATGGATAAATCGGTCACACGACTTTTTGGTCACATACAATGTATCGACACCTTAAAGGTAAAACCGAATAAGTAACATATTAAACTAACATGGGTTTTTCAGATCAATACGCTATTTTTTCTATTTTCCAGGAGAGAAAACACTGAAAAGTGTGACAATTTTGTAGGCTAGAAATATTTCAAGATGATGATGGGGCTCTCCTAGGTGCGGTGCATGCCAACTATGAAAATAGTAAGGCATGTGTTCGTATTGATGGTGAGTATAGCGAGTGGTTTGAAGTTTATAAGGGTGTGAGGCAAGGATGTGTGATGAGTCCATGGCTATTTAACATAGTCATGGACAAGTGTGTCAGAGATGCTAGACTTAATGATTGTGGATTGATGATAGGAGAGAGCAAAGTGAGTGTTCTACTGTATGCAGATGATGCAGTTCTTGTATCTGATTCAGCAGTAGAATTGCAAACAATGCTCTCTAGATTGAATGAAGCTTTGTTAGGTAACCATCTGAAGTTAAATGCAAGTAAGACGAAAGTATTGATTTTTGAAAGAGATGATGAAAGTATGAATTATGAATTTAAAATTAATGGAATGAATGTTGATGTCGTAAATGAGTTTGTATACCTGGGAAGTAAGTTTGAAAAAGATGGAAGAATGACCGGTGAATTTGAAAGAAGAGTAATGAAGGGCAGGTGTGTACTGGGTGCCACAACTTGTATCGCCAAAAATCAAAACATATCAAAAAATGCTCGATTGGCGGTACGCAGTGGCATACTTTTACCCACCTTGATGTATGGAAGCGAGGCCTGGACGGTGAATGAAAGTGAAATTAGTAAAGTCCATACTGTTGAAATGGACTTTCTAAGAAGTATGATTGGGAAAAAACGGAGTGACAGGGTGAGGAATGATTTTGTAAGAGAAGAATGTGGTGCAAGAGAAAGTGTGAAAGTGAAGATTAAAAGAAGTTTGTTAAGATGGTTTGGGCATATGGAGAGAATGAATGAGGAAAGACTGACGAAGAAAGTATATGTTGGTAGAATAGATGGATGTCGTGGTAGAGGAAGACCGAGAAAGGTATGGATGGACCAAATATCCGAAATTGCGAATGAATGGAATATCCAGAGTCATAATAAAAGAAGAGCTTGTATGAAGAAGGTTATGACTCTGGAGGAAATGAAAGAAGTATGTAAGGATAGAAAGAAATGGCGGTTGATCTGTGATGTTGGCGGCTGAGGTTTGTTAAAGTAAAATTGGTTTTATGATTTAGTTTTTATGTCCATGTATATATTGTGATTTATTGTTTTTAAAAAATGTAATTTGTCATGTATGTTCCTTGACTTATAGGTTGTTATGCGGCTGACCACCCATAATGTAAAAATTGGTTCACTTTGCCAATGTCACCTCTGTTTCAGGGAAGGACGGCAAGAGTTGCAAGGCTTATGTTCATTTGAGATTGGGTTTTTATATTGTAGGTCCACATGCGGCATGTGTTAGCGCGAAATTATACATATCTGCTTGTGGGAATGCATTTAATATAAAACTTAAATGATATATATCTTTGCAGCTTAGATTAGATTAGATTAGATTAGATGATGATGATGATGGATGATTTTTTTCCTGTGGCGCCATTTAATGGTCCAGGACCATCTCAAGGGCGCCATGGCTTCTGGAGAAAAGTAGTGTCTTCAGTTCCTTTCTGAAGGTGGTGGTAGGCTGGTTCGCGCGAACACCGATGGGCAAATTGTTCCAGGCCACCGGCCCGGCCACCGCAAAGCTCCTGTCTGGAAAATTTGATGTGTTCGCTCTTTTGGGCACTATGACCTTGTTAAATGTCATAAGCATTTACTTATAATTATTTCACTTACTTTCAGAAGTTACACACAATAAAATGTTTTATCCACGATTTAACCAATTAAGTTTTACCTTTAAGGTGGCGATATGGTCCACAGACATCTCCATCACAGAAAACTAAATTCATTAAAATTACAGTAATCATAAAAACAAAATTGACAGCAAGTTTTTTGTGATGAACCTGTCTATGGACCTTTATTATGTTACCGAAATTTTGGTGGAAAAACTGTCATGTTATTAAATTTTACTTGACTAATGCCACGAAAGAACAATGATGTCGTTAAAAGAAGGAAATGTTTTAAAAAATGATGGATATGAACGAACTGAAAGAAGTATGCAAGGATAGGAAAATAAAGAGGCAAATCGGCAGAGGATCTGGCCACTTTTAGTGGAATGGCGACAGAGTTACAGTAACAGATGTGCCTGTGGACGAGTTGTCTATGACCGAAATGTCGTTGACTTAAAAGTGTTGTGAAAGAAATCTCGTGTGACCGATTTGTCCATGGACGAGCTGTCTGTGGACGAGTTGTCTATGACCGAAATGTCGTTGACTGAAAAGTGTTGTGAAAGAAATCTCGTGTGACCGATTTGTCCATGGACGAGCTGTCTGTGGACGAGTTGTCTATGACCGAAATGTCGTTGACTGAAAAGTGTTGTGAAAGAAATCTCGTGTGACCGATTTGTCCATGGACAGCTGTTTGTGGACGAGTTTTCTTTGACAGATTTGTAGTGGCACGCTTTATCTTATTTTGGTAGTTCTTCGTGACCGTGATTCGTAACAGACGAAATAAAACACCTTTTTGTGCTCGGGAAGAAACCAGCTGTGCCACGCTCACTTAATTCATTGAATATTTATATAAATTAAGACCTCTATTTTACTGGATATCTCTTTCAGGAATCGCATAAGCGTCGAGCGAATTCCTGTTATTTCAAAGGCTGAAAATATTACAAGATTTGCATCTTTTTTACTCCTGAAACATTCGTTGTTTCGGAATACCATATTACGAATTTTGATTCCGCAAACAAGGCTATTCACAATAAATTTTATCCATGGATCATCGTTTTACTGTATGAAAATTTTACGTTAGGTGGCAGTAGAACCATGAATTTTCTGTGTTTGAATAATACCATAACGTTGCCTTAGTTCTTGTTTGCCGTACCTATAGACCATTCAGCTAATTTTACATGAGCAATGTTTGCATGTGTACTGGACCAATGTGTCTTATGAAAACAGGAAATTGATTTCAAAAATATTTAAAACAACTCTCACATTATCGAAATTTACGTTTTTTCTTTGCTCAGATTGTGTAGAATTTGATTCTTAAGACAACTGCATTAAAAAGTCATATTTGATAGGATTGGTCTATACGGCAAACAAGAACTGGGGGAGCGATAAGTCTTTAAACTAGGTATACGTTATGAGGTTTTCACGTGAATTCATGGTTACAAAATTGCTTTGTCACACGGCCGAGTTCCTGGGGCCAAAAATATACCTTGCTATCGCTCATACACATAGGAAATACGAACGTACCAAACGAAGATAATTATTTTTTTAAATTATCGACAGTAACTTTGTAACAGTTAATTTTTATTAATTCAAATAGGAGTTCAATGTTTGTTAACATTCTAATCTAATCTAATCTAAGCTGCAAGGATATATATCATTTAAGATTTATATTAAATGCATTCCCACAAGCAGACATGTATAATTTCGCGCTAACACATGCCGCATGTGGACCTACATAATAAAAACCCAATCTCAAATGAACATAAGCCCTGCAACTCTTGCCATCCTTCCCTGAAACAGGGGTGATATTGGCAAAGTGAACCATTTTTTACAGTATGGGTGGTCAGCCGTATACCAACCTATAAGTCAAGGAACCTTTCACTAATGGTTCATTTTGTACACACCTAGTTTCGAGAGAAGCAGCACCTCCTATCTTTATTTCATTTAACTAACATAACATAAAATAATAACACCTGAAGATTGGAGGTTCTACTTCTCCTGAAAATTATTGTGTACAAAATAAACCAATGAGTAAATAATTCTTGTCGTCCCTACACAACCAACGGTAGTACGTTTTTTTTCTGTAATCTATAATATATCTTTAATCTAAGTTGCAAGGATATATTCATTCAAAGCTCTCAGATGTATGCCCACAAACAAACACGTGTAGTTCGCGCTTACAACAACAAAACCTTAAAAATAAATCCATACAAAAAAAGTCAAAAATGTCTTATGCAAAAAATGTAGCAAGCTAATAAACCAACATTACAAATCAGCATCGCAGATTAACCGCCACTTCTTCTTAATAATTATAATAATAGTAGGATGATTTACTTGGTGAGTGCTGTTTTTGTGTGAATCATATCTCAACAGCCCTCTAGGATAATCTATATATATTCAGAACTTAATATCTTATTCCTCAGATGCCTTCTCAAGCTTTTGAAAACACCCATGAAACGTAAATAAAACAATGTTTTTGTCTGCCAATTCTATTGTCTTTGGCATTTCTTAGCCTCGCAGCTCTTTCATTGAAATTTCCAGGAAAAATCTTTTCATCTATTTCTGTCGTTCCCGCCTCCTCGCATCCACTTTTTATACATGCGCGTTCTTTTGTACTAAATACTGCCTGATAAGCGAGTAATCTGAAGAAGATAGATTGCGTGTAACGGGGAATTTCTGTTACCCTCCACCCTTTTTTGCTTCCCTGTTTCTTTCCCGGAATCCAGAATAAAACATAATACATTTCCTTACATAACAAATAGATTTTAATGCTGTTTGTGCGTACTAATGGAAAAGAACAAAACATAAGATGAATGGTTGCTTAATTAATTAATAAACGACGGCACTAAGTACCACAGAGATCAAATTGAGAAAAAGTTGCTGTGGAAGGTAAGTATATTCTTACAATTTAGTTGGGTTCACTTTAATGCTCGTACAACTGCGATATAAATTTATTTTAGAATTAGGTTCACATTTTAAATATTTTATACTTGTGGTTTACCGGCTCGGGTACTAATGGGGTACTGAATGCTGCAAAGCATCGCAGTCCGTATTGATAGAATTACTAGAGCTTATTCTCGCATATGCCAGACCATACGAGAAGCTTCTCGAGCGGACGCTTCGAGCAAATACGAGTAGGTATAACTCTCTGTACACACATATCTAAGTAAATAAAAAACACATACGGGGCTTTTATTATTAGACATTTTAGTCGTCGGTTGAGCCCACGCTTTGACAAACTAATGATGCGTTTGTATGAAGACCTGTCAATCTTAGATGGACGCAAGCGAACAGCTGATAAATTTTCATAGAAATATTACCAAAATTCGGTAGATAAGAATGACCGTGGGAATGAGACTTTCAGCACAGGCATCATTAGTTTGTCAAAGCTTGGGCTCAACCGACGGCTAAAATGTCTAAGAATAACCCCGTTAGACACAAAGTCGTACATAAGTAATAATATTATTTGTAGAAAAAACTGTTCAAAACAGAGAAACTTTTAATGCTACCAAAATGAACCATTTTATACTGCATTGGGGACCACTAAGGACCGCAGTCCTAACACTTCCATCAAATGTAAATCGTCAACAGAGAGAGATGGTGTACAAAAGCTGTCATTTTCAAAAAAGACCAACAAATTGATTGCAAGGATATACTAACATGTAGGTTTTTCCTTATATATTGTGCATGAGTACGACGAACGTTGAAAAAATCAAGTTTTTTTAGATATTTCTTAAATTACACACAAACTTTTTTTAAATACTAATTGATAATTTTAATAATCGTGTGTCAAAAATATGTGTTTGTGCTCCGCGTGATTAACATGCCTTGTATAAATTGTCGTTAACCGTGCGTGGTATTTAGCATATTTAAAAAAATCCAATAGGTAACCATAGAGTTTAATACAGTTTATAACACGAATAATGATATTTTAATGACTGACGGACGTTTTCAAGACAATTCTAATTCGCATACCCACTCCGTTGAAAATTTAATATTTTGGTACTTTGAAATCTATACGACCTGTCATTAAGCCCAGAATAAGTCCAATCCCATCCATTGAGGTCATGGTCAAAAACTATTTTTGAAGAAAACATTATTTTAAACGCAAATTATCAATTTTAAAAAGTGCAGTGGCATTCTTTTTAATTCACCCCAAGCTTCACCAAAGTCTAGAAAAAACTTTGAACACTATTCAAGCACATGATTTTTTATTTTTACACTTTGAAATATGATGGATGATTGTAATTTTTTTTTCTTTCACTGGGTAAACTTTTCTGAAAACAATTACATTGCAGAAAAAAGTTGTCCGCCCAGTCTTAGTCCCGCCCCAGCCGTGGGGGGGTTCCATTCATTAGTGTCCCGCGCTTTTGAAAAATTACCTCAGCGATCTGACGCGATGGTGTCATTAACAGCGCCATAAAGATAAGGAGTAATTAAAGCGGGAAAAATTCTTGGATTTTTTTATTTTTTGCATCAAAAAAGATGATCACTTAATCCTTGGATGAAAGAAAAAATAGACTTATTTTTATGTACTTACTTTTAATTATTGTTTTACTGAAAAACTCACGCCAAGAACCGCATTTGTTGCACAAATATGAGCTAAAAACATTCATTGACTTATAGGTTTGGTATGAGGCTGACCACTCATAATGTTGGAGAGTGGTTCACTCAACCGATTTCAGCCCTGTATCAGGGATGGCTCGAAAAAATTGCAGGGCTTATGTTCATTTGAGGTTTCGATTTTAATTTGTAAGTACACGTCATGCAGACTTTGTAAGCGCAAACTAACACGTGTAACACATTTAAGATTAATTTTAAATGTTTATATAGATTACACATATGTATCTTTGCAACTAAGAAGATAGATTCTAGAACTTCATAATTGGTCGAAAAACGTCACATTTGTATGTTACTTCAATCCTTAGCAACCAATAACAACATAATTATTTTGTCTTTCTCTAACAACCCGGCAGCGAAACATAACAATTTTGCTTATATCAATTTATGTTGGCACCTTACAATAACTCGCAACTTTGTATGATAAAGAAAAAAAATCATGTAGGTACAAGACGTTTTGGTTCAAGCCCCTAAGTTAAAAAAAAATCAGGTTATTTCTGTCTCGTGAGATATGAGGCTGAGCATCCATAATGTTAAAATTGGTTCACTTATGCACCTTTATGACAAGAAAAGGCGGCAAAATTTTCCAGGTTTATATTCATTTGAGATTTGGGTTTCAATGTGTAGGTATGCTTACAGAGAGATCTAATGAGATCGGAACATTTTTGATTTTGACTTTTTTCTCTGTGAGCAAACGTCTGTTTTATATTAGACTGCCATCTTAAGTAAACAATAACAAATTATTTTCCCTAGTAACCTATTTAATTCCCGTACAAAACTCGTTGTACACATTCTTCATTAAGCTTATATTAGAGTATATTATTTTTCAGACACTTCTGGAATGTTCTTTCTCAGCATAATTCGCAAGAAGTCTTTTATCCAGAACCCCAAGTAAACATTATACGTTCACACTCAATCATATCGTTTTTTAGCTAAAATGTACAGAAACTAAAACGCCAAGTAGGGATGCTGTTTAAACATCTATGCATTTTTTGGTGAAGTAAATAGTGCGCTTGGGGCTGCAAGCACGTTTCTGTAGAGTTTTATTAATCAGATGCAAGCATTTGAGGCGCCTGCATCGGGAAACTTAGTTCAGAAGAGAAGACTTTGCAGAATGCAAGACTCGCCATACCTCTCCTTCACACAGAGACAGACCACAGCAAAGTTCGTGGAGAGATTGTGAAACTCGTATAATATTAGAATGCAGTGGGAAGATGAGACGGTTCTGGAGGGACCATGTAGACCGCATGATCGAAATAAGGATAACCTGAATCTTGACACAGAAGATATCGGACGGCCAGCGTCTACCAGGTCTCCCTCCCAAAGGATGGAAGAAGGACAGCTGAAGCGCTATTCTGCTAAATTCCTTAAGACCTAAGGCGACGAGCTGGCGATTCGTGTCCAAAAATAAGATGTACTGTGATTTTGTATCTATGAAGTTAGCGCTAGCGCTCCCGACTTGTTTTGGACATGAATCGCCAGCTCGTCGCTTTAAGGTCGTAAGGAATTGAGCAGAATAGAGTATCTGGTCACCCGCATCACAGGAGGATGTACCGCAGTACACAGATCCTAGATCTACAACAAGAGGAAGAAGAAATATAAAAATAAGCAAAACAAATAATGAGAGAATAATGACAGCTTAGTCTACTGGTAAACAGATCAGACTAGTAAATGGAAGGTTGTGAGTTATAATCCCGGCGGATCACACAAAATATATCGTTTATATTTTCAAATACTCTCTTCGCTGGGTTGAAAGCTTCATAAACCTTTACCAAAGACTTGTCACCAAAGGTCCATCCAGCCTTACATTAACGGGGTTTTGCTTGATAATTTGTGCTCTATATAGCGGCGACCAAGCTTGTAGAGGACTTTTGAGGTGTGATTCACACAAAAACAGCGGTCATCAAATAAATCATCGTAAAATAGTTATTATTATTATCACTGTTTGGGCGAACTGTTGGGTAGGTTTGTTATGGGTAGCTGGCCATAAAATCCTTTGTCCTTGTGCCTATAATCTGACCTATCCGATTTACCCAATCACCTGTCTTCAGCCAGTACTTGTTCGAACGCGGCCGTGGACAGACTTGTCCATCGCAGTATTCATCACGCGCGATAGAAGGAAGAAATACACAAAAAACGCGACCAGTGCTCCGCGAAGAAGCCATCCATTGGAGATCAAAGGTGAGTCCCTAATTGATTCCGTGATTCCTATCCCCTTGCTCCTTTGGTTAGCTGCCTGGGCAGATTTGCTGGGCAGTTTGCTCGAACGCGATTTATGGAGAACCAGTGCGGTTCAAAAACCCTCATCACATCACAAGCCAAACTTGGCGTTATCAATCACTGTTTATTTTTTCTTTGACAAAAATTTGACCCATTGACTTTGCGACAGTATTTCAGAACCTTTTTATTCTCAATTGTTAAATTCATGAAAACGGCAATCAACCGCAGCGCATTAAGGACCCCCTCCCCTTCCCCCCCGACAAGGCAATCTAAATCTATTTGATAAGTGGGCCAGCTTCTCCACACCTCGCCTTCTTTTGACCGATACATTATCTAAAATCTCCTTTACACCGAGTATAAAATATTGCGTGCATTCTTCTCCACGGCGTGAATAGAAAATTATATAAAATATACAATAGCACACCTGGTGAGTGTATTAGATTACATACATTTTTCTATTAACAATATCGTGAAGAGTGTACGTTGCGTTTGTATACTTGGGTACTGTAGTCTGATCAGACGAGAGCAGTTGGTAAGTGGTAAGTACTACGTCCTTCAGTGATTTTTGGCGTCCCATCTTCCCATCGTCCCATCATGAACCATGCCCTGTGTGTGAACAAGTTGAAAATTAATGCAAGTAAGACGAAAGTACTAATTTTTGACAGAACGGATGAAAATGAAGAATGCACGTTTATGTTGAATGGTATGAAAGTTGAAATTGTGGATGAATTTAGATACTTGGGAAGTATGTTTGAGAAGAATGGAAAGATGACAAGAGAACTTGAGAATAGGGTGTGCAAGGGAAAGCAAGTGGTCGGTGCAATAGGAAGAATAGCAAAAAACAAGCGACTGAAGATGGATCTGAGAATGGCGGTACACAATGGCATATTGTTACCGACTTTGATGTATGGAAGTGAAGCATGGACAGTGAATGATAGCGAAATGAGTAAAGTATGTACGGTGGAAATGAAGCATTTGAGAAGTATGACAGGAAAAACTTTGAGGGATAGAGTTAGGAATGAATGGGTAAAAAAAATAATGTAATTTGAAAGAGGATGTGAAAGTTACAGTACAAAAGAATGTGATGAGATGGTTTGGGCATGTGGAAAGAATGAATGATGATAGACTGACAAAGTATGTATACAAAGAAAGTGTGAAAGGAAAAAGAGGGAAGGGACGACCGAGAAAAGTGTGGAGTGATCAGATTGTGGAGATTGTGAAAGAATGGGATATACAAAGTGAGCGTAAAAGAAGAAAATGCATGAAAAAGGTGATGGATATGAAGGAATTGAAAGAGGTACGTCAGGATAGGAAAAAATGGAGGCAACTCTGCAGAGGCTCTGGCCACCCCTAGCGGAATGGCGACAGAGTTACAGTATCTCGTTTTGGGTGAAAATGGTTATGCTTGGTATTGTTCCGATTTTATAAAAACTTCGGATAATTTATTTCATACAATTTATTTTAAGATTCCGTGCACATTTGGTTCGATAACAGTGTGGCTTTTATTGTTCAGCTCCATGGCTCTGATACGGGTCTGCGCTGCAATTTACCTTTATACAGTATGACATGAGGACGATTCTCGTCATCATCGGGAACCGGAATATTCCTGACTTTGTCAGAACAATATATTTAGAAGATTCTAGCACTATCGAACAAATAAAAGTATAATTATGATGGTAACTAACATTTTGAGATATAGACACACACAGACACACTCGCACATTTGTAACAGTATCTTTTAAAGCATTTGAATTTTGATATAAAAAATAGGGACCGAAAGGCACTACAGGGCTGGTATTCACTATGCCGGTAGAGTAGATTCATTTCGATTTTACCAGAAAAAGCAATAAATGGTATTGTGAGGCACAATACCTTTATTCCTTTTTCGGGGAAAATCGAGATGACTCTTCTCTATCCCCTATCGTGAATAAGAGCCCAGCTTCAGAAAATATTCTACCACCGCAGTGTGCAAGTGTTAAGTGACTCTGTGTCTGAACCGATTGTGAAATACATTGTTTATAATAAATCACTGCAGCTCTGAATAAATAGAACCCGCGTAAAAACATAAAAATATTATATCTTCTTACACTACGTCACCTTCATTTAAACTACATACAATCTTCGTCAGAACAGCCTTTTCATTCTTTCATTCAGAAAAGAACACTCTTTGCCCAGAAGATTCGGGGGCAAAGGCAAGGTAGGCTGTTGGAGAGTGGACCAATTTCGTTTATTCTTATCTTCCTTTTGTTGCACATCGCCATTGTTGGCTGGGTGAGGAAGGGGACGCGACGTCCTCTCCTCTGGGGGCAGTTACCGGAATTAAATCCCCTCACAACAAGCCTCCGCAATATGTAGGTACACGCCCCGGCCGCGTCTTTCCCTTCTCACTATGAGTTCGGCGATAATTCACGCAGAAGTACTGCCGCGCACATTAAATTAATTATCAAGTTTCAGTTTTTTCATATTATCTCGAAAACTGTTCACATAACCTAAAATATTTTTCAAACACTCTCTAGACATTGTATCATTCTATAATTATGAAGAAAAAAAAATGTCCAAAATATTAAACAACAAAATTATAAGAAAAAAATGTGAACAAAAACATGTTTTTTAAAATATTTTTTTGTAGCGTCATTTTTTAAGTTTTATAAAATATTTTAACTTTAATATTTAGATAAAAAATCAATAAACACGTGTGATTTTTTCCATTAATGTCACTTCTTTACAAAGGCCATAAAGTGTAAGAAACATTTTTCGTGTGTGTCGTCTGTCGAAACGGGGGGTAGAAAGGAAAGACGCGCCCCGGCCAGGCTACTTCTGATGATTGCCAGTGATTCCATCTGGCCTGGGTGACGATAACAAAAAAAAACTGTGCAAAAAAATACAACATATTTTTTAATTTGTCTTCTTCTTCCTCAGCTTTTCTCAGTCCACTCCTGGACGTAGGCCTCCTCCAATCCTCTGCATTCCTATCCACGGGCTGCTCAATTTGTAAAATTTGTTATTGCTTGGTGTTTAGCTTAGATATCAGTTTAATCACTCCTTTAAATCAATTGACCCAATTGTGCCAATGTCACCCCTGTTTCAGGGAAGGACGGCAAGAGTTGCAAGGCTTATGTTCATTTGAGATTGGGTTTTTATATTGTAGGTCCACATGCGGCATGTGTTAGCGCGAAGTTATACATATCTGCTTGTGGGAATGCATTTAATATCAATCTTAAATGATATATAAATCTTTGTAGCTTAGATTAGATTAGATTAGAATGATTCTCTAATTCGGAATCTCTTCTTTTCTTAATTGTTTTAATACATTTGTGAAGAGAAATTCAATTCACTTAGCTATTTTGCCTGGCCAGACATTAATAATAAATTGAATTAATTTAATTATTAATAAAAAAAAAACCTCAACCTGACAAGGAGCAAACAAACGCAAAAAAAAAGTGTAAAAAAGATCTAAAGGATAATATTCAAATGCGTATAAATGAGAAAATAAGCAAAATATATCATATTTACCTTACTAAATCACATATAATTATAACGCCAGCAATGAAATAAATTATTTAAAAAATATAGATGTATATGTGTATTTGCACCAATAATGCGTACAAACAAAATTAATCCTTAAAAACTCTTTTTGAGCAATCAACACAGTACTCCGCCGCTCTCCTACAGCGTGTATGGCAAAATTATTTTCTTCTCCTCACGTTAATCCGCCGTCTGCTTCTAATAAAGCACCTAATAACCTACAAATCTACGCGGAAATGTACACAAAGCTTCCGCCAACTCGGGCATTTGCAAAATCTCGCTGTTTTAACTCAATCCAAATGTCTGATTTATAATATTTCCTTATTTACTTTTTGTTATAAATTTTCCTTATTAAATACGAAAAGCCGAATTTATTCCTGTTCTTTCACGTGTTATTTATTTCATTTACCTTCTGAAATTCCTCTTGCTTACTTTATGGAATTTGAAAATAAGTTGTCAGTCGACAACAAAACAGAATTGTACCACTGAAGAATTTATTTGTTTTTAAATAGTTTGATTTTGGAACCAAATGCAATGGAAAAAATGCAACTAAGCTACACTCAATATAATTATGTAGTGTACCTTCTTACCGTGTTGTCCCCAAATAGTTCACATGTGGCCAATGGAACCTTTGTATATCTACATATAAAGGAGACGATTTTACTGTTACATCTTAACTTAACTTAGCCTGTCTGTTCCCGAGAAAACACTGTAACTGTAACTGTAACTCTGTCGCCATTCCGCTAGGGGTGGCCAGAGCCTCTGCAGAGTTGCCTCCATTTTTTCCTATCCTGACATACCTCTTTCAATTCCTTCATATCCATCACCTTTTTCATGCATTTTCTTCTTTTACGCTCACTTTGTATATCCCATTCTTTCACAATCTCCTCAATCTGATCACTCCATACTTTTCTCGGTCGTCCCTTCCCTCTTTTTCCTTTCACACTTTCTTTGTATACATACTTTGTCAGGCTATCATCTTTCATTCTTTCCACATGCCCAAACCATCTCATCACATTCTTTTGTACTTTAACTTTCACATCCTCTTTCAAATTACATTCTTTTTTTACCCATTCATTCCTAACTCTATCCCTCAAAGTTTTTCCTGTCATACTTCTCAAATGCTTCATTTCCACCGTACATACTTTACTCATTTCGCTATCATTCACTGTCCATGCTTCACTTCCATACATCAAAGTCGGTAACAATATGCCATTGTGTACCGCCATTCTCAGATCCATCGTCAATCGCTTGTTCTTTGCTATTCTTCCTATTGCACCGACCACTTGCTTTCCCTTGCACACCCTATTCTCAAGTTCTCTTGTCATCTTTCCATTCTTTTCAAACATACTTCCCAAGTATCTAAATTCATCCACAATTTCAAGTTTTGTACCATTCAACATAATCGTGCATTCTTCAGTTTCATCCCTTCTGTCAAAAATCAGTACTTTCGTCTTACTTGCATTAATTTTCAACTTGCTTGCACACAGAACATGGTTCAAACTAGAGAGCATTGTCTGGAGTTCCGCTGCTGAATCAGCAATTAATACTGCGTCATCAGCATAAAGCAGAACTCCGACTTTTCTCTCTCCAATTTGTATGCCATGTCCTTCCAGATTCGCTTGTTTAACACAATGATCCATGATTATATTGAATAACCATGGGCTCATTATGCAACCCTGTCTCACACCTTTGTACACATTAAAATACTCGCTGTATTCTCCATCCACCCTGACACACGCCCTGCTATTTACATAGATGGCGCGTATCGCATTTAAAAGTGCTTTGTTTACACCATACTTCTCTAGCACACACCACATCATACTTCTATCCACCGAGTCGAAGGCTTTCTCAAGATCTACGAAAGCCGCGTAGACCTTTTTATTAACGGCCAGCTGTTTTTCGACTATCTGTCGAAGCGCGAATATCTGGTCTACGCAACCTCTTTCTGGCATAAAGCCAGATTGTATATCTGAGACCTTCTCCTGGGTGGATAATCTTACCCTATGGATAAGAATCTTGCATAGCACTTTACCTGGCACACTAAGAAGGCTGATCGGTCTGTAGTTACGGCAGTCTTTTTTGTCGCCTTTACCTTTGTAAATTGGCACAATGACCGCCTCTCTCCAGTCCGATGGAACCTCCTTGACACTAACACACAATTCGCAAAGCTCTTTCATCCATTCGATCACACATTCTCCTCCCGCTTTCAACATCTCAGGTCTCACACCATCCACACTTGCAGCTTTCCCATTCTTTAATTCCTTTATAACCTTTCTTACTTCTTCTTTCGATATTTTCAAAACATTACCCTCATCATATTCTCCTTTCACAGTTAAATCACATTCATCTTCACCAAAAACCTCATTAAAATATTCTTTCCATCTCTTTTTTACATCTTCTTTATTCCACAGAATGTCTCCGCTGACATTTTTGATTCCCGGAGTTGTGGACTTACAACTTTCGTTGTTTTGTCTCACCCAGCTCCAAAACATCTTTTTATTGTCAGAGAACTCATTCTGTGCTCTTTCACTTAATTTCTCTTCCATACTTCTCTTACTCATTTGAACTTCATTCTTCGCTAGCCATTTTTTCCTCTTGTACTCGGTCTCTAACATTTTATTCTTTCTATCATTAATCCATTTTAAATAACTATCTTTCTTCTCTTTCACTGCTTGTTTAACCTTATCGTTCCACCATTCATTGCCTTTTCTATGCCCAATCGTCACTTCTCCGCATACTTTCTTTGCACTTTCAACCAAACATGTTTTAAATGTTTCCCACATTTTTCCTACACATGCATTCTTCGCCAATTCCTTGCATTCGTCCGATTTCAAAATCTGGCTTACTTCCACTTCAAAATCATTCCTCACACTTTCATCATCTAGTTTTTCTACCTTTATTCTTTTCATCTTAATAACTTTCGTTCTTTTCAACATTTTCACTTTACCTATCATAACTGTGGCACACAAGAGATGATGGTCTGATCCCACGGATACACCTTGGTAGACTCTGACATCTCTTATGGCACCTCTCATACATTCTTCCATACATATGTAGTCAATGACAGTGCGAGTATTTGGCCCATACCACGTATATGTGTGAACGTCTTTATGTTTAAACCAGGTATTTGATACAAACATACCATGCTCCACACACATGTCGACAAGACGTCTCCCACTGCCATTAATGACACCTCTTCCATTTGGTCCTACGACCCTCTCATATTCATCCTTTCTTCTACCTACCCATCCATTCATGTCACCAAGAAGCAATAACTTTTCATTCTCGTCTTTCATTCTGACTGTGTCATCAAGCATATCCCAGAATTAATTTTTAGTCTCCATACATTCTGAATCTACTGGCGCATAGCATGCAATGAGTAAAAAGTTCATACTTCCATACCTGATCCTCACTAGAAGAATCCTAGGAGAGATCCATTCATAATTCCTAACATAATTTCTCACACTCTCAATTATAATCACACCAACACCCAGGTTCTATATAATCTATAATCTAAGTTGCGAAGATATATGAACATTAAAATTCATTTTAAACGCACGCCAACAAACCTACATGTGTAAGTTTCCTCCTACAAATGCCGCATGTATACTTACAATTTAAAAAAACGAACCTCTAAAAAACATAAGACCCGGTCATTTTTACCTGAAACAGGGGTGACATTGGCAAAGTGATTTTATTAACAGCATAAGTGATCGGCCTCATACCAACTTGGAAGTCAAGGGATCTCATTTCAAAGAATGCTGAGTAAACTTTTCCTCTATTTTGATTTTGGGTTTGAAATACACACCGAAACGAGAAATGGTTTCTGAAATCCTTGAAAGGAATCCAAACCAAGTCCTCTTGCATTGAAAATAAGCGCTCTTCCAGCTAAGCTATCGACCAAAGAATAAATATAAATACTTTATTTATTTATTTGTAAAAACATCAACAGAAAACTGAAAAGAATTTATACAAGACAACACATAATACAAAAACATAAGATCTCCAATGCTTCATAATATTGAAGTAAAGAAATCATCATTCATAATATTTCACTCACCGAATTTCGCCAGTAAATATTTAGTAACTTTAACTTTCGATTTTCAAGATGGCGGCGCTTCACTGACAGCAGCTGTTCTTTTTTAATGTAAGGATACATAAAAATTGTTGCAAACTGAACATTTTTTGTCTCGTTTTCTAGCTTAATGAAGGTTGTGCATATGATTTTTATGAATAGTTGTTTGTTTTAAAGCTCTTAATTGGCATTTTAATTATTTCCATGATTTGGGGGCGTGGCTTCATACTTCGGTAATGTTCGGTTTTAGTTAACTCGAGATTGAGTACTTTGAGTAAAAGTTCAAGTAATAGTTAACTAAAATATTAGTACACTACAATATACCGGGCCTCTTATTACATTGTTACAATAGTAGAATACCTGATTTTCTAAATTTTCAGAGGAAAATAAACTTCTCAATAGATTAAAATATTTTAGATAAAAGTATATGTCACGTAATCAAACCGCTGGGAAAATTTACGACTCTAAAAACTAATTACTTTTTAATATTATTTGGCGTCTCTGAGATCCGATAAATTTCTATGAAGACACTTCTATAAATTATGTTCACCTAGTGAATGGGACCCGCATGGTGGGGTGATTCTCTTTGTGACCTTACACACAGATACAGTGAATAAGTTGTTTAGGAAACCTGACAAGTGGTTAGTAACTCTAAAGCATTTTTAAAGTATGTAAAGAAGTTCTTTAGGATATCAAGAAATCATTTTTTCTATCAAATAATACTAAAAATAATTGGTAAATTTTGTGCAGCCCCGTTTAATGGCTAGTGCTGTAAGGTCGTGAGAAGTACACAAGCTATCATCTAATGTTTAGATATTATCTTTTCGAGATTTGAAAATTCAATGCCTTAATCAAAGACCGGTTATCAATGGTCCATCCAGCCTTACAGTAATTGAATCTTACTTGAGAATGAATTCTTTGTAACAGCGACATTTTTTGTAGATAGTGTTATGTAAATATGAAATATAAATATTAAAATAAGTAGGTATTAGTTATAGTTATAGGAATTCTGTATTGTATTGGTGGGTAGGATTGATGATTGTGTGTACATGGAGAAGTCTCTAGGCTAAATAGGTATTTCGAGAAGCATCAAGCAAAAATATCTTCCAGAGTATTCGATTCTCTCAGTATAAAAAGGGTGCAAGTTGCTTGAACGAGCTAGTGATTATTCAAGCTCTCACCACTTCAGTCTCCTGCCAGCTTTACAAATACATTGAACCAACTTGACCAGTGAACAGAAATAAAGTGTAATGGAATAATCGAGACTATCTTTGTGAAAATAAATTATTAAAAGTGTAAAATAAATAACTGTAAAAGAAGACCAGTGCTATTAATTGAAAGACTTTTGAACCCTAAAATCGTAATATATATAAGTTGGTAGATGATTCTATAAAAGGCGCAGCGTGTCTCTTATAGTGCTCTATCATAAGATCGTCAACGGTGCAGTTGACAGTCCCATCCCGTTGGAGAGTTACAGGCTGTATGTGTCTGAAGACTATACCAGAGGGCGAGGACATGATTTGTCTCATGTACCGAAAAGCCGCACTAATTTCGTGCCGCCCCACCCTGTGACTCGGATTATAAAGCTCTTAATTAAGTCTAATATAGACATACTTTAATGTAATTCATTAAGTCTTTTCACCCAGTGCGCAGCGTGTTGATAGCTGTTGTGCACAAAAAAAAATGGTTTCCCCACAGTAAGGAAGTCGAGTGCAGTTTCATGTACAATTTGTTTTTCTTACTTAAGTTTCGTTACTATCCTGCGAGTACAGTCTTCAAGGCTCTGCTATCAATGCTGCTTCAACAAGCAATAGTCAAGACCCGCTAGAACAATAATTTCTAGTATAATTAATATGCTTTGGTATACAAGCAACTTAGCTCACATTCTCATTAGTCTACTGCTCTGGTTGGAGTGCCTCTCGAGGCATGCTATAGCATATTACATATAAAGGCAGCGCTCTACCGCACGCCGGTGTCGCCCAAGTGGTCCGCATATCGCGAATAACTTCTGCCACCAAAGTTTTCGCTTTGATTTCCATTCATAAGGCGATGCATTTTATACGGACCTCCATTCAGGCCAGCCGAGCAGATGAAAATGCCAGAAGTTTACCGGTGAATGGGGGATGAAATGAGCTCTGCGTCTTTGCACTTTAAGCACTTTAATTAGATCTTTTTTTGCATGTAGATGCATGCTGCTGTATATTGTTGCGAACTTGAAATACGTGCGCTTATACATACATACTGTAGTGTTTTAGGGTTCTAATGTTTTGAAAATTTTAAATGATGGTCTTCTTAATTAAAACGGCCGGAGATTTATTTTAAACTAATTTATTTCACTGGTTCACTTGTATGGTTGACTTTCGCTGACTTGGCCTGTAATGACTAAGAGTATTTTGGAGACTGACTCCTTGCAGACGATTCACGCCTTTTATATTATATATTACAATCAAAACATTCTAGGCTTAGATTCGTCTGGAAACGTCTATCATATTCCACAGGCTTCCAATACTTATACTACTTTTAGAATATTTCCTTACTCTAGGTACCTACTTAATAATAATTCATCCTACAGCTAGAGTCTATATACACCTACCCTATTTATTTTGTTTATACCTAAGTACTATTTACATAACAATACATAAAAGTGATTACACACACTGAAGCACGTAATACAGAACCTTACAGTATTCGTGCCTTGGAATGACATTCTAGTGATTGTGTGTGCGTAAATGTTCTGGTAGTGGAAAAATCCAGAAACTGTGAGAACGATCTCTCTGATTCATTATAAAAGAGGTCAAAATGCTACTGACAAGAGAGTCGCAAGAAAGCACTTCGCTGAGTAACACATAAAGGTAATCAGTGACTGTCAAGTGGTGAAATAAATTGTGAAAAATAAATTCTTTAAAAGTAAATTCTAGCATTTTAATTAAAAATATAATCCAGCAGAAAACTTCATAATATCGATATCTCAAAGATAAAATTGAAAAAGTGGCATGTCCTATTTTCTACGAGAGAAAACAACGTGAAAATCCGTCAGTTTGGAAGTTTGTCATGAGCTCTTCTTTATAATTAATTTACTTACGCTGCGAACTTTCCCCCAATAAAATGTTTCATAAACGATTTCTCACAACAGCACTTATTGAGTTTTACTTTAAAGGTGGTGATACATCCGGTCGAAAGCTCAGTAGTTAAAACGCTTGAGTTCCATGTTTGAGGGCTAAAGTTTGATCGAAATCAACGGTGTTTGAAATGATTTACCGTATCAGTAGTTATTTCAAACTGAAAATTAAAATACCGTCAGACTCGCGCTTCACAAAAAAATTCAGATTTCGGGTGCAAACAAATCCACACTTCAGATGTAGGGTTTATACGTAAGGCCGGGTTTTGTGAAAATAAATAGTTTCCATACGCCACATGCGACCTTTTTGAGAACAACGAGGTGAGATGTCGCACTATATGTGGAGCTTACTTGCAATATGTTTGGTAAGCTTAATTGAAAATTTGAAATTTTTTAGATTTCTCCTCTTGCATTCAACATATTTTTAACTACGATCCTTGGGCCCTGTATTTTCATCGTTAGCATAACGACTTTTTACTAAATGAAAAGGACACACTTATGACAATCGTGTGGGTAGTTTTTTTATCAGTGTAAAACCACATATGCTAACTTTGAAAATACCGAGCCTTAGACATTGCTTTTCTCAAAACTTTTACTGAATAATTTTACGAAAAAAAGAGTAATCAAAGAGAATGATAAATGTAGTTCATTAAAATAAATAGGTCAATCATCCAGATTGCCTCATCTTGGAAGCTCCAAAAATTTAATTAATGCAATTTCATGGAAAATAATCTTTCCGATCAACGTTTCCCTTCCCCTCTCTGCTATGGATTTAAAGACTTCATGATAATGGCGCCATTACTTTCTTCAGCTGTGCGTTCACCGCATTATTCTTTCTCCACCGAGTTGCAATGCCAAGAAGGTTTCTTCCCGCATTGGTTACTTTGCATCGGCGACGGACTGCGGCAAATGGATTTCAGTCACCACCCCCATCCCTTCTTTCCATCCCTGATCCTTTATTTCCAGTCGCGTGCATAGGGTAGAGGCAAATATAATAATAATAGTAGTACTAAGATTAGTTAGGTTTAAGTTAGAATTACGGTCGTTTGACATTTTGACAATTATATTAATTTTAAAACTTAATTTAACTCGGATATTTCACGAACCGTTTAGAGAGAACTTACATCATTCTCGACGTTTCGTCGGCGACGTAGCCAACGTCTCGGGAGAACATCCTCTCTGCACGAGTTCATCCTCAGTCGTCGTGCAGAGAGGATGTTCTCCTGAAGACGTTGGCTACGTCGCCGACGAAACGTCGAGAATGATGTAAGTTCTCTCTAAGCGGTTCGTGAAATATCCGAGTTAAATTAAGTTTTAAAATTAATATAATTGTCAAAAAGTACTAAGATTATTTATTTGGTCAGTTTTTTAGTATGAATCACACTTCAAGAGCCCTCTGGCCTCCTTGGTCGTCGCTGCAGAAATCGCCAATACTCAAGCAAGACTCCGTTGCTGCAAAGCTGGATGGATCTTTAGTGACCGGTCTTTTGAAAAGGTATATAAATTTTCCCCCAGTGAAAAGCATATTTGAGAAAACAAATAGCATATTTTTTGTGCCCCGCCGGAATTCGAACCACAAACACAACCTTCAATTTACGAGTCAGAAGTGCTAGTCACTAGACTACTTCCGGTCAGATATAGTTCATAATGAAATGATACATCCTTTTCTTTACAAATAACGTATCAGAAATCCATTTAAATGCAAGCAATAACTCAAATTGAACAAGTTTAAATCTTGAATTCAATTTTTACTTACCACAATTGTTCTAGTGCTTGTTTGTCTTATGCCCATCAGAGGTAATTCTGCTTGAGCAATGTTTGTATGTGTACTGGACCAATGTGTCTTAAGAAAACTGGACATTTCTTTTAAGCATTAATTCAAAATAACTCTCACATTATCAAGCTTATTTCTTAGCTCAGATTGTGACGAATGTAATTCTTAAGACAATGATATTGAAAAAACATATTTGAATCAAATGGTAGATAAACGAAACAAACACTGAATGTTATATTTTTTATTGGTAAGTGTGCCTGTGTAGAATGCACGCCCCTGACTCTCTAAAACACGTGAGTAAACGCAGTGACGAAACTATTGTCGAACAGAGCAAGTGAGCATTGAACCAGTGCTACTTTATTTCAAACATACCAAACTATCACCATTGACTGTAGTACTTACAATTTCTTTCAACATTATACGCATCTCATCCCCCAAGCATTCTCACTCCCTCCCATTCATCCACCAAGCCACCTGACTCCCTCCCTTCATCTCACCGACCTCTTTTTCTCCTCTTTTCATCCCCCAAATCACCTCTTTCTCAGGGTCCATTACCACCCCTCCCTCCAGCCATCTTCTTAACGAAATGCTCGATTTAGGTTTTCAGGGAAGCGCTATTGGGGCTTTACAATGTTATTCAAAGACACTTTCCTCTAAATACTTGTCTTCTTTTTCTTCGTTGTCAACTGAACGCAACTTAAAGAAAAAAGCAAAAAAAAAACGCAGCTGAATAAATTTCAGTCTGTTTTGAATGCGGTCGCTAGACTGATCTTTGGGATGTCCAAATTATCTCATATCACTCCACTGTTGAAAGAACTACATTGGCTTCGATTTCCTGAGACGGTGGTCTACCGCTTGTGTTTGATGGTATTTAAAGCACTAAATTGTATGGCTCTGTCATATCAGGCAGACATGTTTTACCCGTTGAGTTGAGTGTGAGGGGGCGGACACTTAGATCCGCCGACGATGCTACGATCAATTTGGTTCAGCCGAATCGTCAGATCTGGACAAATTTCGGCGACCGTCCTTTCCGTGTTGAAGGTCAGGAAGAGTAAAACAGACTGCCAGCCGGAGTGAAAAATATCAAATCTGTATTATTATTAACATTTTAAATTTATATAAGTACACACCCACAAATAGACACGTGTAAGTTCGCGCTTACAATTACAAATTCTGCATGTGTACTTACAAATTAAAATCCAAGCCCAAGAAGAACATAAACCCTAAAACTTCTGCCGACCTACCTTGAAACAGGGGCGACAAAAATTGGCAAAACAAACCATTTTTTACAGTATGGACAGTCAGCTTCATACCAACTTTTAATTCAATTTGAAAACGTTTAAAAAAAATCATTAAATGATTATTTCTAGAACAAATCAAATCATTCCACTTTGTTGACAATAACGTTTCAAAATTATGATAGATAGCAGAGAGTATGAAATTTTTTTAAGGCTTAATTTAAATTCATGAAAATTTATAGCCTTCGAAATAAACTTGAGTGAAAACGCTTCAAGTCATGACCGCCAAAGTTATTTGTCATTTTTCTTCACTAATTCAATCATTGCGTACTTAATCAAATTACCACCGATGAACCACTAATGCAATTTAAAAGTTTAAATTTCCGAGCCCTCTTTTAATTGATGAATGATAATTTCAGGTTCCTTTTTTTCCTCGCCGGAAAAATCCTATCAATATTCATCAAGATTAATTAATTCATAAAAAAAAGTTGTTCCCGCCCTCTGTGGGTTGTGGGAAATTGTGAAGGTTGTACCTACAGCAACTGTCTTGAGGAATTAGAAAAAGTAAGCCTTTAAAAGTTTGTTTTCATAAATCATTTGGAAATCCATAATATTAAAAAAAAAATTATTATTATTATTATTATTTCGTATGGTTTGTGTACTAGCACTGTGAAAATTGACTGAAAATGAAACAGCTTTTTATTATAATTGTTTTGGTTTTACGAATTTATTAAAAATTGCATAGTTTTATAAAGCACATTTTTTGACAAAATTGTCTCCCCAAGGGCACTTTCTTACGTTAAAACTTCGATACAAATTGAACTTATGACCTTTAGATAACAATTTCGCAGTGCAAGTCCCAATGTCACCCCTGTTTCACCGAAGGTCGACAAGAGTCGCAAAGTTTATGTTTATGTGAGATTTGGTTTATTTGTACGTACACATGCAGCATGTGTAATCCTGAACTTACATGTGACTGCTTGTAGGCATGCAATAAGTATGAGCCTTAAAATTCAAGATCAATTATGTTCAAGGTTACTAAGTCAATTTCTAGTGTACTCGAATTTTTATAACAAAGATTTTCCAAAAATGTACTTATTTTTCTTTCGGTACCGCTTCTATCAAAGATCGGCGATTATCATGGCTATTTTTATATTGAATGCTGTGGCTTGAAATATACCCTTGGTGGTTTTGTTGAACCATTGTCGCAAGTTTTTCAGCCACGATGTCGTTTGGCGTCCCCGACTTACAAAAAAAGTTACTCAACAAAATCACGAAAACGGTACAAATTTCATCAGTCTTTTCTCACCAAGGCTGCTTCAATTAGAATAATACCCAGATGTATTCGGGGTTGAATAATCGCGAAGAATTAACATGAATTACTTTTTTCCAACAAAATAAAATCGGCATCCATCCAATGCAAAACCTTGTTGAAGACTTTTTCAAGTCACAAATTGGCCGAGCAAATTTTTGTTTCAAGTACAACAAAATTACAATTTATGTAATGTTTCAGCGGAAACTTTGTAGAACTTTATTTTAAGTTAAAAATTAAAATAAGCTCCATTGTATTCTACTATTTTTTATTATTTTCGAATTGACCGGTTTCGGCCTCTTGGCCACCTTCAGAGTAACTAAAAATCCTAAAAATTGTGCAAGGCTATATAACGCAATATGAAATATTATTAAATAAAGTCGCATTAGGGAAGAATAGGGAATTTACCAAGAATAACTACAGAATTTATAAGACTGTATACTAAGATCAATATAATTCGTATCTGCAAACATAATAGAAAATAGCATAGCCGTCAGTAATTCATGTAAGTAACAATATATTTTATTTGTTCAAACGCTTTGGTTGCGTTTAAACATAAAATTTTATACTCGGCTTCACAGAGCACTTTTCTTTTATTTACATATCTCCAAGGAATAAAACAAGATTGCCCTTTTTTTCTTCGTCTTTCTCAGTGGACGCTTGATTTACAATTCTGATTTGAATTTAAACGCGTCTTTTTTTTCGGGGATTTTTCTCTTGGCCGCGGGCGGTTGCCCGAGATTTACTCTAAAAAACGGCCTTTCATTAGCCACTTCAAATTAAAAGTTTTTCTTTGGCCTTCTCCTCCGAGGAAAGGCGCTTTTCTTTGCTCTTAATGTTCGGTTAAAATGACACCCTGAGTAAATATATTTTTCATAGATTGGTTGACGAAAGACCTTTCCGATAACCCTTTTCTTTTCTTATTCTCAGAAATCAATTTTGGAGCAAGCGACCAATATACTTCTTATTTTGTTGACTGTTTTATTTAATGAAAATAAGTTTGTTTGCGTGAATAAATTTGTGAACAATACCTAGTATACAATATCGGGTAAGTCACACCACGATTGCATAAATATAAAACGTATTGAATTTACGATGACAACTCTAGATAGTGATTTAGTTTTCATACATTTTTTCGGTTTACGCAATCGAGGTGAGTTTACTCATTTGTTTTTATATAAAATGGGCACAGGAATGCAATTTTATTATTTCATTTTGAAAGCTATCGTCATAAAAACCTGATGGGTGTAGACCCGGCTTTGTTTTATTTCAAACATACGTCAATAAATTACTACCGCCTTGTCCCTTCGATCATAGCGCCAACAAAAACTTGTATTTTTCATTAGTATTTTAAAAAAAAAAATGGTATTATTAGTTTGTCAGTTTTAATAAGTTCATTTTAACATTTATACCAACTTGTGTAAGGTCCATGCCGTAAAATAAATAAATCCACACACATCAATAAAAAGATTTTAAAATGATTTCCATTTTCAAAAAAAAAAATTAGAAGGGTTTCTTGTATAAAAAACAATTTAAGTTAGTAACGACCCATTTTGGCAGCAAAAGCTTGTACAATATTTTTATTCAAAAAATATATTTTTTTGTATATGATACAGAATTTTATTGTTTTGGCAATGCTGCCAACTTTCCGTAAAACTTTTATGAAAACTGACATAAGAAAAAAAAAACATTTATCTGATATCAAGTGTACCATATTTGGCTCTGTGTAAGCTTAATTCTTTTTTATGAAAATAAATATAAAATTATCATTCTTAAAACAAATTAATACTTACTTAAAAAAATACAGAACTTAATTTAAAAAATAAATGCTCATCTTCTTCCTCGAAAAATGTTTTTTTTTTTAAATAGATTTGTGGAAAGGAATGCAATCCACCAACCTATTTTGCCTAGCCAGTTGTCTTTATGCGAAAGCAGAAGCTTGTGTGCATGGAACGGCACCTGTTGAACCAGGGTTGAAGTTATCGTCGCGGGATTCGAACCAACGTTATCCGGTTCCAAATAACCCGACTTGATCCCGCGGCCATACAACCGACTGAATTTGATCTGTTAACTCAAAAAACTATTTCAAACCAGGGGTGGAAGTCTCGATGGCCGTCGGTAGATATTACCAGACCTATTTGAAATTAGGAAGAATAAAAGCATAGCGGCGTAACAACAGCTGATAAATTTAATATAGAAAAACGATCGTCTGTTAAGGCACCACCATTTTGTATTCCATCCTATATTCAAATAGATACGGTAAATTCAACCGACGGCTGTCGAGTCTTCTACCCTAGCTCATGTAGACCTCTTGTAAGGTCTTCCAGATGTGCGTTAATTTATCGGCATCGTATCAGCTTCGATGCATTCATTCTTTCTTTCTCTCAGTCCTCATGATTCATGACTCATTCTGGAGACGTGACTTCTCTAGAGAATCAAACTTACAACCTTTCAATGTCGAGTCCATAGCAACAACCACTACCCTATCGACCAGTCAAATCATGTATGTATTCACAAAAATATATTTCACTCACTGTTCGACTTATATGTTGGTATGTGGTTGACCACTCGCAAAAAAAAAAACGCAACTAAGCTACACATATAGTGTAACTTCTTGCCTGCGTTATCCCTGAAGGGGTCGCATGTGGCGCTTCGGGACCTATTTATTTTTACAGGTAAGGGGGCCGGCCTCACACCAACCACTTTCAGTTGAAGGGGGGGTTTCCCAGCTCCCGGGGGGGCTGGTTCTCATTTTATTGTGAAGGCTGAGTAAACCTTTGAGGTCGAACCCTTGCTCTCGGGTCCTTGCACCTTTTTTTTACGAGCTTGATCGTCGTCGCTACAAAGCGCCAATTCTCAAGCAAGACCCAGTTGCTGTAAGGTTGGATGGACCTTTGGTGACCGGTCATTGGTAAAGGTTTTATGAATTTTTCAACCCAGCGAAGAGCAAATTAGAAAATATAAATGGTATATTTTTTGTACTCCGCCGGGAATCGAACCCACAACCTACCCATTCAGAGTCCGTAGTGTTACCACTGAGCTACGGACCGGTCGTCTTAACTGTAAAAAATGGCCCACAGTGCCATTGGTACCCTTGTTTAAGGGAAGGTCGGCAAAAGTAGCAGGGTTTTTTGTTCACTTGAGGTTTGAATGTTAATTTCTAAGTGCACATGCAACATTTGTCTGTTTGTGGGCATGTATTTAATATGAATTTTAAAATGTTAATATATCTTTGCCACTTAGATTATATATTATTTTAGTACCTATTTTAAGTGACTTTTTATTAATATTAAAATGAAAATCAAGCAGTTGAAAGGTCCCGACAAAAACTGTCCATCTCTCCGATGACGAGGGTAACTAACTACCCAAGTAAAGTGTAAAACCGTCTTGGTCGCCATTCATGAATGAGTCATTAGCCTAAGTACTCCAAGTACAAAATATACCGTTTAAACTCAACTTTATTGTTAAAATAAAAATATTTATAAACCAAAACGCTCACAGGAAGAGCTGTTTGACTTTTAATACATATTCAAGTAAACGGATCGGATATTTAGGGTACTTTTGAAACTTGGGATATGCCCAGCACCATTGAGTAATAATATATAGAGGAGCAGAAACTAACGTACTGCATTGATACATACTAAAGCCCATATTTGTCTCAGTCCTGTCAAACGTCGCAGTGGTAAAATTGTACGAAATAAGCCGATTTCATCCAAATCCATTTTGTGTTTTGAAACCCAATTATAAGGCATGCTATAATGTCTTAAAATAATGCATTTTTCCTTTAAAATTCATCAATTTAAGCGAGTACAATATTTAAAACGCGTGTTATCTGTCAACTGGCAGCCAGTCCGGTTGAAAGCTCAGTTGGTAGAGTGCTTGCGTTCCATGCCGTGAGCTCGGGTTCGAATCCCGCCGAGGATGTCAGAAATGATTTCCCGTTTCGGTGTTAATTTTAAACCCCAAAATAAAATACCGGCAAGGTTTACTCAGCCTTCACAAGAAATGAGTACCAGCCCTCTCGGGAGCTGGGAAACCCCCACTTTAACTGAAGTAGTTGGCGTAAGGCCAGCCACCTTACCTGTAAAAATAAATAGGGTTAGCTTGCCACATGCGACCCCTTCGGGGATAACGCGGCAAGAAGTTACATTATATGTGTAGCTTACGTACCTTTTTTTATTTTCCAACTTTCTAGGAACATTTTTACATCCGCCCGAGTTTTTTTGTTACACGGAAATGTAACTGTGCACTGTGCAGTTATTTGTTCTCTGTCTTACTAATGACCATTTTCGTAAGTAAGTTGAAACAGATATATAATATAATGTATGCGAGTAATGCGAGACCGGTCGATAGCTCAGTTGGTAGAGTGCTTGCATTCCATGCCGTGAGTTCGGGTTCGAATCCCGCCGAGGCGAGGGTGTCAGAAATGATTTCCCGTTTCGGTGTTTGTTTCAAACCCCAAAATAAAAATGCCGGCAAGGTTTACTCAGCCTTCACAAGAAATGAGTACCAGTTCTCTCGGGAGCTGGGAAACCCCCACTTCATCTGAAGTGGTTGGCGTAAGGCCGGCCCCCTTACCTGTAAAAATAAATAGGTTCAACTCGCCACATGCGACCCCTTCGGGGATAACGCGGCAAGAAGTTACACTATATGTGTAGCTTAGTTGCGTTTTTTGCGTATATTTTTGTTAAAATAATTTCTAGTCCTCAGATATCGTAAGCCAACGCTCAGCACTCTCCCAAGTTCTTAATCAAAAGCAGGTCATGGTCCATCGATAGTCCATTAATCAATTTCATGATAATAGAGTGTTCTAACGAGCAGTCAATCTCTCTCTAAAATGTGAGGCCCCCGTTGTGTAGGTGAGAAGATGCGATTGTTCTAATTTAGGTGTTAGGAAATTATTGGTAGGTTAAAAACATTGGTCAAGAATTCAAACGTATTTAAAATACAATACTTCATTTTATCGTGTGGAAAGAATGAATGATATATACTGACAAAGTACAGAGGAAGAGTGAAAGAAAACAGAGGTACGGGACGACCGAAAAAATAATAATATTAAGATGATTTATTTGGTGAGCGCTGTTTTTGTGTGTATCACACCTCAAGAGCCCTCTGCGAGCTTGGTCGTCACTGTAGAAAGCGCCAATTCTCAAGCAAGACCCAGTTGTTGTTAGGTTGGATGGACCTTTCAATGACCGGTCTTTGGTAAAGGTTTATGAATTTTTCAACTCAGCGAAGAGCACATTCGAAATATAAATGGTATATTTTTGTGCTCCGCCGGGATCCAAATCCACAACCTTCCATTTACGAGTCCGAAGTGTTGCCACTACGGACTACGGACCGGTCCAGGATGCCAACGACACGCGGTGTACCTGAAAAAAGTATGGAGTGATCAGATTGAGGAGATTGTGAAAGGATGGGATGTACAAAGTGAGCTTAAAAAAAGAAAATGCATGAAAAAAGTGATGGATATGAATGCCTTGAAAGAGGTATGTAAGAAGAAAAAGAAATAGAGGGACTAGATCTTTTTACTCGTATTATCTAAAAAAAAAGTATCTTAATGATTTTTTTTCACGTTTTACAATACATTAAAAATTGTGGTACGTAGATGAATGCTGAAGCCATTTTCAAGTGATTTTAAAACTTTTCAATCTTGAACGATTTAAAGTGAAAACTTTCGATCCAGCTCCGTCCATATTTCCTCGATTAATCATTTATTTTTCAATAAAAGTTCGCGACTGACATCGGTGCACTGAACCGGCAAATGTAATGGATGAAAATATTATCACCCCATATAGGGTCTAACAGTAATTCTCATATCATCAGAAAACCGAGTTCAAGAGAAATTGCTAGGAAACAGGAGAACAGATTTGTATCAAGCTCACAGATTTTTTTTATTTTTTTTGTGAACGCTTACAGATAGATTATAGATAGGATAAAAGAAAAACAGCTTTGTTTTCGATTACGTGAGTATATATTTTTATATCACAACCGGTTTGCAAACATCCGTTTGCATCGTCATGTGGTTAAATTAATTAAGTATTAATTAAGGTTAAGTTAATTAAGGTTAAGTTAATTAAGTATTAATTTAACCATCTGACGATGCAAATCTATGTTTGCGAAACCGGTTGTGGTATATAAATATATATACTCACGTAATCGAAAACAAAGCTGTTTTTCTTTTATCCTTAATGATGAACGATTGCAAAGTTAATGCCTCTACAATCAATAAAAAAGATTATAGATAGCTCACTCAACAATAAAGTAGCATATAAAAGACCGGCCTTACGCCAACCACTTCATTTGAAGTGGAGGTTTCTTATTTCTTGTGAAGGCTGAGTAAACCCTCCTGTTATTTTATTTGGGGTTTGAAATAAACACCGAAACGGGAAATCATTTCTGACACCCTCGGTGGGAGTTGAACCCGAGCTCTCGGCATGGAATACAAGCACTCTATCAACTGAGCTATAGACCGGACTACAATCAACAAAATCGAATTTACTGCATAAGCCAGATAAAAACTACTTGCAATATAAGTACGTTGAATAGGAAATCCTGAATCGTGGTATTTTCTAACATCACGACCGCATCCCGCGTGTTTTTGACATGAATTGGACTTCAATTTCACCGCTCTGACTTCCCTAGCAGCTGATGTTCGTCGCCCTCCTCGCGAAAACGTCAATTTCCATGAGCTGAATTCTTCTTGCGCAGATTCACAAGGTTCGTATACTGCAATTCCCCGAGTATATAGTAAAACATTTCGTTTAGACTAAATCCTAGCGTAACCTTAATATGTATGGTTATTAAAGCAGCGCCTCAAGTGAGCGTTTTAATTTTAATAAAAACTCTTTTGGCTTAGTTAAGCATATATAGTTTATTTTAACTTGACTCGCCAGTACCAAGAAAAGACTGCATAATTTAAGGTCGGTATTTTCAGCGTTAGCATAACGACTTTATACTGAATGAAAAGAACGCACTTATGCCGATAGTGTGGGTAGTTTTTTGTATCAGTTTAAAGTCGCATATGCTAATGTTGAAAATACCGATAATTGAAAGACTAATTGTAAGAGTAATTGCGTTGTGCAGAACAGTTGCTCTATGGGGTGAGTATCTGATATAAAAAAAAATCTTATCAAAATATTAATTAATTATACTGCCCCAAGTCATCAGAAAAATTACAAAAATACATAAAACTACTCATTTTTACCCCTGTGTTTAAGAATCAAGTATTAGATAGAATCAAACGAAATAAAATTTTGTTTCTTTAAAATGAATGAAACAGTTATTATTACGTGGTTGGTATCTTGTAATTTGAGAGGGGTGGGTGGGGGCACCCCCTAACTTTGTTACTCCGCGCAGACGCGCGTCACCAATTCGGTGCTCTCAGAGATGTAACTATAGTTGTACGCTACTCATATTTTTTGCGCATACAAATTTGCGAGAGACCTAAGTGTATTTTTGATATATCAGCGTGTTAATGCAACAGATTGGCTTCATTTAACCATGAAAAAAATCTTAAAGTACCGATAACTGAAAAATATTCTGATTGATCAAAGAACCAAAAGATAAATGATCATAAGGAGTGTTGATTTGAAAACTGCTGCGGGAAATTAAAAAAAAGCTGAACTGGAAACAGAAATATGAACCATACGAAGAAAAAGCTACAAGTTTATTGCCAAATCTGTCTGACCTATCAACTGATGTCTCTCAACAGTAATAGAAAAACTAGCACTTCAGAGAATGCTACCTCAAACTTCGTATTCATATTCATTAAAAAATATTGACCTTGGCATACTGAAAACACCTGTGGATCAATTTGGCATTTCCAATAAGGCTGAAGCTGCTCTTGTTTTGGCAACAAAGCGTTGGTATTATTTCAGACAACAATTCATCCAAAGTTTTCGATCAAAATAAAATTAGAAGAGTCCGTGAAAAGTAGAGAGCTAAGTTCAGCGGTGTGACCATTGATTCTGATTACTAAGATTTGGGCTTATACTTTGATGGACGTAAAAATAAAACCTTTAATATGGTGGATCATAAGAGAAATATAATTAAAGAGGAGCATATTAGTTACTTAAGGACGCAAGGTCACAGTACATTGGTCATATTTCTTTAAGCACTGATAAAGCAGCAATAATAAAAAGAAAAATTATGGATATTTTAATCAGTAAAGATATCAATGTCATCCTTTTTGCTGGAATCGGACGTGATAGAACTATTGTTAATACAGATGGAATTGGTAAATTTATTCCAAAAAAATTAAAATATCTAGTAAAACCGCTGCAGTGGTGTATTTGCCAACTCCATGCCAACGAACTTCCACGCCAATTATTTGAATATATTGATGGTTGTACAAGTGGACCAAGAAGTTACTCTGAACTCACAGAAAAGGTATTAAAAAATTGTGAAGAGCTTCCAATAGTCTTGTTTCTAACTATCCAATGTGATCTACCTATTGGACGAAGAATAACTATAAAGTCTGGATATTGTTCTCAAAGCTTATTAAAAAGAAACCCTGGAAAATTAGTGCATTCAAGATGGCTCACAGAATACTACGGCTTTATGTTCTTTTTTTTTAACCATCTGACAAGCTGTTAATATTATCAATTATATAATGGAAGTGGATGCTCTTATGTGGTCTTACATCAAAACTAGCCACATTGCATTAATAGTGCTAGACACTTACACAAGACAATCTAGCTGTCGCAATATTTGACAGATAATAGGGTATTTGCACTTTTTTATTTTATTTCATAAAATGGTAGGCTATATTTTTTAAAATGCATTTGCTTTTTTAAAAAAATTATATGTGCCTTAGTTTTTAAATTATGGCTCTTTAAAATTCGCGTATTTTCCATTTCCGCTAAAACAGGTCATTGCTTTATTCGGGCGGATATGACGTCAGATCTTCGGAGTTTAGGTGTCAAATGGCCCAGGTAGTCGGTTTGACAGCGACTTTTGTCGTCAAAATGACGACACACGTCCCTAACCGTTTACATTGCTTTTTTGGCGGGTTGTAAATTCTCCGCATTTTATTTTTCAAAATTATCAATGATATCTTTATTTTTACTACTTAAAAAATATATGGTTTTGATCCTTGAAATATACTCTACACAACCATATTATTTTCAACCGTTTTCCCTACCACTGCAACTTCCCTATTTAAAGCAGATACTACATCCTGTTATAAAAGAAATGGATATTTCAATCATCCAAAAGACATCTTACTTGCTTTGCCTTTTTATGAGTTCTAGCCTTGTGAAGAATATTGAAACGCGACAGGAAACAATTTTGAGAATTCGAACTACGATCGGCCAAAACTTGATTTTGATGCAAACAATTATAAAAAACCTTATAAACTGGCACGAAAATAATGTGACCTAGACCCCTGTTACAAAATTTATGAACGGTGAATTAACATCACGTTGTTAAGAAAATCCACTGCTTGTTGACGAACTAATCTCAAGCCATTTCCATTTTCCTTACTACACGTTAGCCACTGAAAGATTAGTAAAAATTGTAACAGAAACTT
Organism: Agapetus fuscipes; assembly: GCA_951799405.1. Lineage (NCBI taxonomy): Eukaryota > Metazoa > Arthropoda > Insecta > Trichoptera > Glossosomatidae > Agapetus > Agapetus fuscipes. The sequence goes on along the minus strand of OX637355.1, from coordinate 10,470,256 downwards.
CAGCTGCTGTTTGCGGTATGATCAAAAGAGATGGATTCATTAAAACAAACCTGGAATCACGACAAATAATGTTTTTTTTCAATTTAAAGAAAGATTACCAATTCTCTTAAAAACACTTTTTTCTAGACTTCTGTTGATTGCCATTTTTTCATATTTTTTGCCATAAAAGGGTCTTTTTACTATCATTTATAGAAAATCATGCTTTGTGCTTAAATTTGAACTGCATTATACTTCAATTATTTTTTTCTTAATAAACAAAAAAAAAGTTAAGTATATAGCAGTTTTTATGATTTTTATTAACTTTTCGAGTCTTTGGGGCAGTATAAGATCAAATATTTCGACCTTATGGTTGTACAATTTATTGTTTGTATTGATATAGAGCAGCTTTTGGTTATAACGCGAAATCGAAATTCCCAAAAAAACGATTTCGATCCACCTTAGTGATCAGATTTAGGAGATTGTGAAAGAATGGGATGTACAAAGCGAGCGTAAAAGAAGAAAATGCATTAAAAAGGTGATGGACATGAATGAATAGAAAGAGGTATGTAAGGAGAGGAAGAAATGGAGGCAGCTCTGCAGAGGCTCTGGCCACCCCTATCGGAATGGTGACAGAGTTACAGTTACAGTTACACGCGCCTACTTGTGTACCTGCGTTTTCAAACCGACTTTATGACCCATTTATGGTTAAGCAATTTATATATAAACATGTAATTTTTTGCATTCTTAAATAGATATAGTTTTTCACTTTTACGGGTAGATAAAAAAAAATCAAAGTTCTTATCTCATAAATAATTTTACCCATTAGACACATTAAATTCTTTACATAATTATACTTTTTGTTAACTGGAGCAGACGCCGGGAAAAACCTAGTAAAACTGCCCAACAGAACCTAAAGTATATACAACGTTACGTTTAAACTCAATCATATCGTTTTTTAAAAAATGTATCAAAACCGAAACAGTTTATCTAGTGACCATCTAAGTTTCAGTACATTTTTTTATGAAAAGCTTTGGTTATGTTTAACATATTTTAAAGTCACGTTCTCTGTTAGGAATAAAGGCTCTCTGATAAACTGACCTTTCTCAATTTTTGGCTCGAGATTCTGGCTCGGTGCGGGAAACGTAAAAAGAACAATACTCTCGTGTACCCATTAACCCAAACTAACTTTAGTAAAGCTTTTCAATTTGTTTTTTTAATGGGATTTTGTCTTATTTAGTTAGTTATGGCGCTACTAAATTGTAACGGCGACTTGCAGGCGCCTACCAAGCCTGAGAGTATAACAGCCCCTCAGAATGCGGATGATTCAGATTTCAGACTTTTCCATTAAAAAATAATGTTCTAAAGAATGTCATGATGAGATGGTTTAGGTGTTTAGAAAACCGAGAAAAATATAGCATGGCTAGTATTATAAATGGAATTGTGGGAGAATGAGAAAGACAAAATAAATAATATAAAAGTAGGAAAAGTACCAAGTTGGTGATGGATATGAATAAAATAAATGAGGTATACAATGATAGAATGAAGTTAAATAAATTAAGCAGAAGCTCTGGCCACCCCTAGCTGAATAGCTATAGAGTTACAGTTATACGAGATCGATTGTATGACACCCATCAAATTTAATAAATATCAGCTTTTGAGGGGATTACTTGTATCATATTTGATGTTCCTTGGCTTAGAAGAGGTTGATATGTGCTGTGGAAATCTGTTCACTATACCAATGTCACCCCTGTTTCAGGGGTGGACAGCAAAGCATGTGCAAGCAAGAATTATCTCGTATCTGTTTTTGGGTATGCATACAACATTTCAGGGGTTTTTCACGACATTTGATCCATAGTTGGCCCATAGATCATCGTTTTTTTGTTTGTATAATTCACGTTACGTGGCGGTTGAACCATGGATTTTCCATATGAGATGCCTTGACTTATAGGTTGGTATGAGACTGACGACCCATACTGTAAAAAGCGGTTCACTTTACCAATTTCTTCCCGGTTTCAGTGAAATTCGGCAAAGTTGCAGTATTTATATTTAATCGAGGTTTGGATTTTGGTTTGTAAGTACACATGAAGCATTTGTAAGCGAGAATTTTACATGTGCCTGTTTATGGGCACTTAGATTATAGATTTATGTATAGATAGAATAACACCGTTTGAAACTAGTACGAGTATTATAGATTGAATGAAATTACCATCGAATATTGAGGTTTTTTGTATCCATTTGTGATATGAGAGTGCGCCTCTCAGAGCTGTATGTATATAATATGAGAAATAGGAGTCGCTGGGTATTGTCCCTGGTATCTAATCTAAGTTGCAAAGATATGTTACATTGGAGATTCACATTACATGCTGTTCGCGCCAAAGCGACATCTGTTGGTCATTCCCTAAATTAATACCTATCCTTGTTCACAACTTTACCACAATGCCCAAAAATCTGTATTACCTACCTATATTGCCACTTGTTCTCATACCTTCGACTAGGAAGGTTGTCGTGTGGAACTGGTCCAAGATCTTCGTGTAGGAAGATCGTCGTGTCGAACGTGGTAACCTTCGTGTAGGAAGGTTATAACATTATTCCCGAGTGCAAGGTCGTGCGTGCAACGGGATCGCTGCGTGGAGAGAAGTAGCCGGACATCGGGGACAAGACTGCACGAGGCCTGGACCACGGAAGCAGCAAGGTGAGTGGCAATTCCTTCGGTCCTTTCCTTGTTGCCCCGACCAACAGAATCCAGGCTCACGGAGCAGATATTGTGCCCCAATTGTCGTCGAGGCACCTCGATCATTATCGGATTGAGGAGCTCTCGAAGAATACTATTCAGAGTAAGAGCGCATACACCGAATGAAGAAAGCGCGAGAGAATTCGCTTTGCGCGCATCCACATGCATTTTCGCAAGCAGAGACGTACAAGTTCGCGCTTGCACATGCCGCATGTGAACCTACAACATAAAAACCAAATCTCAAATGGACATACACCCTGCAACTCTTGCCGTCCTTCCCTGAAACAGGGGGGGCATTGGCTGGTATGGTCCGAGAATATAAGAGTGGAGACGTTTTGGCCTGCGTACATGAACCAGGCCACTCGCTTCTGCAATTTGCAGCCGATACCAAAACTATGAGACGACACATTCCGTTGCCAAACTGCCCGTTTATGGAATAAATTACCGGTATCTGTGTTTCCATCCCAATTTAACCTTACCCTTTTCAGATCCAATATCAATCGACATTTCCTCTCAGTGTCTCAAAACTAAGTAACGCAATACGCAACACAACACACACCACAGCACTGAGCAGCTCACGACCCTGCAACTGTATAAGGACAACTGCCACATCGCCAACACCTCTGCGGCACCAAGCGTCATAGATCCCTAGAGTCTCTTTAATATAGGGAGTCTCCCGCACAGGCTTCGATACAAAATAAATTGCACAGGATCTGCACTCGACTCTCTTACATAAATTAACCCGCTGTGTGCAAAGCTACAATCATCTACCAACTTATGAGGTTTCAATAAAAATATAATAAACCAGTAATAAATCAATTTTATTCCACCGCGGTGTGTATCTGCATACTCGTACAATACGCAAACAGCCATAAAAATACTTAAATCAATCTAAATATTTGGATGATTTATTTGGTGAGCGCCGTTTTGGGTGAATCACACCTCAAGAGCCCTCTGGGAGGTTGATCTTCTCTGGAAAAAGCGACAATTACACAAGAAAGATACTTGACTTATAGGGTTGGTATTAAGCTGACCACCCATAGTGTAAAAAATAATTCACTGTGTCAATGTCATCCCTGTTTCAAGGAAGGACGGCAAGAGTTGCAGGGTGTATGTCCATTTGAGATTCGGTTTTTATTTTGTAGGTTCACATGCGGCATGCGCAAGCGCGAACTTGTACGTGTCTGCTTGTGAGAATGCATGTTATGTGAATCCCCAATATAACATATCTATGCAACTTAGATTAGATTAGATTCGTATGGTTTTGCGAGTCCTTTATGGATTGTTTTTTCTTTTCTAAGGTTGCAATAAACCTCGCATTAAGCGCGCTGTATTATTGTAAAGCGACATCTGTTTGGAGGAAATGGCAGCACTGATATTTGTACGTACTAGTAGATACACCGGAAACCCTCTGAGACGCTGTATGAGCCCCACCCGCATGCAACCTATGTAAGTGCAAACGCAATTTGCGATACTGAAAATGCACCAAGCGTATTTCTACATAAAAGTACCTATTCCCAGTCATTCTATTTTTCAATAACGTGCATTTTTTTGCATTGTTGAAAAGAAAAAGGCACAATTGAAATATTATTTGTTTGAAATATTTACAATTATAATAACTACACCGAAAAAAAAATCGGAGATTAGAGGAACCGTTATAAGAAAACTTACATTATTCTTGACCTATTGTTAGCGACGTAGCTAACATCTTGAGGAGACACCTTCTCTGCACGACGACTGAGGATGAACTGATTTCTAATAACAAAAACTGTCACAAATCACTGCATACCTTGAAGCGAAGGTAGTAATTATGTTACGGTCTGTCACAATTATCAACACTTTTATTTCGTTCTGAGTCCACGTCACCTGTACCCTTAGTACGAGTTGCAAAACTTGTGCAACTCGAGAAAAGTAAAGTTTACGGAAAACATTAAAGAGAGATTGTTATGGCATCAATTCTCTTGTCCAGGTTCAGGTGTAATTCTTTTCCAGTGGGGAGAATCGGTGACACAACTTCTTGTGGATTAACAAAAGACTGATTTACTTTTATCGTATAACTATATATTTGATAATACTTTTAGTTGTACAAAGGTAACATGAACTGTGAACAGCTCAAACTCAGTAATTGTAATCTATTGTATGGAGGGTGTGGCAGGGGTATATAAAGGTTCAAAAACACAGGGTGGAAGGGATGATGATATTATTGGAAGGGCCTAGGGATAATATTATTGTAAGGGCTGCGGGTGGTCAACTTATCTCTTTGCACTTGAGTGTGACCTACCCCTGCGCAGGTTTTGAATGAATAGAAATAATGCAATTCAATACAGAAAATAAACAATACAATTTTGGGCACATTTTAGAAAGTACATGTTAAAAGTAACATACAAATAAAAGGTATCTTTGAAATTAAAGAAACAATGTTAAAGTATTGTTGTAAATATTTTAAATAGACTATGCTAGAATTGTGAGAGACATGTTAAAAATGACACATAAATAAAATATTGTCCTTTGAAATAAGGAAACAAAAGTAAGGGTATTGTTAAAAAGGTACAATAGGAAGGGTATCGTAACACCTCCATTTTTTTTTGAAAAGAATTATTTTATGGTTTTAATAATCATCAAAATTATTCTTCTTTGGCACTGGAATTCTCTTTGATCGACGAGGAGCGTTGCTTGCTTGAGTCGTCGCTGTAACGGGGTTTGGTTTGATAAAACGTTCTTCTTGATCGGCTTCTCTCAGTAAAGTACTCATCCTGACGGTAGTACGGGCTGGCATTGAGTTCCTGTTGAATATCTGCACCAAACAACCATTGTCTCCGTGTGCAGGGTTGTTTCCGCAGTTGAAAAGTTTCTTCATCAAGTATATTAATCCAATGTGTTTCAAAACTTTGTATAAAATAATAATTCCAATAAAACTTGCGAGAACTGATAATAGTATCATAATCCAACTGGAGTGTTTTACAATGTAAGGTTTGTTGAGTCGGCTATTAATTTCTGAGTTCAGTTCATCTAATTTGTGTGCAGTTATTTTCAAGTCATCCAATTGTATATTTGAAAAATGCATTGGCTCAAATTTGAAAGAGTCCAACGTTTTGTTAATCCTTTTGTAATTACAGCAATCATCATCAATGATTGGAATTTCAGGAACAATGTGATCAAAACTGGTTTTAATTTTTGAATTTCCTATTAGTGTTATATCCTTGGCGTATGCTTTGCATTTCTCTTCTAGGGTAAAAATGCCGGTTCCGTCGATAGTTTCATCTCTGGTTTTGAAGAAATTTTCAGGGCACAGTACAGTTAATACTTCTGGTTTTGAAAGTACGAAGATCCATTGATTTTTATTTTGAAGCTTATGCCAAATCCTGAAGGATCCATGTAATACTCTGGTGTTGCAAGATGTTGGTATGTTTTTATCATGCTCTGATGAAATGAGTAGTCCACAATTTTGTTCACAATTTTGCTTGTTATCTCCTGATGCAGAATAAATTATTTGATCACTGCATATGAATTCCTTTTCATGGACTTCCTGACAATTCTTTACTGAATTCATTGTTACATAACTTATCTTACTCTCCGACATGGCTATAAATTCGGCTGAGGGTTGGATGTATAGGAAGGTATTATTTATTTTGTTTTGTTTGATTGGGAGAGGGATTATATTATAGAGGGTAAAAATTTGATCGGAGGTTAACGGGATCTGAATTATGAAAATTAATTTAAAATCTTTGTAATAAGATTTTATTTTGCTTATATCCATTAATTTGGCAGCGTTATCAAAAATTAAGGGGAATGGGAAGTTCTTATCGTTAAGCATCGACTTGCCACTATCCTTTAGGAGGTTTAACAGCTTAAATGGTGAAATAATAGAAGGATGAACAGTTCCTTTTTTTGCAAATAAGATAGCATCAATCAAAACATCGTATTTTTCATTTAATTCGGCTGTTATTATGTTTAATAAAGAAATTTGACTATTGATCAAATCTTTGCGTTGACTTTCAACAATTTTGTCAGATAGTTTATCAGAGAAATCGTTCCATTTATTAAATTATGTTTATTGCTTTATCGCAAACTATCATAGAAGAAATTGAAATAAAGTTAGAGATTGTCGACTTGATAACATGTATCTGTATTAACATGAGCTAATTTTAAACGATTGAAATGTATTTTCACTAATTTATTCTTAATCTTAATTAAGCTTGTCACAGGACCAATTATTTTTTCAATTTTGTAGGGTCCTTTCCAGTCTGGGGAAAGTTTTTTCGATAATCCCTTTTTGTTTTCCTCGTTGTGAATTAATACTAAATCTCCTTCTTTGAATTTAACATTTGTTACGCGTTTATCGTAATGTATTTTTGATTGTTCTTTAGCATTTATTAAATTCTCACGAGCTATCTTGTGAGCTGTGTTTAGTTTATATTTAAGTTGATCGATATAATTTTCGTAAGTGTATGTAAACTCTGGGTTTTGTTTTAATGTGCTAGGTATATTAGCTTTATGTCCAAACAATAATTCGTATGGGGTAAATTTTGTAGAAGCGTGAACAGCAGTATTATAAGAAAATGTGCTAAATTTTAAAAATTTATCCCAATCGGATTGTTTTTCATTTATATAGTGTTTAAGATAATCTTTTACAGTAGAATGTGTGCGTTCAATTGAATTACTCTGAGGGTGATACGCTGAAGATAAGAAATGTTTCATTTTAAATAATTTAGTTAGCTCTTTAATCAAGTTGGATGTAAAGTCTGAGCCTTGATCTGTATGAATAATTTTAGGGATTCCAAACGTTGTAATTACATCGCACAGTTTGTCTGCAACTGTGGTCGCTTCGTGATTCTGGACAGGTATAGCGAATAAATATTTACTTAAATCGTCTTGCATTGTAATGATAAATCTATTGGCATCTTCAGTAATTGGTAATGGTCCAACTACATCGATAAATACTTTATCAAACGGTTGATTCGAAGTAGAAGTAATTTCTAAAGGTTGACGATGTATTTTCCGGGATGTTTTATTTTGCTGACATTTAAGACAATGTTTTATATATTTACGGATATCTTTTGTCATATTTTTCCATTTATATTTAGTTTTAATTCGATTAAACATTCTATAAAATCCATTATGTCCTGCAATGACAGAATCATGGTTTTCTCTTAAAATTTCTGGAATATCTTTTTGATCGGGTGTTATTTTTCCACTAGTACATAAGTTCACTATAATTTTAGAATTTCTAAAAATGTATAAAATAATTTCTTTAATTTTATTAATATCAAATTTAGTGTAATTATCATCTGGTTTTGCAATATAAATTTCCATTTCTCCATTTACATCGAGTTTTCTTTTGAGATTTTGGACTGAATAGAAGAAATCACTGTATTTATAAGTATCATAATGATTTATTTTCGTGACACAAGTGTAGATTTTTCTTTTATCATCTATTGATTCGAAACATTTGTAAAGTTCACTAGGAGTACTACGTAAAACGTTAATGTTCGAAACTTCAATTTTAATTTCACTTTCGTCAAATTCAGACGAAGAAAATTGTGCAATATTTCCTTTAATATCTATTATAGATTGTGGAATTTCTACGAGGTTATTATATTTTGGTTTGTCACCTAAACAATGAAATTTATAAAAATCTGTATATGATTCATGTTCTGTAAAATGTATGTCATTAGTTTGGTTAGGTTTGTCGGTAATTATTCGAGATAGACAATCCGCATTAGCGTTGATCTTTCCAGGTTTATAACAAATTTTGTACGAATATTCTTCTAATTTTAGTCTCCACCGAACGAGTCGAGATATCGGGTTTTTGACTGAAAACAGGTAAATGAGTGGTCTATGATCAGTTACGATTGTAAAATTTTGTCCATATAGGTATGGTCTAAAGTGGTTTGTAGCCCAAACAATAGCCAGTAATTCCTTTTCAATAACAGAATAGTTGCATTCTGCAGGATTCAATGTACGGCTAGCGTATGCTATAGGTAAGTCTGATCCTATTTCGCCTTGAGATAAAATAGCGCCTATCGCAAATTGCGACGCGTCTGTGGTAAGAATGAACTCTTTTTCAAAGTCCGGATACTGAAGAATTGGTTCACTGATCAACATGTTACGTAATATATCAAATGCATTTGTATGCTCTTGAGACCATTTGAAAGTTTCTCCTTTCTTTAATAATTGAGTTAGCGGTTTGGATATTGAAGAAAAGTTTTTTATAAATCGTCGATAATATCCTGCGAGTCCGAGAAATGATTTTATTTCTTTCGGGTTTTTTGGTACTGGAAAATTTTGAATGACTGAAATCTTTTCAGGGTTTGGTTTAACACCATCCTCTGTAATCACATGACCTAAATAAATAACTTCTTTACGCATAAATTCACATTTATCTGGTTGTAACTTTAAATTATTGTCACGTAATCTATTAAATACTGCGGACAGTTTTAATTCGTGGTCTTTAATAGAATTTCCATAGATGAGAATGTCATCTAAGTAAACACAACACTGCAGTCCTTGCAATCCTGACAAGACTGTTGACATCAGACGAGAAAATGTCAGAGGTGAGTTTCGGAGTCCTTGGGGCATCCGAACGAATTCGTAGTGACCTGATGGAGTTGAAAATGCTGTCTTTGGACAATCTTCTGGTCTATTTAAGACTTGGTAAAACCCTGACGCTAAGTCGAGAGTTGTGAAATAACAGGACCTACCTAGTTGATCTAGGATATCAGTAATGTTTGGGAGAGGAAATGCGTCTCCAATTGTTACATTATTTAATTTTCGGTAATCTATAACGATTCTCCATTTGATTTTACCTGAAGCATCCTTTTTCTTGGGTACGATCCATAAAGGTGCTGACCACGGCGATATTGATGGTCGGATAATATTTTGTTTTAACATATCATTAATTTGCTGATTAACCTCTTCTTTATGCACATGGGGAAATCTATAGTTTTTCGCTACCACGGGAGTGTTATCAGATAAGTTTATATTATGCTGAATAGCATTTGAATAAGATAGGTTGTCGCCTTCTAGGTGAAAAATGTCGTTAAATTTATTGCAAATTTCAATTACAGATTTAGCCTCCTCTTCGTTTAAATGATCGATTCGCAGAGATTTATGTAAGAGGTCTATTCTTTTACCATAGGAATTTCTTTCGTTTTTATAATTTTTTGATATCATGCATGCTTCATTAGGCAGCGGATCTAATTTTAAACTTAGATTGCAAAAAGTTTCTTCTTTTTCAGAAACATTTAAAATAGTAGCAAAGGCTTTTGCATTTTTATTCACTTTAGTGATTGCCTTGCATAATAATAATGAATCACTGATTTTCATTTCTGGGATGATCCCTTCTTTAATATATGGATTAGTAACATTAATTTCAATTAATGTCTCACTTCGCGGAGCAACGACTGTTCGTCCTGAAGAATCCAATATAATGGTAGAAAAAATCGGCATAGTTATCAAATCGTTTGATAATATACGTTTATCAAAATCAATTAAAGACCTTGTTGCCTTTAAATAATCATAGCCTAATATTCCATCAAAGGGGATATTAGTATTTTCATCAACTACATGAAAGTTATGTGACGTGTTACATAGAGATAGTTGAATGCTACCGAGAGTACAGTTAGCAGTATCTTTACAAATTCCTTGTATTTGTATTTTATGATTCGTATCTAATTTTATTTTATTTCTTAAACCGTTTATTTTAGCAATTGAAACACTTGAGCCAGTGTCTAGCAATAATTTTAAATAACCAGTTTTAGCTTCAAGACATTTTATATGAATGTGTGAATTAAGTTTTTCAGAGAAATAACTTGTTGAGTTTTTAATTACATCTTTTGTATCAAATTTATTTTTTGTGTTTTCACTTATTCTTCCTTCTTCTCGTGAATTGAAAGTGAACGAAGCTAAATCACGAGTTTCTAGTTTTTTGAATCGTGTTCCTTTTTCTGACTTTCAAACATTTTTTTCTTTCTACAATTTTGGATTTCATGTCCTCTGAATTTACAGTATTCGCAAAATAGTTTATCATTTCGCACAAAGGGTTTTTGTTCAATGTTATTTATGTTTTGAGAAGAATATTGACGATTAAAATTATTATTAGAAGATGAATATCTGTTCGTATTATTTTGATTAAAATTATTAGATGGATATCTGTTCATGTTATTTTGATTAAAATTATTAGATGGGTATCTGTTCATATTATTTTGATTAAAATTATTAGATGGGTATCTGTTCATATTATTTTGATTAAAATTATTAGATGGGTATCTGTTCATATTATTTTGATTAAAATTATTAGATGGGTATCTGTTCATATTATTTTGATTAAAATTATTAGATGGATATCTATTCATATTATTTTGATTAAAATGAGTTTTATTAGTATTTAATTTGTTTCCATTGAATTTACTAGGATTAGATTCGCGATTGTAATTTTTCCTATACGGATTAGACGAGTACATATCTAAAATTTGTTCTTCATTCAATGCAAGTGAAATTGCATCATTTATGGTTTTAATGTCTCTACCGCGTATTTGATTAGATATTTCAGGCTTACAATAATAAACAAGTCTGTTGAGTGCTATTTGATTAAGCATAGTTATTTGTCCATTGATTTCATTACTATCTAAATCATCGTTGTTATGAATTGAATTAATCGCTCGTTTTAGGGTGCTTTCTACTCGAAAGGCGTACTGTTGAATGTTTTCATTTGTGAATTGTTGCATGCCGGTGAGCTCATTTAATATTTGGGAATAATGTTTTTTGTCCAGATACATTGTTTTTAAAAAATCTTTAAGATTATTCCATGAAGCAAATGTTCTATTACTAATTGTGGCTTTAGCTTTTCCTTGGATTCGTGTGTGTACATAATCCAGAAGGATATCAATTTGATTAGGTGCAGCAATTTTAAATGCACGATTACAATCTGACAAAAAGGCTGATAACTCATCGCGATTTCCATTGAATACATTAATGAATTTGAATAAGGTTTCTAATGAAAGATATAATCTTTGAGGGACAGATGCTACGGATTCGTCGTCAGTTACGTTGTTTTCGGAATTTTGTGGGAGTTGTGGGGAAGACATTTCGGAATTGGAATTAGCCATATCAAGAAAATAAGAAAGTTACTTACAGTTTCAGAAGAATGCTGGTACTTTCAATCATTGTATGAATTTTTCCTTTTCCAAAATGAATCAGGTATTCTGACACCATTTATTATGTTATGGCATCAATTCTCTTGTCCAGGTTCAGGTGTAATTCTTTTCCAGTGGGGAGAATCGGTGACACAACTTCTTGTGGATTAACAAAAGACTGATTTACTTTTATCGTATAACTATATATTTGATAATACTTTTAGTTGTACAAAGGTAACATGAACTGTGAACAGCTCAAACTCAGTAATTGTAATCTATTGTATGGAGGGTGTGGCAGGGGTATATAAAGGTTCAAAAACACAGGGTGGAAGGGATGATGATATTATTGGAAGGGCCTAGGGATAATATTATTGTAAGGGCTGCGGGTGGTCAACTTATCTCTTTGCACTTGAGTGTGACCTACCCCTGCGCAGGTTTTGAATGAATAGAAATAATGCAATTCAATACAGAAAATAAACAATACAATTTTGGGCACATTTTAGAAAGTACATGTTAAAAGTAACATACAAATAAAAGGTATCTTTGAAATTAAAGAAACAATGTTAAAGTATTGTTGTAAATATTTTAAATAGACTATGCTAGAATTGTGAGAGACATGTTAAAAATGACACATAAATAAAATATTGTCCTTTGAAATAAGGAAACAAAAGTAAGGGTATTGTTAAAAAGGTACAATAGGAAGGGTATCGTAACAAGATGTCTCCCAAAATCTGCCGTTTTTGTTTCTTACACTTTATGGTCTTAGCAAAAGAGTTGCAGTGATGAAGAAAATCAAGTTTAAACAAACAAAAACGGCAGATTTGGGGGGAAATCACTCTTTAATAATTTGCCGTAAACTTTACATTACTCAAGTTTTGCAACTCGTACAATTGTACAGAGATGTCACTATATTAGAAAAACATACGGCGCGGATTATATCACTGTCTTTGAAATGAACATTATATATTGGCTTTAACAGTGAGGTGAGACTAGCTGTGAGAGTTGGCTTCCAAATACTGGAAAACTTGAATTTACAATGGTTTTATTTATTTCAGATAGAAAACATTTCACTAACACATAAAATACTTACCTCAAACTTGTTTGCTCAATTATAAAAGACTACTCGTGAAGCCTCTATCTGTCAAAACTCACATGAAGCGCTGAAGTATAATTTTATTGATTGTAGAGGCAGTATAGTTTAGATCCCATTATAGCGTTCTAGAGTTGTATTACAAATACTTGCAAGCTCGAGTATGTGCTAGAATATCTGAGACACTCACATACGCATACGTTCTCACACTCAAACTCAGAAAATCGTATTGTTTAAGATTAAACCGTGTTCTTTTGCACATTTTATTTCGGATTCGGTTCACATACAGGATCAAACTTTACACCTACACAGTGCAACGGTCGTTTGAAGTTTATGGCTGAGTTTTGACCCTTATTATACAACAAGAATAAGGATCATTCTCGAATAGGTACATGCGAGACTTTACTATAACATCCGACTAAACACTCGAGCAATACAAATACAATTAAATAGGTAGGTACCTAATATCTATTTATTTATAGAGAGACTTCATAGACTTTAACACAGACACTAACGCAGACAAACAAAACACACAATTTCATTTTCGTAACCATCTTTAGGTATATATTCAATTTTAAATGGATGAATATTTCCTTGAAATTATTTTTTCATCTCAAATTGTATCTTGATGATGATTTATTTCAAAATATTTTACATTTATAACAAGACTTGTATTTTATCTGTGGGCATGAGATTTGCTTTTGTTTCACAAGTAATTAGCCATCTCTCCGAGACTTGTACGAAAACAATCTAAGAGGAATTAAACTTGACCGATATCGCTCCAGATCTGATACAAATCCGAGTGGTCCTCAGTTTTTCCAGCCTCGCTGCCATAATTTAAATGTAACCGAGTGAAATTTGCGGTGGAAATTGTAAAATTAGATTAGGCAACTTCGTACTTTTCATTAAAACATATAATAGACCGCGTCCCCCTGACGTTCACCCCTCGGGCGCAAGAGAGACGGTAGCTGGGGGAGTGAGAAGGGAGGATTCTTAATGAGGTTATCTTCAGCAATTCAAAACTTTTGAATATGATAATTCCCTCCGAGGGCCATGTTTGTTTTTACGATGCCTTAAACATTACTTCGCCATGATATTTTCGAGTTTCTCAAAAAAGAACATCGCGTTTAAGGTGTAACGATGATGTTTTGAAAATTCCAAGAAAATCGTTTCTTTTTAATACATAGCAAACCATCCGTACACATGTTTTTTACAATATCCAAAGTTGTAGTATTTTGTAAAAGTTTTACATTAATTAAATTGACAGATATTTTGTCATGTTTACGATTGACAGGTACCTCGAGAATGTACCTAGGATACTTAGTTCTATCTAGCTCTCATCACATCATCACTCAGGGCGTGAGAATTCTGTTTTGGGAAAAGTTTCATTATGAAAACGATAAACAATTCAGGGTTTATTAACGTAAGATGGGTAATTGAAAAAGGAAGGAAGAAAATTGCCCGATCTGCACTTTGTCTCTAAAAACACTTTCACAATAGTTATTTATGCCACTGCCAAGTAATGATAGTCTTTTTAACACGAGTGCTAGTTTGTGCCATGAGGCGCAGCCGAATGGCACAATAGAAAGCACGAGTGTTACAAAGACTAATTACGTGCAGTGGCATACAATACTTTTTCTACGACCATGAGAGAATTAACAAAATAGTGAATAATAGTCATTATAATGTACTCGTCCATTTGAAGTAATTAAAACCTTACCTTTGTCAAAACGTGTGATTTATCATTCCCTTCGATTATCTAATCTAACCTAAGTTGTAAAAATAAATTATATTTAGGTTTCATATTGAATTCATGCCCACAAGCCGACAAATATGTATAAGATCGCGCTTTTACATCCTGCATATAAGCTTAAACATTCAAACCCAAAACTCAAATAAACATATGCCCTGCAGTTGTATTGGCAGGTGAACCAAATTTGTACAGCATATGTGATCAACCTCATACTCACCTATTAACCAAGTAACTTTTTGAGTTTGTTTATTTTTTGCGGTGAAATTTTTTGTATTGTTTTCCTTTCAAGCCTTTTATTTTCCATTGAAAAAAGGAAAGCTTTATTTGGAGCAATCCGATAAATAAATTCGATAAATTTTAGCACTATTAACAATTTTTATTTGACTCTACACATAAAATATACTTATTTATTTTCATCTGAACAGGGCTGAAAGTCTCATCACCACGGTAATTCCTACCTACCGAATATCACTAATATTGTATGAAGCCTAATCAGCTGATCGCTTGCGGCCATCTTGGATTGACAGGTCTTCATACCCCCATACAACGTTGACATTTGAAATTAAAAAATGGTTCCAATTCTGACAATGCGCATGCGCACATGTTCATTTTAACACGGGTACCGGTTGCATAATGTAACATTATGCAACGGGTGTAGAAATGTATGGCATTGTGATTGCGTTAGCCGTTTTGTAATTAGTAAATTACCAAATGGGAGTAGAAAAATAACTATTTTGATGGCTGGAGTTTCCGACAAGGCGATCTTAAACTAACCTCGTGAGGCAATGAACACAGCTCGGGGCTCCGTCCCCGAAAGCGGCAGTCCACGAGGTTTACGCCTCTACAAGTAGAGCTCCAGGGTGTAAGCTCCTCCGCACCAGGCTCTGGTTCACAAGACGGGTGCCTTTGATGGCAGGAAATCCACGGAGAAAGGGTGGAAGCTCCATTGATATTGCACGTACCAAGCACGTGCCACATTGATAGTGATGCCATCTGGTCGCGCTGCACCATGCAGCTTTTATCACATATTGCCCCAGACTGGAGACTTCGAGTTGTGCCGAAGGAACACGACTACTTCCGCAGTCCCTCGGATCGCACCGTGGCAAGACCGCGCCATCACGCACTGACGTCACAGCAATGTCTTTTTAAATATCAATGTTATTTTGTGCATAATAACATAACAATTATCAGTAACCGTTAATGGAGAATCTCAGTACTCTCGACGTTTCGTTGGCGACGTAACCCACGTTTTTTTTCGGCGTCAAATAGTCCGCCCAGTGCTTGTTCGGCTAAGCCACCATTTCATTCAAAGGTAACTTTGAGATGAAATTATGTTTGACGTTTTTGTTTAGCTCAGTTTGTGTACAATATGATTCTTAAGATAATTTCATTTAAAGGTATTTTTTGAAGCAAATGGTGAATAGCCAAATAAATAAGCAATGGGAGAACGGCATGCCGAGTAGAACTATTTATAACTCATTTGTGTATTACACAAATCTTAAACACATCCTTCCATCTAAAGTAACCGTCTCTTGCACCCCGAAAGCCTGTAAGGGAGGGCTTGAATAAAGCATGCGCCCAAATTTCAGGGGTGCGTGTGCACGTCACCATTTTACATAATTGTAGGCAGAGGAGATAATGCGATGAAAACTTTCCAAGACAATTTGTATGATTATTTTAAGTTGATGTCTGCTCGCGGTAGGACTAATTTATGCATGCTAACTTTTCTCCAGATTTCGAGACAAGACACTAGGAGTTAACTGAAATAATGATGTGAAACCACGGCTTACTTTTGCCAATGCCACGTTAGTTTTAGGAAAAAGGGCTGCTGGAGTTACATGACGATGATTATTTGTACTGTACTGTATCCTGCCGCCGTTCCACTAGGGATGGCCGGTACCTCCGCAGATGCGTTTCCACTTTTTTCTGTCCTTGCATACCTCTTTCATCTCTTCAACATTCATTACTTTCTTTTTACATACTCTTCACTTATTCTCACTCTGCAGGTTCCATTCTTTCGCAATCTCACCTATTTGGTCTATCCATTCCTTCCTCGGTCTCCCTCTTCTACGCTTTCCTCTGACAGTTTCTCTGTACACTTTCTTCGTTATTCGTTCATCATCCATTCTTTCAAGATGTCCGAATCATCTAATTGTGCTTTTGTGTTTTGTTTAAAGCGCCGTTTCGTGATGTAGTCACTCCAAGGGCGCTTGTGCATGTGATGCCAGAAATTTGCTTGTCTTCAGTGCATTCCGGAACTTTCCATGGTCCTCTAGCTCTTTCACATGATGAGGCAGGTGGTTTCAGGCCACAATACAAGGTTTATGGTTATGTGAGGTTTTTTGTGGTTAATAAACAAGCAGCATGTGTAAGCGTGAACTTACACGTCTTACATGTCAGCTGGCGTGCATTATAAAAAATCATTTAATTTCCCCCAAGTCAACTGAAGTGTTTGGTGTAAGTTTTGGTGTAACCTGTAAAAATAAATAGGTTTCACTCGCCACATGCGACTCCTTTGGAGAAAACGCGGCAAGAAGTTACGCTGTATGTGTATTTTAGTAGCGTTAGGGTCATCAAGAAAGTAAAAATCAATGACACTCTTTCTGATTTCCCTTTACAAGGAACAGCATTCGAATCAATTTCTTTCACCAGTTGGGTTGTAAAAAATATATAACAGGAAAAATAAAGAAAATATAAAAAAAGTGTCAAAAAAAAACGTCTCAGAGGTGACAGAAAAGGCAAAATGATTTAATATCGTTTATTTCGGCCAGAAAAAGTCGATCACAGGTGGTGTAAGAATTCTTTTAACGTGTCAAACGAACTATATATTATTATGTTCACCTATGTTCGTCTATGTGGACATAATCAATTTATCCCCTCGACACCTCAAGTGTTCTGAAATTACGTTCAAACTCAATCAATGCGTTCACCAAAAATACATTAAAACTGAGGCAGCGCCTTTATCGAAAGTTTCAACATCCATACTTTTTCGGCGAGTTAGGTTTTATACTTGGGAAGTGGTTCATCAATTAGCAGGGCAATAAAAGCCTTGGACCGCCGTGCCCAAGGGCTGATTCCGCTTGTCAACTCGCCCTCGGCAAACTTTTTGCTTCATCCCGTTGGTCGGAAAAGATAGAGGAAATATTAGATTAGCTTGTTCATTTGATAAATTACAGACTCTCATTCGCTGTGACTTCAGTCTTTAAGGTCTTTTCATCGTCGCCATTCATTTTGTACCTACTTTGACGTCTCAAGTGTTTTATTTGCGATGAAATGGAAAATTATATAAATGATGAAAAGGATTTTTCAAAAATAAAAAACTTTTTTATGTTATTTATTCCTTGACTTATAGTTTGGTATGAGGCTAAACCCCCATACTGTAAAAAAAATGTTTCATTTTGCCAATTTCGCAAATGATTAATTTATTCCTTAACTGATAGGTTGGTATGCGGCTGACCACCCATACTGTAAAAAATGGTTCACTTTGCCAATGTCACCCCTGCTTCAGAGAAGGTCGGCAAGAGTTGCAGGGCTTATGTTCATTCGAGATTGGGTTTTTCATATTGAAGGTCCACATGCGGCATGTGTAAGCGCGAAATTATGCGTGGGAATGCATTCAATATGAATCTCAAATGATACATATCTTTGCAGCTTAGATTTTGGTTTAGATTAGATTCATTTGGCCCTGTTTCAGGGAAGGACAGTTGCAGAGCTAATGTTCATTTGATTGGGTTTTTGTTGTTGTAAGTCCACAGTAAGCGCGAACTTATACGTGTCTCCTTATGGGAATGCATTTAATATGAACTTTAAATGTTAAATATTGTTACGTACGTAGCGTTCGTACGTGAGCCTAAGCACGCTAGTGTTTGTCGAACAATCTGGCTCTAGTATGATCCATTATAGGAGTATTAATACGTGAGCTTAATCACGCTACTTGGTGTGCGTGTGGAACAATCCACTATAAAATTATCTGGAATACACGAGAAACGTCCATATGAACGGTATAAATATGAGCCGAAATCGTGTGGAGAGTGAAAGTCGCTTGAAACATTGAGACGCTAAGTCGATATAAATGGAGCAAGAAAATTAATCAGTACATTGTAAACCGATATTGTGTAAAACAAATCTTGTTAAATAAATAAATCGGTGTCTGATTAAAAGAACCCAAGTAAAATCAAAACACCATCTTTGCAACTTAGGTTAATCTATTCTAAGTTGCAAAGATATGTAACATTAGGGATTCACAATATAAGCATTCTTAAGCCACTTACAAGTTCGCGCTTGCGCATGCCGCATATGTATATGAACCTATACAACTTAAACCCCAAATCCTAAATGGATATACACCCTACAACTCTTGCCGTCCTTCCCTGAAACAGGGGGGACATTGGCAAAGTGAAACTTTTTTTAGAGCCTGGGTGGTCTGCCACATACCAACCTATAAGTCAAGGAGCTCAATAAATCTTGTTAAATGTATAAATCGCAGTTTGATTAAAAGAACCCAAGTAAAATCATAACGATATATTTGCAACTTAGATTATAGATATTGTTATGTAAATAGCAAATGCTTATAGGTATTTAGGTAGGTAAGTGTGTCATTCATAGCTGATAAGAGTGTATATAAGTAGGATTAATTATTATAGGTACCTAGAGTAAAGAGATATTCAAATGTATGTACTGAAAGCTTTTAGAAGATCGTCGTTCGGGAATCCAGCAAAATTGGCTTCTAGTAACAACTATCTTTGGAGTATAAAAAGCTGCAAGCGGCTTGCAGTAGTCAGCTTATATACGACGCTCTGCTTTTGAACAAGAAATACATTGTAAGTGAACACCAAATGTGAAATAAATGTAAAGTGCTAAACCATTAATGTGAATTGTTAAAAATAAATATAAATTGTTAAATAAATCTAAGTGTAAAATAAATATCCAGTAAAGAGGACCAGTTTTTTTAACTTGAAGACCATTTGAACCCTAAAAACCACAACAATATTATAGATATAGACGTGAGAGGGTGTAATGACAAGTTCGCGTTTAATAATTCGCAATATTGCAGGGCAGAGACTGTGAGCAGTGTTGGTGGGACCTTGGCCGGATAAGAAAGGGACCAACATCCGGAGAGGAAGCGAGGATAGGCCGCCAAGAGATAATAGTGAAGGCTAGAAGGCCATCATAGCCTATGACCGGTCTTTAGTTTCAAGAATATTGTAATCCTGCAGAGCATGAGATATTCTAAAATTCCAAATGAGTTAGATTGAAAAAAAAGTTCTTAGTACCACGCACGGAAAGATACAGTTTGTAACAAAATTAATGACGGAAATTAAAGCGCTGTATGAGTAGCATTAACAAACGTTTTTTATTTATATTTTCTCAGATAAAGTACTATCGTACATACTAAGTGTCTTTTTTGTTCTCGACGTTATAGGTTGGTATGCACCCATGACCACCCTGACCACCCACGCTGTAGAAATGGTTCACTTTGCAAATGCCACCCCTGTTTCAGGGAAGGACGGCAAGAGTTGCAGGGTGTATGTCCATTTGAGATTTGATTTTTATGTTGTAAGTTTACATGCGGCATGTACAGGCGTGAACTTGTACGTGTCGGCTTGTGAGAATGCATATAATGTGAATCTCCAACGTAACATATCTTTGCAACTTAGATTAGATTAGATTAGATCATTAGACGTTTCATCTGTTTCAAAACACACAGGATACCCTTTTTTCGTGCGATGGCCTGGAATGAACTAGGGGTCTTCTTAGAATATCAATTATGAAAAAAACGAAACGTCAAAAGTAAAGTAAGTTCCCGAATAACGGTTCATCAAACATCTGAATGTTTGAATAACTTTAATGTGTAAACGTGTCAAATGAAAGTTATTGAATTTCAAATTAATCACCTCAAATGTTTTTTTTTTTTATTCTTGTGCTTTTATAGCTTATTTTTGCACAAAAATAATAAGATTCTAATGAGTCGTATAGCACAAACAAATGTTTAAAAAACAGGAAATCACTTTCAGCATTTCCATACGTGACGTGAATGAGCTACACACATACTGTAAATTTTTGCCGTGTTCTCCCCGAAGACTTTACATTTGGCGAGTGGAAGTTATTTATTTTTACAGGTAAGGGAGCCAGTTTTTTGGCAACCACTCCCCCTAGGGGGCTGGTACTCATTTTTTGTGAAGGCTTGAGTAAGCCTTTTCTCTTTCACTTGAAACATTAAGCTAATTCAATTTAAAAACCTTGATTGCCGCCTTTGCTTCTAAACGACTTAAATAACACAGGGATCTTTTGCAAGGCATCATTTTCAATTCCCTAGTATAAGCTTCCTGTCCTTGGTAAAGTGAAGCAAGAGATTACTAAACACTCCAAGTAGATTACTTCATATATAAACTCAAGCGTAATGTTTTACCAAAAGTGTATGGATACAAAAACAGCGCCTCAAGTGAGCGTTGAAGGTTCAATTCATTTTTGGCAAATTCTGTGTTAGAGTTTTAACATTGACTTACGATATCTATGGACTAGAAACTAGTTTAACGAAAATATACACTATATACGTTTCAACCTAGGTACCTACTTAACCGCAAATAGTTTTTAGTTAGAAAATGTCATTTTGTAGTAAACAAAATGGTTAAAAAACGAAATCTTTACAGAAAGTTGGTAGTTATGAAATTAACGCCTGCGCGAACATTATGCACACGAGTTATAATTTTTTAAAGGAAAAAACAATGGAAAAATACAATATTTTGAGACATTATGGATTGTGTAAGTATTGGGTGCCGAAATACAAAATGGAGAAAGAAAAAAAACGCACATTTTTTTAGATAAGAATATCTTATGTATTACTACATTACTACACCACTGCTGTGATTGGCAGGACTGGGGACAACTGTGTTCCATAATATTGCTACGAATATGTAATTGTGTGTTTTGTTTGCCTGATAAACTCTGTTAGGTACTTATATAATTCTAAATCTAAGCTGCAAGGATATGTTTAATTTGAGATTCATATTAAATGCATTCCCACAAGCAGACACGCATAATTTCGCGCTCACACATGCCGCATGTGGACCTACAATATAAAAAACCTAATCTCAAATGAACATAAGCCCTGCAACTCTTGCCGACCTTCCCTGAAACAGGGGTGACATTTGAAAAGTGAACCATTTTTTACAGTATGGGTGGTCAACTTCATACCAACCTATTAGTCAAGGAATTAATTAATATTTGATATTTGTATTATTTGAGATTGCTCGAGTGTTTGATGTTCTAGTAAAGTTTCACATGTGTCAATTCTTAATTACTCGGAAATAATCCTTAGCCTTACTATAAATAAGGACCAAAGCTCTGTGTGACGACAGAAGCAAATCTACCGTTGTATATTGAAGGTGTACTGTACCTCTGTGTGTGAACCGTATCTGAAATAAACTGTCTGAAAATAAATCACCAATTTTTTTATTAAATAGAACCCGCTTAAAAACATAACAGTATGTTACCAATCTGTAAGTTAGTTTCTGCTCCTCTATGCTATAACTTAATTTTTGTACACGTAAAATTTTGTAGCTATCAACTGTACCTACACGCAAATCCTTTCTTACTAAAGTTAGTTGTTAACGACAAGCAGGTATTTGTTGTAATGTTTGTCTTCCAGGCTTCCTGGATAAAGGCACAATAACCATTAAAGGCAAATAACTGGAATCGTTAATTCAGATGAAGCCTATTAACGGCATTAATATTCGGCATAGTTAGTTAACGGCTAGTACCTACTTGGTCCCGCGTTATCATCTCGCTTTAATATGCTCATTAATTACTCGCTGTAATTTCGCTGAAAATCTGCTTTCTATTTATGGCATTAAGAAATTATGAGAATTCAATATTTTATTGTAAATTTAACGTTATATCTGATTTTTATCTAGAAACATGATAAAGGATCTGGATGAAATGAAAGAAGTACTTATATAAAGACAGTAAGAAATGGCGGCTAATCTGTAATGTTGATTGTTGGGGGGCTTATTTATTCATAATTTTATGTTATATTTTTTTGTATACCTATTGACATTTTTTGTAATAGATTTCTTTTAAGGTTATGCTATCTGAACTTATTTATTTTTTGTATTCCTTGACTTATAGGTTGTTATGAGGCTAACCCCTTATACTGTACAAATGTCTCACTTTTCCAATACTTCCCATGTTTCAGGTAAGGTCAGAAGAAATTACAGGGTCTACGTTCATTGGAGGCTTAAATTTAATTTGTAAGTACAAATGCAACACTTGTAGAAGCAAACTTACACGTGTTTGTTCGTGGACAATGGACATGTATTTAATATGAATTTTAAATGCTAATATATTTTGCAACTTAGATTATAGATGGTCCATCAATCAGCGAAGTGCTTAGTATTTCCGCCGTATATAGGCAACAATATGGGATTTTTTCGATTTTCGGTTAAGCAGTTATTAATTTAGCGTAATAAAACTGTACTACTGTGTAATAGTGTATACTGTATAGATAATATAATAATAAACACAGAATTTACATAGCGCCTTTTATGACAATGTGTCACTACAAAGGCGCTTGTCCATATGATTGGACGAAGAGGTGAGTCTTGAGACTTCTTTTAAATTGCGTCTCCAAATCCAGTTCCCTCAGTGTGTCAGGAAAAGCATTCCAGGTCATTGGAGCGGCTGCCTTGAATGCCGTAATAGAGTAAGTAATCTTGCGTTTTTAAGTTTACCTGAATTGAAAATCATTTCGGATAAGGTATTTCTTTCATTTGATCTTAAATACCTGAAGTTTATCATGAAGTTTCAAATATTGTATGACACATTTATGTTAAATGAGAGTTTTAGGCTTACACATACTTGTAGAAGCAAGATGGTTTGCTGATATACCCTATAGTTTCACATGCGAAAAATACACAGATATCACTGCTAAACCTACGAACTCGTATGCAAAGTGTATTTAGTTTCCACATATAAACCCCGAGTGTACACACACTTGCATCACAGTTCTCATCAACATCTTAATCACCATACATCACGCTTAAGAAGCCCATCGTAGAAATGGGCGAAATGTGCGGAAGCTCCAGCTCCCATTGACCACGGGAACAGATCCCGGAAAATATCACTCCAGCAACATTTATGTTAATTTCCAAAACCAAAAAAACATCTACAACTTTATTGAGAAACAAAGTAAGTACAAAGCTTTGCTTATTATTCAAAACATCATATTGAATATTCCTACAGTAATCATCCTCATTACATGGTCTAGACACAGAAATGACCGACGTTTTTAATAACTCCGATGCCCAGAGCACATCCAACGTTGTAATCGCCTCAGTCAATAAATAGATTAGCGCGGAAAGTCGCTTGTATTTTATCCAAACAAAGTAAACACGCTGCGGCACCTGCTCCCAATGATTGCAAGCCGGTATAAAGTTCCTATTCCCGAGCGGCACTCTTGTTTCACAAATATTTTCTCAAAAATGCTTTCTGTGATGCATCCTACAGATGGTATAAGTTACTTGAACTTACTAGTTAGTAGGTATTCATAAGTTAGTGGCATTTGCTCGTTTGTATGGCCATGTGCCTTCAACCTCCAGACATCATTTTGTCCCCTTGGTGCTTGTTTGTCTTATGTCCATCAGTTCAGAAGTAATGTCACATGAGCAATGTTTTAATGTGCACTGGACCAATGTGTCTTATGAAAACTGGAAATTTATTTTTGTAATATTTAAAACAGGTCTCACATAATAGTGTTTCACTTTTTTTTTCTTAGCTCAGATTGTGTAGAATGTGATTCTTAAGACAATTTACTTGAAATGTCATCTTTGAATCAAATGGTGGATAAGATGATTTGCTTCTTCTTATTATTGAGCCTCTTCAACCAAGATTGCCGATCATCATTACGATTTTCTCCTCCAATACAGAAATCTTGTGTTTTGCCAAATCACTGTTTCAGGTTCTTCAATAAAGATATTCTTGTTCGACCTGGAGCTAGTTTTTCCTCAATTCTTCCCTGTAGAAGCGATTTCTGCGGATTCATTTTATCTGAAATAAATTTAAGTAGGTACTAACATAGCGTGACTAAACTGCACATATAGTTTAACTTCTTAGCGCGTTTTCCCCGAAGCCATGTGGCAAGTAGAACCTTTTAATTTTTACAAGTAAGGGAGCCGGCCTTATGCCAATCATTTTAGTAAGTGGGAGTTTCCACGCTCCCGAGGGGGCTAGTACTCATTGCTTGTGAAGGTTGAGTAAACCCACGCCTATATTTTAATTGGGGTTTGAAATAAACACCAAAATGGGAAATCATTTCTGACACCCTCAGAGAGATTAGAGCCCGAGCTCTCGGTATCGAATGCAAGCACTCTACCAACTGAGCTATCGACCGTACTCCCTGTTATTATTCACTGTTCTCGTCAGCACGCTGCATAAGCTACGAGCTTCGATCTCTACTCTCAGCCAGAGTCTTTGAATACGTCTCTCTCCAAGTTATATAATGCTGTGAAAAGTTCAAGTGTACAATTACGTTTATTGAGTAAACTTTTGATTCAGCCTCTGCGTGAAATCGTTTATTATTCATGATACAAAAGTGAAATACCTTCTGTGCCCATTTTTGGAATATTTCCGTAATCTTTAGCGTTCATATTGTAGACAAAAGGGGGCTTAGCCAATGGGTATTAGCAATTATTGTTCAAAAACAATTAATTTATAATTTAAAATGTTTGTTTGTAGAATTTTATGAGGCTTAAAACAATGAACTTTACACATATTTTGTACTTTTTATTTCAAATTAGTTTATTTAGTTACAGATTCTTACCGTGTTAGAGCTCGTTCCCACTTGTCAGGTGTCGGATCCGTATATTAATCGGAGGTTCCAGTGGCAGAACATTATCTATGGAGCTATTCACACTTATGGGAAACCAATTTGGTCCGAAATGTTCTGCCACTGGAACCTCCGATTAATATACGGATCCGACATCCGACAAGTGGGAACGAGCTCTTACATATCATCAGGTTAATACCTACCAGTGGCGCGAAGAACTGAATTTTTCACAAGTAAGATGGTAAACTCTACGTAAACCTATTATTACACTTTGCAAGCTCAATTCAATAAAAACTCTTTTGAAATTTTAAGATTCCCTTTACATTTGATTCGACTACAAAGTGGTTTTTTAACTGTTCAGCTCCACGGCTCTGATACAAGTTTGCCCTACAGACAGCTTTAGCCCTTTATATATGTAGTATGATATAAGGTCGGTTCTAGAAACATCGTCAAGGGCTGGGCCGGTGGCCTGGAACAATTTGCCGATCGGTGTTCGCGCGAACCAGCCTACCACCACCTTCAGAAAGGAACTGAAGACACTACTTTTCTCCAGAAGCCATGGCGCCCTTGAGATGGTCCTGGACCATTAAATGGCGCCACAGGAAAGAAATCATCCATCAACATCATCATCATCAAGAGCAGCGACTTGATCCTAGGCCATAGCACCGACGGTAATTCAATGTTTTATATATTAAAAAATAAATTAGGCTGATTTATTTGGTGAGCGCTGTTTTTATGTGTATCACACCTCAAGAGCCCTCTGCGAGCTTGGTCGTCGCTGTAAAAAGCGCCAATTCTCAAGCAAGACCCAGTTGTTGTAAGGTTGGATGGACCTTTTGATGACCGGGATTTGGTAAAGGTTTATGAATTTTTCAACCCAGCGAAGAGCAAATTTGAAAATATAAATGGTATATTTTTTGTGCTCCGCCGGGATTCGAACCCACGACCTTCCAGTTACGAGTCCGAAATGTTACCACCTACGGACTACGGACCGGTCAACCACAAAAGTTATTTACTATCTCTTACACGGGACTTACAGTTTTCTTTTATCTTTTTGATAGTCAGGAAGATATCTTTAATGGTATTTTTTGTACCTCAGGTATCTTTCCAGCAGACTTGTATTTTTTTTTCTCCGAGCTCCTTTACCGGCTGTAACTACAGGCATAGTATCGTGTCTGAAATGTGCGTTATCGCTCCTCTGGGCAAAATATATCTCCATTGGTTACCTGGCAGTAAATATAAATCTGCGAAATGTATTATACCTACATTCTATAAAACAGCACCCCAAGCTTAAAACGGTTCCATGATAGAACGACACAGTGAAAAAACGATACATGACCGGTCCGTAGTCCAGTGGATCAACACTTCGGACTAGTAAATGGAAGGTTGTGGGTTCGGATTCCGGCGGAGCACAGAAGAACATACCATTTATATTTTCAAATTTGCTCTTCGCTGGGTTGAAAAAATCATAAACCTTTACCAAAGACCTGTCATCAAAAAAGTCCATCCAGCCTTACAGTAACTGGGTATTGCTTCAAAATTGGCGCTTTCTACAACGACTACCAAGCTTGCAGAGGGCTTTTGAGGTGTGATACATACAAAAACAGCGCTCACCAAATAAATTAGCCTAATTTAATGTAATTAATTAATAGGGACACATGAGAGAACGACACATGACAGAACATCACCTTGACAGTACATCACATAATAAAACATCACAGGAAAGTACATCACAATGACAAAACATCACAAGACTTTGTTTTCCTTAGAGGGTGGTCTACCATGTGTGTTTGATGGTATATAAAGCCCTAAACGGTATGGCTCCATCATTTCTGGCAGACATATTTTCCCCAGTTGAAGTGAGTGTGAAGGGGCAGACACTGAGGTCAGCGGGGAGTGGTGCTGTCAGGTTGACGCAGCCTCGCCGTCAAATACGTAGGTACTAATTTTGGGGATCGCGCTTTCCGGATTGCGGGACCGATGGAGTGGAACAGACTGCCACCTAGAGTGAAGATTTCGCAATTTGTTTTCACTTTTACGGGAGCACTGAAACGAAACCTTTACAAAATATCTCATTCATGAGCCCTTGAGGTGTAACACGTGACATACACAAAAATGGCGCTCTTTCATAATGTACAAAATAAAAATAAATGAATCATCTTCATATACATACGAGTATACATAAGACAAAACATTTCATGCTTAAACATACCATAACATAAACGGCATGACAAAAAAGTTAAACATGAGAAACATGAGAAAATGGAACTCACGCATATATTATTTGGTAAAGCTTATAAAAAATACGCCTCCGATAATCATTATTAAATTAACAACAAAAAAACAGGCAAAGCCGCACATAAAGAGCAACTTCTAACCGTGTTATCCCCGAAGGCAGGTGGAAGGAAAATAAATGTTTGTGTTGTTTGTGATGTCTTGCCATGTGCCGTTTATGGTATGTGCTGTTTTAGGTTTGTGATGTTTTGTCCTTGTGTTGTTCTGTCATGTGTCGTTATGTCATGTGTCGTAATGTCATATGTCGCTTTGTCGTTTGTCGTTTTGTCACTATGCCGTTCTACACTGTCACCATTTAAAACAAATCGCTTAACCAAAAATCTACGGAAACGTAAACGTCCGCTGAATGTGTTTTTTCAATTTTCAATACATTTTTAAGTAACGCTATGATCGAGTTTAAACATGTTTTTTTTATTGTACTTGGGCCATAGAAATCTAACTGTAAAGAAAATACATTTTAAGTATTTTGCTAGCGGGCGGGTACTTGAGACGCTTTCTGCTCGAGAAACTGCTAATGAGATTTATTTCTGCATTATTCCTTTGTTGGAAATAGTTGTGTTCGCGTTGTATATATTTTTTAAGGCAAGACTTTTTTTGTTTTTTATTTATTATCATGGCTGAAATCTTAACGTTCGTTTTAAAATTCTTACAGTTCGTGGTTCCTCCTTATAGAGGGCACACGTCTCCTGAAGACGTCGGATATGACTCCGACGAAACGTAGAGAAAATCATTCTTCTCTTTTGCACGGTCATTAAAATCCGTTTTTTCATTCTTTAAAATGTCTAACGACCGTAATCATAATAAAATTACAATATTAACGTTGCCAATTATCAGGCATTTTTTCTAAATTTATTATTTTTCTTCTTGTGGCTTTTACTTACATATTGACGATTAACTGCTGCACGAAAGAGGGATTTTGTGCTTTTGCTGTACCACTTTATCAGGTACATAAACCAAGTTCTTCTCCTTGGTTCCTTCAAAATAGTTTGATGAGTTGCATACGTCCTTCTTAATTTTATATCAAAACAAATACATTATGATTCAATATACAAATATACACAAAAAAATATTCTTACAAATATGCCGATAAATTAAGACCGTAAATTAAAGCTTTAACGGCTGGTTTTTGTTTTCTGGCTACATAGCCCCCAAAAAGTGATTGTTATGTCAAATTAAGACCGGTTTAACTGGCTATGACGTCACAGGACCCACCTTTGGCTACATACGGCTCGGCAAATTTCGGCAAAATACTATCAACACGGCGGTGGATCCACTGTCGTTCCATACGCCTATAATATAAATAAGTAGATAAATGTCCTATGCGAATTTTAAGGAGCCATCAGGAAATCTATCACTCAATACAAGCTGTATTTTTGCAGCTGCATCTATGTTAGAAAACAAAACAAACAACGTCATATTCTATTACTTCCAAACCAACACATTTTACCATGTTTTTTTACAGACAAAAAATGCCATCAATCACATGTACGATTTGCAGGGTAGGATGCGCCAGTCACGTGTGGGAGCTCAACGCACCATTTAGGGTTTTTTTATTTCTTCCTCCCACGTGGGAAGTCATAGGGGACACTAGGTGTGGTTGTATCATGTGTTGTTTGTCACAATGATCATACAGAAACCTTAATAACGCATGCTACTAAGCTACGTATATAGTGCAACTTGTGCCGCATTATACCGGAAGAGTTTCGCATGTGAAAAGTGGAACCTGTTTAAATTTACAGGTAAGAGGGCTGGACTTACGCCTAACATTTCAGTTGAAGTGGGGATAATATACCTGCTAATGAGCTCGCCGCTTGTCGTCAAAAAATAAAAGACTTGAAAAATCTCTTTTATTATCATGAGGTAGTCGAATAAAATCACTTGTACCGTAACACGTAGAAAAAATGCATTTAACCTGAAATAAAGTTTAAAATTTCAATTTTTGGTTAAAGTTGCATTACAACGCAAATTAATGGCTAATGTATTAATTTAAAGACAAGGTAAAAACATCAATTGAGAAATACATTTTCCTTTACCAACTAAAAATAAATTAGCAAAAGTCGCTTGTTGGATCATATCCAGCGAATGGACCATCGAAGACTAGATTTTTTTTGTGATCACGGGCCCGAAATAGTGCACGACAGTAAGAAGACCCTAATTACGGTGTTAGGAGTATAGTTTTGTGTCTGCGGTTGATCAGGGAGACCAAAATTCACCTCGACTTTTAGTGTCATGATGATGAAAATGGATTTAATAAAAGCTCGGAAAACGTTTTTATAAGTACTTAAAAAATCACCTGAATCAAATACTTTTTTTAATATAAAACACGTGTTTGTTTATTTTATGCCTAAAATAAAATAAAACATGATTTTCGACCCCAGTCTCCCTTACGCGCTTGCCATGTATTAAGGGTATGCCTTCTGCCTTCCTCCCCCTTCCCTCGTCCACCGGCTGCAGCAAGGATGTATCAATCAGCTGGACGATAACATCAGGAGAACGTCCTGGCCGTGACAAGACGCGGACATGTCAACTGAACCTTAAAGACGTGAGCAAGACAGGACGGGGGGAAGATCAACAGTGTGTCAGAAAAACATGTGAGATTGAGCCTTAACTTTGCCAAAAAGTTCACATTATAATCTATAATCCAAGTTGCAAAGATATCGCCACCTCAAAGGTCAATTGAATAAGGGCTGATTCACTGATTTAAGAAATGTTGAGTAAAAAAATTTATTGGGAGTAACTTTTCATAGTAAGTGAACGTTTTATAAGAACATAAACATAACATACTTTTAAGCCATAAATTTAAGCCTGAAATTCTTGTCGACCTTCCCTGAAACAGGGGTGATATTGGTAACGTGAAACATTGTTTTACAGTATGAGTGGTCGGTCTGATATCAACCTATGAGTCAAGAAATGAAGAATGAAAATTCTGGAACTGCATTTTGTTGTCGTTGCGCTAGGGATGACCAGAGCCTTTGCTAAGTTGCTTTCATTTCTTCCTTTCCTTATTCCATATTCGTCATATTGTACATTCACTCTGTAAGCCCCATTCAATCTCCCAATCTGATTAAGCCATTCATTCCTTTTCTCTTTTTACATTTATATTTACCTTGACTTATAGGTTGGTATGAGGATGATCACCCATATTCTAAAATGCGGTTCATATTTCTTTATGTCATCCCTGTTTCATTGTCACAAAGTTTACAAGGCTTATGGTCGTTTAAGATTTCTATATTTATTTTCTAAGTACTTAGGTACAATGTACAAATGCAGCATGTATAGGCGTGAACTCTTTGTGAATCTTTTTTTGAGGAAGTGCATGAAATGTTAAATATTAATTTATCTTTGCAACCTAGATTACAGATTGAATGCAGTAGCTGTTATTTGATAACACAAAAAACTGCACACAGCTTGATTCTGTTTCCTTTTCAGCTTTCTCTCCCAAACAACACTTTACGTCTAAACTCCAACATGTCGTTAACCAAAAAACATAAATAAAGTTAAACAATATCTCTAAAGACCGTTTTAGGTTTGAGGCATTTTTGTTTAATGCTTTGTCTAAGTTTATACTAAAGGTACTCGTCTCTTCAGTGCTTTTTTGGCTTATCCAGCATATGATTTAAAGATGACCTTTCAATGAAATTGTCTTAAGAATCACATTTTCCATACTTACTTTGCGTATGGCCGGCAAGCGCAACAAATTTCTTGGCCAGTAGGAAGCGTCTGAGCCGAAGATCCAGGCCCTCCATTCTCTTCACTGCTCCTGGCGTGGCTTCATGGAGGTCTTTCAGGTCAGGAGGGTGTCTTCTGATGGAGCACTCCTCTACCTTGTGCCGGACAGTCTGGTTCTCCACCCCTCAGTCACATCCTGAAGATGGGGCTAATCCCCATTTGTGGAGCAAGGAGTAAGGCCGTCCAGAGTCCTCTCCGAAGATTGAACCCTGGGACCTCCTGGTGTGGCAGAGTGACATTTTTCATAATCTGAGCCAAGAAAAACAACAAAAAACACGATAATGTGAGGGTTCTTTTAAATATTCTTAAAATCAATTTCAAGTTTTCATAATACATATTGGGGTAGTACACATACAAACATTGCTCATATGAAACTACCTCTGATGGACATAAGACAATCAAGCACTAAGAAGACGTACTGTCATGCATTTTTTTGTGTCCGGCTGCATCTCATCACTGGCCCTAGTCACATAATTATGGCGTTAGGATGTGCAAGTAACCCAAGACGACCTCCCCAGGAGTTCTTCAGCTTCTGGGAACAGACCACCTCGCACGCAGAGACAATGGCTCCGGGCAAGACTGGAATACAAACAATAGTTGCGTCTAGCGTCAACGTAAAGCAGGGAAGTCTAACTGGTCAGTAAAGTCTATAATCTAAGTTGCAAAGATATGTTAACAAAAGTTTTAGTGTGTGTATTGACATTGTGAAGATTTTATGTCCTCTAGAGTTTTTATTCACTGGATGATTTTATTTCCTCGAGCGCTTTCGATGTTATCCCATCATTATCAAGGAGACCACTTAGTTGTCTTTGATAATGATAAATTCGTGAGTTTGCGCTTACAAATTCTGCATGTGTTCTTACAGATTAAAATCCAAGCCGCAAATGAAAATAAAGGGTGAAATTGGCAAAGTGAACCATTTTTTACAGTATGGGTGGTCAGCCGCATACCAACCTATAAGTCAAGGAATATTCAATTTCTACAAATTTTCAATTTTCGCTTTTTATCTGTTTTTGAATGAACATGCTATCGATCGCAACTAAAAAACGCAACTAAGCTACACATATAGTGTAACTTCTTGCCTGCGTTATCCCCAAAGGGGTCGCATGTGGCGCTTCAGGACCTATTTATTTTTACAGGTAAGGGGGCCGGCCTCACACCAACCACTTTCAGTTGAAGTGGGGGTTTCCCAGCTCCCGGGGGTGCTGGTTCTCATTTCTTGTGAAGGCTGAGTAAACCTTTGAGATCTAACCCTTGCTCTCGGCATGGAATGCAAGCATTCCTCTACCAATTGAGCTTTCGACCTTTTTACGAGCTTGATCGTCGTCTTTACAAAGCGCCAATTCTCAAGCAAGATCAATGGCGTTATTTTTTAGTGACTCCTTTTACAAGTAAGTATGCAAAATAATTTAAAAAATCAACACGATATGTATTTTTAACTCCTACTTAATAATAATTAACGCCGTATTGAAAAAAAAAATGTAGGTACTTAGCTCAATGTTCCGATAATTTTACAAACAACCTAAAAGACATATAAACCTAAGTCCCTTCAGGTTGAAAGTCCCTGAAATATGAGAAAAAGCATTTAAAGAACTATTTTTATCGATATCAAATATTCTTAAGGCGTTTATCAAAGATGAAAATAGATATTTTAGCTTATGCCTTTAAATATTCATACCTTTATCTAGCCAAATAACAATCTTAGATTTTTGTAATTCATAACAATACATTGCAACAGGGCATACTGATTTGAAAATGAATTATTTGTTTACTCAGATCAATGATAAGCATCTGTTAGTGACTTGTTTTCAGAAAATCTTTAATTTTTTTATTACTTTCTGTATAAGAGTTTTAGGCTTACACGGCCGGCTGATGATGCTGGAGTGATGCTTTCCGGTATCTTGATGAGAACTGATTCAGAGAACAGTTCTCATCAAGATCATCATCATCATCATACTTCACGCTGAATAAGCCCATCGTAAAAATGGGCGAAACGTCCGGAAGCTCCAGCTCCCACAGACCACGACAACAGATTCCGGAAAGCATCACTCCAGCACTTTCTGTATGATTTTTTTCTTGAAGAAAACTTAGATACATTTTTTAAACATGTCAAATTTTCAAGGTTAATCAAGTTACTTCGTACACACTTCATTTACATTATTTTAAAATTAACAATAAACTTCATCAATATCTCGTAAATTTAAAGAACCGTTGTACAAGAACTCGCTTTAATTATTTTCAGTATTTCCTTGGAATCGTAACCAACGTCTTCAGTAGACACTTTTGTTTTGGGATGATCAAGGATAAACTTAATATTTGTACACAGAATATCAATAGCAATAAATAATAATGTAATCCTACGACGATATATCAAATATGTATCTGAAAAATGTAATGAATTGTATTTTAAAGTAAAAATAATAATTTCATATTCAGACGACCTTGTTCATTCACATGTTTTGTTAGAATGTTTTTTTAAGGAATCCTGTGCGGGAGAATCGCTAGATTTTAGAAACTCTAGGGGCTTATGACATGTTTTGTAGCGCCGTCGTGCACTTGTTGTAGTGCCGCGGAGGTGTTGGTGATGTGGCAGTTGATGTCCCGATCCTTTTTTGCAGGACTGTTAGCTGCGCAGTGCTGTGGTGTGTGTTGCGTTACGTTGGCTTTGTTTTGAGACACTGAAAGGAAGTTGCGATTGATATTGATTTTGAATAAGGCAATTAGGATGATTTATTTGGTGAGCGCTGTTTTTGTGTGTATCACACCTCAAGAGCCCTCTACAAGCTTGGTCGTTGCTGTAAAAAGCGCCAATGCTTAAGCAAGATCCAGTTGTTGTAAGGTTGGATGGACCTTTCAGTGGCCGGTCTTTGGTAAAGGTTTATGAATTGTTCAACCCAGCGAAGAGCACATTTGGAAATATAAATGGTATATTTTTTATGCTCTGCCGGGATTCGAATCCACCACTTTCCATTTACGAGTCCGAAGTATTGCCACTGGACTACGGACCAAGAAATGCCTAATTTCTTGGACCGGTCCTACTTGGATGGGTAAACTAGCGGTCACCCAGCCAAGTAGCATCCGCGCCCAATGTTGTTTAACTTCGGTGATCTGATGAGAACCGGTGCTTTCAGCATGGTATCGTCGTTGACAAAGGTTAAATTGGGTGAGGACACAGATACCGGTAACTTGTTCCATATACTTCCTACATGATGTAGGGATATCTAATCATAACATGACTACACATTAACAGCTTTGACATTTTGTTGGTTTTGAGGGCAACAGCTTTGCCAGTATTTCCGTTTCCTGAAACAAGTAGCAAGGACACATCCCACCGCTGAAATAACTGACATGGCCGTGTGTGATGTGCCGTTCCCTCTATTCAAGTGGATAGGATAGCGGGCAAGTGTGTTAAGGCCAGAAGTCTCGTTGACCTTGCCGTATCTGTTAATTAAAGATAGGACGGAATAAAACATGGCGGTGTATCAACAGCTGACCTATTTTATATGGAACAACAATCAGCTGTTTAGTCACTGCCATGCTCTATTTCATCATATCTTCAATTAGTTACCGTAAGATCTACCTACGGCCGTCGACACTTCCACCTCAGGACCGTTTATCTGGAATCAGCTGCCTCAGCTGCTTCAAATAAAGAATTAAGATCCACCTCTTTACCGCATCAACGCTGAAAGCGCCCTTGCAGTGTCCATCAGAGATAATTTCACATGAACAATGTTTGTATGTGTACTGGACCAATGTGTCTAATGAAAACTGGAAGTTTATTGTTAAAATATTTAAAACAACTCTCACATTATCTTGTTTTACGTTTTTTTTGTTGCTCAGATTGTGTCCAATGTGATTCTTAAGACAATGTCATTGAAAGGTCATCTTTGAATCAAATGGTAGTCAAACAAGAACTGGGGGGATGAAGTTACAAACCATCATCTACAAATCATCACGATCTCAATAATCATCGAGGAAACCTAAACAACTTAAAAGCTTAATTGTACATTGAGCTTTCATGGCCGGTTTTTGTTGACACAACAATCACTTTATTGACAATGCCCATCGGAGCAATGGGCGAAACTATCCGTAAAGAATCAACCAGACCACGGCTACATAAACCGAATAAAGTGACTGTTGTGTCAACTTAAAAGCTGACTCTGTCTGGCCCAGCTTTGGGTGCACATAGCTAGCACTCCCCACCACAGTCAACATTGAATGGATTACTAAAATACTCGAAAGGGGACATCCGATATTTTGTAGGATGAAGCGCATTGCATAGAGAATACCCACCAGCTAAACCCCAAGGCGTGTTGTTTTAGGACTTTTACAGCTTCCACGCTGTCAAATTAACACAACACACTAGTTTATTTGTGGTCCTTTCAGTCCGGGATAATTCCACGAAGTAACGCAGCAAATGTGGCAACGCAAATACTAAAAATTTCAAGGTTGTGTTGTCAAAATACGGCATGCAAAAATAAACACAATTAATTAATTGGCCTGAAAATTTTAGACATGCTTGTCATCAAGGATTTGAAACGTTTTTGTTGTGCCCTCTACCTACCTACCTATCTACCCTCTTAGTTGAATCCTGCGTATAAGTTTAAAAATATCAGTTTACATTCGTGCAAATAAACAAAAACACAACGAGGTTGTCGACGACGACGACGACGATTGGGTCGCCATTGGACGATTCTTTTCGGTCACCCGTCATGATCAGCCCTGAGTCACTTAAAGCAGGCCTCTTGCTGAATGACATCAGTGACACCAGTGCTTCTACTAATCTCCTGGTTTGAAACCCTGTCTCTGAGACTGATTCCCAACATCCTCCATTCAATGGCTCTTTGGCCCTTCGTCAGAGAACAGGGCTGGTTCTCATTTATTGTGAAGGCTGAGTAAACCTTAAGATCGAACCCTTGCTCTCGGCATGGAATGCAAGCATTCTACCAATTGAGCTATCGACCTTTTTACGAGCTTCATCGTCATCGCTACAAAGCGCCAATTCACAAGCAAGACCCAGTTGCTGTAAGGCTGGATGGACCTTTGGTGACCGGTCATTGGTAAAGGTTGTATGAATTTTTCAACACAACGAAGAGCAAATTTAAAAATATAAATGGTATTTTTTTGTGCTCCGCCGGGAATCGAACCCGCAACCTTCCCATTCAGAGTCCGAAGTGTTACCACTGAACTACCGACCGGTCTAATCTATCCTTCTGGTAATTTCTGTAGTATCAGTAGTATGATACAATATTATACCGATGCTTGTATTGGTATTTCAGTTAGGTGAAGTAAGGGTGTGAAAGCCAAATATGGTTCGGCTTATTCGAATAACACCCACGTTCTCTAGTTCAGACTACCAGGACCGCGTGAAGTCGTCGTCCCAGAGCTTGTTTGGCTTATCTACAATTTGATTAAAAAATGGCCTGTCAATGAAATTGTCTTAATAATCACATTCTACACAATCTGAACTTAGAAAAATACATAAAACACGGTAATGTGAGAGTTGTTTTAAATATTTTTTTAATAAATGTCCAGTTTTCATAATACACATAAAACATTGTTCATGTGAAATTAACTCTGATGCACTTATTTGCATGCTATACCTATATTTAAATGGATTTTTGTACTAGTGTTCGCTCGAAGTTTCTAATTAAGAAGATTTTGGCATGGTCTGGTGTATGCTAGTATAGCCCTTATAGGTACACGTATAAATTGAGATAGCGATGCTTTGAAGGGGGACAGACAAGCACTAAAGAGACGAAGTACTGCCTAGGCGCCGATACGAACCAAACAAACGCAGATTATTGTATCTGTCGGCTTTACATTTGCATAATCAGAACTGAAACAATATTTCAGTGCATGATAATTCTCCCGCCCGTCCTGCGGCGCCTCCTCCAAAGCAAATCTCCTCAGTAAGCCTGCCGGCGCGTGAATTATTCAAGAGCCTGATGAATATTTAACTTGGATATTTCTTCTGTGTGTGACGTTACATGCCCTCGTATGTGATGATGATTTAATGAAAATATCCTGGCCAGAATTTTGTCTAATGTAGTATTAATTTTCAAGAAAAAAAGTTAGTTCGCAGAAATACCGGCGTTTTTTTCTTTATTATCTTATTCGTGCATGGGTCGTAGCTACTACAGCGGGTATATGTAACTTGCAAGAAAACGTACTTGCAACTGAGTTCCTACTCTCGTAGCAAAGAGCAAATTTTACAAATATGTCTTATCATAGAAAAGGTATACTTAATATGATTTGATTTCCTTGTCATGATTTCCCGATTCGGTGTTTACTTCAAACCCAAAATAAATGCCGGTTTACTCAGCCTTCACAAGAAATGAGAACCAGTGCCCTAGGGAGCTGGAAAACCCCACTGCAACTGAAGTGTGAAGCTAGCCCCCTTACTCGTAGAAATAAATTGGTCCTGAATCACCACATGCGACCCCTTCGGAGATAGCGCAGAAAAAAAGTTTAACAAAAAAAAAATTGGTACCCAATTACAATAATTTAAATCTATCAGTAGCTTTAAAGATTATATTTTAAAGTTCACATGTATGGAAGCCAGCCTTAGAACGACCATTCATCTTGTAGTGGGAATTTCTGAAGTTCCGAAAGAGTGGTTGTCATTTCTGGTGAAGGCTGAGTAAGCCTTGCCGTTAGTTTAATCTTGGGTCTGAAATAAACAGTAAAACGAGAAATCGTTTCCCTGACAACCTTGATGGGGTTTAACCCTAGCCCTTTGGTTTGGAACTGAAGCATTCTATCGACAAAGCTATCGACCTACCTGCTTATAGTGGCTTTGCGTAACGAGCTGTTTCAGGAGTCTTAATAAATATCAACAATATGACGCTGTACCCATCTCATTACAGATCCACAAAGTGACAAGTTATATCTACAAATTAGTGCTGATCACTCCTGCATAGCTGGAGGTGAATGCTAAGCCACAGGATAGCATTTGATGGGGGTCCAACACCCCAGAAAGTACAAGATCTACCCATCAATCCGTCTTCGTGAAGGAATGAGGGAGTAAAACATGGAGCACAACTATCTGGATCAGTACTCCTAGTAAGAAATATTGCGAAAGCTCACCTTTAACTGTAACTGTTACTCTGTCACCATTCCGTTATTAGTGTCTAGTGATATCCTTGCATACATCTTTCAGTTTATTCATATCTATAACTTTTTCATACCTTTCTTTATTTTACATTCGCTTTGTATATTCCATTCTTTCACAATTTCACCAGTCTGATCCAACCATACTCTTCTCGGTCTTACTTTTCTTCTTTTTCCTTTCACATCTAGTCTGTACACACACTTTGTGAGTCTTTGATCATCCATTTTTTCTACATGTCCATGCCTTCCCATCACATTATTTTGCACCTTTACTTTCACAGCTCCAAGGACGCGCCACATATGCTGTGGGGTTGTCCACTTCTATCCTCTGATAGGGTTGCACTCTTTTCTACAGTACAACCAGCCATAGACCCGGTTGGTTACGCAGACCTCGTTGCTACTAAATCCAACTTTTCTGCTTTTGATTGCTTCTGCGCCTTCTTTTGCCAAGCTGCATCCACAGCGGATTTTCAGTGATCCAATCCCTCATTATTTATTTATTTATTGTTCACGTTTCTCGTGATTTAGCAACAACTGCTCAACTAATTATGCTATTAGCTTTAGTAACATCAATTCACTCACTTTTAGAGTCATGGGCACGCCTCTGACCTAGAGGTTTGTTTCTATCGTGCCGTTGCTTTTAATATCACGGCACCCCCATGTCTCGCTGAGCTATGTTCTGTCGATAAGACTTCAAAACGACCACTACGCTCTGCCCTCACTGCTGTCAACAAGGTCATAGTGCCCAAAAGAGTAAAAAAACATCAAATTTTGCAGACAGGAGCTTTGCGGTGGCCGGGCCGGTTGCCTGAAACAATTTGCCCATCGGTGTTCGCGCGAATCAGCCTACCACCACCTTCAGAAAAGGACTGAAGACACTGTTTTTTTCCAGAAGCCATGGCGCCCTTGAGATGGTCCTGGACCATTAAATGGCGCCACAGGAAAGAAATCATCCATGCCTTCTGCCACTTAAAAAAGCATAGCCTTGAATGACTGTCCAAGAGATGTGGGTCCTTCTGACACATAAATTCTGAACGAGTATACGGAGGGGATAAGCATCTCATTCATATTTTTTGAAACCTTGTTAGAAACACGGCAAATTAATGCAGAACAATGATAATTCACTAAACAAGGGTTGACTTTTCGAGAAAAAAACTGACAAAAAAAACTGTTTCCCCGCATTGGTTAATGGAAGCAAACACACAACAACAGAAACACACAGGAAATTTGCTTTCATTGTAGGCACAATATGCCCACTGAAAGTTGAATTTAGTTTTAGTGTTTTTTTTTCACTATTCGCCGCTACAATACCGGTGTTTTTTTTTTTTTTGTTATCCGTTCGGGAAAAGCATTAAAAGTGCTAACAAAACACTTTTGTGGAACAAAAAAAAACTAGTGTTTTTTTGTGTTTTGAGAAGAGTTAAAAGTATAGCGTATCCATTTTCTATTTAACCATATGAATGGTGGATTAAAAAAAATGGACTGCCATAGTGGTTAAAAATGAGAAGATGAAGAGAAAAGCGTTATTGGGAAAGTAAGAAATGTTGGTAGGATTTTAGTAAGAAATTTTTGTAGGATTATAGGAAGAAATGTTTGTAGGATTTTAGTAAGAAATGTTTTTAGGATTTTAGTAAGAAATGTTTGTAGGATTTTTAGTAAGACAGGTTTTTTGAAAAGACAGGTTATTTGGAACCGGATAACGCTGGTTCGAATCCCGAGACGATAACTTCGACCCTGGTTCAACAGATGCCGTTGCATGCACACAAGCTTCTGCTTTCGCATGAAGACAACTGGCCACGCAAAATAGGTTGGTGGATTGCATTCCTTTCCACAAATCTATTTCAAAAAAAAAAATGGTACAAAAATTGACGAATTACTTTTTCTACAGCTCACACGCTACATTCATCACCGCCATACATATTTTGTGTACAAACTGATGCTTGCCTTCTATACCTTGCTTCGTATTTATTGTTTTTTTTATCTCCAAAATCGAACTTGCAAAATAAAAACATGCGGAAAGGTAATTAATTAAATTAGGGCTGTATTTAATTATTCATCATAGTAAAACGTAACTAAGCTACAGATTTAGTGTTACTTCTTTCCGCGTTTTCCCCTTGTGAGTAGCATGTGGCATGGGAACCTATTTATTTTTACAGGTAAGGGGCTGGCCTCACGCCAACCACTTCATTTGAAGTGGGGATTTTCCAGCTTCTGAGGTAGCTGGTATGAGGCTAAACCTCATGCTGTAAAAACATGGTTCACTTTAGCCAATGGCAACCCGGTTTCAGGGAAACCTCCTGCCGCCCAAGTTGTTAGGTGTGTATTCATGTAAAGTGTGGTTTATTTTGTATGTACAAATGCATTTAATAAGGATTTTAAATTTCTTTGCAACTTAGATTATAGATCATAGAAGCATTAGTGCACGAAGGCTATTTTTCAGCATAAATAAATGATATCGTTTTACATGTTTTAGCAATATGGCGCTGCATTATTCCCTTCGAATGTCGGAGAATACATAATTCTGCAACCAACATGACATCTCATATTTGAATTTAGTCGTCCTTGCGCGCCACCTCTGCTAGGTGTTAACCCCACGGCTGTCATTTAAATCAGACTTACAGCTGCTACAGACCAAGACATTTACTAAGTGTTAAGTAGTAGTAGTAAGTTGCAAGTAGTAATGACATGACAAGTGATTAGTGGAAGTAGCAGTTGTGGGTCAGTGGATTAAGTGTATATACTCAAATAAAAACTTAAAGATTACTCTTTTTTCTTTTTCAGTTTCAATCCCATTTGATACAATTATCATCCATATTTTTCGCTATTTTCTCTTATGCAAGTCAATTTTTAATATTGAGCTTGGATTTCTTTGACTAATAGTTTGGTATGAGACCCCGTGGGGTCAAAACTTGGTTCACTTTTCCCAATTCAGGTTCACGGCAAAGTTTATGTTCGTGTGAGGTTTGGTTTATTTTGTATGTACCTACACATGCAGCATGACTGTGTAACTTACATGTGCCTGCTTGTGGGCGTGCATTAAATATCAGCCTTAAATTTCAATATATCTTTGCTACTTAGATTATAGAGTAAATATTTTAAATTTACGTCATTTTCAAGAGGATACTCATGACAATGAGGTTGAAAGTACTTATGGTATGTTCTTTATACTTTTAACAAAAAAATATAGTTTGACTCTATGGGTCCTTCTGACACATCCATGGGTTCGAGTCCAAGAAGAATTTAAGGAGGAGATATGATTTATAATTTGTATTCCAAATTTGCGTGCATTTAGGTATATTGTATTGTATTGAATATAATCCTTTATGGATTGGTCAATGGTCTTGTCTTGTATCCTGCCGCCATTTCTCTAAGGGTGGCCGGTACCTCCACACAAGTGCCTCCACTTGACTCTGTCCTTGCATACTTCTTTCATCTCATCTAGTTTCATCACTCTTTTCATGCACGCTCTTCTCTTGCTATGTTAATGGTGAAACAAGAATCATAGTTTATGTATCCGGAAACTCTCACCCAGAAACATTACTGTCACTTGCGTACCTACTGTTCTGGTTAGGATGGGTTCTTGTTGGAAAACACCTAGAAAAGATGCCATGTAAGCGTAGAATTATGTTCTTTAATACGCTGTAAGCGCAGCAAAAATGGTGGCGGATCTGCAATGAGACCGTGCATGGAATCTGCAAGATTTCACAAGTGTCAAATAAGATGCTGGGATAAACGTATTCATCTTGCATATTGCGTTTGTGAAATGTAACATTCTTTCGTATGGTAATATGAACGACTGTGGTAGCTATGCTAGCGCCTTTTTTTAATTTCCAAATGCTTTTATACAGGCTAGCTTATGCTTTGATTTTTAATACGATCAAATATTTCGATAGATTTAATAAATAAAATATGCTTGTTTATTGTTCGTCGTATGTTTTATTTCGTCATGTGCCGTTTATGGAATGGTCTTTTTGTGGTTTATTCTGCTTTGTCATGGGCAGTTTATGATATTGAATATTGTATTGTTTATTGAAATGAGTACCAGTTCCTTGGCAGCTGAAAAACCCCACTTCAGATGAAATGGTTCGCGTAAGGCCGGCCCTTTTACTTGCACAAATAAATAGGTTCCCTCTCCATATGCAACCCCTTCGGAGA
The DNA here is from genome assembly GCA_951799405.1 of Agapetus fuscipes. Lineage (NCBI taxonomy): Eukaryota > Metazoa > Arthropoda > Insecta > Trichoptera > Glossosomatidae > Agapetus > Agapetus fuscipes. The sequence continues at coordinate 10,427,455 of OX637355.1, read as the reverse complement.
TAGCGCGGCAACACGTCACACTATAAGTGTAGCTTATTTGGTAATATCCATGATTGTGCAGTACATTCTCACTACAGAGAGCTGCTCTTATATCAGATGGTAACTTGGCAGATTTCCACTGTAAAGTTAGTGACGTCAGAGTTCCCCTTTGACGAGGCGCTGTGTAATCAGGGTCTCTACTTGGCTGCTTATCTTGGGGACGACTGCAATACTACCACACACTGCCAGATGAAGACCCGAATCTAAATGTTTAGCCAGGACACATGGCGTGCGAGTGTGTGCAACGTCATTAGAGAAGATTTGCAAACATGGATGTAGAGACGCTTCCTGTTCCGAGTCCTTTGTTTTTGATTCATAGCTCTTTTGAATAGTTGGTAAGTAAGATCAGCACGTAGAATGCCTGCATTCAATTCGAGAGGGTTAAGTTCTATCCCCACTAAGAATGTTGAAAAATTATCCTTGGGAGTTTATTCGAAACCCAGAATTAAAATATCGGCAAGGTTTCCTCTGCTTGCTGACAAAAAATGACGCTTTTTCCAAAACTGAACACTATGAAGAAAATATTTAGTAAATTCCTTACATTGTAGGTATAAATAAACACCAAATAACTATCTGGGTGTCTAATTTAATCTAATATAAGTTGCAAAGATATGTAGGTAACATTGGGAATTCACATTATATGCATTCTCACAAGCAGACACGTTCGCGCTTGCACATGCCGCATGTGAACCTACAACATAAAAACCCAAATCTCAAATGAACATATACCCATGCAACTCTTGCAAACCTTCCCTGAAACAGGGATAACATTGGCGAAGTGAACCATTTTCTACAGCATGAGTGGTCAGCCGCATATCAATGGGCTTGTTCTATTTCTCATACATTTTTTACTTCCTCGATAGTGGGGAATTCACTCGAGGTTCTCTGCTAGGAATAGTTTTCTGTTGAGACTGTGACGAACGTGTGATTGTGAGTCTGTGCGTTTTTACTTGTGATTGTATGTGTTTTTTACTTGTGTGAATGTGTCTCTAGATGTACAAAGGTGTTTGGATAATTGTACTAGTGTTTGTTCGAATATTCTGGTAAAATCTCACAAGTTTTTATTAAATCGAACCCTTAAATCGTAACAATATTATGACCCAGTGATGAACCTACTTAAGTGTAAAAAGACTTCCCCAATAACAAGTGTTGAGAGACGTCCGTATTATTTTTCTTTTTTTTTAGCCTCTCCCCTGTATTTACTTAAGGGGGAGGACGGTCCCACTTCCTGAGACATTTACAGGTTTTGAGTGCTCGTTTAAGCAGGGCTACCCACACGGTTCCACAACGAATCGGTCACAGACAAACCATCCACAGGTAGCTCGATCACACGACAGTTCATCCACATGACTTTTCGGTCGAAGACAACTGAACCACAAACGCATCAGTCACCGACAATGCGGTCACAGAGCAGTTTGCCCACATGACTTTTCAGTCAAATATAATATATGGCACCTACACAGATAGCTAATCTAATCTAATCTAAGCTGCAAAGATAAATATCATTTAAGATTTATATTAAATGCATTCCCACAAGCAGACATGTATAATTTCGCGCTAACACATGCCGCATGTGGACCTACAATATAAAAACCCAATCTCAAATGAACATAAGCCTTGCAACTCTTGCCGTCCTTCCCTGAAACAGGGGTGACATTGGCAAAGTGAACCAATTTTTTACAGTATGGGTGGTCAGCCGCATAACAACCTATAAGTCAAGGAACATACATGACAAATTACATTTTTTTAAATCAATAAATAACAATATATACATGGACATAAAAAACTAAATCATAAAACCAATTTTACTTTAACAAACCCTAGCCGCCAACATCACAGATCAACCGCCATTTCTATCTATCCTTACATACTTCTTTCATTTCCTCCAGCAAAGAAAACTACAGTTCCAGTCGATAGCTCAGTTGGTAGTGTGCTTTCATTTGGCAACCCCACTGAGGGTGCCAGAAATGATTTCCGCGTTTCAGTGTTTATTTCAAAATCGAAAATAAAACACCTGCAAGTTTTACTCAGTCTTCACAAGAAATGGGTACCAGCCGCCTTGGGAGCTGGGAAACCCTCACTTCAACTGAATTGGTTGATATAAGGCCAGCTCCTTTACCTGTAAAATAAATAGGTTCCATTCAATAAGTTGTATTGTGAACGTGGCAAGAAGTTGGACTATGTGTTTAGCTTAATCATCTACCGGTGGCGAAGGGTGCCATACAACTCGATTTCCATCGGCTTCCCTTTTAAAATGAGGCAACAAAGCAGTTATAAAATATAGGCATAAAGTAAAAAAAATACATTTAAAACCAAAGAAACAATACGTATTTTTTTCCCATTGAAACCATGCAGTCTACTTTATTATCATTTTCGAAACCGATGGGGATCGAGTTGTATGGCACCCTTCGCCACTGGTGGTTGACCTACTGGTGATTCACCTACAGTAATTACAAAGGTTTTTGGAGAATAACTTTTATGTGATGAAGCTGTCTGTGGACCATATATATTGTATGCGACCAAAATGTCGTGCGGATGAACTGTCACGTGACCAAATTGTCCGTGACCTATGTGTATGTGGCCGAGTTTTCTGTGAGTGCAATGTTGTTGACGGAATAGTCGTGTGGACGAACTGTCTGCGACGGATTACCTGTGACCGATTTGTCATGACACTTACCCACACATTATTCCAGCTGTTGACTGTGCGTGTTGACTTTGTGTGGGATTTCAGGTTTACGGGATTCTTCCCGTCTCTGAGTGACACACGCTTCTGCCCTCGCCTAACAATTATTGACATTTCCGCTAACTTAACTAAGTATATACTGCTATGTAAATAGGTAATATTAAAATAAGTATAGGTATTAGTTATAGCTATGTAATAGGAATCCTCATAAGTATGTGTGGGTAGGAATAATTAAATAAAGTACTTGAAGCGTCTAGAAATAATGATTACTACGTACCTACTTGAATCTTTCCTTAATTCTGGAACTGTCTAGCGAATATAGTTTCTAGATGATACTGTTGTGATGGGGTGCAGATGCGCAACACAATGTAATTATGCAAGTTTTTACATATTAGCCTCTCTGCATCAACTCCACTCCCACCTACCTGTGGTGAACCCTGTTAAACCTAGCAACCCAGGAAGAGATTGCGGTAACCAACCCCTTTGGAAGCCTGGGTAGGTGAGCAGACGGGAGACGGGGGTCTGGGGTGCTCGCGTCAGTACTGAACTGGCGAGGAGCTCCCTGGATGGTACCGGTGCAGGCCGCGTACCTGAGGATGGTGGTTGCCAGGAAACTGTACAGCCGGCGTCCACAGCCCGAGTCAGCTGGGCTACTGCACTGATGGAGGGCAGCAGTATCCATCACAACTGGAAGTAAGCGGAGGCAATGGATGCCAGAACGGTTACTTCACAGACTATTCCAGGCGCAGCTGCAACAGCCTCAACGACTGGAATACTGCGGTGCAGAAGGCAACGGGAAACCACTGCACTAATTTCCCAAGGTAGTAGCGTCTGTTCTCCAGGTTAGGAGCGGCTACAAACAGCGTCTGTTCCTATGTTAAGGGCGGCTGAAATCAAAACTCACCAACCCGCTAGGCAAGCGTGGTGTTTTAATGCCAAAAACCTTCCAAAAATCAACCAACCAATGCCTTCGAATTTTCAAATACAAGTACCCCAGGTGAGTAGAGCATGTAGCTCAGAATCTCACACCGGCGCAAAACCGGTCTGCCTCGAGGATTCTGGGGGAGGCAAAAAGTCGAAAAATTGTTACATCAAAGACATCAAAATAGCGACATATAATATCAGAACCATGAGACAAGAAGAGGACAAAATAAGACTGGAGGAAGAATTGAGACATATCAAATGGGATGTCTTGGGAATTAGCGAGACAAGACTAAAAGGAGAAGAATCGGTAACACTTCCATCAGGACATATACTGTTTAGAAATAACTCACAATCCTCGGCTGGAGGAGTCGCCATCATGATAAATAAAAACATTAAGAATAAAATAACTAAAATGATTAGTATATCACCCAGGGTACTATACGTAGTCCTGGAAATAAATAAAAAGTTTAAAATACAAATCATACAGGCCTATGCTCCCACAAGTACAGCAGATGATGAAGAAATAGAAACATTTTATGAAGATATCACAGGGGCAAAAAACATGGAAAAGGCTAGGTTAACAATCTTAATGGGTGACTTTAATGCTAAGGTTGGAGAGAAAAAACAAGGAGACCCAGAATATATCGGAATGTTCGGACTTGGCAAAAGAAATGAGAGAGGAGAAACTCTCGTGGAATACCTTCAAAGCGAACAACTCTACTGTACAAATACATTTTTCAAAAAACAAAACCAAAGAAAATGGACTTGGAAGAGCCCAGATGGCAAGACAAAAAACGAGATTGATTATATTTTCACAGACAACTTAAAAACTTGCAAAGACGTATCAGTTTTAAACCGTTTTGATACGGGCAGCGATCATAGACTAGTAAGAGCAACATTTAAGATAAACACTAAGACTGAGAGATATAATATGGTAAATAAAAAGAACAAAAAACAACCCACAGTGGAAATGATCAAGCACCAAAGGGCAACATTTAATACAAAAATGAAAGACAAATTGGAACCCCTAACAAATCTAAACAACATGGGATTAAACGACTTATCAGAAAAGATTACTTCAGATTTTCAAACAGTCGTAAAGACTCTTTCATTTAAGCAGAAAAATAAAAATAACAAACTATCTGCAAATACAATAACACTTATGGAAAAAAGAAAAAGTATGGGCAGAGACACCATCGAATATAAAGAAATAAATAAAACAATCAAAAGAGAGGTGAGAAAGGATCTACGAAAATTTAATAACGACCTTATTACAAAGACAATAGAGTCAAACAAAAATATGAAGGTTTTAAGGAGAAATAACGCGGAAGGAAAGAAAAATATTACTAAAGTGAAAGACAAAAATGGCAGGACATTAAACGATAAGGCCGAGATCACTGGAGCGATTCATGAATTCTACACTGACCTATATACATCTAAAACACAAAATATACACCAATCACAAAATACCGTAATACTTAACGTGGGATCAGAAGATGTACCAGAAATAACTCACGAGGAGATGGAAAATGCTCTAAAATACATGAAGAAAAATAAAGCTCCAGGAGAAGACAAAATTACAAATGATATTTTAAAGATGGGCTGCAAAAAATTAAATGAAGCCGTGAAAATACTTCTAAATAAATGCATTGAATTAGAAGCCATACCAGAAAACTGGCAAAATGCTGAAGTGGTACTATTATTCAAAAAAGGAGATCCGGAAGGTTTGGAGAATTATCGACCAATAAGCTTACTGTCCCACCTGTATAAATTGCTTACAAAGATCTTAACAAATCGTTTAACACAAAAACTTGACATGTACCAACCGGTTGAACAAGCAGGGTTTAGAAAGGGTTTTGGAACAACTGATCACATCCAGACTGTCCGTTTACTGATTGAGAAGACAACTGAATACAAAATCCCAATTCATCTGGCTTTTGTGGACTACAAAAAAGCTTTCGATTCTGTAGAACCATGGGCTATCATACAGGCTCTAAACGACGCAAGAATCGACTCCAGATATTCAAGGCTCATTAAATTTATATATGATCATGCCACAATGGATATTAAACTAGACGACGAAACAAGAACTGATAAAATAAACATTAAGCGAGGAGTTCGACAAGGGGACACTATATCTCCTAAATTGTTTACGCTGGCCCTGGAGAATATTTTTAAAATGATGAATTGGGACAACAAAGGGATCAAAATTGATGGAGTTTACCTGAACCACCTCCGTTTTGCCGACGACATAGTGCTTATAAGCAAAGACATCGAAGAGCTGAAGAGTATGATCAAAGAACTGCATGAAACCTCTCTGAAAATTGGTCTTGAAATGAACATCAGTAAAACAAAAATTATGAGCCCAACAAACGAAAGCCTAAACATCAACAACAAACACATAGAGGCTGTAAACGAATATATCTACCTTGGACACAAGATCAAAATGGGAAAGGAAAACCAAACTGCAGAGATACCCAGACGAATAGGATTGGGCTGGGCAGCTTTTGGAAAATTAAAGCACATACTCGAAAATAAAGACATCCCAATGAACCTAAAGAGAAAGATCTACGAGACTTGCATCCTCCCTGTGACAACATATGGCCTAGAAACCATCTCGCTAACCGCAGTGAGCGTCCATAAATTAAAGTGCTCACAACGATCCATGGAAAGACGGATGTTGGGAATAAGTCTTAAAGATAGAAAAAGAAACGAAGACATCAGACACCTAACAAAAGTCACAGACATCATGGATCGTATTGCAAAACTAAAATGGCAATGGGCAGGCCATATGGCAAGACGAGATGACAACCGATGGGCAACGAAAATCCTCAAGTGGCGACCATGGGAAGATAAAAGAAGCGTCGGCAGACCACAAAAAAGATGGTCAGATGACATTGTTCCAGTCGCGGGGTGGAAATGGATTCAGAGGGCACAGGATAGAAAGGAGTGGAGAAACATGGAAGAGGCCTATATCCAGCAGTGGAGAGATGGCTAAGGAAGAAGAAGAAGAAGACTGTTGTGAAGAGTATATAAGACGCTTATTGCCTGCACTAGAGTCAGTCCTCTGTGAGCTTCACCCATACATCGATCAAATTTGACCAGTGGACTAAAACCAGTGTAATGGAATAATCGAGACTGTCTTTGTTAAAACAGATTTAAAAGTGTAAAATAAATTTAAAAGTGTAAAATAAATAACTTTAAAAGAAGACCAGTGTTGTTGATTGGAAGACTTTCGAACCCTAAAAATCGAAACAATACAATGTTTTCTGAAATTAATGCTTACAATGTTACATTCACTCCATTCACAAGTCGGGTCGATAACTCAGTTGGTAGAGTGCTTGCATTCCACGCTCCGCGAGCTCGGATTCGAATCCCACCGAGGGTGTCAGAAATTATTTCCCGTTTCGATACATATTTCAAACCCAAAATAAAATTACCGGCAAGGTTTACTCAGCCTTCACAAGAAAGCAGTACCAGCCCCTCGGGAGCTGGGAAATCCCCATTTCAATTAAAGGAGTTGGCGTAAAGCCGACACCCTTGCTTGCAACAATAAATATGTTCCACTCGCCACATGCAGAACCCTTTGCGGAAAACGCGCCAATAAGTTACACTATATGTGTAGCATAGTAGCCTGTACCTTTACTATCAAATTTGCATTTCTACCGCTATTTTTTTCATAGTTACAATGATAAAATGGTGCAACCAATTTATTATGTTGGCTTCAAGGATGAAATCCCTATTTATAGCAGCAGCAGAGTAAGTGAAATCAACATGGTGTCAGTCTTGCATTGGACTGCAGTACTTTTTTTATGAAATCCTGTGCGGGAGACTCTTAGGGGAGGTTTTAGAGACTCTAAAGAGGCTATTCTTAGACATTTTAATCGTCGGTTGAGCCCACGCTTTGACAAACTAATGGTGCCTGCGCTGGAAGTTTCATCAGCACGGTCATTCTTACCTACCGAAATTTGTAATATTTGTATGAAAACAAATCAGCAACGAGTCCGAAGTGTTGCCACTGGACTACAAACCGGTCCAAGAAATACCAACGACACGCGGTGTTTCCAAGCGGTCACCCATCCAAGTAGGTACTATCCGCGCCCAATGTTGCTTAACCCTCGGTGATCGGACGAGAACCAGTACTTTCAACATGGTATGGTCGCTATGGCAACCTTTGCAAACGGTAACAAAATATTTGCATGCCTTTTCATACTGTGTGCCAACACAATTTTATCCATGCAAATTTGCTCATTGTAAATTAAATTTATTAAAAAACAATTTAATGGATTAAAACAGTTTAAATTGCTTAATTTAATCTCTTGCAATTATCTTCGCATGTAAGACTGGTTTAGATATAAGGAGAGCGGTTTACACGAGGAATAAAACGTTGGTATGACTTGCTACAGGGTGGTTACTTCAAGCCGCGCATTAGCGTGACATACGACACGCTCTGCCTATACTCCCACCCTGTACTTGCCATACTTCCACACAAACTTTATTCTTTAACTCAACCAAAACGTTTTACCAAAAGTGTATCCAAACTAAGACACTCACTAGAGGCGTTGCTTTAGATTCCATACGTTTTCGGTATGGATGGTTTAAAGCAGTGGTGCCCAACCGTATGCCGGCGGCCTGTTTTCTAGGCGTCTGTTTACAAAAACATTGCTTCATAATAAATAAATAATATTAGGATGTTTTTTGGGAGAGCGCTATTTTTGTGTGTATCACACCTCAAGAGCCCTCCGCGAGCTTGGTCGTCGCAGTAGAATGCGCCAATTTTAAAGCAAGATCCAATTGCTGTATGGATGGGTAGACCTTTAGTGACCGATCTTTAATAAATGCGTACCTATGATTTTTTCCCCAAAAAAAAAACATATTATTTTAAAATAGAAAAAAATGTATTTTTTGTACTCCGCCAGGATTCAAGCCCATAGACTTCCATTAATGAGTCAGAAGTGTTAACCACTAGACTACGGACCGGTCCTATATGTAGCATTGGGGATTCACATTTCATGCATTTTCACAGGCAGACACGTATAAGATCGCGCTTGCACATGCCGCATGTGAACCTACAACATAAAAACCCAATTATCAAATGAATACACACCTTGCAACTCTTGCCGACCTTCCCTGAAACAGGGATGACATAGGCAAAGTGAACCATTTTCTACAGCATGGGTGATCAGCTGTATAACAACCTATAAGTTAAGGAACATACACAACAATTTACAATTTAAAAATTAACACTAAGTTTTCATAATATCACTTATTTTTTTTATTAACTCGGTGGTGTCCGCGTGACGTCTAAAATCTAAATCTAAGTTGCAAAGATATGTATCATATGAGGTTCTTATTAAATGCATTCCCATAAGCAGACACGCATAATTTCGCTCTCACACATGCCGCATGTGGACCTACAATATAAAAATCCAGTCTCAAATGAACATAAGCCCTGCAACTCTTGCCGACCTTCCCTGAAAGAGGGGTGGCATTGGCAAAGTGAACCATTTTTTACAGTATGAGTGGTCAGTCTCATACCAACCTACATATAAGTCAAGGAACGTCCCTATTGGAATTTTCAAAATAGCCCTTGGAGCAATACCAGTTGGGCACCACTGGTTTAAAACGTTCAGTTTTATACTCGGGGTACTGTGCGAGCAGAGGACAAGATAAATAATGTCACCCAGTATCGCAGGAAGCCGAACAAAGTTTGGATGTCTTGAATCCTCTCATACAAGTAGAGATAAAGTCAGTCAGATCTGGAGAGAAATTATCCCGTCAAGAATTTAAATTTCTCTTAACATGAAACTGCGGCTCACTAACTTGCTCTTTGAATTCAGAACATGACAAGCAGACTTGCAGAGAAATTATTGTATTCAAAAAATTAAATTCTCTCAATATGAAACTGTGGCTTCATTCAAAACAATATGATAATCGGTTTTACAGAGAAATTGTTCTATTGAAAAACAATAAACAAGTATGAAACTGTATCTCAATATTTTGTTCTTTGTTTTCAGAATATGTCACCCCTGTTTCAGGGAAGGTCGGCAAAAGTTGTGGGGCTTATGTTTATTTGAGGTTTGGATTTTATTTGTAAGTACACATTCAGCATTTGTAAGCGCGAACTACACTTGTTGGTTTGTGGGCATACATCTGAGAGCTTTAAATGAATATATCCTTGCAACTTAGATTATAGATTATTATAGACAATCAGATTTACAGAGAAATTATCCCGTCAAGAACTAAAAATTCTCTGAAGAATGAAACTGAATCCAATCGTTCTATCGACTAAGCTATCGTATGCCTAACACCATACAATTGCATTCAAAAAAATCTTATTTCTTTTTAAATAAACTTTTATATTTAATCTCAGTTGCAAAGATTTGAAATCACATTAAATGCATGTCCATAAACTGACACGAGTAAGATCACGCTTACAAATACTGCATGTGTAGCTACTTAAAAATTTAATTACAATCCTCAAATAAACATAAACGCTGGAACTTTGCCGACCTTCATTTTTTTTTTTTTTTTTTATTTCATAAACAATTTTTACAGGAAATATTAAATCTTAAAAATTAAACATTTTTGTCCCGATAAACCAAAAATTTTCAGTTTGTCATCGGTGAAACAAGGATGGCATTGGCGAAGTGAAACATTTTTCACAATATGGGCAGTCAGTCTCATACCAATCTATAAGTCATAGAATAAAGGATAATTAAAGAAAAAGGTAATTAAGGACACGTGAAATCAAAAATATCAGTTATTCACACATCGTCCCCATAAGTGCTTGTGTGTATTATGTTCATCAGAGCTAATTTCACACGAGCAATATTTGCGCAAAATGGACCAATATACCTGAAAATGTATACATTAAAGTTCATAACTAAACTATATATAGAATAACTTTAATTACTTTATTATTACTTTTTGATTAAATTCAATTGTGAATCCCTCACCACACACAAAAGCTTTGCCTCTTTTTGGTGAGGTTTAGCTCATAGAACAATGAACTTATTATGTTATAGAAATAAGCTTTATAAAAAAAAAAAATGTACACAAAAGTGTTTTTTAAATAAATAAAAAAAAAAATAATAATAAAAAATGTCTTATGAAAACTGGTACTTAAAAAAATAAAATTAAAACAACTGTCACATTATCGTGTTTCACGTTTTTTTCTTAGCTCAGATTGTGTTGAATGTGATTCTTAAGACAATTTCATCGAAACGCCATCTTTGAATAAAATGGTAGATACGCCAAACAAGCACTGAGCCTGCGGCATTTTTATATGTACCATTGAATATTTTAATTGCACGATAAAAGCGCCGTTTTTGTGTCATACCCACCTCAAGAGCCACTCGTTCAAATCGCAAACGTTTGATCACAATGTTAATAGATGATTTTTCCCGGCAGCCAAACACCCCGACACATGACAAAGGCACAATGGACCCTGCCATTGTTCAAATGTTCAGGGTTCGGTTTCCCCTTCAAACAGTGTTGAATTTCTGTCTCCCTCAAACGCATCCCACCCTGAGGGCCTGCTACGTCAGACTTTTGGCCCTGGTGCATGCACGGGACCTCCGCCAGACCCCACAAGAACTTTGTAATCCCCTTTGATTGGGGCTTTGAGAGCGCAGTGTGTTAGATAAATTCGTTGTGGAAGTTTGAAGTTTGAGTGGGAGCGATATGTGGAGACGGCAGCCAATTGCTTGCCAATAAAATGGTTCTTGATCTTCAGCTATGTAATGAAAAATTTTAGAAACATTAAGCAAATTGCATTTTTTTGCATTCAGTAATAAAACATGCTAAGAGATTGAGAGTGAATATTAAAGAAGGAAAGGTATGAAAAAATAGCGACAAGAAAAATCATATAGTGAAACTTTTGGCCGCGTCCTCCCGGAATACTTTGCTGAGGCGAGTGAAACCTATTTAATTTTACAGGAAAGAGGCTGTCTTTAAACCACCTACATCAGTTCACCTACCATCTTATCCGTGATTTGAGAGGGCCCTTAAGGTGTGACACATACAAAAGCGGCGCTGTTTAATTATGTGTACCTTCTTAATAATTTTTCTTTGTTTATATATTCAGTTGAAGTGGGGGTTTCCCAGGTCTCAAGGAGGCTGGTACACATTTATTGAGAAGGCTGAATAAACCTTGCCGTATTTTTTTTTTGGGTTTCAAATAAACACCGAAACGGGAAATGATTCCTGATACCTTCGTTGGGATTCGAACCAGAGCTCTCGCCATGAAATGCAAGCACTCTACCAACAGGATGGTATTGATTGAAAGGGTATGCAAGTTTAGGAAGAAATAGAGGCAACTCTGCAGAGGCTCTGACGACACCTAGCAAAATGACGACAGGCCTACAGTTACAGCATTAGACGTACAATTGTAACATTTTTTAGCAAATTAGTTGTCCAGCCATCTTAATCTGGTGTTTTCCACTATCCTACGCCCATTTGCTTCCATAATGACAACCATATTTTCTAGGCTTCGATGCTCAATTATCTAAATGTGACCCAGGCAAAACAATCTCCTGACTTTTATTGTACAAGATACAACCACATAAATCTAAATCTGCAAGATAACGCCGCGATATTGTAATCCAATGTTCTAATCACCAGCCGAAGTTCCAGCTCCATACATTTGGCTGATATCGTGCCCCCAGCACAGAGATACACGTACCTATACCCTCTAAATGTTGCTACAGAGTTTGACTTACAACTTCCGGCAAAGGAGCCGAGACGAGGGACTTGTATATTAGATTCCATCCCTACAATGAAAACCAATTCATAAAATTGCAAATATGGGATTATAGGCTCCTTGACTGATGGGTTGGTATGAAACTGACCCCCTGCACCAATGCCACCTCGGTTGCAGGGAAAGGCAGCAGGAGTTGCAAGGTTCATTTATTTATATGCACACATGCAGAATGTGTTGGCGCGAATCAACATGTGCCTGTGTGTGGGCATTCATTTAATATGAGCCTTAAATGTTAACATAACTTTGCAGCTTAGATTATAGATTAGCTGTAAACAATGACATATTGCTACCGACATTGATGTATGGAAGTGAGGCGTGAAGTGAGGGCGTGCTAAAGAGCCATCGAAAGGAGGATGCTGAGAATCAGCGTCAGAGACAGGGTTCTAAACTAGGAGATCCGTAGATGCACTGTTGTCACTGGTGTCATATAGCCAGTGGTCTGTTTAAAGTGTCGTTGGGCTGGTCACGTCGCAAATCAGGACCATGACAGGTAGCCGAAAAGTATAATTCAATGACAGCCCAGAATTTCAAAGCGGGGAATCGTGAGGCCCTTACTATAAGGTGGCTAGATGACACTAAGGTAACTAACTGTAAGGAGAGGATGGCTGAACACAGCATCCAATAGGCAAACATGAGGAAGATTGGAGGAAGCCAATGTCCAGGAGTAGACTCAGATAGGCGAAGGAAGGAGAACAAGAGAGGCGTGGACAGCTTATGAATGTGAGTTATGCATGCATGGTTGAAATAGTTTACCTAGAGGAACGACTAGAAAGCCCCTGAATGATGGAGTCTGCAATGGTTGGGCGATTAACGAGTGTGGTATAAAAGAGAATATGAGAATGGATGTACAAAAAAACACGATAAAATGATTCGGGCATCTTGAAAGGATGGATGATGAACGAAATGTTTGTGGAAAGCGTGCAAAGCGAAGACCGAGAAAGGAATCGATAGACCAAATAAGTGAGATTGTGCAAGAATGGAATATGCAGATTGAGAATAAGAAAAGAGTAGGTACATATGAGGAAAGTGATGAATGTTGAAGAGATGAAAGAGATATGCAATGTAGGAAAAAATTGAGACGCATCTGCAGAGGTACCTGCCACCCCGAGTGGAACTGTGGCAGGATACAGTATAAGTAACAAAAAAATGGAAAACTTTCCTTTTAAATATCCCAACACATTTTCAAAATACAAATACTTAGTTAAAAGTAAAAAAAAATGCATAACGGCATATTTGCTTCGAAAAAAAACAGAAGTGCAATTTGCAATTGAAATCAAATAGGTACAAAAGTATGTATATAGCTGTAGTGTAGACTCCTTCATGTCAAAAATTATATGCAAATCACACATTGCAGAATCTTTTGCAACCCTCGATTCCTACTTACTCCTTGCTAAGACAGAGGGGTACAATACCTCCCCTTCTGCATCCTAGGGGATGGAAACAGGGGGCGCTCCTTCGTTAGTCGGGTGTTTTCCTTGTAAATTGTCACATGGGGGATTGTGTGGATGCCTTCTTGGTGCGCTAAATCCGCTTCCCGAGGCGGTGGATCAAATCCCGGAGAACAAGCCTCGTCACAAATAACCAGATCACAGCTGAATCACGGTTCCGACACGCTAATCATGCAGATCGGAAGACCCTTTGGCCTTTTGGGTTCAGCAAAAGACGCGAGCATATTGTTACGCATATGTAATTGTGTGTTCTTACTTATCTGTGTTAGTGTCTGCGATAAGTCTGTGAAGTCTCTGGATGTTAGCTGTAACTGTAACTTTAACTGTAACTCTGTCGCCATTCCGTTAGGGGTGGCCAGAGCCTCTGCAGAACTGCCTCCATTTTTTTCCTATCCTTACATACCTCTTTCAATTAATTCATATCCATCACCTTTTTCATGCATTTTCTTCTTTTATGCTCGCTTTGTACATCCCATTCTTTCACAATTTCCACAATCTGATTACTCCATACCTACTGTTCTCAGTCGTCCCTTACCTCTTTTTCCTTTCACACTACCTTTGTATACATACTTTGTCAGTTTCTCATCATTCATTCTTTCCACATGCCCAAATCACATTATTTTGTACCTTTACCTGCACATCCTCTTTCAAATTACATTCTTTCTTTACCCATTCATTCTTAACTCTATCCCTCAGAGTTTTTCCATCATGCTTCTTTTCCACCGTACATATTTTACTTACTTCGCTATCATTCGCTGTTCATGCTTTACTTCCGTACATCAAAGTTTCAATGCTTCACTTCCATACATCAAACTTATTATAATCGTATATTTCGAGATTGCTTGAGTGTTCTAGTAAGGTATCGTATGTTCCAATTCTCAATGATTCGAGAATTATCCTTTTTTACTATAAATAAGGACCAAATCTGACTGCACGGGAAAAGCCAATTGGCCGTTGTATGGTGTATGTGTAAAGTAACACTAAATTTGAACCGAATCTGAAAAAAATGTATAAAAATAAATCAACGCAAGCAAGTTTAATTGAGCCCGCAAAAATCATAATAATGTGAACAAAACGGTTGAATTTTATTTATTTCAGAATCCTTTAACGCCCAAGCCGTGAAACCACCAATACAGAAGTTACAGAGTGAACCATATTATGTAATTGATTTCTTAAAAAGAAATTCATCTGCAATTTTATTACAAGTGAACCCGAAATAAATCATAACATTATGTTAACGTGCCATGAGATCTTTTTTCTGCCGACATCTCATTTTCTCTAGATCTTTTTCCCTGAATAAAATTTTGCTACTGTACTGTATCCTGCTGCCGTTCCACTAGGGGTGGCCGGTACCTCCGCAGATGCGCCTTCACTTTTTTCTGTCCTTACAAACCACTTTCATTTCCTCAATATTCATCACCTTTTTCCTACATACTCTTCTCTTATTCTCACTCTGCAGATTCCATTCTTTCGCATTCTCACCTACTTGGTCTAACCATTCTTTCCTCGGCCTGCCCCTTCCGCGCTTTCCTTTTACATTTCCTTTGTACACTTTCTTCGTTAGTCGTTCATCATCCATTCTTTCGAGATGTCCGAACCATCTCATCGTACTTTTTTGTACTTTCATTCTTATATTCTCTTTTATACCACACTCGTTCTTCACTTAATCATTACGTACTCTATCATTCAGTGTCTTTCCAGCTATTGCTCTCAGGTAAGCCATTTCAACCGTACATACTTTACTCAGCTCACATTCATTAACTGTCCACGCCTCACTTTCATACATCAATGTCGGAACCAATATGCCATTGTGAACCGCCAATGCTAATGAAGTTTAAATAAACAAATAAATAAATGAAAATGCCTATGCTGATGTTAATTAAACATCCCCAATCTAAGTTTTCCTCCGGCGATCTCTCTCCGAGCAAATAATGAGTCCCACACAATGCGCCCCCTCCCAGCTGTGTTTTCCTGTTTTGTGTGAAAAACAACGGAAATTCTTTTTCTATTATGGTCTTAATTACTGGCGGCCCCACGCCAACCCATTATCGGCGAATGTTCATTAAACTTGGAAATGAATTTAATATTAATCAGGAAAAACACTTCAGAGTTGGATGGAATTTCGCGCCCACCGCTTTCACATGCAATTGACCTGAATTTAATCAAGTTTATAAATAATTTAACGTTTTCATACCAAAACAATATTCATCGGTAATACATCTTTAATCTAAGTTGCAAAGGTATTGTTATGTTTTGACTTGGGCTTCTTTTAATAAATTGCGATTTAAATTTATTTCACAAGATTTATTTTTCGCAATATAGGTTACAATGTAATGTTAACTCTTCTTTTTCTGCTTACAAGTCTTCGCGTTACAATGGTCAGAGCGACTCTATCTCTCTCACAGAATCTTTGCTCGTATTTATATGTGCGTCAGAGACGATTTTTGTATGTTCTCGAACATGGCAGATATGTCCACTGGGATTGTTCGACACTATACCAGAAAAAAACAATGTTTTAATAAGAAATTAGTTTGTTTTACAAACATAAAATCAATCATATTTTGATATTTTTAAGGGTTTGGTGATTCACACAGTGGAATTCCATTGTATATTAATCAAATTAACAAATAGATTAGCTCTAGATTGCTCTACATTGTCCTGATGATGCCTTGTAGACGAAAGTGCTAGACAAAATAAAATTGTAAAAAGTGAATTGGAACTTTGTTAATTTGATTAATAATAATAATCATATTTTGTATTCTTTGTGTATTAACACTGTGAAAATTCATAGTCGATCATTAATTTTTTTTAGGATTTAAATTAAAACACTGTTTTATATTTCCACGCATACAATTATTTATTTCTATTTTACAAACGTTTTCGATATTTAATCATCGTCAGGGATAAAGGAAATTTCAAAAAATTAAAAAAAAAAATCCTAATCCTAAAAAATAAATAAATTATAAAATCAATCTATACCAGATTGTTTGACACTTTACTAGAAACATCACACACACCAATCAGCGTGCCTAGGCTCACGTCCACAAGAACGCATACGATCATAACAATATATTGACATTAAAAAATCAAATTAAATGCTTGCAAAATAAAGCTGATGCTCAACTTTTCAAAAGAGGAATTCCCATTTGACAACAGAGAATTATCTGAAACAAGAAAATTTTATTTATTTCTGTATAACTTAATATGTAGCTTATAACATAAAAGGTGTCCTACACGTGCCTAATTATAGTATAAGGAATGACCGTCAAATGTTAAAATGTCTCAACAAAATTATTAGATTAGACGTTTTTAACGCAAAAATTCCAAATTAAATAGTAATTAATCACCTGTTCGTTTGCTCTGGCAACCTGTCGCCAACTTTGCCCATTAGGGCAACATATTTTAATTTGGTTTGTCGTCTTTTTAGGGGGCGCCCCCCCCTCTCACAGTCACCCAATCTGGGGGACAAAAAGACCTCCTCTACGGGTAAGCTGGCCTCCCCCTAGCCCCTCAATGTATGGAACGATAATTAAGTCATTAACCTAAAAACCGGGGGGGTCGGTGAATTTTTCATGTAAGGATATTTTTTCGTGGCAGATGACATTTTAAATGCTTCCACTTTTTTTATTTAGTCAAAAAACATGGAGGATGTTGCTAGATGACGTTTTAATGTTCCGTTCGTAGTCTAGTGGTTAACATGTCTGACTCGTTAATGGAAGGTTGTGGGTTCGAATCCTGGCAGAACACATAAAAATGTATCATTTAAATGTTCAAATGTGCTCTTCACTGAGTAAAAAATTCATGTAGGTACCTTTACCAAAAGACTGGTCACTAAAGGTCCGTCCAGCCTTGCAGCAACTGGATCTTGCTTGAGAATTGTTACTTTCTTTAGCGACAACTAAGCTGGCAAAGGACTCTTGAGGTGTGGTTCATACAAAAAAAGCGCTCACCAAATGAATCATACTTATAATATTACTAGCAGTACCCGGCGTGTTTCACTACGCCATTTGGGCATGTGGTATCAATTTTTTTCTACAGATAAAAGAGGAAACAACAGGATCAAAAAAAAAAGTGTGCTAATCGGAATCAAGCTTCACACAATTTATCTCTAGGTTAATCTTCACGTTTTCTAAAAAATAGGTCTAGGTACAACTGTTAAGCAGCAGAGCCAAGCATAGGGAAAATCGATTGCGGTGCTCCATTTATATTTAAGATAAAAAAATCGGCTATGTAACGTCACTCATCTAATCTATTCTAAGTTGCATGGATATAATTGTTACATTTGGAATTCACATTAAGTGCATGCCCACAAGCAGACACGTATAAGTTCACACTTGCACATTCTGCGTGTGAACCTACAACATAAAAACCCAAACCTCAAATGAACATACACCCTGCAACTCTTTGCTGACCTTCCCTGAAACAGGGGTGACATTGGCAGAGTGAACCATTTTCTATTTATAGTTGGTCAGATGCATATTGACTTATACAAGAAAAGAATATAAACAATAAATTAAATTTTATAATCATACAATTAAAAAACTAATCTTTAAAATTCACTAAACTCTTTGAGCAAAGTGAAGGAATAAATGTATTCCAAACAATCAGGAATATTTTTCAATGTAACCGCACTGTGAAACGTATGCAGTTGGGGAAAATGCTTCATACAATATGTGTTTTTTCAACTATCTCCATAAAAGTGTTTAATTTATGTTGAATTTTTGACTCCCTGTCCTGTCTTTATCCCGGCCAAGTGAATTCACATTTTTTCCCCACATTTAAAATGTGCTCTATCCATTATTTCAATATGTGAAAGTTTTAGGTAGTGCACACGGAACATTTTCTATTGACAACAAAATTGTAAGTCGCACGGCCGGGTTAGGTAAAAGGCAAACATTTTGTTTATCTTGGTTGCTTTGGACCATTGTCACATAGAAGAAAGACGTTTAACCGCCGAGAAAAAAACGATCTTTAAATTTGTGGTGAGTATATAATTTTACAGAAATGCGTTTTTTGAAAAAACAACTATATTATGTATATTTTAATTAAAAGTATGTTTCAATTAAAGGTTTTAATAATAATAATATATTTCAATATGGTCTTCTAGTTGTGACCTACGAACTTTCGTTTATCGTATTTTTTATAAGTGCGGAATATAAAAGCTTTCTTACATTTCTAAAATTCAACTTGGAATACTTGAATAACATTTTTTAATTTGGAACTTTTGTCTAGGCCAGGGGTCGGCAACCTTTTGAGTCGGAAGAGCCAAAAATTACAATTTACAAATTTCAAAGTTTTTCCTTGACTTATAGGTTGGTATGAGGCTGACCACCCATACTGTAAAAAATGGTTCACTTTGCCAATGTCGCCCCTGTTTCAGGGAAGGTCGGCAAGAGTTGCAGGGCTTATGTTCATTTAAGATTGGGTTTTTATATTGTAGTTCCACATGCGGTATGTGTGAGCGCGAAATTATGCGTGTCTGCTTATGGGAATGCATTTGATGTAAATCTCAAATGATACATATCTTATTTTGGATTTGGATTTGTAAAGAGCCACAAATGTTTTTTTGCCAACAATAAATAGCGTCGATGGGGCGGGGGGAGGGTGGGGGGTGAAAAGCGAGTACAAGTAGCGGAGAGATCGTTAATCGATTCAGAACGATGTAGTTTATTTCGATCAGAAGTATAATTCTGTGTTTTTTTTATATTTGCGTATGAAGCTAAAGAGCCGTAACTTCACACCCAAAGAGCCGCATGTGGCTGGTGAGCCGCATGTGGCTGGTGAGCCGCATGTGGCTGGTGAGCCGCAGGTTGCTTACCCCTAACCAAACCGATATCGATCCACCATATTTGTAAAAAGTCCGGTCTATCGCTTAATTGGTAGAGTAACTGCATTCCATGCCGAGATCCGCTCTCGAGTTAGAATCCCACTGAAGTTGTCAGAAATTATTTCTCGTTTCAGTGTTTATTTCTAACCCAAAATAAAATACCGGCAAGGCTTACTCAGCCTTCATAAGAAATGAGTGTCAAGCCACTCAGGAGCTGAATAACATCCATTTCAAGTTGGCTTAAAGTAAAAGTTACTGGGTTGTTCATTTTAGATTTGGATTTTAAATTATGAGTGGGTACACATGCAGCATTTGTAAGCGTGAACTTACATGTGTCTACTTGTGAGCATGCATTTTATATTAATCTTTAATGTTAATGTATATTTGCAACTAAGATTATGTATTGTAGTTGAATATAATGGTCTTCTTCTATTGGGTGGTTTCAAAATTTACCGACCTCGTTGCTGAAATATCGAGAATTGAGAACCACTGTTTATTTCATCACCATCAAACTTCACAGGATTCGTTCTAAGAATATGTTACATGTTTCCTGAAAATTTCGTCAAAATCGGATGAGCGGTTTATGAGTCTATAGGGGACATACATACATACATACATACATACATACATACATACATACATACATACACACATCCTTCTTTATAGATATAGATTACTAGCAGTACCCGGCGTGTTTCACTACGCCATTTGGGCATGTGGTATCAATTTTTTTCTACAGATAAAAGAGGAAACAACAGGATCAAAAAAAAAAGTGTGCTAATCGGAATCAAGCTTCACACAATTTATCTCTAGGTTAATCTTCACGTTTTCTAAAAAAAAAGGTCTAGGTACAACTGTTAAGCAGCAGAGCCAAGCATAGGGAAAATCGATTGCGGTGCTCCATTTATATTTAAGATAAAAAAATCGGCTATGTAACGTCACTCATCTAATCTATTCTAAGTTGCATGGATATAATTGTTACATTTGGAATTCACATTAAGTGCATGCCCACAAGCAGACACGTATAAGTTCACACTTGCACATTCTGCGTGTGAACCTACAACATAAAAACCCAAATCTCAAATGAACATACACCCTGCAACTCTTTGCTGACCTTCCCTGAAACAGGGGTGACATTGGCAGAGTGAACCATTTTCTATTTATAGTTGGTCAGATGCATATTGACCTATACTAATCTAATCTAATCTAATCTAAGCTGCAAAGATATATATCATTTAAGATTCATACTAAATGCATTCCCACAAGCAGATATGTATAATTTCGCGCTAACACATGCCGCATGTGGACCTACAATATAAAAACCCAATCTCAAATGAACATAAGCCTTGCAACTCTTGCCGTCCTTCCCTGAAACAGGGGTGACATTGGCAAAGTGAACCAATTTTTATATTATGGGTGGTCAGCCGCATAACAACCTATAAGTCAAGGAACGAGAAAAGAATATAAAGAAAAGAATATAAACAATACATTAAATTTTATAATCATACAATTAAAGAACTAATCTATAAAATTCACTATACTCTTTGAGCAAAGTGAAGAAATAAATGTATTCCAAACAATCAGGAATATTTTTCAATGTAACCGCACTGTGAAACGTATGCAGTTGGGGAAAATGCTTCATACAATATGATGCACTTAAGTGTTTTTTCAACTATCTCCATGAAAGTGTTTAATTTATGTTGAATTTTTGACTCCCTGTCCTGTCTTTATCCCGGCCAAGTGAATTCACATTTTTTCCCCACATTTAAAATGTGCTCTATCCATTATTTCAATAAGTGAAAGTTTTAGGTAGTGCACACGGAACATTTTCTATTGACAACAAAATTGTAAGTCGCACGGCCGGGTTAGGTAAAAGGCAAACATTTTGTTTATCTTGGTTGCTTTGGACCATTGTCACATAGAAGAAAGACGTTTAACCGCCGAGAAAAAAACGATCTTTAAATTTGTGGTGAGTATATAATTTTACAGAAATGCGTTTTTTGAAAAAACAACTATATTATGTATATTTTAATTAAAAGTATGTTTCAATAAAAGGTTTTCATAATAATAATATATTTCAATATGGTCTTCTAGTTGTGACCTACGAACTTTTGTTTATCGTATTTTTTATAAGTGCGGGATATAAAAGCTTTCTTACATTTCTAAAATTCAACTTGGAATACTTGAATAACATTTTTTAATTTGGAACTTTTGTCTAGGCCAGGGGTCGGCAACCTTTTGAGTCGGAAGAGCCAAAAATTACAATTTACAAATTTCAAAGTTTTTCCTTGACTTATAGGTTGGTATGAGGCTAACCACCCATACTGTAAAAAATGGTTCACTTTGCCAATGTCACCCCTGTTTCAGGGAAGGTCGGCAAGAGTTGCAGGGCTTATGTTCATTGAAGATTGGGTTTTTATATTGTAGTTGGGGGGAGGGTGGGGGGTGAAAAGCGAGTACAAGTAGCGGAGAGATCGTTAATCGATTCAGAACGATTTAGTTTTTTTCGATCAGAAGTATAATTCTGTGTTTTTTTTATATTTGCGTATGAAGCTAAAGAGCCGTAACTTCACACCCAAAGAGCCGCATGTGGCTGGTGAGCCGCAGGTTGCTTACCCCTAACCAAACCGATATCGATCCACCATATTTGTAAAAAGTCCGGTCTATAGCTTAGTTGGTAGAGTAACTGCATTCCATGCCGAGATCTCGAGTTAGAATCCCACTGAAGTTGTCAGAAATTATTTCTCGTTTCAGTGTTTATTTCTAACCCAAAATAAAATACCGGCAAGGCTTACTCAGCCTTCATAAGAAATGAGTGTCAAGCCACTCAGGAGCTGAATAACATCCATTTCAAGTTAAGTAAAGTGGGTAAAGTTAAGTAAAATTTTCCCAACTTTTTTTTTTTTCCCATTTTTAGGTTAGGTTAGGTTAGGTTAGGTTTTTCCCGACTTTTGGGGAAAAAAAATTTCCCCACTTTTGGGGAAATTTCCCAACTTTTTTTTTTTTTCCCATTTTTAGGTTAGGTTAGGTTAGGTTTTTCCCGACTTTTGGGGAAAAAATAATTTCCCCACTTTTGGGGAAATTTCCCAACTTTTTTTTTTTTTTCCCATTTTTAGGTTAGGTTAGGTTTTTCCCGACTTTTGGGGAAAAAAAATTTTCCCCACTTTTGGGGAAATTTTCCCAACTTTTTTTTTTTCCCCATTTTTAGGTTAGGTTAGGTTTTTCCCGACTTTTGGGGAAAAAAAATTTTCCCAACTTTTTTTTTTTTTTCCCAGATTTGAAAGTGGGAACCATGCGCAGGGGGATAAGTGGGAACAATGCGCAGGGGGAAATTTCCCAACTTTTTTTTTTTTTCCCATTTTTAGGTTAGGTTAGGTTAGGTTAGGTTTTTCCCGACTTTTGGGGAAAAAAAAAATTCCCCACTTTTGGGGAAATTTCCCAACTTTTTTTTTTTTTTCCCATTTTTAGGCGTAAAGTAAAAGTTACTGGGTTGTTCATTTTAGATTTGGATTTTAAATTATGAGTGGGTACACATGCAGCATTTGTAAGCGTGAACTTACATGTGTCTACTTGTGAGCATGCATTTTATATGAATCTTTAATGTAAATGTATATTTGCAACTAAGATTATGTATTGTAGTTGAATATAATGGTCTTCTATTGGGTGGTTTCAAAATTTACCGACCTCGTTGCTGAAATATCGAGAATTGAGAACCACTGTTTATTTGATCACCATCAAACTTCACAGGATTCGTTCTAAGAATATGTTACATGTTTCCTGAAAATTTCGTCAAAATCGGATGAGCGGTTTATGAGTCTATAGGGGACATACATACATACATACATACATACATACATACATACATACATACATACATACATACATACATACATACATACATACACACATCCTTCTTTATAGATATAGATTGTTGGTACTGTTCTCGAAAGAACACTGATTTAATATAAAGTTCACTGCACAAAAACCGTGTTTGTACAAGACTCTTGAGGTGTAGGACTTACACAAAAATAGAGCTCAAAAAATGAAGAAGTCATTGACGCAATTGTCAATGTATGTTTTGAAGAATATGAAACTGGCGGTACTCAGTGGAATGTTGGTACTGACTCTAATGTATGTATGCATTCAAAACATGGACGGTGAATGAATGTTTATTTAGTACTTGGACCTTCAATGAAACAAAGGTGACATTGGCAAAGTGAACCATTTCTTATTGCAGTGGATGGTCAGCCTCATACCAACCTATAAGTAAAGGGATTGCCAAAATAACAAAACTTATTGAATATACGACGGAACTCCTAGTGAGTGATTTTGTTTTCATACATTTTGTTCATTTTTCGCAAACGATGAGAGTGTTAACAAAGCTTTATATTCGGGGTAGGTACTGGCCAACCCTAGTGGAACGACAGCTGGGTACAAGTACATCTACGAGAGTATGTAAATTTCTTGTATAATCAATAATACAAATATTACATGTTATGTTTTGAATATACATGTTTATTCAAATTTATTCCTCATACGCCAAAACCTGTTAATGGCCCCACCCGTAGATTAGTAGTACTGCCAACTATGTATGCATGTATACCTCCACCGCTGCTATGGTGAATATATTATTATTTGCCTCCGAATACAAAGTGAGAAGTTTCCTTGAGAGATGTTCACATCATTCGATCGATCCAAAGATAGCCGAGAAGCGTTACTTTGAATGGCAATAGCTTATTTGGTAGAATGCTTGCGTTCAATGTCTTGTATTTCAGGGCTTGACCCCAACAAGAGACTCGTTATATATTTGGGTGTTTATTTTAAAATCAAAATACCAGCAAGTTCACTCAACTTTAACAAGAAATGGGAACATGTTATATATTGCGGGGAAATATTTTTGAAGAATTATTTATTAGGCTTCTTGCGTTGGCGCAGAAGGCACAATTTTTTAAAGATATATACTGAGGTGTGATACACACAAAACAGCGCTCACCAAATAAATCATCCTTAAATTATTATTTATTATTACTGTCTCCGGCGTGATGTACAAGATAAGCTACATATCTGCCTCGGTAAAAACTTGTTTTGTGTTTGACAAGCTGTTTTGTTCAATTGTGGCGTATATGTCTATGTAAGATATCTTTCGATAAGTTATCTTGCCTCTGGCATAGCACGTAAAATGTTCATACAAGACAGCTCGTCCCCGGCATGATGTGCACGTAAACAAATTGCCTAGGATCTATAGTTCACGTATTTTTAGCCAATTATCAAACGCATTATCAATCTTTTTAAATTTTTAGAGTTGAATATGTCTTTGGATTTGTGTAGACATATTTAAATCGAATAAATCATAAAGATGTAATACAAATAAATTCACATTTAATGCATTCCCATAAGCAGACACCTATTAGTCAGCGCTTAAACATGCTGCATGTGGACTTGCAACATAAAACCCAACCATACGTAGTTATAAAATAAATAGAGTATATTGTATCTTGCGTAGCACATAAGATTTTTTAACAAGATATCTCGTTTGTGCTAAAGCGAACGCTCCTTATCCCGGGTGAGTGTGTTTGCCGGCATGTGTGAAATGTTCTATCGTGTCTCTGAGCACTGAACAGCGGGACCGGATATTAATGTCTACGGCGCAATCAAATTATCTGAAAACAGTCAAAGCGTTCATTATAACCAGACAATTATAATTCACACACATCCCTATATACACTTGTGAGTTTCGTGCCAACCTAATCATAAACAAAATTTTTTGCTAGCGGAGTAATAATTTTTATTACATGTCATATTAGTGTTGTGTGAATGTATTGGTGATATCCGTGTTAAGTAATCTTGATTTTATATCGCATATTGTTCGCCGTACTTTTTGCCTCCGGCTTGTATGTTTTTTGTTAAAATAAAAAAAAACATTCATATTACCATTAAGGGTTATTTTAGCAAATCTGCCGTTTAGTCTTGAAGGCTTGTTAGCCAATAAACATCTCGCAGAAACAGGGTTGTCACTCAAATTTTGTAATAAACAAAAAAAAAATTGTTATTACAATAGACAAGAATGACTGCGATAAATTTCATAACTGATGCTAAGAACATGATTAAATCATTGTGTGAAATAATAAATGACACAAACAATAAGTTTACAAAAGATCAAATATCTAAGCTCACACCCAAACTAACCGATCTTTTGGGCAATATCAGCCTAATGGCAGTAAAGATGGGCAGTCTGGAGGGCGAGGTAAATGCTTTTAAAGCTGTATTAAAAAACCCTCCACAGCCAAATAATACCCTTAATCCTGCTGAAGTCTATGATGCTATTTCGGAAATTGAAGAGCGCAGGGAGAGATCTAAGAATATTATTTTATTTAACGTTCCAGAAACGAATAACGCATTGCTGAACTCTGTTGATACTGATATAAAATCTGCCAAGAACATAATCAGTGAAGTTGATCCTACAGCCTTGACTAAAATAAAAAAAATACATAGACTGGGGGTCAGAAAAAATGACATAAACCGTCCATTGAAGGCTGAACTTGAAGACCCTTCGACGGCAAAAAATTTGCTCCTCAATAGGAGCAAATTAACTAGCGGTATCAAGATGAGGCAAGACAGCACGATAATACAAAGAAAATTGTTTGCGGAACTTAAAACTGAACTGGAAGAGAGGAAGAGAAATGGGGAGGAACATTTAACGATTAAATATATTAACTCGAAGCCGAAAATAATTTCAACTGTTCCAAAAAACTACGGAGACACAAACTAAAGTGCTTATATCAAAATCTTAGAGGTATTTGTACTAAGCTAACTGATTTTGCATCTATTGTGCCAACCCTATCTTATGACATCTTCATCTTCACCGAGACTTGGCTCTATCCAGCAATCAACACCGCAGAGCTTGGGCTGTCTTCTTACTCTACCTACAGACTCGACCGAAACAAACTTAACAGCAATAAAGTGAGAGGTGGCGGAGTGTTGATCGCGGTAAAAACAGGTTTCGTTTCTCGCAAGATAAAAACTTTAAATAATGATGTTGAGCATGTTTTTGCCTTATTATCCTTTAGTGGAATTAAAATGGTACTGGGTTCGGTGTATATTCCACCTTCTTCTGATATTAGTGTCTATCGTAGTCATGTTGAAGAGGTTGAACGACTCAAGGTTGCATATCCAGACGCAAGATTCCTCATTGTGGGAGATTATAATCTTCCCAATATTGATTGGAAAGATTTAGATTCAGACTCAGCAATGAATTGCAATCTAACTGAATGTGAAAAAAATTTAGTTGATATGTGTCATCTTCTAAACATTAAACAAATTAATAGTGTAAGAAATGTAAATGATAAAACACTTGATTTAGTTTTTTGTAGTAACATATCCGCAGTCGTTTATGGGTCTGTCGAGGCTGTCGTTCCTCCGGACAAACACCACCCGATTCTGGATATTGTTGTGGATATGACTGGGCCAAGTAAAGGGAACGTTGTCTCTCCAAAATCCTACCGTAATTTTGTCAAGGCGGATTATGCAAGTATAAATGAGTTTTTAATGAAGGCTGATTGGTCATTCATACATGGGAGTAATGATGATTTGAGCGTGTTGGTGGAAGGTTTCTACAACATTCTGAATAATGCAATTGATTTATACGTACCGATCACTAAAGTGAGAATATCATCATTCCCTAAGTGGTACAGCCATGATCTAATTAATTTGATTTTTGCGAAAAAACTTGCTCATAAAAAATACAAGGAATCCAGAGTGGAGTCTGACTATGTAGTGTTTACGGATTACAGAAATAAATGTAAAAAAGGTTTACAAGAGTGTTATAGTGAATATATCAAAGGAATTGAAATATCTGTAAAGTCAGATGTCAAAAAGATTTTTAACTATTCCCGTCATCTTAAAAAGAATGAGAGTCAGAATGTTTTATCGACTAGTAGTACAGTAGGAGTATCTAACCTCTTTGCTAAGTTCTTTAAAAGTGTGTATTCTGACGATAATATCAATCATTCGTTCAATTTCACATCTCCTATTGATTTTCAGCTCTCAAATTTGTCATTAGTAGAGTCTGATGTTGCGTCTGGAATCAATTTAATGAAACCCTTAACCAATCCTGGCCCTGATAAAGTACCGACCATTTTTTTAAAGAATTGTGTAGCTAATTTGTCACAACCTTTATGTATTATTTTTAACCTGTCTTTATCTTCTGGGTGTTTCCCACTTATTTGGAAAAAATCTTACATCACTCCAATATTTAAGAGTGGAGATAAAAATGATGTCACAAATTACAGACCCATCAATTTATTGTCGGCCATTCCTAAACTTTTGGAAAAACTTGTTTTGTCTAAGATTGATTTCGTTATTACTAGATCTTTGACGGTCCATCAACATGGCTTTTTGCCTAATCGGTCAACGGCCACCAACCTCATGGTTTACGAAAATTTTATCTCAAATGCCCTTAGTAAACGTAAACAAGTCGACGTTATATATACCGATTTTTCTAAGGCATTCGATAGAATTTCGCACAACATTTTGCTCATAAAGCTTCAAGCCATGGGAATCTCGGGCAGTTTTTTGACCTGGATGGGTAGTTATCTTAAGGATCGTTACCTAGTTGTTAAAATTGATGAGACTTAATCAGAACCATTTACCCAACCAAGCGGAGTCCCGCAGGGTTCTCATTTGGGCCCGTTGCTGTTTTTAATTTTTATTAATGACATAATTAATGTCTTTTATGAATGTCAAGTCCTTTTATTTGCCGACGACTTGAAGATTTTTAATGTTGTGGATTGCGTAGAGGATTGCCAAGGTCTTCAAAGTAACCTGGATAGACTGGCAGATTGGTGTAATTTTAACCGCTTATTTCTCAATGTATCGAAATGCCATGTGATGAGTTTTTTTAAAATAAAAAACCCCATCCATTTTATTTACTCTATTAACAACTTAAGTCTAGGAACAGTGACTGAAGTCTCAGATTTGGGAGTGATATTTGACCAGAAGCTATCATTTGTTTCACATATAACCAATGTATGTGCTAAAGGTTTGAAAATGCTTGGTTTTGTGTTCCGCATTACTAAGGATTTTCGTGATACCACTACAATAAAATTGTTATACACTTCACTAGTCCGTAGTTGTCTGGAATACTGTTCACCCGTCTGGTCTCCTCATTATACGGTTCATATAGATAATATTGAAAGAGTTCACATTAAATTCTTGAAAATTATAAATTACAAGCTTAAAATTCCTATTTCTAATTTTGATCCCATCCTTTTGAACTCTTTTCTTAAATTAAATAATTTACTGGAAAGACGCAAAATCATTGACTTGTTGACCCTTTATAAAATAAAAAATGGACTTATATACTGTCCGTCGTTGCTGGGCGAGTTAAATTTTTTAATCCCTCGTCAAGGATCACGACACATTATTCCTTATCGCCCTGTAGCTTCCAATACAAATGCACAATATAACAGTTGCATAAATCGCCTTCAACGTAGTGGTAATACCTGTACACTAGACTTTGACCCACCCAACAATAACTTTGATAGGTATAGAGCTGGTCTGTTGAGGTACTTTTTGGATGAATAATGTTTTTATTTCTGTTGCTTGTATATTTCTTTTGATTTTTGATTTATATTTTTTCTCTAAATAGTAACTTTGATTTTTTTTCTTATTTTTATGTAGTTTTTGTTATTGTGTTTATTTGTTTCATTTTACTTTCATATATAGGTATTTATAATCTTTTTCAATCTATTTTTAATTGTGTTTTTATATTCAGCTACTTACTTCTAATTTCTGCTTACTATTTATACATTCATAAACTGTCTTTTCTCTTGTTTTTTTTATCTCATCTCTCTATTTTTTTTTTTAAGTATTAAACCCTACTTATGTAATCATTATTTTGTTTTATGTTACTTTTTATCCCGGATAGTTTTCAATTGTAGTTCTGATATATTTGTTGTTTCATTTTATACTTTTTACTTACTCTTGTATTTATAACACTATTTTTAGTATGTATTGTAAAAGGCACTAAGTGTCGTGAATTTATAAATAAATATCAACTTGGTATCTTGAAAAATATATTGTATCATCTTCTTATGTAGTCTAGTGGTGAACACTTCGGAATACTTGGGAACGAGAAAATATTTAGTGCTCTACGCCAGGCAATTATAAAGGCACGGGGATCGAACCCTGCGAATCTTCCACTAATGAAATATGCGCATATATTGGTGATCTGGAGTCAATCCTTTATATTTAGATTCAATTAGAATTTTTCGAGTATAAATAATATTGTACAGCAGCTGATTTTAATATATTTATAGCTGGTTTTCCGGTCCGTAGTCCAGTGGCAAAAGGTACTTTGGAATCGTAAATGGATACGTTCAAATCCCGGCAGAACAGAGCACGACTAATGACAAAAGTGTACAAAGGAAATGTCAGAGGAAAGCGTGGAAAGGGAAGGCCCCGAGGAAAGAATAGTTAGACCAAATAGGTTTGATTGCGAAATAATGAAACCTGCAGAATTAGAATAAGAAAAGAGTATGTATGAAGAAGGTGATGAATATTGAGGAAATGAAAGTGATTTGTAAGGACAAAAAAAAAGTGGAGGCGCATCTGCGGAGGTACCGACCACCCATAGTGGAACGGCGGCAGGGTACAGTACAGTACAGCATAAAAAATATACCAGCCTCAGCCCCCTCGGGAACTGGAAAACTACACTTCAGCTGAAGTAGTTGGCGTAATGCCGGCCACCTTAACTGTACTAATAAATAAGTTCCATTCGCCACATGCAAGACCCATGAGAATAACGCAGCAAGAAGTTACATTATGTATGTAGCTTTGTTGAGTTTGCGTTATATGATTTTTTCACATTGCGAAGAGCATATTTGAAAATTTAAATGATATATTTTTTGTGCTCCGCCGGGATGCGAACCCACAACCTTCCATTTACGAGTCGTGTTGCCACTAGACTACGGATCAGAGAACCAGATTTCAATAAAATCATGATTAAATACACTGGGAAAACTAAAAATTCTGATTGAATCTAAATATAAAGGATTGATTCCGTACACCATTATATGCGCATATTTCATTAGAGGAAATCTCGCGGGGCTCGATCCCCGTGCCTTCAGTATTGCCTGGCGTAGAGCGTTAAATATTTTCTCGTTCCCAGTACTGCTAAGTATTCTGCGGCCGAGTTTAAAAGGAATCTGATTCCCACATAAGGTCGAAGAGAGACCCAATAGAGTTGCCCTAGTATAAAGCATTACGTTATAACTCTATCGTAGCGTTTTTTAAAGACTGTATATAAAATTAAGGACTCACCAGAGGAGTTCTTTAAGTTTCCGTTTATTTTTGGTTAAAATTAAACGTAAAGTCTTGTACTTGGGGCACAAAGCTAGCGCTCGTCGAACGTGACTAACTCTGGTTTAAGCTACGCTTTGGCGTAGGCCGTAGATGTGTCGCTCAAAGTTTTTTACTTCTAGCCACCCAAAAGGCTCTTTTATTTTTGATACTTTAATTTAATAAATGTGCCTTAAGCAACCAATTAAAACTGTAAACAGGGGTATCCGCTTCAAAATCAAGACTATTCCAGCAGGATGGACTAGCCGACTTAAAAACCTTTGCCTCCATAGTTTATTCTGATCCATCAACGACAGTTGAAGGTCATTAATTAAGCAGCAAGTTGCCCAAAGCTAAGACTGCGTCGTTTGTCGTATATTTGATCTACTCTATATAGTGTTGCGAATATGTTATTGTGTGTTTATGTGAGTTGGTGTGAATTGTGTCTATGTTAGTGTTTCTTATAAAGTCTCTAAACATTAGGTTTTTGTATTTGTATTTATTCGATTTGATTTCCTTGACTTATAGGTTGGTATGCGGCTGACCACCCATTCTGTAAAAAATTGTTCACTTCGCCAATGTCACCCCTGTTTCAGGGAAGGTCGGCAAGAGTTGCAGGGCTTATGTTCATTTGAGATTGGCTTTTTATATTGTTGATCCACATGCGGCATGTGTTAGCGCAAAATTATACATGTCTGCTTGTGGGAATGCGTTTAATATGAATCTTAAATTATGTATATCTTTGCAGCTTAGATTTAGATTTAGATTTAGTGTGAGTTTTTAATTGAATATTCTAAGTAGATTGTTCTGGCGAAATGTCACATGTGCCAGGTCTCAATGTTTCGAGGATAACCCTTATTCTCACCTATAAATGGAGACCGAGATACTTTGTAGCCAGACTAAGTAGTCAAGCTATTCCTTCAGTTCAAAAGATGTGACCCGTATATGAAATAAATAACCGCAAATTTTATTTAATTGATCTTCTTCACTTTGCCAATGTCACCCCTGTTTCAGGGAAGGTCGGCAGGAGTTGCAGGGTGAATGTTCATTTGAGATGCGGGTTTTTATATAGTAGGACTACATGTGACATGCCTAAGCGCGAACTTACACATGTCTTTTTTGTTAAAATGCATATAATGTGCATCTCTAATGTTACTTATATTTTGCAACTTAGATTAGATTAGATTAGATCCCCGTAAACCATAACAAGAGCTGACACAATTAGGATAGGGCAACTCCTTTTAGGGATTTAAAACTCAGACACAAATTTTGTACTCAATCCTCTTTGGGACGCACAGTCATTTAAGGCGCTATAATAGACGAGACGTACATGTTCAGGTTTTTTGTCCCCCCAAAATATTTTGCTGCCGTGCTTCACAGCTTTTCAGGCGCTGTCGTAGAGGATCGTAGCACGTCAAGGAATATTTGAATGACTTTTCGCGGTGAACATGTGGAATGTTCTCGGCTGAATGGAGTATTTAATATTTGAATATTAGTCACCTGCGAGATGTGATGAAAGGAGTTAATAATATTATTCAGCTTTGCAGTCTCAAATTTATGAAAGTTCATATTTACAAATATAATTAAAATAATTTTCGTTTATTTCACTTGTGAATTCAAACGAATCTATTTTATATTGTGTATGGTTTGTGTATGAACACAGTCAAATTAATATTAATTGATTTCTACCAAATTTTATAGAATGACAATTATTTTTAACTCTATTATAAATTTTATTTTAATTAATAAATGTGAACGTTTTCGATCTCTCGATCATCTTCAGGTACAAAAAAATCTTTCCAAAGCTATTTGGTTTCTATGTTTCGATTCTACACTACACAATCTATAATCTATGTTGAATATACTAAATGTATGATTCATATTACATGCATTAAAAGAAGCAGACACGTATAAGTTCGCGCTTACACACGCCGCATGTTATTTTTACAAGATGAAACCTTAAAAAATTCAATAAATAATACGGTTTTTGTATCAAATAAATACACATTCAGTGCTGGTGAAGCCACGTTTAACACAACAAAATGAGTAACGAGAATTATGTGCTGGTTCTTAAATTTTTCCGCGTTTTGATCCATTGGCAAATCTGACAGAGTCACATACTATCAAGGAACAAGGATAGGAGTCTTGGACTAATAAGATAAGACTCACTTCACTCCCGGATGATCTTCGTTTAGAATTTCGGTTTCTCCTTTGCTGGTCGCGAGCAACGATCGATGCAATCGGAGGGACAATATGCATCTCTTCACGCTCGAGGTTAAACATGCACTGAATCTCACACTGGTGTGTTGTTTCATGATGAGTAGGTAATCAGTATGAAAAAGGCTAATAAATGACTAAAAGATAAATTAATTTATTAGCCTGTCACCCATAGACAAAATCTATCTAACGATTCTTTCAAACAGGTGCACTACTAATCTAATCTAAGTTGCAAAGATATGTTACATTGGAGATTCATATCACATGCATTTTCACAACCAGACACGTACAAGCTCGCGTTTGCACATGCATTGCACCGCATTTGAACCTACAACACCAAAACCTACTACCTTTTTATCTAGCACTACCTTTTAAATAAATATTTATTATTGATTGTAGAGGCATTAACTTTGTAATCCTTTATCTTAAAAGATAAACAATAAAACAACTTTGTCTTCGATCACGGTGAGTATATTAAGTTCCAAGACCGACTTCGCAAACAATCCGTTTTCATCCTCAGGTGGCTGGTCGTGGAACTTATCGTCGTAATCAAAGGCAAAAGTTTATTTTATTTGTTAT
Organism: Agapetus fuscipes; assembly: GCA_951799405.1. Lineage (NCBI taxonomy): Eukaryota > Metazoa > Arthropoda > Insecta > Trichoptera > Glossosomatidae > Agapetus > Agapetus fuscipes. Next base: position 10,393,637 of record OX637355.1, on the reverse strand, counting down.
CTTTTAAATATTTATTATTTTGCTTCTGAAAAAGTAAAACTAAGTCAATTGAATCCTTTATAATCTCCAAGCACGTAAAGCTATCAAATTAAACGAACAATAAGTTACAATGGATTGAAACAAGTCCTCTTGAAATCGGATATCTTTAATCGCTTCAGAAAAATGCTTGTCTCGTATAGGAGTATCGAAATACTGAAACCTTTCAAGTCAGCGCAAACACTCATTGAAAATCGGTAAATACAATGAAATTGGTCAAGTCTGAGCCACATATATACCTGCCTACCTTTGGCTTATAAGCGTGCGCCATTGTATGAATTCAACGCATGACCGATCGGGTTACTTTTGGCCGGCTTTACTGGGGTTGAAATATTGCATGAAACTCACAGTGGCGGCTGGTATTCTAGTATTTGCAGTATCTCTAAAAAACACGGAAAAAATGTATGCAAAAGAAGTATAACAAGTTGACTACGGATTCGTAGATGGAAGGTTGTAAGCTTGCTTCTGGGCAGAGTATAAAAAATATCATTAAATACTCGTATCAAAGCAGAAACTTAATTACACTAAATATTAAAGTTTCAAAATGCGACTAGTGTTCAGTCTTATAGTAATACTTCAGATTCCTTATCGGTAGATCGTGAGTTCAATTCCCGGCGAAACACAAAAAAAACAAAACACATGGTCAAAAATTGTCTTCACTGGTTTAAAAATTCATTGCCTTTACCAAAGTCCGATCACAAATGATCCATCCAGCCTCACAGCAATTGGGTCTTGCTTGACAATTGGAGCTTTATAGCGATAACCAAGCTCGTAAAATTCCGATTGATAGATTAGTTTCTAGAATGATTGCACTCTCTATTCTATGACTAAGCTCATGTGATTTCTGTTTGTTTGAGTGAACATGATGATGATGATGAGTTGATGATTTCTTTATAGCACCGTTTCGTGATGTAGTCACTCCAAGGGCGCTTGTGCAAATGATGCCAGGAATTTGTTGTCTTCAGTGTATTTCTGAACTTTCCATGGTCCTCTAGCTATCTCACATGACGTGGCAGGCGGTTTGTCTTCATGCGCAAAGAAAGCAGAAGTTTGTGTGCATGCAATAGCATCTGTTGAATCAGGGTCGAAGTTATGGTCAAGTAGGCTAGACGCAAGATTCGAACCAAGGTTATTCGGTTTCAAATACGCTAGTTGAACATGCGCCTCTACCCCTTGGCCATTCCGCCGACAAAATATCTTTGCAACTTAGATTATAGATGGTTAAATCGGCTGCCACTGGGCGCCGGTGAAGCCAAAACGTCTGCAGCTGAACTGAAAAATTGGCCGCTGGGAGGAATAAAAGAATGTTGAGAAATAATCACTGGCGCATGCTCAAATCCTGAAAATATATTCCAGCTTTGTTTCTGCGTTTTTATTGTTTTATCCCACGTATTCTCGTATTATTTTGAGACCCATTTTCAACCATAATTCTATAATCTATAAGTTGAATCCCAGGAGCAAAGATATTTAATGCGTTCCCACTAGCGCACACATTTTAGTTCGCGCTTACACAATACACATGCTGCATGCATACATACAAAATAGACCTCACATGAACATAAACTTTTCAAGTCCTTCCGCTGAAACCGGGTTGACTTTGGCAAAAGTAAACCACTGTTCTTGACAATGAGGGTAATAATAGGTGGAGCAACATAGACGACAGCAAAACAGTACGGTCTTTTGAAGTCCGCCAAAAAAAATGACGAAACTCGAATCACTGAGTAGCGCGTGTAGCATAATCACGAGAAGTGTGAAGAACGTGTTTACATCCTGCCTTGCTTTTTTCCGTTCAAAGTATTAATCTCACATAAAGGAATTGACTGAAGAGAGTATTTAGCCTGAATACGCCATTAACTTGTGAAGGGGAGAATATTATCGTCACAATCTAGGATATTAAAAATGTTTTTTTTTCACGAGTAGGCAAAAAGATTCGCACTTCCAATGGCAGTAATCGAATCGATTCCCGGCACCCCTAACTTCCGATGTCTGCTTCGAACATTGCTCCGACGATCATTATTTTTTTTCCAAAAATGATATCTAATATCCCCTGAAGACGACTGCTTAACATTCAACATGCTTGCACTTTTGCCCCCGGCTAACATGCAAAATTTCTACTAAGCGGTTATTCAAAGAATTTTCACAAAACATTTTTTTTAAGAAATCCTGTGCAAGTAAGACTCCCTCGAGTCTAGAGGCTCTAGGGGTCTATGACACTTGTTGTAGTGCCGCAGAGGTGTACGAGCTTGGTCGTCGCTAAAAGTACCAATACTCAAGCAAGACCCAGTTGCTGTAAGGCTGGATGGACCTTTGGTGACCGGTCATTGGTAAAGGCTTATGAATTTTTCAACCCAGCAAAGAGCAAATTTGAAAATATAAATGGTATATTTTTTGTGCTCCGTCGGGATTCGAACCCACAACCTTCCCATACAGAGTCCGCAGTGTTACCACTGAGCTACGGATCGGTCATATGCCAGACAATGCTAATGACTTATATTTGCTATGAATGTTTTTACGTGTCTATGAGTGGCGCAATTCGCAATTATTTCTTTGTTTTTCTGCACAGCTAAAAAGATTCGTTTGTACAATTATTGGGTGAGTGATAATGCATTTTTGCACAGATGTCACTTTTCAAAATGGTAGCGTTAGCAGCAGAATCTACGTTTATTCGATAAAATTGTATAGAACCGGACTAATCTAATCTAATCTAATCTAAGCTGCAAAGATATATATCATTTAAGATTTATACTAAATGCATTCCCACAAGCAGATATGTATAATTTCGCGCTAACACATGCCGCATGTGGACCTACAATATAAAAACCCAATCTCAAATGAACATAAGCCTTGCAACTCTTGCCGTCCTTCCCTGAAACAGGGGTGACATTGGCAAAGTGAACCAACGTATTCACAGACGTATCACAGTCTCACAGTATGACGTCTGTGATACGTTGTGATACGTCAACTAATTCTTTGTTTATAATATATCCACGATCACCAGTGACTTTCAAGTGCAAAAAAATAATTGTGACGTCACATAGCAACAGATTGCTAGGAAAAAGGTACACTGAGATTTTGTTGTTACTAAGGACTGAAATTTGTGACCTGTGGTGAATCGTCACCGAAAAAATCTAATGTCAAAGTTACATTTTAATTTCCAGAGTCCATTTCATCAACGCAATCAGCAACGCAGATGTTAGTGGTAGGCATTACTTCTATTGAGCGTATTGGGGCATAAAATGCGTCATTCATTAAAAAATGTCACGCAATAATGCTGAATGCTCACAGATCGCTTGTGGGGGTATTAAGTGATATAAACATTAAAAAAGAGGGAGAAATGTGATGTTCTCTTTCCCTTCCGCTACTTGTATCAGCCATAACGCGATCATCGTTAATTTATACAGCATCACCATAAAAACAACCAGACTGTGAACGCTGCAAGTATTACTGGATGTGCCTTCAAGCGATTTTTTTTCTTTTGTGGCGCAGTTAGACAAAAGTGCTAATAAATGAACAAATAAAATGATAGTCTATGTGATGAGCGTCGTTTTTGTCTTCTGCGAGTTTATCTTCTGCAAGTTTGATTGTCGCTATAGAAAACGCCATTTCTCAAGCAAGACCCATTTTTGTGAGGATTTGATGACCTGTCCTGGGTAAATACATAGAATGTTAATCCAATCCGGTGCTACAGCTAATTTAATCTAATCTATTCTAAGTTCTAGATTCATATTACATGCATTCCCACAAGCAGACACATATAAAGTAAACACATGCCGCATGTGAACCTACAGCATAAAAACTCAAATCGCAAATAAGCATACACCCTGCAACTCTTGCCGACCTTCTCTGAAACAAGGGTGACATTGACAAAGTGAACCATTTTCTACAGTATGGATGGTCACAGGTCAGCCGCATGCCAGCCTATAAGTTAAGGAACTTCTAACTTGAACTCGAAAACGAAGATTTATTCGGCAGCGCTGTTTTAGTGTGAATCACACCTCAAGAGTCCTCTTTGAGCTTGATCGTCGCTCTAGAATGCGTCAACTCTCAAACAAGACCCAGTTGCTTTAAGGCTGGATATACCTTTGGTCAGCTATCTTTGGTAAAGGTATATGAATTTTTCAACCCTTTTTGAAAATATAAATGGTGTATCTTTTGTGCTCCGTCGGGATTTGAATCCACTACCTTTCATTTAAAAGTACAAAACGTTTGCCACTAGACTATTTCGATTTTTTGGCTTCCTAAATTTTTGGTAAAACGCTATGGTGTAGCTTAAACGTAAAGACTAACTGGGCTATTCTTAGACATTTTAGTCATCCGTTGAGCCCACCCTTTGATAAACTAATGATACATCTGTATGAAAACCGGTCAATCCAAGATGGCCGCAAGTGAACAGCTGATTATTCTTCAAACAACTAATACCAAAATTTGGTAGGTAAGAATGACCGTGGTGATGAGACTTTCAGCCCAGGCACATTAGTTTGTCAAAGCGTGGGCTTAGCCGACGACTAAAATGTTTAAGAATAGCCCCGTTAGAGTACTTCATGAATAGAACTCTAGTGACATATAACCGCGATTCTGCTGCCTTTAATTTTTAATAACGCGATGCTGACTGTAATGGCAGTCATTAGCATGCCTTTTGGAATGATGGTTTTATTGCAGTGTATCGCTGATTCAGAGTGCATTTTAAATTTGCATCAATATAATCATAATATTGCGGTCTGAAAGCCAGACTGGGAAATGAGAGATTTCCAGAAAATTCGGTTATAATTTTAGCGGGTCATTATTTGAGCTATTTCAGTACTAGTATAGTATATTAAATATAATTGTAGGATAAAATATTGTAACGGTTAACTTGGGTTCACTTTAATAGAAGTTCAATTAAATTTATTTTCAACCGGTCCGTAGTCCAGGTAGCAATACTTTGGACTCGTAAAATGGAAGGTTGTGAGTTCGAATCCCGGTGGAGCACAAAAAAATACCATTTATATTTTCAAATATGCTCATCGCTAGGTTAATAAAATTATAAAACCTTTACCAAAGAACCGGTCACTAAAAAGTCCATCCAGCCTTACAGCAACTGGGTCCTGCTTGAGTATTGGCGCTTTGTAGCTACGACCAAGCTCGTTAACACAACAAGTGTCATAGATTCTTATTGTTTCTGAAATCTAGGGAGTTTCACGCACAGCATTTCTTAAAAACAATTACAATATTTATTTTAGAATTTGCTCACAGTCGGTTCAAAGTTACAAAAATTGTACTTCTCGCTTAACGACTCGGGTACTTATCGAGCTCTGACGCTCTTTAAAGCACTGCAATCCGTATTTATTGGAGGCTTAAGGCTATTCTAGCATACACCAGACCATGCCAAAATTGTCTCGAGCAAATACGAGTAGGAACAACCATCCAAATACTTACGTCTAGACACACATATAAAAGTAAATAAAAACACACAGACACAATATCTTAAGTAAAAATACACAGATATAAACTAATATTTTTTTATCAAATCTTCTTTTCTCGTTCTTCAATGTCTCTACAGCCCCTATTTCTCCTTAGCCTCCATTATCCTCAGCCTCCATCCGTCTTTGTCCACGGCCGTGGTCCTCCTGCACCTCGTCTTCCCCGCTGATCTTACTTGGTCTTACTTTTTTTTCTTGTTTATAATATTATTATTATATTCTTCACGCTACCCGTGATCTAGCAACAACCCCACAAAGATTGCCACTCGAGGTATGCTACTAACTCCAGTAACATCGAACCACTTACTTTTAGAGTCACTCTGACCTAGAGGTTCTAAAATAAGTGTTTTAGGCTTACACGGCCGGCTGATGATGCTGGAGGGATGTTTTCCGGGATCGTTGCCGTGGTCTGTGGTTCTTGTTGTATCGTGCATATGCTTTAACTTAAAGGTTAAATTCACTTTTTTATACGGGAGCGCACACTACAAATTATGCCAGGTACTCGACTTTAACGAGAACTATGTTTTGTTCTAACTCAAATTTTAATCACCTGGACATTTTTTGTTTGTCCAAGAACGCATTTCTTCAAGGGGTGCGGATGTACTACTTGAGGAAATGCTAAACTGATTGAATGGCATCCTCTTCCCCTTCCATCGTCCTTTCTATCCTATTTTCCCAAATCGTCTCTGATAAAAACCTCCGCATTCTTCTTTTTTTTCTTTTGTTCTTTTCGTTTGCTGTTACATTTGCTGTACACATGCTTTTATTGTAATTATTTTTATTTAAGAAAACTATTATTGGCCTTATATGTATTTATTATAAATCTTTACTTGTTTTATGTGTATGTGCTGTTGTTTTCTGTAATAAATAAATAAATAAAAAAATAAAAAAACTTCTTTGCAACTTAGATTATAGATGAAATCACAAAAGGCAATAGGAGCCACATTTTTTTGTACAAAACTCTCATTTTGTAAAAAAAAAACACTTTTCAGGTTATTACAAAAAAAACAAGAATTTAAGTCAACTCAATATCATGGCAAATGGCTGTGTTTTTAAGCTGTTAACTTTGCCCTAAAACTCACATGGAAATATTGGAAAATTTCGTATGATATTTTTGAAACATTTTTTTTTTGACTACCGCTGTGCATAGTGGAGGATATGATTTTTCCCGCGTGTTTGACTAGCGGGGCTTTATTAATTTTCCCCTTGCCTCTGTGGAGTAATCGCTGCAATGCCTGAATAGCAGAGCGCCAGTTTTGGCGGTACGCCCATGCACAGTATCAAATAGTTGGTTGGAAACCGTGCCTGGTTGCTATGGAGATAGTTTGTAAGTGCTTTAGGATTGAAGGCTAATAATAATAACTAAACTGCACATAAAGTGCAACTTCTTGGCGCGTTGTTACCGAAAGGATTGCATGTGGCGAGTGAAACTATTTATTTTTACAGTTGGGGAGACCGGCCCAGCCCCTTCAGTTGAAGTGGGAGTTTCCCAGCTCCTACGGGGCTGGTAATTATTTTTTGTGAGTGCTGAATACACGTTGCCGGTATTTTTTTTTTTGGGTTTTAAATAAACACCGAAACGGGAAATCATTTCTGACACCCTCCGTGAGATTCGAACCCGAGCTCTCGGCATGGAATGCAAACACTTGCAACCTTTTCAGGTTGAGCGTGGCAAACAGTTACAATATATGTGTAACTTATTTGCGTTACGTAAGTTGCGTTTGTACAAATGTGAAATAAGAAAAAGTGCATCACGTTTATTTAATTGAAATTATATTTTTATTTGAAAATATTATACATTGTAACATTTATAGAATTCTTATTTTCAAAATGGCTTCTTACTTTCTGTACGTATAAAGTAAACACGTCATGCTGCATGTGAACCTACAACATAAAAACCCAAATCTCAAATGAAAATAAGCCCTGCAACTTTTGTGCACCTTCCCTGGAACTAAGGGTGACATTAGTAAAGTGAACCATTTTTTACAGAATGGGTGGTCAGCCTCATACCAACCTATATGTCAATGAATCGTGAAAATAAATGAAAGCGAAATCACTCACTAGGGGCTCTGTTGCATCTTCCATACATTTTTCTATTCACGGGATCGAGACGTGTTAAGGTAATGTTTTTACGTACAGTATACAGAAACAATCCTTCGGAATTCCTTTGAAGTTAATTGAACGATGGAATTAATTAATTGTACTGCATCGGACGCTTAACGTTTTCGATAGCGAAATGCAAATTTGGACAGCAGTCGTTAATTAAGGATCTCCTTGGCTGAGTCCCACAAAGACGCTCAAGGGCCCTCTCCTGTGCGCATTGTGTGAATGCAATAATTGGCAGGCTACTCGCTCACGTCAGACGTGGGTTAGACAATAAGGCGGGCCAGAGAACAAACTGCAACATGATTGTCTTACATACAGGGTTGGCAGAGATGTCCTCTAAAAGTTTTAAAAAAAAATCTTCTTGCGATGGTGCTTCAGCCTGTAACGAACGATGACCTCTTATATCACTTACATTCTTCTTTGTCAGTCCACTCCTGGACATAGAACTTCTCTAATATTCTCCAAGCTTTTCTATTGCCTGTTGTGTGTCAGCCATCTCAACTTGCAGTTCCATTGATGACGTCCAGCCACCTCAGTTGCGGTTTCTCTATTCCAAGCTCAGATATCCTCTTTTTGAAGAGGGGAAAATCTTCAAAAGGTTCCTACCATTGTTTCCGCAGGCAGGGTATGTGATATGCTAAATCTACACTATCTACATTTTCTACAGAAACTACATTTTGGCTCAGAACTCTGGATTGCCATAAAGCGACCTTTATTTTGGCCACGTGTCTTCTGACGTGAACTGAAGTCAATTTAGTTAAACTCTAATAAAAGCACCAGCTGTAACCAAAATATTGTCTGAATCATTGATAGATAGATAGATAGATAGATTTCTTTTCACACATTATAGTACATGACAGGTTAAACCTAATACATACAATAATTAAAACATTCAAAGTAACCGAAATCAGCTTAGGAGAAACGGAAACCACTGTCTAAGCTGATTTTCACTCATTGAGTTATAATATAGAGGAGTACATTCTTTATTAAAATTGCCCTCAGTCCTGTCAAAAGCAATTACTTAAAAATCATGTGAAATCCTGTATTTTCTTGTTTTTCCATTATGTTTTTCGACACCTAATAGTTACACATGCCATAATATCTAGTAATGTCTTTTTAAAATTGACAAAACTACCCATCAAATGATTTATAGCGCGTGCGCACAATGTTCGTGCAGAAATGAATATCAATGCTACCAACATTCTAGAAATTTAATATAAATGTTTTAGGCTTTCACGGCCGGATTCAGATGCTTGATTTTTTGGTTCCGGGTTTTGACCGTGGTCCATATTTTTGCTTCTTTTTCTTTTTTCTCGATACATCTTGCAGACTTTCAGCTGACGTTTCGTCTCTTCTCTGGGCGACTTCTTCGGAGCTCAACACAGAAGTGAGCAGAGCTCTTTCTTAGTTGCATCCATTTTTTTTTGTATACAACTAAATAACATAGTGAAGATCTTTGTTCTCTTTCTTCCTAAGGACCATTTTCGTAATAAAGGTGGAACAGATATATAATGGACTGAATTATTAAAAATAATCTCAGTCCGGTCGATAGCTCAGTTGGTAGAGTGCTTGCATTCTACCCCGTGAGCTCGGGTTCGAATCCCACCGAGGAGGGTGTTAGAAATGATTTCCTATTTCGGTGTTTATTTCCAACCCCATAATAAATATACCGGCAAGGTTTACTCAGCCTTCACAAGAAATGAGTACCAGCCCCCTCGGGAGCTGGGAAACCCCCACTTCAAACGAAGTGGTTGGCGTAAGGCCGGCCCCCTTACCTGTAAAAATAAATAGGTTCAACTCGCCACATGCGACCCCTTCGGGGATAACGCGGCAAGAAGTTACACTATATGTGTAGCTTATTTGCGTTGCGTATCTCTTAAATTTTTATTTATTGATTTATTTATTTATTTATAAATTCACGACACTTAGTGCCTTTTACAATACATACTAAAAATAGTGTTATAAATACAAGAGTATGTAAAAAGTATAAAATGAAACAACAAATATATCAGAACTACAATTGAAAACTATCCGGGATAAAAAGTAACATAAAACAAAATAATGATTACATAAGTAGGTATTAATACTTTAAAAAAAAAATAGAGAGATGAGATAAAAAAAACAAGAGAAAAGACAGTTTATGAATGTATAAATAGTAAGCAGAAATTAGAAGTAAGTAGCTGAATATAAAAACACAATTAAAAATAGATTGAAAAAGATTATAAATACCTATATATGAAAGTAAAATGAAACAAATAAACACAATAACAAAAACTATATAAAAATAAGAATAAAAATCAAAGTTACTATTTAGAGAAAAAATATAAATCAAAAATCAAAAGAAATATACAAGCAACAGAAATAAAAACATTATTCATCCAAAAAGTACCTCAACAGACCAGCTCTATACCTATCAAAGTTATTGTTGGGTGGGTCAAAGTCTAGTGTACAGGTATTACCACTACGTTGAAGGCGATTTATGCAACTGTTATATTGTGCATTTGTATTGGAAGCTACAGGGCGATAAGGAATAATGTGTCGTGATCCTTGACGAATTTTGTTAGTAATGTTCATCCCTGTTTTGGCCAGTCTTCTGTATCGCAATGTACCCCCTGCTTCTCTTGCAAGCGCACCCCTGTTCTCTTGTACCGCCACTTCACCGCTCGCCCCGAGGTGAACAAATCTCAAGGACACGCCACCCCTTCCACCCCCTAACAGCAAATTGAGATTTCAAGGATGCAGTCATCCCAAGTGCCCGACTACATATTGTTAATTATAGTGTACAAGATCTACTAAAAATACTGTATAAAATAAAATGAATCTGAACATTTCTTAATGTTTAAAATTTTGCTTCGGCCAATATACGATATTGTGACGAACTATGGATTCGTAATACGTGTGCCTAAGCACGCTGGTGTGTGTCGAACAATCTTGAATAATTTTTCAAAATCCTAGTGGAAGTATCGAGAACATGCAAGAATTGTCTCTACCGTCCATATATATGTATACATACGGGCAAATATTCTGTGAGAGAGCCAGAGTCTCTTTCAACATTGAGCCGAGAAGAGTATTGCAGCAATATTGTGCAAAATAAATCACAGTTTAATTAAAAGAACCCCAAGTAAAATCATAACAATATTAGCATTTAAATATTTTAATAACACTTACACATGGGGCATGTGTAAGTGTGAGTTCACGCTTACACATACCCCATGTGGGCTTACAACATAAATACCCAATCTCAAATGAACATAAGCCCTTCAACTCTTGCCGACCTTTCCTGAAACAGTGATGAAATTGGCAATGTGAACCATTTTGAACAGTGTAGGTGGTTAACCTCATACCAACCTATAAGTCAAGGAACATATGTATATAAAAAATGCGACAAACAAATGTATTTATCAAGGTTTTTTTTAATTTAAGGAATTACGTTTTAATTATAATTTGAAAGAAGATATGATTTTACATTTTAATGGATAAGCAAATCACGCCGTCAGATGCGCAGAAGAGGAAAGAACTTAAAATATATATAAATAGATTGAAAGCAGGAACAACAAAAGAAATCGAATCAAAGGACAAAAATTTATCGTCTGCATTTGAATAAATTTGTTTTCTTTTATTGAAGTAAATAGATTTTGTAGCAGGAGAGCGAACGACAAAAAAAACGCAAAAAGTACGTGTCGATAATAAATGTGCGCGAATACGTGACGTGAAGCAAAAATGCGAAACGATGAAAAAAAAATGTGTCGGCGGGTAAAAGCTGGGAACAAAAACGGGGAAGAAACAATGATCGCTCAAAGTCATCGGTAGTGCGGTGAAAAATTGCCTTTGCATCGTTAACATCCTGTTTACGTGTCGAGAAGGGGCACTCCCCCTCATCCCCTAAAAAAGCGTTTTGCGTTTTAACCCCTTTTCGGGAAATAACTCCAAGTTGAAATGCCTACTGTGGCGATGTGAATCGGGTTACAAATCGATTCACTTTATTGCAGTATTAGCCGATACTACATATTTCATTTGTACACTTTTATTGGAACGTTTTTGGTTTACCTGAGGCTTTTTGAAGCATACAGCATCTCTTGTATAGGGTTTTTTCCTTTTATCTGTTGTAAAAAGTATGTAAAGGTACTTTTTTACTTGCTTGTCCTGATTGTACCGAAACCGATCCATTTATTTTGTATCCAACTTAAAATTTGATGATAACTCTACTAAGGCCACTGAGCTACACATAAAGTTTAACTTCTTGCCGAGTGTATAGCGAGTGGAACTTATTTATTTTAACAGGTAAAAGGATCGGCCTTTTGCCACCACTTCAGTTGAAATTGGGGTGTCTCAGCTCCCTAAGTTTTGGTGCTCATTTCTTGTGAAGGTTGAGTAAGCGTTGCCGGTATTATATTTTGGGTTTGAAATAAACACTAAAACGGGAAATAATTTCAGAGGCTATCAGAGACTATCGGTGGGATTCGTACCCCAGCTCTTGGCATGTAAAGAAAGCACTCTACCAACTGAGCTATCGACTTGAAGTCTGACGTCGATCCGGATTAAATACGAGTATATAAATAACTTTTGTACTGATGGGCAATTCGTAAATTTAGCATCCTAATGATGGAACATGCTAAATTTAATATTTATTGAAGCTCTATACGATTTTTCACTGCATCTGCATTAACACTGGCAAAAAATTGTTGGTTAAACTTCATTTCTCTTCACCTGATCATCAGAGTTTCATTCCCTTAAATCAGAATTGTTGATCCAACACCTAACTGAATTTAAATCGTCAAAAACAAAGGCGTTAAATTTTTTTGAACTTTCTCTCCTTGCTAATTGAAGTAAGCGCTGTTACTAAGGGTGAATGGCTCGTAGAACAACACAGCTACCTTCTCGCTTAGTAATTATTCTTGTCAGCTTCTGTAGCAATATTTTTCGTGGCCCTCAGGACCGTCTGTTGTACATACTGACTGACCGGCGGGCTGCCCTACAGGTAATTGCTTTTTCACCATTACTAAATGCCATCTCCCCCATGGCCTACGCATGGCGTAACCGTGACTGGGAAATTGGAGACAAACAAATATTTAAGCTTTCATTTCTTGGTAGTTCATTTTACGTAGCAAATTAACCTTGGTGGTCAAGTACTCGTATATGGACTAGATACAAATCTCACCTGATTTGAAAAGTGTGACGTCAGTAAGCCTAATATATAGAAACAAAGAAAAAATCTCGCACTTTTATGTATTGTTATAGTTTGACTGGTGGTTCTTTTGATTTAAATTCGGTTTAAATTTATTTCACAAGATTTATTTTTCCCAATGAAGGTTACAACGTTCTGTTTTCTCTTCACTCTCTGCTTACATTTCTTTGCGTTACAATGGTCAGAGCAACTCTATCTGTCCCACAGAATCTTTGCTCATATTTATATGGGTGTCAGAGACGATTCTTGCATGTTCCCGAACATGGTAGACGCATCTTTACAAAGAATCTTATCCGTGATTTGAGAGGGCCCTTGAGGTGTGACACACATAAAAACGGCGCTCTTTTATTATGTGTACCTTATAAATAAATTATCCTTTTATATATATATATGGTAAATACTTCCACTAGGATTGTTTGACCCTATACTAGATTGTTTGACACATTCCAGATTGTTCGACACTATACCAGATACATCACGCACACCAATCAGTGTGCCAAGGTCACGTCTACACGAGCTCATACGTTGATCTTGTTTTAAAAAAAAAACAACTTACATTTTTGTCTTATATCTTTTGAAAATAGATCTATAAATGTTTTGTCTATATTAGGGTCGCCAAAGTTGAAGAAAACAAAAATCGTTCCAGAAAATAAATATCAAAATGGTTTATTTGGTGAGCTGGGCTATTGTGTGAATCACTTCTTAATACACCTCTTTGAGCTTGGTCGTTGCTACAGAAAACGCCAATTACTCAAGCATAAAACAGTAGGTAGCTGTAAAGCTAGCTGGACCCTTAGTGACCGGTCTTTGGTACAAGCATATGAATTTTTAGCCCAGAAAAGAGGATATTTAATCGTTTTTTATATATTTTAATGCTTCTTCGTGAATTGAATCCACGACCCTTGACTTAAAGGTCGGTATGAGGCTGACCACCCATACTGTAATAAATAGTTCACTTTACCAATGTCACCCCTGTTTTAGGAAAATTCGGCAAGAGTTGCAGGGCTTATGTTCAATTGAGATTGTGTTTTTATATTTTAGGTCTACATGCGGCATGTGTCAGCGCGAACTTTTACATGTCTGCTTGTGAGAATGCGTTTCATATGAATCTTAAATGATACATATCTTTGCAGCTTAGATTTACATTTAGATTAGACCCTCCTTAACTAAATCACTACACTACGGGCTCGTCATACGAATGCATAATTTTAATGAGAAAAACATTACAAAAATTACAATTATTGAAAAATTTTGATGATTAAAGGGAAAACAATTCTCAAACGTTTAAGCAAATAGAGTACGGCTATGATCACAGTTGTCCGTAAAGCATTCAGGATGTCAGACAACCTTCCCCCTCCCCCCTCTGCCGCCTTCTCTCTTGATGGATTAGTGTACCACCCTACTCCCCACTTCTCCATTATGTCAGGTGGATCCACGACTAACCAGTCACAGACAGTCTGGCCATTGACAAATCAATCATACACCAGTTCGTCCACATAATTTTTCGGTCAACAATATTTCGGTCACAGATAATTCGGCCTCAGATAAATCGGTCACGGACAATGCAGTCACACGACAGTTCGTCTACCTGACATTTCTGTCACATACAATATATGATCCACAGACAGTTCCATAATCCATAATTTTTTATTTTTTTTAAATAGATTTGTGTAAAGGAATGCAATCCACCATCCTATTTTACCTGGCCAGTTGTCTTCATGCGAAAGCAGAAGCTTGTGTGCATGCAACGGAATCTGTTGAACCAGGGTCGAAGTTATCGTCGCGGGATTCGAATCAGCGTTATCCGGTTCCAAATAACCTGTCTTGATCCCCGCGGCTATAACACCGACAGCAATTGCAAAGATAATGTTACGAACGTATGAATTCGTGTGGACATGAGCCTAGGCACGCTGATTGGTGTGTGTGATGTATCATGTAAAGTGTGGAATAATCCTAGTGGAAGTATCTACCATGTTCTCCAACATGCAAGAATCGTTTATGCCGCACATATAAATACGAACAAAGATTCTGCGGGGAGAAAAGGGTCTCACTAACCATTGCGACGCGAAAACTTATACGCAGAGAGTGAAAAGTGAATAGCATATTGTAACCGATCAGTGATCTGTGTAACCGATATTGTGAAAAATAAATCTTGTAAAAAAATTCAACCACAATTTAATTAATAGTTACCCAAAAAAAATCATAAAAAAACATTGACATTTAAGGCTCATATTTAAAGCATGCCTACAAACAGGCACACATGTAAGTTATCGCTTATACACGCTGCATGTGTACATACAAAATAACCAAACCTCACATCAAAATAAACTCCTACCGCTTTTCCCTGAAACCGGGGTGGTATTTGCAAAGGTGAACCAAGCATGGGGGGCAGCCTCATACCAACTTATTTGTCAAGGAACCATTTTTTTATTTTATTTTATTTTTATTTTAAATTTAAATATAAATACAAATTTATTTTAAAACAAGTAATATTTCTAAATAATAATAAAAACTTAATTGTTATTTCCTCACCAATTGAAGAGCCAAGCTCTTGTGCTTGGTGAGGGAATCGCAGCTATCTTAAATAAATTATGTTCTTAATTTATATTCTATATAATATAATGAGATAAAAACTTAATATAATACTTAAAGGAAAAAAATAAAGGTAATACACAAGAATAAATCAAAAAATAAACTAACAATATAAAAAATGAAAAAAAACCAAAAATCAGAAACAACCAATCAATAAGTAGAACTATGAATATATATATTTTTTTATTTTAAACTTAATTTTTTTAACATCCTTAATTATTTTGATTTCATTTGGCAATATGTTATAGTATTTTATTCCCCTACAGATAAAATTATTCTCGAATTGTTTTGTTTTAAATTTAGGAATTGTTATAAAATTTTGTCTTCTCCTTGATATAGCTCTTTCAAATTGTTTTGCTTTGTCAATCTTTATTATTTCCAGAATAGAGTACAGTTTGAAAATTTGTTCTATAGTTGGTACCTTAAAAATTTTGAATAAAGATTCTGTTGAAAATGTTGGTGGCTTTTTTAGAATTACTTTAATAATTAATCTCTGAGCTATTTTGACTGAATTTAAAATATTATCATATGATCCCCCCCATCCAATTATGCCATATTGTAGCATTGATTGTACAATTGAGTAGTATACCATTTTTAATTGTTCGATCTTAAGAATGTTTCTGAGTCTTATAAATATGTATATACATTTTCGTATTCGTTTGACCAGTTCCATTATGTGATTTTTCCACTTCATATTTTGATCTATAATAATGCCTAGGTATTTTATATTTTTAGTTGAAGTTAGTGTTGAACATGTGTTTTCACAGTTTTTAGTTTCATTGCAATTCTGACTGTGTATGATGATTTTAATTGGCGGCTCTGAATTAAATTTATTTATTGCGAAAGAAATGAATTGAGTTTTTTCAATATTTAGTGATAATATATTACTATCGAACCACCCCTTCAGTATATTCATGTCAAGATTTGCTCGTTCATTAATAGAGCGCCAATCTTGTCCCTCCAATATAATGGCAGTATCATCTGCATAAGATATTATTTTTCCATTGAGTTTTAGAGTGAAAATATCATTTGTGTATAAAATGAATAGTAATGGACCCAGTACAGTACCTTGTGGGATACCAAATTCACCGGTTGATGGTTGACTATAAGAACTATTAATTTTAACTATTTGAGATCTCTGATATAAGTAACTTTTTATCCATTGTAACGCTTTTAATTTTATCCCAATTGAATTCAGTTTTACAATTAGTTTTTCGTGAGAGATGCTATCAAATGCTTTTTTTAAATCAATGAAAATTCCGATACATTTAAAAGATTGGTCAAGTGAGCTATGAATTAAGTTCGTTATTTTCGCGATGGCATCTTGAGTACTTCTGTTTTCCATGAATCCGAATTGGTTATCGTGTATTATATTGTTGGCTTTTATAAATTTAATTAACCTAATCTTTGCTAATTTTTCAAAAATTTTTGCTATGTTAGATATAACAGAAATGGGTCGGTAATTGTTTACTTTTTCCCGATTTCCTGTCTTAAATATGGGTGTTATTATTGTTTTTTTGTAATTTGAAGGAAACGTTCCACTTTCAAAACTCAAATTAATTATATGTTGTAGTGGTTTCGATATTTGTTCTTTAATATGTTTTAAAGTTTCAGCAGAAAGAGCATCATATCCAGGCGCCGTACCGTTTTTCAGATTGCTAATTACTGTCTCTATTTCTTCCCTTGTTGTGGGTTGAAATATATATATCATGTGTTTCTCTTCTATATTGCACTTTAATTCGGGAGAAGTACTTTTTCCAGGTATTTGCTGAGCTAAATTTTTTCCAACACTTGAAAAGAAATTGTTGAAAATATTAGCAGCTTTTGAGGGATTTTCTCTACAGCACGTGGTTTCGTTTTCATGATTAATGGCTATTATTTCATTTTTCATGTTTTTGTTTTTTTCAAGAAAATCGTTTATAACAGACCATACATTTTTAGGGTTATTTTTGGTTTGTTCTAATTTATGTTTGTAATAATTTTCTTTTGTGGATTTTATTAAATATGTAAGCTTTTTTTTAAATTTTTTAAAATATTTGAGCAATTTTAGATTGTTCGGTTGTTGACGGGTTTGTTTATACAGAGTTTCTTTATGTCGGATTGATACTACTAGCCCATGTGTGATCCATGGTTTAATCGGCTTATATTTGTGTTTTATGTTATGTTGCACACTTGTTGATTCTTCAACAAGTTTTTTCATTGTATTTTCAAACATTATACAACATTCATTTACATTATTCATTAGATATAAATCGGACCAGTCCACAACATTTAATTTATCTTTTAAACCATCTAGGTTTATTTTATTATATTTTGATACTTTATTTGTTTTTTTTGTCTCTATCTGTGGAGTATTATATTTATAGTTAAATATACATGAGAAGTGATCTGTTATAGATGTGTGAATGACTGCGGAAGTAATATTATGAAAGTCGGGGATGTTTGTAAATATATGATCCAAACATGATGGCTGTTGTCCTCTAATATTTCTTGTAAATGAATTAATGCAGGAGAAATAATTCAATTCTGCCAGCATATTTAGGTAGATATCTTTATCGTTTGTGTAATTATTATCAGCAATATTTAAATTCATGTCACCAACCAAAATGTTTTTTTTACTTGTGCAAGTTACGAGTATATTTTTTAATCCATCTATAAATTGTGATATAATTGATGTATGAGTACGATAGATTGCAAATATATTATAATTTTTATTGTTATTATTAATTTCAAGATTTAATATATTTACGTAAGGTACAGTGTTAATTTCATTTACGTTTATCATAATATTACGATCCGAAATAAATATAGCTACACCGCTATTCTTGTTAATTTTGGTACTTGCAGCTAAATAAGTGAACCCAGGAATATTATACTCTATTTGTCCGGCAGAGTGGGTTTCACTTAACACAATAATGTCCGGTAAATAATTTAATAATTTTATTGAAATAACAAATTCATCAAAATTTTTTTGTATACTCCGTATGTTATTATGTAGGATTGTTAAACTGTTTTCACACTTCACTAATATTTGATTTGCTTCATAGAATGAGTCGAATATTAGTTCATTTATATTTAGTTTAGAATCTATGTAGCTTATGTTTATGTCAGTCATAAATATGTAAATTTAGTCGTAGTCAATTCGATCTATGGCAATTTTATACATTTTTTGTCTGTAAATACATTGAGGGCTAGTTGTCTTGTGGGTAGTGTCGTTTTTTGTTTTGTATTTAATATTTAAAAAGTGACAGTTACTGCAAATCGCATCTTTTTCTAAGTTGTTACATTTCGCGTAGGTATGATCTTGAGCGCAGTGTGGACAATTTGGTGGTTGTGTTCTTCCTAGGCATCTTTGTGCTGTATGGCCATATTTTAAGCAGTGATAGCACTGTACTAATGGGTTGCAGTCTTCTACGTATGCTCTATTATATTTTATATTAATTTTGCCTTTTTCTAAAAGAATTTTTCGAAGTCTCCCTGTTGTTTGTATGATATAGTTGGTAGTTTCTCTTGGGTTAATACTTTTCAGTTCTTTTATAAGTTTTATGTTCTCTTTTTCTTTTTCTTCAATACCCTCATTTTGGTTTACGATGCCCATGATGATTTCTTTTTCTATGAGGTTTTTTTCTAGTCCCTTTAGTATGATGTAAGGTTTTTTCTTTTTCATTTCTTCTGTCGTCAGTTCCTTTCCAAGTGTATTGGAAATTTCTTTTTTCAATTTTTCTGCGCTTGTTTTCTCAGTACATGTAATTGTTATCTTTTTTTCACCAGTCTTTTTTATACCCGATATACCAATTTTTAGTTCAGTAGGGTTGATTTCTTTTTGGATCTTTTTTTTTATTTCTTCGGCACTTAATGTGTTTTTTGATTCTACCATGATTGCGTAATTTGTCACTGCGTTTTTGTTCTTTTTAACATTTTTATCTTCCCCAGCCACCGCCGCGTAGGTTTTGTGGCCAGATTCGATAAACTCTTCCAACTTTTTAGTGTAATGCTTGCTGTTTGTTATTACCGTTTCTTGGAGTTCTATGATCTTTTTCTGAAGGGAGTCCCTTTCAGCATGCATCTCTTCTTCTAGTAGCATGATCTTCTGCTCCAGTTGAAGCTTTATTTTAGTCTCCTTCACTGATCCCGTCATTTTACTAATACACTCCTTTATATCACTTAGTATTGAATCCATTTTTTTTTTCAAAAATATCTCGCCCTGCTGGGCGCGATTCTTTTTAGTTTCACAATACAAACAAACACAAATGTGCACTTCGTCCGCGTGAACACGTCCGCCTTGTGCAACGTTCGGCTAGCGAGTGACATTATAGACACAATAGTTACAAAGGTTGAAAATGCCTTCATTAGCAAAAACTTTGTTTTTGTAAATAAAAAATTATAAATTATGAAAGAGAATTCGAACTATGTTTTTAATTGGTTATTTGTTTTAAATTCATTAATAATAATTTGCACAAATATTTTTTTTCTTACGTCATCTTGACTAGAATATTATACAATCACAACGCAACGTGAGCGCAACTAAGCTGCACTTATAGTTCAGCTTCTTACCTCATTAATTAAAACAAATGTTATTCATATAAACCGACAGATTTATTTAGTATCAAGTTAAAGTAAATGTACAAAAATTATGAATAAACAGAAATCTACCAAATTCTTACAAATACTGAAATAAATACTTTACAATTAAGACTCACATTTTCTTAAAAATATATATCCACACAAAATTACCTACATACTTAGTCAATAGTAGGACAGACCATCTCCATAGTGCTTATTTGTCTAATGTACATCAATAATGTATTGTATTGTCTAATGTACATCAATAATGTATTGTATTGTCTAATATATTGACTAATGTGTTTTACGAACACTGGAAATTGATTTTCAAAATATTTAAAACTACTCTCAGATTATCGTTTTTTTACGTTTTTTTCTTAAGACAATTTGATTGAAAGGTCATCATTGAATCAAGTGGTAGATAAGCCAAACGCAAGCACTGTGGGGACGAGACAACACTGGCAGCGATTTCACAAATTTTTAGAATCTAGTGACAACGGCATTATTGGACAACAGAACCCTGGTTTCTCGTCTCTTGTACAGAATGTTGAATTCGCTGTCCAAAGGAACGAAATAGGTACTAATTTCTCCCTTTCCCTTCACATACGTCATTCCCCTGTATTGAGTCAGCACTCCTTGACGATCCAAAACTTTGGCCGTGTTTTCAGTCACCTGAAAAATTAAAACAATTCATGTTATTTACTCTAAATATGGTAACGCTTTCTGCTGGATTTCAAAAAACAATTAAAATGCCATTTAATTTATTTTTCTCACAACTTGACAATCACTCTTTATTGGTGTTGCTCAGCGAATTGCTCTCTGCGACTGTACTATCCGTATCATTTTGATCTCTTATATAGGAAACCAAAGGGGGTCGTTCTTTCATTCACTAGATCAGTCTTTCACCAGAACTTTATTCCAATGCACTAATACAATCATGGACTACTCCTAGATGGTTCTATAGTACGTACATGGTATGCGTAGTCACATTGATTTCATAGTCCGTCATACGATGTATGCGTGTATAAGCGCACGTACCTACGTATTTCAAGTTCGTGACAATATAAAATATACCGTTTAAGCTCAACTACAAGTTATATATGAGTCTTTAGTGCCATTTTTTGCCACTATCCCTTACCTATTTATTTAATTACCTTACATAACTTAATCAGGGTCGTGCAGCATCCCATACAGGCACATGCGCCTAATAGGTAGGCAATGTTTGGTAAAAAACCATTTAAGCTTGATATTCAGATTTAAAATTAAAAATTTAAATTTGATTGGAGCCATTGGAGCTACTTCAATCAATTTTAAATGAGTTATTTTAAAAGAAATGGAGAAGCCTATACCCTATGCGCCTGCTTCAAGTTATGCATATTAGCAACAACTTTCAGTACATTCTTTGAATGGCTCAGCTCGTTACCTGGATCCTGCCTGCTTCCCCTGTTGAATCCATCCTAGAGGCCATGTTCACTGCATTGCCCCAAATATCGTAGAGAGGCTTCAGAGATCCCACAACTCCTGCTGTGATCGGTCCATGAGAAATACCTGGAAAATACATCATACAACGTGAAATTATAATCATAAAAATGACAATTTTAATTTCACAAGTTCAGCATTTATTTTCTCGCGAGTACTTTGGACTTGCGTACGTCTTTTTCAAAAACTCCGTCCAGCCTTACAGCAAATGAGTCTTGCTTAAGAAACGGCGCTTTCAATAGTCACAACCACGTGCGCAGAGAGCTTTTGAGGTGTGATTCATCAGACAAATTAATCATCCCAATAAATTATTATTTTTACCATCGTTTGAGCTGCAAAAAAGGACACTCCATTGATTTTTATTGAAAAAACAAATCTTCAAATTACGGTTCAATTTTTTTCTCAGCTTGACGACCATAGGTAGTACTTAGTGTCAACCGTTCAAATATTCAATGACGCTTAGTATGCAATTATGGATTCCAATATATTTTAAAACATAAGTTAAACGATATATTTTAGTATCGCAAACGTTACACAAAAAATCAGCATTAATACAAAAACTGCAATGCTGAAATGAGTAAAATTTTATTGATGAATACATGACCTCATTTCGATGAATGGGAAATTAAAATCCATCCATGTTTTGCAATTATTATCATGGCATTTATGCATAAAAAGATTCCCAATATTTATTTTAAATGTGGCTCAATATATTGAATTCCATATAAATATAAATACAACATAATGTAAATGACAAATACGAATTAAAAGTGCGCCAATGATGGTTATTTTTCTATAATCTATACTCTAAATTGTAAAGAAACATTAAAATTTAAGATACATAAAAAATGAATTCCCACAAGCAGGCACATTCGAGTTCGCGCTTACACATGCAGCATTTGGGTCTACAATATAAAAATTCAAATCTCAAATAAACATAAGCACTGCAACTTTTGCCGACCTTCCCTGAATCAGGGATTACATTGGCAAAGTGAACCATTTTTTTCACTTAGAATATATTTTTATTTTTATGTAAAAACTTAAGTATGTGTGGTCATCCTTTTACCATTCTATAAGTCAAGGAATACAAAAAAACATACAAAATAAACAAATCGAACTTCAAATGAATATACACCTTGAATTTTATTCTGCTTTTCCCACAAACAAAGTTGATATTGGTAAAGTAACTCAATTTAACAGGCATGCCATTTACAGCATAGCATCAACCATATTGGAAAAAAATATAGATTGAGGAATTCGTGGCTTACCTATCTTCAGATTGGTGCCCTGGAAGCTCTGGAAGGCGCTCTTGTTGAAGTTCTGCAGCTGGTTCATCATGAGCGCCGCGAACTCCAGCATGGTGATGACCACGTCGTCCTCGTATCTGTTCTCGCTGTACTGCAGCGGACCGTCGTGGTTATATGTCTCCTCAGACTCGCCAGACTCTCGGGGTCCGGGTTCAAGGCCGCACGCCGCCATATAAGTCCAGCCGGCCATCTTTATCTTCTCCACCTTGAGGCTCTTCTTGTTGTCACCAAGAAGCAACTGAAAAATAGCATTTTTAACAACTTATTAATTCAGTTTCAACGATTTCAGTCAGTCCTGAACGTAGCGGTAAGGTTGATATACGGCCGCGACGCTTCAAAGTTCTGCCCGATTACGCCGCACCTGAAGTCTCTGCACTGGCTGAAGATGAAGGAACGAATCCATTTGAAAATTAACATCAGTTTAAGGTGAGTTTTTTCAATGCTTGTGTTCAAAACTCTGCGTAGGACTGCAGCAAAATATATCATAAACCTGATAGCACCGGCAAGCAACACGATCTCAACTCTTCGATCAGCCGCATCATGCCGCAGCCAAATAGAGTTTCCAAGGAGAAAATAATATCAAGTGGGTCTTTGGAGATCGAGCCTTCAAAGTATGTAGGTGTTCCAATCGTATGGAACGGCTTACCAGAAAAAAAATCGTATTATGGAGCTAGAGAGAGATACAGTTACAGTAACTATTGGCTTATGTAATAGAGACACAGTTCTTTCTTACCTTGTCAAAGTCCGTGATGAGCTGGTGTAAGATCTTCAGCATCAGTTTCTGTGAGATTTCTTCGTCGTCGTCACTTCCGAGCTTTGTGTCAGTTAGAGAGGCGAACATCACAGACACGCAGCGGTACTCCTCGTGGTAGAGTTCTTCAGGAGGACGCTGAGTGTCCAGGTACAGGTAGGCTGAAATCAATGATGATTTTTGAATATTTGTTGAAAAGGATATAAAAATTAGATAGGTGATGAAATCAGAAAGAAAAAATATGCAGTAAACAAATGTTAATTAGGTCTCCAAAATCAACTGAAATCCAAAAACATCTTGAAAGGAAGATTCTGAAAAGGGTCCATAAATAAAAGTCTGGCAAAACATTAATTATAATGGACTTAAGGAATCGTACTTAGATGTAAATATCCCCACACATCAAAACTTACCGACTCCTATGACTTGAACACGTTAAACGAATGAGCAAGACGTCAACAATAAAAAAGATCTACTCCACACAGCCCATTAGCAGATTATGTGTTGGGAGGCCAAAGCTGAGATAGAGCAGTTGGGTAGAAAGGGACTTGCAAGCTCTTCGGTGACCAATTAGCGCAAAGACGTCATGTAGAGGGAAAGGTAGAGGCAACTCTTTGAGGAGGTGGAGTATCAAAAATTGAGTTTTTCCAAACCACTATCTCAGTTTTTTCAACCAAGATATTGTCTTTTGACCCAGATTACACCACCCTTCAATTATTGAGATGCAGAAGCCCATATAACTAACAAGTAAACATTATAATGTTAACAGTATTCTTTCTACTTACCAACATGTTCTGGTAAGATATTGTTGAGCAGCATATTATTGATATTCTTCATCGTCCAAGCTTCTTCTTGCTCTTCAGTCAGCTGAATCTTCATTCTGTGATCCAGGCGGTTCCTGTACTCGGTCTGTCTATCGGTCCAGTGCAGGCAAAACGTCAGGAAGACAATGCTGAGGGTGTGCACTATACTCGAGTCCAAATACAGATTCCACGTCGTCTGATTCTCGAAGATCTCATTCCTCAAGTCCCACACGATCCAGATGTACAATCCGGTAAACAGGATTCCCAAGCTCCATTTGAGGATGAAGAAGACGCGGTTGAAGAGAAAACTGACCAAGACTGCCAAGGCAAACGCGTGGTCCAGGTGCTAAAATGATAATTATAATTATTGGATAAGTAAGCGGACGTAAATACTATCACGTCGCTTTGATAACCAGCCTTACAAATTCTTTTTTTTCGCTCTTAAAAGTGAAACGTCTGCAGAAATAAAGATGCGAACAGAACATTATTTTAAAATAAAATTATTTTTTCTTTAACGTAGTTTAATTTTCACAATAATATTTTATATCTCGAGCACTTTCGACCATCAATATTCAGGTCATTATCAAGAGTGATGTATATGATGATAATGACCTGAATATTGATGGTCGAAAGTGCTCGAGATATAAAATATTATTGTGAAAATTAAACTACGTTAAAGAAAAAATAATTTTATTTTAAAAAAATGAATTTTCACTGTGTGAATACACAAACCCCACAAAATAGAACATTATTTATTCACTTTCGGTTCAATATGGTATGGTATGATGGTTGATTGATCTCTCCAGCTACAGAGAGTTTCGGTCCTTATTTTATAGAAAGAATACAGATCACTCTTTAAGCCTGTAGAATCGCTACTTGCTAGATTTGGCAAGAACATTCTACCTAACGCTCAAGCAATCTCGAACATGTACAAATTATTTTAACTACCTTACATCTATTTACTTCTATATAGACTTATACAGACACTAACATAGACACTAACACAGACAATCCACAACACACAACAACATAATATACACTATATTTCTTACCCAGCCCGGTAGGCATCTGTAGTATGTGCAATTAATGAGGTTCAACAAAGCGCCAGCCATCAGCACAAAGCTCACAAACACGTACAAGATGTTCCTCGCCAAAGCGCTCATCACTATGGCAAAGGACTTGTCGTAGAAGAACTCGATGAGTCTGTTCTCGGGTCTGACGCTGCCTCTGTACTTGGACCAGAGGAAGTGGGTCCAGTGGAACGGCTGCAGGACTATCAGGGTGAGGAGCAACGTGCCCTCGATGACTAGAGCTCGCCAACCAATGCTGTATACAAAAACGAAAAAAAATTAAGGGGTTGTGTATTGACATTGTGAAAATTAATTTTAAATTAATAATGTAAAAATAAAAATCAATGTTTTTCTTCACGAGTTGGTTTATTATATTTCCTCGGGCGCTTTCAACATTGTGTATCACATCAATATCAAGACACTATATCGCTCATCATCATCTTCTAAAGGCAGGACCTTGTTGTGTCTACCAATTGGCTCTGTCTGTTGCCATCCTCTTGAGATGTGAATAGGAGGAGACATCCATGAGCCGCTTCACATTCGACCTCTTGTTTGTCTTCCCAAGATTTTGCCTTAAAATATATTGTTAATAAAGGTGCTATGTCTAATCGAGTGCCCAATTAACTAGACTTTCCTCTTCAAAATGTGACTTATAAGGTCTCTTCTACGTCCCGCAACACCTTTTCGTTGGATTTTTCTTCGACCCATGATGTCTTGGACATTTTTTCCCAAATCTACATCTCGAATGCCTCCAGGCGGTCTTTTTCATAATTCAAGATGGGCTAGGTTTCGCATCCATACAACAAAATTGTATATTGTTCCTTAACTCAACCAAATTACGTACACAAATAGGAAAAGACACAGTTTTTTTACGAGAAAGGACTTAAAACAACGGTTTACACTTACTGATCCAGCGTCAGGAATTCAATGCCAATAATAAGTATGAGGATGAGCAGACTGGATCCGATGAAGTACTTGAACAGGGGATCTGGCTCCAGGATGTACTGCTTCTCCCATGACGTGTTGCGGTACAGCAACGTGAAGGGGTGGATCTCGTTTCTGTTCACGTATTTGCTTAAAACAGAACATGAAAGAACAGTGTTAAATAACTGTACAGGAAATAGACCATGATGGCTTTTCCGGTAGAAATCACCTAGCATATAAAGCTTAAAATTCTTGAACAGGTTGGTGCTGTCAATGAGGCATTTTGAATTCAGATAGATTTAAGCCTAAAATTATAGATTTAAAAATAGATGTTTCTTAAACTTTATGGACTTATAGTATGCACTTTAAGGAGTAAGATTTATGGAAAAAAATCTAGCGTTTTCATTGATAAATCATTAATTTGTCTACATAACAAAGTTTTAAAAGAATGCATAACTTAAATCTCCACAAACAAAATATATTTGGCTTCTTATTCTTTTTCATTTTGAATGGTCTTACAAGTGAATCATGATTTGTAAAAACGAGGTTCGTACGGGAAATATGTCAATGACATACGTAATATGCAATATTGCGTAGTCACCCGGCCAGGTTGCTAGCGAAAAGATGAATAAATATTTTGTCTTCGGTTTCTTAGGACAGCAGTCCCGTTCATGACTGATTTTTGCTCGCAGAGAAAAAAGTTATATTTTCCTAAAATTTTCATGGTCCTCCATGGCTACGTATAGGGGGTCGTCCCAGTACTTGTTTAGCTTATCCACAATTTGATTCAAAGATTACCTTTCAATTAAATTGCCTTCAGAATCACATTTAACACAATATAAGCTATTTTTGAGATCAGTTTCCAGTTTTTACATGACACATTGTTCTTGTCCATATACTAACATTTTCCATCTGAAATTACCTCTGATGGAGAGAAGTCAAACAAGCACTAAGGCGACGATATGCGATATTGTGCACCCGGCTGGGTTGTCAGGGTTAAAAAACAAACAATAATGTTTTGTCATCGGTTGCTAAGGACACATGACTGATGTTTTCTCGCTGAGAAAAAAGTTAAATTTACAAAATGTTGTAGGTACACATGGGTAGGCTGATTCAGTTCTGCGGTTTCCTGAACAGTCATTAAAATACTCACTGGATAAGTCCTGTTGGCATCTCGTCAATCACTGTTGCCATTTGTTTGTCGGCAGCTTGCAGCATCTGCCTGTACGCCATCAGGTTGTTGTCGATGAAGAACGTGGTCCTCCGTCGCACGGTGTTGAGGGCAGAGTTCTCAGAGAGCCGAGTGTTGGTCTGCTAGAACATATAAATAATTACAAAAAAAATAAGTCGGTCAATTGATCAGATCGGATAGGAAATATCGATTGAAATAAAAGTTCGTAAGTTGCTATAATCTATGTGGCAAATATATCACCCCCTTAAAGGTAAAACTGAATAAGTGCTGACTCACATCCAGAGTCGTCATAAAAAGATAGCTTGTATGAAGAAGGTCATGACTCTGGATGAAATAAAAGAAGTATGTAAGGACAGAAAAAATGGCGGTCGATATGTAATGTAGGCGGCTACTTGATGAGCGCTGTTCTTGTGTGAATCACACTGCGAGCTTGGTCATCGCTATAGAAAGCGCCAATTCTCAAGCAAGACCCAGTTGCTGTAAGGCTGGATGAACCTTTGGCGACCGGTCTTTGGTAAAGGTATATGATTTTTCAACACTTCGAAGAGCATATTTGAAAATATAAATGATACATTTATTGTGCTCCAGCGGAATTCAAGCCTACAACCTTTCATTTACGAATCTGAAGCGTTACCACAAGACTACGGACCGTTGCCAACGCTGTCTATCCATCACTGTCTTTCGTCAGAACCACTTTCTTCAAAGTTATGTCATTCTGCTTTTACTCCATCTAACGTTAAAATTTAAACTTTTAAACTTAAAATTAAAATATTTTTAATCAAATTTTAAAACTCAGTCATTAGCGTTTTAAGCAAATTGGATATCCACGTAATTACTTCACAAACAGAACTCCAAGTAAAAACTTGACATTTAAATTAAACCGTAGCACGTTACATAAAATGTATGCAAGCTAAAACAGCGCATCTAGTGAACGTTTTAGTTTACATACCTTTTTCATAACAACCTGTGATACGATAGAGTTGAAACTAAAATTTTATATCCAGTGGACTAGAATCTCCTCCTCCACCTGTCTAATTTTTTAAACTCAACAATATAAACTTAAACGCTCACTAGGTGCGCTGTTTCAGTTTGCTTAGACTTTTCGAAATACACAATTGTAGAATTAAAACTTAACGTTTTATACTTGGAGTACTGTTCTACTTTCAAGAGAGAGATGGAAAGAGTAGGTAGTACTATTCGCGAAATTGTACGAAACGCCCGTCCATTGACTTATGATATTTGTGGACTAAAAATTATTTTAACGAAAATATACATTACCTATATATCTGTTTCAACTTACTTACGAAAATGATACGTAGTAAGAAAGAGAACAAAGAACTTTACAGTTGCATTTTTATTTGTACACAAAAACTCGGGCGAATGTAAAAATGTTTCTAGAAAGTTGTCAACATTGCGAATTAATGGTTGCCCGAATCAGTCTGAACGTAGCACGAACGCGCTATAAATCTTGTGATAGCAAATATTGACGAATTTGAAAAGAAAAATGAATGATTTTGAGACATTTTGGCATGTGTTATAATTGGGTGTCGAAACACAAAATGGAGAAAGCAAGAAAACATGGGATTTCACAGGTAAGAACATGATTTGACAAACAACGTTTGACAGGACTTGAGACATATGTGTTCTATAGTATGTATCAGTATTTTATAATCTATAATCTAAGTTGCAAAGATATTACATTCATTTAAAGCTCTAAGATGTATGCCCACAAACAAACACGTGTAGTTCTCGCTTACAAATGCTGATTGTGTACTTGCAAATAAAATCCAAACCTCGAATGAACATAAGCCCTGCAACTCTTGTCGACATTTCCTGAAAGAGGGGTGACATTGGCAAAGTGAACCACTTTTTTTCAGTATCGGTGGTCAGCTTCATACCAACCTATAAGTCAAGGAATATCAATGCAACTAAGCTACACATATAGTGTAACTTCTTGCCGCGTTATCCCCGAAGGGGTCGCATGTGGCGAGTTGAGCCTATTTATTTTTACAGGTAAGGGGGCCGGCCTTACGCCAACCACTTCAGTTGAAGTGGAGGTTTCCCAGCTCCCGAGAGTGCTGGTACTCATTTCTTGTGAAGGCTGAGTAAACCTTGCCGGTATTTTATTTTGGGGTTTGAAATAAACACCGAAACGGGAAATCATTTCTGACACCCTCGGTGGGATTCGAACCCGAGCTTTCGGCATGGAATGCAAGCACTCTACCACCTGAGCTATCGACCGGACAATGCCGCACATAAAATGAAGGAAGCAAGAAAACATAGGTTTTCACAGGTAACAACATGATTCGACTGACAACGTTTAACAGGACTGACGACAAATGTGTTCTATAGTATGTATCAATGCCGCACATAAAATGGAGGAAGCAAGAAAACATAGGATTTCACAGGAAAGAACATGATTTGACTGACAACGTTTGACAGTACTGGAGTCAAATGTTGCACGCTTAATAATAAAGAGCAATAACTCAAAAAATAAGAATGTTGGAAAATCACGTTTGAAGTTCAGACAACCAGTACAACTTGTATGGGATGAAAAAGGCGTTCGATGTTTTATCTCGCTCATATTCGTCCAAATTGAACGGCTGTCGCATTCTATCTATTCTTCTTGCATTGTTCTTGCGATATATTACAAAATCTCGATTTTTCCAATTTTTGAGGTATTTCTCTTTATTATTAAGCGTGCGATGTGTTCTACAGTATGTGTTCTACAATGCATTACGCTAGTTTCTGCTCCTCTATGTTACTACTCAATGCGCCCGTCATAGTTTTCGCGGTAATTATTAAAGTAAACGTAATTTGGCGGCTCTTTACTCTAGCCCGGCTCCCTAATACGGTTTGTATAATTCTTTAGCGCTAGTTCAGACACGGCGGGAACCGCGCGTTTACGAATCGCGCGGTTTCAAACCGCAAAATTGTGATGCTATTCAGACACGCGCGGTTAGTATGCGATTCGTCAGTTTCTAAATGGAGGTCGACGAAGAAGTGTGCTTACTGTGGTTGCTCCTTAAAAAAAAGAAAAGAAAAAGGCGGTATTGGGTGCATCCAATATTACGTGACCGACTAGTACATGGTCAGTTCGTAACGTTATATCCCAAATTAAGAATGTATGATAACAAATTTTTTGACTATTTGAGAATGTCAATAAAATCTTTTGATGAACTAATTGAACTGATCAGGCAAGATATTTCATGCTCTGAAACGCATTTGAGGCCAAGCGTGTCACCGGAAGAGAAACTCGTAATAACTTTAAGGTAAGATTTATTTATTGTTCTTCAAAATCAGCATAAATATTTTCTATAACTGTAGAGGACTGAGAGCCAGAACTAAATTGCGATGGTGACGGTGACGGTGCCGGAACAGGAGAAGATGATCCAGATGTAGTAAAATATCCTTGCGGGCTTGTATACTGTTGTCCTTGCCAATACGTAGGTGTGATCTGCTGAGTATTGTAGCGAACAGGGGGTGGTAAGCTTTGTCCTTTTTGTATCACTTGAAGTAATTCAATTTTGGTTGCTAAACGCCTATTTTCTGGTACTTTTTTGAGTTCTTTATATAACGACAAACAAAAGAGTTTGTCGTCATCTTGCTTGGTAATACTATTTTCTTGAAGTTCATTCTGAAAATGTTTTCGTGACTCGATACTTTTTTCTATTAAAACAGCTATTTTTTCTTCTGGCACTTGTGTTTTCTTACGTTTAGGGGGACGTTTTTCAGTGGCTTCGGTTGCATTGGCGTTTAGTTCACTTGTCTCCTCACTTTGCCTTTCATTCTGTTCTTCAATATTAGTTGTAGTGTCTTTATTACTTACACTATTCTGCAGGAAAAATAATCTTGAAAAATACATGTATCGGGCTCCTTTACAAGCACCTGAACCAGAAGGAGTTGTTTTTTCTTTTTTGTATTCTTTATTGTAGCAATCTCGTATGTTTTTCCATTTTTTTTGGAGTGTCTTCGCAATTTCCAAATATCTCCACCAACTCTTGCCAAGCTCGGTTCTTGATAATTTTATTTGAGTAATCATCACACTGAATGTCCCATATTGCAGGTCTCTTCTCCACCTCATCAATAAATAGTTCAGTGTCGAAACGATCCATGGCGAACTCACGAACAGTGACGTGCTCACCGCGCGGTATCCGCAACGCAACTGAACGCGAAGTAAAGACTCCACAGTAATAGAAACGCGCGGGAGCAGCGCGATTCTATTTTCTGGCGGTTGGGTTGCGGTAACCGCGCGGCTTGATTAACCGCGCGGTTATGTCTGAACGATTACTAACTTACTCATATAAATAAGACCCGCGCGATTTCCATGCGATTCTATAATCGCGTGGTTCCCGCCGTGTCTGAACTAGCGCTTAAATTGCCCTCGAGCGATATATAAATTACTCCTAATGGCTCTCTTCATAATTTCGCCTCTAACAGTGGCAGCCATTTTACGAGCCCGCTGTGACGAGTCGTAATTTTAATTTTCCCTTGAAATGGCGGCAAAGGAAAACCCAACGAGGAATTCCACTTCAACAGCCATTATTACACTCGCAAAAGAGGAAGACCGAGAAAAGTATGGATAGCTCAAATGCCTGAAATAGCCAACGAATTGGATATTCAGAGTCAAAAGGTCAGAACAAAAGGACAGATTACATGAAAAATAAGAGAATATCCAAGGATTTGTAATGTTGGGATTGCATTTAGTTTTTATTGAAGTTAATTTAATTTAATTTATATTTCCTTGACTTATAGGTTGGTATGCGGCTGACCACCCATGCTGTAGAAAATGGTTCACTTTGCCAATGTCATCCCTATTTCAGAGAAGGTTGGCAAAAGTTGAAGGGTGTATGTTCATTTGAGATTTGGGTTTTTATGTTGTAGGTTCAGATGCGGCATAGCCAAGCACGAACTAATGCGCGTCTGCTTGTGAGAATGCATAAAATATGAATCCCCGATTCTACATACCTTTGCAACTTAGATTAGATTACCTAAGATTAGATAAGACTAAAGCCCTAAAAAAATAGTTTTTACCGACCGATGATTTACAGAATGCAGTTGCAGAAAAAACATGGCTGTTTCGGATAGAAGCGACTGGAAAGAAATCTTCTTCGTCTCTTTCTTCCTTAGCCTTTCTCAGCTCACTCCTAGACGTAGGCCTCCTTCAATCCTCTCCATGTTTATCTATCTGCTCCTGTGTTCAGCCAGCTCCAGCTCCTTTCTGCTATAAGCAGCAGCAGCAAGAAGCTGGAAGGAAATAGCAAAGAAAAAGAAGCAGTTCATACCTTTGTCCCGGCTGCCATTGATCTCGCAACAGGTGCCCTCATATACGGTACTGAGTACTCGGAAGCTTGTTCGCTATTCTGAAAATCCAAAAACATCAACCATTAATATTTCATTAAAATTGTTATCTTTTTATGCTGGTTTATTTTAATTAAAACTACAGTGATTTACTTCACACAATCTATTTCAGTTTCTAGTTCGGATACAGGGTCACTTTACACTAATTGCACCATCCAACTGTCGGTTTTTTTTCTCTGAAGCTACAGAGAGCTTTGGTCCTAATTTTATATGAAGAATAAAGATCATTCTCTTAACATGAAGAATTGCTACTTGCTAGATTTTGCTCGAACATTCTACCTAACACTTAAGCAATCTCAAACAAATTATTATCCTTATAAATTTTTCACATCTATTTATTTCTAGAGAGACTGCACAGACTTTATTATTAACTTACACAGACAAACACAAAACACAACTTCATAATAGATTCTGTCCTAAAAAAAAAATTGTAAGGCTCCTCGGTGTTTTTGTTAACTGTTAATGAACCCAAAAAATATAACTATACAATATAGGCAGATGATGATGATGATGATAATGATGATGATGATGATGATGATGCAGATAATATTTTCTCACCCTGTTTGGTTGTGTCAGTAAATAGGTTTCAATCTTGTACTTCGCCAGTAACGGGTCGTTCATGGCTTCATAGTTTGGCTCGATAATGTAATCCCTGGCAGACTCTCTCAACTCTTCGAGAGTCCTCTTGGTGATGTGGACCTTGCTGCAAAAATAAAATGCAAAAAAAAACCATCAACAAAGTCTTATTTTCCTTTTGCTTTAGTTAGGACTGTGTCTTCTTTTCTTTTCGGCCTTATATCAAGTCTTAACCTTGTTGAACGACTCGAATCCCCCCTTTTGCAGTCAATGTCAAAACTATGAGATGTTGGCGGTTGCACGACTCATTTCTTTGCCAAACTGCCCGCTAATGGAATGATCTACTAGTATGTGTGTTCCCATTGCGATTTAATTCTGGTCTATTCAAAAGCAACATCGATCGCCAGTTCCTTTCAGTGTCTCGAAACAAAGGTTTTACAACAACATGCGGCAGAAACCTTGCTACGAAGGATCAGGACAACAATTGCCACCTCACCAATTCCAACCAGCAACCTCTGAAACACTGCAAAAAAGTGTGTGACTTCCAAATTACATGAAATTCGGAGAGTCTACCGCACAGGGAAAGAAGAGCAATGTAGAAACTGGAAGCAATTCGTTTTTCTAGCCTCTGTCTTATTTTTCCTGTGACTCGTTAGTGAAGATTTGTGATCATCATAGTGGTTTAGACCTTCAATACTGCGGCACAAAAGAGGAATGTTGTGCGGAATCATTGAAATTCTTCAGCCAAGATGTTATTCTTTGCTTTTTTTCTCTCAATTTTTCCCTGTGTGATGAGATGCAGAATTGAATACTTCTCATTGCTCATTATATGGTCAAAATAAACCAGTTTTTGCCTTTTAATGGACGTCTGCATCCTTATTCATAAAAATGATTTAATTTTGTATCAGGTTTGAGATCAATTTTTCAATACAACAAAAATGAACTTAAACTTGATTTACGGTTTCACAGATCTAATGAAAAAGGCTGCAGAAGCTTGGTTCTGGTACCTGGCCTTTTCATGATCGTGAATAGATCAAAATAAGTGATCATCAACGTCGAGGGGGCCTAGCAAGACACAATGTGAAGAAGAATGAATATTGGGTTATGAGATAAATTATTACCCTGGTTTCCCCGTAGACTCCATCCTATTGGCTATGGTGACATCTCTGGACCAGATGTCGTACTGCCATTTCCTTATTCCCACTAGGCCACTCATTATGTTGCCGGTGTGGATTCCTATCCTCATGTCGATGTTCAAGTCCCTCCTTTGCCTGAAAGTTTGAAAACTGGTTTAAATACTTTCATCGGTAAAGGAAGACCGAGAAAAGTATGGATGAATCAAATTTCTGAAATAGCGAATGAATGGGATATCCAGAGTCATAATAAAAGGAGGGCTTTTATGAAAAAGGTTATGACTCTGGATGAAATGAAAGAAGTATGTAAGGACAGGAAGAAGTGGCGGCTAATCTGCAATGTTGATTTGTAATGTTGGCTCGTTCATTTATGTTACATTTTTTGTACAGGAATGTATTGATTTTTATTTGTATAGATTTCTTTTTAAGGTTTTGTTGTTTTTATATACTTAAATGTTATTTATTATTTGTATTCCTTGACTTATAAATTGGTATGAGGCTGACCACCTATACTGTAAAAAATGGTTTACTTTGCCAATGTCACCCCTGTCTCAGGGAAGGACGGCAAGAGTTGCATGGTGTATGTCCATTTGAGATTTGGTTGTTATGTTGTAGGTTTTTGTAGGAAAATATAAAAATATTTTTTAGAATCTACAAAGTTCCTGTATGCTTTTGGTTATTTTTATTTGGACCAAAAAAACTACACACACCTACACATTTTACTTTGAAAATAGATAAAATACGAGTTGTAAGACGAAATGTGAATGACGCATTCTAGATTCATTAAAAAATGTTTATTTACCTTTTCTCGAACGCAAATAAAATCACGCTACAATCAAAATTTGTTCTAAACTATCATAATATAAGAAAGATTAGATTAAATACGTGTAGAGGCTTAGCTAAGAAAATTGTGCGATTAAAAATGATTCATGTTTATTTATTTCGTAAAAAAAATTGAAATACTTTAACAACAACAAAAATACTCAAATGACAATCTAAAGAATTTAACTTGGCATTTTTCTTGCACTTGGGAAATACATGAAGTTTTTTTAATTTTTTCTTTTTCATTATCAGTTTCCGGTGCTTGTGATAAGATCTGAGAAATTTTCCACAAGCATTTCCACGAAACGCCATTTCAAAATTATTGATTCCACAACGTATGCTAAAGAATGCAATCAATCAATTTAAATAAATATATAATTCAATGAAGTAGATAATAAAGTGTTTAATTTTTTTATGATTTTGATTGTACGGTGCAATCTGAAAGTTAACGAATATTTCACATCAATTTTGTACAGTAACAACATAATCAACTCACGTTATCTTTTGTATGAGAACCAGAACCAAACACTTTTTTTTTCATGTTGAGAGTCTATAACACTCAAGATGGTGCTGCAGATGCACTTAACCCTGTGAATACTTGTTATATTAAACGTTTTGGATCTCTTATAATAACTTTTTTTCTTTTACATAGATTTGTGAAGAGGAATTCAATTCACAAACATATCTTGCTTGGTCAGAAACAGGTGTTAACGTTATCAATTAATAATACTTGGTTAGATATTTTTAATGAATTGTTAAATAATAACTACCCAATGGCATCTGTTGAACCAGGGTCGAAACTATAGTTAATGGAACATGACGGGGTTCGAGCCAGTGTTAGTTCGAATAACATAAATTCGAGCGCTAATCCATGAGGCTCACCACCCATACGTAAAAAATGGTTCACTTTGCCAATGTCACCCCTGTTTCAGGGAAGGTCGGCAAGAGTTGCAGGGCTTATGTTCATTTAAAATTGGGTTTTTATATTATAGGTCCACGTGCGGCATGTGTGAGCGCGAAATTATGCGTGTCTGCTTGTGGGAATGCATTTAATTTTAACCTCAAATGATACATATTTTTGCAACTTAGATTTAGATTAAATTAGATTTAGAATCCCTTTGACCATCCCAGCGACAATCTATCAGGATCTATCAATCGACAATCTATCAATTTGTATAGCGTTGTATATATTTGTATAACCATAATTTTTTTTTTTTCAAATTTGTAGTTATAGAGTTTTTTATTAGAAATAACTAGCAGCCCGCAACTTTTTGTCCGCGTCATTTCCATTTACACAACTTAGAGTAACGCGTATCATCTCACTTGCCTTACGTCCGAAATAATGTTGATCATATCGAATCCCAGTAGTACGCAGCTCTTGGCGTGCTGAGGATTCGGCTTGGGAACTCCCGCCACGCAGTAGTAGCAGTCTCCGAGGAACTTGATTCTCAGCACATCATGCTCCTAAAAAAATTGTAAACAATAAAAATATCAGAAGCAATCAAATATCACTTATCACGTGGAAGGGGAAGACCTAGGAAACAATGGATTTATCAGATAAATGAGATTGCGAATGAATGGAATTTACAGAGTGGAAACAAGAGAAGAGCAGGCATGAAAAGAGTGATGAAATTAGATGAGATGAAAGAAGTATGCAAGGACAGAGTCAAGTGGAGGCACTTGTGTGGAGGTACTGGCCACCCCTAGAGGAAAGGCGGCAGGATACAAGACAAGACAAAAGACGTTATATCAGTTATCACACAAAACAGTATTGAGCCAAAATATTCCTTTACAAGTTCATCATTCCTACCATCTCAAATTAATCAGTTTGCAAGGTTTATCTTGCATTCAGCAGATGGTGAGGACAAAGCATTGAAGGATGAGCCTGTTAAGAAAATTTAAAATTGTATGTGGAGACCGCACATTTGCAGTTGTTGGTTTCTAGACTTTTTGATGATGATTTATACAGCACCGTTTTGTGAATACTGTTACTGCAAGGGCACTTTCAGCCTTGATGCAGTGATGAAGAAGTAGGTTGTCATTCCCTTTTTGAAGCTCTCAGTTCCTTCCTTGGCACGCACTTCTGGAGACAGCTGATTCCAAGTGAACGGTCCTGCAATGCCGAAAGCGTGGTCTCCGAACACTCCTTTGGTTCTTTAAGTTCGGTTTGGTTGGATTTTCCTTTTTTTATAGATTGGTATAGTTAGTAGTAGTTCGTTCCTATAGTTCCATAGTAGTAGTTCCTTGACTTTAGGTTGGTAGGCGGCTGACCACCCATGCTGTAAAAATAGTTCACTTTGCCAATGTTACCCCTGTATCAGGGAAGGACGGCAAGAGTTGCAGGGTGTATGTTCATTGGAGATTTGGTTTTTATGTTGTAGGTTCACATGAGGCATGTGCAAGCGCGAACTTGTACGTGTCTGGTTGTGAGAATGCATGTAATGTGAATCTCCAATGTAACATATCTTTGCAACTTAGATTAGATTAGATTAGATTAGGTATGAAGCTGACTACCCATACCCTACAGAAAATGTTCACTTTGCCTATGTTCCCCTTGTTTCAAGGAAGATCACGAAGGTCGGCAAAAGTTGCAGGGCTTATTTTCTTTATGTTGTAAGGCAACAAGCGGAATGTGTAAGCTTGAACTTATTCGTGTCTGTTTATGTGCATGCATTGTCCCCAATGTTACATATCTTTGCTACTTAGATTAGATTAGATTAGACGTATAGTTACCTCTGAAGCTTCATCGAACCTTCCAAACAGTTCATTCAGGGTTTCGATAAGTTGCTTGGGTTCCAGAGTTGTTGTGATCATTGTGTAGTTGACCACATCGGCATACAGGATGCTGACATCCTTGTGTTCATCGATGTAGGAATGCCTGGAATTTAAAAAAGTTAAATGAAAGAATACCTATTCTATATTCTGCGCTAAGAAGAGTGGTGAAGCTGATTGACGACCCTACTCTCGCAGCCAACCTGCATTATCTCGAGCACAGAAGGAAAGTTGGATTGATCAGTCTCTTCTATAGATACTATTGTACAATCGGTTTTGATGAAATATCCTCACTTATGAGGTAAAACTGTGTTCTTTGATTTAATTAAAATATGATTCATTAAGTGGTTTCAGTTTTTCCATATTTATTCTATTTATTGCCAATGTCACCCCTGTTTCAGGGAAGGACGGCAAGAGTTGCAAGGCTTATGTTCATTTGAGATGGGGTTTTTTTAATGTAGGTCCACATGCGGCATGTGTTAGCGCGAAATTATACATGTCTGCTTGTGGGAATGCATTTAATATAAATCTTAAATTATATATATCTTTGCAGCTTAGATTAGATTAGATTAAAAAACTATTGACATGATAAAAAGAATTTTCCGATACTGCACTATACAATGTATAGTTCTGTAATTAAGAAGAAAAAAAATATTTCCAAAATATAGCACACACGAAAAAGTAGCTAAAAATGTGAAAAAAACGTGTTTTTTAAATATATTTTTTTTGTGGGGGAAATTCTTAAGTTATAAATTGTGTTCATATTTTATTATCAAAAAAAAAACAAACACGCCTGATTTTTTTCATTACTGTCACTCTTTTGCTAAGACCATAAAGTGTAAGAAACAAAAACAGCAGATTTAGGGTATAAAGCAGCCTTAATTGAAGTGGGGGTTCCCCAGCTCCCGAGAAGGAAATCATTTCTGACACCCTCGGTGGGATTCGAACCCGGGCTCTCGGCATAGAATGCAAGCACTCTGCTAACTGAGCTATCGACTTGATTATTAGATTTCACCTTTTCATTATTCCTTGACTTATAGGTTGGTATGAGGCTGACCACCCATACTGTAAAAAATGGTTAGCTTTGCCAATGTCACCACTGTTTCAGGGAATGTCGGCAAGAGTTGCAGGGCTTATGTTCATTTGAGGTTTGGATTTTATTTGTAAGTACACAATCAGCATTTGTAAGCGCGAACTACACGTGTTTGTTTGTGGGCATACATCTGAGAGCTTTGAATGAATATATCCTTGCAACTTAGATTATAGATTATAGATTATTATTTACAATTAGGGTAATTTTTCGTACATTATTGTATTATTACAAACAGTTGCTTTTAGAGGGTCGTTTTTCTATTAACGTCGACTACCGATGTTTTACACTAATTTTAGAATAATAAAATAGACTTATATTGGAAACACCGCAAGTAAATTCTTTAGTTATTTTCCATTAAAAAGCTATGTAATCTTGTAGATGTATCCACCACAAATATGTTTGTATGTATGTACGTATTTGGGTTCCGTATAAATTTCAATACAAAATTACACTATTCCATCAGCTGACAACAATACACATTGAAGGATAAGAATGACCGAGCGATGGGACTCAACAAAAGCCGCCCTTCCGTGGACTGAGTGAGAAATGGAAAGATTGGCCACACTATCTGAGACCCTAGTTCACTAACAATGTTTTTTTTAGAAATTGTAAAGTTGTATACATCCTTTATTATATTGTCCTTCGTCGTCGTCTTTCGTTTGGACTTTCAAATTTTCAATTTTCAAAATGTCTCGCCGCGAGGATCGAACCCGCGTCTCCCGGGCGCGTGTTCCCATTCCACGACCTAAAAGGAATGTTCACTCAGAAATGCACACGGAAGTATCATACCCTAAATCTGCCGTTATTGTTTCTTACACTTTATGGTCTTAGCAAAAAAGTGACAGGAATGAAAAAAATCAAGCATGTTTATTAATTTTTTATCTTAATTATAAAGTTTAAACAAAATATATAACTTAAAAATTGCGACCACAAAAAAATATTTAAAAAAAATACGTTTTTTTCACTTCTGTAGCTACTTTCTCGTGTGTGCTATGTTTTGGAAATATTTTTTTTCATTCTATTTATAGAACTATACATTGTCTAGTGTAGTATCGAAACCGTTTTTTTATAATGTCAATAGTTTTTGAGTAAATATGGAAAAACTGAAACTACTTGATGAATTAATTTTTTTCCGTGTGCTTGTCTGAGTAAACATTCCTTTTAGGTCGTGGAATGGGAACACGCCTCCCGGGCGCGTGTTCCCATTCCACGACCTAAAAGGAATGTTCACTCAGAAATGCACACGGAAGTATCATACCCTAAATCTGCCGTTATTGTTTCTTACACTTTATGGTATTAGTAAAAAAGTGACAGTAATGAAAAAAATCAAGCATGTTTATTAATTTTTTATCTTAATTATAAAGTTTAAACAAAATATATAACTTAAAAATTGCGACCACAAAAAAATATTTAAAAAAATACGTTTTTTTCACTTCTGTAGCTACTTTCTCGTGTGTGCTATGTTTTGGAATTATTTTTTTTCATTCTATTTATAGAACTATACATTGTCTAGTGTAGTATCGAAACCGTTTTTTTATAATGTCAATAGTTTTTGAGTAAATATGGAAAAACTGAAACTACTTGATGAATTCAATTTTTTCCGCGTGCTTGTCTGAGTAAACATTCCTTTTAGGTCGTGGAATGGGAACACGCCTCCCGGGCGGGGCCGCCGAAAGAACCGGTGGTTTAGCCGATTACGCTAAACTGCCTGCTCGGCAGTGTGCGAAAATAAAATGTATTTAAGCGATACAAACCTCATATTTTATGTATAGAAATTGTAATTATATAGAGGCGCTATCCTATTTTTAAACAAATATTTTTTACATACAAAACTATGTACATAAATTAGAACATAGAGGCGCTAAACATTAACTCAATTCATAACAAATATAATTTTTGACAAAAAAAAACTGATGAATGAAATTCTGATTCTGAAAAATGAGATTCATGAAATTTAACGCATGCGAACTTACAACATAAGAATCTCAAATAAGTTGCAAAGATATAGTACATTCAGGATTCTTATTACACGCATTCCCACAAGCAGACACGTGTACTGTCGCGCTTACACATGCTGTATGTGCACTAAAAAAACATAGTATTTCCGATTTCCGATATATTTTTTATTGCATCAATGGATCGATATCTCTATTTTAAATCGATATTTTTAAACACTGTCGATGTAAACATTATGTAGTTCGCGAAAATAACAGTAAACGATAATAAATATGCCTGGAAAAACGTTCTGAATATATACAACAATTTTCTCACTACCCCGCAAGGGCGTCGTGGGCTAGCGGTAACGTCCGCGTCTTTGATGCAGAAGGACCCGGGTTCGGGCCTGGAGATGAAATTATTGTTTTTGTTTTTGTTTTTTTTTTATTTTTTTTCTTTGTCCCTTTTTTTAAATAAATTTGAAAGGAATGCAATTCATCGATCTATTTTGCGTTCTCTAATAAATATTTAAAAATTCGAGCGGGGACGCAAACCAGTTTTTAGAAATACAGATCATGGCAGAAGAAGATTTTGCATATAATTTTTCAACAAAATTGTCAGTAATTATTTTTTCTCATCAAATATTTTCAAATACGTACAAGCTTTTTGAGAGATATACTACCTAATACCTATATAATCTATTATCTATGTTGCACAATACATTACATTTGACATTCATATATAATGCATTCCCACAAGTAGACAGGTATAAGTTCGCGTTTACACATGCCCCATGATGACTTAGAACATAATAACCTTTTATCAAATTAACATTCGCCCTGCAACTCTTGCCGAACTTCCCTCAAAAATAGGTGAAATTTGCAAAGTGAACCATTTTTTACAGTATGGGTGGTCAGCCGCATACTAACCTATAAGTCAAGGAAATTATTTAGTTTAGGTCTATATAATTTAAGTTGCAAAGATATATTAAATTGAGATTCATATTAAATGCATTCCCACAAGCAGACCCGTTCCTATAAGTTCACGCCTGCAAATGCTAGATGTGGACTAACAACATAGAAACCCAATCTTAATGAACATAAGACCTGCAACTCTTGGCGACCTTCCCTGACACAGGGGTGAAATTCGCAAAGTGAATCATTGTTTACAGGGTGGTCAGCCTCATGCCAACATATGATTCAACGAAAGTTGCAAAGGTATTGTACATTTAAGATTCATATTACATGCAGTCCTACAAGCAAGCACGATCGTGTTTACACTTGCTGCATGTACACAAAAAACAAACCTCACACGAACCGCCCTACGCCCTTCCCGGAAGCCAGGGTGGCATTGGCAAAAGTGAACTAGGTGTATACAGCATGGGGTTCAGTTTCATACCAATCTATCAGATTTCCGATATATTTTTAATGGCATACATATATCGATGTGCCTTCCTATATCGAATCGATATTTTCTAACAGTGTCGATTAACTTATTCTGATAAAATCTATAACCATTTACGGTGCATGATAATCCCGATGAATGACAGATCATAGGGTGGGCAAATGAGAATATAGAAATATTGATATTAAATCAAGATTTGCATACACTATTGATGTATCTATAACAGTATGTACAACCGTTTACAATGCGGGATAATCCCTGTGTCTTTTAATTTTTGAATGGTAAGCTTCCGTAAATTTTATTTTATCAAAGCCTACCAAATTTAAATTTTCTTTTACAAAAACTGCATGTTTTTATTTTACATGTTTTTTTAATATTACGAATTTTAACGTGAGTAAACTATGCGCAATATACACATTCTCCAAATGTTAAGGGGTTGGGCTGCGTAGCAGCCAGGGGCGTAGCCCCTAGTTTTATTTTATCAAATATCTGATCTTATGTTATCCACCATTATTTTTTTACAGATTTTTGACACACCATATCGTCCACATAGTGCTTGCTTGGCTTATCTATCATTTGATTCAAAGATGACCTTCAAATTAAATTGTCTTAAGAAACACATTCAACACAATTTGAGCTAAGAAAAAAACGCAAATCACGATAGTGTGAGAGTTGTTTTAATATTTTCAAAATCAATTTCTATTTTTCATAAGACATATTGCTATAGTACACATACAAACTTCGTTCATGTGAAATTACCCTTGTTGGAGATAAGACAAACAATCACTAAGGAGACGATATGTCTTTAATTCCTGATCAGGCTGATTCATTTATATACTTAGTAGTGTTATTGTGTGAATCAAAACTCAAGAGCCCTTGCAAGCTTGGTTGCCGATAGTAAGACCAAGTGTCTCAAGTAATGCCCAGTTGATTGATTGATCCTTTGTGACCGATGTAAAATTATATTGTTACGAACGTATAGGTTCATGCTTGCGTGTTGCTGTGATTGTGTGGCAAGGCGTGTTTATATGCTGTGTGTGTGTGTGAGTACACGTGAGTGTTTAACACTTTGAACTGTTGGTGCTTCTCGCACTCTCTGGAAAAATCCATTCTAGAGGCGTCTCGAACACGCGAGAATAGAAAGTCACATAT
Source organism: Agapetus fuscipes (assembly GCA_951799405.1). Lineage (NCBI taxonomy): Eukaryota > Metazoa > Arthropoda > Insecta > Trichoptera > Glossosomatidae > Agapetus > Agapetus fuscipes. Next base: position 10,349,925 of record OX637355.1, on the reverse strand, counting down.
AAATATAGACGGTGGTTATATTAACGCCCAAGCCGTGAAACTGACAAAACAGAAGTTACGGAGTGAACCATATTTTGTAATCAACTTGTTAAATATAAATTCAACTGAAATTTTATTTACAGTGAACTCGAAATAAAAATGACAATATTTTCATTTACTGATATGGGTTACTGCTCGCATGAACCTTGCTGACCGATTCTTTCAGCCCGGCAAACTTATTTGAAAAATTAATTGTTTTCTTTTGCTCCGATGGAAATTGAAAACACGACCTGTCGTTTACAAGTCCATACCGTAAACTATTAGACTAATGAAGAGTTAATAACCTACGTCCACTACGGATCCTAGTGACATCATCTCATCGAGGATGATTTTGGAATGTTCCAACATTGTTCTCAAGAATATCCTCATACGTGTAAAAAAATCCAGTGAATAATTTATATCAGTGGCGAAGCGTGCCATACAAGCCGGTTCCAATCGGCTGCCTTTTAAAATGATGTAACAGACCGGTCCGTAGCTCAGTGGTAACACTGTGGACTCTGAATGGGAAGGTTGTGGGTTCGATTCCCGGCGGAGTACAAAAAATATACCTTGTATTGTTTGTGTATTAACACTGTGAAAATTCATTTTGTTTCAATTTATAATTTTTGGATGAAATTTTTCAAGCAAAACACTGTTTATTTTCACTATAGACTTTATTTAAAAGATTAAAATCTTTAAAACAAAATTACGAACGTTTTCGACCTAGAAGGTCATCATCAGGTATGATTTGATTACAGAAATTAATTTTATTTTATGAAATTTTGTCAATAGGCACAAATGATGTCAGGTAGGTAAAACACATACAGTAAGATTTTAAATTAATGAAATAATTAAATAAATTAAACAAGTAAGAGAAGATCTATTAGGTAATAACTAATTAATTAATTATAAGTCCATTTTAATAATAAAATAAAATAAATAAAATAAAATTGGTCAAAAGGTATAAAATTCAGTTTGGTAGGTAAAATATTCAGTAAAAATTCTGTTAACATTAAATTAGTTTTATGGCAATTATGAAAGAATAAGAATTAAGTATAGTAATGTATAGTATAGTAAGTATAGTAATGTATAGTATAGTAAGTATAGTAAAGTATACATAATGTCTCACCAAATGACGTTTAATATTAATTCTTATTCTTTCATAATTGCCATAAAACTAATTTAATGTTAACAGAATTTTTACTGAATATTTTACCTACCAAACTGAATTTTATACCTTTTGACCAATTTTATTTTATTTATTTTATTTTATTATTAAAATGGACTTATAATTAATTAATTAGTTATTACCTAATAGATCTTCTCTTACTTGTTTAATTTATTTAATTATTTCATTAATTTAAAATCTTACTGTATGTGTTTTACCTACCTGACATCATTTGTGCCTATTGACAAAATTTCATAAAATAAAATTAATTTCTGTAATCAAATCATACCTTCTAGGTCGAAAACGTTCGTAATTTTGTTTTAAAGATTTTAATCTTTTAAATAAAGTCTATAGTGAAAATAAACAGTGTTTTGCTTGAAAAATTTCATCCAAAAATTATAAATTGAAAAAAAATATACCATTTATATTTTCAAATTTGCTCTTCGCCGGGTTGAAAAATTCATACAACCTTTACCAATGACCGGTCACCAAAGGTCCATCCAGCCTTACAACAACTGGGTCTTGCTTGAGAATTGGCGCTTTGTAGCGACGACGATCAAGCTCGTAACAAGGTCGTTAGCTCAATTGGTAGAATGCTTGCATTCCATGCCGAAAGCAAGGGTTCGATCTCAAAGGTTTACGCAGCCTTCACAAGAAATGAGAACCAGCCCCCTCGGGAGCTGGAAAACCCCCACTACAACTGAAAGTGGTTGGTGTGAGGCCGGCCCCCTTACCTGTAAAAATAAATAGGTCCCGAAGCGCCACATGCGACCCTTTCGGGGATAACGCAGGCAAGAAGTTACACTATATGTGTAGCTTAGTTGCGTTTTTTTTTGCCATTTATAATTATTATTATAATAAGCTTGGTTATACTTACTTGAATGTATTTGAGATAGGTTCGTCTCTTCCTGACTGGATCTTCGTACAAATGGCTCTGAAGTCTTGGCGAAGAACTGAAGCAATGTGCTCTGGTAAGATGCTCAGCATGAGTCGCTCCTGCAAACAAAACATAATCGTCAGGTTTGGATGGGCAGTCAGAGCGGATAGGAGAATGGTTGCTATGCTTGCTTGGGGTCGAAGTCTCGACTGCCGTCACGTCGGTAGATCTTACCGTGTATATTTGAAGATAGGACGGAATAAGCATGGCGGTGCCTGAACAGCTAAACGTTAGTCCATGTAAAATGTATCAGCTGTTGATACGCCGCCATTTGTTATTCCGTCCAATCTTCAAAATATAGATATCTACTGCAAGATCTACCGACGGTCGTCGAGACTTCCACCACTGAAGAGTAGGGATGAAATAAAAAATCCCTACGGATCAATAGGTAGTCACCAAGTCGTCTGGTAAATGTGATAGTTTATACCCATCTCCCTCCAAATAACATCGAATTGTTGAATTGAAAAAAAACTAACGCAGCAGCCGATTAAAATGCATGCAGAAGATTGGAGGAGGTTTTTCATCAAGAACTGGACTAAGAAGGGCTGAGGGAGAAGTAGAAGATGGATAAAACTGATCATTTCCGAGATTTAAAAAAATATGCACTTACTATACGATCTATATCTTGAAAATATGACAAAGCAAAAAATACGAGATTGGCTGTACATAATGTATGATATTTTTATCGACTCTGTGTATGGAAGTGAGACGTGGACGGTGAATAAGTCATGTATGTATGTACTTACCGTACAAATGGTTGAATTTAGAGAAATGACCGGTAAGACTGAATGATAGGATCCATAATAACTGAACTATGAATGAGTGCGGTATAAACGACAAAATGTTTCATGAGAGCTAAATTACAAAAGAGTACGATGAGATGGTTCTGACATCTAGAAAGAATGGAAACTAACGACTTACAAAAAAACTGTACAAGGAAAAGGTCAAAATGGGCGTGGAAGAACGAGACCGAAAAAATAATGGAAAAATGAAAAGAGAAGACCATGCATGAAGAGAGTGATGTATGTTGAGGGAATGAAAGAAATGTAAGTACAAAGGCATTTTCGATTCTAGAAAGTGTAGGGTTAAATAATTTTTACATAGTTTACTTGCATAAACGTTATTTATCAATGGACAAAAATAATCATCAAAATGTATGTAAATTATAATCAAAATGAATTGCTTTATTCTTATTATCAATTGCCAATAAGATTATCGCGATTTATTTAATTAATTTTAGACAAACAGATACCATCGTGGGGCCGTGTTTATTTTATTTATTCTGTTCAAGTGATTTTTCATTTCACATATTTTTATCAACACATTACAAAAAGGTACACATAATGTGTGCGTCATTGCAAAAAATGTCTGGTTAAAAAACGTTGATAAAATCATCATTCCGTCCCCTTAGTGCTTGATTGTCTTATTCCATGATATTTGTTCCTTGACTTATAGGTTGGTATGCGGCTGTGGTGAAGGGTGCCATACAAGTCGATTCCCATCGGTTTCCCTTTAGACTGCACGGTTTCAATGGGGAAAAATACGTATTGTTTCTTTGGTTTTAAATGTATTCTTTTACTTTGTGCCTATATTTTTTAACTACTTTGTTGTCTCATTTTAAATGGGAAGCCGATGGGAATCGAGTTGTATGGCACCCTTCGCCACTGGCACCCATACTGTAAAAATGGTTTACTTTGCCAATGTCACCCCTGTTTCAGGGAAGGACGGCAAGAGTTAGAGGGTGTATGTCCATTTGATATTTGGGTTTTTATGTTGTAGGTTCACATGCGGCATGTGCAAGCGCGAACTTGTACGTGTCAGCTTGTGAGAATGCACATAATGTGAATCCCCAATGTATGATATTATGTTTGCAACTTAGATTAGATTAGATTTGATTAGACAGGTAATTTCACATGAGCAATGTTGATTTGTGTTCTAGACCAATGTGTCTTGTGAATCTTTAATCTATAATTTAAGTTGTTAAGGTATATTAACATTCAAAACTCATATCAAATGATGCCCACAAACAAACACAAGTAGGTACATAAGTTCGCGCTTACAAATGCTGAATGTGTACTTGCAATTTAAAACCAAACCTCAAATGCACATAAACCCTGCAACTTTTGCCGACCTTCCCTGAAACAGGGGTGACAATGGCAAAGTGAACCATTTTGTACAATATGGGTGGTCAGCTTCATATCAACCTATAAGTCAAGGAATACAAACTACTTCTTTTTATGCCACTTCTATCGAAGATCGGCGATCATCTTGGCTTTTTTTACTTTAGATGCTGCGGCTCGAAACAGGGACTTGATGCTTCTGCCAAACCACTGTCACAGGTTTTTCAGCCACGATGTCCTTTTACGTCCCTGAGATCTTCTCCCCTCAATCTTACCCTGTATGATAAGATGAAGGAGACGGTACTTCTCATTTCTCATTATGTGACCGAAGTACATAAGCTTTCTCTGCTTAATGGTAGGCAGGAGCTCCTTTGTAGTGCGCATTCGTTGGAGGACTTCTTCATTGGTGACTCGATCACTCCAAGAGATCCGAAGCAATTTTCGGTATAGACACATCTCGAATGCTTTAATTCGTCTCTCCAGTGCCTGCGTGAGAGTCCATCCCTCCATGCCATACAGAGCGATTGGGAAAACATAGCACCTCACTATGCGCTTCCAGAGTTCAAGGTTCAAATTTCGGCACAACAATACTTTGCTCATTTTAGCGAAGACATTTCGGGCTTGCTCTAGTCTGCTTCTGACTTCTTGACACATGTCCCACTTTTCGTTGACTACACATCCCAGGTACCTGTAACTAGTGCATCTTTCAATGTTTTCAGCTCAAATCGTATAGAATGCGATTCATTGATAGATCATCGTTGAATTAAATGGTAGATACGCCAAACAAGCACTAAGAGACACTATTTGTTTTTGATGTTGGCGGAAAGTAATTCTTGAACTTGAAAACAAACATACAAAATGATAATTATTAAAATGATAATTATTGTGACGCTAATGATCTTGAGCCCTTTAGTTTCAGTATTATCAATTGTAAAGAACAACCGCCCAGATATTTTTACGATCTGATAAAGATGTTACTAGGAAATCCACTTATATTTTCATTTGTAGTTCATTAACATTGAAAACTGATATTGTTTATGAGAATTGTTTGACGCATTTCGTTAAAAACTGACTAATTGCTGTATGAATTTTGTAATTAAAAAGTAGTTTTTTTTTAGTTTACCTATTAGTCCATTTTATAACTAAGCTACACTTATAGTCCAACTTCTTGCCTGCGTAATCTCAGCAATTCGGAACGTACAGTTGAAATGTGAGTTACCCAGCTCCCCAGGGGACTGGTACTCAATTTCTTGTGAAGACTTAGTAAGCCTTCCACGTATTTATTTTTTGGTTTAAAATAAACACTGAAATGGGAAATCATTTCTGTCACCCTCGGTAGGAATCGAACCCTTGCTCTCGGCATGAAATGCAAGCATTCTACCAACTGAGCTGTCGAGCGATTTTTTTACTCGCTTGGTCGTCACTACAAAGTCAAATTCTCAAGCAAGACCCTGTTGCTGTAAGGCTGGATGGGCCTTTTGAGACCGGCCTTTGGTAAAAACACCTTCAATGTAAAACTGAATAAGTGCTGATTCACTGATTTAATAAAACGTGGATTAAACATAGTATTGGGGGTAAATTCTCATATTAATTGATTTCATTATAAACTACCACTCATAGCAAACTTCTTCACTACAGGATTTTCATACTTTCGTTTTACTTTCATTCATAGAAACTAGGAAAAAAGGTGCATTTATCTAAGAGACCCTTGTGTCTTAGTCACTTTTTCAGTTTTACCATGAATGTATCGATATGCTGATGATGTAAAAGCTGAAACTTTCAATTTTAAAAAAGGAACACATTTGGATTCATAAAAATACCTCCTGCTCCTTTTCGAAGTTCAGTCGGAAGTTGGCCTCCACGCAGGCTCTACGATCCAAGAACGATCTCCTCGTGACGATTTCGTTCATGAGCCTGTAGTACACTCCTACGAAATTAATCCCTATGAAATATAGAAGCTCAGCACCCAACTGAAAACAATAAAAATACAATTAAAATGATAATAAATTTAAATACGTATTAGAAAGGAAAATAGCATATTTTATTATATTTAAATACACCGAACTTATATGTAAGATTAATTTTCCCAAGAGCAGACACGTATAAGCTTGCGCTTACACATGCTACAAGTGTACCTACTTATACAATAAAAAAATAAATCCGAAATTTAAATATATCTCTTGAAACTCTTTCCTTATGACAGAAGTGACAATTGTAAATTGAATTAATTTTGCAGTATGGGTAGTCAGCCTCATACTAACTTAATCTTTTAAGTCAAAGAACAAAAGTAAAAATAAGGTTACGGAAAAGTATTTGTTTTTAAAAACACGGAGTTTTATTTTCACAAAGTGATCATTTATTTCGCCTCAGTACTTTCGAAAGTACTTGAGGTGAAATAAATGCTAAAATTCTGCAAGTCAAACTCTGTGGTTTTTTTTTAATACACTTATAACACGATTTCTCACTGTGTACATTCACAAACTCTAAAAAATTAAACATAACCAACAATTAACAACAAAAAATGTTTTCAGTGTTAAGGTAGATTTCTTTTTAAGGTTTTGTTGTTTTTTTTTTTTTGCTTAAATGTTATTTATTGCTCGTATTCCTTGACTTATAGGTTGGTATGTGGCTGACCACCCATACTGTAAAAAATGGTTCACTTTGCCAATGTCACCCCTGTTTCAGGGAATGTCGGCAAGAGTTGCAGCGCTTATGTTCATTTGAGGTTTGGATTTTATTTGTAAGTACACAATCAGCATTTGTAAGCGCGAACTACACGTGTTTGTTTGTGGGCATACATCTGAGAGCTTTGAATGAATATATCCTTGCAACTTAGATTTTAGATTATAGATTATAGACCTGTCGATGGTAGATACTGCACTACCGAAACTAGTAGTGCATTACAAAATGAACTCACAGTGAATTAAAACAAAGTTGATGATGATAAGGATGTAGAATCCATCTTTCCGGGCTTGTAGACCATGGTCCAATAATTCTTTTGTAGGCTGCTTTATTCTTTTTGGAAGGCTGCCACGTTTCGTCAGTAACATATGACTAACTTCTGCAGGGCTTGTACTTAGACAAGATGGATGGATAGGAAAGATGGATTCTACATCCTTATGATCATCATCTGAAGCCGGCCATGAAAACCTAAAAACACTGATAAAACAAAGTTTTTAATTTTTTTTAAATTACAAAAAATAAACGTTAGTTTATATTGGCAGTTGAAGTATTTATATTTCACTGGGACGTATTGAAGTCCCGAAACATGTGAATAAAATATAGTAAACTCACTGTGAACTCAAACAAAAACCTTTTATTTTATTTTTAACGAAAAATGAAGTACTTATTTGTGTACTTTTGTTGACATATTTTATAACTTTATCTTACTACAAGTTTACCTGAAGATGGCCAAGAGGCCGAAAACGGTCAAACTTACTACTCGTTTTTAAACAAATAAAATAGGTAGAAATCAATAGTTTTGAAAATTATTTTATAAAAATATATTTGTAACCATTCTGCTCTTGAAGATGCCTCATTAGGCGAAAATATTCGAGCATAAACAAATAAAATTAAGTGAATTAAAACAATGTTTTACCATTTATATTTTTAAATATTTATAAAAATGGACTTTCACTGTGTTAACAGATCAACACTAAAAAATATTAGAAATCAATAGTGTTTGTTTTCTAATCTTAATTATTTTAAATAGAATTCTACAAAGTTTCTGCTGAAACATTTCATAAATTGTTATTTCATATCCACTGTTCTTACCTTGTAATATATAAAATGGTCCTTTCTATACGTCACAACTCCGAGCAGTATCAAATGGCACACAGAGACCATAGTTCCCAATCCAATGGTCAGGTAATTGTTTCTTATGGGAAGAAACACGTAGCAAGCCAATAACGTGTGCACGGCGTAGGCGGGTCTGAGGGGAGAGTAGTTGGCGTAACTTATGGAAACAACGACGATATCTAGAAACAAAACAAAATTAAACGGGATGTCTAGAAACAAAATAAAATAAGACGGGTTATCTTGAAACATTAAAAAAATCGGGATGTGTAGAAACACAATATAAAACGGGATATTTAGAAACATTATAAAAAACGAGATGTGTAGACCATAAGAAAAACGGGGTGTTGAGAAACATAGCATAGAAGTGGAACAAGTAGCAAATATGATACTTGCATTGAATGGCTTAGAGCTGCTAGGGTTCGATCCTCAACAAGAAAGTAATAAATGATTTACCGTTTCGGTGCTTATTTTAAATCCGGCAATGTTGCAATGTTTACTTAGACTTCACAAGAAATGAGATTCAGACCCCTTGCAGGCAGGGAGACCTCACTTCGAGAAAAGGGGTTGGCGTAAGGCTGGTCCCCATTTCTGTGAAAATAAATAGATTCCACTCGCCACATGCGACCACTGCGGAAACAACATAGCTTGGTTGCATTTGCGTTATGATAAGAAGAAAACGAGACATCAATAAAATAAAATAATTGATAAATAAGAAAAATTGTTCCAGATTTTTAAGGCCAGCTTCAAGTGACGCTATTTTCATGAGTGGAATCTATTATTTTTTACACGTTAGAGAACCGACTTTACGTCAGCCATTTCAGTTAATGTGGGAGATTTTCAGCTCCCGAGGGTGCTGTTAATCATTTCTTGTGAATGCTGAGTAAATCTTGCCACTATTAATAAACCCAATAAATTTGGAAATCTCAGTAAAACAAGACTTTTTTTGGCTTTCGGTAAGCGAGAAAGTAAAATTGTAATTGTAATGTAAAAATGTATTGTTTTTTACCTGTGATGACTAAAACGCACAGAACCGCTACCGAAGTCACGGCGTTGATCCAGGGATACTTTTTAGTAACATTTTCTTTAAACACCATAAACAGTATTAAAATCGGGAGCACAGCTTGTAGGGCATAGCAGATTATGGCAATGTACTGTTGTGGGTTCTAGAGGACAAAAAAAAAACGATCAGAAAAAAAACAGAATTCGGTAAAAAGATAATCAGGTGCGAGCATTCCATAGAAACAATAGTATGCAAAAACATTTTTACACAAGGTATCTAAGAAATTGAACACAGCGACCTTTTCACACGGCACAATCTGGTGCCGGATCAAAAGTCTGTGTACGGAAATGTATGAAAGCTTTCAAAGAAATCAGTTTGAAATCGTTCGTGTGAAAAGTCATTGTTTCTGTCTCAATCTCATTAGAGACTCCTACAGTCTCTCCAAAGTTGCCTCCATTTCTCCTATCCTTTCATATCTCTTCTACAATGTATTCATATCCATCACATTTTTCATACATTTTCGTCTTTTAAGTTCCATTAGAACTAATTTAGTTTTAGATAAGTCACTCCAAGGGCGCTGAAAACGATGCCAGATAAAAAAATCTTCGGAATATTTCGAAACTTCCCGTGGTGTTCTTACTCTCTTACATGATGAAGCAGGTGATTCCAGGCAAGAGGATCAGCAACTGCAAAAGCACGCTCTCCAAACACAGTTTCGGTGTAAAATATTACCGTTTTGCTAGTTTTTAAAATCATTAATTTTATTTCATCATCATCATCACCTCCACGAATGGCTAAATTGTAATTCTAACACATATATTGTTGTTAAGTATATATTTTAATGGTTTGTGTATTAACACTGTGAAAATTCATTTTGATTGATTTTTAGGGAAGGACGGCAAGAGTTGCAAGGCTTATGTTCATTTGAGATTGGGTTTTTATATTGTAGGTCCACATGCGGCATGTGTTAGCGCGAAATTATACATATCTGCTTGTGGGAATGCATTTAGTATAAATCTTAAATGATACATATCTTTGCAGCTTAGATTAGATTAGATTAGATTTATATTTAAGAAACAAAATTCTAATAAATGATGATGATGACCAACAAGGTCAAAAACGTTAGTAATTATTAATTAAAATAAATCGATATTTGTAAAAGGAAACAGTGTTTCATTAGCATTTTGTTTCTAAAATATAAAAATCAATCATATTTGTTTACTATTATATTATTTATGTATTTTACTATTAAATTGTAATCATGCAATGCACGCACCTGATTGTAATTAATTATTAATGAAAATATTAAATAACTCACCGTTACACCAGCAGTGAGGGCCAAAACTAAGATGTGCGTTATTGAAAACACCACTTCCAGAATGAGGAACATCGTTAAATAGCTAAGTCTTAATTTATCATCGTATCTTATGTATAAGTCTTCCATATTTTTTTGCATAAATTGATCCTGAAAATGAATGAAAAAAACATGAAAATTAACGCTGCAAACTGGAGATCAGCTTAGGAGAACAGGTAGAGTTGGAAACAGAAGTTGAAAGAGACCAAGATTGATTGATTTTTGTAGCGCCATAGAAGAAGAAGAATATGATGATATGTAAGAGTTATACGGTCAAAAAACAATTATTGCCTATTGACGGACAGGGGTGGAAGTCTCGACGACCGTCCGTAGATCTTACCGTATCTATTTGAAGAGAGGACGGAATAAAACATGGCGGCGTATCAACAGCTGATCCATCTTGTATGGATCAATGATCAGCTCTTCTGGCATCAATATCTTTTATTTCGTCATATTATAGTGGTGTAATGGCCGTGAAATTAAGCCGGTGTTTTTGACTATCGTATTTGGAACAGAATACGTTGGTTCGAATCACGTCTGGCCCATTTGACCAACTTGTACCCTGGTTTAACAGATTGCATACACACAAGCTTCTGCTTTCGTATAAAAACAACTGGTCAAGAAAAATAGGTTGTTGAATTAAGATCCTATTCACAAATATTCTTTAAAACAATGTAAATCTTCAAATAGATACGGTTATAGCTATCAACGGCCGTCGAGAAATCCGCCTCAGGAGTTTTTGAGTTTCATCCAAATGCATATGGGAAAGGACGTCGACATTTATGACTCAATTCGTCCACATTCAAAGGCAGTGTTTTTTTTTATCGTGGCTCCTTACTTACCCTTAAAATTCTCCAATTCCAATCTTTATCAGTGACAGAACTTCTCTGTCTTTCGCGAAACTCTTCAATGGAATTTAGTCCACTGGTTAAACGTAGAGAACTTAGAGAGTAACGGGCCAAGAGTTCGATTCCGCCCGGCTCTTGCATCACAGCGCCATGTATAGAAGCCATTTTTATAAAAAAAACTAATTAAATCTAAATCACAGTTAATTAAATAATTTTCACAAACAGAGAAAACTTGTCATTTTTTTTTTTTAATTAATGATAAAATACTTTTTGCACGAATATTTTAGATACGTCTTATCAGTGCGAAATTCGATAAAAACGAAAACCAATTATTGCAGAATAATTTTACTTTCAAATTCACACAAAACATTTTCAGTTTTTTTTTGCACTCGATTTTGAAACGCAACCAATTTGATGAATGAAAATTACGCTTTTCATTTTTTTGGAAATTTAGGGCGCACTTTGCGTGGGTACGGTAAAATCAACACTGAGGCATTTTAGTATGATTTTTACTTTTTTTTTGGAATACCAGCAGATATCTTATTAATTTCTTATCTTGTGGCATTATCAGTTGAAGATATTAATGGATGAATAATCTAGATACAACTTATTGCCAACATTATACAATATGGCACTTCTACAGGTACGATTTGAATTATATTTCAATTGTTTAAGCCAGGGGTAGCCAAATTTCCAACCTGACGGTCATACTTTTTTATTGGAATCCCGCCTGATGACTTCCTGCATTTTAGAGAATTAAATTTTGAAAAAGATGGAAGAATGACCGGTGAGTTTGAAAGAAGAATAATGAAAGGCAGGTGTGTACTGGGTGCGACCGCTTGCATCGCCAGGAACCAAAATCTCTCAAAAAATGTTAGATTGGCGGTGCACGGTGGTATACTAGTGCCAACCTTGATGTATGGAAGTGAAGCCTGGACGGTGAGTGAAAGGGAAATTAGTAAAGTCCATACAGTAGAAATGGACTATCTAAGAAGTATGATTGGGAAAAAACGAAGTGACAGGGTGAGGAATGATTTTGTAAGAGAAGAATGTGGTGTAAGGGAAAGTGTGAAAGTGAAGATTAAAAGAAGTATGTTAAGATGGTTCGGGCATTTGGAGAGAATGAGTGATGAAAGATTGACGAAGAAAGTATATGTTGCTAGAATAGATGGATGTCGTGGTAGAGGAAGACCGAGAAAAGTATGGAAGGATCAAATCTCTGAAATAGCGAATGAATGGGAAATCCAGAGTCATAATAAAAGAAGGACTTGTATGAAAAAGATTATGACTCTGGATGAAATGAAAGAAGTATGCAAGGACAGGAAGAAGTGGCGGCTAATTTGCAATGCTGATTTTTAATGTTGGTTTATTGGCTTGCTACATTTTTTGCATAAGACATTTCTTTTTTTTTTTACTTTTTTTGTATAGATTTATTTTTAAGGTTTTGTTGTTTTCTTATACTTAAATGTTATTTTTACTTGTATTCCTTGACTTATAGGTTGGTATGAGGCTGACCACCCATACTGTAAAAAATGGTTCACTTTGCCAATGTCACCCCTGTTTCAGGGAATGTCGGCAAGAGTTGCAGGGCTTATGTTCATTTGAGGTTTGGATTTTATTTGTAAGTACACAATCAGCATTTGTAAGCGCGAACTACACGTGTTTGTTTGTGGGCATACATCTGAGAGCTTTGAATGAATATATCCTTGCAACTTAGATTATAGATTATAGATTATAGGAAGTCTATGATACTTGTTGTGATGTTGCGGTTGATGAACTGATCTTTTGTAGCAGGGTTGTTAGCTACGTAGTGGTGCTGGCTTTGTTTTGAGACACATATAGATACTGATTTCCAAAATAAATCTGAGGCCAAAGTGTCATTCAAATAAAAATCGTTGTAAAAAGAGAAGGAGGAGGTATAAGCATATTTCACCAAATATATATATATCACCAAATATATATCACCAAAAATATCACCAAAGGTCCATCCAGCCTTACAGCAACTGGGTTTTGCTTGAGTATTGGCGCTTTGTAGCGACGACCAAGCTCGTACAGCTCTGCGGCACTACAACAAGTGTCATAGACCCCTAGAGTCTTTAGAATCTAGGGAGTCTCCCGCACAGGATTTCTTAAAAAAAAAAAAAAGTGGGCTTAACCTCAAAATATGACATTAAACTGAAATCGTCGGTGGGTAGAGAAAACGCACTCAATCTTAAAAATTAACATGAAATGGAATTCGGCGACGAAAATTAACATGAAATGGAATTCGGCGACGGGGGGTAAGAACGGACTCAATCTTAAAAATTAACATGAAATGGAATTCGGCGACGGGGGGTAAGAACGGACTCAATCTTAAAAATAAGCATCAAATTGAATAGGTATGGCGACGGGACGCAAAAACGCACTCGATCTTAAAAATTAACATTGTATCCGTCGACGGAAAGGTACAAACACACAATCTCTGCGACAAAGACCAAATCTGTGTGTAAAATTGATTAGTTCTTATAATCCATCCTACTCTGACGAAGAAAATCGAATGATTTTCCCACGGATTTATGGTGGTAGCTCATATATACCATTCGTTTAAATCGTCATCGAAAGGATGGGTAGATGCTTTGAAAAAAATCTTAACATTAAAAATTGCATAAGCTTTAATGTAAATTAAGTACAGCAAAAATGGTATGTATTTTATTCAACTTGTCACAAAAAGAAAAATAAGCAATTCGCTTTCGTGTACCGGCTTGATGACACTGGTGGGCCGGATTTGGCCCGCGGGCCGTAGCTTGGAGATCCCTTGCTTGAACTAATAAATGTATCAAATTAATTAATGTATCAATATCCATTATTTCCGCTGCCTTGAGCCTTTCCGTGAAAACATCTTAAAAGACTTGAAATTTCAAGTACATATATAATACATGGTTCTGAAGTATTCATAGAATCGTATTGTACGATAATTATATTGTTATGATTATAAGGTAGGTAGGTACTTTAATAAGTTTGATTAAGTCCGGTCGATAGCTAAGTTGGTACGTATAGAATATTGAGAGCTAGGGTTCGATCCTCGCCGAGGGTGTCAGAAATGATTTCCTTTTGCGTTTGTTTTTAATTGAAATCAGAAACAACTGTAACTGTAACTCTGTCACCATTCCGCTAGAGATGGCCAGAGCCTCTGCAGAGCTGCCTCCATTTTTTCCTATCCTGACATACCTCTTTCAATTCATTCATATAGTCTAGTGGTTAGCACTTCTGAATCGTAAATGAAAGGTTGTGAATCCCGGCGGAGCACTAAACAATAAACCATTTACAAATGTGCTCTTCGCTGGGTGAGAAATTAATATACCTTTACCAAAGACCGGTCACTAAAGGTCCATCCAGCCTTACAGCAGCTGGGTCTTGCTTGAGAATTGGCGCTTTCTACAGCGACGACCAAGCTTGCAGAGGGCTCCTGAGGTGTGATAGATACAAAAACAGCGCTCACCAAATCAATCACCAAGCAGCAGAAAGAAGAATTAACGCTTTCGAAATGTGGTGCTGGAGGCGCATGCTTCGAACCCCATGGACAGCTAGACGCACCAATAAGTCCATTCGTCGGGAGCTGCGATTGGACGGCTTGACTCTGGCCAGCATATGTACAAGCCGTATTCTTCAATTCTTCGGACACGTTGTCCGTGGCAATGAGGATAGCCTGGAATGACTGGTTGTGATCGGTGGCTTGGAGGGGAAGAGAGGAAGAGGTAGATCCCCCACCTGAACTTTGCCTGAAACAGGTAAAGTGAACCTTTTTTTTCAGTATGGATGGTTAGCCTCATACCAACCTATTACTCAAGGAATTCATCTTCATCAAAAATATGCATCGCTACGAAATAGGCGCAATTTTCTCATGTCTCCAAGAGATTTTCTTCGCTACGTTTCTTACATTTTCTCAGTTCAGCAAAGAGCGATCTTCATTTTTAAATATTAATGTAGAAGTTAATATTTTCCGCTACAGTATTTTCATTTCCTTGCATTGTCTCCTCGTGAGATGATAAATGCAGTGCAGTAGTAGGAAGGCAACTTTTCAATTTTCACTTATTCTTTGCGGCAGCTCAACCGTAGAATTGCGAGTCGAAATAAAACGCAGTTAATCGAGAACAAGTCGCGGGCCCATGAAAATGTAATGTCAGCTTCAGTCCATCATTCATGAGTGACATTCTTGCGTTATCTAATCTTCTTCTTCCTCAGCCTTTCGCAGTCCACTACTGGACGTAGGCTTTCTCCAATCCTCTCTATAATCTATCTATAATCTAAGTTGCAAGGATATATTCATTCAAAGCTCTCAGATGTATGCCCACAAACAAACACGTGTAGTTTGCGCTTACAAATGCTGATTGTGTACTTACAAATAAAATCCAATCCTCAAATGAACATAAGCCCTGCAACTCTTGCCGACATTCCCTGAAACAGGGGTGACATTGGCAAAGTGAACCATTTTTTACAAAATGGGTGGTCAGCCTCATACCAACCTATAAGTCAAGGAATACGAGTAATAAATAACATTTAAGTAAACAACAAAATCTTAAAAATAAATCTATACAAAAAAATTACAAAAATTTATTATGCAAAAAATGTAGCAAACTAATAAACCAACATTACAAATCTCCATTCCTGTTTATCGGCTGCTGTGTTCAGCCATCCTCTGCCTGCAGTTCTCTTGATGTCGTCCAGCCACCTCATTTGGGGTCTCCCCGCTCCCGGTTGGACATCCTGGGTTGCCACTGGACGATCCTTTTTGGCCACCTGTCATGGTCCTGCCTTACGACGTGACCAGCCCAGCGCCACTTTAAGCAGGCCACTCGCTGTAGGATATCAGTGACACGAGTGCGTCTACGGATCTCCTGGTTTGGAACCCTGTCTCTGAGGCTGATTCCCAGCATCCTCCTTTCAATGGTTTTTTGGCACGTCCTCAGTCTGTTGGCGCTATACTGAGTGAGCCCTTTTGCTTCCAAGCTATAGGTGGATATTGGAAGCACGCATGACTCAAAGACCTTGCGTTTCAGGTAAACAGGCATTTTCGTGTCATTGAGCATTATCTAATATGTGAAAATATATTTACATATCGCCACTAAAAAGATTCCACCTACGGTTAGAAGTTGTACTGTATATACAGCAGTGGCGAAGGGTGCCATACAAGCCGATTCTCATCGGTTTCCCGTTTAAAATGAGGCAAAAATGATAATAAAGTAGACTGCATAGTTTCAATGGGGGAAAAATACGTATGTTTTTTTTGGGTTTAAATGTATTTTTTTTACTTTGTGCCTATATTTTTTAACTACTTTGTTACATCATTTTAAAAGGGAAGCCAATGGTAACCGGCTTGTATGGCACCCTTCGCCACTGAATTGTACAGCGTCCTCCCTTTAAAGATCACATTTACATGATATTGTCTTAAGAATCACATTCTACACAATCTGCGCTGAGAAAAAAAGGTAAACCACGATAGTGTGAATGTAGTTTTAAGTATTTTCTAAATTAATTTTCAACATTCATAAAACACATTGGTATAGTACACATACAAACGATACTCATGTGAAACTACCGATAATGGACATAAAACAAACAAGCCTTAACGGAAAGACAGATTAGTCGCGTGTTTTTTTATATTCTCGCTCGCTTAAAACCGCCGCCAGAAGTGCTATCAAAACAGTATATTTGTTAGAAAACCACCTCTATATCATGCTAAAATGCCACGCGTGCATGGCCGTCTGCATCTGACATAATACTTTCTTGTTTTCCGTTAAACATTTGCACGGCATATTGCAGAAGTGCAACAGGGAAATTTTAATGAGAGTCGGAAGGCAGCTGGGAGAGAAAGAGAGAGAGCATTTTCAATTTCAGATTTCACGGTTCTATGTGCCACATCCCCTCCGAAAACACACTCTTAATACTCCACGCCGTCTTTCCTTGCGTGCCTTTGCTAAAACCCTCATTCGTTTCTGCAAAAATTCAAACACACTTATAATCTATCTATAATCTAAGTTGTAAAGATAAATGAACATTTAAAGCTCATATCAAATGCATGCCCACGAACAAACACGTGTAGTTCGCGCTTACAAATGCTGAATGTGTACTTACAAATAAAATCCAAACCTCAAATGAACATAAACCCTACAACTTTTACCAACCTTTTACCAACCAGGGGTGACATTGGCAAAGAGATTTTAGACACTTTGAATACGTGGGATGTCGAATCATGTCCGGAAACGAGGCAATCACCGTGCTTAATATATACAGACCAGGATCTAAAAATATTACTGCAGCCTTCTTTGAAAACTCCAGTCACTACTTGAATGGGTCTCTCTTCGAACTGAAAAAGTAGTCATCACTGGTGATTTTAATATACGCTTCGACCGGCCAGAAGATACTCACACGGTAAAACTCAAAAACTTGCTCACTGATTTTGGATGTCATCAATGGACTGAAAGCGCTACCCATAGCGCAGGTGGTATCCTGGATCTCATTATAACACGTAAGGATGAAATACCTAACAGGACGACAGTTTGTGATATTGGCTTGTCAGACCATAAGCTAGTAATGATTGAAATAAATGTAAGCAAACCACCAGGACTATATAAGACGCTATCCTCAAGGAGCTGGCGGACGATGAATTTGGAAGCATTTCGTGCTGACCTATCAGCCCATCTTGCATCTCACAGAATGTCATGGAACTTAAAATCCTGCGATGAGCTCTTGGACTTATATAATTCAACACTCATATCCCTCGCTGACAAACATGCACCTGTCACAACAAAAACACTTCCAGTCCGAATCTCTAGCGATTGGTTTGATGAAGAATGCCGCGGTCAGAAAAAAGTTGTTAGACGTGCTGAAAGACGATACAAGAATTCACAAACAAGCATTTCTA
Organism: Agapetus fuscipes; assembly: GCA_951799405.1. NCBI lineage: Eukaryota > Metazoa > Arthropoda > Insecta > Trichoptera > Glossosomatidae > Agapetus > Agapetus fuscipes. Next base: position 10,331,781 of record OX637355.1, on the reverse strand, counting down.
AAATGACATGGCTATCAGCACAAACTGAGTACAGAAACTTGATTCATTCCAAGAAGTCTACATACTGGTGTGCCCAAATAGAGAAAGCCAAAGGAAATCCCAGAAAACTATGGAAGTCGCTTAATCACATAACGGGAAACCTTAAATCTGAAACGGTATCTACTTTGACAGCTTCTAGCCTTTCTGAATTCTTTGTTGAAAAGATCTCAAAAATCCGAGAAAAATCTGAATCTGCACCAGAGCCTATATTGAGGAAATCAGATGGGTGTGTTTTGGAAACTCTTGCTGAAACGTCTATTGCAGAGGTTACCAAATGGATAATGGCTGCTCCTAACAAACAGAGTGAATTGGACCCAATTCCTTCGTGGCTGGTTAAGAAATGCAAGGAAGAACTCGCTCCTCTTATTACCACACTATTTAACTCCTCTTTATGTAATGGAAATGTCCCGAAAATGTTAAAGACTGCACAAATCTCACCGATCCTAAAAAAACAACAGTTGGACCCCGAAGATAAGTCAAACTATAGACCCATCTCAAATTTACCACTTTTAGGAAAATTATTGGAGCGAATTGTTGCATCACAACTAACTGCATACATGACGAAAAATCATCTTTTTGCCAAGAACCAGTCTGCCTACAGAAAACACCACTCGACTGAAACAGGCCTATTAAAGCTGCTATCAGATTTAACAACAGCAGTCGAACAAGGGAACACTGCAGTAATTGCGCTCCTGGATCTGAGTGCAGCGTTTGACACTGAAGATCACCATATACTCACTCTTAAGCTCGAGACAACATTTGGTATCAAAGGAAAAGCTCTTGACTGGTTATCTTCGTACCTCAGTGAGAGAACACAAACCGTCAAGTTAAATGGAGCTCTCTCTTTGCAGACATTATTGACATGTGGAGTACCTCAAGGCTCTGTGCTAGGACCCCTACTTTTTACAATGTATACAAGTGAGTTGGAGGATGTTATTTACAAATGGGGCTTAAAGGCCCACATTTACGCAGATGACTGTCAAATCTATTCCCACTGTAGATTCTCAGATATGAATGAACTCAAGTTCACTTTGAACAGATGCATCGAAGAAGTGAACAAATGGATGCTGTCCCATCGACTTATGCTTAACCCAAGCAAAACGGAGCTTATGTGGCTTGCCACTCAAAAACGAGCACACATGATCGACAACTCTCCTGTGCACATCTCTGGAACTGACATTTTTCCACCAAAATGTGTCAAGTTGTTAGGAGTCCAGCTAGATAGCAGTCTCACTTTGAGTAAACAAATAAGCAAAACCGTCAGTGCTGGTTTCTACGGCCTCAGGCAGCTCAAGCAAGTCAAGAGTTGCCTCCCACTAGAGGCTATGAAAGCGCTTGTCAATGCCTTTTTTGTGTCCAAGGTGGACTACTGCAATGCCATCTATGCTGCACAACCAGTATATCAGCTGAATAGACTGCAGTCAATACTGAATGCCGGTGCACGCCTGATATTCGGGCAAAACAGGTACTGCCACATCACGCCACTTTTACTCTAAGGACTCCACTGGCTGAAAATTCCCCAGAGAATAAATTTTAAGTTGAACCTCATTGTGTTCAACGCTCTACAAGGAATGGCTCCTGAGTACTTACAAGAACTAGTGCGACTGAAGGTTTTACAGGAGAGAGGACTGACGTTGCGCTCGGCAGAGAGGGGCTCCAAAACGTTGGTAAACGAGCCAACCAGGAAAATAACCACAGTGTTTGGCAATCGTGCGTTTGCTGTTGCGGGTCCCTCTTCGTGGAACCAGCTGCCACCGGAAGTTCGAGCTTCAAAATCCAGGGAAAACCTTAAAAAAACCCTCAAGACACACTACTTCGCCGCGATAACACAAAAAGCGCCCTTGGAGTGACAATTTTCACGAAACGGCGCTATACCAAGTCATCATTATCATCATCATCGAGAACCATTTTTTACAGTATCATACCAACCTATAAGTCAAGGAATACAAATAGTAAGTACATAAAAACAACAAAACCCTATAAAGAAATCTATACAAAAAATTCAATACTTCCCTATACAAAAAATGTAACATAAATTAATAAGCCAACATTACAAATCAACATTGCAGATTAGCCGCCACTTCTTCCTGCCCTTACATAATTCTTTCATTTCTACCAGAGTCATAACGTTTTCCATACAAGCCCTCACTTGATAATAATAAATTGTATTGTGGTTTTTCGGGTTGGACCATGGACTACATGCAGCTTTTTTATATGCCGACGTTTCGCCTTCACGACTAGAAGGCATTTTCAAGGCGAGTTATAACGGCGTGGCGGTCTTCACTGTCCCTCGGTCGCCTGTCGTTGCTAACTGGTTGCAGTGCATGTAGACCATGGTCTAACCCGAAGAACCACAAAAACAATTCATAATATAATACCGACCATGAAAGTGTAAGTGAAAGTTTGCAACTTTATTTTACACTTGATAATAATAGGAATGTGTGCCTTGTGTGTTTTTATGTGTTTTTACTTGTGTGAGTGTGCACTTGAATTTGTTCAACATTGTGAGAGTACTTGCTAAATAGGATATTCTAGCATGGTTTGTTTACTTGACTTATAGATTGGTATGAGGCTGACCACCCAAACTGTAAAAATATGTTTTAAAGAATTAAAAAAACGGATTTTACTGACCGTGCAAAAGAGAAGAACGATTTTCTCTACGTTTCGTCGGAGTCATATCCGACGTCCTCAGGAGACGTGTGTCCTCTATAAGGAGGAACCATGAACATAGTTTTATGTTATATATCCTCTATCTAGTTATATATCCTCTATATATAAGAATATAGAGGACACACGTCTCCTGAGGACGTCGGATATGACTCCGACGAAACGTAGAGAAAATCGTTCTTCTCTTTTGCACGGTCAGTAAAATCCGTTTTTTTTATTCCTTAAAATGTCTAACGACCGTAATCATAATGTAAAAATATGGTTCACTTAACCAATGTCGCCTCTGTTTCTGGGAAGGTCGGCAAGAGTTCCAGGGCTTATGTTACTTTGAAATTGGGTTTTTATGTTGTATGTAAGTCCACATGCGGCATTTGTAAGCGCGAATATATACGTGTCTGCTTGTGGGATCGCATTTTATATGAATATTAAATATTATACATATATCTTTGCCAACTAAGATTATTATTTATTACCATAAATTTAAGTTACTACTATTCAGTAGTAATCTTTTTATATCTGCAATATACGGTCCCATTTCCTTTTCTGTTTGTGCATTTCTTTACAATACTACATAATACGTTATTTGCGTGAGAAATGCACCTTGCACACGTGCACTTGATATAAAATATTAAATCTTTTATTGTTTCCAGAATCTTCTCTTTATGCGGCACATAAAATATGACGTCAGATTCACGGCGCTGAGCATTTGCACAGATATACGGCCTTCACACAAAATGCAATTTCCTCACCCAAACTTTACCCCGTGCTATCACTTTTAAGGAGCCATTTTTGTGCATATTTGATTTTATTCTTATAAGCTTTATGTTCATATTCTGTATCCTTTATTATTCATTCACTATAAACATATATTTTTTTAAATCTTTTCATAAAATGATTATTAATTCATATAAAAGTGCTATGACCGGTCCGTAGTCCAGTGGCAACACTTCGGACTCGTAAATGGAAGGTTGACTTATACCTTGACTTATAGGTTGTTATGCGGCTGATCACCCATACTGTAGTAAAAAATGGTACACTTTGCCAATGTCACCCCTGTTTCAGGGAAAGACGGCAAGAGTTGCAAGGCTTATGTTCATTTGAGATTGGGTTTTTATATTGTAGGTCCACATGCGGCATGTGTTAGCGCGAAATTATACATATCTGCTTGTGGGAATGCATTTAATATAAATCTTAAATGATATATAACTTTGCAGCTTAGATTAGATTAGATAAGATTCGTGGGTTCGAATCCCGGGGGAGCACAAAAAAAACACCATTTTTGTTTTCAAATATGCTCTTTTCTGGGTGAAAAATTCATAAACATTTACCAAAGACCGGTCACTAAAGGTCCATCCAGCTTTACAGCACCTGGGTCTTGCTTGAGAATTGGCGCTTTCTACAGCGACGACCAAGCTCGCAGAGGGCTCTTGAGGTGTGACACACACAAAAACAGCGCTCATCAAATAGATCATCCTAATATTATTATTATTACGAATATATGAGTTCATGTACCTATGTGTAATGTGTTTATTTATGATTGTGTGTCTACATGTTTTTACTTACTTGAATATTTGTGTCTAGACGCAAGTATTTGGATGGTTGTACCTACTCGTAATTGCTCGAAGCTTCTGCTCAAGACGATTCTGGCATGGTCTGGTGTATGCTAAAATATTCTTAAAATATGAAAATAAACACTGGTTGGTTCTACTTGTTTTTTTATTTCTTAAAACACTTACACAAGTAAAGACACACAATACATTTGAAAAATTTATTCAAAAAGCACTAAATCCTTGTCTGTAAATTAAAAAATAAATTATTCTTATTGATGATGATCAACATGATCTAAAACGTTAGTAATTATTAATCAAAATAAAATTAAAATAGTTGTGAAAATAAAACAGTTTTTTTATTAGAATTTTCAATAGTTCTACAAAATTTAAAAGTATTCAATCAAAATAATTTTTCAGTGCTAATACGCAAACCATACAAAATATTCCAATTAAATCTCATCAGTGGAATAAAACAAAGTTTTTTTTTCTTATTTTTTTTTTAATCAAATATTTAAAAATAAATTATTATTATCATAATGATGTATTGAGACTATTTAGTCAAAATAGGTTCTTGGGAAATTAATTTTCCAATAATCTTTCAGTCTCACATTCATAGAAGCTAGCCCCAAATATGCATACATACTCGCAGTTCCCCTAAAGACATCTCTCCCTTACAACCCCTCACATAGAATCCGCAAGTATCTGCGGTACAGTAGATCAAACGCACTCTGGGGATGAAATACAAATACCTCCGCTATTAACAAGAAAATAGGGTCGAAAATACCTTGCACTTATTCCTTTAAATGAAAGGTACAGTAATCAATTAATCCGAATAATTATATTCAACCATACAGTCACCCCTTTACGCAGGGAAAGGTGGAATGAGTTGTAAAATTTATATTGATTTATATTATTTAGGTTAATCTGTTTACACAATGAAAGTCCATTTTTCATTATTTAAAAACTCAAATGGATAAAACATGGTTTTAATTCACTTATTTTTTTAATATTGATATACGTTGCATTTTTTATTTTTGTTTATACTCTTTGGTTCGTAAGATACTTGAGAACATCAAAACGCAGACAGTTTTTATGAAGCCACAAAACATTAAAACTATCATCACATTCGACGGCATTATAAAAAAGTTGTTTGCCAAAAGTTAATCGTACTTTTATTGAAAAGAAAATATTGTTTCTGTTGTTAAAAATCCGGTAAAAATATTCACAAACTCCGGGAATAAAAGTTGACGAAAAGTATGAAACAGCCCATAAAAATCCTCAGTAAGTTTACGTTTCGTTTAAACTGAACCGTAGAGTTGAACAAAAAATATATGATAACTAGAATAGCGCTTATTGTAGACTCTGGTTGATAGCTCAGATGGTAGAATGTTTGCTTTCTATGTCAGAAGGCTAGTTTTTAGTGTTAAAAAATATATTTACCGTTTCGGTGGTTATTTCAAACCCATAATAAAATATTGGCGAGGTTTACTAGCTTTTACAAGAAATGAGAACCGGCATCCTAGATTCCCATTGCTGGGAAACCCTATAATAACGTTATGATTTTATCGGATTCAATTTAATGAAAATTGTGGATATTTATTTTCAGACAATTTATTTTAGATACGGTTCACATACAGAGTCTATCGCTTCACTTCTCTAATTCTACAGACAGCTAAATGGCCCTTTTTATAGGGAGAATAAGGATTATTTTCGAATCACTGAGAACTGGCACATGCGAGACTTTGCTAGACCACTCGCGCAATTTTGACCAATATAAATACAATTATATAAGTACCTAACATCTAGAAATTTCCCAAACTTTATCACAGATACTAACGCAGACAAGCATAAACACACAATTACATATTCGCAACAATAATGATAGTAACAATACTATTTTTTCAATGAAACCGCGCGGGGGTGCAATACGTGACCATCAGTATGAAATATAAAGATGACAAATATACAGAGACACAAAAAATATAATATACTTAACATGCTTCAGCATTACAGACCAAGACTTCCATAGTTTTGAGTACCATTTATAAAAACAATAAGGTTCAAAACGCCGCACACGACCTTTTCACACACGGTAAGAATTGTACTATATGTGCAGCTTAGTTGCATTTTTTTGAGTTGCGTTATTTTTTAATAAAACGCCATGGTTGAGTTAAAACGTCGAGTATCATACTTGGGGTGGGTACTGACTCCTCTGGCGATATAAAAATGGCAGACAGACCGGGTTGATGAAATAAAAATTAATGGCCTTCTCTCGCAGTCCCCTGTTAACATCTTCCAGTACAATATTTGGCAGAGACCAAGTCTACTGATTGGTCTGGTGGAGGAATTTCACATCCATGCTTGCAAGGGATCCCCAAAAATTCAAAAATATTTTTATTTTAATCAATAACATATTCTATGAATAATGTTATAACTCTCGATTAAACAAAAAAAGTATGCAAGGACCAAATGGCGGTTGATCTCCAATGTTGGTGGCTAAAGGTTTTAAATTTTTTTTTAGTAATAATAATATTAGGATGATTTATTAAGTGAGCGCTGTTTTTGTTTGAATCACACCATCAAGTGCCCTCTGCGAGCTTGGTCGTCGCTGTAGAAAGCGCTGAATAATCAAGCGAGACCGTGTTGCTGTAAGACTGGATGGGCCTGTGGTGATCGGTCTTTTTCGGATGTTTTCTTTACCGGAATTTTTCAACCCAGAAAAAAAAAATTGCAAATATCAATAAAAAAAAATTGTGTTCCGTTGGAATTCGAGCCCACAACCTTTCTTTTACGAGTCCGAGGCGTTCAAATTACGCCATATCCGTCTTCCCTTTATTTTCTTTGAATATTTTCTTCATCATTTTGTCTCAGTTTCTATTGTCCGGTCGATAGCTCAGGTGGTAGAGTGCTTGCATTCCATGCCGAAAGCTCGGGTTCGAATCCCACCGAGGGTGTCAGAAATGATTTCCCGTTTCGGTGTTTATTTCAAACTCCAAAATAAAATACCGGCAAGGTTTACTCAGCCTTCACAAGAAATGAGTACCAGCACTCTCGGGAGCTGGGAAACCTCCACTTCAACTAAAGTGGTTGGCGTAAGGCCGGCCCCCTTACCTGTAAAAATAAATAGGCTCAACTCGCCACATGCGACCCCTTCGTGGATAACGCGGCAAGAAGTTACACTATATGTGTAGCTTAGTTGCGAGTTGCGTTCTATACGTGTTTTCTTCACTCATTCACGGCTGTAAAATTCTACATAATAATCCCTTCAAAACAGATATTTCTTCATTATTCTTTAAATTCAATATTAAAAATACTATTTAATTTTTCATTTCACAAAGGAAAGACTACTAAGTAATCAAATAAACCCCCAACTACATTAAAAGTTTGTACATTAATTCTCCATTTTTTAATATCAGCATTGACCCTCACAACCGCAACAAAAATACAACCATTTATTTAAAAAAAAATTCAATAACTTGCCGCACGTAATGCTCCTAATGAGGCAACAATTAAACTTGCTTGCTATTCACCCATTGAGTAATAACATAGAGGAGCAGAAACTAGCTTACTGCATTGATATACACTATCTACCACTTTTGTCTCAGTCCTGTCAAACGTTGCAGTTGTGTAGTCATACAAAACATGTTTTTACGTGTCAATTTTTATGTTTTCTTGCATTCTCCATTGTGTGTTTTAACACTCAAACAACACATGCCATAATGTGTTAAAATAATGCATTTTTCCTTTAAAATTTGTAAATTTTATCGATCACAAGATTTATAACGCGTGCGTCTATGTTCGGACTGCTTCGGGCACAGTACGCACGCGGCAATGCTGCCACCTTTCTAGAAATATTTTTACATTATCCCGAGTTTTTTTGTACAAATGGAAATGCAACTGTGAAGATCTCTGTTCTCTTTCTTACTTATGACCATTGTCGTAAGTAGGTTGAAACAGATATATATTGTACTTAATTAAATCAAAGAAATAATAAGTACATCCTCAACTATCGTGTCAAAAACACTGACCGCTTGTACCCGCTTAACACTTCGTGTCAACCACCGCTTCGCTCTTAATACCGTGAAATACGGCCACATTTAACTAAATAAATAAATAATTCAAATAATTAAATCTAAACTCAAATTTTGACAACACGATAAATATTATATATCGGTGTATGGATCAAAACTGCGGAGCAACACCTTCTCTCAGGGTCAGTCTCCCCTCCACTGACCCACGCCCTGTATATCCAACCCATCCGGGGATGTGTCACAGGACTCGCATGCAAAAGTTATGTGAGATGCGAGTGGCAGAAGGCCCTCCCGTGAAGCTACACTTTTCCCAAGTGCTTACACAAAGCAAAGGAGGCTCAGAAATTACTGAAAGTTATAGCCGTGAGGGCTTAGGGCTCGAGGATTTTAAATTTACAAACTGCGGAGCATCAACCAGCATATCGAAATTAACCCTTTCACGCAGAGAGTTCCAGGAAATCCAGGATCTGGTCATGTTAGTCCGACATCCTCATCCCCGCGATCCTGTCTCTTCTTGGAGATTGCCTCTCTATATTTATGGTATACATTTTCGTTAAAATAATTTCTAATCCACAGATATCATAAGTCAATGGATTCACCCCATTCCGACCGCCCCCATTCCGTCCTAACACATTCCTGAGCGTTGTTGTCGTGTAATGAAATGCGTGGGAGGCGCCACCGCTTTATTTCTTTCAGTGTTGAATTACGACGCTTCGGGGGTAAAGGCGTCCATCTCACCCCCAATACCTAAAGCTTCTTCCCCTTCTTGTTATGTGCATGTACTATGGTACACGAAGCTGGGTGGGAGGGCATCATTGACTTATGATATCTGTGGACTAGAAATTATTTTCACGAAAAAAGACTGAATAAGTGCTGATTCACTGATTTGAGAAATCATGGATTTAACATTTTATTGGGTACCTAACTACTCATAGTGAATGAACTGTTACTTATAGCAAACTCCTTAACTACAGGATTTTCACACTTTTGTAGTGTTTTCTCTCGTAAAAAAGAGGAACAAAAATGCATTTATCTGAGAAACCCTTGATGGCTTAATATGTCACCTATTCAGTTTTACCTTTAAGGTATCGAGAGATTTGTTTCAACTTACTTACGAAAATGGTCCTTAGTACAAAAGCAAACAAAGAACTTCACAGTTGCATTTCCATGTGTACAAAAAACTCGGTAGAAGTGAACAACGTTGGTAGAGTGATAGCATTCCATGCCGAGAGCTCGGGTCCGAATACCACCGAGGATGTCAGAAATGATTTCCCGTTTTGGTGTTTGTTTCAAACCCGAAATTAAAATATCGGCAAGGCATACTCAGCCTGTACAAGAAATGAGTACCTACCCAGTCCCCTCGGGAGCTGGGTTACCCCTACTTAAGTGGTTGGCGTAAGGCCGGCCCCCTTACCTGTAAGAATAAATAGGTCCCACTCGCCACATACGACCCTTTCAGGGAGAACGCGGCAGGATTAGCTTAGTGTCTATCAATATTGCGAATTTATGGCTGCCCGAACCAGTCCGAGCATAGCACACACATGTTATACATCGTCGCCTTACTTTCTCGACCTCATATCTCAATATTTTTTTTTTTTTACTTCTATCTATTTGTTTTTCGATATTACATAACTACTACAAACTCGTACAAGGTAATTGCATAACCCATACATCGACAACTTCACTTTATACGATAATACGAGTATGTAGTAATTATGTAATATCGAAAAACAAATAGATAGTAGTAAACAAAAAAAAAATGAATTTTTTTAGATACGAGGTTGAGAAAGTAAGGCGACGAAATCTTGTGATCGCTAAAAATCACGATTTTTAAGGCATTATTCTAAGACATTATGACATGTGCTATAATTGGGTGTCGAAACACAAAATAAAGCAATCAAGAAAATATAGGCAGCCACATCGAGGCGTGACCACCTTCTGGTGAATAGAGTACCACTCTCCATAGGAGGTAAGCTAATCCAGCCTTCTGATTCGGTAAGACTTCTAGGAGTCTTACTGGATCGTAACCTGACACTGGATAGGCAAATAGATGCCACAATAGCTTCTTCTTTTTTTTCGCTTCGCCAAATAAAGGCAATAAGAAAATGTCTGCCGTCAGATGCGGTTAAGACCCTGGTGAGTGCGTTTGTGATGTCTCGGATTGACTATTGCTCGACGCTTTATAGTGGTCAGCCGAAGAAACAGTTTAATCGCTTTCAATCTGTGTTGAATTCGGCAGCAAGACTCATATTCGGGATTCCCAAATTCGCTCACATCACCCCGCTGTTAAAAAAACTTCATTGGCTTCGTTTCCCGGAGAGGGTGGTCTTCCGTGTTTGTTTAATGGTATATAAAGCCATCAATGGCTTGGCCCCACCTTATCTGGCTGATATGATTTCACCTGTTGAAATGGGTGTTAGGAGGCAGACACTCAGATCTGCGGGTGATGGAGTAGTCAATTTGGTTCAGCCGCGCCGTCAGATTCGTACAAACTTCGGAGACCGCGCTTTCCGTGTTGCGGGGCCGGTGGAGTGGAACAGACTGCCACCCGGAGTGAAGAACTCCAAATCTGTGGGTGTATTTCGAGGAGCACTCAAGGCACACTTGTTTAGAAAGTCTTATCCATGATCGGAGAGGGCCCTTGAGGTGTGACACACACAAAAACGGCGCTCTCTTATCATGTGTAATTTAAAATAAATCAGCCTGTTATTATTATTATTATAGGCTATGAAAGAAGGAAAACATAGGACGTTTGACAGGACTGGAGACAAACGTGTTCTATAGTACATATGTATCAATTCAGTAAGCCAGTTTCTGCTCTTCTATGTCAATACTCAAGGGATGGCGGTACATCCTACGGTGTGTAAGTATGTACTGCAGAGTGTGGCGCGGTTGAAATGTGTTTTTAATGATGCAAGAACAGAGGTGATTTTTTTGCCGGTACATCAGTCACTTTCGCTGCTGCGCCTGCGGAAGCATGCACTCTTATTCCGAACTGTTAATAACAAAATATGATGGTTGGTCCTCCGCACTTGAAAAATTTACAAATTTAAAAAATCCTCTAATACACTTATCAATAATATATTAGTACCCAATCCATCCCCTCTGTTGGCCATATTCCCAAGGAAGCAATTCCTAAGAAATGATCCAGATGACACAAACTCCACACATGGCCGTCCTGCGGGTATGAGGGATCATACCCTCACACAATGACACCCTCTAGGATTGATTCCGTTTTTACACCATTTAGTATTAATTTAACCACCTGATGATGCGAACGGATGTTTGCGAAACCGGTTGTGGAATTAAAATATACTCAAAGTAATCGTTAACAAAGTTGTTTTTACTTTTTATCTTTCAAATGACACAATTTATTTTAAGATTCCGCTCACATTTACTTCGCTCACAAAGTTAACTTTACACCACTGTCGCTTGACTACATATTAGCTCAACGGCTCAGATACAAGTCTCTCTGAAAATCATCTCGCTCTCTGTTTATAGATGTACAAGAGTTTTTCTGGAACATGCCAGACCGCGCCAGAACATTATATTTGGAATATTCGAGTAAATACTCACACAATATCGAACAAAACAATACAAGAAGAATCATACAAGTACCTACATCTAGAGACACGGACACACTCACACAAGTAAAAACACACGGGCTCACAATCATACATTCGTAACATTATTTACTGAAGATATTTTAAAAAAAACACTAAGGAACCATGCTGGGCATAACTCCATCTTGCCACATTGTCCCCAAAGAGGTCACATGTGACGTGCGGAGCCTATTTATTTCACAGGTACGGAGCTAGCCTTACGCATTACGTAATTGGTATATATTTTTTGTGCTTCGCCGGGGCTCGAACCCACAACCTTCCATTTACGATTCAGAAGTGTTAACCACTAGACTACGGACCGATCTAGTTCCTTAATACATTTGTTCTTCTTCTTGTGCCTTTTCAGTGGAGATTGTCCATCATCAGAGCGATTTGCACCTTCAATACGATGGCACGAAAGAGGCATCTTGTGCTTTTACCGAAACCACTGCCTTAGGTTCTCAACTAGTTTGAGCACGCGCTAAAACATTGCTCGTTACTGGGCCAATACGGTGTGAAGCTGACACGAAGAAGAAGAAGAATCACGCGCTTTAGGCTTGGCGTGTTACAGTTGCAGCTTCACGGCGTTCGGAACACACCCCCTTCTCACTTTTTGGGGGATGTAATTGCTTTTGAGTGACAGTTGTTTTGAAAATAAGCTTTTTCGGGAACTCTGATTCGATTATATAAAAAAAATGCTTTCAAAGCATTAAACTTGTAATTTCGTTTAAAATCTTGATGGCTGGGAAAAAAATTTAAATCATGGGATTTTTGTAACGAAAACAACAAAAACACGCTCCAATGAAGCAAACGCAGCATCTGTATTGGAAACATTACAAAACCCTTGTCATCCTGAAACTCTAAAGAAGGTATTTTTGATATTTAAGAGTAGGTAAGTATCTTCAATTCATTAATAGGCATAATAAATATCAATTTCTATTTTTGGAAAACACTTTTTTAACACTTCACACATCACTTTATTATACTAAGACCATAAAATTTAAGATTAAAATACGATATTGTAGGCGTTTACAATTACCAATTTGCAGTAACAATTTTAGGACCTTATGAGTGATGTATACCCTAAATCTGTCGTTTTATAAAAAAAAAATATGTTCCTTAACATTTTAATGTCTTAGTAAAAGTGTGACAGTAATAAAAAATGGCGTGTTTATTCATTATTCATCTAAAGCTTAAAAACAAAAAATAATAAAGGTGACTGTTTTAAAACTAGAAAAACTGTATCAAGAAATGAAATAAATTATGTAGTTTCACTTTTTTCATAGTTACAATTTCAATTGAAGGTCATCATTGAAAAAAAAAAGTTAGATAAGCCAAATGGGCACTGAGGGTACGAATTTGCTTCACAAAGCAATGATTGAATCACATAAAACAAAAACACAACATGGCCAGCAACAACAGAATGGAGGGGGTTAATGTCGCACAAAAAGCTGTCGAAGTCTTGATTAGTACGTCGCTTCCCCCTCGCCAAATTTTCGCATTAAAATTTAAGGCAGAAATACGAGAGGAGGAAGTCTCGCGATGGAAACAAATTGGGGAAAGACGCCATCTCCCTTTGTCTTCAATCAGGGATCAAGGTCTAATATATTTCAGGAGAGTAGCATCGCAAGCTGGCAACACTGCTTATGAAAATTTACAAAAAGTGTTTAGTTTGATATTGTTTATTGTGGAATTCAACACCCCTATCTATCTATCTATAATCTAAGTTGCAAAGATATCGAAACTTTTTAAGGTAAAAGTAAATAAGTGACATATTAAGCTGACGTGGTTATGATAATTATATTAATTTTTAAAACTGAACAAATTTCAAAACTTAATTTAAATCGGATATTTAACGAACCGTTTAGAGAGAACTTACATCATTCTCGACGTTTCGTCAGCGTCTTCAGGAGAACATCCTCTCTGCACGACGACTGAGGATGAACTCGGCTACGTCGCTGACGAAACGTCGAGAATGATGTAAGTTCTCTCTAAACGGTTCGTTAAATATCCGATTTAAATTAAGTTTTGAAATTTGTTCAGTTTTAAGAAATAATATAATTGTCAAAATGTCAAACGACCGTAATTCTAACTTAAACCTAACTGACGTGGTTATGTCAGATGAATGCACCTTTTTCCTATTTTCTATTATTTCCTATTCTGTATTGGGTATAAGTGGTGACATTGACGAAGTGAATCAATTTTTACAGTATGGGTGGTCAGCCACAAACCAAGCCATAGGGAAGAAAATATAATATAGTAGGATTAATAATAATAAAACAGATAATAAATAAATCAATAGATCTATGAAAATCAATGTAACAATTAAAATGAAATGAAATCTAAAAACCTCATTCGCCAAAAGTACAGATCGAATGTCATTTTGCGTATGATTAATTTTGATGAATGGGCTGACCACCCATACTGTAAAAAATGGTTCACTTTGTCAATGTCACCCCTGTTTCAGGGAAGGTCGGCAAAAGTTGTGGGGCTTATGTTCATTTGAGGTTTGGATTTTATTTGTAAGTACGCATTCAGCATTTGTAAGTGCGAACTACACGTGTTGGTTTGTGGGCATACATCTGAGAGGTTTAAATGAATATATCCTTGCAACTTAGATTATAGATTATATAGATTATATAAAAAAACAATATTCACATAAAATATGTCTTTCACTTTCATGGTCGGTATTGATTTTGTGTTTTTTCATGTGAGACCATGGTGTATTTGGAGCTTATTTATATGGCCTCTACGGGAAGGATATTTTCAAAATCTCTCCTTGAGAATGCTTTCTGCTCGTGGAAGCGAAACATCGGCAGATAAAAAACCTGCAAACAGACCATCGTCGAACTCAAAAAAACATGAAAATTATCTGTCATAAATTATGAATCTGTTACAAAACGGCGTTTGTCCGTTTGTGATACCAGACCTCTCACTTATGTATTTGTTCGCAAAAATATTTCTCTGATGAAATTGTTTTGTAGATGTCATGATTGAATTGTCGATAGCTAATTACATATTAATTAGTAAAAAAATGTCTTAAAGATTGTGAGGGGTTTTCCACTGACAGATGAACGACACAATGTTAATACAACAACCACATTAAATGTTTACTTTATTCGTTTCATAATTACAATAACCACAACACACAATAATATTTATCATCATAATTTACACCAGCTTGTGGCTCTCTCACCAGGGAAGCTTCTTCTGTCCTTTTGCATTCTTTTGTTTTCCTTTTTTTTTATTCAAATTCAAATATAATGTTCCATTCCACTAAACAAACAAATTCATCTCGTTACAAGATTGTATCCTTAATACGAACCCATTCTTAGATATAGGTAAAAGCATATTAACTAATAATAATCTATTGACAAAACTCTGGCATTTTGGTTCACATTTTTCTTCTCGCATGTGGCGAGTGGAACCTATTTATTTTTATAGGACCAGCCTCACACAAACCACTTGAGTTGAAGTGGGGATCTCCCGGCTCCCGAGGAGGCTGATACTCATTTCTTTTGAAGGTCGAGTAAGCATTGCAGTTATTTTTATTTTGAGTTTGAAATAAACACCGAAACAGGAAATCATTTCTGACACCCTCGGCTAGATTCGAACGTGACCTCTCGGAATGGAATGCAAATACTTTACCAAATGAGCTATCAACTCGATATACGGATCTTACTTTTTAATACACTTTTGCAACTACCTCCGTAGTAATCATTTCCATAATATATTTATTTCATTTTCGGAAAATTCCTAGATTCATGTCTACTTTCGACATTTATTTATACATCAAGAAATACAGCTTTGGTTTTAATTTTAATAATTAGAAGCACGTTAATCAAATTGATTAAAGACATTAAAACTTCGCCAACTTCAATCAGAGAAGTAATGGAGAAGGAAAGGTGGAGGCGACTTCTCGGGGAGGCCAAAACCCACACCGGCTTATAGCGCCAATGATGATGATGATGATCGGTCCATAGTCTAGTGGTTACGCTTCGGAATCGTAAATGGAAGGTCGTGAGTACGAGTCCCGGCGGAGCACAAAAGAATACATAATTTGTATAAACAAATTCATTTATATTATCAGCAACGCAACAGGCAACGCAACGTACACTAAAGCACTGCGCAGCTAACGGCCCTGCAACTGGATAAGGAGATCAACTGCCACATCACCACTACAGCGGCACTACAACAAGTGTATCTTAAATCTAGGCAGCCTCCCGCACAGGGTTCCTTACAAAAAATGCTCTTCGTTGGGTTGAAAAACTCATATATCTTTACCACAGACCGGTCACCAAGGATCCATCTAGCCTTAGAGCAACTGGATCTTACTTGAGAATTGGCACTTTCTATAGCAACGACCAAGCTAGGAGAGGGCTCTTGAGGTGTGATTCACATAAAAACAGCGCTCACCAAATAATTCATCCCAAATACTATTATTATTACATCCTTAACTGATAGGTTGGTGTGAGGCTGACCCCCCGTGCTGTAAAAATTGGTTCACTTGTGCCAATGCCACTCCGGTTTCAGGGAAATGCGGCAGGAGTTGCAAGGCTTATGTTCATGTGAGGCTTAATATATCTTGTATGTACAAAGCATGTGTAAGCGCAAACTTAGATATACCTGCTTGTGAGCATGGATTAAGCATTTCCAACTTATATTATAGTTTTTGTGTGTATCACAAGAGCCCTCGCGATTTACGTGATAAAGGTTTACGTTCATGTGAGGTTTTTTATTTGTAAGCACCCATGCAGAATGTGTAGGCGCGAACCTACATGTGCCTGTCTGTGGGAATGCATTTAAGGCTATCAGGGCAATAGTGGTGTAATCCACAACTTTGGCTTAGTGGTGTTTTGGCATAATTTTCATTCTTTTTTATAATACAAAACATCGTCTCTGGCGAAATCTCTTTTTCGATAGCTAAACTATCTTACACCATTTCTAATTTGTTAGATACTATAATAAGGAATGAAAATTACGCCAAAATGCTACTTAGGAGACATTGTGGATTACACAACTATTGCCCTGATAGCCTCAATTAATATGCGCCTTAAATGTTAACATATCTTTGCAGCTTGGATTATAGATTACATTCGCTTTTCCAGAGACAAAAAAGAGATTAAATTCTTCTACTGATTTTTTTCACTTTAAAAGTACCTAATTTAAACGCTTTTGATGTTCTTTACTTTTTCGTATATAGATCATAGGGTGATTAAGAAAAAGGGCAGAAAAACTACCATCAACTTTTTTCTACTCTTTCAAAGAAAAAAACTTTTGTTTCATTAATCCCTGCCTCGAAATCTCATACCAGCAGATTTTTTCAGTGCTTCAAGTATAAAACAGTACCTTCAAACCCCATAGAAGCATTCAACCCATCGATATATAGAACTGGATGGGCTAGGAAATCAATACTTTGAGAATTAGAAATACGCTACCCCACTCATCATACAAAAACCCAAATTCAATCTATCGGTAACCTTCCAACTGTCAACAGGTGTGTTAGCTAATTGGAAAAAAAAACATGTAAATGCCAAACTGGGTATTTTCTAAACTTGCCAACAGAAGAGAGTAAATGTGTTATAGAACATGGAATAATATTTCACTTTAATCACTATTCTATATGATTACGTTGATAAAATTTATTTTTTGTTTGTCGAAATATTTTGTTCACGATAATGACAGCTATTTCTAGAATTAGTGATGTTCAAATATATAGGTACTTGCTTCTTCAAGTATGTAACTTCTATGCTCGCGGTAATAGATACTTGTGAAAATCATCCCGTACACAATGAGGTGGGAACATTTTTGAATTCGGAATTTATCAGATATTTGAATACTTTCAACAATACTAGTAACAAAGTCCGTTGCCATGGTGATTCCATAGTGATGTGTAAATAGATTGAAGATGGAGGAGAGACACGTTACTTACATAAAAAAATAACAAAACAACACTATTAACAATGTATGGTGTTAAAGACGTTGCATCATGTCGATTGGTACTTAATCACATTCTTAGCCCTTCCATTGAATATACTTCCATGATTCAACCAACAATTTCTACAAACTAGAACGCTCACTAGATGCGCTGTTTTATTTTCCATACAATTTTGGTAAACACGTTAAGTTGCAATACTTTGTGTACTAGAAATCTCCTCTACCAATTCAATCGTTTGAACTCAATCATATAAGTCATATATCATATCGTTTAAAAAATATATAACGCTTACTTGAAACGATATTTTAGTTCCTATTTGTATTGAAAATATGCAAGATATTAGTAGTTTTGGTTTTTCTGTGTTAGCTTAATAATAAGTCTATGAAATCCCTAGAAATAGGTGAAAGGTTAGGTAGGCACCAACCTTATAATGATTTGTATTTGTTCGATGTTGAATCGAATATTTTGGTGAAATGCAGCAAGGTTATGTGTCACAATTTTCCATATTTCGAGAATCATCTTAATAATCTGTATGAATTAGGACCAAAATCCCCTGGAGAGGCAGATATAAATCAACCGTCGTACTGTTTAAATGCAAAAACTGTAGGAACCGAAAGTGAGAGATCTGCTAAAAACTGAACAGTACTTTTTGAAACGCTATGGTTACGTTCAAATGTCAAATAAGCCAGTATTTGTCTGTGTGATGAACCGTATTCCGTAATGTCGGATAATTCCGTCGAGAACTTTCTTCAAACTTAGTCTATTCATCTCAATTACCGCACTGCCGCCGCTTTTAATAACAGTTTGAGACGATCCTTTCCAGCGTAAATACCTTCCCTTAAGTGAGGGGAAAACAATATCCACCCGGTCAAATGAATTATTAAAATAATTAGAACCAACCCTCGGATCAAAAAAAAAAACATTATTATCTTTCTTACATCCCTATTACTTTCCTAATAATCAACAAAAATGTGAATAACATAAATTTGATTTCGGTTGAAAAACAGGTGTTTTTTTTTTTTAATTTCGAGCGCTTCGAATTTAATTTTG
Source organism: Agapetus fuscipes (assembly GCA_951799405.1). NCBI lineage: Eukaryota > Metazoa > Arthropoda > Insecta > Trichoptera > Glossosomatidae > Agapetus > Agapetus fuscipes. Next base: position 10,312,904 of record OX637355.1, on the reverse strand, counting down.
ATAAAATGAGGAATTTTATTATTTACTTATTATTAGATGTTACTTAGATGCCATGCACCGTTATTAATCAATAAAAATAATACTCGAAGAATTGTTCCAGGACTGTTGTGGATATTACTTAACGATACTGCGCCAGCGCACACGTCGTTACTTGTTTGTGGTTTTCTGACTAAAAATAACTTGATGTGAGCTTTTTTCATCGAACTGCTTGTTGTGGATGATGAACCTGTTTTGAAGGTTTAACAAAACCATCTGACTCTCATTTCGTCAATCAATTTTTGTCAAACTTTTCATCAATCAAAATTTCGTCAACATATCTACATTCCTATCTATTCCTTGACTTATAGGTTGGTTTGAAGCTGACCACCCATACAGTAAAAAATGGTTTTGGCACTTTGCCAATGTCAACCCTGCTTCGGAGAAGATCGGCAAAAGTTGCAGGGCTTATGTTTATTTGGGGTTTGATTTTAAATTGTAAGTCCACATGCGACATGTTTAAGCGCTAACTTAACGGTACGTGTCTGCTTGTGGAAATGCATTCAATATGAATTTCAAATGTAATATATCTTTGCAACTAATATATAGAACTTACACGTTTGTACATGTTTATGGGCATGCACTTTTTAATGTTTATTTATCTTTGCAACTTAGATTACAGATTATATATATTCTTTAAATGGGACAATAGGAAGTTCTTAATTATCAATTATTATTAATGTACTAAATTTATTATCCTTACACGTTTTTTTGGCAGCAGAAAGTGCAATAAAAATTCAGTATCTACTTTAACCATAAAGATTATTACTGATAAAAAGTTTGCATCATAAAAACTTCTTTTCTAATAAAATTGCGCAAAAAAATGAGTCACTCTCACAAACCGTAGCTTGATGGTAACGTCTCATGGCTATGTGAGAGGATCTTGGTTTGAATACCTACTCGAATAAAAAATGACCTCTTCAATTTGGCGGTCATTTCTGAGATTGAGTGCGATTCTTCTATTTTCTACGAGATATTTTTACAAATAGACCATGACAGGCGGGCCAAAAAGGATCGTCCAGTGGCGACCCAGGATGTCCAAGCGGGGAGTGGGGAGACCCCAACTGTGGTGGCTGGACGACATAAAGAGAACTGCAGGCAGAGGATGGCTTAGCATGGAGAGGATTGGAGGAGGCCTACGTCCAGGAGTGGACTGAGAAAGGCCGAGGAGGAGGAAGAAGAACAAGAAGATTTTTACAAATGTAACTTTGAAAAAAGTGTGTGAAAAATATCATTCTTGTTAATTTCAAAATGGTGGCTTGAAAGTAAAAGAAAATGGCAGAATATTTCATTGAGTTATAAAATTGTATATTGTATGTATAACAGATATTATAAGCAGATATTATGTACTATGTATAACAGATATTGTTCCTTGACTTATAGGTTGGTATGCGGCTGACCACCCATACTGTAAAAAATGGTTCACTTTGCCAATGTCACCCCTGTTTCAGGGAAGGACGGCAAGAGTTGCAGGGCTTATGTTCATTTGAGATTAGGTTTTTATAATGTAGGTCCACATGCGGCATGTGTTAGCGCGAAATTATACATGTCGGCTTGTGGGAATGCATTTAATATAAATCTTAAATGATAATATATATATCCTTGCAGCTTAGATTAGATAAGTCAATGGAATATTGTGTATTTGACCAGTTCTATGTTCAATGTTGAATGATATGGACTTTTAATTGTAAAATCGTGGGTTCGACAAAAAAAAAAGTATATGTTCTTAGCTAGGTTTTATAGCGATTACCAAGCTAGCTCAGGGCTCATGAGCTATGATTCACGCTAAAAACAGCGCTCATCAAATAAATATTCCCGTATTTTTTTCTATAATAATATTAATAATAAAAGCTTTATTCCAGCCCGGTCACGCGGAGGGTGCAATACGTGACCAGCCATATAAAAAAGAAATACATTGATCGAAAAATACGTATAGGAAGAATAGAAACAGAGAAAGAAAATGACATTGAAAGAAAATAAATAAAATATCTAAGTATATGTTTTATAGAAAAAACCTGAAAAAAATGCAACAAGAAGCACAATATACTGAAATTCCTATCACCCAAACATTAATTTTTGAGATAAAAACATGTATCGACAACTGATAATGACATTGAATGTTATAAATTTTTACGAGTAGGTATTTGAACAATTTAACGTCTTATCGATCCATGCACCGAGTATAAAGCGTTTCGTAAATACTAAATATCAGAAAATAAAAAAGTATGAAAACTGACACACTCACTAGAGGCGCTGTTTTTAATCAGAGTACATTTTTTGTAAACGCTTTTTTTAGCGTATGGGGACTGAAATACTGCAGTATCCTAAGTATAAAATATCGCATAAATTTCATACCATCGCGCATTTAAAGAAAATGTACTGAAAATACAACAGCACCCCTATTATGTGACTTAGTTGTCATACATTTTTTTTACATATTTATTCAATGACGGAATTTACGCGACTTTTTATATTAGGGTTACTGAACTCAAAAAGGGCATTTAAGTTTTAAGGAAAATAATTTTTAAAAAAAGTATTTCTAAGAAAATTGGTAACTTCTTTAATATATTTTGTGCCATATTATTGGAAAAATAAAGTTTTTACGTTGCATGACAAATTGTTTTTTTTAATTATTTGGCGTTACACCATGATCCATGACCGGGTTGAAAAATTCATAAACCTTTACCAAAGACCGGTCATCAAAAGATCCATCCAACCTTCCAGCAACTGGGTCTTGCTTGAGAATTGGCGCTTTCTAAACCAAGCTCGTAAAAAGTCCAGTCGATAGCTCAGTTGATAGAATGCTTGCATTCCATGCCGAGAGCAAGGGCTCGATCCCCACCAAGGGTGTCAGAAAAGATTTCCCGTTTCGGTGTCTATTTCAAACCCAAAATAAATACCGGCAAGGTGTAGGTACTCAGCCTGCACAATAAATGAGAACCAGCCCCCCCCAAAAAACCCCCGGAAACCCCCACTTCAACTGAAAGTGGTTGGTGTGAGGCCGGCCCCCTTACCCGTAAAAATAAATAGGTTCCGAATCGCCACATACAACCCCTTCGGGGATAACGCAAGCAAGAAGTTACACTTTATGTGTAGCTTAGTTACGTTTACGGCAAGTATTAAACAATGCGTAAATTATTGTCGATTAGGTAAATACATAGAGATACTGTATGAAAAGTATACACTCACGAAGGGCACTCATGTGTTTTCGATTAATTTTCCTAAATATGTGATCGAGGTGAATTTACACATTTTTGTAAAATCCATCTACTTTTCTCTTATGGGATAAAAAGCTTATCTATATTTTTATTTATTAGATACTTTAAGTAGGCGCCCGTGTGTTATGGATCTATTCTTATAATTTAATGCCTTTAATCTCACGCCGTTGAAGATAACGGAGCCAATTTACATAGACGTCCATGCAGCGGGTATTACATATGTGCCGCAACACACCAGGACATCTGGCAAGTGGCAAGTAGAAATCACTAAATAATTAGTCATAAGTGGTAAGTGATACGAATGGTTGATTAACATGGCTTCGTGTGAGCTGCGTAAACAGTTCCTTTAGTTACAGTACACCGGTCTGTAGTCTAGTGGTTAAAATATAAATGTAAATTTTAAAATATTAAAAAGTCTTACATCAATTGGGTATTGCTTAAGAATTAGCGCTTTTTACAGGACTTCCAATCTCGCAGAGGGCTCTGGAGGTGTGATTCACACAAATACAGGGATCCCCAAATAAATAATCCTTATATAATTATAATTATTAAAAGTTTTCTGTTGATTTTTTGTTGTAAAACGTGAAAGATATTTTTTAGGGTTTTTTTTTCATAAGTTTTCAAATTGGTTAAGTGAAACGTTGTGGTACGCCATTTTAAAAAAGGATAATTTAAAAAAACAATAAAATTATTTTTAAAAACTAAAATCAAAAAACCTTGTTTTCTACCACTTTGAGTATTTTTTATAAGATAGCTGTTTACGTTGGTTACTCCGTTTACGGTGGTTACTCCCACCATCTTCGGTTGCACTTACAATACTAAATCTTAAAACTAAAGACATATGGAGGGTGGTGGAAAGGGGGTAGGGGAGGGGTCTAATTATCTATGTTCTTTGATTTGTGAAAGTGGGAGTGGGAGGGACTATAGGAGGAGTTTGGTTACCAAGAATATTTAAAAGGGGGGAGTTAATATTGGGATGTTGGATATTTAAAAATTTTTTACCACTTTTAACATATTTATCAATTTCTAATGCTTCCAAAATGTCCAATTTTTTCCCTTTTTTACAATTATAAATTAATTCTAAATTACTTTTGTCAAACGAGTGGCCTTCTGTTCGTGCATGATCCGCTATTTCCGAGTAAATCATCATATTTTTGATGCCATTTTTGTGCTCTTTATATCTGTCGGCTATTTTTTTCAGTTTGACTACCAGAATACTGCTTTTTTAATCGACCATTAATACGTGGTGAACAATCGTGAAAACATTAAAATACTATCAAACCACTGATCAAACGCTCACAGTCATGGTGTGAAAGGTTTGTAGGAGCAGTAGGGCGATAGCTGGATAAACTTTAGGAGGATAAATTATTTTGAGAATGCCAATGTTGTTTTAGTGGGTCGCGGCTAGCAAACTTCCTCCTAGGCTAGAACACCACCCCTCTAATTATTATTTTGTTGATTTATTATTTACTCTAGAAAAGCGGGAACCTCTAGGACACACTAATAAACATGACACCTTCTTCGGCAAGATCTTAGAAGGTAGAAAAGATAATGTTTCGCTAAATAAATTATTAAATATTCAAAATGTTGGTTGGTAGAAACACATCGACGGTTAAAAGGTAATAAGGCATAAGCGACAAAAGCTGAATTGTTCAGGAGAGCAGTTTAAAGTTTGAGATTGCAGAAAAATGTAACTTTTTATTTTTTATCATATCGTTAACATCAAATCAGCTCTAAAATTTAAAAAAATAAAGGCATTTATTGGTATTCCTATTAATGTGGTTTTACGATTTTTTTTATGTCACAAGCGCCTTTAGGACAAAAATGGCCAAAATTTGGTCTAATCTAATCTAATATAATCTAATCTAAGCTGCAAAGATATATATCATTTAAGATTTATATTAAATGCATTCCCACAAGCAGACATGTATAATTTCGCGCTAACACATGCCGCATGTGGACCTACATTATAAAAACCCAATCTCAAATGAACATAAGCCCTGCAACTCTTGCCGTCCTTCCCTGAAACAGGGGTGACATTGGCAAAGTGAACCATTTTTTACAGTATGGGTGGTCAGCCGCATACCAACCTATAAGTCGGCTACACAAAAACCATACTTCGAAAACGCAGTTGTTTGCTTGGGCATAAACAACAACAAAAATCATCGTAGAGCTATGGGAGCTAGTGCATTAGAAAGAGTGGAAAACTTTAAGTAGGATAGCATTCATAACTCATTTTTGACCAAAACGTCGCTTATTTTGTACTTCCTTTTAACCGTCGACATATTGTGAAAATTGGTTCACTTTTACCAACGTCACCGCTGTTTCAGGGAATGTCAGCAAGAGTTGCAGGGATAACGTTCATGTTTAGTTTGAGTGTTATTTTTTTCAGTTTTCATGAGACACATTAGTCCAGTATACGTACAAACATTGCTTATGTGAAATTACTTAATTACCTATGATGGACATAAGACAAACAAGCACTATGGCGAGAATTTAAAGGAGGCCAAGGATTGAATTGGGCTGTAGCGACATTGAATTAAAAAAGGATACTTCGTTGTTTTGACACAACTTATAATGTGTGTTTTTTAAAGTAAGTCTACAAAAACCTACAAAAAATGTTGACATTGGAAATACATCCCGATTACTCGTTTTCCGTATTTTTCGATCAATAAAGGTGACCATTTATTGTCGTGAGTATTTTCACAACGAATAGCAGTAAATCACCATTTGCATTTCACACTCATTGTCCGAGGGAATCGACATTTTTATTACTGAAACAAAAGCAACGCCATTCATACCACGGACCAGCGCATTCATATTCTCGTACTTTTTTATAAGCTTTTTTTTTGCCGCTGTGGAAATAGAGAAAAAACATGATTACGAGTGTATAAGTTTATGTCTGTGTACGTTTGCTTATGATGTGGGTATGAGTTTTTACTTACTTGTATAAGAAGGTCGGCAAGAGTTGCAGGGCTTATGTTCATTTGAGATTGGGTTTTTATATTGTAAGTTCACATGCGGCATGTGTTAGCACGAACGTATAAGTGTCTATTTGTGGGAATTCGTTTAATGTGAATCTTAAATGATATAAATTATCTTTGCAGCTTAGATTTAGATTTATGTGCGTCTACTGTCTAGACGTAAGTATTTGGATGGTTGTAAGTACGTACTCTTGTTTACTCGAAGCTTCTGCTCGAGAGGATTCTGGCATGGTCTGGTGTATGCTAGAATAGCCTTTAGTCCCCTATAAATACGGACTGCAGTGCTTTGGAGGGTATCAATACCCGATTAGTACCCGAGCCGTTAATCGAGAAGTACAAATGAGATGGTCAAGGGGATAAAGCGTTGGCGCTCGAATTTTCGTTATTGACACTAACGCTGGTTCGAACCCCGCCTGCGCCGTGTCTTACAAACACCAACAATAACACATCCATCGAAACGATTGTACCACAGATTGTACCGTATTTGTTTACAATAATTGTCCCGTGAACGTTTTTACAATGTACATTTTATTGGAGCTTGTTAAATCAAACTTGGAAATGACTCCCATCGGTGTAGCTTGTCCGTCTCATTCCTCGCAAGCAGGTTTCTTGCTGAACTTCCGGCATCCTCTGGGATAAAACTTTTATGCATACCCATTCTCTGCCAGATACATTTTCTCCTTGAATTTCCTTTGTATCTACTCTTTGTCCAGCGTGCATTGTCCATGCTTTCCAAATGCCTAAATCATTTAACCAACTTTTGTACATTTATTGTCGCATCCTCTTCCAGGTTTTTTTGTTAACCCATTCATTCCATGCTCTTTTAAAGTTGTTCCTGTCACTTTTCCCGTTTTGGGTGTTATCGGAATCTAGATTGGGAAAGGAAAGTAGGCAAAAGGAGGCATCATGGATAAAACTGGAGAGGACTACGCCATATATTTCGTATAAGTTACAAACGCCCACAACACAATCTTCCCGCTGGGAGGTCAGTCCAAAAATAGAGAGGTTACAAAAAATGTGACATTACTCATTAGACGCAAAAATGTATTTTTCTTCTTTTCACTTTAATGGCAATTAGAGGTATATTCCTTCTATCTTGTATTTTGACAACCTGTCAAGCCCAATTTAGACAACGACGTTTATTTCAAGCCAAAAATTAAAATACTGGCATGGTTTACCCAGCCTTTACCTACTCCAATTCAATTAATGTACATAGTTAGCGTAGAGCCAGCCTTCTTATCTATGAAATTATATGAATACGTTGCACACGCCACATGCGACATTTTGGGAGACAACACGATAAGAAGTTTCCCTATATGCACAGGTTGTTTGTCTTTGCGTTACGTTACAAAGAAAAAAACATAAAGCTTCTTAAATCACCACAGTTGCCATCAAGGTCATCTTCATCAACACACTTCCCGCTGAAGAAGCCATAGTAGACATGGGCGAAACATCTGGAAGCTCCAGCCTCCAATAGACCACGGCAACAGATCCCGGAAAACATCTCTCCAGCATAAAACACAAAGCGTCTGTTTGCAAGACGAGCTGTTTTGTTGCATGTTTAGAATTTCTCAACGAGTTTTTTCATCAAGATCGGGAAAAAAATTGAGGAGAGATCCCGTTTTTGGGAGCCAGTGTGTTAAAAGATCACAAAAACTGACACTTGCGCCTTGTAGGACGCAGTTCACAGTTGCAGAGCGAGCTCGTAACAAGCAAACAACAAAATAAGAACCAGCCGATACACAAATCGCTTTTCAAGATATAATTGACATCTACGTAAGGGCGGAGCTGAAACACAGTCAGCTTAAAAGTTGGAGAAATAAAATTTTACACTTCGAGCGAGTTATGAGTTTTAAAAGGTTTGTGTAACTATAATAATATAATAATATATACATAGGTACCAGCGGCGGAGGGTGCCATACAAGTCGGTTTCCATCGGTTTCCCGTTTAAAATGAGGCAGAAATGATAATAAAGTAGACTGCATGGTTTCAATGGGGGAAAAATACGTATTGTTTCTTTGGTTTTAAATGTATTTTTTTACTTTGTGCCTATATTTTTTAACTACTTTGTTACATCATTTTAAAAGGGAAGCCGATGGGAACCGGCTTGTATGGCACGCTTCGACGTATATATATTTTTTTCAGTTCTTTATTTCATTCTCTTCATATTGTTCCATTTTGTTCCATGTTCCTTGACTTATAGGTTGGTATGCGGCTGACCACCCATGCTGTAAAAATGGTTCACTTTGCCAATGTCACCCCTGTTACAGGGAAGGACGGCAAGAGTTGCAGGGTGTATGTCCATTTGAGATTGGTTTTTATGTTGTAGGCTCACATGAGGCACGTGCAAGCGCGAACTTGTACGTGTCTGGTTGTGGGAATGCATGTAATGTGAATTTCCAATGTAACATATCTTTGCAACTTAGATTAGATTAGATATCATGTGAGTAGTTGGTTACAAAAATATTTTAACTTTTAAGATTCATATTAAATGCAATCTCACAAGCAGACATGTATGACTTCGCGCTTACACATGCCGCATGTGGACATTAAAACCCAATCTCAAATGAACATAAGCCCTGCAACTCTTGCCGACCTTCCCTGAAACAGGGGTGACGTTGGCAAAGTGAAGATTTTTTTACAGTATGGGTGTGGTCAGCTCATACCAGCCTAAAAGTCAAGGAACCAATAACAAAATAATTACTATGCATTTTCCTTAGCAACCCGGCCGGGTGACGACACGATATTGTCTATGGAGATTCACTGTTAAGTATGCATATAAAAACACACATATAAATTTAGAAAATGCGACCGGTGTGTAGTCCAGTGGTAACACTTAGGACTTGCAAATGGAAGGTTGTGGGTTCGAATCCCGGCGGAGCACAAAAAATACACTATTTATATTTTCAAATTTGCTCTTCGCTGGGTTGAAAATTTTAAAAACCTTTACCAAAGACCGGTTATCAAAAGGTCCATCCAGCCTTACAGCAACTGGGTCTTGCTTGAGAATTGGCGCTTTGTAGCGACGACCAAGCTCGTAAAAATTCTGGTCGATAGCTCAGTTGGTAGAATGCTTGCATTCCATACCGAGAGCAAGGGTTCGATATCCACCAAGGGTGTCAAAAATGATTTCCGCTTTCGGTGTCTATTTCAAACCCAAAATAAATACCGGTAAGGTGTACTGAGCCATTTTTTACTTTGAAAGAACAATTCATAATTTAAAATATTTCTATGACATCTTGGGCGTACTTTTACTTCCGAGTCGGATTATTGGCTTAAAAAATATTCATGGTAGGTATACGCGGCAAGCAGGGTGGGGTGCGCGCCATAACCCACCAAATAACACAAGGCCGCGGGAGATATTTCATTAAATTCATAACCCTCTGACGTCACGTACGCCGGAGGGTCCGGTGGTCTATGCTACGCGGGGTCGGGCATCAGATACGTGATCCGTGCGATGTATAATGCATCCTGTTTTATAGAAATATGATGAAAAAACGTTTTTCAAGTTTAGCTTATCTCATACCCGTTTCACATATTTATAGATGCCTAGCCCAACTTGCATAAATTTTAAATTTAATATATCTTTGCAACTAAAGGATGCTTAAGACGGCAGTCCCATACAAGACTGACATTTACTCACAGAGAAAAAAGTTCCAAATTAAAAAAAACGATCTTATTAAATCAAAGTTGTATTTTATCAATGCAAGTCTTTGAAAATAAAATGTTTCGTCACATTCTCGGACCTGTATTTGATTCTTCACAGATCAATATCAAGGATCACAAAATTAAGATCAATAGATCCGTACCAACGCGGATCTGAGGTCCATATTTCAAGGGTCAAACATCGTGCTAGTAATGAAATTAAGAAGACTCCAATAAGCCGGACATGTAGGTACCTACATAGTACATGCAGAGGGCTCCTGGATAATCAGTAATGTATTGGATTTCCATTGCCAAATCAGTCGAACGCCCCAGGATAGGGTAGGCATTTAGGCAATAAATCTCGAGGCTGTCATGGAAATCCTGGGAGTAAGGGGATCATGGAGGGAAGCAGCTCAAGAAAAAGAGTGTCCTGGAGGATTGTGGTGCTGGAGACCCTGAGACTTCGAGGCTTGTGAACCGGGAGAAACCCTGTAACTTCTGCAGCATTACCTGGAAACAGGGGTGGGATTGACAGCCATTGAGTATTCTTTTACAAGATATGAGGTAAACTACTCGTCAAAGAAATATCAGCCTATTTAGGAACGAATTAAGAAATATTTTGTTATTGACTGTTAATAACTCTAGTTATGTTAACCTAAGACAGGTAGGAAGTTACTTCAAACCAACATCCAAAAATATCCCAACAAGATCTCAAATTTTCAACATACCTAGACATATAATATGATTTTTTTAGAATCTGGGTTACATTTTCTGGTAAAGGCGAAAATACGGGCTATTTCCAGAGGCCATGTTGACTTTCGGGAGCCCGTCTTATGGAAGGTCTTACAGGAAAACCCGAGACCTCGGGAACTCACGCCCGATTAGCTCCAGAAATCCGTCGCCGGCCAGGACTGTCTCAGAAAAAGGTATTGAAAACCAAAATCAGCGCTGCCTGTGTGGGATGTGTGAAATTCACGAGAATAGTCTGAAAACAAATATATTTCAGTCACAAAACATGAGTTTATATATGTTTTTTTCTTTTTCTTCTTCTTTACGGCAAATTCACGGGCAGAGCAGGAGCGCCAGTGACGACTTGACTTACGGAGGTGTTATCTACTTCAGGTGCATCGAGACGTTCTATTTATTTCAAAATCGGTTTTTAATTTCGTTCATTCAATTTTCTAATGTGGATTGGCGTAAATTCATAGCAGTTGGAGAAAAAATCACAAAATTCTCCAGACTTCCGGAAGGGCCAGAATTCTTGCTTGAAAGAAATGTCATTTTTAACGGAGAGTCATTTTCACAAATCCTATAGACAAAAAAAAATGTAACGGCTCACTCCGGGTTGCCAGCGAAAACTATTCTTTAATCACAAACGTTTTTAAACTTTCACGGCTGGCTTCAGATGCTTGGAATTATTCTGTATTTGTATCTTGTTTTTGGTTTCTAAAATACTTTAATCACATAGACCTGTGACGTGTAGCCGCCGAGAAAAAATCTAAATTCAAATTGTGTACCATGCCCATTATTCAGCAATATAAAACAATGACATTATTTATTTAAAAGACAGTGGTTATTCTTCATTATTTTTTGCTCAATTTTATGTGTAGGTATCAGTTATCTATTTTTAAAATGCTAAGAAATACTTACCAAACGCGAATAAATCTAAAAAGCTGTAAATTTTCAAAAGCTAATTCATTTTATTTCAGTTACAAATAAATGTTGAGATTCAATATTACCTTCAAACCGGTCTTAAATATATCACACCCCCGTCTTGCGCGCTTCACTGCTCCGAATGCTCACGTCACACATGTCGGGGTAGTGGAACTGGGGGCTGCAATGAACCCTTCACCCCTAGGCCGCCAATAAATATGGAAATACCCACTTATAAAATCGTGACGGAAATATAATAAAGATCAGATAGCTGTTATGGCACATTTTTTGGTTGTATTTCTTTAAATAGATTAAAAAATAATGTAGAAGCGCTATTGTTTACCAAAACACAAAATTTGAAAAAATCAGCTTGGAAGCTAAAATGGAGTTGCGGAAAATAAGGCAATAAAAAAGTGTGACGCCGCTGGTAGCATTTATTGAGTTATAATTAAAACGTAATATATCACTCAGGGATGTGTGTTACTATAGTCTCCAGTTTTTAGATACGTCATCTATAATAATCTATAATCTAAGTTGCAAGGATATATTCATTAAAGCTCTCAGATGTAAGCCCACAAACCAACAAGTGTAGTTCGCGCTTACAAATGCTGAATGTGTACTTACAAATAAAATCCAAACCTCAAATGAACATAAGCCCCACAACTTTTGCCGACCTTCCCTGAAACAGGGGTAACATTGGCAAAGTGAACCATTTTTTACAGTATGGGTGGTCAGCCTCATACCAACCTATAAGTCATCAACTGCCAATATTTTAATGTAGGCCTTTATGTAGACTTGTGACGTCACTCATAAAATATAGCGGCTTTTTTTTGTATGGAAAATTTTAGCGCGCTTTTCAATTCCCATACAAATTTTGAAATAAGTAGGTATGCACGAAGAAATCAAAAATAAAACATGCCTTTATTTTGTTTCTATAAAAGTTAAGTACTACATTTGTGTAGAAATTTTATAAAAAAAAACAATTTTGAATAGTTCGATGTTTTCGTATGTTTTGTCCATCACTAAAAAGCTTCTATCGAAACCCAAAGGTGAGGGCACATCACTACGGAAAAGTGACGTTTCTATCAATTTGCTTGTTTCCCACACAATAAATGTTTCTTTAAATTTATTCCTTTTCAAGTATGAAAATTTACCACAATACAACAGAAAATGAGCTTTAAGTATTGTAGATTGTGTCTGGAAAATTATACGAATGTCGTTGACGTATTCAAGGAAAACTGCGATGGGAAACATAATGTTCAGAATGTTGTATTCAAACTGTTTTCATTTTGGGTATGCTTTCCATAAACCTGTCTTAAATTAAGATTAATGATTAGAAGAACCTCTTTAACTATTTAAAGTAGAATGTATATAATTTTACGTCTACTGAGGTTTGTTTATTCAACGTTTTGTTAGGTTAGGTTTCAAAAATTCGAAATTCAAATTTGGAATATAATTCTAAATTCAAATTTGAGTCCATCGGACTCTGCACACATTTGACTTTTTTTCTCGGCCGGAAAACTTAACACTTGTATGCATAAATAAGTAGGTATACTATAATACTACGTCTTATATGGGACTTCAACCAATAATACCAAGCAACAACAAAATATTCCTTTGCCTTTTCTCTAGTAACCCGGCAGTGGGACGTCGCAATTAAGTTGGCTGTGGAATTTGTGTGCAGTCCATTGCAAATTTGAATGATTTCTCGACTGGTCTACAAGTGTTCTTCGTACAAATAGTACATAACAATGAGGTCCACACGTGAATTAGCATAGACAATATTGTGTCTTCACCCGGCCGGGTTGCTAGGGAAAAGGCAAACAAGCATTTTGTTATTGGTTGCTAAGAACGGCAGTCCCAGACAAGACTGATGTTTGCACTCATAAGAAAAAGTTCATAATTCAAAAATGTTCCAACCTTATATTGAGAATATTTGATAGGGAGATCAGCTGATTAAAAGCTTCCATGTTTTATTGACTTCTATCTACCTTGGTATATAATCTGTTTATTCGTTAAGACTGTTAAGTCTTGTCTCTGCTTTCAAAACAATGACTTGAAAAATAATATTGTCTCCATGTAAATATTTAACACATTTTTTGCGGGAGGTTTATATTATTAATCCACGCCGTTTGAGCGGGCAATTTTGTCAGATTCGCGCGTCAAATTACGTTTCACGTAAAACAGCTATAACTTCTGAACTATTGATCATATTTTAATAAAATTTTGAGTACTTTACCATAAATGAAATTTTCTAATATTATCTGGTCACAAATGTTTATATTTTTGGATAAAAAATTATAATATTCAAGGTCACATATAAAACATTGGAAAAAACTGCACTTTTGTCGTATTGTCGATTTAGTCATTTTATGCACGGTCAACATAATATATATTTTGTAAAATACAAAGCAATAAACACTAATATTGTTTCAAAGTATGAGATCATTGGAAACACTTCCCTTTATGTAGTGGTACAAAAAAAGTCTGGGTACGCACTGTACTCGTAACTCCATCATCACTAAATTCAAATTCATCATCTGTATGTTTCTCAACGTCACTATCACAAGAATAATTTGATAAATTATCAGCACACAATTCTCCATCACTCTCATCCATTGTTATTAGATATTTTTTTATAAAAAAAATATGTAACAAATAACTTTAAACACAACAGCGATCGATTACGAATATATCATACAATGATAGGTATTTTATAGGAAATTCTTAAAGCGGAATATAGACAGAAACGAAAATGGAAAACATCTTGAACGAAACAGTATCGCTATAACACTGAAGAAATGTAAACACAAAAACGAAATATTTATCTTACAGCTTTCAAGCGAATGTTTTATGACCACAGTCGGCCACCCGACCCTAATTCCACGAATTGCCGGGTTTAGGTACCCGGTACAGGTACCTATTACACGTCTCAAAGGAGCTGGCGCCTAAGAATCACACGTTTCTCGTAATATGTTGTTACTCTAAGTGTCAACGCGTTTAGGCGTCTCCCGCGCTCTACCAATAGTAGACAAATAAAAAAAACGCTTTTAAGCGTCTCCCGCTTTCTACCAACAGTATGGAAAAGACGCCTTTAAGCGTCTCCCGCAAACGATGTGTTAAGTAAGAAATGTGTTTTTGTTGTCAGATTAACCCTGGAGATAAATCAACCGTTGTTTGCTTATCGTGTCTTGAAGTGGTGAAGACTTTCTATGAATTTTACAAAAAGGTTAAAAATGTACAAAAAAATATAAGTCAAGACAAATGGATACCTCCAACAAACTCCAATAATTCTGAAAATGATAATCATTCTGACATTTCTGTGGACGTAAGTATATTAAAATTTTAATTTAATATTTGCCTGGCCTGGGGTGGAAGTCTCGACGGCCGTCGATATATCTTACCATACCTATTTGAAGGTAGGATGGAGTAAAACATGGCGGTACCTGAACAGCTGATCTTTGTTCCATATAAAATGTATCAGTTGTGGATACGCCACCATTGATTGATTGATGATGGATGATTTCTTTCCTGTGGTGCCATTTAATGGTCCAGGAACATCTCAAGGGCGCTATGGCTTCTGGTAAAAAGCAGTGTCTTCAGTCCCTTTCTGAAGATGGTGGTAGGCTAATTTGCGCGAACACCGACGGGCAAATTGTTTCAAGCAACAGGCCCGGCCACCGCAAAGCTCCTGTCTGCAAAATTTGATGTATTCGCTCTATTGGGCACCATGACCTTGTTGACAGCAGTGAGAGCAGAGCGTAGTGGTCGGTTTGAAGGCTTATCGACAGAACATAGCTCAGCGAGACATGGGGGGCCGTGCCGTTCAGGGCCCTATGTACTTACAGTGATACACAACGTTTTCAATTCTACCCTCTCTCAGACCCTCAGCCAGTGCAGTTCTCTCAGCAATGGCGAAATATGACAGCTCTTCCCCTGTCCTAAAATTGCCCTGGCAGCAGCATTGAAAGCCATTGTTTATTTTATTTTGTTCTATCTTCAAATAGATGGGTACCTACGGTAAGATCTATCAACGGTCGTTGAGACTTCCACCCCCAGCCTCTGAACTCATCTGAGGCCAATATCAAACTTGTCAATCAGATGGGCGTTCATCTTTGTCTCATTATGTGCAATATGTTGTTGAAATTATCATGAACCTAATATTCATTCAATTTGTGATCATTTGAACACAAAATATTGAACAAATAAACACTTTAAGCACTTTAAAATGACTCAATAATGCATTTTGTGATTAATCTTCATCCATTCTTCTGAGATTGGACAGCTGCTGTCTGGTTGACGGATGAAGTTTGCCTACATTTGCTTACAATCATTCAGGATGTTTTGCTTAGGCAGCGCACTCTCTGGATGTTGATTTTTGCTGTGCATTACAGAACGGAAACCCAACAGGGTGTAATATAAAATCATCGAGCCTTTAAATTCTTTCACTTATGCTATTATTGCTTGCTTATGTTCTGAGCCATAGAGAGAGTGTTAGCCTCACGGGAGGGCCTTCTGCCACTTGCATCTATATAAATGTTTAGCATGCGAGTCCTGTGACACATCCCTGTGTGGGATGAATATACAGGTCGTGGGTCAGAAGAGGGAGAACATGTAGCAACACGTAGCAAGCTTCCCAAACGCCCCATTAAAAACATTATTTGTTAATCCTGTGTTATATTTTTTTAAGGAAACTGAAGCGTGCTCTCAAGATGTGAAGTCTTTCGAAGTAAATATAAATGATACAGACTCTAAAAGTATTTCCATTTACAAAGATCTGAAAACCATGATTAAACAAGAAAACATCATAGATAACGTTGATGAAGAAGATACTGAAAAAGGAAATTATCTATTAGAGGATAAATCATTACCAATAATTTCAATTTTCGAAAATGAAACTGAATTCTATAAGAAAATAAAGACTGAAGACTTTGAAGATATCAAGTTTCAAAAGAATTCTGACGATGAGATGTTGGTAGATGGAAACGAAGCTCCCTTGGACAGTGATGATAATCTACTGGCTTACAGCCGACATTCGGAAAAAAAGGCTGAAAGGAGACGAAGGAAATTGAAGAAAGCTCAAATAAAAAAAGATAAATCTTTAAAACAGGAAATCAAAGATCTTCTATCTGGTCGTCCAGAAAACAAAAATGCTTTTCCGACCGAGTTGATTAAAGACGGCAAAGTGGTATTTAAAGGAGCCGCCTTGGATAATTTAATTTTACAATTCTTTTCTCTGCACTGTGAACTTTGCCAGAATTTACCTAAATTCAAAGACTGGAGTAAGGTTTGTTATCCAAAAACTTAATTATTAAAAACTCCTCACATTTGAAATATCCCTCGACTGATGCGTCATGTCATGTGATGTGAACGCAATTTTGTCTATGTCAATTCATGTGCAGACCTCATTATTCACCTCTTGTTACCTGTTATTTGTTACTTATGACTTATATTCAGTATTTGTTACCTGCATTGAGTAATAACATAGAGGAGCAGAAACTGCATTGATACATACTAAAGCCCACATTTGTCTCAGTCCTGTCAAAGGTTGCAGTGGTATAGTCATATGAAAGAAGGCCATTTTGTCCAAATCCATCTTGTGTTTCGACACCCAATTATAACACATGCCATCTTAAAATAATGCCTTTTTCCTTTAAAATTGGTCAATTTTAGCAATCAAAATATTTATAAAGCATGTTATCTGTCAATTCTAGCTGTGTTCGGACTGGTTCGACAGCCATTATTATTCGCAGTAGTACCAACTATCTAGGCACATTTTTACATTCATCCGTATTTTTTTGTATACATAGAAATGCAACTGTGAAGTTCTTTGTTCTCTTTCTTACTAATGACCATTTACGTAAGTAAATTGAAACAGATATATATAATGTTTATTTTGTTAAAAATAATTTCTAAGTCCACACATATCAGTCAATGGTTACCTTATATAATAACTGCTTTTATTGACATAACAATCACTTTTTTCGGGCTATGTAGCTGTGGTCTGGTTGATTCTTTCCTGACAGTTTCGCCCATCGGAGCAATGTCAACAAAAACCGGCCGTGAAAGCTTCAATGTACAATTGCTCTTTTATTTTCAGTTGATACAACATTATGACGTTCAGCACAACACAAAAGGATACCTAACGTGTTGCGACACTCGCTTCTACCATCACAGGAGCATCTACATGCACATGGCCAGGCATTTACAGCCGTCTGCATTTGAGTAAGTCGTCCAACATAATTTTGATGCAAATTTATCAATCTATTATTCTATCTCAATACTTGGAGAATCTCATAACTCTGCAACTTCAATCTATAGAATGACAACACTTCTAACAGCCGCATTCTAATATAGTATCGTAAAAAGACAATTCAGACCGGTTTTGGAAATTGAGCCTTCAAGGTTCCTTGACTCAATTCCTTGACTTATAGGTTGGTATGAGGCTGACCACCCATACTGTAAAAAATGGTTCACTTTGCCAGTGTCACCCCTGTTTCAGGGAAGGTCGGCAAAAGTTGTGGGGCTTATGTTCATTTGAGGTTAGAATTTTATTTGTAAGTACACAATCAGCATTTGTAAGCGCGAACTACACGTGTTTGTTTGTGGGCATACATCTGAGAGCTTTGAATGAATATATCCTTGCAACTTAGATTATATTATAGAAGGTGTTGTAAGTTTCGGGGAAGACAGCAGGAGTTGCAGGGTTTATGTTCATGTTTGAATTTTACTCTAAAAGTAAGTGTCAGCGACAGTGGTGAAGGGTGACAATTTGCAGAAGGTAGACCGTTTGAAAAAAAAAATGAAAGTCTCATATCTACAGAAGTAAACTTCTACCGAATTTTATGTGAAAAAAATGTTTGTAATCCAATCAACATCAAACTTTTCTAAAATATTTTGTTAAGTTTCCGCAAAAAAATACTAAAATCTGTTGGGCAACTTAGGAATCCATAGGGAACCTACGTACATGCATTACATTTTATAATACTAGATATCTTAAGGCATGCTTTATTTCTTCAGGTGTCCCATTTGTAAGAAAACAGTGACGCGACCACACACACTGAAGCTCCACATGCAAACTCATCTACCAGAATCTGAAAAACCTCACAAGTGTGATCAGTGTGATAAAAGGTAACCAAGAAGCATGATTTCATATCCATAACTATTTTTATTTTTAACAAACTTTCAATGAGGTCCGCACGTGAATTGACGTTTACAAAATATGGCGTAACTCGGCCGGGTTGCTAAAGAAAAGGCAAACAAATATTTTGTTATTGGCTATGAAGGACAGTCCTATACCAAAGTGACGTTTATAATCTGATCTATTCTAAGTTGCAAAGATATGTAACATTGGGGATTCACATTATATGCATTCTACAACATATAAACCCAAATCTCAAATAAACAACTCTTGCAAAAAAAATGCAACTCTTGCTGACCTTCCCTGAAACCGGGGACATTGGAAAAGTAAACCATTTTCTACAGCATGTGTGGTCAGCCGCATACCAACCTATAAGTTAAAAAAGGCATTGACATTTGCTCGCCGAAAAAAAAGTTTAAAAAGGTCATTAGGCATAGGTAATCTGACCCGGTTTTCGAAATATTTGCTACAAAAATCAAATTATTGGTAAATTATTGAGGGCTAGCCTACATTTCATTTTGTGATGTTAAAAAAAAAAAAAACCGCGGGGGTAGTCTGAAATACAACTATTAAAATTGAATTGAAATGTGTTTAAAAATATTACGTAGGTATCAATTAAGTATTGTAATCAATAAAAATAACATGAACGTTTGCGCCTTCCAATAATGCACGGCCAGAGGCTTGCATTATCCGTTTCAATCGCACGTTAAAGCCGCGCCACACACTCTTAAACAAGTTAAAACTGTTGACATAGATTATGTTGAATAAAAACTGTTTGATTTAAACACACATTTGTTTGATTTAAAAATGCATCAGATTATTCCTATCGTAATAGTTCATTACCTATCAATTCAATGCAAATAGTCGAAAATGTCTTATCATTACCGTATATCACTTACATTTATTTTTTTCAATTTTTGGGCAGATTCCCATACTCTACATTGATGCGACATATATATTCGTAAACTAGGGACGTTTATCTAAACATCCATACCAATTTTGTCTCTGTAGGCCGTGGGTATAGTTTTCATAGTAAGTTGCCCAGTGACCTTTCCTTTAGATTCACTGGGAAAATAATTTTCTACAAAAATAATAATTAAGTTTATACTTCTTGTTTCTATGTGGATATGCTCAAACATTTTTTTAATTTTCAGGTTTGTTTATGCTGAGGGATTAAATAATCACAAACTAACTCATATCCCTATCGAGGAAAGAGACCCGATTGAGTGTCAAATTTGTAAGAAAATGTAAGTTATAATCTGTTTACATTGTGGAATTGTTACCAAATGTTATCTTCCAATGAGTCCAATTTGCCAACAATTTTTTGTTTCAGATTTACGCTGCCTGCCTCTTTTACCACGCACATGAACGCGGTGCACACAAACGCAAACCATCTCTGTTCAGAGTGTGGGCGAAGTTTTCGACGAAAGAATGAGCTCAATTTTCATTTGTTGAGTCATGATGTGACTGGCAAATACAAAGTGAAATGTCAGCAGTGTGGATTAGTGTAAGTATAAAAAAAAAAAAGAATTATGAATTATAAATGTACTGCCACAGACATATCTGAGAAAGAGACATCTGGCGTCAGATGGACAAAACTTTTTGTAGACTTTGTTAGGTATAAAATAATCCCCTTTCATCTCTATTTTTTTTTTCGACCACACTATTATTTTCTGTGGTAAAAAAGAGTTGTATTTCCTTCATCATTTACGTTTCGTAGCGATAAGATGCTATGTAGGTCGATAATGCTATAATTGTAAAAAGCGTGCAAGTAATAACAAAGGGGCTGTCCATATAATTACGTCATTCGCATTAACCCATTACCTCACTAAAAAATGACAAAATCTGTTAATAAAAATCATTATTATTATTTGTACGTCTTTTATTTCAAAAAAATCTTAAAACTAAACTTCACATGAATGTTGATGTTGTAAATGAGTTTGTATATTTGGGATGTAAGTTTGAAAAAGATGGAAGAATGGCCGGTGAATTTGAAAGAAGAATAATGAAAGGCAGGTGTGTACTGGGTGCGACCGCTTGCATCGCCAGGAACCAAAATCTCTCAAAAAATGTTAGATTGGCGGTGCACGGTGGTATACTAGTGCCAACCTTGATGTATGGAAGTGAAGCCTGGACGGTGAGTGAAAGGGAAATTAGTAAAGTCCATACAGTAGAAATGGACTATCTAAGAAGTATGATTGGGAAAAAACGAAGTGACAGGGTGAGGAATGATTTTGTAAGAGAAGAATGTGGTGTAAGGGAAAGTGTGAAAGTGAAGATTAAAAGAAGTATGTTAAGATGGTTCGGGCACTTGGAGAGAATGAGTGATGAAAGATTGACGAAGAAAGTATATGTTGCTACAATAGATGGATGTCGTGGTAGAGGAAGACCGAGAAAAGTATGGAAGGATCAAATCTCTGAAATAGCGAATGAATGGGATATCCAGAGTCATAATAAAAGGAGGACTTGTATGAAAAAGGTTATGACTCTGGATGAAATGAAAGAAGTATGCAAGGACAGGAAGAAGTGGCGGCTAATCTGCAATGTTGATTTCTAATGTTGGTGTATTCATTTGCTACATTTTTTGCATAGGAAATTTTTGACTTTTTTTGTATAGATTTCTTTGTAAGGTTTTGTTCTTTTTTATATTTAAATGTAATTTATTATTCATATTCCTTGACTTATAGGTTGGTATGAGGCTGACCACCCATACTGTAAAAAATGGTTCACTTTGCCAATGTCACCCCTGTTTCAGGGAAGGTCGGCAAAAGTTGTGGGGCTTATGTTCATTTGAGGTTTGGATTTTATTTGTAAGTACACATTCAGCATTTGTAAGCGCGAACTACACTTGTTGGTTTGTGGGCATACATCTGAGAGCTTTAAATGAATATATCTTTGCAACTTAGATTATAGATTATAGATTACATAAAATTAAAACGGTACAACATAGAACATTCACTTTTTTTGCTATTTATTCAATCTTTATCTCCAGGCAGTTTTGGAAGGGTATGATATTTTTTAAATTATTCGGGCATGTGGAGAGCCACCGAGCATTTCTCACATTCCCATCGTGATTGGCTTTTCTTTTTCACTAATGAACACATTTCACAGAGCCTGGACGGGTTTTGTTTGACAGGATTTGGAGGAATCTGTCTAGGGAAGTGTGCCCATTGTACAGCCTGTAATTGCGAAGGGCTGCTCCTCCAGAGGCCCGTCCTCGCCTCTTGTATGCTGGCAGGGTAATACTCTCCAATATACTTTCTGCCGTACGGATTCTATAATCGCTGTATGTCAGCCTTTGCACGTTGGAAATATTTTTATGCAAAGCATTAGTATTATATAGGGGCATGTCAGCCAAATAAAAGATTTTTTTTTTTGTAGCCCTTGGAGTATCTCCGCATAATTGGAAAAGAAGCCAAGCACTGGTCATTTCTGTCAACTCCACCCATCCCCCGATTATAATCCAAATTGTTTTTCAAAGATGTGAAATCACTTGAATCACTAGCATATTCTTCAATTTCACTTTCACTACAACTGTCAAGTAGCAATTGTTCCATTTCAACATTTGATAAAATATTACGCGCGCGGCGGGATTGTTTACTTTTGCGGGCGGCCATTTGGGAAGCACTGTCAAAACAAATAAAAAATAATACGTAAAAAACTTGAGTAACTATATTTTTTCATTAGAATATAATTCGTAATTATTTAATCACCAATATTTACATGGATAAAGTTGTTGTCAATGATTTTTTATGCATAAAATGATGACGCAATGACAGACCGGCGTTTCGCCGGCGTAGTGCTAAGTACCAAAATCTAGGTCAACGGCGATTCGCCGGCTTCGTGCGCCAATGGGTTAAGGGGGGGGAGTCTGGTCTGCGGATGATGGCAAATGATGTACGAGTACCAAAAGTGACGTCGTTCTTGTAAATACCAATTTCTACAAAATATACAAAGTATTATGTAAGTAATATAACATTATTAATTATTAAGCTCATCCATTATTACAGCAAGAGGGGGAGGGGGGGTCATTAGATAATGACTATAGGATGATTGTAAGGGGGGGGGGGGGGTCGAAAATCGGCCAAAATCGATGACGTAATTTATGGACGGCCCCAAAGTGTTTCTTTCGGTAAAATTGTAAATGTATTACAATTAAAAAATTCTCCCAGTAATGCTTGAAATGATTATTCTACTCCTTCTTTCCCTATTATTATTATTCACATACTTAAGCTATCTAACGACGATATTCATCTAAGAAAACATTTGTCTGTATCTTTTGTAATTCATATTTTCCTTATCGCTCATAGCATGTAACTTCTACTTCTCCTGTCACTGCCTGCCAGTTTAAAACCTGTTGTTTATCCATTCTTCCTCATCTTCCCATATGCTACATGTTTCTTATCAAGTTTTGTCCTTTTATTCCAGATGCAAGAATCCACCGACGCTAAAAAACCACATGAAGCAGCACAGGCCAGATCGTTTACGCTGCACTTTATGTGATTACACGTCGGCACGTCAGAATAACCTTAATATGCACATACGCGTCAAGCACACGGACGAGAAACCGTATGTGTGCGTTGTGTGCGGAAAACAGTTTAAATTAAAAAGCGTACTCACGGTGAGTCAAACATCTGTTTCATTTTTCTTGCTTACATTTAGATCATCATCCTCACTGGCACGACAATCCAGGATGGATTTTGGTCCCCTCAATCAACTGCAGCGGCCTGATTTTGGTATTACGATACCTCAATGAAAAGGACGCATTGAAAGTAAGAAAGTGCAAGGGAGATAGATAATAAAATGAGAAACATTGTGTTATGTTTACAATGAAAGGTATCTCCCAGGATGTACCTACAGGATACTTACTTCCGGCTAGCTCTCATCAGCATCACTCTCAGGGCGTGGGGTTCTTTCTTTGGTATTGCTTACTTGTATCCTGGGAAGGGTTTTATATTAAAAGATAAGTTTAACATGAACAAATAAGGGTTTATTTACTTTAGTAATATGGGGGAAAAAGGGGAAATAAGGGAATGGCTAGATCTGAACTTGTCACTAAAACACTCCCTACTCTGTTGACTGGAGTTCCGAACTGAATGGCCTGGGGCAGCGCCCCAGGCTAGCGGCGGCTCACGAGGCGGACGCCTCCACACGTTGGAGCCCCTGGGTGGGCGCTCCTATGCACTATGTCTCCTATGCCTCTGGTCCACAAGGCGGGTGCCTTGCTGGCAGGAAATCCAAGTAGATGGGGAGGAGGGAGCTCCATTGTAATGCCCTCTCTTGCACCGCTTGGTGCTTGGTCGCCGACGTCTGAATCGGTTGACATCTTGCCGGGAACTCATGAGCGACGGCCCGATCAGATCACACGGCGCAGTTCGGCCGCTTCCGTGACCGTTCGGCTCCGTTCGGCCCACAAAACACTGTACACTTGGAGATTGTTTTTTATGTTATTTTAAAATAACATAACAATTGCTTAAAATTCTATTCTTGCTAGCTCAAAAACCTTTTCCAGGGGTGCTATTAAAATAGAATCCTATATATCACTACTCTGTCACACATTGATTGATAAATACAGCTCACATAATTCAGTCTTGCATCTTATTTATCATATGTTTCTGTCCAGTTGAAACATTTTTGAATTCAGAATTTATCAGAAATTTTTATACTTTCGACAACACTAGAGGGGTATTCGTAACAAATACGGCTGCTATGGTGATTTCATAGGTTTCTATGGTGATATGTACATAGATTGAAGATGGAGCAGAGACACGCTGCTTACATAGAAAATGACAAAAACATTTCATATGTCGTGAGCAAGTATGGCATCAAAGACTTATGCATCATGTTGTTTGGAACTAAATCACATTCATAACCACTCCATAGAATTACTACCTCCATGATTGGAAGTACCTAAGTCAGTGTTTAAGGCCGAGGGGGGCGCATGTTCGACTAGCGTATTTGGAACCGAATAACGTTGGTTTGAATCTTGCGTCTAGCCCACTTGACCATAACTTCGACCCTGGTTCAACAGATGCCACTGCATGCACAAAAGCTTCTGCTTTTGCATGAACACAACAACAGGCAAAATACCTGTAGGTTGGTGGATTGCATTCCTTTCTTTAAATCTATTTTTTTTTAAAACCTGCATTACTTGACATGTTTTTATTACATTGCAGGTACACATGGTTCAGCACACAGGGGAACACAAGTACGCTTGCAAGTTTTGTCCCAAGACTTTTGCGTCCCCAGGAAACTATCATCATCATCGTAAAAGAATGCACCTTGATGAATTTAAAAGAACATCAGAGATGAGGATGATCGAACGCTTTGTAAGATCCTTAACATTACATTCTTCTGTTATAATTTTTCTATTCCTCAAGTTTTATGTTTAAACTCAACCATGCCGCTTTTACCAAAGATGTATCTATAATCTAATGATTATATTGACATTTAAGGCTCATATTTAATGCATGCCCACATGCACGCACATTTAAGCCCCTGGTATGGTTAAGGGAATAAGGCGCCGGCACTCGCATTATTCAGGCAATCCCAAGTTCGAACACCGCCTACATTGTGTCCTATCGACAATGAATTTGTCCCTGGTTCAACAGATGTCATTGGATTAATTAATAATTCATTATAATATTAAAATAGGCAGTTATTGATTGATAATATCATTTACTGTTTCTGGCCTTAAAAAATTAGTTGGTGAATTGCATTGCTTTCACAAATCTATCTAAAAAAAAAGTGTTATACTTGGATTACTGATATATTAATGATTGAATTAACTTTTCAGAAGGCTGTTGATGTGGTTGAACCAAAAACTGATGAAGTGGACGTCACCAAAACCCAAGCTATAGCTAGAGAATACTTGAAGAAAATTAGTGATAAAAATGCATCCAAAAAGTCAGAATCAAGGTTATAACCTTACAATTTCTGATATTCATAGAACCATTATTGGGGAATTTACTTTATTCTCTATGTTTTGTTGGTTTTGTATCTCAAATCCAGAGACACCCTTGTGTGGTCATCAATGATGGATAGATCAAGGAGCATGGACTTACAAAGGTTCATCCTTGATCAACACACAACAAGGGTGTCTCAAAAGGACGTTGGTTATGAAAACAATGAAATACTAAGAATACAGCAAGTTTTCCAATAATGGTTTGTCTATTATCCAAATTCATAAATTCATTTTAATTTTAAGTTGTATACAAAGAAAGAAGATAATTTATTATACAGATAATCAAATTCTCATATTTCTTGTATCAATTAATAACTATGCAGCTAACAGCCCTGCTACAAAAAATCAGGTCATCAACCGCCACATCACCAACACCTCTGCGGCACTACAACCTAGTGTTATAGACCCCTAGAGTCTCCCACACAGGATTCCTTAAAAAAAAGAACTGCAGAATTTTGTAAATAGCTTTATTATTATGTTTAAAATACACTATTTTCTTCAATCCATGGCAAGTATTGATTTATTCTGGTATAAACTCCAGGTCTTCCTCTTTGCCCGCATCGTCCACCCCAAGAAACAATTCCCACAGCAATCCATCGGCTAGTTGACATCCTGGACATCAAAGGCCCACCACTATCTCCCTGAAATTTCAGCATACTTTATTCAATCCATTTTCAGGCAATAATCTTCAATGTTTACTTTAATATCACTACTTGTTAATGTTCCTGATGGGATTGTATTCACTATTTGGGGGCAAAGCAGTAGGAGAAATACCAGCACACAAGAGTATAAGCTTTTATGAACTCATAGGCATAAAAGATAATAAATAAAACAACTTTGTTTCTGATTACGGCGAGTAAGTATATTAAGTTCCACGACCGGTTTCGCAAACAATCCGTTTACATCCTGAGGTGGCTAAATAATTACATTTGTTATTAATACTGGCTTATATACTCATTCGCTAATATATTTGTTAAAATACTAGGCATAATCGAAAACAAAATCTTTTAAGATAAATGATTACAAAGTGAATGGCTCTACAATCAATAAAATCAAAAGACATACTTTGTTTCAAGAGATACTCTGGGCAGCCACATCTAGGCGCGACCATCTATTGGTCAATGGGGTAGCACTCTCTATAGGAGGTAAGCTGATCCAGCCTTCCGATTCGGTGAGACTTCTAGGAATCTTACTGGATCGGAACCTGACATTGGAAAGGCAAATAGATGCCACAATAGCTTCCTTCTTTTTTTCACTGCGCCAAATAAAGGCGATTAGAAAGTGTCTTCCGTCAGATGCGGTTAAGACCCTGGTGAGTGCGTTTGTGAAGTCTCGGATTGATTATTGCTCAACGCTTTATAGTGGTCAGCCAAAGAAGCATTTCAACCGCTTTCAATCTGTGTTAAATTCAGCAGCAAGGCTCATATTCGGGATATCCAAATTCGCTCACATCACTCCGCTGTTAAAAAAACTACACTGGCTTCGTTTCCCGGAGAGGGTGGTCTACCGTGTTTGTCTGATGGTATATAAAGCCATCAATGGCTTGGCTCCACCTTATCTGACTGACATGATTTCGCCCTGCGGGCGATGGTGCAATCAATTTGGTTCAGCCATACCGTCAGATCCGTACAAATTTTGGAGACCGTGCTTTCTGTGTTGCGGGTCCGGTGGAGTGAAACAGACTGCCACCCGGAGTGAAGAACTCCAAATCTATGGGTATATTTCGCGGAGCTCTCAAGACGCACCTTTTCAAAAAGTCTTATCCGTGATCGGAGAGGGCCCTTGAGGTGTGACACACAAAAACGGTGCTCTCTTATCATGTGTAATTAAAAATAAATTAGCCTGATATATATATATACGTTAGTACAACAAATTATAGATAAAAAAAAATGGAGACACTATCGTATTTTCATACAAAATTTGGATATGAATTTACTCACTTCATAAAAGCTTCTTTACATTTTAATCCTTCCATGTTAATAGGGTGTATGTCTTATATTCTAGTAATTTACATAATTATGTTGTTTTGAAAAAAAAAATACATCAATCTGTTCTATTCATGTTCAAAAAAACATTGAAATCCAGCCAATTGCAGCAACAAAAAAGGTCACTGAATTTGCATTTCAGGTTGAAAAACGTCTAGTTCTGGACTGTGTTTGATTGACTTCTAGCTTTTTAAAATGGAGCGATTCAAAGTTTGATAAAGGAAGCCATAATCCATCACAAGTTTTCTTTCCAGGGAAAATTATGAAGATTTCTAATTTTAAATATAAATTGTATGAGAAGAAGACAATGCATTGTTAGCGTACCTGACAGGAATCCTTCCCATCATGCCATCCGCCTGCGCAGACTGTTGTGTTTGGCAGAGTCCTTGAGTAAGCTTTTTCACAGTCTGACTGCGGCCATATTGGAATCCTCACTTCCATTAAAACATCACTGTTTGGACCAGCAAATCCTTGGGTTCCCCAACCTAAGTAAAAACATATTTGAAAGTTGTACATTTTTGAACAAAATTGAGAAATGAAATGATGCGATTAAAACAAAAAATATTGCATAACATATTGGGTCCTGTCATGCCAAATGCACTGCATTATTTGTGAAACATCATTTTACTTTCAATAAATTAAGGTGAATGTAGTGCACAGGCAAAACATAGAGGCTCATGCACCCACTCCCTAATGCTTTATACATATATATCACACCTCAAGAGCAATCTGTGAGCTTAGTTGCCGCTATATAAAGCACTGATTCTCAAGCAAGACCCAATAGCTGTAAAGCTGGATGGTACTTTGGTGACCGATCTTTGGTACAGGTTTATTAATTTTTCAACCCAGCAAAGAGCATATTTAAAAATATAAATTATATTTTTTTTGTCCTTTCCGGGATTCAAACTCACAACCTTTCATTTACGAGTCCGAAGCATTACCATTAGACTATGGACCGGTCGAGTTTAGTACTTTAATGCTTCTGTAAGGGGTGATGTCGGTAGCGAGTTCTACTGAAGGTAGCTAGCATCCAACACCACTCCTTGGTTGTTGTGGAGGTAAATAAAAACACTTGTTGGACAAACTTGATTTTAATATTTAGCAGAGATTACACAGTATTGTATTATAAAATATTATTGAGAATATATTATAATAGGGTTGAATATTATGAAGAATATTATAACTGAGTGGATTCGAGCGTGGAGAATGTGACAACGACGGGGATGCGTCTTAACGAGTTGACAGTCGATCGCGGAGTGCAGTGCGTGCCGGGCGGTGATCATTCCCAAGATGGCGACAGCGAGTGGTCTTTCTTCGTGACCATATATGGTAATGAATTGCACTCTCTGTGACCATATATGGTAATGAATTTCACCGTCCAACGATGATGACGTCACATTGTATGTGACGCATGGACTGCAACTGTAATCAGACTACATAGAACGAAATGTGTTGTAAGTATGTTCACCACAGGTACCCCCTTCCCAGCGATTCAGATCGCGATAAAGGTAGAGATACATAGATGGGAATTTGTCTCGTCAGCAGTATGCGTCTGGTTGGATGATCAGACTTCTGCCAAATTCTCGTAGTCCATGGGTCATGAAGATGGTGAGGAGGATAACCACAATGATGAAAATGGTTATTGTGATTGTCTCCGAGTCGTTGTCCTTCCTCTTAGCTGGCCTGCTTGTCCCGATCCTCATTGACGGATCTTCGGTAGAGGCTGCTGGGTTTTCTCCAGGATCCGGAGCTGTGTCAGGACATCGTTTTTCACTTGTCTCCGGCATTTCCTCCACACTAGGTAAACGCCAATGCTGAAGCACAAAATACATATTATGATTAATATTGAAAGGGTTAAACGATGCGTTGTCCTGTGAGCGCTGGTTTCAGCGGCTCCGGCTGCGGTCTGTGCGATGACTAGTTCTTCTTTGCTGGATGTTGATCCCATGTTGATTTGTTGAAGACTGCTAGTGAACTGACACATTGACAATTATTTGAGTCATTATGTGATGCGTCACTATGATCAGTTTGCGATATTTTGGATTGTGCAATTGAGTTGGCTGATGAGTGTTTCATTTAAGCTGATGTTGCATGTTGCGAAAATATCGACTTTGGACTCTTGGTGAGTGACCTGATGTTGTCTTTGTATTTTGTGCCTTTTGCAGGGGTTGTCAACAGTAATAAAATGATGAAATATGTATGTATGCGTTGTTTACACATCAAGCCTGTCAGGAAATTTTACTCTTCTTCCAGATTTTGTGGTTACGATTTTCTTGGAGGTTTGTTCTGGAAGGTTGGCTGGTTTTTCCGTGCTGGGGCTTGTTGGTGTTGTGATTACTCGTGCTTCCTCGCCCGTTGTGATGTAGGCGGGTTTGAGTCTATCAACAGTGACTGTAATATCTTTGCCGTTTTTCCGTATGACGAAAGTTCTGTTGTTGCGCTTAATCACTTCATAAGGTCCTTCATAAGGCGATTGTAGAGGCTTTTTCACAGTGTCGTCACGTAGGAAAACATGTGTGGTTGTAGTAAGGTTTTTGAAAATGAAACTCTTCTTTTCCCCGTGGTGCGTTCCGGGTACTGGGCGTACGTTTTCAAAGTGCTGTCGCAGGATGTGTGCGAAACCGTGAGCATTTTCTTGTTGTTTGCTGTCAGAGCCAAGGAAGTCGCCGGGTAGGCGTAGAGGTGTGCCATACACAAGTTCTGCTGGCGTTGCTTGTAGATCTTCTCTCCATGCTGCTCGAATACCCATGAGCACTGTTGGGAGTGTCTGTGTCCATCGCTCATTTTCATGACATTTTATTGCTGCCTTGAGTTGTCGATGAAGACGCTCTACCATGCCATTTGCTGCTGGATGGTAGGCGGTTGTGTGAATTCGAGTTGTACCAGTCAGGTTATTCAGTTGCCTGAACAGGTTTGATTCGAATTGCTTTCCTTGGTCTGTGGTGATTCTACGAGGGGCTCCAAATCTTGTGATCCAGCCATCGTAGAATACTCGTGCTACGGTATTAGCTTCTTGGTCTTCGATAGGAAATGCTTCTGGCCATCGGGTGAACCGATCCACGCATGTCAGACAGTACCTATTTCCTTCGGACATAGGTAGAATGATGATGTCTATGTGGACATGCTCGAATCTGGCAGATGGTGGCAGAAATGTTCCTAATGGTGCTGAAACGTGTCGAGTTACTTTGTTTTTCTGGCATTGAATACAGTTTTGGGTCCAATTCTTGCAATCTTTCTTGATAGACGGCCAAACGTATCGTTCTGTGATAAGCTTGGTTGTCGCTCTGATTCCTGGATGTGATAGCCTGTGGATGGAGTTGAATACTGCGCGTCTGTGCTTTGTGGTGACAAACGGTCTTGCGTTTGGTGTTGAGATGTCACAGAAAACGGTTACCTCAGTATTCGGAATCTGAATCTTCTTAAGTTTTAATACAGATTCTTCCTGTAAGAATGTTTGCATTTCCGGATCGATTTCTTGATCCTTAGCTAGTGCGTTGAAATCTACTGTAGTAGTGTCGATGGCTTCAATCCTGGATAGTGCGTCAGCGACGATGTTGCCTTTTCCGGATACATGTCGTATGTCCGTTGAAAACTGACCTATATAATCGAGATGTCTGAATTGTCGTGGTGTACATTTTTCCGCTTTTTGTTTGAAAGCGAAAGTGATCGGCTTATGATCAGTGAATATGATAAAATTTCGCGCTTCTACCATATATTTGAAGTACTTGATCGCTAGGTATATAGCTAGCAATTCTCGATCATAAGCTCCGTACTTGCGTTCAGCGGCGCTCAACTTTTTCGAAAAGAACGCCAGTGGTTCCCATTTTCCATTTACGAGTTGTTGGAGTGCTGCACCTACTGCTGTGTCGGAGGCGTCACTGATGATAGCTAGTTGAGTATCATCGCTTCTAGGATGAGATATCAACGTAGCGTCGGCCAGACTCTCCTTGCAGGCGTCAAAGGCGACGATAGCTTCTGAAGTCCAGATAATCGGTTGTTTTCCTTTGGCGTTGTTCGTCAGTAGGGCGTTTAATGGTGCTTGGATCTGCGCGGCTTTAGGTATGAATCTTCTATAGAAATTGATTATACCCAGAAATCTGCGTAGATCTTTGATTGTTGTGGGGCGAGTGTATTTCTTGATGGCTTCGACTTTGTCAGGTAGTGGACGCGTGCCTTCACCGGTGACAAGATAACCTAGAAATTTTACTTCCTCTTGACCAAAGAAACATTTTCGGGAGTTGACTACGATTCCGTAGTCTTGAAGTTTCTTGAACAAAATTTTGAGATGCTGTAGGTGCTCTTCTTCTGAAGTTGATGCGACGAGTATGTCATCAATATATGCGTAGCAGAAGTCAAGTCCTAGTAGGATTTCGTCAATGAAACGTTGAAAAGTTTGAGCGGCGTTTCGAAGACCGAACGACATGAATTTAAATTCATATAGTCCGAACGGCGTTGTGATGGCTGTCTTCGGGATGTCATCTTCAACGACTGGAATTTGGTTGTAGGCTCGAACAAGATCGATGGTTGAGAAAATTGTTCGTCCTTGCAGAGCTTGAGCGAAATCTTGAATGTGTCGAACTGGATACCGATCAGGTACTGTCCTAGCATTTAAACCTCGATAATCGCCACAAGGTCGCCATTGCTCGTCAGATTTCGGGACGAGATGAAGAGGTGATGACCAGCAACTCTCCGATGGTTGGATGATCCCTAGTTGTGCCATCTTCTGAAATTCCTTTTTAGCTATCAAAAGTTTGTCAGGTGCAAGTCGTCTTGGTCTTGCAGAAACTGGTGGTCCGGGGGTTGTTTTGATGTGATGTCGTGTGCCGTGGCAAACTTCTCTCGATGTACCATCTGGACGTGTGAGGTCAGGGAACTGCTGAAGAAGTGCATGGAATGGTGACTTACCAGCAACAGTTTTGACGGTCTCAACATGCACGTTGCTGCGATGTCCAGAAGTAGCGAGCTGCGTAGTTCGGTCGAGAAGTTTTCCGTGTTTGACGTCTACTAGTAAACCGAAGTGGCCTAGGAAGTCCACTCCGATGATAGGTTTGGTTACATCCGCGATCACGAATTTCCATGTGAAATCCCTTCTCAATCCCAGATTTAGCGTCAGTGTGACGGTACCATACGTGGCTATGGTTGTCCCATTTGCTGCTGACAGTTCATATGAAGACTTGGCTGGGCGTCCTTGGATTTTTAGCCGGGGGTAGACACACAGGTCCGCTCCCGTGTCTATGAGAAATTTCGTTTTAGTTGAGTGATCGGTGATGAAAAGACGGCTTGACATCGGGCATGCTTCGCTGGCCGCATCTAGCGAGTGCCCATGTCGTTTCCCTGGTAGCTACAGGGTTGTCTGCATTTCTTAGCCCTTGAGCCAAATTTGGCGTGATACCAACAGGAACCGGATGGACTGTAGCCAGAGTTTTGGGGGCGTCCCGATGACCTGCTCCTGGATCTTCCTCGAGGAAATCTTGCAGTAGCTGTTGCTGGTCTTGAAGCATGCTTGCCTGAAAACTCCCTGCGGATCTCAGCAATCTCCGCACGGAGAGCTGTCTCCATGTTTTTTATGACAGCAGTTAAGGAGGTCTCCACGGATGTTTCGTGAATGGACGGCGTGTTAGCGGTGGAGTCAGACATGGCGTCTGCTAGGTCGGCAACCCTGTCGAGCTCTACGCCCTTCTGCGTAGCCAGCACGACCTGCATAGACTGCGGCAAGCGACTCATCCAGAGCGTCCTCAGGACTTCGTCTCCCACTGCAGTCCCCGCAAGCATCCTCAGGTGTCTGAGAAATTGCGAAGGTTTCCGATCTCCTACCTCTTCGTGTTCCAACAGCCGTCGTGTCTTCTGTTCTTGAGTCGAACTAAGTCGTTTCGTCAGCTCCCTCTTCAGCAACTGATAGGCTCCTTTCTCCGGCGGATTAAGAATTATGTCTCTCACCTCAGTGGCGTATTTGGGATCCAGGGCGCTCAGTATATAGCCGAATTTTGTTTGTTCAGCTGTCACTCCAGCTGCTTCAAAGCTCCGTTCTGCCATGCAGAACCACATCTCGGGGTCCTGAGGGCAGAAGGTTGGCACTCGGACAGCGACCCTGTCGATCGATGTCCTCTGCAGCTGGTTGTTTACAGGCGGACGTGTGATTGCAGGTGCAGGCGCATGTGCAGGTGCAGGTGCGGGTGCGGCTGAGGGTGCAAAGTCTAGGTACTCATCTTCTTCGAGCACCTCACTGTCAGGCGTGCCGTGGCGTTGCATTGTGTTTGTAGGTCACGGAATGTGTGTTGCGCGACGTGTGTATGCCTCAGCTGGTTCTTACGATAAGAAATCAGCTGATTTTTGCAACGGGCGTGTCGTATTGCAAACGACGCGATAAGCGGCTGATGACGCGTCGCTGTGCGATAACGGTTCGCTGACGTCACGCGCGCGGTGAGGAACAGAGGCGGTTGCAGTCGCGCGGGGGGAAGTACACCGATGCAAGCGGATGACGCGGTGCACTGAGGAATGCGCGACAAGACAAATAACGCTGACTGTTTCTGTACCTTTACCGTCGTTGGCACTGATTGAATGACTCGCGATTCACTCTTGTCACACTCCACACTCGATCACTGTTCAAGTTTGGGGTTCCATTCACCTTCCAAATCACGTCGGGGTCACCACTGTAAGGGGTGATGTCGGTAGCGAGTTCTACTGAAGGTAGCTAGCATCCAACACCACTCCTTGGTTGTTGTGGAGGTAAATAAAAACACTTGTTGGACAAACTTGATTTTAATATTTAGCAGAGATTACACAGTATTGTATTATAAAATATTATTGAGAATATATTATAATAGGGTTGAATATTATGAAGAATATTATAACTGAGTGGATTCGAGCGTGGAGAATGTGACAACGACGGGGATGCGTCTTAACGAGTTGACAGTCGATCGCGGAGTGCAGTGCGTGCCGGGCGGTGATCATTCCCAAGATGGCGACAGCGAGTGGTCTTTCTTCGTGACCATATATGGTAATGAATTGCACTCTCTGTGACCATATATGGTAATGAATTTCACCGTCCAACGATGATGACGTCACATTGTATGTGACGCATGGACTGCAACTGTAATCAGACTACATAGAACGAAATGTGTTGTAAGTATGTTCACCACACTTCTGAAGCAGGCACTAAACAAATTAAATATTAATCTTACCAGTCACAACTGCTGTTTTGTTTACAAACAAATCGTCTGATGGAGGAAGACAGATAGGTCTGATATTAGAGTCAAACACAACTGGTCTATGAGTCTTGAGGATCACTATATCGTTATCATTTGACGAGTTGTCGTATCCTTCATGCTGTTTTATATTGACAACTCTGAAGTCTTGAGATTTGGAATCCCCGACCGCACTGAAGTCATATTCCCCCAATCTGATTCGTATCTCTGTTGCCTTGAATCTAAAAAAACATGCAAGTACATACCTACATATTTAGTTTACACACACAGTTTATTAAGTAGGTAGTAATTAGTCAATAGAAACTGAAATAAACATTTTCAGTAGACATGAGAAATGAGCATTATTAAATAAATCATTTTGAATATTGATGAAAATTCTCACCGAGCTGTGCAATGTGCAGCAGAAAGAACATGTCTATTGCTGATCAAGACTCCTCCACAAAACTGTGAAACTTTGTCCCGTAAAAGAGCCACCATCCACGGCCAATCTTTTGGAGCCGACGGCCGACCACCGACAATCTTTTTGTCATAATTACTGCTGATTCCACACTCTAAAAAAACA
This sequence comes from Agapetus fuscipes, assembly GCA_951799405.1. Classification (NCBI taxonomy): domain Eukaryota; kingdom Metazoa; phylum Arthropoda; class Insecta; order Trichoptera; family Glossosomatidae; genus Agapetus; species Agapetus fuscipes. The sequence goes on along the minus strand of OX637355.1, from coordinate 10,277,511 downwards.
ATTTATTCAATTTCATCCTATTTTATTCATTGATCATAATAGAAGAAACAGTTGGAGCGTCAAAATTTGGCATGCCAGGATTTAATTCCACGACAGGTTCTACTTAATTAAGCAACCTGACATTGCAAATGGTCAGTTTACAAAACCGATTAATCAACCGATTTCTTATTCATTAGTAATTGTTAGTCTTACTCATTAGTAAAAAAAGTGGTTGAATTTAAATCTACCAAAAGGCTTTTATTTGACTTAGATCCAAGTGTAAACAAAACTTACCATATCTTTCAGGTTCAACTTCATCCACATTCTCTGCTCTTGGTTCTATCCCAATTTCATTTGAGGAGACTTCATCCAAGATGCTATCGTCAAATATTATTTTCTCACTCATAGCTACCTCAGTCAAATTAGGACTTTTATCAGGACAGCATACACCTGGGATTCTTAAAAAAAGGTCAACAGCTAACTTAAATAAAGGGAAATATGGTAGGCCGACCCAACATGATTTAAAAATATAAAACTTGGATTAGTATTTGAAATAAATGAATCAATTATAAACATAGATTTTACTTACACGCCATTGACCAAGCAGACGTGTGAAAAAATATACCAATAGTTTGATTTTATTTCTTCTAGGACACAATAATCATTATGGCGACAATGTCCCGTTTTGTTGCCAGCTGCCATACATGTTGGCTCACTTTTATTAACCTAAAAATTCACAATTTTTACATACATCCTGATACCGATTCATAATTGTTTGCTAGCTTCAATTAAAAATAAATTGTACTTTTTCAGCACTCCAAAATCCAAATCTTCCCCTCTGTTCCACTCCAAAAATGTGACTTATTTTCTCCATCAATATCTTCATTTCCTTGAACTTGCCATTCAGTAGAGTTTTTGTTATCTGCTTCTAAAAATGAGTAAAAAAAGACACATAGTGAGTAATGTCTTTCCAAAAGAAGTACAAAGGGATTAAAAAGGTAAGCGTGGAAAGGGAAGAGCAAGGAAAAAATGGTTTAATTAAAAAAGCAAGATTGCAAATGAAAAATCTGCATAGTGAGAAAAACAAAACACAATGCATGAAGAATGTGATGAATGTTGAGGAGACGAAAAAAGTAAACAAGGACAGAATAAAGTGTCTTTGGGGCTATAATAGTTTGTAAAGATTTATAACAATTGTTTATAATATTAGTTAAAGGATCTGCTCACCCGCTTTCTTCAAAAAGAAAGATTCAATGTTTTGGAAAAACAAAATGAAACAAACAAATTTTGCAATTGATAACATGGTTTTAAGTTTTTAATAAGACTTATTATTTTTTTTATTGTAGGTACAAAGTAATCAGCAGTGTAATGGTTTATTTAAAACACTTTTTTAACTGATTAAACAAAATAAAAGAATCACTGCACTACAGCAAATGTCTCAGTTTTTCTCTCTAATATTGTGCAAAGACTAAGTTTATCGATAAGATGTGCATCCATGTTTTCTTTATATAAAGATTTATCTCCATTAAACTGGGTCATATTTTAACATTGAAAATAATTAGACCGTATTATAAGATAGGTAAGTACATTATTTGTGTCCTTTAGAATCAAAGCAGGCAATCTAAGGTTTTTTCAGAAATGAAATACAAATATTTAAATAATCAGAAAATAATTGGCCGTGTTTCCATACATCTAGCTCACTTTTTAAAAAAATTCTAGATTGCCAGCTTAGATTCCATACTACAAACAACTCATTGGAGACTTACTGTACAATTATTCAAGATTTCTAGAAACTTGGGAAAGTACCTACACTGTTTTATCAAACAAGTATTTAAGTACTTTTTATATCAACGGGAAGAATCTAACTAATTAATATTATAATCCAATGGTTTCTCGGTAAACTAAAATGACTCAGTTATTAGAATGTCTGTTTTCAAAACTAGAGGACTAGGGCTAATATTTAAAAAAATGTAATTAGGTTTCTTAGTAATCAATGACAAGATTCTATCTAATAAAATCTAATGAAGAAATAAAAAAAAATAAAAAAAAAAAAAAAAAAAAAAATGAAGTTAGCCATTGACCTAGGAACCCATCTGTGGTACATCACTTTTTTTTTGTAGATATTTCCCTGCCTTAGTTCTTGTTTGCCGTATCTAGACCATTAAGCTTATTTAACATGAGCAATGTTTGCGTGTGTACTGGACCAATGTGTCTTATGAAAACAGGAAATTGATTTAAAAGATATATTTAAAAACTCTCACATTATCGAGTTTTAGGTTTTTTCTTAGCTCAGAAAAAGTCATATTTGACAAAATTGGCCTATACGGCAAACAAAAACTGGGGGAGCGATTTCTTTGTGCAGGCTCCATTGAGAGCCTTTGAGCGTTTAGACCATTGTGAGTTAAAGGCACAGAGTAGGTTAAAGGCCAGTCTAATAAAATTTACACAAGTACGGCTTAGTTCTACAATTTTCACTTTTTGTACCTAATAAAAGTTACTAACACTATTTTTTTAATGGTGGATAAAAGTTTAAGCTCTTCCAATCTGAAATGATAAAAAAAAAAAATAATAAGGCTGGATGGACCTTTAGTGATTGTTTTTTTTGTACATGTGAATAAATTTTCCAGGCCAGCGAAAAGCATTTTTGAAAATTATGCTGCTTTAATGCTCTACCGACCACCATAAATCTAACCCTCGACCTTTGGATTATGAGTACGTAGCGTTAGCCACTAGATTACAGATTGAATATTATGATTTATGTTGTCACGCAGAGAGAGTGGATTTAAGTATTTGAGACTTAATTTCTTTTCTGAAATTGAAATATAAGCCAACATAATTTTTTATGTTGGCTTATATTTCATTATTTATTTTTACCAAAATAATTTAAGTTTTTGCAATAAGTTTGTATTAGTACTTATAAAATATATTTTGTCAATCGTTGATAAGTACTCTCCAGTTGTCCAAATATATTTAAAATCTGTATTTCAGAGTTATGATATCTTACATCGTTAAATCTTATTTTTCACCATTTTATTTTTTGGTGAATTTCGATATACGACTTTGCTCAACTTGTATGGCATCTATGAAGCCCCCTGATGTGACAAGCTATACTCTGTGGTGACAAGTGTCAACAGCTGTCACTTTTTTAGGTTATAGAAACCTGAAATCTTCATCATTATTAATTCTTATGTTTTACTCGCGTAGATAGTTTATATAATTTTGAGGCCTCATTTTAATGAGACCCAGTTAATCACCCTGTCATTTAGTGCAAATTTAGAATTATGGGTGTGTTTGGCACCATACGGTTTCGGGTTATTGTTATATTTTTGCTTGTTTTGATTATTTGGCAAGCGTACAAGCTTTATCCCAGTAACGAACCACCAGTAAGTAAATGAAATAATCTTTTCAAATCAATGCTTTCCATGCCTGGCTTAGCCGCTCAACAAACTATGACGAAATTATCAGGAAATGTGTAGATTACCCTGGATATTGAGAAGTTTGATGTCGATCAAATAACAAAATATTTTTTTCAGCATCTTTCATAAGTACATGTATAAATTAAATGGATTTCTGAACTTTTAAAAATGGAACTGCTTTTCCCTATGCCCAAGTGAACCGCTACATAATTTTTCAGAAAACCTGTAGATTTTTCTCAAGATAGATTGTGTGCAGTTTGATGTTGATCAGATTTCAAACAATTTTGTTACTAGCATTTTTCATTTCAAATTGTTAGGAATGTACCTATATGAAGCTGGCTCTCCCACCTGTAAAAATAAATAGGTTCCAGTCGCCACCCCTGTGCGACCCCTTCCCCACCCCAGTGCGACCCCTTCGGGGAAAACGCGGCATAAAGTTACACTGTATGTGTAGCTTAGGAGCGTTAGCGTTCTTCATGCCCAAATTAAATTCAAAGTAAAAAATACCCAGAATAAATTCGTGAAGAGAAATGCAATTCACCGACTCATTTCTGCCTGGCCAGAAGCAGGTTTTATATTATTAATTAATCATTCATCAATTATTTTTTTCAGGGTTTGGTGGTTTACACAGTGAATGTCCATTGTATAATTAATTAAATAAACACACTGTTTCAATTCACTTTTATTATTTTAACTCTGTCAAACGTTTTCGCCTAAAAAATTAAAATAATAAAAGTGATTGAAACAGTGTGTTTATTTAATTAATTATTCATCAATTTATTTAAAAAAAAAAAATCATTGTCGAGTCAGATTAATTATTAATAAATAATAACCCAATGGCATAATATGTTAGCTCAATGTCAAAACTATCATCAAGAGGCCTGATAATATTCAACCGATGCTGCTTTATTTCAAACAAGCCATTAGAATTTCCAGTACCTCGTTCGCTCATCCATAGCACGAACACAAATCTTACAATAAAGGAAATTATATTTAGGTAATCTTGTTTTTTTTACAGCAATTTCGTGAAGTAAACGAACCGTCACAACCAAACCAAATAATAGATGTGGCGGTGTACTACGAAGCGCTCTGTCCAGACTCCCGGCATTTCTTCATCCACCATCTGGAGCCTACGTACAACAAGTTACTAGGATATTTATCTCTGAGCCTGATTCCCTATGGAAAAGCTAAGGTAATCTACTGAGTTCTAGTTAATAAAAATTGCGGTTATTTATCTTAAGACACGGTTCATACACAGGGTTGCTTTTGAACTGCTTAGCTCGACGGCTCAGATACAAATCTTCTGGAGAGCAGCCTGGTCTCTATTTACAGGTGTATAAGAGTTATTCTGGCACATGCAAGACCTTGCCAGAATATTTGAGTCAACACTCAAACAATATTGAACAAATACAAGTACAAGCATTTAAGTACCTACATCCAGAGACCTTGCAGACTCACAACTAGCATACCAACTCACACCAACACAATTACGCATTCGCAACACTGTTATTTCATATTTAATCAACATTATTTATAACCACCTGTAGACATTTTAGATCTTAATTGTTACTCAGAGATAAGATAAAATGTCTGGTTGATTAAAAAGCATAGAGTAGTTAAATGTACACATGTATTTTTTTATATATTAAAAAAAAAAAAGATTTGTGAAGAGGAATGCAATTCACCAGCCTATTTTTGCCTGTCCAAAAACAGGTATTGACATTATCAATTTACAATTCATTATTTTAATGCTTTAATGATTTTTTATTAATTAACGACTACCCAATGACATCTTTTGAACTAGGGTGAAAGTTATAGTCGATAGGACACAACGCAGGCAGGGTTCGAACTTGCGATTTTCTCAATAATGCAAATTTGTGTGTCGACACTTTATCCCATTGACCATATCAGAGACAGGGAGAAGCTTACACATATTTATCAGGTTTTTATCCAAAAAGTAACAGAGGAACTTGTTTCTGCAACTCTTACAACGCCCTTATCATCGGCAAACCTTTTTTTTAATTTTGAAAATTGTATTTTTACAAGTTGAGAAATTTATCACACCTCAAGTACTTTCAACTTGCTTACGTCATTTTCAAGATGACACTCACAGACACTTGAGGTGAAATAAATGCTCAACTTGTGAAAATAAAAATGTATTTATAAAAAATATATACTTTCTAATGACATAATAAAAAATGAATTTTCTCTGTGTAAATACATAAACTCTTAATTGTTTAACATTTCTAATACTCTATATCTTTTGCAGACAATAATTGGACCAGATGGCTCCCTGGACTTTGAATGCCAACACGGAGAGTTGGAATGCCAAGCAAACAAGATCCATGCGTGTTCCATAGAGCTCATGCACGATGCAGCCGAGCAACTCAGATTTGTAAACTGCATGATAAGAGATAACCTGGATCCATTAAAGGCGTTACAAAGGGTAAGCTACACTATTTTTGATCTATAATTATTCTGATGCTTGATTTTCTGGTTCCGGGTTTTATTTTTTATTATTTTATTTATAATTATTCTCATTTTCATACATTTACAATTTATGTATTAATCAGGAAGACATCTTGAACGAATGGATGATGTATGACTAACGAAGAAATTGTACAGAGGAAATGTCAGAGGAAAGCGTGGAAGGTGAAGACCGAGGAAGGAATGAATAGACTAAATAGGTGAGATTGCGAAAAAATGGAACCTGCAGAGTGAGAATAAGAGAAGAGTATGTATGACGAAAGTGATGAATGTTGAAGAGATGAAAGCGGTAGCAAGGACAGAAAAAAATGGAGAAGCATCTGCGGGGGTACCGGCCACCCCTAGTGGAAAGGCGGCAGGATACAGTAACAGTAACAGGAAGCATATTGTTACGAACGTATTAGTTTGTGTGGACGTGAGTCTAGGCACGCTGATTGGTGTGTGTGATGTCACTGGTGTAGTGTCAAACAATTCTAGTAGAATTATCTACCATTGTACATTAAGGCTTTCACGGCCGGCACTTGACACAATCTTAAAATTTTTCTCGGGTTGTGTAGCCATGTTCTATCGGAAGTTTGTTACACTTTTTTGTTACACTTTTTTCCGGACGTTTCGCCCATTATCTGCGATGGGCCTCCTCAGCGTATTTTTTCTTCAGGCGTTCTGACTTCCTTAGCACGGAACTGTCAACGGCCTGTTATCAATCTATTTATCTACCATGTTCGAGAGCATGCAAGAATCGTCTCTGCTGCACATATAAGTACGAGCAAAGATTCTGTGGGAGAGACAGTTGCTTTGACCATTGTAACGTGAATACCTGTAAGCATAGAAAGAAGAGTGAACTGCATATTGTAACCGATATTATGAAAAATAATCGTGGAATAAATTAAAATCACAATAAAAGTTAAATGAACCCTAAGTCAAAATTATAACAATATTGTCCCCTTAGTGCTTGTTTGTTGTATCTACAACAAAGGTTATTTCACATGAGCAATGTTTGTATGTGTACTGGACCTATGTGCCTTATGAATGCTGGAAATTAATTTTGAAAATACTAAAAATAACTACAATTTTTTATAGGTCAGATTGTGCAGAATGTAATTTTTAGGACAACTTCATTTAAAGGTCATCCTTGAATCAAAAGGTAGATAAGCCAAATAAGCACTGAGGGAACAATATGGCTGTAATCTACAGAGTGAGAGAAAGAGAAAAGCATGATGAAAGAACTATGTTAGGACAGAACAAAGTAGAGACACATCTATGGAGGTATTGGCCAGCCCTATCGAAATGGCGGCTTGATACACAAACAAGCACAAGGGATATAACTTTTTTTTAGTAATTAGGTTTTAAAGTTATGAATTAATGATTCATTATTTTTTATTTCATGCAAATGTAACAAAGCTACTCGTATAGTGTAACTTCTTGTCTCGCTATCCCCGAAAAGGTCGCATGTGGCGAGACCTATTTTTTTTTACAGGTAAGGGGGCCAGCCTTACACCGACCACTTCAGATGACGTGGGGGGATTCCCAGCTCCCGAGGGGTCTGGTACTCATTTCTTGTGAAGGCTGAGTAAACCTTGCCAGTATTTTATTTTGGGGTTTGAAATAAACACCGAAACGGGAAATCATTTCTGACACCCTCAGTGGGATTCAAACCCGAGCTCACGGCATAGAATGCAAGCACTCTACCAACTGAGCTATCGACCGAACCTGAATTGAATTATTATTTATAATTATCCACTGATATCTATTGAACCAGGGTCAAAGCCATCTTCAAGAGGTCCAATGGGAATCAAACCAGCGTAATTTTATTTTAAACACGCTTAGTCAAGATTATCGTCTTGTTCGCTCGGCTATAGCGCCAACTAATTAATAAAAAAATTGTTAGGAAAAAAATATCTATCATTTTGTACACATGCCAACAGGCTCTGTATATCGACATCAATATTGCATTATAATTATATTCCATTAAATAATAAGTTTACATTTCATCCAAAAACTTGTTTCATCAAATTACTAATTTAATGAAATGCATTTTGGATATCAATTAAATGCAATTCAATATTGATTAAAAACACGTTTTGTTTATCATCATCAATTATAATTAGCTGATAGTATAATTAAATAAGTACGTTGAGGCCCGGTATTTTCAACGTTTGCCGGTCTAGTGCAGTGATTCCCAAACTTTTAATTTCGCGTACCACTCACGAAGTTATAAATCAGTGGCGTACCACTGAAGTGCAACAGTGAAAAAATTGTTCAAAATGGTAAAGTAATATAAACTGCAACAACTGTTTATGACAACATTATGTTTATTTATTAATTATTATAGAAAACAAATACAATACTCACGGGGCTATTCTTAGACATTTTAGTCACCCGTAGAGCCCATGGTTTGACGTCAATTCAAGATTGCCGCAAGTGAACAGCTGATTATTCTTCATACAAATATTACCGAAATTCGGTAGGTGGCTATGAAACTTTCAGCATAGGCATCATTAGTTTGTCGAATATCCCCGTTAGGACTTAATTCGAAAAATGGTGCTGCATGTTCGAGACAAGAAAGGAAATATTTGGCTCAGTTGTACTTAATTTTAAGCGCGAAAGTGAAAAACGTGTTATCTAATTATTTACTATGTATTTCCTATGAACATGGCTGCTTGCGTATCACCTTAAGAAGCGTCACGTACCACTGGTGGTACGCGCACCATAGTTTGGGAATCACTGGTCTAGTGGTAACACTTCGGACTCATAAATGGAAGGTTGTGGGCTTGAATCCCGGCGAAGCACAAAATATATACTATTTATATTTTCAAATTTCCTCTTCGCTGGGTTGAAAAATTCATAAACCTCTTCCGAAGACCGGTCATCAAAAAATCCATCCAGCCTTGTAGCAACTGGGTCTTGCTTGAGAATTGGCGCTTTATAACGACGACCAAGCTCGTAAAAAGTCCGGTCGATAGTTCAGTTGGTAGAATGTTTGCATTCCATGCCGAAAGCAAAGGTTCGATTCTCACCGAGTGAGGATCGAATAGTGTTTATTTCAAAAACCCAAAATAAATCCCTGCAAGGTGTACTCAGCCTTCACAAAAAATGAGAACCAGCCCCCCCGGAAGCTGGGAAGCCCCCACTTCAAAGGAAAGTGGTTGTTGTGAGGCCAGCCCCCTTACCTGTAAAAATAAACAAGTCCCAAATCGCCACATGCGACCCCTTCGGGGATAACACAGGCAAGAAGTTACACTCGATGTGTAGCTTAATTGCGTAAGAAAATTGAATGCTCTTTAGGGTCGCTGTTTTAGTTTCCATTAATTTTTTGTAAAAACTATAGTTGAGTGATGTAAAAAATAAACTTGTGGTACTGTATACAAAATAATACAAGCTACTTGATACATTATCTAAAAAACATGTTTATTTTCTTTCAGTGCGGAGCTTTGCAGTCAGTGGACATAGCGCCGATCGAAAAGTGTGCCAAAGGTCTCTATGGCTCCGATCTCTTGAAGAGACACGGCGAAGCAACCAAGATAATCCAACCGACTTTCATCCCAACGGTTCTTCTGGGCGGATCCAAAGACAACCAAGGAGGAATCCTGAAAAACTTCATCCTCGAAGTGTGCCAACTATTTAGTCCAAAAAAACCTATTGGATGTCCATAGTATTCCTTCAAAGATTTCTTTTAATTTCCTTCTTTACATTCCAATTGAAAAAGACTTTTAAAATATGTGTAACGAATACTGATAACTATAATGTTGATCTACATTTTTGTAGTGTTGAATTCACAGCTAAACTGCATATACAGTGCAGCTTCTTCCAGCGTTGTCCCCGTGGGGTCACTTGTGGAGAGCGGGACCTATTTATTTTCACAAGTAAAGAGACCAACTTATACGTTGATCTACATTTTTTTCCTGTTTAATTTTGCTACTAAGCTACATATACAGTGCAGCTTCTTCCAGTATTGTCCCCGTGGGGTCGTTTTTGGAGAGTGGGACCTATTTATTTTCACAAGTAAACCAGGACCGGCCTTACATCAACCACTTTACATAAATTGGTTTCCTTGCTTCAGAGAGGGCAGGTTCTGATTTCTTGTGAAGGCTGAATAAACCATACCCATATTAAATATGATTTTGAGTTTGAGTTTAGCACCAAAAAAATAAATCATTTCTGACAACCTTGATGGGGATTAAACTCTTGCTTGTTGACTTTAAACACAAGCGTTCTACCGACTGAGCTATCGACCAGATTTGTTGAACCCTTATATTTTATATTTTTAGTATTATTTTTTTAAAGTTATATTCAACGAATCGGATCTAAAAAAATGTACTGTTTGAACTTATACTTTATTTAGGAGACATTGTGTATTAATATTATTGATTGTAAATACGAAATAGAATAGAACTGTTGAAATGTTTTGTTTCTTGAGTTTTCCATATTTATATATATTTTTTTGTAAATATTAACGCTGTTAAGTTAACGTAAATGTAGGTATTATAAACTACAGCTCAACAAGAAGCTATATTATCAGTAGCGGATTATTTAACATTTCGTGAATCTCACCTCGATTGCGTAAATTGAAAATGTATGGAATATACGACGGCACGCCTGCAGTGATTTAATTTTCATACATTTTTCGATTTACACAATCAAGGTGAGTTTACGCAATATTTTAAATTCAGCATACAGTACATCGACTATAAACTTTTATGTTTTAACTCAGCTGTAGGGTTTGCCAAAAAATGTATGGAAAATACAAAAGTGCCTCTATTGAGCCTTTTTTATTCCATACATATTTGATAAAATGGTAGGTATAGATGAGTTAATAATTACTTGTTTTATATTTGGAGTATTTAACAAAAATATGTTAAAGATGAAATATTTAATATGTTTTTCTATTCGTAATTGATTTAAAAAAAAAGTAAGGATGTGCAGCTATAACAAAAAATTAATTTTTATTTTAAAATATAATTCACCAACCTTGCCTGGCCAGAAACAGGTATAATTTTTACAATTAATAAGTCATTATTTAATATTTTAAAAAAAATTACCCATTGAGATATGTTGAACCAGGGTTGAAGTTATTGTCGATAGGACACGGGGCAGGCGGGGTTCGAACCAGCGCTAGTTTCAATAACATGAATTTGAGCGCCAATGCCTTATCCCCTCTAACTTCTTGGGATGGGCTTAATCCGACCACAAAACTGCCTTCACAGTACATCAGATTTAACAGTATTATTCACACTCAGCGAATCCATGGCTCATCTGCCGCTAAAGAGAATTTTTCATACAAAAAAAAGATAATCCATGGATCAAATTTTTGTAAATAATATTGTCACTAAACCTTTGTTTGAACCAGCATCCAAAAAAGTTATTACTTTTTGAATAAAATATACCCTCACACATTTTTATCTGCAGATGATCAATCTGATATCTTGTGTTGATTATTGGGGGCAAGATATACAATAATTATAGAAAAATAAAGTACATATCAGGAGGTTTGACTACTGTACATTTTTTTACCTATGTAAGAGCTTCCTGACTATTTGTATGCAAAGGTCATATTGTGCTAGTAACTGAATGTTTGTAACAACAATGTGTATTTTATAGAAAAAAAATGTTTTGGTAATTTGTATTAAACGTGACTAAGCTACACATATAGTGTGACTTCTTGCCGTGTTCTTCCCGAAGGGATCCCATGTGGCGAATAAAGCCTATTTATTTTTACGGCAAGGGGGGCGACTTAACATCAACCACTTCAGTTGAAGTGGAAGTTTCCCAGCTCCCCAGGGGGCTCGTACTCATTTCTTGTGAAGGAGTAAACCTTGCCGGTATTTTATTTTGGGGTTTGAAATAAACACCCAAACGGGAAATCATTTCTGACACCCTCGGTGGGATTCGAACCCGAGTTCTTGGCATGGAATGCAACAAGCACTCTAAACGGAGCGATCGACCGGACTATTAAATATAAAAAAAAAATACTAACTGCATCGGTGGAAAAGGTAAAATTTCTCAATGTTTCCTTAGAGTCGTACTCTTCTACGCCAATTGGGTGTAAGCATTGGGAACAATGGGATTTGTGCCTCATTGGCGTTAAAGAAATACATATCCTTATAACATTACATACAACTCTGACGAAACATTAAGACTTTTCACCTTCTCCATCAGCACGGTCCATAACATTGGTTTTTATAAAATGTTTTGATATTCCTTTGGGCAGCTAATTGAAACGTATGTCCTGTGATTTCCTAGTACTTAAACGACATGCAATCTTTTTACTATTACCTTATGTACAAAACAGTGCGTAAACTCCCTCAATAGTGTAAATGGAAAAATATGTAGAAGATACAGTAGCACCTCTCGTGAGTGATTTACTTTTATTACTTTTTTCTATTCACACTGTACAGGGTAGCTTACGCAATGTTTTACACTTAGGGTACACAATTATATTCATTCAGTCAATGAATTGAATTGCGATCTTTGATTTTAACTTGCACAACGGAAAACTGACCACAGCCATCCAGCTGTAAATAAAGAATATAGGTACAATGAATTTCTTTATGGATTTCAAATAAGCATTTAAGTATGATGAAAATACCTATTTATAAATTTACTAGGGACAATTTTTTTTTTCTTTAAAAATTATTTAAATATTTGTAAAATACAAGCTTACAGATGTGGACAAATTTAAAACCCATTTTTTATGTTAAAGTAACTTCCATAGTGTTACTTTATTTCATATTATATTTATTACCTTGTAAAAGATATACAAACTAATGTGTTTTAAACCGATAGCAAAACATTCATATAAATGTAAATAAATAAAACAATTTTTCATATTATAAAGACATGTTTTATTTTTAACAAATTATTAAATAGTTACGCAAAATATTACTCCATTTAATCCAGTAATTGTAGATTGGCGAATTTCTCCACGGAGTAGAAACCCGCTTTCACTTGTCTTCCCCCGAAGAACCTTCCGTTTAAATCTACCACCGCTTTGATGGCACTCTCGATTCTTTTAAACTCGACAAATATCCTGATGGCTTCATCCGAAGGTGCATTGGGCAACTCGTGAATGATTACTTTGACAACATCCCCGTATTTGGTGTTGCATTCGTCCATGACTTCAGGCTCCAATTCTTGATCAACATCTCCTGGACCCACCATGTTCTGAAAATTATTTGAAAGTCATTGTAAAAAAAAAATTAAGCACAGGTTTCAGGCTCAGCCCAAACTGATATGGGTGAGAAAGGATCATCATCTTGAGCTAGACAGCCTTGGGAGGACTTTGGCTGAATTCAGGATTCTCCTCCACTCTCGCCTGTCTATCGCCTTTGCTCTCCAGCTACGTATGTCTGCCTCGGTTGCATTTGCATTGACACCGCCCGTCTATCATATTTCATCATCAGCCAAGAGGATTTTGAATTTGTCAATTCTAATTATGTGACCAGTCCACTGCACAGCGGCCTACTTTCAAGGAACTGATCACTTTGTGCTTTCTGTAGATGTTGTAGAGCTTCAAATGTTGCAGTCAATGTCTCAGTTTTTCATCGTTACCTAGGACTGGTGAGAAGGAATACCGCACAGCATGGAAGACCCGCTGTAGGGGACAGGAGTATTTGGAAGTGCAGCACATATGAGAGGTCAAGGCTCAATTTGGGATACAAAAAGATAAGCTTTTGATATTTTTAAAACGTACTTACCCGTAATAAAACAACCTTGCTTGGACTCTTCATAATTTCTGTGATGGTTGGTTCAGGTTTAGGTTGTGGAACTGCAAACACTGGTTCGGCAGAAACAACTGGTGGTGTAGCTTTAAACACAACATAAAAAATACATTTCAAACCCGAGCATAATGTTATAGATCTGTTTATTATTGAATAAAGTATGAAGACTATTTTTACTTGGTCTTGGTGAATTGCTGAGAGGGGGAGGTGGCATCATGGCCCCTCCTTCTTTCTCATGTATAATCCTGCCACCTCTCTTGGATGTTTTCTCCACTTGAAGGGCCATCGATATTCCTTGCTCTTTTTTGCCCAGCCCTTGACCTTCCTACAAAAGAAATAATCATAAATATGAAAAATTAAGGTGAATACAAAATGGATTAAAATAATGAAAAAATATCAAAATTCCACTTGCTGTAGAATAAGTTGAACATTAAAATATATTAATATGATTTATTTGTTGAGAGCTGTTTTTGTATGAAGAACGCCCTTTGCAAGCTTTGTCGCTGCTATAGAGTGATCTCAAGAAAGTTGCTCTAAGGCTGGATGGCATTTACGGATGGTCTATGGTAAAGGCATACTTTAGGCACATAAAAAATTAAATGATATTTTTTAGGTTACGCCGGTGTGTGTATCTTGTGCAAAAATGATACAAGATACAGGCACTTAAAAATACAAAATGGGGTTATGATCTTACTTTGAATCCATACTTCGCCATAATCTTTGCAGCAATGGAACTAGTTCCATAGCCACCAACGGAAGTTCCTGGTTTTTCCATCGGAGTAGGGCTGGATTGGTGTCCAGGAGATGGCGGTCCGGATTCTACTAAAGAAGGTGGTGGGGCGATGGCAGCACCACCAGTCCTAACCGGTGGCGAACGCTCTCTATCCTCTTCCATTGGTCGCTAAAAGTATTAGAATGGCAAAGTGAATGGTTATAGAACTGGCAAAAAGGTATAAAATATTTACAAATACACAATATTTAAATGGCAAATAGAAGACATAAGATCTCGTAGTAAAGGCAAAAAGAATTTAATACGTTGACCCTTAGTTCCTTGCATTGATTTTTTGTTCTTTTTTCAGAAGCCATCTATCGATGTTAGCACTGATATATTTTGGGTTTAATCATAGCTGCACAAAAATGGAAAGTAAACATACTTAGGACAAAATAATTTGTAGTTGGCGTCCTAGAAAAGAATGCAATCTATGAGTTATCTCATAGTTGGCAGTCAACGTGTTGGTAAACAAAATTTAAAAGTCAAATGGAAGAATTAACTGACAATAATGGCAAAAAGTGATGAAATAATAAAATATATGTCATACACCAGATTTAAATGATGAAACGAAGAGTAAAAATCTGTTAGAAATGACAAAAAGTAATCAAATGATAAAAGGCATATACTTAATAGACAACATTAAAAAACAAATTGAAGGATTCCGATCTGACAGAAATGGAAAAAAGTTGTCAAAGCATAAGTCACATGATACATAAGATTTAAATGGAAAATTGAGCATCAATAATGGCATAATTTGATTGAATGGTAGATATCAAAGACCATTACCGCGTATAACTTGTCCTGTCCATCGTCACCCTCACCGAAACGTGATTTACGCTTCTTGTGACTCTTTCTGTCCCGATCATCTAGCTTTTTGTCCATTTCTCTGTCGCGCTGTTCCCGTAATTCTATTAAGATAAGCCAAATTATAACAAAGCTTAGAATACTTATTTATGTCAAACAGAATCAACGACTGGACTATCAATCAGCCCAAAGCCTTAATTAATGAGTTCTATAATCTATAATCTAAGTTGCAAAGATATATTAACATATAAAGCTCATATCAAATGCATGCCCACAAACAAACACGTGTAGTTCACGCTTACAAATGCTGAATCTAATAATACTATTAGGATGATTTATTTGGTGAGCGCTGTTTTTGTGTGAATCACTAGCTACTTAAACCAATAACTTGCTGAACATAAGAGATAATCATTTTAAATGCAGAATTTTTATGTACGTACAAATAGTCACTTTATTTACCTTTGACAACCTTTTCATAGTCGTTAGGCCACATAGGGTCGTACTCATTGGCAATGTCCCAGTCGTAATCTTTGATAGTCAGTAATCGCGGTGTGACTGGAGTATGTTTTGTTGTTTGCGCAACAATTGGAGTGTACACGGGGAATATACCATCCTCGTCTTCCCGTTTGCTCTTCAAATCTATTACAGGTGCCAGAGTCTGAAAAATATTACATTGTTCATTTATACAGGAGTACGAGCATGTCAAACACGTGGCACACCAATACAAATGTTGCAGCCCCCTGGACACATTAAAAGTTCATATTTTTTTACATCACAACATATCATCAATCTAGCGTTTTGAATTTGGTGGTCATTTTTGAAAAACAAAAAATACACAATGAGATAGTTTGGGAGTCTGTAAAGAATAGACAATGAACAGCTGACTAAATGAGTGAGTTAAGGGAATGCCAAAGGTTAGGTGTATTTCAAAGGCTTGAAATACACGACCACTTCCACCTTACCTACACGAGCCACTTCAGTTGAAGTGAGGGTGTCTCAGCTACCAAGGGGGCTGGTACTCATTTCTTGTGAAGGATGAGTAAGTAAACCTTGCCGGTATTTAATTTTGGGGTTTAAGATAAACACCAAAACGGGAAATAATTTCTGACACCTTCAGTGGGATTCGAACCCGAGCTCTCGGCATGGAATGCAAACACTATATGATAATGATTGGAATATGTAGTGAGAAATAGAGAAGAGCATGCACGGCGAGAGTGATGAACGCGAGGAGATGAAAGAAGTACCTTTACAAGAATAGAATGACATTGAGACGCATCTGCTGAGGTACTGGCTACCCCTAGCGGAATGGCAGTTGGATTCAGTTACAATCACAAACAAAATGATACATACATGTGTTGTCGCTTTTCTAATGGAGTCCCGTTTTGGCTGTGTTGTAGCAGCTTTCTTTAGTTGCAGCTGCGACTGAAGCAATTTGATTCCAGAGGACCACGCGGCCACTTTTTCAGTATTTTTTCCTTTCATGCCATCAAAGTCATCGTAGAGCGACATGATGAGAAGACGCTATCAAATCTATCAAACTGAATTTATAATAAAAAGGTTAATACTGGGCCTTGTTTAAAATAGTTCAAACGACATTAGCGATAATTGAAACACATTTTTAAGGGAGAATATAGTGAAAATAGTTTATAAATATTGAATACCAAATATCAAAACGTCAAAGCTGTCAAACAACGAAGTCAAACGGAGTGTTAAAGATCCGGATCAGCATTTCTCAGCGTAGAAAAACGTAACGGATATTTTTAGTGATGAGCCCTGAAACTAGTTTTTTAATAGCGAAATAAATAAATTGACATTGGTTCAAGATGCTTACATTTTATAATTAATGAAAATATATATTAAAATAATAAAAAGATTGTTGAATATCGCACTTCGCGTTTTTTTTTAATTCTGTACACAGCTCTAGTGATTGTCTATGATCATTTGTAATGTTGTCATACTGCAAAATATAACAAAGACATTCTACATTTTAATTTAAAAATGGTAGGCTTCAAATTTAGTCATAATAAACATGGCCGTAGATAAAAGTACGACATCAGCCATATAAAATTTAAGAACGTTCCCAATGTCAGATAAAGTTTGAATTTTCGAACCTCGCCGGTAAATAAAAATACGAAAACATGGAACAAAATGCCGAACACGATGTAATCTCAACTCCACCAAAGATAAACAATTCAGACGACTCAATTATCAAAAAACTTCACACAATAACTAAAAATAACACCACAGCAACAAAGGTAAGATATTTTGCAGTATACTCAAAATATTTAATCGGTTACACTGTTTCCTTAAGATTTTTTATAATAATAATGGATTTGTTTATTTTAGCCGCCTGAAATTCAAGATTTTTGCATCGTCAAGCCGATAAGCAGAGGTTCTTTTGGAAAAGTGTTTCTAGGTTATAAGAAAACAAATCCGGATCAAATGTTCGCCATCAAAGTGATGAAGAAATCTGAAATGGTCAACAAGAACATGGTGTCACAAGTTGTGACAGAAAGAAATGCTCTCGCACTTTCCAGAAGTCCATTTTGTGTGCAATTGTTTTATTCTCTTCAGTCGCTGTCGTCAGTATATTTGGTAAGCATCTAACTTTTTCAAATGCAACTAAAAATGTATGCTTCTGTTATTTAAAAAAAACTGTCACCATTCCACAAAGGGTAGCCAGAGCTTCCTGAGAGCTGCCTCCACTTTTTCCTTCTTCTCTGGACTGGTCCATAGTCTTATGATTAACGCTACTGACTCGTTAGTAGAAGGTTGCGATGTTTTTCTTGGCAAGCGCAAAAGTATTAGGTATCATTTAATATTCAAGTACTTATATATTTTCCGATCGGTTGAAAAAATTTTCTGGCTTTACAAAACGATTGGTTACATAGATTCATCCAGCCGTACAGGAACAGGGTCCTGCTTGCAAAATTGTAAGACATGTATAACTTTTCAAAATGTACAGGTTTACCTACAGAAGTAAAGGAAGACAAAGTGAAGACGGGTTGATCAAACTGGTATTTCTCTGGGCCTTTTATTACTTCTATGGCAAAGCTTATTATTATTTTGTTATACGTTGCTAATAACCTTAATAACATCCCCCCTGAGGTTTGTTAGGTTTAAGTTGGAAATACTTACAGTCATTTGACATATTTACAATAAAAATAACTACACAAGTTTTTTATTTGTTTATTACACGGACCAGTGAGTGAACTTATATTATTCTCAATGTTTCGTTAGCGACGTCTTCAGGAGACACCCCCTCTGCGCTATGGCTGAGGATGAACTGATCTGTCGATTCTCTGACGTTTGATCGCCGAGAATTTTTTTTTGTGACATCAGTGCCGAAAACGTTCTAATCTAATCTAATCTAAGTTCCAAAACAATAATCTTGATTAATCTCTCTCTTATTTTGATTTTGAAGTAAATTATCTAAATATTGTTTTCAGGTAATGGATTACATGGTGGGTGGTGACCTCAAGTCTCTGTTGGGGGTTTACGGCTTCCTGGAAGAACCCATGGCCATATTCTACGCAGCTGAGGTGACCTTGGCTCTGGAGTATTTGCACTCACACAACATCATTCACCGGGACCTGAAGCCAGACAACATGCTGCTGACGAAGGAGGGCCACGTGAAACTTACAGATTTTGGTCTTTCAAGAATTGAAATGCATCGTGGTAATGAAAATTACTTCTAGCAATATTGACCATATAGAATCAGAATATTGTAAAGAATTGTTATGTCGCTTGGTTGGGCTAAAGACAGGACAGAGTGTCATAATTTTAATACAATGTTGTGTAGTAAGTTTGAAAGGACAGTACAGTGCACTGTTTTTTGTTTAGCATCACCGCCAACTGCATGTGTTTCACAGTGTTGTAAACTAGAAAGTATCCCTGATTATCGGGAATATTTTTATTTATTTACTATGGGTGATGTCACATTGCTGAAGGATATTTTGAAGGTTTGGAGTATATTGTGTTTAGCTAAAAAGATTCTTTGTTGTTTAAATTTTTTCCTACTTATCCTATTTGAATATTTCTTATGCAATTTTTATTATTCTCAAAGGCATCGACTCTCAAGTGTTTTAGGGTAAACCTTGCAGGTGTAAGATATTGGCTTGAAGGAAATTTTAACTAGAAATCATGCACTTCTCATTCCACAGCGCTTTGAGTATAAAATGTGCTCAATAACACATAGGACACTTTATGAGAGGACTCCACTGTAACTTGCGGAACTCATCAAGCAAACTGGTTTGAAAGGCAGACAATTGACTTTGCGCTCTGCAGAATGTGTAGCCTTTACATTAGTCAATGAGCTTTAGGGCAAGTCTGCAACAGTGTGAGATGAGCATACTTTTGCAATGGTTGCTCCAAGGGCATGGAATCGACTGCCACCTGTGACTCAAGAGATTGCCTACAGAGTCGTTTCAAGATGCATTTCAAGACAAATCTTTTCACCAAATCCTTTGGGGCGCCCATGGAGTGACAATTTCAATGATTCATCCTCATCTATAATAATAATAATAATAATAATAATCTATAATCTAAGTTGCAAGGTTATATTCATTTAAAGCTCTCAGATGTATGCCCACAAACCAACAAGTGTAGTTCGCGCTTACAAATGCTGAATGTGTACTTACAAATAAAATCCAAAACTCAAATGAACATAAGCCCCACAACTTTTGCCGACCTTCCCTGAAACAGGGGTGACATTGGCAAAGTGAACCATTTTTTACAGTATGGGTGGTCAGCCTCATACCAACCTTTAAGTCAAGGAATATGAATAATAAATTACATTTAAAAATAAAAAAGAACAAAACCTTACAAAGAAATCTATACACAAAAAGTCGAAAATTTCCTATGCAAAAAATGTAGCAAATGAATACACCAACATTAGAAATCAACATTGCAGATTAGCCGCCACTTCTTCCTGTCCTTGCATACTTCTTTCATTTCATCCAGAGTCATAACCTTTTTCATACAAGTCCTCCTTTTATTATGACTCTGGATATCCCATTCATTCGCTATCATCATTATGTAATTTTAATGCAATCTAAATTTAACAGACAACTTGTATAACATATGTTTGTAGACTTAGAGATATCAGACCTGGTGAACTGCACTCCCAGTTTCAACGCCCGCACCCCGGGCCAGCTCTTGTCCCTGACTTCCCACTTGTCCTTTGGCTCTGGAGGTCCTCTAGGAGTGACGGCAGACTCCTCGTGCAAGGGGTCTGGCTCTCAGTTCTCTGTGGGATCACCGCCATATCCCAGCGAGAACTTGCTGCAGACTCTTGAAGAAAGTAGTAAGTCTATATCTGTTAAATGTCATCTTGTTTTTGTTATATTACAATTATGTTTTTATTTTTGTTTACAGTTTTCTTTGTAATTTTTGCTTGTAATTTATCTTGGTCATTTTTGTTTACAGTCGACCGTATTATCATCCATTATTTTCATGCCAAATTTAATTGATGTATATATATGGAAACTTTCTCTAGAATTTTATTTTATTGATGAAAATCACTCTTCTCATTTACAATGTGTGTTCTTTCAGGTAAGAGAGGAGCCGAGTCACTTTTTAAAAGCAAGCTCGTGAACAATTTGATCAGCAGGGTGTCACTAGATGCCATGAACAACCACCGCATGTCGGGAATAATGCCTTTCCATTCTCCAGACAGAAGCATGACTATGGAAACATCCCCTCTAGCCAGAAGTGGCTTGGTAAGAACTTAACTTAATAGTATATCGGCGCACTGGAGAGCATATTTAGAAAAAGCTGAAAGACCCTCCTGCTCGCATGTTCTGAGCAAGCGCCTTTGGAATGACAAAGAGCTATAAGAAGACATTATTAAAATTATGAATCATGGCTTTTACACACTTATTCTTCATCAATGGCTCTACAGCCCATATCGAGCTTTGCCCTCCGTTATCCACAGTCTCCATCTGTCTCTGTCCTTGGCCACGGTCTTCCAGTTTGGCACCTGTTGTAACCGTGCCGCGTCTTCCCTCACCCACACACATATCTTTTAAAATATGAATATCCGTCTCTCTTCCCATTGATTTACCTGTGAAATGCTCTTATTATTTCTTCCGTTACAATAGAACATAAACTATCTAAACTTATTGACCTTTTTCCTAGGGACCAACTCTCTCCGCAGTAGAAATAATTGAAATGAACAAATATAAAAACACACTTATCAATAACATCCTGGTACCCGATTCATCCGCTCTATTGACCATATTTCCGAGGAAGCAATTCCTAAGAAATCACTTAGATGATACAAACTCGACACTTGGCCGTCCTGCATCCCCTTCTTCTCTCATACCCTCACACGACACTCTCAATGATTGATTCCGTATCTGCACCATTTAGTAATTATTTAGCCACCTGAGGGTGCAAATGGATTGTTCGCAAAACCAGTGGTGGAATTATAATATACCCGCCGTAATCAAAAACACATTTGTTTTATTTGTTATCTTGTAAGATTACAAAGTGAATGCCCCTACATTAATTTAATTGATTGTGATTTAATAAGCGTTTGGATAATCAATGCTCTCAGTACTTTACAGTTTTCCCTGTCTTGTATGGTTTCAGAATACAAGTTCGGTGAGTTCCTACCACACCTGTGAGAGCTGCAGCTCAACGTCGTGTGACATCTCATCCAACACCACCTCCAACACACAAGTGAACGAGACAAACTTCAAGGACGCCATTAGCGACGACAGCCAAGGGAAGGACACCTCCGCAAACGCAAGCAATGCATCAACAAACTGCAAGCTCTGCCAGTTGGAGAAGACCAAAAACTCTCCACGATTAGCAAGAAGGATGACTATAGATGATACTCCGCCTCTCAGTAGAATCAGGTCTTTTAAACGACCAGATAATTATCGGCGAGTGAACTATTGATTGCCTTACATCTCTTCTTTCCGATTTTGCTACAGAATTGGTTTCCTAAATGCTTTGCCTCCAACTCCTCCCAATCCCCTACAGCTGTCCTCTAACTGGATTCTTGGAGAAGCTGTTTGGCATCTTTCTTCACCTTACTCTTCTACTGTCCGGCTATCTACTGTCCTACACAGCTTGGGGAGACCAAGGATCTGGTGGAAACTGCATTCCTCTCCACATTTTATTTCTGAAATGTTCAACAATTGATGTTGTTGCTGGAGTGATGTTTTCCGGGATGTGTTGCCTTGGTCTATGGGAGCAGGAGCTTCCGGACGTTTCACCTATTTCGACTATGGGCTTCTTGAGAGAAATGGGTGAAACGTCCGGAAGCTCCAGCTCCCATAGACCACGGCAACAGCAACGGCAACATTACTCCAGCATCATCAGCTGGCCGTGTAAGCCAAATTCTCTTATTCAATTGATGTTGTGATTTCTGTTTCAGAAGTATGAAACGCAAACGAGTTTTAGGAGACCTATGCCATCAAAGCGATGAAGAAAATTGTGACCGAGTGGCGTATTTAACCAAACCGCAATCAGGAGAAATGCACACGGGGTTGACTCAAGAGATTTTGGTCATGGATATCTCAACGTGCACGCCAAAGAGGAAAGCCATGCATCTCAGTCCAACGGCGATTAAGAGAAGCCCAATAAAAGGAGTGCTCAAGAAAAAGTATGGATAAACTTTTGTAGTGTACAAATTTGGATTTATTAATTTATTTGATAACTTGTGATATAGTGAACTAGAAAGTGGCGGCAATAAAGCATTGTGGGAGACACAGCTGTCAGCCGGTCTTGTCAAAAACTACAGTAGTGTAAGTAGATATGCAAAATAAGGAAACGTTCTGCCTTTGTTATAAATTTGTGAATAAATGGTATTTCTGCCATAATTCAAAAATATTTTTGAGAAATACATTTCTTTTCAGTAAAATCATTTCATTCAAGATGCCAACATCGAGGAGCAATATTTTTGCTTCTCTGTTTAAAGTTTAGTCACACTGAGTGCATTTTTATTCTCTTACTAAGTTTGATTTACATTTTAATGTAAGTTGAAACGGATAACAGCATTTTTTTTCAGTATATCATAGTCAATGGAAAATCCTGAATATATTGTAAATTGTATTTTTTTTAAATCTGTGTTCGTAAACCTTTTTTGTGAACCAATACTTTCAAAATATTGTTTAGGTGGCTAATGCAAGACGAACTTCACACAAATGCCGGTGTTATATTCTCTACCCCAGTGTCATCAGCAAGCAAAGCTTCCTTTCAAGAGATGAGCAGAACTGCCAAAGCAACAAGATTCAACATACCCTTAAATGACACCAACCCTTCAGATGTTGCTTCCTTAGCCTCGCAAAAGGTGCAACCGTCGACTGTGGAATGCTTCCCTCCCAGAAGTATGCGAATGGTAAAACTATTTGTTTTTACATTTTTTTACACAACAGGTTAATTATTACACTGCACTATTCCTTTGTCATTTCATCATCATCATGAGCGCTACAGCCCTGACTGGCCTTGGCTGAATCCAGGATTCTCCTCCACTCTCGCCTGTCCATCGCCTTTGCTCTCCAGCTATGTATGTCTGCATTGGCTGTATCTGCATTGACACCATACATACAACATATTTTTGGCCTTCCTGATCGCTTCGGCTTTTTGGTTCTGAGAGAGTTAGCCCCTTAACCCCTGGAGCGCCAGCGATTTTCTGCCTAATTCAGACACCCAACTCGTGGTTTTTTATAATAAATATCTCCAAAGATACAAAACATATCTCCTGTGGGTTTTTTTATATCAAAAAACAATGAAGTAAAGTTTTTTTAGTGCCTACCTTTTACGTGTTTGCGCACACCAGTTAGTGGTAATTACAAGTTAATCGAATCATCCCACAAATTTTGACAGCTGCAGACATCGCGGCACAGGTACCTACTTGCAAGTGCGTACGTGACGCGGTACATGACCCAAAGCGATGCGCCAGTGATACGTCCAGTACTGAGGTACTCACTACATGTTCTGAAAAATATTATTGCAAGAACTTTGCCGATATGTACTAAAAGTGTCAAATCATGGCCACACATGGTGCTGAGGAGGCGCGTGAGGCGCAGGAAGCGAGGGGGGCGACGGCTGAGCTACTCAGTCGCATCGGTGACAACTCCTGTTTCTCCAGCATCATGTAAGGATCCCGCTTCCACATCCAGACCTTCAGTGGCACCTCCATCGTCGTGCTCCCTGCTGACCAGTGGGAGGCATCAACAGAACGTGGAGAAGAAGATGAATCTTGGATGCTGGAATGCTAGATCTATTGCCAATAAGGTTGATGATATTTATGAAATTTGTGAAAGCCATGACCTTGGCATCCTTGCGCTGACGGAGACGTGGCATGAGAGCTACCACTCAACTGCCATGAAGAAACTGCGCGCTCTGGGGTTCGCGACACTTGAGGAAGCACGGGCAAGGCCGCGTCATGGAAAAGGGACAGAAAATATTTCCAGGACCAACCATGGCGGAGTTGCGTTGCTAGTGCGCCCAGGATGTCGTGTGGAGAGGATTAATATGTCCTCTTTCACGACATTTGAGTGCCTTGTGTGTCGGGTCTCCTCCAGAGCAGCGCTCACTATAGCTATAGTGTATCGGCCTGGCTCTAAGCCTGTAACTGCGGAGTTTTTTCGCGAATTTCGGGAGCTATTTGAAATTTTGGTAACTCGTAATGAGATGTTTCTGTTGGTTGGGGATGTCAACGTTAGGCTTGAGCGCAGAGATGACACCAATTGTGTTACTCTCACTGCCTTGCTTGCGGACTATGGCTGCAGACAGTGGGTAGATGCTCCCACTCATGATGCGGGTGGCCTACTGGATGTAGTCATCACCAGAGAGGAGGATGCTCCTTCAAAAACAGAGGTGAGAGATGTGGGTTTATCGGACCACAGGTTGGTGATTACTGAATTAGATCTCGGACGACCGGTTCCAGTGTACAGGAAGATTATCTCCAGGTGCTGGAACGGACTTAATATGGACTCCTTTAAAAGTGACTTATTACTTTCACCGATCTGTTGTCCGGAAACCTACATCTCAATGCACCCAGACGGGTTAGTTGAGCTGTACAATGTCACCCTGAAAAATCTAAAAAATTTTCATGCTCCCATTTCAACTAAATGTGTTAGGGAGCGGAATAGTGCTATCTGGTTTGATAATGAATGTAGTGCTCTGAAACAAAAAATGCGGCAAGCGGAGCGTAATTTCAGGAGCGGTAAACCAGGTAGCACTAGAGAAATGTGGATGGGTGCACAGGGTCTGTACAGGTCAACTATTCTCCAGAAAAGGTCTCAATATTTTTGTACAATGATAGCTAGGGAAAAATGTCCACAGCGTTTATGGAGACTTCTGGAGAACGTGTCTGGCAGTGCTCGGGCTGGTACGGGTTCAATGTCGACTGCTGATGAGTTCGCTGCATACTTTCAGGATAAAATACCACGTAGAGACTCTCCTCTGGAGATTGGTCCAGGTTCTCCTGAATCTATGTGCAACTCGCAACTTGAAATGCTTGAGCTGACCTCTATTGAGGAGGTAACGCGAGTCGTAGTGGGATCACCAAATAAGCAGTGTGATCTTGATCCTGTGCCAGCGTGGATGCTGAAAGAGTGCATCTTACAAGTGGCTCCATTTATTGTAAGGCTTATTAATGGATGCCTTGTGGAATCCACTGTTCCCTCTTTTTTGAAGGAAGCGCAGATAACGCCGATACTAAAAAAACCAAATCTCGATCCTAATGATCCCTCCAATTTCAGGCCGGTGTCGAATTTGCCGTTTTTGTCCAAGGTGCTGGAGCGTATTGTCTCTAACCGGCTGGTATCTTATCTGAGTGATAACAACCTGATGCCGAAAAGGCAATCAGCCTATAGGAAATATCATTCAACTGAAACTGGTTTGTTGACCGTAGTCTCAGATCTGATATCGGCAGTGGATTGCGGGAATCTTGCGCTCCTAGCTCTTCTGGACATGAGTGCGGCTTTTGACACCGTATGTCATGATATCTTGATAAAGAGGTTGGAGGATGCGTACGGCTTGAGAGATAAGGCTCTGGCGTGGTTCACCTCCTATTTGGCGGATCGCAAGCAGGTAGTGCGTACTTGTGACTGTGTCTCACCTTCCTATTCGCTGATCTCCGGAGTGCCGCAGGGGTCTGTGTTGGGACCGATCCTATTTATTTTATACACGGCCGACATTGAGAGCATAGTCGAGAAATGGAGCCTTACTACACATGCATATGCAGATGACTGGCAGATTTACTCTCAGTGTCGACCACACATGGCGGGAGCTCTCAGTAACAGAATGGCAGCTTGCATTGCGGAGATCGGTGAATGGATGACAAGCAATGGCCTAATCCTTAACATGGGTAAGACGGAAATTATGTGGGCGGCTACGTCCAGGCGTGATCATCTCCTGACAACTCGCGTACCACTCTCCATTGGGGGACAGCTGATTCAGCCGTCAGATTCAGTGAGACTTCTAGGAGTCACACTGGATCGGAACCTCACAATGGGAGAGCAGTTGAATAACACGGTATCCTCCTCGTTTTTTGAACTTCGCCAGATTAAGGCAATCAGGAGATGTTTACCATCAGGGGCGGTCAGGACCCTGGTTAACGCTTTTGTGATGTCTCGGGTTGACTATTGCTCAACGCTGTATATAGGTCAGCCGAAAAAACAGTTCAGCCGACTACAATCTGTGCTGAACTCTGCAGCAAGACTCATTTTCGGGATGTCCAAATTTAATCATATTACTCCATTGTTGAAAGAACTGCATTGGCTTCGTTTTCCGGAGAGGGTGGTCTACCGTGTTTGTTTGATGGTTTACAAAGCTGTCAATGGTACGGCTCCTTCATACCTGTCTGACATGTTCTCACCTATTGAGATAGATTTGAGACGCCAAACTCTCAGATCTGCAGGGTGTGGGGTGGTTGACTTAGTCCAGCCGTCACGTCAGACACGCACTAATTTTGGGGACCGTGCTTTCCGGTTTGCGGGCCCAATGGAGTGGAACAGACTACCACCTAATGTGAGGAAGGCAGAAACTGTTGGTGTCTTTAAAGGAGCACTAAAGACGCATCTTTACAAGAAATCTTATCCGTGATTTGAGAGGGCCCTTGAGGTGTGACACACACAAAAACGGCGCTCTTCAATTATGTGTACCTTATAAATAAATTATCCTTGTATATATATACCAAAAAAAAAAAACTTGTGTGAAATTATTATTATACTCCATCATAATTTAGATTACGGAAAAAAGATCGAGATTCTATAAATAGATATACCTCATTAGTATGCGTAGGCACGAAATCCCAATACATCGCAAAAAATAGAAGTTAATAACCCTTATTTACACAAAAAAAAATTTGAGAGTGTTAGTGTTCTTATGTCAACAAATTGTGGAATACGGCTTTTTCAACAGTCGGTTTTCAAGGTCAACTTAAATATTATATTTTAAATACCTACAAACAAAAATGAATGCTTTGAATTTATTGGTGGATGGTTCTACCCAATAGCAGTACTTCATGCGATTTTCGATCTTATTGCTGTGTAAAAACTAAAGAAAAATTAAAAAAAATCGAGTATAGTACTGTGAGCGCGGATCCGCGTTCCGGCGCTTGAGGGGTTAATGGGGTTGGTGTCTTCCATTCTTATTATGTGATCATCCCACTGCAATAGCTGTTCTTTGATGTGATTGATCACATCAGGCTCTCTGTAGATGTCATAGAACTATTTGTTGTACCGACGACAGCAACCATTGTAATCGCTGCTCAATACTCTGGCCTCCTCAGCCCCACACCTGTGTATATTTATAACTGGTGTGGATCGCTTACTATCGGAGTCTGTTTGTATATTAGAACGACATGTGGATGCATAGAATAATGTATCTGTGTGTCTGTGTATTGTACTCTTGTGATATCATGTTGTATGTATTGTGACGTTTTGGTGTCTCACTGTCAGTCTTGTACATACTTGTTTAAATATAAATAAATAAGTAAATCTCTCACCAGACCATAAATGGTTCTGAGAATCCTCAAAGAATAAAATATCACTGGTTATCTACATACGTTATTAGTATCCTCAGTTATAAAATGAAACCTTTAATTGTTTTGTTTGCAGGAGGAGTTGGTGTCCCCAATCCAAGGAGCAAAAGGAGTTACAGCAGCAGTTACTCCATTTCGTACGCCTAAATCTGTCCGTAGGGGACCACACATATCCGACCAAAGAATTCTTGGAACTCCTGATTACCTTGCTCCAGAACTTCTCCTGAGGTTTGTTACTCCTATGATTTTTCTTTCTTTTTAAAAAATAAATTCTAAACCTTTGTGTATAATTAATTTCAAAATAGACCCCTAAATGTAAATCTAAGCTGCAAAGATATGTATCATTTGAGATTCATATTAAATGCATTCCCACAAGCAGACATGCATAATTTCGCGCTTACACATGCCGCATGTGGACCTACAATATAAAAAACCCAACTCTCAAATGAACATAAGCCCTGGAACTCTTGCCGATCTTCCCTGAAGCAGGGGTGACATTGGCAAAGTGAACCATTTTTTACAGTATGGGTGGTTAGCCGCATACCAACCTATCAGTCAAGGAATAAGATACTAAAAACTAGATGACAAAAAACTGTCATAAACATCAGTTCAATTTTAAATACTATTGTAACATTTGACCTGATGATGACTGAATAGTCGAAAACGTTAGTAGAATTTAAAATTTAATTTTTTTAAATTATATTTATATTTGTGAAATAAAAAACAGTGTTCAAATAAAGTAAAAGGTGTTGTTTATTAAATAATCAACTAAAAAACTATTGTAACAGTTTTTAATATCTCTATTATAATTTCCCTTGGCTTTTGAGCATTTCTATTGCGGAAAATTAGGAATTGTCTCTTGACACAATAATTGGTTTGTATGATTATTAAACCAGCATTTTTTTTTTAATTCTGACTGCAATTGCATTTAAATAATATTGTTTCCTTGTTTGTACAGGAAAGGCCACGGCCCAGCTGTAGACTGGTGGGCCATGGGAGTTTGTCTGTACGAGTTCATGACGGGAGTGCCGCCTTTTAATGATGAGACTCCGCAGGCTGTTTTCAACAACATCTTGAACAGAAGTTTGTGTTTCGTCTACTATTTGTATGTCATTATAATAGGATGCTGTGTCAGTTTTCCTTCAACTAGGTGTTGTGGATCTTCTGTTGACCCTGTGCCAAAAATGGATCCTCTAGTTCTTCAGTTTTATTGTACACAGTGCCTGAGCAAAAAGGAAAAATTGGTCATCATTGTTATTATGCAGACATTTTTGCAGCCAATAAAACCCATAAGTTTGCTGGAACGCCTTCCTATCGGAGACATCAGCGTCCTCTAGAATAGGGACAGGCAGGCAACCAACCATTCACACCTGTGTGTATCCACATTGTTTGTAATATACCTAATAATCACAACAATATGTGATATATTTCTTGAAGTGACCCCCTCTAAAAAAATATATGTGTTGTGTGTTTGTAGTCTTGGTTCTAGAGGTAACAATTTACCTATCTTTGATATGCCTGCCATTCATGCATAAATTACTAAACGTTTATGGCATATAAACCACCGCTACAGAGGGTTCAAAGTGGCTGAATGTGGCAAGAATAGATGATCTTCCAAGATTTTAAGTAGGTACAACAAGGGTCAATTTCTTCTGTAATAAAGCAAAAGGATATTAGTGAGCAACAACTTAAACAATATTTTTTATTATTTTTTTGTTATTAATTTATGATATTTTTTAATAGATATAGAATGGCCCGAAGGTGATGAAGCTTTATCAAAAGAAGCAGTTTCGGCAATAGAGAAGTTTCTCACGATGGACCCCTCCAAGAGGCCGGATGCTGCCATTGTGAAAAACATGGATGTGTTCTCTCACATTGACTGGAAGAATCAATTAAGTGCCACGCCACCTTTTGTACCTAACCCCGATGATATATATGATACAGGATACTTTGAAGGTAGGAATTCTATAATTATCTCAATTTTTTGTATTTTTATGAAACATTGATTACTGTAAAACAATAATACGGACGGTATTGGCAAACCGCTGCAATATTTTGATTTGAATGGTAAAGATGGCTAATAAGAAGGAAGGTGTTGGTAAGTATATGTGAGCCTATGAGAGATAGATAACAGTTATGCATCTGCTGCAGCGATGAGTACACAATATACCAGACACTCAAAATCTTCACACGCATTAATAAACATATCCCCAAACCATTAGAGATGGGAAGATAAGGTGAGTAAGGATACAGCGCAGCTACTGGTATCAGGAGCTAAAAAGATGAAGTCTTAGGACAGAGGTTACTGATAGTCTAGGCTCAATATAGGCTGTAGCATTTGGGAGGAGAGATAACTGTAACTGTATCCAGCCAACATTCCGCTAGGGATCACCAGCACTTTCACAGATGCATCTCCACTTTGTTCTGTCTTTGCACGCATCTTTTATCTGCTCCACATTCATCACTCTCTTTGTGTGTGCACTTCTCTTTTTACACCTAACAGATTCTAATACTTTACAATCTTGCTTAATTGTTGAATCAATTACTTCACCTGTCATTCTCACTCCACTAAAAAAAAACACAACTTAGCTACACATAAAGCGTAACTTCTTGCCACGTTTTCCCCGAAGGGTTTCGCATGTGGCGAGTGGAACCTATTTATTTTTACAGCTAAAGGAGCCGGCCTTACACCAACAACTTCAGTTGAAGTGGAGGTTTCCCAGCTCCCGAGGGGGCTGGTGCTCATTTCTTTTGAAGACTTAATAGGAATAAAAACCTTGCCGGTTTTTATTTTTGGGTTTGAAATAAACACCGAAACGGGAAATCATTTGACATCTTCAGCGGGATTCGAACCAAAACTCACAGCATGGAATGCAACCACTCTACCAACTGAGCTATCGACCCGATCTAATTAAGTATTTAGGAAAATAGCTTTTTCTAATATTACTTGACTGTTGTTTTTCAGCGAGAAATGTCCTGCAGCACCTCAACGTATCCAACTTTGAACTGTGAAGACGCTGTCATCATTTGTTTAGTGTTTTCTCAAATGCAATCAATTGAAATGGTGCATGTGTACATTCCCAATTATCATGTCTGGTTTTTATATCCACTTGAATAATAAAATGAACTTATTTTTTAGTAATATGATTGTTTATTCTTGGAATAACAATATTCCTTAACTGATAGGATGGCATGGGGCAGATTACCCATACTGTAAAATACAAAAGCATACGGTGACAGGATTTACAGAGCTTATGTTCATTGAAGGTTTGGTGTTGTTTATGTAGGTACATTTTACAAAAAATCTAAGGTAGAGTATCCTTCTAATTTGAATATATCTCCGCAACTTAGATTATAGGTAGGTCCTTTTTTGTGTTCCTTGACTAATAGGTTGGTATGAGGCTGATCCCCCATGCTGTAAAAACTTGTTTCACTTTTGCTAATGCCACCCAGGGCTGGCAGTCTCAACACAAACGGTAGATCCTACCTACCGATTGTCGTTCAGATTAGTATGAACACCTGTCAATCTCTAATCAGCTGTTCACCTGCGGCCATTTTGTTTATTTTTTTTGTATGGGGACAGGTAACGACGGTAAGCGGTATCAATGCGAGTCTCGACATTGTCAGCTACCGGAATGATAGGTCGCCAAATGTACCGAGTGACGTTTAGGTACTTTTTTATGAAATACGTAGAATTATTAATCAGCTGTTCACCTGCGGCCATCTTGGATATTTTTTTGTATGGCGACAGGTAACGATGGTAAGTATTATCAAAGCAAGTCTCGGCAGTCAGCTACCGGTCATGATAGGTCGCCAAATCAATTGAATGACGTTTAGGTATTTTGTAAGAAATACGTAGAATTATTGATCAGCTGTTCCCTTGACGCCATTTTGTATGGCTTTATTGTATGGACACGGTCAACGTATCTTCTCTACTAGGTCTACCATTCATTATTGTTGACCAAATCTGCCGCTATGATATGCCAGCAGCCTTCGAAGTATATAACCTAAGTTGCAGGGTTTATGACGCTTATTTAGAAAGTTCACGTGTAGCATGAGTAAACACGAACTTCCGCGTATTTGCTCGTGTTTAAAATTTACGAAATAAATAAAATAAATAAAAAATAAACAAAATAAATTTAATAAAAAAAAATAAAAAACAAAATGAAATTAAAATTAAATTAAATAAATCCAAAAATGAAATCCTAAGTTATTCACAACTATTATAAATATCATAAATCTATAATCAAAGATCAAAGTTGTATGGATATTCAAGGGGATCATGTTTAATGCACGCTCACAAGCAGACACGTGTAAGTTTGCTCTTTCACATGTTGCATGTGTACGTATAAAATAAACGAAACCTCACGTTAAAATAAACCCTGCATTTTTTCCGACCTTCTCTGAAACAGAGGTGGCATTTGCCAAGTGAACCATTTTTGAAACCATTGTGGTTCAGCCTCATACCAACCTATACGTCAAGAAATTAACTATTTTCTAATCTAATCTAAGTTGCAAAAATATGTTACAATGGAGATTCACATTACATGCATTTTCACTACCAGACACGTACAAGATCGCGCTTGCACATGCCGCATGTGAACCTACAACATAAAAACCATCTCAAATGGACATACACCCAGCAACTCTTGCCGTCCTTCCCTGAGACAGGGGTGACATTGGCAAAGTGAACCATTTTTACAGCATGGGTGGTCAGCCGCATACCAACCTATAAGTCAAGGAACCCTTACCCTTACCTTTTTAATTTTTTAAATTTAATTTTTTAAGTTTTATTTTTCTTTAGGTACTGTTTTTTTTAAATATTGTTTTATGAATTTTATTCAGTTTAAAATTTATTCCTTGTCTTGTAGGTTGATATGAGGCTGAACCCTCACATTGTAAAAAAATGTTTCACTTTGCAAAAGTCACCCCTGTTTCAGGAAAAGTCGGCAAAAGTTGCAGTGCTTATGTTCATCTGAAATTTGGGTTTTTATATTCTAGGTCCACATGCAGCATGTGTAAGCGAGAACATATACGTGTCTGCTTTGGTAATACATTTAATACTCGTATAAATCTTAAATGTAATTTCGTATTTAAAAAAAAAACATAGATAAGAATATTTCAAATAACTGCAGATACTAGTTTACTCCAATCGTTTGCGTATCAGGCAGTTCAATTTGCTTGATACGCTACCATCAATATGGTAGTTACCACGAACGTTACCGTCAGTTGAGTCTACCAAAGCTCGTTAACATTGTACCGATGAAAGGTATTAAACTATTCGACCAATCATATGCACGCATTGACACCTAGCGGCGCTATTGCAAACTTTCAAATAGGTATCTCTAACGTACCGTCGACGGTAACAGGCTATCTACCGTCCTGATGAGACTGCCAGCCCCGGGAAGTTGGCAGGAATTGCAATGGCAGGTTGGTTTATTTTTTATGTACACATGCAGCATGTGTAAGCGCGAACTTACATGTGCCTGCTTTTGGGCATGCATTAAATATGAGTTTTAAATGTCAATATATTTTTGCAACTTAGAGTATATATTGACTTCATTTATATATTCTTTATTCTAGGACAGGTGCCAAATAAAGAAAGACATTCTGTCATCTTGCTTATGATCATTTTATTGAATTATTGTTTAATGAAAAATATCAATTGTAAAAACAGTATAATTATTCTGACTCTTTATTTTACTATTACATTGTATTATTTAATTTGACTCTTTTGTGAAATATGTGTACATACGTACAGTTGGACAAGGATCTCTATGAATTGGTGTGAAGTTTAACAGAGGGCGCTGTTGTGGTATTTGGGGCTACCAACTAATAAAATTAATGAGCCATGATTTTGTTTTTTTTCAACAAAATAGGTACTCTATCCTGTTACGCAACTTGTCTGACACTTCTTCTAATATTTTTTAATCGTGTTTTTGTAAAATATAAAAAAAGAACAACATAGTGATACTTTTACAGTGAGCTCTCAAAAGTGATGCTTTTACGGTAAACTGTCAAATGTGATGCTTTTACGGTGAACTGTCAAAAGTAATGCTGTAATGGTGAACTTAGTGAAGGTGAAGTTATATAAGATAGCACCGGTAGTTCAGTTTTTGACCACGTTTATAAAGAGCCTTGTCCCTCTGTCTTCTTATTTTCTTATGGAATATATTTTTTATATAAAACTTATTTATGTAGGTAGATTTAATTACGCTAAACAACTTTAAAACAAGTTTAATGTTAGGATGGATAATCTTCTCTGGCGAAGCTTTTACAATAATTATCTACTTCATAGCAATACAATAAAACTTAAACTCACTACTGGAAATAATGAATATTGTATCCACATAAAAATAACAAATTAAACACTTAAATTGTTTTTAAATATCTGTACTATTAATTATTTTATAATATGGCAATGCTGTGATAATAATTGGAACTCATTTGTACACAGTAAAAATAAAAAAATATGTTTTTTGTCAGAAATTATGTCAGAATTTACTTGTAACCGAGTTATATAAAAACCCTTAGCACAACAACCTGTAGTGGTTCTGGTCTTTTTCATCAACCGCTGCCAACGCTGTCTATCCATCGCTTCTCCAGTCCCACACCACACATACTTCTCTGTCCAGCCACCTTGCTCTTTCCATTTTCATCTGTCATGACAACTGTTCCTCAGGCTCTGATGGTCCATTGGTAGTATGTGTTCCAATACATGCAATTTTCTGACTTATTTACTGGATAACAACTGCGTTTCCAAGCCCTGTCCCAAAGACGAGCAAGATGTTAAGAATATTCAATACAAAAGGACGGTCTCTTGCGCACCATATTTGTGGCAATGATCGAAGGGACAAATGCCTGAAGATGACCACTTCAAGAGTTTCTACATAATATACTGGCAGATTTGTGCTGTTCATCCTACGAGGAGCTCAAAAAATCACCAAAGATTGAGAAGAAAGGGGAAAAAGATTGATGAGCATTGCTGATAGCCAATCTTAGGATTGAGACAGAAGATGGAGAACAACTGCTACTTGATAAATTCCAAAGTTGAAATTCCCCTTCAACAGATGTTGAGTGAACAAGGTCCATGCTTAAGAACCAAAAGTTGAGTTAGGTTTTTCATGTCAACTTTATAGGTCTGTTTATCATGAAAACCTTAGATTACATTGTAAACAAATACCGGGTTTTTGTGATTACAAGCCATTGAGCCATTCCTATAATCATTCCCATCAATCAATCCAATTTGACCTTTAAATCCAAGGAAAAAAGCTTCATGTTTGCAATACAAACATTGGCTTTACGATGAGGAATGTTTTTAACCTTTTTGCTTCTGAATATTCTAGCTGTATGAATATCCCAGTTCGGAATACTTTTTCTAGCACATTTTTAAAACATTTATTGTTTCCTATCTTAATTGATTGACGACACTTTTGAACAAACTATGTGCACAGTAACATGTATTAGTTATTCAAGAACAACAATCACAAAGATGTAGCACATTTCGCTTGCAGACTTTTGAATTTTTTAACACAGATGTCTGGGATAAGTTCAAAGTTGGATGACGTCTATGATTGACAGCCGCACTGTATGCAAGTTTACCCTTGACGCCTATGTGTGTCACCCGCAGTTAAAGGGTTAATATTGACTCCCATTATTTTATGTACATTTATTGAAACTCTGGAATTAATCATTGTAATCTGACAATAAGAAATGTAAATGCAGGTGTACGAAAGTGACAAAATATTGAATAAATGCTTCATGTGCCAAACTTGGCTAGGATAATCACTTATTTATATTGTGTAGCCTTATATTAATACACATATAGTTCCTACAACATTTTCTTTCTATTTGTTTAACCTGTAGAGTACTATGAATATACATAAGCATGTTTTTAACCTCCACACTTTTTTTAGATATAATTGAAGGAGGAAGTTACATTGAATGAATGCTTCTAGAAACATCTGTGTTATTTTGTAATATGTATTTATAGCTTGTGTCTTTAGACAGCTTGTAAGCTTGTAAACAGCTTGTTAACGACTGTAGTCGTACACTGTGTTTATGAATATGTTGTGATATTTGGAGTTATCAATCAAGACAATGAACGAGCCCTGATTTTTTTTTCTTCAACAAAATACTCCTTGAATAAGAGTTTTAAGCTTACACGGCCGGCTGATGATGCTGGAAAGAAGTTTCCCGGGATCTGTTGTCATGGTCTATGAGAACTGGAGCTTGCATAGACCACGGCAATACTCCTTATTCTTTAACACTATCTCCCTGACACAACTTCTTAAAACATTCAACATGCCAATCGTCCTTTATTTTAGAAAAATGACAAATAAGAACCACGAAAAAAAGAACACAAGTGACTTTATTGTGAACTATGAAAAGTGATGTACGTACAAGATGGCGCCTGTAGCTATCTTTTCCATGCTAACTAAGATCTTCGATCATACAATCCAATAAAAAAATGTGGTAAATAACATGTGGCCCTCTCACATTCCCTCTTTTATGCAGCCAGTACTCTACAGGTTAATGTTTAAATTCCCATTATTTCTATTGCATGTTTTTCTGTATCCACGGCAGAAAGGAAGTAACTCGTGAGTACACCCCAGGATATTGTCCCTTCCCGCAGCCAATGCCCCAGGACACCACACCGACCTGCTTCCATTTGCCACCTTCTCCAACCATGAGGGGACCTCCTGAATCACCCTGGAAAGATGACGATTATCTTATTTGATTTGTTCATTAAAAAATAATGATTTATTTGATGTATAGAATTTATGTGCATGTATTTATGTTTTAAAGTTGAGATTCAGTATATGGGAGACCAAGACTTGATTTGGTCTGTATTGTTCACCAAAGAGAAGAGAGGTTTTTGTACAATTGAATATTTATAATCCTAAAAGTTCATTGAGAACATTGACTTTACATGATTGTTACCATAATGGGATTATTTGTCCTTTGAACAAAATACAGACCGTATTTTCCTTCAGTTCAGTTCAGTCCTATATTTCACCATAGTGGTGTCACTAGTTTGCTAAACGCAATCCATTGACTATGATGATGATGTTCTATAATCTATAGCACTGTTTTATGATCCTTGTCACTTTAAGGGTGCTTGCTGTGTTAGCGCTGTGAAGTAATAAGCCTTCAGCAATTTTTTGAATAGCTCCATTAAGTTAGAGCTTCAGACTACCATTACTATAAATCTTAAGTTCAAGGTCCTAGGAGATTATTATAACTCACCTGTTTCTTACAAAAGGTAGATATGAATTGGCAAATTGCAATCCCTAGCAAGTTTGCTTTCAAATTTGATTGTTAACTTACACTGCAAGAGTCTTTGGTGGCCCTCCCAGCGCACAGCATATGGTCTACAATACCACCGGGGGCTGCAGCTCCGTATTTTGTCCTGCATTCTGCATTTGTCCATACGGGGATGGACACTTCTTGGAGAACAGCTGGCTGAGGTCCACCTACAAGTAAACAATATGTTGGATACCGTCGTTTTATATATTGCCAACATCTTTGAACGCTCACACAGCCACTGGAGAGATGAATTGAAGCATCCGAGATGTGTGTCTACCAATAAATACTTTGTATCTCTTGGTGTGATCTGTTCACGAATAAAGAAGTCCTCCAATATATGCGCACATGAAGGAACTTTACCAACTATTAAGCAGAGAAAGCTGATGTACTTCGGTCACATTTTTATAAATGAGAATTACCGTTTTCTTCATCTTATCATACAGGGTAAGGTTGACGGAAGAAGATCTCAGAGGGGCGCCGAATGACCTTGTGGCTGAAAAACCTGCGACAATCGATCGGCAAAAGCCTCAAATCCCTGTTTCGAGCCACAGCATCCAAAGTCAAAATAGCCATCATTCACATGGTTCTAGTGTGAGTACATTAAGCAAGGTAGTGGTATGGGTTTCCGCTTCCACACACACCATGAGCTTGTATTGGCATTTGCACTGGACTCGTATGATTGTCCCTTCAGATTGACTTTCTCAGAAAATGTACTATTTAAGTTACCACATATCTTCAAAACTTCAGCGCAGTGTGTAAGTATTTTGTTTTGTTTTTTTTAGTTTGCTACAATCGTAGCAAGTAATACTTACTTTCCCTCAAACTGCCCCAGCCTATAACTGTAGCTGTGCTCCCTGCATACTTGGAGCTCCCATACGGCAAACACACAGGGCTGATCTGCTTACTGAACTGTACTGGGGAGTCCAAAGTCAGGATCGCAATGTCGTTATACTGAAACAAGAGGGCAAAAAATGGAATTAATATCCTCGCTCTTGAGGTGTAATTTCTCATTAGCAATGTTTGTATGTTTACTGGACCAATGTTTCTTATGAATGCTTGAAATTGATTTTGAAAATATTAAAACAACTCTCACAATATTAAGTTTTATGTTTTTTTCTTATACTCAAAGATCATCTTTAAATCAAATGATAGCTAAGCCAAAAAAGCACCGGCCGATAACTTATGGCAAGTCATTATTACGACCCATCTGTTATGACCCCATGACCCATCTGTCTGCATCTGTCTACAGATGGGTCTTAACTTTGCTTTGTCCTTACATACCTACTTCTTTCTCATTTCCACTTAAGCTTGTTATTTATTATAAACAAAAGTATATTTAAGAAAATTTTAAGCTTTCATATAGTTTTTCTCGGCTTAGACCATGCTCTACTTGCAGTAATATTTTCTGCTACGAGCCTTGATAATGTTCCCCGCTCGAGGGAATGAAACGTCGGCAGAAAATATTACTGCAAGTAGAACATGGTCTAACCCGAGAAAAACTATATTTATATAAAAGTATATTTATTTGACAGATAACTGTTAAAAATTGACTTAACTACTTTAGCATTTTTATTTAAAAGAGGAGGTCTGCCTTACCAATGTCCTCATATCGAAGCCCCTGTGTCGGACGACTCTCTTCACTCGCTTCTCTATGTGTCTAGTCTCACTGTTGGTTCTTATGTCATGGTCACCCAATCTGACAGTCACTCTGGCAACATCCCATGATGTCATACTGTAGAAAAACAAAAAAAAAGTGTGAAAAATTGTTTGAATCATGCAAAATTGTGAAAGACTGTAGTCTTTTAGTGTCTTGTTATTATAAATAACATTTTTTTATGCTTCAAAGGTTGTACCATACAAAGCAATTGACAGACAAAGAGGAACTGTTTTTAAGTATGCTACGAGTGAAGACAACCACCTCTGCCCGCCTGATATGATCATGCACATGTGAGGGAATAGTTTAGAAGAATTAGATGTAGAAAAACATGATTTCATTGTAATAAATATCCTTAAAATAGTAAAATATTTCATTGGATTATGTTTTGGGTCCTGTAAGGAATGCAAAACATAATTTGTGAGAGAAAACATATTCCTTCCACCATATTGCATCGCTATGAACAGTGTAATGTAGTCAGACACTCACTTAATGCAGCATTGTAACCAAGGTGTATATAAAAAGATGCAAAATCTTGTATGAAGCAAGATTGCGTTTGTTAATTGCCTTTGTGTTCCACGATCATATTTTGCCATGCCAAACTTTACTCACAGTGCCTGAGCAAAAGGGACAACAGCTGACCTTTGTTTTCATGGCGTGGACCGACGGATGCTCTGTATTTTTATTTTGGCAGCCAATAAGCTTCCAATTGTCAATGTAAACAACACTAGCGCCCTAAACTTACACACCTTATAATTATATCCTTATTGGTTATGACTTTCCACTAAAAACTAACTAAACTATAAACATTCCACGAATAGGTACCTACCTATTTTTTGTCATACATTTTTGTTAAGAGCAGAATGCTTAGAGACTCACTGAGCGACGCAGTGAGCCGCAGACAGGATGTGCTCCTTGCTGATGAGGGAGCCCCCACAGAACTGCCGGCCAGCATTGAACAGCACGGCTATCCACGGCCACTCACTCAGTTCAGCATTGTGACCTCCCACAATGCGCTCCTGATCCTGAGGATTATAAATATGTTTTTAAGTTTGTTTCATTTTTTGTGTAGGTACATATTACTTAATACTACTATGTTAATCTTGTGCTTTTTGTTTTTGTGCAATTTTTTTAATTTAATTCTGCATTGATTTTTAGTCTCATATAAGGCTTAATGCCTTATTTGGTTTTCATTCTACTATAAGAATGGCCAAAAGGCAAAAGCGATGTAGAGTCACTTAGGTACTTTTCAGTTGGTTAGCATTGTGTGTATGATTTTGTTACTTGTGTGTGTGTTAGTGTTGTAATGTTGTGTTGTAATGTTGTGTTGTATTGGATTTTATTTATATGTTTCTGATTCTAAAGCGCCTTCCTGTTACACCTTTTTACACTGGTTTAAGTTTTTTAAAAGGCTCATTTTCCATTCATGTGTGTAATAATAATAATATTACTTAGGATGATTTATTTGGTGAGCGCTGTTTTTGTGTGTATCACACCTCAAGAGCCCTCTGCGAGCTTGGTTGTCGTTGTAGAAAGCGCCAATTCTCAAGCAAGACCCATTTGTTGTAAGGTTGGATGGACCTTTCAGTGACCGGTCTTTGGTAAAGGTTTATGAATTTTTCAACCCAGCGAAGAGCACATTTGGAAATATAAATGGTATATTTTTGTGCTCTGCCGGGATTCGAATCCACAACCTTCAATTTACGAGTCCAGTACGGTACGAGTACGGACCGGTCCAAGAAAACCGGTGTAGTAATAAAGAAGTAATGTTTACCTGATAACCGTTCTTGGCTCCGCATCCTCCTGCGTGGTCAGCTAGAGGAGCAGATGTTGTGGTTACTGCGGGCGGCCATGGCTGAAAATCAATACAATCAAATAAGTAATATTTGGTCACAGAAGAGACCTTTACAGACACCACATTCTGCCTGGATTGTCTATGGATTGCCGGGCAAACCGTGTGACAGCTTTCATCCATCTCCATACACTTCCAACCTGGCACAGGATAGACAACACCATAGAAAAACCTGGCAGAATGCCTCTAGTGTGGAATGGCTGGAAGGCATATTTAAGTCACAATAAGCCAAATGTTAATCATAGTTAGCCACATGTAAGTAAGTCACAGTTAGCCACATATAGCTAGGTCACCTGTGGTTTGATTGTTGGAGTAGCGGCCGTTGTAGGTTTGGTCGCCCAGGTTGTGTACACAGGCTTCTTGGTTGTTGTTGGCTTAGGCTTAGCAGGTAAACCTGAAAAAACAATGTACTTAATTATCCACTTGTTACATATAAGTGTAAGAAACAATGGCAAAGCAGAAGTGGTCGTGGGCAGGACATGTAGCCAGATTGAGTGAGCAAAGATGGACGAAAAGAGTGGTAGAATGGAGACCTTGTGAAGACAAAAGAACAAGAGGAAGGCCTCTTACACGATGGTCAGATGATATCAAAAGAGTTGCTGGTGACTGGATGCAGAGAGCCCAGGACAGAGACGCCTGGAGAGATATGGGGGAGGCCTATGTCCAGCAGTGGATAAGAAGTGGCTGAATAAGTAAATAAGTACATATAAGTACCTACTTTAATTCATAAGAAATGGCTTTTCAAACATGTGGGAAGCTTTAATATTCTATATATGGTTTAAACTGGTAAAATGCTAAAGCTCCTTGACTTATAGGTTGGTATGGGGCTGACAACCCATGCTGTAGAAAATGGTTCCCTTTGACAATGTCGTACCCCTGTTCCAGGGAAGATCGGGATGAGTTGCAGGGTGTATGTCCATTTGAGATTGGGGTTTTTATATTGTTAGTCCACATGCGGCATGTTTAAGTGTGAACTTATCTGTGTCTGCTTGTGAAAATGCATATAATGTAAATCCCCAATGTTATAATCTTTGCAACTTAGATTAAATTAGATTAGATTAAACCCTTAGGATGGTATGACTACATAATTATGATGGGTGTTGGCCTCTTCGATCAACCACTATCAATATGACATCTTTCACGTCCAGTGTCTTAGTATTATGACATGACAATTCACCAATTTCCATCCCATTCTGAAGTAACACGGGAGCAAGGTGGCTGGATGATGTGGTAAAGGAATATTGTGCAGCAGGAGTAGGTATAGACCTTTCATCATTATCATTGGATGCAGCCAATGCTTGTCCAAGCAATTGCGTCCAACAACATTAAAAAAAAAGTTATTTTGGAAGAAGACAATGCACTCCCCCCTTACTGAATTCTGCTTTACACTGGTATGTGGAATCTAATAATTTTCAGTGGCACATCTTATATTTTGTTGTGATGTGGTTCAGTCAATAAAAGCAAACTGCACCGGCTGGGTCGAGGCCCGGATTAAGGGCAGTTCAAGCGGTGCGGTCGAACCAGAGCCCCGCGTCCTAGAGGCCCCCAAGACGTTTAAAAAATATTCACTTTAAAGAAATTAAAAAGTGAACCGGATCCAATATTTAGCGCTCAGATAATTTTTAGTTCGCACTAAATTTATGTTTTTTTTATGATAGGCGAGGATGAAGACAGCGAGGAGGGGAGAAAAGAGTTGGCGTTCCTTTCCCCGCACCAGGGCCCCCAGTGGACTTAATCCGGGCCTAGCTAATCTAAATCTAAATGTAAGTTGCAAAGATATACTTATATCATTTGAGATTCATATTAAATGCATTCCCACAAACAGACACACATAATTTCACGCTAACGCATGCCGCATGTGGACCTACAATATAAAAACCCAATCTGAAATTAGCATAAGCCCTGCAACTCTTGCCAACCTTTCCTGAAACAGGGGTGACATTGGTCAATTCCAGCAAATAGAAAATGAGAGCCTGGAAAAGATGGTTGTGATTACGGTGAAAAAGTCCATATTAAGGTGACAGACTGCTATGCAGTAGGGGTTTAGGGCTGGAGGCAGGAAGAGGAAGGCATTGTCCAAAAACCACCCCATTCTGTCATGCCATTGATGATGATGTGGCTTTTATCTCACCGGATGGAGGTGGGTGAGTTGGCGCCGAGTGGTCCGGGGGGTGTGTGGGCAATGGTGGCAGGGGTGGCGGCCACGAGGCGAAGGCGGGGCGCGCGCCTGGCAGGGCGGGGGCGGGAGCAGGGGCGGGCTCCGGCCTCTCCACCGGCGCTATGGGCGGGGGGCCAGGGGGCGCGCCGCCCTCCGTGAACGTGGGGCTCACGCAACACACGCCCAACGTCTGAAACACGTCTGGCTGGAACACAAGCATACCACATCTTGATACTCGTCGTCAATGTTGCTTGACCATAATAGATTGGTTTAAGGGTTAACATCCATAATAATAAATAATAATATTAGGATGATTTATTTGGTGAGCGCTGTTTTTGTGTGTATCACACCTCAAGAGCCCTCTGCGAGCTTGGTCGTTGCTGAAGAAAGCGCCAATTCTCAAGCAAGACCCAGTTGTTGTATGGTTGGATGGACCTTTCAGTGACCGGTCTTTGGTAAAGGTTTATGAATTTTTCAACTCAGCGAAGAGCACATTCGAAATATAAATGGTAATTTTTTTGTGCTCTGCCGGGATCCGAATCCACAACCTTCCATTTACGAGTCCGAAGTGTTGCTACTGGACTACGGATCGGTCCAAGATGCCAACGACACGCGGTGTACCTGAGCGGTAACCCATCCAAGTACTATCCGCGCCCAATGTGGCTTAACTTCGGTGATCTATGGGAACCGGTGCTTTCAACATGGTAATGTCGTTGACCATAGGTACATACCTACTGTAAAATTCGGTTCACTTTTGCCAACGCCACTCGTGAGAAAGCCGGCAAGACCTGCAAGACTGACAGGGAAAGTGCAGGAGAATACCTACAGAATTCAGCCAAGGCCGTCCTAGGGCTCTCGAGCTTATAATGATAGTCTAGTAGAAGTGATTGTACAAATGTTATTTTTGTGTGTGTTCCTTAACTTAAATATAGGTTCGTACGCGGCTGACCGACCATGCTGTAGAAAATGGTTCACTTTGCTAATGCCACCCCTGTTTCAGGGAAAGCTGACAAGAGCTGCAGGGTGTACCTAATGGTGAGCGCTTCGGAGTCGTAAATGGAAGGTCATGAATTTGATTCCTGGTGGAGCAAATCTTTCCAAATATGTTCTTCGCTGGGTTGAAAAATTTGGGTTCAACTCTAAGATGAAGACGCTAAGCAATAAAAAAGCGACTGATGAAATCAAGAGCGTTACTCACCTGTCTAACCTGATCGTTGAAGTAGCTGCAAGTATCATAGCTGCCGAACACCCAGGGCCCGAACGCCCCCAGATCCGTGGCCTTGAAGTAAGGGTAGCACTCCCTGAAGGAGGCGCAGCGGCCCAGCTGCCCTGCGGCCGTGAAGCAGGGGGCGTGGGGCAGCGAAGGGCGCGCCCCTAGCGCCCCCTGGGGACCAGCTCTCCAGATGAACTGACGCCCCTCGCGATCTGGAGAAGACTGGGTGGAGGATTCTTCGGGAGTTTCTCGTCTGTGACGTACATGGCCTGACGCTGAAACATACAAGAGGACGAAGTGTGAATTTAAGGAGGTATAAAAGAAGATGATGATGATTAGGTGTTGAATCGCATATTCCGGTGAAATCCAGCTCGGTGGTATGTAACAATTCTCCATGTTTCGAGAATGATTTTAATAATCTGTAT
This sequence comes from Agapetus fuscipes, assembly GCA_951799405.1. NCBI lineage: Eukaryota > Metazoa > Arthropoda > Insecta > Trichoptera > Glossosomatidae > Agapetus > Agapetus fuscipes. The sequence continues at coordinate 10,232,718 of OX637355.1, read as the reverse complement.
AAATTAGGACCAGAAACCCCTGGAGGGACAAATATAAATCAACCGTGTTACTGTTCAAGTGTACAAACTCTGTCAGAACCGAAAGTGAGAAAATAAATAAACCGCAGTTTTGATTGGATAGAACCCGCTAAGAACATAACAGAACTTTACCTATAGTTTATATTAATTATCTTAGTTGTAATGTATAGGAAGTCGAAAAGCGCATAAATTTGTTTGTGCATAAAGAGTGGATCTCATCGAATACAATATACGAGTATCTAAGGATATAAAATTATTAATGTTTATTATTTTACTGTCATCATTTCTAACAGCCACTTACATTTTTTTCATTCGGTCCCATATCTCAAGATTATCGGGACAGGCAAAAAAATTGTGAGTATTTACATAAGTAGATACTTATCAAGAGTACATAAATACTTGTTGCAGGTACCTAAATACTTCTTCAGAGTATACATGAAGGCAGGTATGTACTCCGAGCATGTTGGCTCGTAATAAAAATAAAGGTTCATTTGCATTTTGGGTGTTATTGACCTTCTCGCTCAAGTATTTCATGAGAACCAGTCTCGCTAAAAAATGATCTGGAAATGTATGCGAATATGTACCGACACATAATGTCACCTTTTTGTGACAATATTGTTTGAGGTTTTTTTGTTGTTATTAAAGTTCATTTGAATATCATGCAAGCTTAGGTATATTATTATGAAATCTAAGAATCGATCAATATTTTATGAATAAAATTTTACACCCACAAGGAAAATTGTTTAAGTAGGTTTTATGTATATATAAAAAATATTGATGTTATACATTCCTTGACGTACAGGTTCGTGTGAGGCTGGCCACCCATGCTGTAAAAAAATGTTATACTTTGCCTATGTCACCCCTGTTTCAGGGAAGGTCGGAAAAAGTTGCAGGGTGTAGGTATGTTCTTTTGAGGTTTTGTTTTTAATTATTTTTTTGGAATAGGTACACATGCAGCATTTTTAAGCGCTTGTAATAACACGTATCTGTTTGTGGGCATGCAATTTATATGAAGAGATGGGCAATGTTAAAACTGTCGATGCTAAATATTTATATTTCTTTGTAATTTTCTTCTCAAAACAACAGAAAATAGGAATCTAAAAAATACGAAATCCGCGCCCTCTAACGCTTCATCTTCCAAACCCACTAAAGGGTTTTTAAGTTAACATAACTTGTATTAACCATAACCAATAAACAGTGAAAAATACTCGTTTTATCTTTTTTTATTCCTAATAGATTTCATCATTTTTTTTAAGTTAGGCAGAATCTGACTGATGTTCATTATAAAACCGTTCTTTCAGTTACTAAAATAACACCAATTTAGGACTTCATTAAAATATGTAGAATATGGTAAAAATAAAACACAACAAAGCTTTTCTTCACGAGTTGATTTATTTCCAAAAACTTGTTATTATTGTATTATTTTTGCATCTATAGGTAATCTAAGCTGCAAAGATTTGTTAACATTTAAGGCTCATATTAAATGCATGCCCACATACAGGCACATGTAGGTTCACGCCTACACATTCTGCATGGGAATGCACCCTTCTGCATGTATGCACAAAAAACAAAACCTCACATGAACATAAACCTTTCAACTCCTGCCGCCTTTCCTCGAAACCGGGGTGGCATTGGCAAAAGTGAACCGATTTTTACAGCTCGGGGGGTCAGCCTTACACCAATCAGTCATGGAGCATTATTAATTTCAAATAAATCTCCACAATGGCAACACACAAACCCTCAGACTTTAAAATTAGGTTATTTGCCTGAATACAATCATAAATGGATACTCCACCACACGTACATTCTGTTCAATATAACGTTTGTTTATTTGTTATTATAATGCAAAACTTAATTCTCAGAAATTAGCGCAACCGTAAACTGTTTGTCGGTGAAATGAGTCAAGAGGAAATTTGAAATTCAAATGATCTAAAATGGATCAAAGAAAGTTGGTGTTCGCAGAAGAGGTGAAACATAGCGGATCTCAGTGTTCCCAGAACATCGTGTAGTCATATTTATTTGTATGAAAAAAGGGGTCCACGACAAATCGGTCACACGACAAATCGGTCACACGACAAATCGGTCACACGACATATCGCACAACAGCTTTTTGGTCACATACAATACATACAGCTCCATCACAGGAAACGAGTCAATTAAAACTGCAGGGATTCCAAAGTTTTTTTTACAAAGCATATTTTCTGTGATGTCTGTGGACCTATAGGTATTTTTATGTGACCGAAAAGTCGTGTGGACGAACTGGCGTGTGACAAAATTGTACGTAACCGATGTCTCTGTGGACGAGTTGTCTGTTGACGAGTTGTCGTTTATCGATTTTTCGTGACACCAAAAAAATATTAGAAGTAACTAAAGACGTATCTATTGCATAGTTTGTATCAATTGAAAATCTAAATTGTTGTTTTCTGAATTCATTTCCAACAAAGGTATTTTAGTTTTTTTTTCATTTCATGAAATTTTTCCTCATGTCTAATCTAATCTAAATCTAAGCTGCAAAGATATGTATCATTTGAGATTCATATTAAATGCATTCCCACAAGCAGACGCGCATAATTTCGCGCTTACACATGCCGCATGTGGACCTACAATATAAAAAACCCGATCTCAAATGAACATAAGCCCTGCAACTCTTGCCGACCTTCCCTGAAGCAGGGGTGACCTTGGCAAAGTGAACCATTTTTTATTCAGTGTGGGTGGTCAGCCGCATATCAACCTATCAGTCAAGGAAATGTGAATATGAGAATTTTTTTTTTTCATATTGTACACCATGTTAATGTATTTTTTGACACACAGAATCTTTAATTTAGAAAATGCACTGGAAAATCTCATCTACAATGTTTAAGACTAATTTTACTCACAATTTAAATAAAGTTTTATAAATTGAAAAAGTTAAAAAGAAACAAAACTTGGAAAACTTGGAAACCTTTGAATTATTATGTAGGTAGGTATATCATTTTCTTAAACATTGCTTTAACGAAAATATTTTAAAATTTCCCCGAAAAAAACAGATCAATTTATAAAATTAATCCTGTAAAGAAGTGTCAACAGTTTTTACTTTCTGATTTATATCGTGTTACTTTAGTTGTATTTTTTGTCACCTACTCATATTAAAATAATGTACATACCTACCTGTATGTCAGAAGTCGTGCGGAGTTAGATCCTTGCCGACTTTTTATGGTAATAAATATACGATAAAATCAAACATGCAGCCGGAGAACGCGTCACACATATTTTTTGCGAATTTAACTTTGCTAGAAGCTGACAGTGTAATGTAGACGAACTGCAAAAAAAGCAATAAAAATAGTATTTAATCAAATATGTGTTTTTTTTTCATTTCTGCACTAGAAACTGCTAGTTTTCTTTAGAGAATGTTGAGTTTTTTTTACAGTCAATGTGATATTTTAGGGTTTTATACCGCCGTCCGGTCGGTAGCTCAGTCGGAGAGCGCTTGCATTCCATGCCGAGATATCGGGTTCGAATCCCACCGAGGCGAGGGTGTCAGAAATTATTTCCCGTTTCAGTGTTTATTTCAAACTCCAAAATAGAATACCAACAAGGTTTACTCAGCCTTCACAAGAAATGAGAACAAGCCCCCTCGGGAGCAGGGAAACCTCCACCTCGACTGAAGTTGTTGACGTAAGGCTGACCCCTTTACCTGTAGGTAATTTCTGAAAATAATTTCATGGGTTCCACTCGCCACATGTGACCCCTTCGGAGAAAACGCGGCAAGAAGTTATCTAATTATACTATATGTGCAGCTTAGTAGCATTATAAAGTATGTGAATAAAAATAAATATTATACAAAAATTGTTTTGACCACAGGTTTTGACTGTGACTCGTAGGTAAACGAAAAAAGACATCAATGCCGTGACAAGTCAGAAACTGAACCATTGCTTCAGAAATCTTACCAAGTTCTCAGTCGATGTTCATAGTCCAGCGATCTAAGACGACGATAGCCCTCGTGTGTATCCAAGACATCACTAGTTCGAGTTCTTCTAGGCTTGTTGGACAATTTTATGACTCTCCTAGGCATGTGATTTAGAAAATGTTAATAAAACGTTGAATGTATGCACAACCACATAAGTAATAAAAAAAATGAATATCTCTTCACAGGTTTAGTAAAAAAAATCACTGGGATGGTTCAGGAGATAAAGCGTCGGCGCTCAAATTTTCGTTATTGACACTAACACTGCGCTGGTTCGAGCCCTGCCTGTATCGTATTCTATCGACAATAACTTTAACCCTGGTTAACAGATGCCATTGGTTTTCAATTGAGGGCATTAGCAACTAAAAGGCAAGTGTCCCATAGATAGTGTATAGGACATTAGTCCATAGGACACTAGTCTATAAGACACAGTGTCACATACATAATAAATAGTCTATGGGACACTTGCCTTTTTGTTTCTAATGCCCTCAATTATTAATGCATAAAAAATATTAAATAATGATTATTAATTGATAACTTTTATGCCCGCTTTCCACTGCGTGGAAAGCGGGCATTATACCTTTTTCTGGGCAGGCAAAATAGATTGGTAAATTGCATTCCTCTTCACAAATCTAATTGAAAACACATGATCTTTTTCAGAGAAAACTATGAAGAAACAATCGTTAAATAATAATTGTATGCTAAATTGGTCAATGACACCTGTGATATGTCAACATGTTTGTATACTGGATGTATGTTGAATGCAAATCGGTGTTATTCAGACTGTTTACAACTTATTTCCTCGTCCATACCAGCCCACCAAGATTGTTCCAAGAATCGCTGATAAAATTTGGATCACAATATTTTGAAAGAATTTGACCTTTATGAGTAGCAACTGTGACTGTATTTATTCCGCTAGGAGTGGCCAGTACCTCCATCAATGCGACTCTGTTTTTTCATTTATGCATGCTCATGTTTTTCGCACTATCTATAATCTATAATCTAAGTTGCAAAGCTCTCAGATGTATGCCCACAAACAAACACGTGTAGTTCGCGCTTACAAATGCTGATTGTGTACTTACAAATAAAATCCAAACTCAAATGAACATAAGCCCTGCAACTCTTGCCGACATTCCCTGAAACAGGGGTGATATTGGCAATATGAACCATTTTTTACAGTATGGGTGGTCAGCCTCATACCAACCTATAAGTCAAGGAATGCACTCATGAATGATAATGTTTTTTGACCAAATCTATTTTTTATCGGTCTTTCTTTTATTTACTTACCTTCAACACACCTAACAAAATTATGAAAAAATTCTAAAAACGAGCAAATTAAAAAAAAATAAACAAATTAAATCCTTGTTAAAAACGATTTTTTTCTATGAAATATCTATAACCTGTAATCTAAGTTGCAAAGATATATTGACATTTCAGGCTAATATTTAATGCATGCCCACAAACACTTAACAACAACTGCCACCTTTCCCTGAACCTGGGGTTATTGGTAAAAGTGAACTTTTTACAGGATAGGGGTCAGCTTCATGCCAACCTACTAGTCAAGGAACGAAAAAAAAGAAAAATATTATGTTTAAGATATTTAAAAGCGTGCTGCTGTTTTTATTTTCAGCAATATTAATTAACGCGTCAAACTTATGAATGTAAAGTGGTTTTTACTAAAATATATCTTTAGTATAATGTAAAGGTATCTGCCTTTATATCTAGATGAGGAATGCCGATTTTTGCCTTTTTAAAAGGAGCAATAAATTTTAAACCGGGTCTTCGATAAAGCCAAAAAGGATTAATATACTGAACCAAACCTGATCTCAATAACTAATCCACCGCTATGTATGAAATTTTTGTTTTTATAAAGGAGAATTTAAAAGCTCCGCAGGGTTCAGGTTTTTTGCACATACCTATGTGTATTTTTTTCATCAGACCCTATTATTTAGATCGATTGATGCAAATTAAGATTGTATCAATTTCTCAAGTTGTAGGTACGCTTAAACTCGAAAAAAAAATGTATTGCAACTAAAACAGCAAATCTACTGATCATTTTATGTTACTTACATTTCTTGGATACGCTATGTTTAAGTTTAAACGTTTCGTTATATACTTGAGTACATTTTGTACGCAATGGGAGTACCCATGTAAGCTAATGTCTTCTAATTATACATCTCATACTACAAAGTGATGAGTAAGAAAAAATTAAGCACCAAAGGGTCTAGTTTTGATTTTTGATGTTGTAAGCAAGTTTGCCTTTGGACTGTGGCTACTTGCCAAAATTTTCAATTAAAAAAAACGCGTTTTTTCAAAGTGAAAAAGATTTTAATTAAATAAAGTGAATTAAAACAATGTTTTACCATTTATATTTTTAAATATTTATAAGATTTTAAGCTTTCACTACACATGCTGCATGTGTACTTACAAAATTTATTTTCTTGTGATAAAAATTTACTGTAACTGCCATTCCATTATTGGTGGCCAGAGCTTCTGTGGATTTACCTTCATTTTTTCCTATCCTTGCATACCTCTTTCAATTCATTTATATCTATCACCTTTCTAAACATTTCCCTCTTTTACATTCGCTTTTTACTGCTCAATTTTTCACAATCTGCTCCAGGCATTAATTTCTCGGTCTTACCTTTCCTCCTTTTCCTTTCACATTTCTTCTGTACCTACATACATTTTGTTAGTCTTTCATCATCCATTATTTCTACTTTACACAGCCGACATTGAGAGTATAGTCGAAAAGTACGGCCTTTCTGCTCATTCTTATGCTGATGATTGGCAGATTTACTCTCAGTGTCGGCCCAATGAGACTGAAGACCTTAAAGGCAGGATGTCTGCTTGCATCATGGAGGTGGGTGGGTGGATGAAGCAAAACGGCCTTATCCTCAATGCCAACAAGACCGAACTTATGTGGTCGGCCACATCCAGGCGCGATCACCTCCTGGATAATGGGGTACCTCTCTCCATTGGGGGAGGTTTGATCCAGCCTTCTAACTCTGTGAGACTTTTGGGAGTTATGCTGGATCGGAATCTCACAATGGAGGAGCAGGTTGACAAAACAATAGCCGCTTCATTTTTTGGCCTACGCCAAATAAGGGCTATCAGGAGGTGTCTACCGCCGGGTGTGGTTAAAACATTGGTGAGTGCTTTTGTGATGTCCCGAATTGATTATTGTTCCACACTTTATATCGGCCAGACAAAGAAGCAACTGAACAGATTTCAGTCTGTTTTGAATGCGGCCGCAAGACTGATCTTCGGGATGTCCAAATTCTCTCACATCACTCCGCTGTTGAAAGAACTACATTGGCTTCGTTTTCCTGAGAGGGTGGTCTACCGTGTGTGTTTGATGGTATTTAAAGCCCTAAATGGTTTGGCTCCATCATATCTGGCAGACATGTTTTCCCTGTTGAGGTGAGTGTGAGGGGGTGGACACTTAGGTCAGCGGGGTGTCGAGCTGTCAGGTTGGTGCAGCCTCGCCGTCAAATATGCACTAATTTTGGGGATCGCGCTTTCCGGTTTGCGGGACCAGTGGAGTGGAACAGACTGCCACCCGGAGTGAGGGTTTCGGAATCTGTTGGCATTTTTAAGAAAGCACTCAAACAGCACCTTTTTAAAATATCTCATTCATGATTAGGAGGGCCCTTGAGGTGTGACATACACAAAAACGGCGCTCTTTTGTCATGTATTAATTTTTAAATTAATAAATTATCCTCATATATATATTCTACATGTCTAAACCATCTCACCACATTATTTTGTGCCTTTAATTTAACATTCTCTTTCAACCAACATTTTTATTTTGTGTGTTCACCCATTTATTCTTAACTCTATTTCTTATAGTTTTTCTGTTTTGCTTTCTAAGTGCTTAATTTCCACCGTGCATATCTTAAGTTAGAGAAATTAAAGAAATCTTTTTTTCGGAATCGGAATATGCAATTGACGCTCTTTGAAATACGAGCAGAGATACGAGTCAGGACTCTGAAGAAAGTGGTGATGTTTCCCCGAAGTGGCAGTTGTAGCACATCGTAGTACAGCAGAGGTCAAGGCCGCCCTGCTGACCTGTAGTACGCAGTTGCCTGAGCCCGCACGTCCCGTCCTCATATGGTATGCAGGGCGTATTGTCATGCCGCGCGACATTGGTGTGAGACATGGAGGAAGTCGCTTGTTTGGTGTTGAGTTTTGGCAGTCTTGACTATCGTGATGTTGCGCGCCCGGCCTGTTGAGTTTTCGCAGTCTCGACTATCTGCGTGTTGATTTTTGGCAGTCTCAACTATCTGCGTATTGAGTTTTGACAGTCTCGACTATCTGCATGTTGAGTTTTGTCAGTTTCGACTATCTGCATGTTGAGTTTTGGCCATCTCGACTAGCTGCATGTTGAGTGTTGGCCATCTCGACTATCTGCATGTTGAGTTTTGGCCATCTCGACTATCTGCGTATTGAGTATTGGCAGTTTCGACTATCTGCATGTTGAGTGTTGGCCATCTCGACTATCTGCGTGCTGAGTTTTGGCAGTCGCAACTATCTGCGTGTTGAGTTTTGTCAGTTTCGACTATCTGCATGTTGAGTTTTGGCCGTCTCGACTATCTGCATGTTGAGTTTTGGCCATCTCGACTATCTGCGTATTGAGTATTGGCAGTTTCGACTATCTGCATGTTGAGTGTTGGCCATCTCGACTATCTGCGTGCTGAGTTTTGGCAGTCGCAACTATCTGCGTGTTGAGTTTTGGCAGTTTCGACTATCTGCATGTTGAGTTTTGGCCGTCTCTACCATCTGCGTGTTGAGTTTTGGCAGTCTCAACTATCTGCGTATTGAGTTTTGGCTGTCTCGACTATCTGCATGTTGAGTTTTGTCAGTTTCGACTATCTGCATGTTGAGTTTTGGCCGTTTCGACTATCTGCATGTTGAGGGTTGGCCATCTCGACTATCTGCGTGTTGAGTTTTGGCCATCTCGACTATCTGCGTGTTAAGTTTTGTCAGTTTCAACTATCTGCATGTTGAGTTTTGGCCGTCTCGACTATCTGCATGTTGAGTTTTGGCCATCTCGACTATCTGCGTATTGAGTTTTGTCAGTTTCGACTATCTGCATGTTGAGTTTTGGCCATCTCGACTAGCTGCATGTTGAGTGTTGGCCATCTCGACTATCTGCGTGTTGAGTTTTGTCAGTTTCGACTATCTGCATGTTGAGTTTTGGCCGTCTCGACTATCTTTATGTTGAGTTTTGACCATCTCGACTATCTGCGTGCTGAGTTTTGGCAGTCGCAACTATCTGCGTGTTGAGTTTTGTCAGTCTCGACTATATGCATGTTGAGTTTTGGCCGTCTCGACTATCTTTATGTTGAGTTTTGGCTATCTCGACTATCTGCGTGCTGAGTTTTGGCAGTCGCAACTATTTGCGTGTTGAGTTTTGTCAGTCTCGACTATATGCGTGTTGAGTTTTGGCAGTTTCGACTATCTTCGTGTTGAGTTAAAGTAGTCTTGTCTATCGGCGTGTTGAGTTTTGGCAGTGTTGACTACCTGCGTGTTGAGTTTTGGCAACGCAACGCAACTAAGCTACACATATAGTGTAACTTCTTGCCGCGTTATCTCCGAAGGGGTCGCATGTGGCAAGTTGAACCTATTTATTTTTACAGGTAAGGCGGTCGGCCTTACGCCAACCACTTCAGTTGAAGTGGAGGTTTCCCAGCTCTCGAGAGTGCTGGTACTCATTTCTTGTGAAGGCTGAGTAAAACTTGCCGGTATTTTATTTTGGGGTTTTAAATAAACACCGAAACGGGAAATCATTTCTGACACCCTCGGCGGGATTCAAATCCGAGCTTTCGGCATGGAATGCAAGCACTCTACCACCTGAGCTATCGACCGGACTTCGGACTTGGCAGTTTCAACTATCTGCGTGTTGAGTTTTGGTAGTCTTGACTATCTGCGTATTGACTTTTGGATGGTTAGGATTGTCGAGCTCTTGGTGCTGGTCTTTACTATTTAATGAATTTTGATAGTCTTGACTTAGCTTTTGAGTTGCGGAGGTCTTCACAGTCTTTTAAAGCAGTCTTGACTATTCTGTAGTACCATGAGTTTATTGACTTTTGGTGGTCTTGTCTAGCTGTCTTGTGTCTTAAATCTTGTGTTGTATTATTTTTGTCTTCCTGAATCGTGTTTTTTAATTTCTGTCGTAATTTAGTATTTTTAATCCTTCAACTATTCGTTGACTTGATGTGGTTTTGACCATGGAATTTAATACGGCAAGGGTTTTGGCTTTAGGTGTTATTGTCTATTTGGGTTTGGCATTTGTGGTAGGTAATCTTGATAATGGTCTTATGTGACGACGAAAATGTTGGCTTTGCGTGATCTTCACTACCTGATGAGTTTTGTCAGTCTTGACTATCGTTTTAGCTTTTCTTGATCTTGGCCATGTGTTGAGTTTTGGCGGACTTTACTATCGTCCTGTAGTACGACAAGCATGTTGGCTTTTCTTGATCTTGACCATGTGTTGAGTTTAGGTAGTCTTTACTATCGTTCTGTTATACAACAAGCACGCTGCCTTTAGTTGATCTTGACCATGTGATGAGTTTTGGCTATAATGTTGTTGCACAGAGAGTTGTCGTTGTGAAATGTTGCCCCGTTGTGCCCGCGAGCTGTGGGCGCGGATGATCTCTGTCATTTGTCGTGAGAGAGTAAAGCAACACTTACCTACACCACTTGAGATTAAAAAGTTTATTTAGCGTAATTGTGTTCATTTGATAAAGATAAACATCAGACTTTTAGCTTATTCATGTTTGCTAACGGTATTGTTGAAAATATTAATACCTTCTGATTAAGAACTCCTAGAATAATATATTGCCTAAATTTCCTTCGATTTCAAAGATTGAAAAATGCAGGGAAATTACAACAGCATCCCGAGTAAGTGATTTAGTTTTCCACATGTTTATTTTATTGCGTAGTTTCTATTTTCGCGATCGACGGGAATTTAGGGAAATGTTTCATATTCTGTGTAAAGATCACTGCACTTTGAAATATGTTGGATACACACATACCTACTTGCAACCATCGAACTAGAAAAACTCAATTGTTTTAGTAGTTATTAAGTATTTTATTTTGTAGAATGAGGCGCACGAGACTTTAATTGCCTCAAGTGTTGTGTATTTTGCTTGTGTCGCATCGGCGTGAGATGTCGTCCACGACCGCGTGAATCACCGGCAAGTCCTCCAGCGCTCCCCACCCCACCCTCATCATCACCTTCAGTATCATCATCATCATCATCACCTGCGCCTGCGCCTCTTACCGCACCACTAACGGAATATCATTTCAAATCCACATTACGTATTCATGCAGAGTGCGTTGAACTCGGTAGCCATTGTTTGCCAAAATAAGAGATTCAATAAATCGTTATTAGATAGACACAGCCGGGCGATGGGCGAGTGACAACATACAATTCAATAATACAAGGAAAAATATCGCATTAGAATTTATCAAGATTTAGAGCACAGAAATATTAAGATGTCCATTCCAATACGCCAGCTTTGTATGTGCGCTATATGAAAGCCTTAAAACTTATTTCAAGATCACCTTCAAATACATGAACTGCATTGTGCCTCTGCGAAATTTTCTTCACTGCCTGAATATTTTTTTCAGTTAGGAACATTGGTTAGGAATTGATGTACAAAAACATAATCTGGGGAACGAATTAGTAAATTAATTATATACTTTTAAGGGTATCTCTGATAACACAGTGAAAGTCCATTGAATTTTTTGAAAAATTAAATTGGATAAGCAAAGTACCTTTTATTTATTTTTTGCTCAAACGTTTTCGCCTAATAAGGCATCTTCAGGAGCATTGAATTATATTGATGATGATTTTTTTTTTTGAAGAAATTTAAAATAAATAAAAGTGAATTAAACCTTTGTTTTTCCAATTGAATTTTTAAATAAAATAGTAAATTTCTCTTTTTGGGTTGAAAAAAAATCCTGCAGTGAAATTTCATTATCTTTTTAGTGGCCCTCTTGCTTTCACACGAGGTCTCAATCTTGGCACCTACAGTAGCCTCTCTGCATCCCCCATCACCTCTTCCTCCCCCCTCTGCATTGGTCTTTCAACTTTTCTCCTTCCTTCTAGGTGTTAATTCATGATGCGTTAGGGGACCCCTAAGTTGGGCATTTTTTGTTCACACAAGTCCAGTTCATCTCTATCTCTAATGTACCTATAGCCTGCTTGTTATTTGTTCAACTATTTCAATACTAGGATTAATTTGCCACAATTTTCATTTGTCTTCTTCTCCTTCCTATTTAAGACAATTATTTTGAGTTCCTCGTAGAAAAAACAGCTCATATCTTAAAAAAAAAATGTAGTAACTATCTTTGGTTGTCTTTTCGTGTTTTTAACCTCAATCATCCTTATAATTATGGTATCAAGGAGACTCTTATGGTTTCTATCCACCTTGTACGAATTCCAAACAGAATTTTGAGCACGTCTCTTGTTCTTTTAATTTTTTTAATCATTGTCAGTCCCTCTCCAAAAAATCCTCACACGTCCCCCAGTGCTGGTTTGGCTTATCTACCATTTGATTCAAATATAATCTTTCTATTAAATTGTCTTAAGAACCGCATTCTACACAATTTGAGCTAAGAAAAAAACGTAAAACACAATAGTTTGAGAGATGTTTTACATATTTTTAAAAATCAATTTCCAGTTTTCATATTGGCCCAGTATACACATACAAACATTGCTCATGTGAAATTACCTTTCATGGAGATATGACAAACAAGCACTAATGGTCCAAATTTCAAAAGACTATCCTTTTGTTTTTTTTAAGATGAACACCTTGTCTCACATCCATAATATATCAAGATACTCTAGTCGTAGGTTTTGATGAGAAGCAGTTCTTTATATGTTATAATTCCTTTGCAACTCAGATTTGAGATTATTGTTAAAGATTGAATAAGATAAAAAATAGTCTTCACATAAATCAAGTTCCTCGCAATGCCGTCTCGCATTTCTGACATAACTTAATTAATCAACAAAAAGTGGTACGACATCTTTCCTCAGTTGTGACATACGATCATGAATTACTTCTACGAGTTCAAAATCCAGAATCACTCCAACTGTTTACATCTAGGGCCGGTATTGTAAATATTTCTAAGCGTGAAACCAACATTATACTCCAAATGCGAATTGTTTTCGTATTAAAAATACGCCATAAAATATATACAGAAAGAATGACGTCATTTTGGTTATTACCATTTTTTTTTTAAGAAATCCTGTGCGGGAGACTCCCTAGATTCTAAAGACTCTAGGGGTCTATGACACTTGTTGTAGTGCCGCAGAGGTGTACGAGCTTGGTCGTCGCTACAAAGCGCCAATACTCAAGCAAGACCCAGTTGCTGTAAGGCTGGATGGACCTTTGGTGACCGGTCATTGGTAAAGGTTTATGAATTTTTCAACCCAGCGAAGAGCCTTTAATATTATTTGGCGATAAAACTATTTTTTGCATGTAATCTAATCTAATCTAATCTAAGTTGCAAAGATATGTTACATTGGAGATTCACATTACATGCATTCCCACAACCAGACACGTACAAGTTCGCGCTTGCACGTGCCTCACGTGAGCCTACATCATAAAAACCAATCTCAAATGGACATACACCCTGCAACTCTTGCCGTCCTTCCCTGTAACAGGGGTGACATTGGCAAAGTGAACCCTTTTTACAGCATGGGTGGTCAGCCGCATACCAACCTATAAGTCAAGGAACTCATTTCTTTTAAAGTGACGAAAAAGTCCATTGGTTCAAATTTTAAATTAGGCAGGTAGTAAGTTTGATTCAAAATTAAGTACAAAATTTTCTTTTCTAGATGAAAAATTATCAACATCTATCAAAGGCTGTCCACAAACATCCAGCCTTGTAGAAACACGGTCTTGCTTGAGTTGGCGTTCTGTGGTAATGACCAGGTCCGCAGGGAAATTTTGACGAGTGATTCACACCTTAAGAGCTCTCTGAGCCCAAAAACAGCGCTGCCTAAATTAACCATCGTAATATTTCACATTATTTTCATTGCTCTCTACATTTTTGTGTTTCTTTTAGTTTACATTGAGAGAACGAAGTACTATGTTTTTTTCACTGCTCACTGCTCCTGAGGATGCCTTTTTGAGGAGTATTTGAGCCAAGAAAAAAATTTGTAAGTGAATTAAAACTGTGTTATTTAAACAACAAAAAATGTTTTTTTTTTTCCTTTATATGTGGCTTCCCTACTGCAGGTCTTAGCTCGAGAACATGACGTGAACGGAATAAGTTACAATCAAGAATATCGCAGATTTATTGAAGCGTTGACGGGCTGATCCCCGGATTGTTTATTGCAGATGCTGCTGCAGCAACTTGCTGATAATATCTCAACACAAGAGGCAGCTTCTTCAAGCGAGAAATTCCTACCAAGTAAACTTTCTGTCCTTATCCTCTAACTTGTTAACAAGAAGGGATTTTAAATGTATATTCTGTGAAAACGTCTATGCTTTTTGATTGAGATGTTAATTGAGTATTTCAGAATATTTATTTACTAACGTCAAAAACACGTGGTCAAATTAAAATTCGTCATTTCACCTACAATACTTTGAACATTTCAACAAATTCAATTTTTACAAAAGTGTAATAAAATACGCTGAGAAAGGATACGTGTATCTAAAAACTATTTAAATCATAAATTATAATATTTACAATTTTAAGAATTATGAGAATAAAATGGAGATATTTTAAAGTGCCTACTTTAATGTTACTGTCGCATTTTTTCACAATAATTGATGTATTTCAGTCAAATTAATAATAATATAGTTGTTAATAAAGGATAATATCCTTTACGAAAACACGATTTAAAAAAAATTAGACGAATCTTTTAAAGTAAATTTTATCTTATTAAAAATTCAATAGGATAAAACAGAGTTTTAATTCACTTTTTATTTCTTTTTTATTTTGCTCTAACGTTTTCGCCTAACAAGGCATCTTCAGGAGCATAATTTTATTGTGACAAAGTTTTTTATAAAATAATTTTATATTTTTTTTCTATTTGTCACTTTTTTTTTGCTGAATGGACAAGAAAAGATTAGGAAAATTTGAATTGAATTAAATTTTAAGTCATCGATGTAAATCAAGATTCACATTTCGTTTTAATTACACGGCTTTATTTCATAATCATAATTCCAAACGATCGTTATTTACATTAAATTATTTTTTCTGTACAATATTTATATTGTTTACATTCAGCAGCTTATCAAAACATAAAATAAACAAATAAAGATAAAGGCTTACCTTCAATCACAACAGAATCATCAGTGAGGTGCACATTGGGGTCTTCCCTTTGTCTCTTGTTCAAGGCCGTGGCGTAGCCTCCCTGGGTGGGGACAGCAGACCCCAGGAGGCCCCAAACGAAGAAGAAGAGGAAAATCATGCTCGAGGACTCGAACCCGCGAACCTGAACCGGAGGACAAGACGTGCCCGCGCAACAGCCACGGCGAGTGTGGCGGCGGCTCGCCAACTTGCCACTTAAAATATTCACCAATCGTCCCGAACGGCAAATCCGAACGGGCAAAAAATATGATAAGAAAGCATGCGGAGGGCGGAGTGATAATGAATGGGTTATGTGATGAATAAAATCGAAATTGTGTGATAAAAGGGCCATTTCACCAATCGTCTTGAACGGCAAAAGTAAGAAACAAAAAATATGATAAAAAGTACTTAGGGTGGAGTGATAAAAAGGAGTTAATATATAATAATATGTATTTAAGGTTTATCTTATTTAAATTACAAATTAAATGATACGTCCGGTCGATAGCTCAGTGGTAGAGTGCTTGCATTCCATGCCGTGATCTCGGGAACGAAACCCACCGAGGGTGTCAGAAATAATTTCCCGTTTCGGTCTTTATTTCAAACCCCAAAATGAAATGCTGGCAAGGTTAATCAGCCTTCACAAGAAATGAGTATCAGCCCTCTCTTCCGTTTCTTGTTAAATTCTGAGTAGTTCATTAACTCAGACTGTTTCTTTAACCATGTAATATTCTGCCTAGTTACTTAGTCTGAAATTCTCCAATCCACTGTTGTAAAATGTATACCTTGCATACAAAACCAACATATCAAGCGAGATTCAAGATTTTTATTGAAGATCAAATCCCAAGAAACCAGCGACCTAGGACTCCTGTCCAAAATCCTGAACAAAATGGTGGATTGGCGGATTGCCGTGCAGTGGGAATATGGGGAATATGGGACTAGAGGAGGAAGACGTTGGATAGACAGCGCTGGCAGCGGTTGCTGAGGGAGGCCAAGACCCACCCCGGGTTGTCGTGCCAATGATGATGATGATGCTTGTGGGAATACATTTAATATGAATCTCAAACGATACATATCTTTGCAACTTAGATTTAGATTGAACACCATGCTTTGTTCACCTTGCCCACTGTTATTAAAGTAGCATTTTTTTCTTCGTTTCCCCACAAATAAATTAATAAAAGGGCTGTAATATGAAAAAGGAATCAAAGGGCTGAATGAAAAATGAATAAAAAGCCTATGGGATAATGGGTTGGTACATGATAAAGGGTTTATTGCAGTGCTCGTTTTTGCACGCAGTTAATTTCGGTTTTACGGCCCAGTTGCATTTTGCATCAATTTGCAAGACCCAAAAAGTGATTTGGCCTTTTTGTGGGTCTCATGGACAAGAGCCGTTGATGGATTGAAACTTCTTTCTTGAGATGCAGGGCGAAGATGGTTAAATAAGATCCAAATAAAACACGTGAGCTTAGGGTACAATTTAGTGTTATGAATTTAGGATATAAATGGGTAACAAAATATTTTTCAATCAATTTCTTGTGAATATCACTTTAATCTTATAAGGTACGTTAACATTAAAAATTCAAATAAAATGCATGCCCGCCAACAGACACGTTTAAGTTTGCGCTTACAAAAGGTAGGTACTAATCAATTTAAATCCAAACCTCAAATGAACCATAGCCCTGCAACTTTCGCCATCCTTCCCTGAAACAGGGGGGGGGGGGGGGCATTGGCAAAGTGAACCATTGTTAAAAATTTAGGTGGTCAGTCTCATACCAACGTCAAGGCATTGATAAAAGTCGTAAATAAAAAAAGTGTTAAGTCAATCACTAACACGGGTGGTATTGTTATCATCTATCGGTATATTTATCTATTTATGTGATGTGTTATACTAAAGGGTAAAGTAAAAATTAATTATTAAGCGCAACTAAGCTACACACATAGTGTAACTTCTTGCCTGCGTTATCCCCGAAGGGGTCGCATGTGGCGATTCGGGACCTATTTATTTTTACGGGTAAGGGGGCCAGCCGCAAACCAACCATTTTCAGTTGAAGTGGGGGTTTTCCAGCTCCCGAGGGGGCTGGTTCTCATTTTCTGTGAAGGCTGAGTAAACCTTGAGATCGAGCCCTTGCTCTTGGCATGGAATGAAAGTATTCTACCAATTGAACTATCGACCTTTTTACGAGCACGTCGTCGTCGCTACAAAGCGCCAATTCTCAAGCAAGACCCAGTTGCTTTAAGGCTGGATGAACCTTTGGTGACCGGTCATTGGTGCATGTTTATGAATTTTTCAACCCAGCAAAAAGCCAATTTAAAAATAAAATGGTATGTTTTGGGCCGGGATTCGAACCCACAACCTTCCATTCAGAGTCCGAAGTGTTACCACCGCACTACGGACCGGCACACTGAATGAAAAACGATGAATCTAGAAAGTCATATTTTGTAGATGTCCAAACAAAGTATAAAGGATCAGTAGATAACAATCTAATCTAATCTAATCTAAGCTGCAAAGATATATATCATTTAAGATTTATACTAAATGCATTCCCACAAGCAGATATGTATAATTTCGCGCTAACACATGCCGCATGTGGACCTACAATATAAAAACCCAATCTCAAATGAACATAAGCCTTGCAACTCTTGCCGTCCTTCCCTGAAACAGGGGTGACATTGGCAAAGTGAACCAATTTTTATATTATGGGTGGTCAGCCGCATAACAACCTATAAGTCAAGGAACATACATGACAAATTACATTTTTTAAAATCATTTTCTAAAATTTAAAAAATTTTTTAAAATCATAATTAGATTAGATTAGATTAGATTAGATAACAAAAATAATCCCGCGGTAAAACGATCTCTAAGTGGATCACTAAATCTTTTCCCCTTTGATATGCAAATTAAATTTTACAGGTAGTGAAACAAAGGTCACCTCCCGCCAAAAAAGAACTTGATCCGAGTTTTTTTTGGAATCTGATTTATTTTGGATAAAAGGTGTGTGCATAAAATTATATTAAAATTAAGTGCTCAGAAAAAAAAGACCGATAGCCTGTTAAAAATATGTAACAAGATAAAGTTGTATGTGAAAGCTCTATAATTAAATTTAAGTCTTGGTAATTTTAAGAAACAAAGAAAGAAAAACCTTGGAAAGTGAAAAACAATTTTTCAATAGATATTTCTGTGATTTTGTTTAATCTATGTTGCAAAGATTACATAACATTTAATTTTTATATAAATGCTATATTTATAAAAAGCCCGGTTGATAGTTCACTTGGTAGAGTGTTTGCATTATATGCCGAGAGCTCGGGTTCGAATCCCACCGAGGGCGTCAGAAATGATTTCCCGTTTCGGAGTTTATTTCAAACTGTAAATAAATAAAACCGGCAAGGTTTACTCAGCCTTCACAAGTATGGGAAACCCCTCCCCCCCCTTCACTGAAGTGGTTGGCATAAGGCCGGCCCCCTTTCTTGTTAAAATAAATAGGTTCACTCGCCATATGCGACCACTTCGGGAATAACGCGGCAAGAAGTTAAAATTGGTAAAAAAAACTTCTGAATTGGTAAAAAATTCCGTTGTATTCAATTTAACATTTTTAAACGCATTATTATAATTCATTTAACATTATCTTTTTATGATTAGTTGGGATTTTTGCTTTTTCAAAACTCCATCCCTTTCATAGACTATTTCTTTGTTATTTCGTTTTTTGGATCGCAAAAAAAAATGTATGACGACAAAGTTAGAGTGCTTCCAGTAT
Organism: Agapetus fuscipes; assembly: GCA_951799405.1. Classification (NCBI taxonomy): domain Eukaryota; kingdom Metazoa; phylum Arthropoda; class Insecta; order Trichoptera; family Glossosomatidae; genus Agapetus; species Agapetus fuscipes. Next base: position 10,213,692 of record OX637355.1, on the reverse strand, counting down.
AGATTTTAAATCCGACAGCTATTTGCATGTACACGATTTAAAGTGAACAAGGATTAGATTAAAAAGAAATGAAAAAAACTATGAACCAAATTTATGAATGTCAAGTTTGATGTATGGCGGATTACCCATGTATTTAGATCATCGCGACATTTTTTTAATCTAAATGCCAAATGCGTTTGTTGACCGGAAAGTTGTTTATTATATGCGCAATACAAAGCAAAGTAAACCCCGAGTTTAAAAGCGTTTACATAAGATCCCTCCATTCGCGTAAATCGAAAATGTATGAAATATACAAACGCAATCCTAGTGAATGAATTAGTTTTGATAGATTTTTTATTTACGCGATCGAAGGGAGTTAACGCAATGTTTAAAACTCGTGGTACAAGTAGCTATCCTACTAAGACGGTAAATAAATAAAGCAGTGTATTAAAATCGCTTGTTTATCAGTCCGGAATTCTAATCTATGAACATCTAATTTTACCAGTCCGTAGTTTAGTGGTTAAAGTTTTAGACTGGTAATTGGAAAGTAAGGAGTTTGATTCATGCAAATCAAAACAAAAATTCAGAGGTAGGAATGCTCTTCGCTGGGTGAAAAAAATCATCTGCCTTTCTATAAACATCTTATTTGACCGGTCCGTAGTCTAGTGGTTTTAAAGTTTCAGATTTGTAATTGCAAAGTGAGGAGTTTGATTCAGGCAAAAAAAAAATCAAAGGTAGGAATGTTCTTCGCTGAGTTAAAAAGAAATCCTCTGCAAAGGATGTTAAAAATGGTCAATCCAGCTTCACAGCAATTGGCTCTTGCTCATAAAAAAAACGACTCACATGAAAATGTAAGGAATTAAAAAAATCATAACAATATTTCTACGGAGCGCGGATGTGCAAAAACATCAACGAATGGTTCTTTATGAAACCGGAGTATGGGATAAGACCCAATCAATATTATGTACTTACCTGGGCTGGAAGTCTCATCACCACGGTAATTCTTACCTACCGAATATCGGTAGTACTTGTGTGAAGACTAATCAGCTGTTTACGTGCGGCCATCTTGGATTGATAGGTCTTCAGACAAATATTACCGATATTCGGTAGGTAAGAATTATCGTGGTGATGAGACTTCCAGCTCTTATCTAAAATATAAGGCATCGATTTCTTTACCTATATTTTATAATAATTTAATTTTCATACACAATATTATTTTATCGTAAGCAGAGACCGGTCCGTAGTCTAGTGATAACGCTTCGGACTCGTTAATGGAAGGTCGTGGGTTCAAATCCCAGCGGAGCATAAAAAATATATCATTTATATTTTCAAATATGCTCTTCTCTGGGTTGAATAATTCATATGCCATTACCAAAGAGTGGTAATCAAAGGTCCATCCAGTTAAAAAAACTACTGAGTTCTTGAAAATTGGCGCTGTGTAGCGACGACCAAGCTCCTAAAAAGTCCGGTCAAGAGCTCAGTTGATAGTATGCTTGCATTCCATGTCGAGAGAAAGAGTTTGATCCCCACGGAAAGTGTCAGAAACGATTTCCCGTTTCTGTGTTATTTCAAGCCCAAAATAAGCTTGGATTACTCAGCCTTCACAAAAAATGAAAACCAGCCCCTTCGGGAGCTGGGGAAACCCCACTACGGTTGGCGGGAGGCCGGCCTATGTAAAGATAAATAGAATCACTCGCCACATGCGGCAAGAAGTTACAATGTGTGTGTAGCTTACTGACGTTTTGCTTTTGCATTCGAAGTACACGGCCTTGTTTATAGATTTGTTGACATATTTTATTTTTAAAGCATGACAGAATGCGGTGATTTCACCGAAATCCCGTTCGCCGGAAAAGATAATGATCCTGAGTACCTACTCACCACTCAAAGTCACGTGGATCAGTACAAGACTACCATACTGTATCCACTGATAATATTTATATTTTGGTGCTGATGACGTATTGGCAGCAATCTTTATTGATTGTTTTTATTACATAACTTTTAAAAGCCAAAGGAAAACAGCAACAATGGAATAAGAAGTATTATATTTGTTTTTAATATATTTGGCGAATTGAAAAAGGGATACATTTTGCTAAATACATTTTTTACAGTATGTTTGGTCAGCCTCATACCAAAATTATAGCGTCCCCTTAGTGTTGTTTGTCTTATGTTCATCAGAGTTAATTTGTTTCTATGTGTACTGAACCAATGCGCCTTATAAAAAGAGGAAAATTATTTTTAAAATATCTAAAACCAACTCTCACATTACCTTGTTTTACGTTTTTTTTCGTAACTCAGGTGAATGTGATTCTTTAGACAGTGTCGTTGAAAGGTCATCTTTGAATGATATGGTTGATGAGCCAAACCAGCGCTGGGGGGACAATAAGTCGTGGGACTGCACTACGATGTCAGCAGGCAAAATAAGTGAGATAGGACTTGCATTCCTCTTTACAAATATTTTTTTTTAAAGAAAATATACTCACAAAATAAATACGAATTTAAAGACAAAGTTTTCTTACAAAATTTTTTTTTCAGCTGTGTGCTTGGTTGCGCGGAGCAGCCTTGTATAGCTCACGATGTGGACCCTTTCCTTTAACAGTTACATGTTATTGAGACCACAGGAATGTCTTCTGCAGGCCACTCCAGAATAAGTAACGATCAATTTTATTTTTTGCGCGCTGCAAATTGCTGTGCCACTATTTGTCTCTCGTGCACTCAGACGTGTCATCATCATTATTCATATTCATAACGTGACTCTCCCAAATATTCAAAATGACTCAAGGTTGACACTTTAATCTAAGTTGCAAAGATGTATTACATTTGAGATTCATATTAAATGCATTCCCACAAGCCGACATGTATAAACTCGCGCTGAAACATGCCGCATGTGGACTAACAATATTAAAACTCAATCTGAAACGAACATAAACCCCCCAACTCTTGCCGACCTTTCCCTGAAACAGGGGTGACATTGGAAAAGTGAAGCATTTTTAACAGTTTAAGTGTTCAGTTTCATATCAACCTGTAAGTCAAGGAATCGACTCTAGTATTGGTATTTAGAGTATCTAAGGATCATCCGCTTTCTTAAGTAAATTTTGTACACAAACAGTGCTATTCACAAAACATTTGACCCGTATCTGATCTGCGGATCATCGATTTTTTTGTATGGAAAATTCAATCTTGGCTGCGGATGAGCCATGGCTGTGCTGTTTGAGAATAGCACCGAAAAAAAACTAAATGCTTAGATCATTTACACATAAAGTAGATTTTCGGCTCTTGAGGTGTGATTCGTCGAAAAACAGCGGTCTCCAAATAAATCATCCTAATATTACTATCGTATTATTAAATGCTTGCAAATAAATACAATGTTTTAACTTCACGAGTTGGCTTTAACATCTCGAGCGCTTTATGAGTGTTAATACACCATTGTTCTCCGGAAAATGGTGTATTAGCACTCCAAAAGCGCTCGAGATATTAAAATAAACTCATGAAGAAAAGCATTGTGTTTATTTTTGCTTTATTAATTTATAATGTTTACAATGTCAATATACAAACCCTCAAACTTTTATAATTACTTTTGTTACTCATCGCACTTTGACATATACAAAATGTTATAAAAAAAAATCCGGGTATGTACCTACAATGTAGTCCAATTAAAAAGATAAGAAGATTTCATAACTGGAGCATGTAGTAAAAAATACCACTTTCTTCAGCTTATATTGATGATGAAAATTGACGGACAAAGAGGGCCCGGTAGGAGACAGACGTCCTGGCTGTGAAATATATGGGAGTGATCAAGCACTTAATGTGTGAAAGCGCTGTTTCAAACGGCGCAGGATAGGGGCATATTTACAGAGGGGATCACCAACGTCAGGTGGACCCAACAGGGCACATAAAAAAGAAAAAGTAGTGTTTATTGCAATTTGGTAATCTAATTCGAATCAGCTTCACCCCGTATTGGCCCAGTGACGAGCTACGTCTATGACACCCCTGTTTCCCTTGACGAGATCATCCATGAGGCAGCTTGCCGGACAAGAAGGGCAACAGCTTATGTGGTCTATGCTGAGCTCCACACTCGAGTCTTCCTGCCCCAGAAATTCCCCGGTTAACATGTTGACTTGACTCTTCCACCATAAGGTACCAGCCTGCTTAGGGAATATGGTAATGAAAAATTAACTTGAAATTCCCTTTTATTGTCAGCCTCCTGCAGTCCACAGCTGGATATAGACTTACCTCATTTTACTCCAGCCACTCTTGTCCTAGTTAGTGCTTTTCCATGTTTTACATACCTTCTTAATTCTATATAAGTATGTAAATCGTAGGTCGAGCTGGAAGATGTGATGGTTCTTTTTTCTACCAGGAGTCCGAAAAAAATCCCCATCCGATTTTATTCAATTTCAGTTATTTTTTGTGAAGACATTTTGAGCATGGTTTCTGTTCCCACGTCTATAAAATGTTTTATGGTGTTTGGTCTTCCTGGCTCAGACCATGGTCCATAGGTTCCTTCTTCTTGCTTATTTTTTTCTTTCTTCTTGCTGAAGTTTCATTACCACTGTAGTTAAGTTACTTGTACTTATACCACAGTGGTAACGAAACGTAAGCAAGAAGAAAGAAGAAAGAAAAAAAGAGAAAAAATAAGTAAGAAGAAGGAAACCACGGAGCACGGTCTAAGCCCGCAAGAGCAATACCAAGCATCTGAATCTGGCCGTAAAAGTCTTAAGGCGTGTTATAAAGCTAAATCTGCCATTTTTGTTTCTTACACTTTATGGTCTTAGCAAAATAGTTACAGTAATGAAAAAAATCAAGCATGTTTACTAATTTTTTATCTTAATTATAAAGCTGGAACAAAATATATAACTTAAGAATTGCCACCACAATTTTTTAAAAAAAAAAACGCGTTTTTTTACATTTTTAGCTATTTTTTCGTGTGTGCTGTATTTTTGAATTTTGTTTTTGCTTTTTAATTACAGAACTCTACATTGTTTAGGTTCCGTACTTAACATTTTTTTATAATGTTAATAGTTTTTGAGTAAATATGGAAAAACTGAAACTACTAAATGAATTAAATTTTAATTAAATCAAAGACCACAGTTTTTCCATATTTACTCAAAAACAATTGACATTATAAAAAAAATGTTAAGTACAGAACCTAAACAATGTAGAGTTCTGTAATTAAAAAGCAAAAACAAAATTCCAAAATACAGCACACTCGAAAAAAAAGCTAAAAATGTAAAAAAAACGCGTTTTTTTAAATATTTTTTTGTGGTAGCAATTCTTAAGTTATAAATTTTGCTCAAGCTTTATAATTAAGATAAAAAATTAGTAAACATTTTTTATTTTTTTCATTACTGTAACTATTTTGCTAAGACCATAAAGTGTGAGAAACAAAAACGGCAGATTTGGTTTTATAACACGCCTTAAAACATTTGAACGGCGTTATTCTTACCTCTTTTAACCTGTGAAAGGTTTTCCAACACAAAAAACTGGTTGATGTGTTGGATCCTTCGACTTCCTTAACCTTACAGGAATATTTTTTCATGAAAACATACAGTAGGTAATAATTTAAAATGGATAGTTAAAAAGAGAGATCTGTTGTTTACAAAAACGTAAAACTTATATAATTTATAATACATATTAATTTGAGATTCTACTTACACTTAAATTTGTTTATTACGATTAATATCACTTTGAAATACAACGTTTACATGGGGAAAAGTTCGTCATAAGGAATCTTTAAGAAAAATCTGTTGGATTCTTTGGATCCGATTTTATCCCATGTCAGCTGAATCACTGGCAGCAATTCTCTGTACACAAGCCTCCAGTTATTGTTCGCAAAATCTGTCGCCAGTTTATCTGCAAAATATAAATAATATGCGATTGTGAATTTATAAAATTCGTACTAATATGTTAACTCATTTCTAACGTCCAAATTTACAGTATTTTTTTGTAAACAAAATCTATTCCTATTAATTAATCGATAAATTTTACACCTTTACTTTACTTCGTCGACAACAAAACAATACAACTTCTCTGCACATATACGGTCACTTTTTACCTAGAGAGGGTCACAAATGGCGCGTTGGACCTGTTTTTTTTTTAAAGTTAAGGGGTTACGCCCAAAATTTACTTGAAGTGAGGGTTTTCCAGCTGCAGAGAGGGCTGATTTTTATTTCTGATGAAGGCTGAGTAGACAGTGTCGGCAAATTGATTTTGGATTTTAAATAAACATTGAAACGGGAAATCATTTTAGTCATTCTTGGGGGAGGTTTCTTCTGGAATGGAATGCAAGCATTATATCGACTGAGCCGTCAATCGGAATAGAATTTGGATAAAAAAATTTTTTTTAAAGAAATACAAATCACTGCTGTTTTTTTTTGTGCAATTAAAAAATAAAAATACCTTACAATCAACTACTGATATTTTGATTCAACTGTTTCAGATTAAAGCTGGTATTAGTATGTATATTTCATATAGAAATGCATTTTTTTTGTTTATGTACCTATGCATCTTGCCAAAGGTAGTTGCCTAATAGTAGTTAGTAAAACGAAATTTCATAATTCTTACTAAGATCTTTGTTGTCACCAAATACAGGTGGCAGGGATACCATCATGTCTTGCACTTCTGGCCTCATATAGAACTTAGTGATTCTGACGTAGGTCTTGTCATCTCTCTTCTCGGGCACTCCTGTCAATTTCCACGTCCATGTCAGACCACCTGCAAGCCATGGCAAAATATGAGTAAATATACATATAATAAGTTCAAATAGCAACTTTAATTTTTTAAATTATCAATAAGCCCTAAACCTTTCACACAGCTCGCAATCTGTCAGGTTTTACTATGAATAGCCGGAAAAATAGTGTAAAAGCTTTCATACATCCACTTTCTATACTACATAGACTTCTAATTCGGCACTAGATAGAAAAAAAAAACACATGCTAACCGGTCAGAATGTGTTGTATGTGAAATAATTATAAACTATTAATAAGGCCTTCTTTGAGACAAAAAAATAGCCAGTTCACAATGAGACAGCGTCAATGAAAAAAATAAAGGGAGTTAATAGAATTATAACTTGTTGGGCAATAATTTTAGTGGCTTCTGCCTTTCCGACTTGTACGCTCGCGCTAGCAAATGCTGCATGTGTACTTACAAACTTAAATCCAAACCTCAAATGAACATTTACCCTGCTACTTTTGTCAATCTTCCCTGAAACAGTGATGACATTGGCAAAGTGAACCATTTTCTACAGCATGGGTGGTCAGTCTCATACCAAACTATATGTCAAGGAAAAGGAAACTAAATAAGTTAAAATCAAAAAGTCCAGCTCGATAAGAGTTGCAGTGCAATCGGAAGAAACGGAAATTCGAGTCTTATCATGGAAGTATTTGAAAACAACTGGATCAGTATCCTTAGACATATTTTTGCAGTTTCGACTATGGATTATAGAATATTGATCTTATATATGTGTATATAGTATAATGGCTCTAAGCCTTAGGGCGATATTATTTTTCAAAATGATCTTATACTACAAACGTATATAGGAACAATATTCTATAATCCATAGTCGAAGCTGCAAAAATATGTTAACGTTTATGATTCATATTAAATGCAAGCTCACAAGCAGACACGTGTAACGGTGTAACCTCGCACTAACAAACGCTGCATGTGCACTTACAAATTAAAATCAAAACCTCAAATGAGCTTATATCCTGCAAAATTTGTCGATCCCCTGAAACAGGGGTGACAAAAGTAAACTATACAATATGAAGTGTCAGTCTCATAGCAAGTTACAAGTCAAGGAATAAGCGAAGGACAATTTATTGCAATTCACTTTTATCATAAACATTTTTTTTTTCGGTATGCCATAACACAGAAAGTGTTACTTCTCGCCGCGTTATCCCCGAACTCTTTCGCATGTGGCGAGTGGAACCTATTTATTTGTACAGGTAAGGGGGCCGGCGTTACGTCAACCACTTCAGTTGAAGTGAGGGTTTCCCAGCTTCCAAGGGGGCTGGTATTCGTTTCATGTGAAGACTGAGGAAACCTTGCCGGTATTTTATTTTGGGGTTATGAAATAAATACCAAAACGGAAAATCATTTCTGACACCCTCGGTGGGATTCGAACCCGAGATCACCAGACTTGCTGCTGGAAGGAAGTTTTCTGGGATCTTGACTTGTTGTAAGGCTGTTGGAAAAAAAAAAAAAACGCAACTAAGCTACACATATAGTGTAACTTCTTGCCGCGTTATCCCCGAAGGGGTCGCATGTCACGAGTTGAACCTATTTATTTTTACAGGTAAGGGGGCCGGCCTTACGCCAACCACTTCAGTGAAGTGGGGGTTTCCCAGCTCCTGAGAGAGCTGGTACTCATTTCTTGTGAAGGCTGAGTAAACCTTGCCGGTATTTTATTTTAGGGTTTGAAATAAACACCGAAACGGGAAATCATTTCTGACACCCTCGGTGGGATTCGAACCCGAGATCACCAGCACTAGACTTGCTGCTGGAAGGAAGTTTTCTGGGAACTTGACTTGTTGCAAGGCTGTTGGAACTTTTGATATATGAGGCATACTCACTCATGGTGTGATTGAAGTATCCATAATGTTTGTTCTCGAAGGTGAAGGCGTTGAGTCTCCCTCCTCCCTTCACAAACCCCTCGGCTGAAGATTCCTCGTTAGACATGTCTATCTCCATGTAGAACGAATCATCTCGAATGTTGGCTCTGAAAAGTAAAACAAATTTGATTTATTCCTAAGCCGATATAAATAAAAAACCAATTAGACATATTCATGGTTCTTTGACTTATAGGTTGGTATGCGGCTGACCACCCATGATCTAATATAAGTTGCAAAGATGTATAAGGCACACACGAATATTTTTTGAATAAGTATCGATAGTAACGTCAGACACCGATTTTTAGCGGCGACTATCGGTTTCTCCGTCTCCACACACATTTGAACAAAAAATATTTTTTTAATAAAACAGAATCTTTTTCTTCTATTGACATTTAGCTGTTGCGGTTTATTCAAACATCGAATGGGACTTAAATAATATAGGAACTAAATTTTATTAATATGTGTTAAGTAAAAAAAAGAATCATAAAGATAATTTAAAACTCATCATGGTGTTGTGCAAACTGGCACTAAATCTAAATCTAAATCTAAGCTGCAAGGATATGTATCATTTCAGATTCATATTAAATGCATTCCCACAAGCAGACACGCATAATTTTGGGCTCACAAATACCGCATATAAACCTACAATATAAAAACCCAAATTACATATGAAAATAAGCATTGCAACTCTTGCCTACCTTCTCTGAAACAGGGGTGACAATATATATATAACAGGCTTATTTATTTTAAATTGCACATGATAAGAGAGCGCCGTTTTTGTGTGTGTCACACCTCAACGGCCCTCTCCGATCACGGATAAGACTTTTTTTGACAATGTCAAAGTGAACCATTTTTTTACAGTATGGTTGGTCAGTCTCATGCCAACCTATAAGTCAAGGAACAGGTGACGTTCAAAATGCCGTTGATTCATCCAATACCGAACTAAATAGAATGATTGCATGTATATTTACCTGACGTCTAAGACTTTTGCTTTAGATAGCCCGTAGGAACGTAAATTTTTCATGACTGCTTTTCCAGATATCTGTTCGGAAAAAGAAAAATAATTAAAAATATGGAAACACAAAATTATGCAGTTCACAAGAAATGACAAATCTCCAATACTTTTAAACGCTACATTACTTCTCATGTGTAATGTCAAATCTACATACATTGTGTAAAAGAAAAACGATACAACTGATGTAAGTTGATGTACACCATTGACATATACCTTATAACTCTATGATCTACACATACCGGTCTGTAGTCTAGACAGTGGCTAGCGCTTCAAACTCTTACATGGAAGGTCATGGGTACGATTCTTAGCGGAGCACAAAAAATATTTCATTGATATTTTGAAAAATATGGTCTTCGCTGGGTTAAAAAATTCCAATGCCTTTACCAAAGGCTGGTCACCAAAGGTCCATCCAGCCTTACAGCAACTGGGTCTTGCTTGAGAATTAGCGCTTTCTATTGACTATAACTTCAACCCTGTTTCGACAGATGTCTTTGGGTTGCTATTAATTAATAAATTATGAAAAAAAACAACATTGCTCAACATCTTCTCCATTTGTTTTTTTATATTTATATACTCCCTGAGGGGTAAAAGTTACACATTGCCCCTCCAATTATTGATTGATAACTTTAATATATGTTTCTGGCCACGCAAAAAGGTTCGTGAGTTGCATTCTTCTTTATTTTTTAATTTTAAATTAGTTTAAAAAAAAAATATATAAGAAAAGGAAAAAGGGATTCAAAAACCTACACACATCAATCTAAGTATGTAAGTCCTTTTTCCGTACATTCTTGGATAGGTTTTCCCCCATCTATAATATATAATATATCTATCTAAGTAGCAAAGATAATATATTACATTTAAGATTTTATGAAATGCATTCCCATAAGCAGATACTTATCAGATCGCTCTTACCAACACATACCGCATGAGGACTTACAACATAAAAACCCAATCTCAAAAGAACACAAGCCCTGCAATTCTTGCCGATCTTCCCTGAAGATATAATATATATTGCCATCCGGAGTGAAGAACTCCAAATCTGTGGATGTTTTTCGCGGAGCACTCAAGACACACCTTTTTAGAAAGTCTTATCCATGATCGGAGAGGGTCCTTGAGGTGTGACACACAAAAACGGCGCTCTCTTATCATTTGTAATTTAAAATAAATTAGCCTGATATTATTATTATTATTATTGTTATGTTTTTAGGTTCGATAAGTCTATAAATTAAAACACACAGGTCTTCTTTCAGGACCTTTATTTACACTTAATTTATTTCTACAAATCTACATTTATTTTTAACTCTTTTGGTAACACAAATTTATTTTTCACAGTTTAGTATCGCCTACACTCTTCCAATCAAAACCAACTATCGCACTCGCTTAGCACACTCAATTCTCCGCCTTATATACTTCACAGACAGTACTTTCCAGTGACTAATTTTGCCAGCATATTCCCGCATATTCTACCAAGTTCGAGACTACAAAAGGATCATTAAATTTCTAGATTTCTTAGGTCTATTGCTACCTATGGTGTACACCTTTATTAACCTACTTTTGACATAATGCTATAATAACTATTACTACCCACGATGTATAACTATATAAATCTACTATTTACATTACATTATATTATTGTAAAGAATAAAGAAAACTGCATTACATACTTATTATAGTGTCCACAGATGGTCATTACAAGCAAGATTAAACAGCTGGTAATTATGTAACGCGCTCTCGAGATGTCCTGCTCGACCTTGCTGCAGCTACTCGTGGATGCACGCAATGGTAACCGTGCCAAGGTGGGCCCTCATGAATAAACACCAGTAATCCAAGTTCAGTCAGGTTCATTGCTAACTAAATACTCTATCTATAATCTAAGTTGCAAGGATATATTCATTTAAAGCTCTCAAATGAATGCCCACAAACAAACACGTGTAGTTCGCGCTTGCAAATGCTGAATGTGTACTTACAAATAAAATCCAAATCTCAAATGGGCATAAGCCCTACAACTTTTGCCGACCTTCCCTGACACAGGGGTGACATTGGCAAAGTGAACCATTGTTTACAGTATAGGTGGTTAGCCTCATACCAACCTATAAGTCAAGGAATACAATTAATAAATAACATTTAAGTATAAGAAAAAAACATAACCTTAAAAAGAAATCTATACAAAAAAAAAAAAACGATAATTTCCTTTACAAAAAATGCAATAAATAAATAAACCAACATTACAAATCAACATTGCAGATTAGCCGCCACTTCTTTCTGTCCTTGCATACTTCTTTCATTTCATCTAGAGTCATAACCTTTTTCATACAAGCCCTCCTTTTATTATGACTCTGGATATCCCATTCATTCGCTATTTCATAAATTTGATCGCTTTCAAAATAAAATCTGTGTCCATATTCCACTAAAGGTGGTGTCCGGTCTATAGCTCAGTTGGTAAAGTGATTGCATTTCATGCCGAGAGCCCGGGATCGAATCCCACCGAGGCGAGGGTGTCAAAAATGGTTTCCCGTTTCGTTGTTTATTTATAAATAAAATACCGGCAAGGCTTACTCAGCCTTCACGAGAAGTGAGCACCAGCCTCCTCGGGAGCTGGGAAACCCTCACTTCAAAGTGGTTGGAGTGGTTGGCGTAAGGCCGGCCTTATCCATGCTGTTGATGGCCTTTAGTGCTTGTATGCCATGTATGCCCATAAGAGGTAATTTAATATGAGCAATGTTTGTATGTGTATTGGACCAATGTGTCTTATGAAAACTGGAAGTTTATTTGAAAAATATTTAAAACAACTCTTATAATATAATAATGTTTTACGGTTTTTTGTTAGCTCAGATTGTCTAAAGTGTGATTCTTAAGACAATTTAATTGAAAGGTCATGTTTGAATCAAATGGCAGATAAGCCAATCAACACTGGGGGGACGATTTATCTCAAAGCTGGAAATAATATGAGCATGGAAATATATAGTTATTCAAGCTGATTTGCTTCTAAGGGCCTGTTGTACCAAACTCCAATCAATATTCGATTGAAACATTAAATTTGATTGCTTAATTCTTAAAATCTTTGAAATGGGTAATAATATGATGGAATTTGAGCAGGAAAGATGATGTACACCTGACTTACCTATATGCAACCAATTTTTTGTTTCGCTGGAAGAAATCACATTTAATTTTGATTTTTGTCTAATTGGAGTTTGGTGCATCGCATCAGGCCCTTAAACTCAGGGCTGTAGCTAGAGTCGAATTTGAGATAGGGCAGCATTGGTTACAGGTAGGGCGGAAGTAAAAAAAAATCATAATATCTGCCTTCGAAGTCATAATATTTACAGCAGATAGCAAGAATATGTAAGAGGTCATTATTGTATAGAAATTTATGTTCTTTTATTTGACCTACAAAAATATCATATTTTCTTTTTAGTTTCCGAGTTATAAAATATATTGTAAAAAATAATATTTTACCCCTTTTCTCCTGAATAAGAAGGGTTGGAAATACAAATTTGTAGTATGTTTATCCTCTTATTACAAGTAATGTATGTAGTATCATATTTTTTTACTTTAATTCCATGGCTCATACAACTAACTTCAAAAGATCGTTTTTTATAATTTAAAAAAAATGGCCGCATTCAAAACGCTCCAGGTTTGGAATATTTTTTTTATGCAAAAAGCAGGTAATTAATATGGAGCATTAGTTTTTACTAGTCTCTGCCTGGTAGTCGATGAGGTAGTTTGCACCATTTTTTGGGCCTCTTTGAAGAGGCCGCATCCAAAACGCTCCAGGATAGGAAAAGGCAGATCTGTGAAAAAATCATGTACTCGATGCAAACTACCAGCCTGACCATGTCTCTGCCTGGTAGTCGATGAGGTAAGGTTTCATACGTCTAGCTCTTAGACTATGATAATAAAAATATTTAAAACAGCTGAATTTTACGATTCCCCATGTAATTAAAAATGCGAATAACTTCGTTCAGATCAACTGATTTTGTTTTTTTTTTTCAAAGGCTAGAAATACCATGCCAGCCATTCTCTCGGGACCCATTGACAGTCTTTGAGGACTTTTGATTGCAGTTAAAGTTGAAAATTTCAACTTTAAGATTTCGTGTTGCCAGTATATAAAAAAAAGTGTGACAGCTGGAGTTTACCCATATATGTAGGTAGGTACCTACTCTTTGAGTTTAGGTACCCATTTCTTTTCCTACTGCGTAAAGTTTGGTTAATTTCTACAATTTCTTTATCTCAAACTATGAACAAACAATTTAATTATAATAATTTGTCTTAGTTTTTGGTATTTTTAAGGTAGGGCATTGTGATTTCAAGGTAGGGCATTGCCCCACAATGCCCCCCCCCCCTAGCTACGGCCGTGCTTAAACTCATTGGTATTTTTTCTTATTCTTTCTCTCATAGTTGGTCTATTGATCTGTTGTCTCGGCAGTCTCCTCAAATGAAACTGAACATCAGCTGTCCTTCCACCTTTTAGGAGATCTGCCTGTTTCCTTCGTAGCAACATTTGTTATCCTCTTTGCATTCATTTTCACCATAATTTTCACCACTCTTGATAATTTAAGAAGATAAAGAAATCTGTAACTGTTTTTTTTTAAATATAAAAATCCTCTGACCTGATTTCTCGAGTACTCAATGACAACTTCTTTTTGTTTGTGTGGATCCAAGGAAGGTACCCCCAACTCTGGAATGCCATCCCCTATTTTGGCCAAACAGCTCTGGATGCTTTCCTTCAGGCAGTCGTTCAAGTCAGGATCGTTACGGGGACATATCTTTATGAGTTCATCTGAAAAACATTAATAATTATTTAAAAATGTTTTGATTTTTTTTCTTTCTTTTCTCGATTTGGATCTTTCTATCCGTGATTAAATAAACATCATCTCGCCTCATCGCCCCCTCCAGTGCTTGTTTGGCTTACTTACCATTTGACTAATAGATGACATTTCAAGTGAATTGTCTTAAGAATCACATTCTACACAATCTGTGAGAGTGAGAGTTGTTTTAATTATTTTGGATTTTTGTCTGTTCTTTTCTGTCTGGTCTTTTTTTTACCCTTACTCATACTCGTACTCATACGACAGAGCTTAATATACTGGCAATCGCTGGAAGATTCCAGACACCCATACTGTCAACGATATTTCAATTACTATAATTATTCCTTGACTTATAGGTTGGTATGAGGCTGATCACCCATACTGTAAAAAATGGTTCACTTTGCCAATGTCACCCCTGTTTCAGGGAAGGTCGGCAAAAGTTGTGGGGCTTATGTTCATTTGAGGTTTGGATTTTATTTGTAAGTACACATTCAGCATTTGTAAGCGCGAACTACACTTGTTGGTTTGTGGGCATACATCTGAGAGCTTTAAATGAATATAATATCCTTGCAACTTAGATTATAGATTATTATATCATAATAAAATATTTTATTTGTTAGTGTTTGTTGGTTCACACAGTGAAAGTCCATTGTATTTGACAAATATCACTGCTACTGAAGTCGCCTTTTGTGGCGAAAATATTTGAGCAATAATTTTTTTTTAAATATAAAATGTGAACTAAAGCTGTGTAGTTATTTTACAATAATTAATTTAATATGTTTATTTTTTTACAAATTATTAAAAAAAATTAAAATATTATTCTAGCCATTAGTGGAACAATATTATAAAGAATTTTCTGAAAAATTAAAAAGGAATTTTGCACATTATTCATATGCACTTAAAAAAATTAATACTTTGATAATTGTATGTTTTTCATACATGCTTAATGACTGCCTTAATTACTTAATGGCTATATTAAAAACACAGGAAGCAGGGTAAGGATTATTTTGTATGATAAAAATCAACTTGTTTTTTTTTTTAATTTATGTAAGTAAACACATTAACAATTAATTAATTCTTAATTAACAATTTATACCACATAATCTGAAATAAAATAAATGAATCATGATGCACTCAAATCATACACACACACGTGGAGGTTCGCCTTTGCACATGCTGCTATATGCTGCGCTGTTGCACGAAACTCTGAATCGTAGACTTTATAAATTTTTCGTTTCATGGAATTTTTTGTCGCCTAGCAAAATTTAACTCATTTTGTACACAATCTTTGGTCAGTCTCATACTGATTATTTATTTTTTGTTGTAAATTAATACATAATTCCGATACCTTAAATGTAAAACTGAATATGTGACATATTAGGAAAACATGGGTTTCTCAGATAAATGCACCTTTTTCCTATTTTCTACGAGAGAAAACTAAACAAAAGTATGAAAATTCTGTAGTTCATATTATGTTTTTTATTAGCGCAACCCTTTAGTCCACTTACTATGAAAAGTTACTTTAAATAAAATGTTTTATCCACGTTTTCTCAAATCAGTGGGTCAGCACTTATTCAGTTTTACCTTTCAGGTGGCGATATGGTCCATTTTTAATTGGTTATAGGTAATTAATTGTACGAAAGGTTACAACTAAAATTTCAACTCACTGATTGGTCTTTGGGCGGCGTTAAAATTAACTAAAACCAGAAGAAACACAATTATTCTCTTCATATTGAAGAGATATTCACTGTAAGAAACAACCTGAGAACTTAATATTTTGCTATGACACCTCACTGCTTAGAATCAATCGCTCTTTAGTGGGAATTGCGTGTGCTGATATCTGCTTTTATGCATTTTGCTGATGAAAGGCTTGAATCCGCAGCGTGTACGGTGTAATAATAAAGTTGCGAAACCTTGATCTTATCTCCAACAGAGTTAATGTCATAAGAGCAATGTTTTTATATTGTGCACCGAACTAATGGGTCTTATGAATGCTGCAAATTCATTTTGAAAATATCAAAAACAACTTTCACATTATTGTGTTCTATGTACGTTTTTTTTTCTTAGCTGAGATTGTGTAGATGCGATTCTTAAGACAGTTTCATGTAAAGGTCATCTTTGAATTAAATGATGGATAAGACAAACAAGCACTGGGAAGACGGTATGTCTATATTATTATTATATAATACGTGGTGTATGCAGTACAATCAGACCGAAATACCAGCATTCAAAGTGAAAGTTCCCGCCAATGCCAAT
Source organism: Agapetus fuscipes (assembly GCA_951799405.1). Lineage (NCBI taxonomy): Eukaryota > Metazoa > Arthropoda > Insecta > Trichoptera > Glossosomatidae > Agapetus > Agapetus fuscipes. The sequence continues at coordinate 10,197,028 of OX637355.1, read as the reverse complement.
TTATTTTTACATTCCGCATATTGTTGGTAAAAAGTTACACCATTTTGGGCATCAGGTTTTAGCGGGGAGGGTAAGTAGAAGAGGGTAAAATGTTAATTAATTGAATCATTTTTTCTTCAATATTTCGAAAAGAATGCGGTTTAGCTCAAAATATGTAGTACCTATGTACACTAAAATTTTAGAACAAAAATAGTTGAATAAGAATTTTGGGCTTACACGGCCAGCTGATGTTGCTGGAGAGATGTTTTTCGGGATGTGTTGCAAATAATATAATATAATAATATAATAATGATATAATAATAATAATATCCATACTGTAAAAAATGGTTCACTTTGCCAATGTCACCCCTGTTTCAGGGAAGGTCGGCAAAAGTTGTGGGGCTTATGTTCATTTGAGGTTTGGATTTTATTTGTAAGTACACATTCAGCATTTGTAAGCGCGAACTACACTTGTTGGTTTGTGGGCATACATCTGAGAGCTTTAAATGAATATATCCTTGCAACTTAGATTATAGATTATAGATAGACGGCCAGCTGATGAAGCTGGAGAGATGTTTTTCGGGATGTTTTGCCGTGGTCTGTGGGATTTGGAGCTTCCTGTAGCTCCAGCTCCAGACACATGGTGTACAGACAGCCTTCGATAATGGCACTGCGACTCAGAAAATGATGACGCGGAGCACACGCTACTGTCGCGTCCTGCCTGGGTGGACCAAAGGGGGTCATATAGGGGAATAAAGATCGACTAGACCTGGACATGGTAGTACCGTCAATGCTCCAATCAGAAGAGAACTGGCGGGCCTGGGATACCTTTGCCTCTCGCGTGATAGGAGAGAAGAGGATGGATGGAAAAGGAGGATGCCGAGCGCGTAAGGCGAAGGATGAACACTAATCTACTCTAATCTAATCTAAGCTGCAAAGATATATATCATTTAAGTTTTATATTAAATGCATTCCCACAAGCAGATATGTATAATTTCGCGCTAACACATGCCGCATGTGGACCTACAATATAAAACCCAATCTCAAATGAACATAAGCCTTGCAACTCTTGCCGTCCTTCCCTGAAACAGGCAAAGTGAACCAATTTTTACAGTATGGGTGGTCAGCCGCATAACAACCTATAAGTCAAGGAACAACACGACCCGCCAAAATTAGTTACTGTAGAAAATGTAGATAGTGTAGATTTGCCAATTGACGCAACTGAAATGTGAAAACATGCTGTGCATGTAAAGACACACCACACCCCGATGTCATGCTTGACGGCAGTTCCAGGGTGTGGCAAGATGCAGAGGGGGGTTTTTAGTGAGTAAAAATCTCACATATCCTGCCGGTGGAAACAATGGCAGGAATCTTTTGAAGATTTTCCCCTCTCAATGGAAAAAAAGCCTTAGATAATATATCTCTGCGAAAAAAAATCTAAAGAAACCTGAAAACTGACAAAAAGCTGTAGATACAAAACGACTGATGGTTCAGAAAATGTCATGAAAAGAAGAAGAAAAATAACACCTGGAGTTATAATCAAAGGTTCATCTGCAAAACAAAAAAATAGCATTATATTTCATTCATTCATTAACCATCAGCAGGTTGGATTCCGTGCCATGGTTGCGGAGAGTGCTGACACGAAATATGCACTGGTATGCGAGGGAAAAGGCCCGTAAATATTAGATTTACATATGTGCTAGTAATTAATATTAATCTTTGTACTGTTACTGTATCTTGCCGCTGTTTCACTAGGGTTGGCCGGTACCTCCGCAGATGCGTCACCACTTTTTTCTGTCCTTGCATATCTCTTTCATCTCTTCAACATAATATATGTATTGTATGAAGAAAGTGATATAATATATCACTTTCTTCATACAAACTCTTCTCTTATTCTCACTCTGCGGATTACATTATTTCGCAATCTCACCTATTTGGTTTATCAATTCCTTCCTCGGTCGTTTAACCTCGCTTTCCACTGACTTTTTATTCTGACTTCTTACCTAAAGATGTATAAGGTTTAATAGAATTCAAAATTGATTCGATTTGCATCGATTTACCGCATAAAAATAATTTAAAAATAGCAATATATTCAAACAGGTTCCTTTGAGAGTCATACAAGGTTAAATAATAAACAATATTTTTTTTCATTGCACACATTGTTTATTATTTTTTTCAAAAGAACACATGGTATGTTTCGAAATCAAACTAAGGGTTATTAATCGGGAATAATATTTTACTTAGGAAAAAGCTCATCGTATGGAACCTTTAAGAATAATTTGTTGCTCTGCTTTATGCCAAGTTTCTCCCAAGCAATTTGAATTATCGGCAGGAGTTCCTGGTACACCACCTTCCAATTCTCGTTGACAAACTGGTAAGCTTGTTTGTCTGAAAATAAAGACGCAATTGATGAGTGATGGCATTTAGTAACAGCAAGGTTTACTCCTTCCTCAAGGAAATAACTTCCATGGAAAAAGGAAAACCAGGATATAAATTAATTAAATGTTTAACGTGAAATTGGCCGAAATTCGCTTACACATGTGACATGCCGCATGTGAACTTTCAACATAAAAACCCAATCTCAAATGAACATAAGCCATGCAACTTTTGCCGACCTTCCCTGAAACAGGGGTGACATTTACAAAATGAAACATTTTTTTACAGAATGGGTGGTCAGTCTCATCCCAACCTATAACTCTGAAAAAATCCCTGATTATCGATGATTTTTTAAATTTACTTTGGGTGACGTCACGTGGCTAAGGGTTTTTTTAGATTGAGCCGAGTCCATTGTAATATTAATCAAAGTGAAGCAAAATTTCAAGAGTCTTACTCAGTTGTTCGTTATCCCCAAAGATTGGCGGAAGCTCCACCTTCAGGTTAGTGACTTCAGGTCTCATGTAGAATTTAGTAATTTTCATGTAAGTTTTTCCATCTACAACTTCTGGAGCTCCTGTCAGCTTCCAAGTCCATGTGAGGCCACCTGAAATACACGCAGCCAATGACAGAGTGCTTAAATAAATTTACAAATGTATGCAAGAATATAATCATTAAAGTTTAACTTGAAACTCTTAAAAAACCACAAAGTGGAGGAGGGCAGAGTTCAATGAGCCTTTGCGCAGCTCTACAGCAGGGTTTGGTGAGCGTGCTTTTGCAGTGGCGGTTTGCAATGGCATAAAACATACTGAAACCTGGGACGCCGTTAGATTATGCTCAATTTAAAACACATGCCATAATGTCTAAAAATAATGCCTTTTTCTTTTTTATCGAATTTAATCGATCGCTAGATTTATAAAGCTTACGTATATGTTCGGACTGGTTTGGGCATAGTACCCACGCAGCAATGCTACCACCTTTCTAGATTTTTTTTACATTCGCCCGAGTTTTTTTGTACACATGGAAATGCAACTGTGAAGTTATTTGTTCTCTTTCTTTTTAATGACCATTTTCGTAAGTAAGTTGAAACAGATATACAATGTCTATTTTCGTTAAAATAATGTCTGGTCTACAGAATCATAAGTCAATGGTTTCTACCGCAGATCGTTAATACTCACTCATAGTGGAGTTAAAACGCGAGTACTGCTTTCTTTCGAAAACGATCGCGTTAAGGCGTCCATATCCCCTGAGCATGCCCTCGGAGGAAATAACGTCATTAGACATGCCCACTTCAAGATGGAAGGAGTCATCTTCAATGTTGGCTCTGAAATGTTTCACAGAAGAAAGTCATTGCAACCAACCACTTCAACTGAAGTCGTTGGTTGCAACAATTTCTTTTTAAGGTTCTGTTGTTTTTATATACTTCAATCTTACTCATTATATGTATCCCTTGACTTATAGGTTGGTATGAGGCTTACGAACCATGCTGTAAAAAGGTGGTTCACTTTGCCAATGCCACCCTTGTTTCGGGGAAGGTCGGCAAAAGTTTAGTAAAGAACTTTGAAATGTTGGATTTCAATTTGAAAGTATACATGCAGCATTGGTCAGCGTGAACTTACACGTGTCTGTTTGTGAGCATGCATTTAATATGAATTTTAAATGTCAATATACTTATCTCTTCGCAACTTAGATTGAATATTATAATATTGTAGCCAAAATCCATGCAGATTAGATGCGTAATAAAAGATGAAAAAAAAAAGTTATAATTATAATATTAATAAAATACTTCTGTATCATAAAACTATGATTGAGAAAACAGTTACCTTACATCCTGCACTTTTGACTTGGAAAGTCCATGAGCCAGTATATTCTTCATAACAGCCTTTCCAGAAATCTGAAAACAAAAAAAAAACGCAAACGTATGTACATATTGTTTGTAAAAATACTATAATAAAAGCACATCATGACGTCACTCGCCGCTTTCTTTCGGTGCCTCAAAAGGCAACACAATACACAACACAACACTATGCATATAACATCCTTGTTACGGGACATTATTGAAAGAGCGTTTTTCTTAAGAATATTTTATGACGAAATTTCTGTTTTTTTTTTATAATTTCATCATAATAAAAGCGCATCCAAATTCAATTGACAGTTTCCTTCACAATACACAACACAACACTATGCAGCAAACATCCTTGTTACATGTAATCAGGACATTATTAAAAGTCGTAAAAATAAATCTTAAGATAATTTTCTGAAGAAAGTCTTGAATTTTTGATAATTTCATCATGATAAAAGCGCATCGAAACTTCAATCGCCACTGTTCTTCAGTACCTACCTCAGAAAGCAACACAATACACAACACAACAATATGCAGCTAACATCCCTGTTACATATAATCAGGACATCATTCAAAGAGTGTTTTTCTGGAGAACCTTCTTTTAAGAAGTTCTTGTTTTTTTTAATAATTTCATCATAATAAAAACGCATCACAACTTCAATCGCCATTTTTCTTCAGTGTCTTAAAAAACACTACAATACACAACACAATAATATTCAGCTAACGTTCCTGTTACATAAAATCAGGATATTGTGTTTTTCTTACGATCATTTTTCTTGGATTTTTTTATTATGTAATCATAGTTTATTATGTAATCAATCATTGGAGAAAGAAATTATGAATGTAATGAAAGAGAAACGAATAAAAGTAATGGGTGTGACTGAAACAAAAATGAAAGGGAATGGTGAGAAAGTATTAGTGAACGGTGAATTGTATATTTGGTCAGGTGTGGAAGATGGGAATGAAAGGCAAGGTGTAGGTGTGATTGTGAGTGAGTGTGTAAAAGGATGTATAACAGGTTATCGAAGAATTTCTCCTAGGATTTTGGTTGTCAAATTCAAAATTAACAGTTTGAGACTTTTCTTGGTTGCCTGTTATGCTCCTGTTGATTCAGAGTGTATGGAGGTGAGAATGAGTTTTTGGAATGAATTGTATGCGGTTGTGCATGAAAGGAAGAATAATGAAAACATTGTAATTTTAGGTGATATGAATGGATGGATAGGTGCACAGAGGGATGAATGTTTGAAAATAATTGGTCCTGGTGGGAGAGGTGTAGTCAATGATAATGGGCGACATCTGATTGCTTTGTGTGCGGAGCACAGTCTTTTTGCATCGAATACTTGGTTTCGGCATAAGGATGTGCATCTGTACACGAGGCAGATTGTGGGAAGTCGCACAATCATTGACTACATCTGTGTGGATGAAAGATTGAGAGGAGCCGTAAGAGATAGCCGTGTCTACCGGGGGCCTGAAATAGGCAGTGACCACTATCTCTTATGTGCTAAAATAATGATTGGTGAAGTAAGAAAGAAGAAACGCAAGAGGCAAGTAAGATTGCCTAGAATAAAAGTAGAAAGGTTGAATGAAGAAAATGTGAAAGAGAAGTATGTATCAGAGCTCCACAAAATTTTAAGTGTGAGTGAACTTGAGAAGAGTGTGTGTGGAAAAGATATTGAAAGTATGTGGAAAGATCTGAAAGAAGGAATGACTGAATGCGCTAAAAAAGCATGTGGGGTAACGAAAGGTGGAAGATTGAAAGGAGATGCCTGGTGGAATGATAGAGTAAAAGAAGCTGTGAAAGTTAAGAAGAAGTGTTATGAAAATTGGCTGAATGATAGAAATGATAGAAAGCTAGAAGACGAATATAAGATAGCTAAGAGAATGGCGAAGACTATAATTTATGTAAGCAAGATGAATGAACAAAAAAAGATTGATGAAAGGATTAACAGAAGTTTCACCGACAGTAAGAAGGAATTTTGGAGGTGGATCAATGCGGATAGAAATAAATCTTCTGCATTGACCACTCCAGGAGTCAAAAGTGCTGCCGGTGAGATGGTATGGGAGAATGAAGAAGTATGCAAGAGATGGAAGAACTATTTTCAAGAAATTTTTGGTCAGGGTGAAAGAAGAATTTATGAACAGATAGATGAAGAGAATGAATTGAAGATTTTGAAAGAAGAATTGATAGTGTCTATTTCACGTCTGAAGAATGGGAAGTCTGCTGGGTTTGATGGTATAAATGGTGAAATGTTGAAAGCAGGAGGTGAATGTGTGTTAGATTGGATGTACGAATTATGTAAGCTTTGTGTGAATGCAGGAGTAGTACCGATGGATTGGAGGAAGGCAGTCATTGTTCCCATTTACAAAGGTAAAGGGGACAAAAAAGACTGTCAGAACTTCAGACCAATCAGTCTACTCAGTATACCAGGAAAAGTCTTCTGTAAGGTGATCATAAAAAATGTGATTCTGACTACTAGTGAAAGGATTTCCGATATACAGTCCGGCTTTATGGCCGGTAGGGGCTGTGTTGATCAGATTTTTACTCTACGACAACTTGTTGAAAAACAATTGTCGGTGAGGGGAAAGCTGTTCACAGCCTTTGTAGATCTGGAAAAGGCTTTTGACTCAGTAGACAGAGGTATGTTATGGGATGTTTTGAAAGCATACGGAGTAAATGGGGCTCTCCTAGATGCGGTGCATGCGAACTATGAAAATAGTATGGCATGTGTTCGTATTGATGGTGAGTATAGTGAATGGTTTGAAGTTTATAAGGGTGTGAGGCAAGGATGTGTGATGAGTCCATGGCTATTTAACATAGTCATGGACAAGTGTGTCAGAGATGCTAGTCTTAATGATTGTGGATTGATGATAGGAGAGAGCAAAGTGAGTGTTCTACTGTATGCAGATGATGCAGTTCTTGTATCTGATTCAGCAGTAGAATTGCAAACAATGCTCTCTAGATTGAATGAAGCTTTGTTAGGTAACCATTTGAAGTTGAATGCAAGTAAGACGAAAGTATTGATTTTTCAAAGAGATGATGAAAGTATGAATTATGAATTTAAAATTAATGGAATGAATGTTGATGTCGTAAATGAGTTTGTATATCTGGGAAGTAAGTTTGAAAAAGATGGAAGAATGTCCGGTGAATTTGAAAGAAGAATAATGAAAGGCAGGTGTGTACTGGGTGCGACCGCTTGCATCGCCAGGAACCAAAATCTCTCAAAAAATGTTAGATTGGCGGTGCACGGTGGTATACTAGTGCCCACCTTGATGTATGGAAGTGAAGCCTGGACGGTGAGTGAAAGGGAAATTAGTAAAGTCCATACAGTAGAAATGGACTATCTAAGAAGTATGATTGGGAAAAAACGAAGTGACAGGGTGAGGAATGATTTTGTAAGAGAGGAATGTGGTGTAAGGGAAAGTGTGAAAGTGAAGATTAAAAGAAGTATGTTAAGATGGTTCGGGCATTTGGAGAGAATGAGTGATGAAAGATTGACGAAGAAAGTATATGTTGCTAGAATAGATGGATGTCGTGGTAGAGGAAGACCGAGAAAAGTATGGAAGGATCAAATCTCTGAAATAGCGAATGAATGGGATATCCAGAGTCATAATAAAAGGAGAGCTTGTATGAAAAAGGTTATGACTCTGGATGAAATGAAAGAAGTATGCAAGGACAGGAAGAAGTGGCGGCTAATCTGCAATGCTGATTTGTAATGTTGGTTTATTAGTTTGCTACATTTTTTTTGCATAAGAAATTTTTGACTTTTTTTGTATAGATTTATTTTTAAGGTTTTGTTGTTTTTTTTTTTTTTGTAAACTTAAATGTCATTTATTACTCGTATTCCTTGACTTATAGGTTGGTATGAGGCTGACCACCCATACTGTAAAAAATGGTTCACTTTGCCAATGTCACCCCTGTTTCAGGGAATGTCGGCAGGAGTTGCAGGGCTTATGTTCATTTGAGTTTGGATTTTATTTGTAAGTACACATTCAGCATTTGTAAGCGCGAACTACACGTGTTTGTTTGTGGGCATACATCTGAGAGCTTTAAATGAATATATGCTTGCAACTTAGATTATAGATTATAGATTATAGATAGTGATTCTTACAACATTTTTCCTTATTTTGATGTTATATATTAAATAAGTTTTTAAATGTTTTTTTATAACATAAAAATGAAATATAAGAATATTCTATCCGAGACCGGTCCGTAGCTCAGTGGTAACACTGCGGACTCTGAATGGGAAGGTTGTGGGTTCGATTCCCGGCGGAGCACAAAAAATATACCATTTATATTTTCGAATTTGCTCTTCGCCAGGTTGAAAAATTCATAAAACCTTTACCAATGACCGGTCGCTAAAGGTCCATCCAGCCTTACAGCAACTGGGTCTTGCTTGAGAATTGGCGCTTTGTAGCGACGACGATCAAGCTCGTAAAAAGGTCGATAGCTCAATTGGTAGAATGCTTGCATTCCATGCCGAGAGCAAGGGTTCGATCTCAAAGGTTCACTCAGCCTTCACAAGAAATGAGAACCAGCCACCCCGGGAGCTGGGAAACCCCCACTTCAACTGAAAGTGGTTGGTGTGAGGCCGGCCCCCTTACCTGTAAAAATAAATAGGTCCCGAAGCGCCACATGCGACCCCTTCGGGGATAACGCAGGCAAGAAGTTACACTATAGATATGTGTAGCTTAGTTGCGTTTAGTTGCGTTTGCGTTCCATCATACCTGATTTCTGGTGTAAGACATTGTCAATGATTTTTCCAGGTATGGGTCTATGGGTGGTACATCCAGCTCTGGGATCCCATCAGCCAGGCTTCCCAGGGCACTCTGGATGGTCTCCTTCAGGCAATCATTCAACTCTGGATCATTGCGATTGCATAATTTCAAGAAGTCTCCTGAAATAATTCGAAGCTTGGATTACAAGGAAGGTTGGTATGAAGCCGACCATTCATGCTGTAAAAAATGGTTCACTTTGCTAATTGAACCATTTTTTCAGGTTGCAGTGCTTATGGTCATTGGAGGTTTGATTTTTGAATTGTTAGTACGGATACAGCATTTGTAAGCGGGAACTTACACGTGTCTGTTTGTGGGCATGTATTTAGAATGAATTTTAAATGTTAATATATATTTAATTGATTGTAGAGGCATTAACTTTGTAATCGTTCATCATTAAAGATAAAGCAATATTGTATATATTCAAGTAATCGAAAACAAAGCTGTTTTTCTTTTATCCTGTTAATATATATTTTTAATTTAGATTATAGATATAAAATTCCCTTATTCTCTGATTTATTCATTGTTAACCAGGTGTTATCATCATCTTCTAATGACAGTGCCTTGTTTTACCAGTGAAATATCTCTTATGGTTGCAAGTCTCTTGAGTTGCGAATAGGAGGAAACATCCATTATCCACTTCCAATCTTCCAATCTTCCAATCTTGGAAGTACGAAGTTTTTGGGCGACTTCTTGGAAGTCTTCCCGAGATTTTTCCTTCTTAAATGTGTCTCAAAATGGTGCCACGTCAAATCAAGTGTCCTATTAGTTTGGCTTTCCTCTTCAAAATTTGACTAACAAATTTCTTCTTTCCTCAACACCTTTTTGTTGGACTTTATCATGAAACATCGAGGGATGTTTCACGCTGAAGCAAATTACGGCAACACGACTTAACAAAAACATCAAATTCCTATTTAGAGAACTGAGGTCTCTATAATCGCCTGAAGCTGACCGCCAGTGCTGTGAAAATTTGGTTTACTTTATCAATTTCACCCCTGTTTCAGAGAAGAACGGAAGGAGTACTCTTAGTGGAGTTTTATGTGGGCATACATTTGATATGAATTTCAAAGATTGATTATCTTTGCTATTAAAATTACATCGGATTATTATGGGGATCTCTGAAAGCTTTCACACAGTTTGTCCGGTTATCCGTAGACAATGAACAGGCTGTATGCGTTGCATCTGAAAAGACCCTTACGCTGGGTTGAACCATGAATCTACCTTAATCAAGTACCGGTCACCAAGGGCTATATCACCACCTTAAAGGTATAACTGAAAAACTCCTCATTCTCTGAAATCGTAGACAAAACATTTTATTGGATGGGACTTCTCATAGTAAGTAGACTAATGATAAGGATATGCTCATGAAAAACTTCTAAACTAAAGGTTTTTTACACTTTTTTGTGTTTTATCTCGGGGAAAATTGGAAAATGGTGCATTTATGGGAAAAACTAATGTTATCTAAATATTTCAGTTTTACCTTTAAGCTATCGATAGTTTCAGTTTGTTAATTCTTTACTTACGTCTGTTAACTTGATGCAAGGAAATATGATGCTTGATAAAATACACAACACTATGCAAGGAAAATGTTACGAATTTAACAGTGACATGAGTAGCATTTATTAAAAAGAGAAAATTAAAAAATAGCTTACTTTTCTTTACACAAACCTATTACTTAATTAGTCATGCATAAAAGTGTAGATACCTTGACAGAATCCAATATTTCTTAAAATATAACGAATATAAAGTTTTTTTTAATCCTTCTGTTTCTAAAAAATACTTCATAATAAGAAATTTAAATATAGTATTAATTACGTGTACTTTTCAACTTACCAATTTTTGCTTTTTGTCCTGCTGTCAAATTTAGCAAAGCCAATAGGATCACAAATTTTCCCTTCATATTGAAGATACAAAATATTAAACCTTTCAAGTTTTTTTTACCTGCTCTCTTGACATTCTACGCGATGACTGATTTACTTTAACCAGAATAATGGCAGTGCCGCGTGACAGTTGCTTTTTATATTAATTAAAAATTGCAGATTTTGCAGAATTCGCGAGATAAAATCTCACGTCATTTACTTGTATGCATGTCAGGTGTCATTGTGTAAGAGATACAATCAGGGAAATTAAAAGAAAAACTACCTGCTTAGAAACAACTAAATTAATATGTTTAAATTAATAACGCAAAAACAAATACAAAAACAAAGTTTTTCTTCAAGAGTTGGTTTATTACCTCGAGCGCCTTCAGTGATTAAGTTGTTATTTTTGTCGGAATTAGAATTGAATTATTATCATTATTATTCTTACAAATATTACCGGCAGGTTTTAATTATTTAAAATGGACGAGTATATTATACCTAATGACTATTATTTAATCTAATCTAATCTAATCTAAGCTGCAAAGATATATATCATTTAAGATTTATACTAAATGCATTCCCACAAGCAGACATGTATAATTTCGCGCTAACACATGCCGCATGTGGACCTACAATATAAAAACCCAATCTCAAATGAACATAAGCCTTGCAACTCTTGCCGTCCTTCCCTGAAACAGGGGTGACATTGGCAAAGTGAACCAATTTTTATATTATGGGTGGTCAGCCGCATAACAACCTATAAGTCAAGGAACATACATGACAAATTACATTTTTTTTTAAATCAAAGAATTTACTATTTTGTTATTGGTCGTAGAAAAAGTATTGTATACCCCTGCACGTAATTAGCCTTTGTAACACTCGTGTTACAAAGGCTATCATTACTAGGCAGTGGCATAAATAACTATTGTACACCATTGGATTTGTCTCGACGTCATCTATAAGATGGCAAAATTATACATTTGTAAAATTAATAGGCTTTGAAAAATGAAAACCCCTTGGCCATATTAATAATTTTTCAAAGCAAACTAAACTTTTGAATTGCTCTCTTGTAAAATTTTCAAATGGCACATATCATCCCTATACAGCAATCTTACTACGGAAACGGTTAGCAAATTTAACGATGTTTTTTTAAATGGCTGGTAGAAGATCGTCGAAGGCAATTTTCCTGAAGAACTTGTTGCTGATTCTCAAACCGCCCCTGCTCCATAGGGCTTCTATAGCGGGGAGTAGCTCTCTATAGATGAGCTCCCATGAATTGTTTGTGATGTCAGATGCTCTTTTATCTGAAAAGAAAAATTAAGGCGCTTTTTTTTAATATTTGCAAATAGATTCCCAAAATAACTTATATTGTACTAATTTAAATCGGATATTTATCGAACCGTTTAGAGAGAATTACATCATTCTCGACGTTTCGTCAGCGACGTAGCCGACATCTTCAGGAGAACATCCTCTCTGCACGACGACTGAGGATGAACTGACTGAGGATGAACGACGACTGATGAATAGTTTATCCTCAGTCGTCGTGCAGAGAGGATGTTCTCCTGAAGACGTCGGCTACGTCGCTGACGAAACGTCGAGAATGATGTAAGTTCTCTCTAAACGGTTCGTTAAATATCCGATTTAAATTAAGTTTTGAAATTTTTTCAGTTTTAAAAATTAATATAATTGTCAAAATGTCAAACGACCGTAATTCTAACTTAAACCTTATTATATTGTACAAGTTTATTTTTTTCGAACTATTCTTTAAATTTAAGATTTGTAAATGTATTAATGCAGACATAGGACCAGCCCGTAGTCTAGTGGTAACGCTTCGGACTCGTCAATGGAAGGTCGTGGGTTCGAGCCCCGGCGGAGCACAAAAAAATACCATTTACATTTTCAATTATGCTCTTCTTTGGGTTGAAAAATTCATGAAAGCTTTACCAAAGACCTGTCACCAAAGGTTCATCCAGTCTTACAGCAATTGGGTCTTGCTTGAGAATTCGTGTTTTCTATACCGACGATCAAGCTCGCAAAGGGTTCTTGAGGTATGATTTACACAAAAACAGCGGTACGGACCGGTTTTATGTGTATATTTTGTAAATACAATTACTAAACTATATGTTTTGTCTTTGTAATGTATGCTCTGCAGTGGCGACGGGTGCAATGCAAGCCGGTTCCCATCGGCTTCCCTTTCAAAATGATGTAACAAAGTAGTTAAAAAATATAGGCACAAAGTAAAAAAATACAATTAAAACCAAATAAACAATACGTATTTTTTCCCCATTGAAACCATGCAGTCTACTTTATTATCATTTTTGCATCATTTTAAACGGGAAACCGATGGGAATCGGCTTGTATGGCACCCTTCGCCACTGATGCTCTGATATCATTGCTTGATACAAATGAAGTCACTTACTTAATTCCTTGTCGTTGCCGAACAATGGAGGAACGTACATCTTTATATTTTTGACCTCAGGGCTCATGCGGAACTTCGTGATCTTCATGTGGGTCTTCCCATCTCGCACTTCGGGAATCCCCGTCAGCTTGCAGGTCCATGAAAGACCATCTGAAAATAATCTTTTAGGTAAAGCCATGGTCTATTCACAGCTTTTTTTATTCCAACGTTTTGCGTTCTCGTGCAGAAAGTATTCTAAGGCTGGTTGTAGAAGTGACACAGCATTCTTCGCGTCCGCTAACTGTTGGACGTTGGTATCTGAAGAAAATTGATTTTCACAAGCAGACACGTGTAAGTTCGCGCTTAGAACCCAACCTCAAATAGACATAATATACTTTGTAGAGTTTTTTTTTTTTTTATTGTGAAAAAAAACAGTTACAGAATTTTTTTAAGTTAGATTGACAGTTGGAAAGACCATAAAGTTACCAATTATACATTATATTTGCATATTTTGCTCTACAACTCTTGCCGACCTTCCCTGAAACAGGCGTGATATTAACAGGGTAAACCAATTTGTACTGTATGGGTGGTCAGTCTCAGGCGCGTGCATAGGGCGCAGGCAAATGCAGTTCAGAATAAATATTTTCTCCATTCTTTTAAAATAACTCATTTAAAATTGGCTGAAGTGCTAACGATGGCTCCAATCGAACTAAAATTTTGAATTTTAAACTTCAATATCCAGCTTAAGTGCGTTTTTTTACCATATATTGCCTACCTATTAGGCGCATGTGCCTGTATGAGATGCACGCCCCTGGTCAGTCTCATACCAACCTATAGGTCTAGGAATGTGATCGTCGCTAAGAAGAAAAATAATCCACCAATACTCATTGGTGTATGCCCTTCAGTGAATTAAATCAGATCCGTTCCTTATTTTTGGACGTCCATCAAAAAAATATTTAATATTACCAATTGAAATATTCAACGTTATAAATATTTTATAAAGTTAGAAATCTATGATACCCATGAATAAATAACTCAACCAAAATCTTATGCAAATTGGAATTTGTTTTGATCAAAACTCACCATAATTTGGCCGGGTCAAGGCTACCAAACGAGACAAAATGAAGAATTCTGCAAATTTACTTTGAAGGCCAATTACAACTTCCAGGCTTCCGGTTGTAACAAGCTTTTCAAGGTTATCAATCACGCAAAGTAACTGAAAAATGCGGAATCTGAAGCGACTCGAAAGCCTAGGCCAGCCTAGTGCCAACTTGGACAGGAGGGAGTTCTCGAGTGACCTTTATGAAAGGTATTCAACAGGTTGAGAACGGATAAAGGCAGATTTGGTTATAACATGATGGCATAGGGAGTTCTGTATCTGAATGACACCTCACTCAGCGAATTTGGAGCCCAAAAGTCTATGAATCGTATAATTCATATGCTCAAACCCTCCTCATACCCGTCCTGTATGTATACGTATGTGGATGGACGCTCATGCAAAGCTTTATATTTTCTCAAGTGGCGGAATGCCTTCCCGTGAAGTAAAGCAACGGCACGACTAAACAAGAACCTCTTAGTCAGACACGTGCCTATGACTCTAAAAGTAAATCTTTGATTTTATTTGTTAGGGTTTGGTGGTTCACACTGTGAAAGTCCATTGTATTTATTAAAACCAAAAAAAAAGTAAATCTTTGATGTTACTGAAACTAGTCGCATATCTCGGGCGACACTCCTTGTGGGATTGTTGCTAGATCACGGGTCCCGTGAAGAATATGATGATAACAAAATCATCGTCGGATATGTCCCACCTGCTCAACAAGTTGTTTCTTGGAAGATCTAATGGACAGAATAGAGAGAGGTAAGAAAGTCGCTCGCCACTGGTCCAAAATAGTTTATCTAGCATCTGACTTTCCGAAAAACACAAAAGAATTTAAAGACATGTCTTTGGCACAGATTATCCACGGCTCGCAACCGCTACAAGATCGGCACATTTGCCAATAATACATAAAGTGATTGAAAATTTTCTTACTCATTGAAATGTTGAAGTATTCGTAAGAGTTTGTTTTGAATACAAATGCATTTAGTTTTCCTTCCAGTCTTGCGTAGGTTTCGGCAAAAAGACGTTTATTGGACATGACGACTTCCATCTCTAAGCGGTCATCCAGGATATTTGCTCTGAAAAGACAAATCAAAATATTTACAAAAATAAACGGAAGTTTTTTGGTTATTTCAAATCAAAGGATAAAAGAACATTGGTGGAAAAAACAAACGACCCAGGTTCAGAAAGCTGATCAATTGATGATCGTAAAAAGGATGTTGGAGTTCATTGGAAGTCCATATAGAAGGATCAAAGTGAGAAAAACTAACTTATCACACATAGAAAAAAATTAATCAAAATATTAACAATAATCAAAATAGTTTTTTGTTACTTTAAATCAAAGGATAAAAGAACATCGGTGGAAAAAATTAAAACACAGGCATCCTCAGGAGCAGTCTACTCCTGAGGATGCCTGTGTTAAACTGTGTTATTTTTTAAAATAAAATACAATGGACTTTCTCTGTGTGAACCACCAAACCCTAACAAATATATAAATCATCCTAACATTATTATTATACTACACTTTTTTTCTTCAGAGTTGGTTAGAAAAACAAGTAAATAAAAAACCTCAGCTGTGCCATAAAAGTGTTTACAAGAATCTTACCTGACATCATGTATTTTGGACTTGGAAATTCCATAAACTGTAATGTCTTTCCCATGCACGCGCCCCGATATCTAAAACATGTTTGATCAATTAACCACCTACTTGCTTGTCCATAAAAAAATAAAGTCGGCAAGAATTCTTAGAGATCTTTATTTTTTCGCAATAAGTATGGCAGGTACAAGAAACTGTTTTGTAGTCGGCTGGTTAATATTTGGTATTCTGAAATAGTTTAAAAGTGGACCATACTTTGTCTGTGGACAAAGAGTGCCAATGGCTAAGAAAATGGAAAAGGGTTTCCCAGGACAGTAATATCTATTAAAGGAAGATGACAAAGAAAACGAAGCTAAATAGGCTACATAAAGAGCAAAATCATGACATAATGCAACTCGCAACTAAGCTACACATATAGTCTAACTTCTTCCCGCGTTTATTTTTACAGGTAAGGGGGTCGGCCTTACGCCAACCCTTCCAATTAAAGTAGGGGTTTCCCAGCTCGCGAGGGGGCTGGTATTCATTTCTTGTGAAGGGTGAGTAAACCTTGCCGGTATTTTCATTTGGGTTTGAAATAAACACCGAAACTTGAAATCATTTCTGACATCCTCGGTGGAATTCGAGCCCGAGCTCACGGCATGGAATGCAAGCACTCTACCAACTGAGCTATCGACCGGACTACCTAACAGTATTTCGATGTACTTCACATTAATTTGATAGGGTACCTTGTATGCTAAGCGGAGTTGATTTGAATACTCGCCTGGTTTCGCTTGTACTCCAGCTTGAAGTCTTTTTGGAAGTAGGGATCCAGCGGGCCTAAGCTCAGCTCTGGTACGCCTTGCACCATCAGAGGTATGACCTTGGCGATAGCGTCCTTGAGACAGTCATTCAAATCGTAGTCGTATCGGTTGCATACGGGGAGAAAGCTTGCTGCAAAATGTGAGGCAAAGGGTAGAAAGGTTCCTCCAGATTTCCAGAACTAATCTACACCTACTTCATTTTCAAATGGTCCGGTGTAGGGTCTGCAATCGTTAAATGTATGGGCTCGCCGGATCGTGTGAAATCTTACATAAATACCTCAGAATCCTTGAGGTGTGAGTGTGACACACACACAAAGGCGCTCTTTTATCATGTGTAGGGAATGCGATCTCGAGACGAGATCGCTAAGTCGAGATCTCGAGGAATCAGAAATTCGATCTCGGCGAGATCTCGGCATTTTCGAGATCTCGAATGGTAATACAATAATACAAATTTTACTTCAATTAACCCATAAGAACACGTAATTTTAGCACACCATGACAGTAACTGCACAACTGAAACAATTGTAAACAAACAAGTTCTTGCACGCACTCGAATATGTTCCGCTCACTTACTCTAGTCAAAAATAAATCACTTTTTCTTTTCTATCCCGCTAGACAAACATCGTAAGTACTCGGGATAGTTTGCGTATGCGATCCGTCCTTTCCTTCGTCAGTCAGCGAATCGCTCGCGTGCAGAGAGCACGTGTCATGCATCACCGACAACTGCCGCTCGATCTCGTCAATCTCGGTCGAAATCTCTTCATTTTATGCTTCGAAATTGATCTCGAAAAATGAGGCGAGATCTCAGAATATCGGAATCTTGCGAGATCGAGATTGCATTCCCTAATCATGTGTAAATAAAATAAATTAACCTCATATAAGTAAGGTCGGTGTTATAGCCGCGGGGATCAAGACAGGTTATTTGGAACCGGATAACGCTGGTTCGAATCCCGCGACGATAACTTCGACCCTGGTTCAACAGATGCCGTTGCATGCACACAAGCTTCTGCTTTCGCATGAAGACAACTGGCCAGGTAAAATAGGTTGGTGGATTGCATTCCTTTCCACAAATCTATTTAAAAAAAAATATATATATATATATATATATATATATATATATATACATATATCCCCATACACTATCCGACTTCCAATGCGGACCGGACCGTGTGAGAAGGCACTTACTGTTGATAATTTATGGTTGCCTTATTCCTATAGTGGTCGTGTTTGGTGATTTTTACAGGTAAGGGGGACAGCTTTACATTAACTGTTCAACTTAAAGTGGAGGCTCCCTTGCTCTTGAAGAAGTATCTCATTTCTTGGCTACGGAAATCATGCAAACGCCAGTGGTGAGACCAAAGTAAAGTTAAATAGTTGTTGCCGTAGTAGGTGGAGATTTTGATTGATTTGCAAATTATACAAGCATCAAAAGGATTTTAAGCGCAATATTGGTTTGTGCGATGATTTTATATCTGGTTGCCAAGACAGTGGAACAAATCCATCCATCCCCGAGGGAAGCAGCACAAGACAGAGAGTCCTGGAGGATTGTAGTGCGGGAGGCCCTGAGCCTTCAAGGCTTGTGAACCAGATTAAATAAGTTAGCATTTTAATTTTGTTTTCAAGATTTATTGAATTCAGTTTCTATGATAAATAATTGATGTTAGTATGAATGATTAACGATGAATACTCATCATTTGTTAGATTTATGTAAGATAGAAGCCACTTAACCCGTTTAGAGGTGAACTGCACCATTAAAACAGTGACTCAGTAATAATTAATGAAAAATGCCAATTTGAAAACAAAAACATGGGCACGGAAAGGTTGATATTGGCTTCATATTTGTTTTCCTTAAAAAATATGAACGTAGGTTTTTTAATTTAATTTTAGAAAATAATATTTGAAAAATATGCACGCAGACACAATATTTTTGTTATCACAGAATAGCTTACTTCCATTAAAATAACGATTAAAAAAACACATTTTTTTGCTAACAATATGCCTTAGAAAGCGCAATAGTGACTCATCCAATAACAAGATATTAACTTGCCTTTTCTCCAGCGACCAGGCCGTGTGATGTCATAATTTTTTTTGTCTATGGAATTTCGCAAGAGTCCATTAATCTTTGGTATCCCTAATTTACTATTATTACTTTTTTTAATTGAAATCAAGTTCAAAAAACATTATATTAAGCCTAAAGGAAAAAAACATTTTTTTGAAAAGAAGCAAAGCTTAGTATTCTGTCAATCAGGTTTTTTTACCACAAAAATTACACGAAAGCAAAAATGAATAGAAAAATCAAATAAGTTCTTATACCTGATAAAGAAAAAAATAATTTGTACCTATTTTGAAGTAAAATTATATTTAAAAAAAAACTGAAAGCATAATCGTACAAAGGAAATTATAACTAAGTACTTACGTATGTCAACACCTTGAATTTTTATGATTTTCAGGAAGACTGTTCCCACCAGAACAAATTTGAGTACGTTGATCGCCATGACTGAAGAAGACTGATCGAAAGAGACGTTAAAAGTTGAAATAATTTATTCACTACCTTAATGCTGATATGCTGATTAAATGGGATTCTAATCCTTCTAGAATTTTCCTGTTTTTATTTTGGCAAAGCAAGGTTGCGTGCAAAATAATAGGAGTTAAAACTAAAACATTTTTGTTTTTTATTACGGCGAGTAGGTACCTATATTAAGTTCCACGACCGGTTTCGCGAACAATCCGTTTGCATTCTCAGGTGGCTAAATTGATGAATGGCATTATAATGTTTATGTAAGATCAGCGTTAGATTAGTTTAAAAAAAATGTAATTTGTTGTGTATGTTCCTTGACTTATGGGTTGGTATGCGGCTGACCACCTATGCTGTAGATTGTAGAAAATGGTTCACTTTGCCAATGTCACCCCTGTTTTCAGGGCAGGTCGGCAAGAGTTGCAGGGTGTATGTCCATGTGAGATTCGGGTTTTTATATTGTAGGATCACATGCAGCATGTTTAAGCGCGAACTTGTGCATGTCTGTTTGTGAAAGTGCATATAATGTGAATCTTTAATGTTACATATATTTTGCAACTTATATTAGATTATATTAGCCACCCAGCCAGGTGACGCACACTTTTTTTTTGTCATTTTCTTTTAAATTAATAAAATAAAACAATCTGAGTATATGTGATTTTTTTTATTAAATTTTAGACATAATATAAAATATAATGGAATATCTATATAGCTATTCTAAAGGCTTTTTCTTTAACAATCTAGTCAATACAGAGTTGTTGGACATTTAATATTTTGGTCTCTTCATGACCTGCCTACCTCAATTCAAGAACTAATTAAAATGACTAGTACATAATACAATAGATATCTTTTCAATAATATTATTTAAAAGGAAAAAAAATGTTATTTCTTATCTGAAAATCAGCGATCAATATAAAAGACATAGATGGAGGACTTCAATTTACTTCCATAGTAACAAACGTGCCATGAAACACGATAGGTAGGTATAGGTACAACAAAAAAGTGAGACACAATATATCAACGCCATAAGTCAAAAAGAGACAAACTTGATGGTTGCTTGGAAACTGATTATAAGAAGACTTCATTTGTATGAAGAGGTCGCCTTAGGGCGCACTGTGTTTGGTACACAAAACGACTCTCATGCTCCATCTATATCGTTTATGTTGATCGATGCTAAAATTACATTGGTTTCTAGACAATATGTTGGCTTTTGATAAAAGTAGATTCATTTTTCATCCAACAAAGAGAAATTGTTTTTTTTTGTGCTTTGTTGGGAGTCCAACCCACTACCTTCTGATTTTGAGTCTTAAGTGTTACCCACTAGACTATTACCAGGTATTTAGTCTAACATATTTACCAAGAGACCAATGTATTTCAATAATTTAATTTTACCAGGTTCAAGTACATATCGACGGTTAAAAGGCAGTGGGGCATTTAAGAGACATTTTGGTCAAAAATGAGTTATAAATGCTATCCTACTTAAAATTTTCCGCTTTTTCTAATGCGCTAACTCTCATAGCTCTACGATGATTTTTGTGTTGTTTATGCCCAAGCAAGCAACTGCGTTTTCGAAGTATGGTTTTGGTGTAACCGACAAGACTTTGGGCTTTTTGGTCCTAAAGGCGCTTGTAACATTAAAAAATCGTAAACCAACATTAATAGGAATGCCAATAAATACCTTTATTTTTTTTATTTTAGAGCTGTTTTGATTTTAGGGATATGATAAAAAAAAAAAAAAGTTGTGCCATTTTTCTGCAATCTCAAACTTTAAACTGCTCTCCTGAACAATTTAGTTTATGGCTTATGCCCTACTGACTTTAAACCGTTGATATATTCTTAAATTAACACTTAACCCTCCGTTGGTTGCGACCAAGCAAAAAAGAACACACATAGTGTATTTTGGCAAAATTTCTAATTCAAGGGCAACTCAATTTAGTCTTTAAGTGTCATTGAAAATATGTCTTTTATTAAGACCATGAATAAAGTCAGTGTTGAATAAAATCGCCCTGAAATTAACGGAATAGGAGGAACAGCATCATGAAAGAAAGGTTGCGACCAACGGAGGGTTAAATTTATTTCAGTTGCAAACAATATTCAAAGTCAAATGAAAATGCATATTAGAGAGAACAATCAGGTACTGATTTCTAAAAATATAATTCAAAACAAAAAATACAAACTAGGTACAATTTACTCGCTTAGCTACAGACTTTCATACAAAAAACTATGATTTCAGATTTCATAGCTTTTAAAGAATAAACATCAGTATTAAGAATCAGTTACACAAGAAAACTTTTTAATTTTCATTCATAGAGAAAAAAACAGATGAAGTTACTGAACGACTTGATGAAATGATACAGCCGTAAATTCATATATTTTTCCTTTACAGAAATGTAAAATGTAGCTCTAAAAAAAAAGTTATTTATTTACAATAGAATCCTAACTTTGAAAGGTGACTCAAGTTCACGTGTCATCGACTGCTCGATACCAAAAAAGTATGTGATCTTAAATGGTCGTATTAATGTATGTTTTAACAAAAACACCAAATCCCTACTAAGAGCTGTAGCATCTTCAGTGAAATTAGTAATGATGATCGCCGATCTCCAATAGAAGTCTTGCCAAAGAGCAGAAGGACAATGTTCTTAAAAATAATTTGAATTTTTTTTGACAGGAAAACGTCGCACGACTATGGATACAAATAACAAATTCTTAGCTAGCATTTATCAAAACTTTTTTGACGACTTGAAATGTGTAGACCTAATTGTGGATAATGGAGTTATATCAAGTACTCGATGACAATGGAAGGTTAAGTTTGTAATTAGAGTAGGTACAGTTCAAAATTGAATGAGTTAAAAAAATGCTTAATTTTACAGATTTTATTTTTGGCAGATTTTTTTATGAAGTTGGTTACACAATTTTCTTATAAGTAAAAAGCATCCTAGGCGCATTTTAACATACACAATACTGATAAACTTAACTGATATTAGATGCCATAGTAATGCCATCTATAGGTAGCAGAAGCAAAATTTCCATACAAACTCTCAATGTTTCATTACATCCTTTATTATATTACCCTAAGTGGTCATCATTGGAAGTCTGCTTTAACCACTGCTCCACACCCTGGTTGGGAGAAAGCTCGAAATTGCAGCTACATAAAAAGAACCCCGGATTCGATTCCACGACGTTAATTTTATTTTATTTTTTTAAAGCTAGATTTTTGAGGAAGAATGCAATGCACCAACTAATTTTTCCTAGCCAAAAAGTTGCACTATGTATATGAGCAGCTTAGTTGTGCTGTGTAGGGGGAACTTTTTTTTGTATGGAAACTGAGCTTTTTGCAATAGAACAATAGATGGCATCAAAACTATTCAAAATCACCTTATTCATCAAATAAATTACAACTATGAGAAAACTGAAATTCGATATGGTTGTATTAAAATATAATTACATTACCCCTATTCACCATTTTTGCTGCCTTCTAGTCCTGCAGTCCCTCTATCATTGAGTTATAATACAGAATAGTTGAAACTATGTATTTGGACACAAGTATCGTACATAAATCTTTGTTAATTAGAAAGAGAACAATGATAATACAAGTTTCGGCACACTGTTAACAGGCAAAATGTACAGTCGTTTTTTTCTACATAGTTGGCATTATACTAAAACGTCTTGCTTGCGTGGTAATCCTGCGCGCCTGTTGCAATTACCATCTTCGGTGAATTTTGAAAAGAAAATGGCATCATTATAAACATAATGGCATGTGTAAGTATTGAGTATCGAAACACAATATGCAGAATGCAAGGAAACATAGGATTTTACATGTATTTAGTAAGGGGCCGTCCATAAATTACGTCATCGATTTTGGCCGATTTTCGACCCCCCCCCCCTTACAATCATCCTATAGTCATTATCTAATGACCCCCCCCCTCTTGCTGTAATCATGGATGAGCTTAATAATTAATCATGTTATATTACTTGTATACTATTTTGTATATTTTGTAGAAATTGGTATTTAAAAGAACGACGTCACTTTTGATACTCTTACATCATTTGCCATCATCTGCAGACCAGACCCCCCCCCCCTTAATGCGAATGACGTAATATATGGACAGCCCCTAATCTGTGGTGTTTGACAGCTCTGTGGTGACAGGTCCGGTTGACAGATGAGCCACATAGTATGTGACAATGCCGTTAGCTAGTTTCTTCTCCATCAATATTATAACTCAATGCCCTCTATCTAACCTATCATCACAATCTATATTTAATTTAAGCTAAGTAAATATAGTTTTTTCTACAATGATACAGTTCTATTTGGTCTTATGTAATGTTATATGTCTTTTGGTTTGGTTACAAGTACAATGAATATTCATAGTAAATGAGAAATAAATAAATGGTAGGCAATAAGCATGTTATGTGTGATTATGTCGAAAAAACAAAAAAACAACTCTCAAGTAAATGTGAACAAATATTTAACTAATATATAAATAAATTTAAATATACATGGCATGTGAAAATTTTGCATTAAAAATCAATATAGTTCTAATTATCTACCCCAAGCATAAAATATTCCATTAAAACTCAACTAGCTTTAACCAAAAAGCACCCATAGCAGCACTTCTAGTGTGCGCTGTGGTTTCATTGTATTTTTGGTTAACAGTATGGATAAGCCTAAACGTAAAGTTAAATACTAGGGGTGTGAAGCTCGGTTTAAAATTTCTTTGTAGTTTTAATATTTGAGTCATATAGAATCAAAGGCAGAAATCTAAAATATAAAAAAAAAAAACAGATAATATATGGAAACACAGAAAATGACATAAGTAAAGAAAGTAAACAGTAAAATGAGTAAAATGATTTTTTTGGTTTTTGTGTGAATCACACCTCAAGAACACTGCTATAGAAAGAGTCAGACAAGTCTTTAATAAATATACCTACATCAATTTTCAACCCGGCGAAGAGCATATTCAGAAATGATGTGTCATTTTTTATGCTCTACTGAGAATAAAATCCACAACCTTTCACTAGACTTTTGACCGATATCATCTATGTTTCCATACATCTATCTTAATTTTTAAAAATATCCTAGGTTGCCACCTATGGTAATATACCTACATAATGTTTATTGATTTTTATTTACTTATAGCAAAGTTTAATCGTCTACTGTAATAGGAAGGATAGCATTCATTGATTCTTCTAAACGAGCGCCTCGCTCTGGGTAATTGTCAGCTGTCCATGCTAACGATGCTCTCCACCTTTTCATCGTTAATCTTCCACATTGTGACACGTCCGCTGCTGCCGTCATGACAGGGTTAAGGGAGAAACAAAAAATGAAAAAATTAATAAAGAAAATAAAGAAAAATTATATTCACACACAAAAGTATACTCACTTCACAATCAAATACAATAATATCTATCAGTGTTATTCAGAAAAATTTAACTCTTTTAAGTATAGGCTCATGACCAGACTTGTACTTAATGCAGTTAGCATATGTCATGGAAATTTCAAACCCAAATCTAAAATGGTCATAATCCCTGCAATTCCTGCAAGCCTTCCCTGAAATAGGGTGACATTGGAAAAGTGAATATTTTTTTTACGATATTGGTCGTGAGCTTCATGCCAATCAACATTTCAAAGAACTGTCTGCTATCGAAAATATGGAATCTGTATCTGTTACTGAAGGTAGGGAAAAAGAGATGAGAGATTTTTTAAATGCTGAGAAAATTAATCACTGAAAGGATCCACAGAACATTTTTCTCTTGTGCAGAAAGTTAACATTAGGCGGTGGATGATCCATGGTTTTGATGTCTCTGAATAACACTAAGCAGATCCAAAATTGATAGACACAAAAAAATAACACTATTTAGATATTGTTTTTTGAGAAACAGACAAAGACAGTAGATAAACAGATAAATTGGGTTCTCAAGTTTTTTTTTTACGATTTTGAAACCATCTTTTATTCAGTAGCAAAAACTCAGTTTACATAAAAAATTGCAGTTGTTCCATCCACTGTAAGTAATGACTAGCTTCATTTACACTCCCAAAATATATATTCATAAAATTAATTTAACAATTGCTTAAAAATATTCAGGACAATTACTTTTTTAAGTTATTAGGAAGGACTTTTTTGTTCGTTAAGAAACTAGAAACAAATTACCGTGATGATCTATAAACAATATTTGAGTCATCTAGAATTAAAGGTGACAATTACTGTCTTTGCTGGAGTGATGTTTTCCGGGATCTGTTGCCGTGGTCTGTGGGAGCTGGAGCTTCCGGACGTTTCGCCTATTTCTACGATTGGTTTCTTTAGCGTGACGTATGATGATGAAGATCTTGGTGAGAACTGTGATGCAAGTGTGTGTACACTGAGGGTTTATATGTGCAAACTAAATACACTTTGAACACGAGTTTCTTGATTCAGCACCAACATCTGTGTATTTTCGCATGTGAAACTATGGAGTATATCAGCAAACCATCTTGCTTCTACAGTATGTGTTTGTCGTTTACGTTTCACGCTGAAGAAGCCCATCGTAGAAATGGGCAAAACGTCCGGACGCTCCAGCTCCCATAGACCACGGCAACATATCCCGGAAAACGTCACTCCAGCATCATCAGCCGGCCGTGTAAGCCTAAAACTCTTATTCAATTACTATCTTTGTCTGTATCACGTCCAACAAAATAAATTTTACTTCAATCATACACTAATGTAGAGTAAATAATGCTCTTTCCATTTGGTACGATGTTTGTGAAATAATAGTCGGAAAACTTTTGATTTTCACAAAAAGCGTGAACTCAGTAAAGATGAAGATGTAAGCAGTGTGATGTGCTGTGAAAATGAGAAACAAAATGGCAGATGAACACGATTATAATTATTATTCATTGTTAGAGTTTCAATGATTTCATTTACAAAGGGATGAGAAGGCTTGTAACATCAAAGTCATGTGATCGTTAATGAATTCTGAAAAATTAATCTATTGAGATTAAATATGAAGTTCGATCAATAGCACATTTGGTAGAATGCTTGCATTCCATACCACATACTATGGTTCAAAATGCACTGATAAAAATAATAATATTAGGATAATATATTTGATGAGCGCAGTTTTTGTGTGAATCACACATCAAAAGCCCTCTGCGAGCTTGGTTGTCGCTGTAGAAAGTGCCAATTTTCAAGAAATACCCAGTAGGTGAAAGACTGTATGGACCGTATGGTGACTGACTTTTGGTAAAGGCAGATTAATATTCAACCCAGTTGATGGTTGAATGGCCAGGATTTGAACCCACTACCTTACAATTATGCCCCCAGAGTGTTAACCGCTGAACTACAGACTAAATGTGCAAAAAATTATTTCCCGTCTTCGGGTTTATTTCCAAGTCAAAATAAAAATACAGGCAAGGTTTACTCAGCCTTCACAAGAAATGAGAACAAGCACATTTGCGAGCTGGGAAGCCTCCATGTTAAGTGAAGTGATTGGGGCAGTCACCTTACGCTCCTCACACACCACATGTGACCCCATTAGGGACAACGCGGTAAGAAGTTGCACAATATGTGCGAGCTTAGTTTCGTTATCTTGACTAATAGGTTGGTATGAGGCTGACACCCCATGTCGTAATAATTTGGTTCGCTTTTGTGTTGCATTACCACAACTGTTTTGTTTTTGTAGTTTCCCTACCTTCTTGGTATCGGGGTAGACTCTTTTGGATATAATTTACTTTGGGGTATTTCTCAATATTTAACAATTATGCTCCTGAAGATGCCTTATTGGGCGAAAACGTTTGAGCAAAAAACTAAATAATAGTGAATTAAAACTTTGTTTTTCACATTGAATTTATAAAAAAAATATTCACTTTGGATATATTTTGGATACATATGATCACAACTTTGATGTTCACAGACCAGGGATATAAAATAAAACATTATAACTCATGCAAATGTACAGCGAATATCATACAAATGAGATGCACTCAGCAAAACATGAAAGGAAACCAAAAAAACATCCATAATCAAAAATGATAACAACCTGGGTGGATTACTCGTATTTAGTGTCTGGATGAGAGAATGCGGTTGAGGGTGGGTCAACAAGAGTTGAAGAGTTGGAGACAACATAAGGCCATGTGGGACAAGTGCATGCACGCAAATACCAGCAGCCACACGCTAACAGAGTCCAGCCAAGGGGAGCTGCGGAACGGCATTACACGTGATAACAAAGTCCTACATAGCAACTCCAATCGACTTGTAACAAAATTTGATTTGGGACTTTTTTCTCGGCGGGCAAACGTCACATTTACATGGCATTAGTCCTTAGCAACCAATAATAAAATAATAATTTTATCTATGTCAATTCATTATCTGAATCAATCGCAATGAATTCGGATTGGGGATAACGTATTCGGATTGACATAAATTCTATAGAAATTGTGACTTCACACAGCTGAGTTGCAAGGTAAAAGGCAAATAAATATTTTGTTATTAATTGCTAAGAACCCTAGCCCCATTGAGAAAAATAAGTGATAATTTATCACACTCTCAATTTTCATTATAGAGTCAGTGGCGTTTACCGCTAGACTATGGACCAGTCGGATAATCGAGAAATATTATTATTTTTTGAATGAAGGTAAGTACCAACTGTAAAATAACAATCTGTATCCTATACATGATATTTTATTGAAAAAAAACATTTGAAGTAAAAACTTTTTTTAACAATGAGGTTGGAACATTTTTGAAATTGGAACCTCTTGGCGAGCAAACGTCTGTCTTGTATGGGACTGCCATCCTTAGCAACTAACAACAAAATATTTCCATGCCTTTTCGCTAGTAAACTAGCTGGGTTACGAAACAATATTGTTTATGCCAATTCATGTGTGGACTTCATTAGCTTATACAAAATAATTTAATCTGAATTAAAAAAAAATAAAACATGAAAAATGTAGAAGCATGTTATATACAATGGAAATAGAATATATCATGTGATGTGAAAATGGATTTATTGTTTTCTCGAATTTCAAAGTAGGTACTATCATTTTTCTTAATTCAAAAGCATTCATTTAAAGCTAACTTAAAAAGTATTTATCAAATAAATAGAAAAGCTTGGTGGCCAAAAAATATTACTTTTAAAAACATAATAACCTACAATAAGAAATAATTTATAAAAACCTTAAATAAGAAACTATAAAATAAGTATGCGTCATGCAAATTTGTTGTTCTCTGTACTTCTACAATAATTTTGGTAACGTCCAAGCGATTGTAGAAAATTTGTCATCCCTTAAGGCACCAATTCTCAAGCAAGGCCCAATTGCTGTAAGGCTGGATGAACCTTTCGTGACAGGTCTTTGGTAAATGCAATTAATTTTTTAGCTCAGCGAAGAACATTTGATTTTTTTTTTTTGCTAAGCCGGGAATCAAATATAAGCATTCCGCTTATGAATTCGTAGGGTTAACCACTAGACTAAGGGCCAGTCATTTTCTGTTTTTCCATGTATTTATTTAATTTAAAAAAAATCTTAGATGTCCTCCTTTGATTTTATGTGGCTCAAGTATACATACAGGATCAGTCCGTAGTCTAGTAGTAACGGTTCAGATTCATAAATGGAAGGATGTGGGTTCGAATCTCGGAGGAGCAAAAAGATATACCATTAATATTTTCAAATATGCTCTCCGCTGGGTTGAAAAATTCATATACCTTTACCAAAGGTCCATCCAGTCTTGCTTGAGTACTGGCGCTTTCTATAGCGATGACTTAGCTCGCAGAGGGCTTTTGAGGTGTGATTCGTACAAAAACAGCACCCACCGAATAAATCATCCTAATACTAAGTACTATTTTATTATTGATCTATAACATCATTTACAATACAGAGATTGAAAATGTCAAGGATTTTCATGGTGAAATAGAAAAATCAGTAGTAAATGAAAAATCAAAGGCTTCTAATAGGAGTAAAGATACCAAAATCATTGTAATATTACGGAATGTATTAAGTCTGTTAAAAATGCACAACAATGAAAACCATAATGCAGTACGCCGACAAAGCTATCATGCAACAAATAAGACAGGTTGTGATGTTAGGGGGCGGGGCACCAGGAGGGGGAGGGGGAGGGGGATGGGGAGCAGGGGCGGGCACGACTCATTGCTCGGCCATCGGGCACCGCCACATCTTCACCTCTCCGCTACTGCAAACCAAAACACCGCACTTTAATCAATGGTGATTAGTGTTGTACTAGTTATTGGTAAGAACAAATTAGGAATTAATGATGAAAAACACTACTTTGGGGCTTGCAGACCACGGTCTAGATCAGGCATGTCAAACATATATGGTATTGAGAACGTATAATTTTTTTAAAAACACAATTTTATTTTCACAAGTTAAGCATTTACTTATTTCTCCTCCAATATTTTCAACTTTTTACATCAGTTTCAATAGGACACTTTTCAAAAATTGACAAGACAAAAACCATAGAGAAATGAGAAGGATGAGTTACGACTAAGAGGTACAATTAAGTAATAACATAGGAAAAGCAGCAGGAATCTGAACAGTGATCAAACTATAAGAATATGGTTTTTGTCTTGTCAATTTGTAACAGTGTCCTCTTGAAAATGACGTAGACAAGTCTAAAGTACTTGAGGTGAAATGAATGCTCAACTTGTGAAAATATAACTCTGTGTTTTTAGATTTTTCTACTTTCTCATAAAAAATATTTTTCACTGTTTAAATATCAAACTCTAAAATGCTTAATTTATGGTATTGAGGACCACAATATGATCTATTTTGTACTCAGTTGGGTACGGAAAAGGACCCAAGGCCAAAACTTTCCATCAAATGAAAATTGACAACGGGAAGCAGGGGGTAGAAACACACTCAATTAGAAAAAATGACTATCAAATTTTATGTTTCAATGTATGGATTTAAAACTCTCAGTGAAGTGGGCCGTAACCTATGTGTTGATAGGTTGTGTGTTTGACATGCCTGCTCTATATGTTTGTCATATCAACTACCATTTCGTCAATGGTGAGTGTTTTGTTCTAAGGTTAATTTGTTAGGCTTGTTAAACATTACTTAGGCTGACAAACATCTAGACCAGTGGCCGGCAAATTGCTGCTCGTGTTCTTGGCACTGTAAGTGCATTTCTGTAACACCTGGAGGAGAAGACATGATCACAGTATCCTTATTCGCAAAAGCATTTGCTGTTCTTTCCCTTTATCTTACATATTCATGCAACAATGTTTTTCAGGCGTGAATTTTATCAATAATAATCTTAGAAGTCACCATATCCGATCCCCAGATATAGGCTAGCACAAGTCAAAAATATGGTGTTCTGAGTGAAATATATCATTCAATAATATTCTTTACACCGAAACTAGAAATTATTTCTGTCACCCTCGGTGGGATTCAAGCTCGAGCTCTTGGCATGGAATACAAGCACTGTACCAACTGAGTTATTGACTGATATATTATGTGGCATGCCATTTTGTTCAAATTAGGTCTGCAAGAAACTTTAAAGTTATTTTTCTCAACTTGATACATTTTGAATTGTGGCATCCTTGATATGGGGATGGTGAGAATCTGAAAGTGAAAACAACAAACAAGACATACTCAAATATTTCCAGGGATGCAAGGGCATTGCTCAAATTGAGTGTTTCATGTTTGTTAATCATTCTCTGAAGATAACAGCATCAAATGCATTCCTCTGGTACAGACAAGTTCACTAGCACCGTATGATGAGAATAAGAGTGGATGCCGATTAGGACAATGAAGCAATTTTCTGTACATGTGCACTGTAAATGCTGATGAGTATGTAATGAGATGTGAACAGTTTATTGCAACAAAATATCATCTACTATACTTTATTTTAGTACACACCCAAAAAGTTTTTAGTACATCAAATCAAGCATCATTTACTTATACACTTTGGAAACAAAATTCAAATTTTAAATTGTAATGAAATTATTGTTTAAATACTGTGAACTACTTGAGGAATAAGGTAGTATTAAAAATATTACTTTCATGTTAATGAAAATATTTTAACGCAAATCGATTGCCTTTAATATTGCTTTTAGTACAGCCCGTCATAAGTCAACGAGGTCAATATATACAACAAGTCTTTTTATTCTTACCTGAATTAACTTCACCCTGACAAAATATTGGTACACAAATTCATATCACCTCTTAAAAGAGGTAAGAAAAGACATAGAAAATGATACCAAAATAGTAATGACAACAATCATCTTGAGTAATTGAACACAAATGGCCGTATTCTCGAAGCTGTTTACCAAGCCTTAGTGAACACTTAGGCTGATCGGTATTCCCCAAACGGCATTCTCAATCAAAACCTCCCTTAAGTTAAGCTGGCTTGCTCAACATTCCTTAGGTAGCCAAGCTGTGTCTACATTAAATCTTATTCTTCAATACAGGTATCCTGAAAAGTGATTGTAGTGATCGGAAGTAACTTACTTTGAGGCAGTGAATATCTGCGAGGAGTTGGTGGCTATATCGTTGATGGCTGAGTTGTCGGCTTTAGTCTGAGCCAGCATCCTGCAGGTGTTGGCGTCCCAGAGCTTCAGCTGACCTCCCCGGCAGCCAGATACAAGCAAGGAGCCACCTTTCAACAGGGCCAGACCCATCACCCAGCCTTTGTGAGCGTTGTATACAGTCTGGAACTAAAAAATGTATACATTAAAGAGACAAGTATTTGAGGGTTGTTTTCCGGGATTTGTAGCTGTGGTCTATTGGAGGTGAAGCTTCTGTACGTTTCATCAATACCTACAATGAGCCTCTTCAGCGTGATGTGATGTTGATGTAACTGTTATGAAAAATTTGTAACTTTTTACTGCGTTATCCCTGAAGGGTTTCGCATTCGGCGATAGGAACCTTTTTATTTTTATAGGTAAGGGAGCCGGCTTTATGCCAACCACATCAGTTGAAGTGGGGGTTTCCCAGCTCTCTAGGGTTCTTGGGAAGGCAAGTAGACCTTGCCGGTATTTTATTTTGTCTCCGCAAAAGTGCTCCGCAAAATACACCCAAAGATTTGGAGTTCTTCATTCCGGGTGGCAGTCTGTTTCTCTCCACCGGACTCGCAACAGGAAATGCGCGGTCTCCAAAATTTGTACGGATCTGACGCCGTGGCTGAACCAAATTGATCGTTCCATCGCCCGATTGATGAGGTCACATTCTAAATTCAGTCTAATTTGGGTATTACATGAAAAAACTTGCAATTGAAAATACTTACATGCGGTGATTGAGAGTTGAGATGCCACTTTTTGATGCTGGTGTCCCTGGAGCCGGAGAACAGCACGTCGTCTGACAGAGCCAGGCACTGAACACCGTCATAATGAGGAGGCTCTAAATGTAGGCGAGGCACTCCACCTGTAGTAACTCCGCTAGCGTTGCCGCGGACTTCAAACACCTGGAACGTAAATGTGGGATTTACAATGTTTCAAAAGGTTTCATGATGAAATGACACAGTGAAAAAACAGCACATGACAGAATGATACATAACAGAACGAAATGTGACACAACATCACATACCTAAAACAGAACATACCATAAACGGCACATGAAACAGTTTTGTTTTGTGATGTATTTTTTGTGTTGTTTTGTTATAGTGATGTTTTGTCAAGTGTTGTTCTGTCATGTATCTTTCTACCCCGTGTCATTATGCCATGTGTCATTGTGTCTTTGTGCCATTCTATCCTGTCACTGTTTCAAAAACCTACAAAGAAAAGAGCGCTCATAAGTGGACGCTAATTCTCAAGCAAGAGCCAGTTACCGTAACCATGGATGGACTTTGTGACCGTTCTTTGTGACCGGACGTTGGGACCTGGTGACCGTTCTTTGGTAAAGCATATGACTTTCTCAACTACGGAACAATGAGTTCAGCACATTTAAAATGTGATGTTACTTTGGCGGGTAGAGGCAGGACATAGGGTCAGTACTTCAATACAAAATTAAGTTGGTAGTGTGAAAAGATACTAAAAAAATCCATCAACTGCATATGTTTCACAATGCTGTGAACTAGGAAAAATCCCTTAGAATTGGGAATCAACTTTTTATTTGCTGTGAGTGAAGTCATAAAGCTGAGGAATATTTTGATTGTGCCCAGTCTATTGTGAATATGGATGTCTCTAAGTAAGCACTCGTAGACATGAAGGTAAAAAACCTAAGCAATATTTGCCTGAATCTTTCTGGATAGGCTTCAACTTTAAAAACAAACGCAGCTATTCACAAAGCATTTACTCCATAGATGTGTAGCTGACCACCCACGCTGTAGAAAATGGTTCACTTTGCCAATGTCACCCCTGTTTCAGGGAAGGTAGGCAAGAGTTGAGGGTGTATGTTCATGAGATTTGGATTTTTATGTTGTAGGTTCATATGCGACATGTGCAAGTGAAAATTTATACGTGTCAGCTTGTGAAAATGCATACAATGCAAATCTTCATTGTTACATATCTTTGCACCTTAGATTAGATATTCCATGTATCATGGTTTTTTTTGTATGGAAAATTTGACTTAGGTGGAGGATGGAGGATGAGCCATAGATTTGTTGTGTGTGAAAAGAATTGAAAAAGTTTTAGCTGTGAAATGACTATTGATTGTGCGAGAAGTATGTTTTACCTTGATGTAGTGATCTTTGGATCCCGTCACTACAATGTCATCAACGTCTGTTAGTGGTCCCACGGCCAAACACATGACGGCTGCCTGGTGGCCGGTCGAGAGCTTCCCAGTACAATCAAACCTACAAAATCACATAAAATGATTTAATACTCATTTCTTAAAAAGTATTGATGAACTCCGCGAATCTTGTCGCACGGACTTTTTGTCGGTGGACCTTTTGTTGCATGGATATTATGTCGGTGGACATTTTGTCGCGTGGATATCGAAGTAGGACATAAGCGACATTTTGGTCAAAAATGAGTTATGAATGCTATCCTACTTGAAATTTTCCACTCTTTCTAATGCAATAAATCCCATAGCTCTACAATGATTTTTGTGTTGTTTATGCCCAAGCAAACAAGCATTTTCAAAGTATGGTTTTGGTGTAACCGACAAGATTTTGGTCTTTTTTGTCCTAAAGGCGCTTGTGACAATCTCAAACTTTAAACTGCTCTCCTGAACAATTAAGTTTATGTCGCTTATGCCCTACTGTTGATATTACGTTTGTAGACATTTTGTCTGTTGACATTGTGTTGTTTAACATTCTGTCCATGGACATTTTGTCGTTGAACCACAATACACTTGTGCCAGAGCTTTTTTGAATTCTCAAACCACTTCTTATCAGCCTTTTTTTGGTACGGCCTTGAATTCTTTGAGCAATGCGGCCTTTATCTTCTAAATTTTGGCAAAACAATTTTCAATATTTTACAATTTGCTAACTGGACAGCAACGTCATTGGACATGCAGAGTTGGAGGCAGACGTTGAAGGAGGCCAAGGCTCGACTTGGTCTGTAGCACCATCGAAGAAGGAGAATTGAAGGTAGGTATTGATTTGGCTTACATCCTCAGGTCCCAGACTCTGACTTTATCGTTAGAGGTGGTGTACAGGGTGTTGCCCTGCTTGTTCAGCATGATGTCGTATATCTGAGACTCCCCCACAGGCAGCTGGACTGAGCGGGAAACTGCGGCGAGGGGCACAATGCTGCTCTGGGTTATACCAGATGAACTGGAAAAGAAACATCAATGTAAACATGAGTTTCAAAATGAGAAATGTGAAGAAATGTTAATAAAAGATGGCTGTTTTTTATTGCATTTTTTAAAATCCAAACATTCTTGACAAACGGTCTCTAAAATGGTTGCAAATCTATATCCACTACATTTGTGATTCTGACAAAAACAGCGCTCACCAAATAAATCATCCTTATATTATTATTTTTGCGTGCTACTTACAAGAAGACATGTTTGTTTTGGAGATGTTACAGATGAATAGTGCCCTTGCAGTGATTTATCACCAAACGGCAATATGAACATTGTTTAATTATTATTATTATTATTCAGATGACCGGTCCGTAGCTCAGTGGTAACACTGCGGACTCTGAATGGGAAGGTTGTAGGTTCGATTCCCGGCGGAGCACAAAAAATATACCATTTATATTTTCAAATTTGCTCTTCGCCGGGTTGGAAAATTCATAAAACCTTTACCAATGACCGGTCACCAAAGGTACATCCAGCCTTACAGCAACTGGGTCTTGCTTGAGAATTGGCGCTTTGTAGCGACGACGATCAAGCTCGTAAAAAGGTCGATAGCTCAATTGGTAGAATGCTTGCATTCCATGCCGAGAGCAAGGGTTCGATCTCAAAAGTTTACTCAGGCTTCACAAGAAATGAGAACCAGCCTTCCCGGGAGCTGGGAGACCCCCACTCCAACTGAAAGTAGTTGGTGTGACCCGGCCCCCTTACCTGTAAAAATAAATAGGTCCCGAAGCGCCACATGCGACCCCTTCGGGGATAACGCAGGCAAGAAGTTACACTATATGTGTAGCTTAGTTGCGTTGCGTTGCGTTTATTAATGTACTAAGGAAATGACTGGTTAGACTCTGAATGAATGAAATCCGATATTCTGGCGTATGAATAAGAGCAAGATATGAGAGCAAAAGTACAAAGGTGCACAGTGAGATGGTTCAGGTATCTACAAGAAATGAACGATAAAGGACTGACAAAAAGAGTGTACAAAGGGAAAGTCAAAAGTAAGAATGATATTATCAAAAAACGGAGATAGCAAATGACTGAAATCTTCAGAGTGAGAAAAAGACAAGAGAGTGATGCATGTCGAGGAGATGAAAGAAGTGTGCAAGGATAGAACAAAGTGGGAACAAATCTGCTGAGGAAGTAGCCACCTTTAGTGGATGGCGGCTACATACAAGAATAAGTAAAACAAAATAATTACCACAAGGTCCTGATGGCTCTGATGGGAGAAGAGCGCAGGTCCCACACCCTGACATACGCCCCGGATACGCTGAAGACCAGGCGGGTTAGTGGGTCATAGCGGACGGCCACCACATTATTGGGATGGTTCACCAAGGTGTGCTGCACCTTGCCAGTAGTCAGATCCCAAACTTTGACGGTGCGATCTGAAATTAAATAAGTTTGTCAGTGATTAAATATCCTGAAAAAGTATCAGCCAATATCTCAGTTGGAATTCACTGGAATGTTTTTTGAACCATACTGAAAAAAATGGTTCACTTTGCCAATGTCACCCCTGTTTCAGGGAAGGTCGACAAGAGATGGAGTGTGTATTATGTTCATTTGAAATTGGGTTTTTATATTGTAGGTCCACATGCGGCATGTGTGAGCGCGAAATTATGCGTGTCTGCTTGTGGGAATGCATTTAATATGAATCTCAAATGATACATATCTTTGCAACTTAGATTTAGATTTAGATGTAGGTCCACATGCGGCATGAGTAAGCGCGAACTTATACGTGTCTGCTTATGAGAATGCATTTAATATGAATCTTAAATGTAATAAATCCTTACAACTTAGATTATGCAATATTCATATCTTGATGATCTTCCTCCGATATGGTAGGACTTAAAAAAGAACAATTAGGAACAAGAACATGAGTGAAGACCGACTGACCAAAAGAGTGTATAAAGGGAATGTAACAGGTAAGCGTGGAAGGGGAAGACCTAGGAAACAATGGATTGATCAGATAAATGAGATTGCGAATGAATGGAATTTACAGAGTGGAAACAAGAGAAGAGCATGCATGAAAAGAGTGATGAAATTAGATGAGATGAAAGAAGTATGCAAGGACAGAGTCAAGTGGAGGCACTTGTGTGGAGGTACTGGCCACCCCTAGAGGAAAGGCGGCAGGATACAAGACAAGACAAGACAAGGATCATTTATTTGGTGAGCACTGTTTTTGTGTGTATCACACCTCAAGAGCCCTCTGCGAGCTTGGTCGTTGCTGTAGAAAGCGCCGATTATCAAACAAGACCCAGTTGCTGTAAGGCTGGATGGACCTTTTGATAACCGGTCTTTGGTAAAGGTTTATGAATTATTCAACCCGGCGAAGAGCATATTCTTGAAAGAGACTTCATGGGTATAGACAATTGATAAAGATATAACTATAAGTATTTACCTGCTGCCGCACTGAAAAGTAGGTCCTCGGTGGCATGCAAGGAGAGAACAGCACTGTTGTGTCCCTCTGCTATGTGCGTGCAGTGGAGGAGGGTTCTGTCCGTAGCCTGAAGGACAAAATGAAATATAATTTTATGTTGTAGGTACATTAAATGTTCAAGGAAATCATAAGTAGAGTGTCATAAAGTTCCTTGACTTATAGGTTTATATGAGGCTGACCCCGCTGTAAAAATCTGGCTCATCTTTGTCAATGCCACCCATGTTTCAGGGAAAGACGGTGGGAGTAGCAAGGTCTATGTTCTTTTGAGATCAGGTACACATGCTGGATTTATAATAGAAGACTACAGGGGAAGAATAAGGAATGTCAGTTGAAGAACATTTTGAGTAAATCATAATTTTAAATTTGAAAGTTTGTATTTCTCATGGTTATTGCCTGTCACAAAGAACCAGAAATATCGCCATAAAGTGTGATATCGACTGTTGTTGCAAAACAAATTTTGCAGAGCTGTAGATACACGCAGCTGCCACTCAATGGCATGGGTAGATTATTTTCTTATTTTTACTGACATTCCTTGTTTTTCCACTGTAGTCTTCGAGTGCAAACTTTAATATGTCTGTGGGTGTGAATCTTAAATGTTTTTATATCCTCGCAACTTAAATTACAGATTGGCCAATTTAAAAGGCATTTTTAATGGGTTTAGCCATCTAAAAGGCGCATACTATCATTCTATTGTTTTTTTATAAGTCTTAAATAATCCCCTGAATTAGCCTTTAAGCGTAATATCTCACATAGTTGGATCATTGAAAAGAAACAAGTTAGTTGGACTAAAAATTAAACTTATGAATAGAGCGTGAAAAGGTACAATAACTTACTTTATTTGGCAGCTCCTTGATAACCCCACCGCTGCACTGGTCTGGCGGCAGGATGTTCCCGGTGAGGCGGCTGAACACGTTGTCGTCCCGGTTCCCCGCCGCTCTCCTATTGGCCGGCGGCGAGCCAGGGGGCGTGGCCGACTCTAGCCCCGCCTCCCTGCCGGGTTAGTAAGCAACGCAGCAAGCATTAGTCACAAGCACAGGCAGGTTAGACGGCCATTTTGTTTTTATGTAATTTTTTCAATCCCCAATGATAGAGTTGTGATTTTATTTTATCCAGAAAGTAATTAATGATTATTTTAGGTTGCAAATACACTTTTTGAAAAATTATTGTTTAATAGGAATACAAAATACCCTCAGTAATCCGACCATATGCTATTTTTGGCTTTTATGTGTGAATGTAAACTTAAGGGCCCTCAGCAAGCTTGTTTGTTGCGAGACAGTGTCACCTCAAGAAGATTGAGTTCTGGTATGGTTAATGATTTTTTCTGATCAGTAAAGGCACGAGAATCTTGGACCCAAAGATGGATATCATTTTTTGAGTACTAGGATTTGAATGCTAGGGATTTGAATTGAGTACATCCAATAACAAGAAAAAATGTTACCCATTACACTATTTCTTTAATTTTGTTACTTGGGAACAAATTATTTAGAATCAATTTGTTTTTGTATCTTTTAGATTATAAGGCACTCTTTTCCAGAAAAGTATGACCAAAAAATAAAAAAATAAAAGCAATGTTGGATTACCAGGAGTTTCAGGTATTTAAAAAATTTAAAAGCTAAATCTATCAAAACCTATTTAGTGGTTATATTATTATTTAGTACAAAGATTTTTAATACGTCTGTAGATATAGGCATTTATTAAGTTCATTGAATTGAATTTTTTGGTAAAATAAAAATATTTCATAAACTGTACCTAAAAATAAATTCAAACAACCATTAAAATATTTTATAACAATACATAGATAAAGATAGTAAAAGAAAAAAGAGTTTATAAAGTGATGGAAAAAGTGATAATATTTTATATCATGCACTGAGTAACTTCAATACCAAGATTATTCAAATGTTATTAGCGAGATAAGGAAAATTATTGATAAACAGCTGAGAATGAATTACAATTTATGAAATTTATTTAGTAATTGATTAAATGTTTGAATTTTTAATATTTTAGATGATAAATCGAAAAAGGTTTGATGGCAAATACACAGATCATGCTTTACAGGAATGCTACAACGCTTCCTACAGACAAGCATTCAACATTTGTGAGTGACGTTTTTTATTTAGATATTAAAATGTATGGATTTGAGGTGTGTCAATATATCCATGATTGATTAAACTTCTAAAAGTATGAATAAATAATCCAATAATGCACTCTTGGCAGATATCTGCAGCTGCTTCTGCGTGCATTGACAGCATCGATCAAGATAAAAGATATGAATGGAGCATCTGAGCCGATTTGTGTATTAAAAAAGAGTGTGCCCTAGGACGCACGCTTCATAGAGACGATGTCTTGTTATAATCAGTTTCCAGGAAACCGTCATGTTTATGTCTCTTTTTTAAGTATGACGTTAATATCTTCTGACTCATGCTTTCTTTGTTTACCTATTGTTCCGTTCCACTGTATGTTTGCTTCTATTGGAAAAAAATACACATAAGCCATCTATGTCTTTTATATTGACCGATGATTGCCAGCCATCAGGTTTGACAGACGAAAGACAATATTCCAATAGATTTTTATCAATCTGATTGTTATGCTCAGAGCAAAGCAGTGAGCTCCCTCAATGTTGCTTTTTAAACATACTCATGGGAATACATGCAAAAATGTCATGCGATAGTCTGTAGGGGGCTTTTATAACCATGCTGATTTTAACTGTTTACTTTAAACATAATATTCGAGACAAATATCCACAACCAAGGGTAGTTAGCCACATTGATTCTATTAATTGTATTGAAAAATACACATATTTTTATTAATATTTTAAAACATTTATTACTTCAAACATAATACAATGCATTTTGTGACTCAGTTTATAAATACACAATATATTAATTTTAAATTATTTATAATTCTTTAAATTAATTTAATTCAGTTAAATGTTAAATAGGTAATTAAGTATATATTTTAAAACATTAATATATTTTTTGTAATTTTATAAATAAACTTTACTTTTAGTAATTTTATATTGATAATTTATTTATATTCTAATCACATATTTGGCAGGTGTAACACTATCATTCATTTATTTAATTATTTTTAAATTAAATTAAATTAAAAGCAAACACACAGAAAATTCCAGATATAGAAAATTCCAACACAGAAAATTCTAGACATAGAAGATTCGAAACACAGGAAATTTGAGGCACAGAAAATTCTACATGTATTTTTTTGTGGAATTGTTTATGGGAAAAGCTTAAAACAAAACACATTCAGGCGTGCGTTTAGTCTTTATCCTCCGTAATTGATAATTCGGTTAAGAGACTGAAAATAAGAAAGAGAAATTACACAGAGAAATATTTACAACTAGATGATTTATGAGATTTAAAGATCTTCTCGAGAAAATAAGAAAAACAGTGAAACCTTAGGAAACTGACATTATAAACATTCTGGAACGTCAAGCTGAGATTTAAAATTTATTAAGACTTTAAAAACAGTTGCAGTACTTGGGTATTTGTCAATCTGTTGTTGGAGTTTGTTCAACCTTAATTTTCATGCAGAAAGGATACCTTCAGAAGATCTTAGCTAAGACGCCAATGAAACGTCAAGATTAATTTGGGCTCACCAACAATGGTTCATTAAATACCTGTATAATTAATTTTAATTAGTATGGCATAATTCCAAATGAAATTAATGTCAGATTCTTCCAAAACAAT
Source organism: Agapetus fuscipes (assembly GCA_951799405.1). Lineage (NCBI taxonomy): Eukaryota > Metazoa > Arthropoda > Insecta > Trichoptera > Glossosomatidae > Agapetus > Agapetus fuscipes. Next base: position 10,155,993 of record OX637355.1, on the reverse strand, counting down.
GGGTGAGTATGGAACAAAAGTTTTCATTGTTTCTCAATTCTGAAAATCTTCATTTTATGGAGAGTATTCGATGAGCACTTATTAATTGAAGCTTTCAAAGGATTTTCGAAACACAAAAAGTGAAAAAGATGCAAAAACAATAGACACTAACAGATTGCAAAGCGAAGAAGTTGTGTGACTTTTCAAAAGCATCACTAAGTCATGCCACAAGCTTTAACTATTTTTTTAGGCAAAAATACAATTTATTTATTCTATAGAAAGTATATTTTTCACTGAGAAAAATAAGCATTCCACCCTCATTTATACACACAAGCAAGCACATGTAAGTTTTGGCATACATATGCTACTCACAGATGAGAATCTAATGAACATAAATTCTGCAACTCTTGCCACCTTTCCCTGAAACAGCAGTATCATTGGCGAATATGGACGACTTTCTACAGGCAGACCACTTCATTACAATATTCCAAACGCTCCAAAACGTTGGTAAACGAGCCAACCAGGAAAATAATCACAGTGTTTGGCAATCGTGCGTTTGCTGTTGCGGGTCCCTCTTTGTGGAACCAGCTGCCACCGGAAGTTCGAGTTTTAAAATCCAGGGAAAACCTTAAAAAAACCCTCAAGACACACTACTTCGCCGCGATAACACAAAAAGCGCCCTTGGAGTGACAATTTTCACGAAACGGCGCTGTACCAAGTCATCATTATCATCATCATCATCAATATTAGGATGATTAAATTGGCACTATTTTTGTGCGTATCACACCTCAAGAGCCCAAGCAAGGTCGCTCATCGTTTTTTCTCGGCATGCAAACATCACAGGTCTATGTGACTAGGGTTTTTAGCAACCAATAACAAAATACTAGTTTGCCTTTTCCCTAGCAACTTGGCTTTTTTGTGAATGGAATTGTGCCACATCATTTTTAAGCAAGATCCAGATGCTGTAAGACTAGATAGACCTTGGTCGACCAGTCTTTGATAAAAGCAAATGAACTTAACAACCCAGCGAAGAGTATATTTGACAATTTTCATTCAAAAGTACTTATAGGTACCTACTGATTAGGAAAGGGGCGTCAAAGTAAATAAAATGAATTGCATTTTTGCCTGTTAAAAACCAAGAATAGAACAATCAAAAATATATAAAGTACACACAACATGCATATGCTATGAGCCAGGCATTTATTTTACAATAAAAAATACATTATAACTTTTATTATTCTGCGGATAATTTTTGATTCACATGAACAAGTTTTTTTCAAATTGACGATGAATTTTAGTTCTACTATTATATGAGTCCTATACAGCTATCAAGATAAAAGATACAGACGGAGCATCTGAGCTGATTTGTGTACCAAAAAAGTGTGCGCATTAGGGTGCACACTTCATACAAACAAGGTTGTGTTATAATCAGTTTCCAGGCAACCCTCATGTTTATTTCTCTTTTTGACATACTCCAATAATATCTTATGTAGATATCATGTTTTAGTTTACCTATTATTCCATTGCATGGTACGTTTCTTACTATGGGAAAAACCGACGTAAGCCATCTATGTCTATTATAATGATTGATGGTCCTATGGAACAAAATGTGTCAATATTTGTGGGGATTTTAAAAAAAATAGTTGACAAAATTATATTCTCCATGTTTCTATATATTTGTCTCATTTTCAAAGACAGTCCTAGATCATTCCCTTTCTTTAATGGACTCTGTACAAAATTTGAAATTAGAACATGAGAGGTTCGGTTTAACCTAAAACTAGTAGTGTCATCAATAAACTCTTCACAAATGTACTTTGAAGGTTTAAAAACAGGAAAAAATTGATGTCAATTGACTGGTTTAGTTCCAAATCTAACCACCAGAGGCACTGGTCTCTTATCTATACAAATGCATTTTAATCTGACAGATGTTTTTGAGGTTAGAAATATACATTCTTGTTTTTATATTGTTTTGATGTAAAATAATATAATGCACCTACTAAATTGATTTAATCTGTGAAATATTTTAATGAGTATGCATATATTTTTCATATAATTACTCGTATTCAACTACTGAATTGTTTTTTGTGTTTTTTCGGGTTAGACCATGGTCTATATGCGGCTTTTTTATAAGCCGACGTTTCGCCTTCATGAGTAGAAGGCATTTTCAAGGCGAGTTATACCGGCGCGGCGGCCTTCGTTGTCTCTTCGGTCGCTTCTCGATGCTAACAGTTAGCATCGAGAAGCGACCGAAGAGACAACGAAGGCCGCCGCGCCGGTATAACTCGCCTTGAAAATGCCTTCTACTCATGAAGGCGAAACGTCGGCTTATAAAAAAGCCGCATATAGACCATGGTCTAACCCGTAAAAACACAAAAACAATTCAGTAGTTAATACCGACCATGAAAGTGTTAGTGAAAGTTTAAAACTTTATTTAACTCGTATTCAACTTTCTTTGACAGATGTTGTTTGGACTCAATGCTGTAAACTAAAAAAAAATCCCTGATCATCGGGAATTCAATTTTGAAATTACTATGGGTGACGTTTCATAGCCGAGGGATATTGTGAATGTTTGCCGTAATCTATAATCTAAGCTGCAAGGATATGTTAACATTTAAGGCGCATATTAAATGCATGCCCACAGGCAGGCATAATATGTAGGTTCACGCCTACACATTCTGCATGTGTGTATACAAATAAAAAAAACCTTGCAACTCCTGTGGCCTTGTCCTGAAACCGGGGTGGCATTGGCAAAAGTGAACCAATTTTTATAGCACGGGGGGTCAGCCTCATACCAACCTATCAGTCACGGAGTCCATTCTAATAAAGAGTAATGTATTTTTGTTTTGGGTTCTATTGAGATTTTATGAATGTGCGTGTAACTTACATGGATCCAGGTTTCCCGGCCAGCGGGTGCTGCATCTGGAAGCCGCCCTGCTTTTCCGGGAATGCCCTTCTATTGAGGCGGGGGGAGATGAGGGGAGGGTTGTCTGCCGCGCTGCTCACACTGTAATACGTCTTCCTGGAGAGGAAGGGAGACGGCCTGCTCATGTCGAGGCCCTCACAGCCCGATAGACTGCGCTGCGGCATCAGGCCTCTGCATCGGACACATTTACGACATGTAGTGCGAGATGAATGAATGCGGTTAGTATTTTACATGTGATTTGTGATTTTGTACACATATTCTAGAGTACAGGACAAAGACAATTTTTTAGGATGAAATCACTACAACAAAATAGAAGGAATAAAAATTTAAAAAACATTAATGATTCTTTGATAGGTGTGGATTGTAACTAGGTAACTGTAAAAAAATTAAGTTTAACTTTGTCATAAGTATTTTGTGATAATTAAAGTACTTTCAGTACTCAAAGTATAATCATTACTAATTTCAAACAATGAGTTTTTGTTATTTTGTTTTTGCGGTGCAGTCTTGTAATGTAAACCAATTTTTACATTGTTACAAACACTGTTAAACTTGGTAAAACAGTATGTCTGTATTTTTTACTTATGTACCTATCTAATTGAATAAAGCTTTTACTTCTTAAGCAATATGCAGATTTACAAAAACAGCACAATTCTTTAGGAATACAACAATACAAAAGCCGAATAATATACAATATTACAAATTAATATACAATATTACAAATATTTTAAACAAACATGTGGATGATTTCAATATGATAATGTTAGATACACACAGAGATTTCAACATAATGATTTTAGATACTCACATTAAATGTTAAAGTATGTGTTGAGAGAATAGAAATTGAAAAGAGGAAAAATTTTTATGAAAAAATTAAAATTGCAGATTTCTAACCTCAAAGATCCCGGTGCGCTCGGTACTCGAGAAAGAGGCTGCCCTTTTTGTGAAGTTTCCACCTCACCTCCCATTGATTGTGTCATGACTCCTGAAGGATCATTCTTCTCATTTCTGCCAAAAATCCCAATCTCCCTTAACCTGACGGATCCTCGGCCGTTTAAGTTCCTTTCAAACGGTTGACCTTGGGGAGTGTTTCTTTCAAATGGCTGATTCTGGGGATTTCTCTCGAACGGCTGACTCTGGAAGGCCTGACCTTGGGGTGAACTTCTCTCTTGATGAGCATTTGATGTGGAAATGCTGGCAAGCGCGGCGTCCAGCTCCTTGGCTTGGCCATTTTGTTTTCTGCCGTATTGAGCGGCGAGTTCAATGAGGCTACTGAAATATCCAAACAAAAGAAGTGTTTAATATTCATTGACTAAAATAAGTAAATTCCTAATTTTGTGTTGAGTTCTTTCCTTCTTTATTACCACAGAATTTGCATTATTGAGACAATCACAAGTTCGAACACCGTCTGTGTCGTGTCCTATTGACAATAATTTTGAAGCTGGTTCAACAGATGTCATTGGGTAATTGTTAATTAATAATTCATTAAAATAATTAATTCTTAATTGGTAAAATCAATACCGGTTTCTGGCCAGGCCAAATATTAAAAAAGAAACGGACAGAATTCAGAAAGAATAAACCTTACTAGCATAAATCTATGAATAAGACAATAAATCAAAGAATTAAAGGTAGAGATTGAGAGTATTTATTTAAAGAAACGGACTACATATCAACGTCCAGGCTAAGCTAATTGCATCACTTGAATATGAGACTCTCATTCAGCTGCTCCGTCAGATGTGAAAAAATTTGGGGGCTGTGCTTTCCATGTTGCAGGTCCAGTAGTGTGGAACAGACTGCCACCCAGAGTGAAGAACTCCAAGTCTGTGGATGTGTTTAATGGAGCACTCAAGACACACTTTTTAAAAGAGTCTTATCTGTGATCGAAGAGAGCCCCTGAGGTGTGACACACACAAAAATCACACTCTCTTATTATGTGTAATGTTAAATATATAACGGTCTGATAAATATTTTTTCCTGAGATCAGAATGATAGGTAAACGGAGGAGAAAGAGATTATACCTGTCCACAGGCGACACAGATCTGGTGGAGGTGCCTGAGCTGATTTCATTGTTGTTGAAGCAGGTGGCCGGCACAGCTGACAAGGAGGTGGCGGGGGAGGTAGCAGGCAGCATACCCAGGAGTTCTCCGCTGGTCTTCTCTGCCAGCATCTGACGCAGAACCGTCTGCTGGTGACCACTCTCCGACTGCATCTACAATGTCACATCATTAGTCTCGTTGATAGCTCAATTGATAGAAAGCTTCTATTTAAGCGAGAGGACTATGTTGTGAAAACCGCCACACAACAAAACTTCAACTACTCGTATATTACAACTTCTTACCGGGTTGTCTCCAAAGGGGTCGCATGTGGAACCTATTTATTTACGAGGGAAGGCGCCGGTCTTATCAAAATCAAGGTCGGCAAGAGTACAAGAAATGATTTTCTGTTTGTGTTTATTTCAAACCAAAAATCTACCAGCAAGGTGTACTCCCTCCCTCGAGAGTGTACCTACTCCCTTGAGAACAGAAAAACCCTGATTTCAAGTGAAGTGATTGGAATAATGCCTTCTCTCTTACCTGTGAAAATACATAGGTTCCACTGGCCACATGCAACACTATTGAGAATAATGCAGAAAATGTTGCATTATATGTGCAGCTCAGTAGCATTTATTACACATGTTCAAGCCCACCTTGTAATCTTCTTACATGAATGCTGATGCATACATCATCTGACGATGGTCTCAAAGCAGATGGATTCGATGTTTACTATCATTGTTTATAATCAGACCGTCACTAGTTGTTGGTATTTACAATCGTGAATTAGTAATAGCAAAAATCATAAAAATTAAAAATAATGATAGGATTCAACAATTATAGCGTCTTTTCATGTCAAAGACATTTGTTCATACAGGTTGTTCGAACAGGTTAATAAAAATGCAGAGACAGCAAAAACAAAAAACAAAAAAATGCATAATTCAGAAACTTCACACCTCTTAAGTTTGTTAAAATAAAAAAAAACATGTGGAATATCATATTACAAAATTAGAAAGTTAAAACTCAGAATTTTTTAGTAAAAATAATTGTATTTTTTTTCTATACAAGAGTTCAGCAAAATTCATTTTGCGAAATACATCAATAAGTCTGTTGAACTATTTAAAGAGGTGCGATGTTAAAGCAAATATCTGCAAAAAAATAAAACAGACTTTTATTAAAACCAAACTGTTCACTAAGTACAAAAACTTCAGAAAAGAGGAGTTTTAGAAATGTAATGGATGATGTTTGATGATTACCTCTTGGAGTTTGGCCTGGCTATCCTTAAGCTGCATATTCTTCTGCGATGTCTCGTATATTTGGTTGATGGTGAGGTGGTATAATTTTTCAATTATATATTTAGCCTCCCCCAGGTCTTGAATGTGATTCACAATGGCTTGGAAGTCTCCGGTTTCTGGTGTTTCCTAAAATAAACAATAAAGTGAAACAATGCTTAAAAACCAACAAATATATTTGTTCTGGATTTTGAGTTTCTTTATAAAAAAAACATTTATTTTAACAGTTTTACAATTCGACTCAACATTGATTTTTCATTTTTACATAGAAAGTTGAAATTTCAACTGCTGAATACAATTTAACCGATACACTTCGGGCTCGTAAATGAAAAGTTGGGGGTTCGAATCCCGGCGGAGCACAAAAAATATACCATTTATATTTTCAAATATGCTCTTTGCTGGGTTGAAAAATTCATAAAACCTTTACCAAAGACCGGTCATTTAAGATCCAACCAGCCTTACAGAAACTGGGTCTTGCTTGAGTATTGGCACTTTGCAGCGACGACCAAGCTCGTAAACAACACCTCTGCGGCACTACAACAAGTGTCATAGACCCCTAGAGTATCTGAACTCCGACTGAACTCAGACGAAAATACCGACTTATTTTCGTCTGGCCAGAAACAGGTAGTAAAATTATCAATTAATAAATCATTCTTTATTTATTTTAATGAATTATTAATTTACAATTATATGACATCTGTTGAATCAGGTAAAAGTTATCATCAAAGGACCCGACGGGAATCAAACCAGTGTTGCTTTAGTTTGAAACACACTAATCTTCTTGACTTTCTTGGCCATAGAGTCAAATTCCTCCACAAACATGCCACTTCCTTGTGTAACAAATAAGGTCTAAGTTTCCGTTATAGTCACCCTTGCATGCATTTTGGGAACTTTGCCGTCTATATAAACCTTTAAATCTAAACAATGTTTCCAAAACTAGTTTCAACAAAAGACATCTAGTTTACCTTTGTTTCTTCGATTTGCATTATATGATGCTGTGCTTCGGCTATGCTGTCATTCAGATATTCAATATTTGACTTGACCGAGTCCAGTTCGTTGTCGATTTCTACAGTTTCCAGCCGGTTCATGAGGGCATGGTTCCTCCTGGACATCAGCCTCTTCATCTCAGTTCCCAAGGCCTCCCGTTCCGTCAGGAATCTCTCCATGTCCCTCTCCATGTCTCCGATGACTTGTTTGTTGAGCGTGATCTTGCTGATGTTCTTCTCAAGAGTCTGCCATTTGTTCTTTGCCGATTTGGGTGAATAATTCTTTTCTGCAAATTAACAGTGTGTTGTTTCAACATTAGCTTACATAACTTTGCACAAAATGAAAAGGATATATTTATGAGAATCAAATAGGTACAGATTTGTGTTGTATAAAGATATACAAGCTACATATTCACTGATTTGAGAAATCGTGGATAGAACATTTTATTGGGTGTAACTTCTCATAGTAAGTGAACTAGTTATAAGGAAGTGCTCATGACAAAACTTCTAAACTACAGAATTTTTACACTTTATTAGTGCTTTATCTAGTAGAAAATAGGAATTTATCTGAGAAACCCATGTTAGCTTAATATGCCACTTATTCAGTTTTACTTTAAAGATATCAATAAACATAAAACAAATTGTTTTTGTGGGTTTCCGGGTTAGACCATAGTCTATTTGCAGCTTTTTTATCTGCCGACGTTTCGCCTTTTCGAGTAGAAGGCATTTTCAAGGCGAGTTATAACGGCGTGGTGCTTAATGAGAAAAAAAGCTTGTCGTGTTGAATGTTGTCGAGACACTTTAAAATATCAAATAAAGTTGCACATTACCTGGTCGACGTCCAGCCACTTTGTTGCTCAAATTTTGCCTGTTTCCTTTGCGTAGAGCAATCACCTCTTCTTGTTTTCTCTTCAGGTACTGCTCCTTGATTCGTTTTTCAGTTTCAAGTGTTTTGATGGCGTTTGCATTCTTACGCGACTCCTTCTTCAATTGGGCTATTTCTCTGTTCCTTCGGTTCTCTGCTTGCTTATGTCTGGCCGATTCTTCTTTCATTTTGTTTAATAGTTTCACCTTATTCCTCTTCATGTCGGCCAACTCATTCTTCATTGCCCTGATTTGGTTGTCAGACGATGCCTGCGACCTCAGCAGTTTGGCATGTTGCTTCTGAGCATCCTGCAAGGTCTTCATCTCTCTCTGCATCGCAGTCAGCCGCCTTTCATACTCGTCTTTTACCCGCTTGACTTTTTCTGTTGGCTGAGCCATTTGGGTTCCTGCAATTATAAATACATTATGTTAGAATTTTTTTCCAAAATATGAATAAAAATTAACAGGCAAGCTTTCACAAGAAATGAGCACAAGTCCCATCGGAATCTGGGAAATTCCCACTTCAAGTGAAGTTGGCGTAAGGCTGGCCCCCTGACCTGTGCATATAAATAGGTTCCACACGCTACATGCAACTCTTTCAAGGACAATGCAGTAACAAGGTGCACTATATGTGCAGCGTAATTGTGAGTTGCGCATATTTTAAATAGATGATTGAGAGTGAAACAGACCACATAAGGCATGTTACAATATTGCCAATATATATTTTTATCTAATGTTGTAAAGCGCCTTGTGAGTATGGCTCTTCAAAAATTGTTTGATAAAAATAAATCTTTGGTGTATGGGAGAGGCAGCAAGTGTGAATGAAATCACAGCAAGACACAGAAACTTTTGGTAGTTACTATAATCAAAATCTTTACCATACGAAGCCAAGACTTTGTCTCTCTCTTCTTGGGTCAGCTTGATCTGTGTGTGCAGGGCCATCATCTTATCTTCATAATGCCTCCTCATGGAATGTAACCTCCTTTGCGACAGCTCCAATTCTTCTATCAGCTTCTGTTTTGTGTCAATGTCACCACTGAGGTTGGCGAGCTCTGCGCCCAATAGAGCTACAACTGAAAAGATGACGGAATTTTTTGAATAAATTAAGTGAACAACATTTTTAAAAGTAAATCTTTGAACACGGTACTATCAAATGAACAAAGAATGGCTCATAATTTAATTGCAATATACCTATATACATATTTTTAAAAAACCCTGTGTGGGAGACTCCCTAGATTTCAGGGACTCTAGGGGTCTATGACACTTGCTGTAGTGCTGCAGAGGTGTTTAAGCATGAATTGGGGGAATTTCAGACAAATCATTTTTGATTTCAGATAAAAAACACTGCTTCCTATTTCGGACGACAAGGATTAAATCAATCTATTCATTGGACAAACCAGTGGTAAAATTACTAGTTTTTGCACTAATACAGCATCCGCAACATCTGCTGATGATTCACTAAAGGTCACCTCATGCACCTACAATCTTCTATCACAAGCAAACAACAATTATTTCTGACGATTTAGTGGATGCCTCTTTATTGAAGAAGAGACACGTCTCCAGATAATGTCTGTTCACGAAACATTGAGAAACGCAATCTTCTTTAAAGCACAGTTCGTAAAATCCAATTTTTAATTCTAAACAAGATTAGAAGGAGTGTAACGGTTCGAACACCCTGTTACATGAGGTGTGACATGACATTTACCATCTGCAGGGCTGAGAATCGTACGCTCCTATTTTTTATACCTGGTTAGCCAAGCCACCTTCCTGCGGGATCCAACCAATGAGGATCCTGTATTCAAATCGATATTGGTGTCACCCACAAGTGGACAAATAGACCCCATGGGGGAAGGAAGGTCACAGTTAAACCTTTACCATCTTGCCTTCAGCATCTTCTGTCCGTAGACTACTCAGATTATGGGTCGAAACTCTTGTCAATAAATTCATTTAACTTCAAATAAATACTATTTTTTATCCAGTTATAACAGGGATATTGAAATAATTACCTTTGTTTTCTGAATCTGTATCATCCTCAGAATCAGATTCATCTTCAGAGTTGTCGCTGTCCCCTGCACTCTCCCCTTCCGCGCCTTCTCTCTCCCCCATATCCAGCAACCCTCCAAGAGTGCTGCTACTCATTTTACGACTATACTCCATTTCACCCATCGACCTGGCGAGGAGTTCCTTCTCTTTATACAACTGTCTCTTAGCATTATTCAACACTGTCGACGAAGTATCCAACAGAGAAACATCCGGACTCAATATTAGACTCTTACTCATATTACTTTGTCTCGACGCGTTTATGCTGCTCTTTTTCAACAATTCATACATCGAGTTCGCTTCAAACAGCTTTGCTCTCAGTTCTTCAATCTCTTGCACGTATTTTTGTATCATTTCAGTGACAGAGGTCTCTGATGGGTTGTCGCCTTCTGCCTTTATCCAAGATGACGTGGCTTTCTCAGCCAATAGTTCACTGTTTTTGTGTGACAGCTGGTCTATTGTGCCTTGCAGCGCTTTCACTCTAGTTCTCAAGTTGTTCAGTTCACTTTGGAGGACGGTGTTTTCGTGGAACATATCGTTGATACCCTCTTCACCGTTTTCTGAAATGACTCTTTTACCCTGTGAAATAAAATAATAAAGTTACGCATGACATTCATTTGTCTAAATTAAAAACAAAGGTATCTATAATCCATAACCTAAGTTGCAATGATAAATTAAATTCAAAGCTTATATTAAATGCACGCCTAATAAAGGTAGACCCATTTAATTGTGTTAACACATGCTGTAAGTGAATTTACAAAATAAAAACCCAAATCTTAAATGCAAATAAGCCGTGCAGTTCTTGCCAATCTTCCCTGAAAACAGGTGGCATTGGCAAAAGTAAACTAAGTTTTTACGGCATTTTTCAGCCTCATATCAATCTATTATTCAAGGAACAAATAATATACCGAGAAATAGACTAGAGCTAACAGTTTTTAAAATCATAACTAATTAAATTAAAATAAGAAATATTATCCTAATCTTTATTTATTTAAGTACCTGTCCAATTTTTTTTTACAAAATTACAAGCACCCCATGTATAAAAAATTGCATAAATTCCCCTCGATCGTTTAAATAGGAAAAAAATCATGTATCCAAGTCAAATCACTCAGTAGGGGTGCTATTGTATCTTCTATATATTTTTTCTATCGACGCGATCGAGGGAAGTTTACCCAAAGTTTTAAACTCGGCGTAAAGTATTTCAAATTTGAATTCTGCAGTCCCCACCTGTTTGAATTCCAGAAGCTCTAACTGCAGCTGCGCTATCTCCTGCCTCAGCAGGTTTATTGTCCTTGAACTCTTGTCCTGGTTCACCACAATCTTATTCTTAATGTTCCTGGCTCTGTTGGCGTACTTCAGTGTGTTCAATGTCTCCATGAAGTCACGATCACTCGGAGAAATGCAAGCTATCATCACCGTTTGGCTGTTTCCTGTAATTATGGATTAATAATAAATTAATTCAAGGTATGTTCAAAAAGTTTAGAAGACTGTTTACAATTTATAATTATACTGTTAGACAACCACGATATAAACTTTGATGACACCAAAATAATTGCTAAGGCTCGTGGATATTATGCACGGCTGTATAGAGAAGCCATCGAAATTTATAAAAATAAAAATTTTAACAGGAAAGAAGAGTGTTTGAAACTAAACAAAACATGGTTGAGTACAATTGAAGTTATGAAAGAGGGTAGTTTTATACCTAACAATTAAGCCACGCCCCCTTTTAGAATCTACGCATAAAAAACATCGCCCATCGTTCAGACCTCAGTAGCGAGCAGAACTCCGAAGAAGTCGCCCACAGAGGAGACGAAACGTAAGCTGAAAGTCTTCAAGAAAGTCTTCAAGAAAGGAAAAAAAGAAAAAAGAAGAAGACAAGCAAAAACATGGACCACGGTCAAAACCCGGAACCAGAAAATCAAGCATTTATAAGATGGATCTCATTATTTAAAAAATGGAATTAAGTATATGTACAAAAAAAGATATAGAATCTGCAGAGTGAGAAAATGAGAAGAGAGTGATGAATGTCGAGGAGATGAAAAAAGTGTGCAAAGACAGAAATGAGGTTTTTCCTATTACCGGTATTATATTTGATTAATTTTTGGTTTGAAATAAGCACGGTAACAGGAAATAATGTAAGACACCTTTGGTGTGTATCGAAATCTAGCCCTCTGGAATTGAACGCAAGCGCTCTATCAACTGAGCTATCGACCGGATAAAAAAAGTATGAGAAAGCAAGGTCAGGGAAGAAGTATCAGAAAGCAAGTTGTTGACACAACCATTAACCCTTCAACTGCGAGTGACAGACATAGGCGGCAATTGTAAACTTGCAAACAGTGCGGCTGTCAATCATAGACGTCATCCAACTTTGAACTTATATCTGACATCTGTGCTCAAGAATTCAAAAGTCTGCAAGTGGAAATATGTGCTAAGCCTTTGTGATTTTTGTTCTTGAATAACCAATACTGACTGTGCACATAGTTTGAAGTGTCATCAATCAATTAAGGTAGGAAATCGATAAACGTGATTGAAAAAAGTATTCCATACTGGCGGTATTCATAAAGCCAGAATATTCAGAAGCGAAAAGGTTAATCATATTAAATTGAGCAAATAGTTCTTAGGCTTTGTGTGAATGGTTGAAAAAAAAATACAGATAATGCGAAAATAAACACAATAAATATTAATTTGTGATGCATTTTACCTCCTAAGGAGTCCTGAAGCAATCTCGTCAGTTTAGAATCTCTATAAGGCACATGAGAGGCTTTTTTAGATTTGTCACCCAAGGCTGATATGACGTTTCCTAAGGCGAGTAGGCCGCAATTAATTGATATCCCTTCTTTGGCTCTATCGCCCGTCGCCCCCGTTCTCTTGAGCCTCTCCGAGCCAGCCAGATCAACAAAATGGAACTTGGCTGTGAGGGTCTCAAATTCTGTTGTTGGATCTACGGTGGAGTCTGCTTCATCTTCCGGATCCTGAAATTTAAAAGAATTAATAAAAAATATATACATATATATTTATATATATATATATTTGTGCATAGATAGTCTGTGTTGAGGATTTCTAAAAGAAAAATTCTAGTTTGGTTATTCAAGCTGTAGATTGAAACAAACATGATGTGAGTCAAATATGTGGAGACCTATGAACACCATTTCTAGAACAAATTAAATACTTCTACTAACACTTTCCTTAGGTACCACTAGCCTGACCATTCTAAGCACTAGTGAGGATTAAGGGAAGTTTTAGTAGGATTTGTGAATACAGTATTATTAATGTGTTTGGAAAAAGGAGTCTATTTTGGTATCCTAAATTTAAAAAGGTGGCATGAATTTGATTCAGATTTATTGAAAAATAAGGATTCCTACAAATGCAACACAATTAAGCTGCATGTATGTAATAGTGTAATTTATAACCGCATTGTCTCCGAATGGATAGCATGTAGCATGTAGAACCTGCAAGAGAGCTAGTTTTATTCCAATCACAACTTGAGAAGAGAGAGTTTTTCAGCTCTCGAAGGTGCTGGTTATCATTTCTTGTGAAGGATGTGTAAGCCTTGACACCATTTTATTTAAGATTTGAAATAAACACCAAAACGGGCAATAATTTCTGGCACCCTTTGTACGGATTGAACCCAACTTTCAGCATGGAACACACACATTTTACCAACTGAACAGTAGTATTTTGAAGCTTAAGGTGATTTCTTACCTCAACCCTCACCAGCCTCTGTTGTTTGATATGCAGGGTGAAGACTGCGTGACTCCTACTGGATTGTGCGTTCATGCCAGTTGCAGCGGTGGTACGAGACAGGGCACCAAGTCTAAGACACTGGACAGCTTCCTGTGCGCTGCTCACAGGTTTCAAGGTCACTCCGGAAACCCGGATACCTCCAGTTGCATCCTCGTGGATCTTGGCTCGTCCGTTCAGTGACTGAAAATGAAAAATAGACTTTAAAACAAATTAGATCAAAAATAAAATAATTTAATGGTGTTATTTTTATCTTGGTTCAATGAAAATGGACTCTTTGGAATGGAAATGAATATTTAACATATGGAGAATATTTGTGAAAAATAAAATGCTAATCACATATTGACAAAATTTTCAGAACATGTGTAGATTACCCTCAAAATGGATTGTTTGATGTCAATGAGATTACAAACAATGCATTGAGAATATTTGAAATTCGGGGAATATTTGTGACATCACCTGTCAACCACGTTACCATGTTATTGGGCGCGGATAGTACTTGGATGGATTACCGCTCAGGTACACCGCGTGTCGTTGGCATCTTGGACCGGTCCGTAGTCCAGTGGCAACACTTAGGACTCGTAAATGGAAGGTTGTGGATTCGGATCCCGGCGGTGCACAAAAAATATACCATTTATATTTCGAATGTGCTCTTCGCTGAGTTGAAAAATTCAACCTTTACCAAAGACCGGTCACTGAAAGGTCCATCCAACCTTACAACAACTGGGTCTTGCTTGAGAATCGGCGCTTTCTACAGCGACGACCAAGCTCGCAGAGGGCTCTTGAGGTGTGATACACACAAAAACTGCGCTCACCAAATAAATCATCCTAATTTATTATTATCACCTGGCCGGACTAAAGACAGTACAAAGGGTCATAATTTAATTACAATATTATATAAGTAGTACATTAAATGCACCATACTGCATTTAGCATTTCCGACAAATGTATGGGATGACAGTGCTGTAAACAAGAAAAAATCCCTAATTTCTAACTATTGGTGATGATTTAAAACTATTGGTGATGTCACATAGCCGAGGGATATTTCGAATGTTCGGAGTCCATGGAGTAGTGACAAAAAATATAGAAACAAAGTTTGTGATGTATGCATTGACTTAAACTAAATGGATGTATGCCTGCCAACAAAGCTAACTCTTTTGCTATTATGTTTTTTAAATCTAGAGAAATGTGGTAATAAACTAAATACTTAATGCTTCTTTGAGCTTATCATAATGATGATGGTAATTTTATTATGTTTATCTAGTATGTAATGCAGGAGCACTTGAGATTTTATCACCAACCTTCTAAAACTACAGATTAACAATTTGATAATTTATGATACTCATTTTGTAAGCATTAATCTATAATCTAAGTTGCAGAGACTTATTAACATTTAAGATTAACGCAACGCAACTAAGCTGTGCATACTCGTACATTGCAACTTCTTACCGCATTGTCCCCAAAGGGGTCGCATGTAGCGCGTGGAATCTATCTGAAGTGGTAGTTTCCTTGCTCCTGAGGGGACAGGCACCCATTTTTTGTGAATGCTGGTATTTCTATTTTTATTGAAACGTTCCCGGTATCTGATTTGGGGTTTCGAATAAACACAATGAGAAATCCATTCTGACACCCTTGTCAGGGATCAAATCCTAGCCCTATGGCATTAAACGCAAGCATTATAGCAACTGAGCTACGACTTGACATTCCTATAGGTAATTTATAAAATCTGGATTATTTGGAAGATAAAAAGCATTGATGCTACTGTGATACACCGATACACATTGACATTGATACACCAAACATATCAAAAGATCTAAGCCAAGAAATAAAAAGACAGATCACATTCAACAACAATTTAAAATGAAACCTCTTTGTCCTAAATCATCCTTCACATGTCTCTATGGTTTTTGTCTTGTCAATATTGTAACAGTGTCAATCTTGAAAATGACGTAAATAAGTCGAAAGTACTTGAGCAGGTGAAATAAATGCTCAACTTGTGAAAATAAAACTGCATGTTTTTTTTAATTATACAGTCTCATTAAATCTTCAAGTCTTTGCATTTACTGATATTTTTTGCCCTCTTTTACCATCAAAACAAACAAATGTTATTCCTTATAGGTTACAGTGAAGCTGACCATCCATGCTGTAAAAAAAGGTTCACTCTGCCAATGTTTGCTTTTAAAAAAATATACTTTATCATATAAAGACAGACCTTGGATCCATAGCCATCCCTGGCGGGATCAAACAGGTCGATGATGTCCTCGTTGTAGAGCTCCATGAACTGCGCCACGACCTTGAACTCTGGTGGGATGAGACCCTGTGACCTCGCCTCCTTTCCCCGGTCCTCGATGCCCTGGAACAGGTCGTAGATAGCCCTTGGGATGATGCCCATCTGCTCCTTGATGAGCTCCATGTCGAAGGCGGTGCCCATGGTGTAGGTCTTACCGGAGCCAGTCTGGAAACAGAAGGATGGAGATGTTATTTGAAGATTTTGGAAATTAAAATGTATGGGATATGCCACTAATACGTATGCATGCATTAAGGTATGATTTTTTTTTTTTTAAATCAAAAAGTAAAAATGATCTGCGGGATATGGGAAAGTTGACTTAGTACAGCCGCCCGTCAGACACACAGTAATTTTGGGGACCGAGCTTTCTTTGCGGGCTCAATGGAGTGGAACAGACTAACACCTAATGTGAGGAAAGCAGAAACTGTTAGTATCTTTAAAGGAGCACTAAAGACGCATCTTTACAAAAATCTTATCCGTGATTTGAGAGAGCCTTTTTGAGGTGTGACACACACAAAAACGACGCTCTTTAATTATGTTTACCGTAGAAATAAATTATCCTGAAGAGAATGGGATAAAAAGAATGAATGTAAAATACATAAGAAAATGTACAAGGAAAGCGATGGATAGGAGTATCAAGAGCCCTTTGCGAGTTTGGTCGTCGCCATAGAAAGCGTTTATTATACAAGCAAAACCCAGTCGCTGTAAAGCTGGATGGACCTTTAGTAACCAGTCTTTGGAAAGGCATGTAAAAATAAAAATGTAACTAAGCTACACATTAGTGTAACTTCTTGCCGCGTTATCCCCGAAGTGGTCGCATGTGGTGATTCCATAGGTACCTTTTTTATTTTCACGGGTAAGGGGGCCGGCCTTTGCGCCAACCAATTCAGTTGAAGTGGGAGTTTCCCAGCTCCCGAGGGGGCTGGTACTCATTTATTGTGAAGGCTGAGTACACCTTACAGGTATTTTATTTTGGGTTTTGAAATAAACACCGCAACGCGAAATCATTTCTGACACCTTCGGTGCGATTCAAACCCGATCTCTCGGCATGGAATGCAAGCACTCTACCAACTGAACTATCGATCGGACTAATCATGTATGTGAATGATATATGAATTTTTCAACTCAGCGAAGAGCACATTATGAATTTTTGTTTTTGTTTTTCGTGTTGCCGGGAAGCGTCTTTCCCTCCACTGTGGGTTCGGCGACAATTTACGCTGAAGTACTGCCGCGCACATTTAATTAATTATCTAGTTTCAGTTTTTTCATATTATCTCAAAAACTGTTTACATTACCTAAAATATTTTTCATAGACTCTCTAGACATTGTATCATTCTATAATTATGAAGAAAAAAAAAATGTCCAAAATATTAAACAACAAAATTAGAAGAAAAAAATGTGAACAAAAACGTATTATTTTAAATATTTTTTCTTGGCGTCATTTTTTAGGTTTTATAAAATATTTTAACTTTAAAATTAAGATAAAAAATCAATAAACACGCGTGATTTTTTCCTATAATGTCACTTCTTTACAAAGGCCATAAAGTGTAATGACGTTACTTCAGCGTAAATTGTCGCCGAACCCACAGTGGAGGGAAAGACGCTGCCGGGAATGGAACACACGAACTTTACATTTCGAGTCCGTAGCGTTAACCATTATACTACATGTAAGTCGATTTACTTATAGCGTGTTATTGTCAGGAAATATATGAAACACCATTCTAAATTAAGTATCTACTATAAATGTAATTTATTAGTTTCCGATTTGTGTTAAAAATTACAGACTGCGTACATCACTAAATAATTGAATTCTCAATTCATCAATGAATCGATACACACGATAAATAATTACAGAGCTCTGTGTGAAACAGGGTTAGTAGTGATGTGAACTAGTTTCCGAGAAGTCTGAGCCAGATACTCGGTTGAATTTTCGATTTCCAACTAATCGTTCTACAAGCAATGTTCATACTCAATTCAGGAACTTTAAGTGGGAGTTTTTTAACTAAATAAATATTTAATTGTAAACGACGTAGGTATGCTGTTTGGTTATATAATATACTATAGTCTATAACCCAAATTGCAAAGATATACCTATTACATGCATTCTCATGAGCAGACACGTGTAAGTACGCGCTTACACGTGCCGCATGTGGACTTAGAACATAAAAACTCAATCTCAAATAAGCTCTCAATTCTTGCCGACCTTTTCTGAAACAGGGGTGACATTGGCAAAGTGCACCATTTTTTACAGTAGGGTGGTCAGCCTCATATCAACCTATAAGTCAAGGAAAAAATATACCACGGCGAAAATTTCAACACAGCCCTAATTCCCTGAACAAACTTTTCACATAAAAAAAGTGGCCTAAGCACTGCGAGTAGGATTTAAAAAAAACACAAAATACCACGCACGGTAATCGGAAGTTTGTACCAATATGTGTGGCGGAGATGAGGGCGTCATATATCTAATCCAATCTAATCTAAGATATGTTACATTGAGGATTCACATTTTATGCATTCTCATAAGCAGACACGTACAAGTTCGCGCTTGCACATGGCGCTACATGTGAGCTCCATTAAAAAAGTTGGTGTCCAAAAATCTGATAAATATTTGTAACCTTCTGATATAGGTTTTCTTTTTTTTCTCGCAGTCAAATTTACTCCATACAATTTATATGGATAATATTTGACAGCTTATTCAACTGTTCACACGCGGCCATGTTTTATCGCTTTAAGGCGTGTTATAAAGCTAAATCTGCCGTTTTTGTTTCTTACACTTTATGGTCTTAGCAAAATAGTTACAGTAATGAAAAAAATCAAGAATGTTTATTAATTTTTTATCTTAATTATAAAGCTTAAACAAAATGTATAACTTAAGAATTGCCACCACAAAAAAATATTTAAAAAAACGCGTTTTTTTACATTTTTAGCTTTTTTTTCGTGTGTGCTGTATTTTGGAGTTTTTTTTGTTTTGCTTTTTACTTACAGAACTATACATTGTTTAGATTCAATACTCAACATTTTTCAATAATGTCAATAGTTTTTGAGTAAATATGGAAAAACTGAAACTACTAAATGAATTAAATTTTAATTAAATCAAAGAACACAGTTTTTCCATATTTACTCAAAAACTATTGACATTATTGAAAAAATGTTGAGTATTGAACCTAAACAATGTATAGTTTTGTAAGTAAAAAACAAAAAATCCAAAATACAGCACACACGAAAAAAAAGCTAAAAATGTAAAAAAAACGCGTTTTTTTTAATATTTTTTTGTGGTGGCAATTCTTAAGTTATATATTTTGTTTAAGCTTTATAATTAAGATAAAAAATTAATAAACATTCTTGATTTTTTTCATAACTGTCACTATTTTGCTAAGACCATAATGTGTAAGAAACAAAAACGGCAGATTTAGCTTTTTAACACGCCTTAAAGATCGGTAGATATACCGAGACTGCTGGGGCTTGTTTGCATCTATCTGGATGTAGTGAAAGGTCGAATGATAGTTCCGATCAAGAGAACAAGAGTGCAGTGGGCCGAGGAAATAATTGTTTTCAATCATTGTTTCCGGCAAAAGGCAGGTGGGCAACAACAGCAGAGTTGCCAAGCGTGAAAATAGACAGATTGTTTAAAAATAGGCTGGCAATAAAGGTAAAATGATACTGGAAACTGATAAACAAATTAACATGAATGAGCAGACATTCCAACTTTATTTTGCCTCGTAGACACTTTAATAAGCTTCTCCTTGTTTTAATTCAATGATCTTGACTTATAGGTTGGTGTGAGGTTGACCACCCATACTTTAAAAAATGTTTCCTTTTGCAAATGTCACCTCTGTTTCAGTGCAGGTCGGCTAAAGTTGAAGGGTATATGTTCATTTGAGGTTTGGCTTTTTGGCCTGATGTCATCACAGTTCTCATCATGATCAAGTTCATAATCATACTTCACGCTGTAGAAGCCCATCGTATAAATGGGCGAAACGTTCGGCTCCCACAGACCCACAGGCGAAACGTCCAGCTCCCACAGACCTCGGCAACAGATTCCGGAAAACATCACTCCAGCATCATCAGCCGGTCGTGTAAGCCTAAAACTCTTATTCATTCTTTTACCTGTCCATAGGCGAGCACGGTGGCATTGTACCCGTCCAGACTCCCCTTGACCAGGCTCTCCACCGTGGTAGTGTAGACCTCCTCCTGCTGGCCCGAGGTATCGAACACGTGGTCGAACGTGAAGGACTTGTCCTGCCCCAGCGTGACCTGCGGCTCTCCTGGAGTCACGGCCGTGCAGATGCGGCACATGTCGATCACCTCGCGCGGGATCTGAGGTCGGATCCTGGAACAAAGAAATGACCACATTAGAACACAGTGATGAGACTCGTGGATGTGGAGAAAAATGTCCAAGACATCATGGGTGGAAAAGAAGTCCAACGAAGAGGTTTTGCGGGACGTTAAAGAGAGAATTTTAATTACCAGCTGCTATAGTAAAAACGTCTTTAAAATATTAAAACATAAGCTGAATTTTTGCATAGCACTAATAAACAATATTAGAATGGTGTCAGACTAATTCTAACCCCAGACAGACGGGTGATAAACTCATAAAATATTACGAGTATACTGCAAAAAGTATCACGCACTCGGAATGTTTGCGTGCTTGAAGGTCGTAATAGAAAAAATACATATGGGGGAGCATTGCAAAAAGAGAGGGTGGGTCGGCCACGCTCCGCTCTTACTTTTTAATCAAAAGGGGAGACGTCTGGAGAGCAGACGCCTCTAATATCGACCAGACTGCACTAAACTGCATCGCGGTAGGTGCTGCACTACAAGTATAACTTGACGTTTAACTTCAACCACAGCATTCATAAAAAAACCTCGAGAGTAAAAAATGGTCTCTATTGAGCGTTTGAGTTTCCATATTTTTTAGATTCAACTAGTCTTCACTTGCAGATGCGACAGAGATTTAAAATGCATCCAAAGAATACTGTGATTGTAAAAATATGAACCGAGATTAGATGTCACACAGAAGATTCCTTCCTTATACAGATGTCGTTTCGTTTGTTTACAAATGTTGTCATTTTAACAAGTTAAAATCATTAGTAAGTTTTCAATTTAACGAATCCGCTAGCTCCGAAGATTACAGCTGTTTTATTGCTTTTTACTGACAGAAAGGTGGCAGAAAAAACACAATCAACATTGATTTCTAATAACCTTTATAGAACCAAAAATTGTAATGAAATACTGTTTTATTTTCACTCTATTATTAATTTTATTTTAATCAATAAATAGAAACGTTTTCGATCACTCGATCGCCTTCATGTCAATTCTTATAAAATTAATGTCAATATTCTCTTATCAATCTCAAATAATATCAATTAATTAATTATTTAAAAATTAAAATGGATAAAAATCAATCAATTAATATGAATTTTCAGTGTTAATACGCAAACCATATAAGATACAATAAACGTTCGTAGTTTTGAGGCAGAAAACAATAAAAAAAGACTGCTTATATGCACCAACAAAAATACTCACCGGGCTGCAAGTTAAGACTACAGAAAGCTTGAGAAATTTCAACTAAATTTTTAGGATTCACATCTGCCTTTCAAACTAGTAACTCCTATTGTTTGTGCAATGCGTGTGCAAGTTATTCTTGATGTTAAGTTAGATACATCGAGAGATAGGAAGATCACCTTATTATTAAGGCGGCTCACGCTTTAACTCCAAGGATAAGTAGCCGTACAAATATGGTTTTGGAGACCGCGTCAAGTTTTGAATGCATTTAACATTGTAGTGGATATTAAGCGTTGCCCATTAGAGATTATTTACCTTCACAGCTGAGCAGAAACACACACGTGGGATTGCTAAGTTATTCAGAGAGACGTCATCTGTGTAAGAACCAAGGCTGGTGTCCTCAATACACCGGATTTCATTATTGATTTAAACGTCTTGTTTTCTTTAAGTTAATACAAATTACAGCGATTATCATTGTAATAACAATGTAAGATCAATGTCAGAATCCAACTTTACTGAATTTAAAGCTTGGTAAATACGATAAATAGCTTCGATCAATAAAAACCTATGAACTTTCATGTTTCAAGTCTTGATAACAGAATAAATTGAAGGGTCCTTATAGCAAAATTAAATAAAGATTTTACATAACTTTAAGTGGTAAAAAAACGATCTCATATTTCTAAAGTCATCTTGTTTGTAGAGATACCTGTAAGAGTTATCGTCATTTCGATTCAACTAAGAAATACGACTTTCTGTTGGTGAAATCTTACTTCAGAAAAGAAGGTGTGAATGGTAAAAAGCTTGATTCGGATAACGCAGTGTTGAAAATGTGACAGAGCAAGGAAAGGTGAACGTATTGGGAAACATTTTAATGGTTTCATAAAATACACATTTCAGCACCAAAAGCCATCAAATTTGGCACATAAAGGCTCATCGCGAATGCAAAATGGAAATCTCGTGAACTCCATACAAGGGGAAATGAAGGCGTCAACTCGGGCATGTTGTGTCGTGATTTCACGCGATTAAGCTGCGTGGTATTATCGTGCTTTATGATCCATTTCATTTCTGCATCTCTGAATGATAAACAGCCTTGCGGATTAAATTTGCACCAGAACCGAAAGCGGAGTTGATTAATGCACTCCTTACAAGTCGCGACACTGGGCGGATTCGCACTTTACGGCTGTCTCGGAAAGTAAAATTATGCGAGTCTGTACTTGAGGTGGAAATGCATACACTTATGGAAATACTTAATTTGCATGCGAAATATAAGTTGACGGATAAAACAAGGAATCGTTATTTTAAGGATAAGGATTATTTGAAGCGAACTGATTTAAGGAAGATTGATGACATTAAGAAGTGATTAACCTCTAGAGAACAAAAATAAACTACCAAGAAGTGGTAGCAGGTGAGACTATACATTTTTGTCGAAACAGTCAACAATAGACGAAAGATCCTACAAAAGTCCGAGTAACTATTTGAAAATATATGACGAAACAAGTCATTTTTTAAGAAAATTACGCAGGTGCTATTTCAGTTTGAAAACAAAATTTAAAATATCTGATGACCTTTTTGCAAGCTTACAATGGGCACATGACTTGTACTAGATTGACGTCCAAAAGATGATGATCAAAAATCAAAGAATAAAGATAATGATAAACAGATGGGGTCCATTGGCACTGGAACTTTCGAACGTTTCGCCTATATCTACGATGAGCTCCTTCAGCGTGATGCTGATGTAACCACCAGCCGTGAAAGCCTAAACCTGCAATGGACTTGACACAAATACGAAAGACAACCAAAAGTGACGTCACACGGCCGGGTTCACTTCGATAAAATAACGAAAGGAAAAAGTCCGTGCCCGAAGATCCAAATTGAAAATAAAACTACATACAGCAAAGGTCCATATAAAATTACTGCTTTCAATGGATAGGTTCCGAATCGCCACATGCGACCCCTTCGGAGATAACACAGGCAAGAAGTTACACTATATGTTTAGCTTAGTTGTTTTTAGCTTTAATGGATGAGAGGTAATTGTAGGGTAGAGCGGGGCTAAAAGTTCCGCGGGCTAAAAGTTCCACTGGCTGTTTCTAGGAAATAAAAACCCGTAGGAAATCGGCTTCACCGACCGTAGATGCGGGAAAGGTGGAGGAGATGACCGACCAACGCATGTTACCGTCTGGCAGACACAGAGCGATCACGGATCATATGTTTGTTTTGACTCTTGTAAAGTATTTTCGTTTTTCGGCGAACGTTTCGGAGCAGTGAGCTGTATATTGGAGTTTCTTCGATAAAGTAAGTTTATTTGTATAGTGTCGTTAATTTTTTTTATAATGGAACAAGTATTTTAAGTTAATATGCAGCAGTTTTTTGATAATTCTTCAGACGACATGAAATCTACAAATGGGGCAAAAAGTTCCATTTGATATGGGGTAAGAAGGTCCAGGAACTTTTAACCCCTCTGTTTATATTGCACACTTTTTACCTTAATATCAATATTTTAAGAAGGTCTGTCTAACGTTTCCAGCATTATGCGCCATTATTTTCTTTCAAAACGCCTCTGGTAATTTTTACATATTTGTGTTTTTTTCAGAATACAAAACTATAAAAGAAAAACAGAAAGGGGTAAAACTTCCCTTGATGTTATGAAGCGAGCCGCAGAATTGGTGATGAAGGAAGGAAAACCTCTGGTACCGTCGCTAGAGATTTTGAGATATGTCGCATGTCTTTGAAAAGGTTTGTAAACCGGCTCAAGGAAGGCACTGAAGATCCCAGATTTGGATACACAACATCTCGAATTGTCTTTTCATCGCAGCAAGAATAGTCCCTGGAGAAACCTCTTACAACTTTTGTCAAGAAGTTGTAAGGCCACTTCCAAAGGCAGGGCCGCGTAAGATGTCAGCTTATACAATAAAGCAAAGCAGGGCAGCCATATAAACAGATATTAAAAAAATGCTCTTGCCCTAGAGCAAGCGACAAGAAAAAGGCCATACCCCGCTGCTAAGAAACTAGCTGCCAAGAAAAAGTAGGAGACGAAAAAGATTCTGCAATTAGCTAGTAGCTCCTGCAGCTCAAAGGACGAGGAATGTTAAGTGTGCGTCCAATCCAGGAGCTGTCGTATACATATGCCGAAACTGCGACAGTGATGACGATTATTTTTTTATTATCTTCATGTATTTTTTTTTTGTGTGTTGATATTTTTATTGTAATTTCTCATAATTGCTAATGTTTTAATAATTATTAATAAAAAATAAATAATATTAACCCCTTTTCTCTACTGACTAATCCCAAATGAAGCACTAAGTTGATTGGTACTTTTTACCCCATGCATGGGGCTTAAAGTTCCATTTGTCTACTTCCAAAAAAATGTCTTTAATTTCTCAAACAAGTAAAATAATGTACAATTGTAAGGCCTGTGGTATAGCCGAATAGATATACTTTCGGTAGATATTAGTTATTTTTTTATGGATGGAATACATGGCCCACAATTAGGGAATATGTCGAAAGTGGCACTATTAGCCCCGCTCTACCCTACTTGTCAGGTGACGTTTACCAAGTTCTCTCATTAAAATAACTTAGCTAGTCAATTAACGTAGTTTTTAAGAACGAAAATAAAAAAGGAGACTTCTCAACATTAATCAAGAAAGGGTCGGAAACATGGGTATCCTGAATTAGTATTCTTTGAACATCTGATTCTTACAATATGTGAAAGAAAAGACGTGGATCATATGTAAAGGGTAGACATATTATAGCAATTAATAATGCTAGGATGGAAATATATTTGTGGGTTTTAGAAGTTGTAGGCATGACTGAATCCCAATGTTAGGTTTTTGATAATTTAAAATTATCACGTCTGAAGGCTCTACTTGTTGATTTATACCCATTGTTTATACCCCTAAGCATCGATATATAGAACTGGATGGGCTGAGAAATCAATACGTTGAGAATTAGAAATGCGCTACCCCACTCATCATACAAAAATCCAAATTCACTTTTTCGGTAACCTTCCAACTGTCAACGTAACGTGTGTTACGTAATTGGGGGAAAAAATACACATAAATGCCAAACTAGGTATTTTATAAACGTGCCAACAAAAGGGAGTAAATGTGTTATAGAACATGGAATAATATTTCATTTTAATCACTGTGATGTATTTTGGGGATGTTTATTGTGGATGGGGGATATCAATCAGACGAACAGATGAGTCTTGGTTTCAATGTGATGTATTATTCCATTTCAGTGTTTACAAGGCGAGAGACAAAACCAGACTGACCAGTGAAGCAATAATAATCTCTAATAATATTATATTACAATAATACATTATCTTATATATGATATTACCTACTCTAAATAATCATATCATAATTATACATTACACCTCCCTCACTAAATGACGAATCTACATTACATTATATCATACTTATCATACTTATCATTATAACATATTATATCAATAAAAATTATATCTTATACAATTTCATCTTCTTTCATCTTGGGTACCGCAGGCGGTTCTCCCCCCTCGGACGCAGGCGCTCCGACCATGGTTGGAACCTGGAAACACCCGAGTCATTAGAGATCTGTCCTGCCTCATCCAACAGCTGACCCAACCCCAGGTCATTGTCAGACTCATCCTCCCAAGACACCTTTCTTCCGGAAATCTGATCATGATGTCTCTTCCAAATCTGATTTCCAGCCTTTACCAAGTAAATCCTGTTTCCCAATATTTTAAATATAATGCATGGAACCCACTTCCCTACATTTCTGAAATCCTTAGTCATTACCTTTTGTCCAATTCTGAATAGTCCTTTAATCTTTCTTCCCCTGTAATTCCTTTGTTGATTTTCCTGATTTCTCTTTTTAAAAACACATACCTTTCTCCCCGTCTTTTTAAATGATTTCTCCCC
This sequence comes from Agapetus fuscipes, assembly GCA_951799405.1. Classification (NCBI taxonomy): domain Eukaryota; kingdom Metazoa; phylum Arthropoda; class Insecta; order Trichoptera; family Glossosomatidae; genus Agapetus; species Agapetus fuscipes. Next base: position 10,129,448 of record OX637355.1, on the reverse strand, counting down.
AGGCACTACTGTATCAAAAATGGATCTTATTTTTCTACCTATCATAAGCACGCTCGGCTCCATCCCTGTTGCTAATGATGGTGCATTTCTATGATCTACTAAAAATTCCAAAAGCTTATCTTCATAATCGTTAGGAAACATACCATTTTTCATAATTTTTTTTAAAAAACTTTTTGTTGTTTTTACCGTATTCTCCGCCAAACCGTTTGACGCTGGGTGATTTACTGCTGAAGTTAAATGCTTAATATTTAAATTTTTGCAAAACCTTTGAAAATCTACTGATGTAAATGCCGTACCATTATCCGTTACAATGCAACTTGGAATACCTAACACTGAAAATATTCTCTTCAACTCTCTAATTGTATGCCTTGCATCAATTTTATCAACTTTTACAGCATCTATCCAATTTGATGCTGCGTCTACTACGACTAAAAAATATTTTCCTGCTAGCGGCCCGAAAAAATCTAAATGTATCCTTTTCCAAATATGTTGTTCTACCGGCCAACTTTTCAACTCGACTTTATCTGGAGATCCCATATTTCTTGCACATTGTGTACATTCTCTCACTGTTTTCTCAATTTCTGTATTCATCCCTAACCAAAAAAAATAATTTCTAGCCAAAGTTTTCGTTTTTACAATTCCCATGTGAGATTTGTGAATAAACTTCAAAATATCTTCCCTTAATGCCAATGGTATTACCAATCTGTTTTCATAAAATAAACAATCATTTGATTCGCTTAACTTTTCTCTTAAAAACCACCATTTTACCAATCCATTTGTCATTTTGGATTTATTTGGCCACCCTGTTTTTAAATACTCCTTTATCTCACAAATGACCTTGTCATTACGAGATGCTTTCTTGATGCATTCTACATTTAAATTTGTTTCTACTGCAATACAGTTTAAAAATTCTCCTTCAACATCCTCAATGTTTATCTCATTTATGATCTCAATATTATCTTCCCCCTCATTATCCGTACTACTCATTGGTAACCTCGACAAAAAATCTGCTTTATTATCCTTTGACGGAACATATTCAATAGTATAATCAAATCCTTGCAAAATTAATGCATATCTTTGTAATCTATTAGCTGCCAGTATAGGTATGTTTTTATGTTCACCCAAAATGTGAACCAATGGCTTGTTGTCGCAAACTAGAATAAACTGCCTCCCATAAATATATTGAAAAAACTTTTTTAATGCGAATATAATAGCACATGCCTCTTTATCTAAAATGGAATATTTTTTCTCTGTATTCGACAAAGTTCTACTCGCATACGCAATTGGTCTTTCTAATCCGTTCTCGTATTGATGACAAATTATCGCCGATAGACCTTGGTCACTTGCGTCAGTAATTACCTTCACCGGTAACTCTGGATTATAATGTACCAGAATCCTATCGGAGACTAAAATAGCTTTTACTTTATCGAAAGCTAATTGACATTCTTTTGTCCAGCTAAATTTTGCTCCTTTTTCTAATAGTTTGTACAACGGCTGCAAAACGCTAGCTAAATCTCTTATAAAAATTCTATAATAATTTATTGCACCTAAAAAAGAGCGTACCTCCGATATGTCACTTGGAGTTTTCAAGTTTTTTATAGCTTCAACTTTATGTTGAAGTGGTTTCACACCATCCCTCGATATTTGAAATCCCAAATATTCAACTTCTGTCAACCCAAATTCACATTTTTGTAAATTAACACTAAATCCACTACGTTCTAAACGCTTAATTACCTCTTCCGTTGCCTTCTCCAATTCTTGCAATGTATTCCCATAAATTAACAAATCATCCATAAATGCTATCGCATCCAACCCTTGAATTGCCGAATATAAAGCTCTGCTAAATATCGCTGGTGACGTCGTGAGACCAAAAGGAAGTACCTTGTACCTAAATAACCCAAATGGTGACGAAATCACACAAAGATTTCTCGACTCCTCCGACAACCTAATTTGAGAAAAAGCATTTCTCAAATCTAATTTTGCATAAAATTTTGCTCCATTTACTCTATTTATTAAATCTTCTACTCTAGGTAACGGGTACTTTATTTTTTTTAACATTGGATTCAAAGTATTTTTAAAATCGGCACATATTCTGATTTCATCATTTTTTTTTTTCACAATCACTATTGGACTTGCCATTTCACTAGTCTCTACTTTCTCAATAATACCTTCTTGTAACATGCGATCTATTTCTTTTTCTACCCTTATTCTCAAATTAAAAGGAATTGGCCTCGGGTTAACAAATTTTGCCTTAAAGTCTTTTATAACTTCTATCTCCGCTTCAAAATTTTTAAAAGTACCTGCTTTACTCTCAAAAACAGCTGGATATTTTTTTCTCATACTAGAAAAAAAATCTGCATTATAATTCGTATTATTATTTCCTACTGAATAAATATTATCGCTAACATTGAATGAATTTATTTTAAAAGTATTCAAAAAATTCCGACCTAATAAAGAAGACGACCCTTTATATACAACAATTATTTCTATGTACTCTTTACTTCCTTGATATTCTACTCTCATGTACTTACGACCTTTTACTTGTAGTTGAGTACCATCATAGCTTGATAATTTCAAATCACAATGTTCTAACTTAATATTTGAAAAATGTTCATTAAATATGTGCCAAGGAATAATAGTCACCCCAGAACCCGTATCTAAAATCATTTTTAGATCTGTATCATTTACCTTTACGTTTAAAAAAATGGGACCATCCATCTCATTAATGGCCATTATTGTATTTATTCTTCGAAACTTGCATTTATTTGCATAATGACCAGATTTGTTACATTTAAAGCATTTAATATTATTATTATTTTTATTTAAAAACTTGCATGCATTTTGTTTATGACCGAATTTACCACAGTTAAAGCATTTATAATTATTATTCCTATCACTTGAAATACTTGCATGTCTAAAAATAGATTTCTTACTATCATTTGAATTATTTCGCTTGATTTCAGAATTTCGCTGTCTATCCCTTGACTTCCGAGTTTCTGTGGAATCCCTCGAATTACACGAACTCATTAAATTTATACTTTCTGAATTGTTTTGACCACACAAATGTTCCATTGTTCTCGCTAATTCTACACATTCAGATAATTTCAATTCCATTGCTTTTAAAAATATTCTCTGCTTTATTTTGTTCTGTCTGATACCTATTAAAAATATATCCTTCAAATTTGCCTCCAATCTATTCTCAAATTTACAGTCTACCGCAATTTTTTTCAATCTAGCTATATAATCCTTAATTGACTCGGTTTCGAGCTGTTTACATGAATAAAATGACTCCCTATACTCAAATATATTTTTTTTTACCCCACAATGACCCCCAATAATATCAATCAACTCCTCGAATTTTGCCTCCGAAATCTTTTTCGGAAAACATAGATCAGACACCGTCTGAAAAGTCTCCTTGGTGAGAGACGATAATAGAACAGCCCTTCTGCGTTCTTCAGTTAAAAACTTCTCATCATACAAAATGAGGACTTGGTCGAGCCGAAGTCTGAAGACATCCCAATCTCCAGTCCTATGGCAAAAAGGACTTAGACTCCTCCGTGTTCCCTCCATAGTCTGAAACGGCAGAAAGAAAGAAAACAAAAATCTTATCTGCTTCTGCGTCCGACAGTCCAGGAAACGCCTACGTGACCCTCAGAAAGTGGCTTCCACTCCCTGCAGCAGTCACCTCCAGGAAACCGACCCTCAAGGCTCCCAGCTCCTGCAGTACTCCCTGCAGCACTCCGCCCCAGTTGGATCCTCTCCTCTTGAAAAAAAAAAACCGCTGCAGTAACTCCCTGCAGCGATTCCTCTTGGCTCCGTGAGTTCTCTTCCTCTTGAAGAAAACCGCAATTTATTCTTTATGATTACGTTGACAAAATTTATTTTTTGTTTGTAGAAATATTTTTTTCGCGAAAGTGACAGCCATTTCTAGAACTAGTGATGTTAAAATATATAGGTACTTGCTTATTCAAGTATTTAACTTCTATGCTTGCGGTAAAAGATACTTGTGAAAATCATCCCGTACACAATGAGGTCGGAACATTTTTGAATTCGGAATTTATCAGATATTTTAATACTTTCAACAACACTAGTAACTAAGTACGTTGCCATGGTGATTTCATGGTGATGTGTAAATAGATTGAAGACGGAGTAGAGACACGTTGCTTACATAGAAAATAACAAAAGCATTTCATATGTCACGAGCGAGACAGCACTATTAACAATGTATGGTGTCTAAGACGTTGCATCATGTCGATTGGTACTAAATCACATACATAGCCCTTCCATTGAATATACTTCCATGCCCCTAAGTACCTATACAACGACTATAAAGTTGACTAAAAAACGTATGGAAAACAGCACCGCATTTAGACAGCGTAAGCGCTGATAATATTACGATGATTTATTTGGTGAGCGCTGTTTAAGTGTGAAGCACACCTCAAGAGCCCTCTGCAAGCTTTGTTTTTGCTATGGAACACCAATTCTGAAGCGAAACCCAGTTGCTGTACGGCTGTATAGACCTTTGGTGACCGGCTTTTTGAAAAAGCATATGAATTTTTTTACGCAGCGATAAGCACATCTTGTTTTTTTTTAATCGAACTCGGGTCTTTTGCTTTACGAGTCCGCAGCGTTAACCATTAGACTACAGACCGGTCAATGTTTCTACCATGCATTTTTTCTGTTTACGTAAAGGTTGAGTATTTACGCAATCTTTTATACTACGGGATTTTGTGTGACTAAATCTCAAAATTAGTTTTTTGTTCATTTAAATTGTAAAGACATCACGTCTGAGGCCACTGTTAGTGGAAGACGGTAACTAATTGTGAAACAACAGCCGATTTCATGCGTCGGAAGATGACAAGCGTGTGATAGTCAATATAATATAGAGGCTTTGATGTGATAATAGACGAAGATTTTAGAGTTGGGACAACTTCGTGGGACCTCGCGTTTTTCTTAGAAAACATGTCATTACAAATTCAAATCAAGCTTTTTATCTATACACGTCTTTTTTATGGTTTGTGTAATACACACTGAAAATTCATTTATATTTTTAGAGAAAAAAATAGGTGAGATTGTGAAAGAATGGAACCTGCAGAGTGAGAATAAGAGAAAAGCATGTATGACGAAAGTTATGAAAGTAGAAGAGATTAAAGAGATATGCACGGACAGAAAAAGTGGAGACGCATCTGGGGAGGTACCGGCCGCCCCTAATGGAACGGCGGCAGGATACAGTAACAGTAACATCATTATCATACAAAAATACAGATGTACATGGCTTAAATTGAATTTAGATGACTAACTAAATGAGGGCGCTAATTTGACTTTGGGGTCTTCAAAATACTACAATCAAGGTGTATTATTGTTCATTACTTCAATAACATATTTCTTAATTTTTAGTGATTCAGTTTACTTCACGTTGAACTATCAAAAGTGACGTTATACAAGATGGCAGCGTTACTTTCGATTTTCGCCACGTTCATTGTAAGTCTTTTTTTTAAGTTACTTTTTTAAGACAGTTTTATTGCATTAAATGACAAAAATTTTCGGTCTTTCGATCGTCATAAAGTATAATATGTTAAAACTGAAAGCAAAAAAGTCTGTATGGCTAGCGTCAATGAAAAAATAAAAACTGCGACGAAAAGTCTTATTGATTGTAGAGGCATTAACTTTGTAATCGTTCATCATTAAGAATAAAAGAAAAACAGCTTTGTTTTCGATTAAGTGAGTATGTATATTTTTATACCACAACCGGTTTCGCAAACATCCGTTTGCATCGTCAGGTGGTTCAATTGAATTGAACAACCTGACGATGCAAACGGATGTTTGCGAAACCAGTTGTGGTATAAAAATATATATACTCACGTAATCGAAAACAAAGCTGTTTTTCTATTATCCTTACAAAAAGTCTTGTCTAGAATATTCGGCGTTTTTATTTCACAAAATAGAAACCCGAAGCAATCTTCCAAAAAATATAAATGTAACAGTTTTCTTCATAAAACATGTAATCATACAAAGATAACCCACGGACCATCGCTTTTTTATACGTAAACTTCAAATAAGGTGGAGGATGAGCCATGGATTTTCTGTGTGTAAATAACTCTGAGATAGGTTGGTATGAGGTTAACCAACCATACTGAAAAAAGCGTGTTTAATTCTCATTCCTTTTTTGCTATGTTTAACATCACTAGCAGCCGAGATGTAGAATAGAGATAGGAAAAAGAAGGACAGAGACGAATACATTGTATGCACATTATCGGTCCCGCACAATTTCGTTAGAAGTGTCTAGAAACTACGTGAATGGAATCTATAATCTCAGAGCGGCTTTTTGGCCTTTTAACTACATATTATGTAATCAATTTTACACAATGTCGTGATGTATGTAAAAAGTGAAATGTATGTAAAAAGTGTTTAAAAGGCTACAATCTACAAGCATTCGTTAGTAAATAAATATTAGGATATTTTTTTTTGCAGAGCTGCTTTGTGTCAAATACATCTCGAAGAGCCCTGTGCGAGATTATTTGTAGCTATGGAAAGTCCCAATCCTAAACAACATCTAGTTGCTGTAAGGCTGCAAGGACCTTTGGTAAATGGTATTTGGTAAAGACATGATAATTTTTCAACCCAGCACGGCGGAGAGCAAATTTGAAAATCAAATGAGATTTGGGTTTTTACTCCGCTTGAAATAAAATCCAAGACCTTCCAATTATTATGAGTCCGAAGCTGTCATAGGTTGAAAAGAAGTCCAAATAGAGGGCGTAGAAAGACCTAGAAGAGAGTAGAGAGTTAAGCAGAAAGAGGAATGCCAATCTCATAGGGCAATCAATTAGATTTGGTTACTTTCTTAGCTACACCTTTGAAGAACGAATCTTGAGAGGACAAACAAGAGGTCACCCAAGAACTTCACACTTCCAGGATTTGAAGCGGCTCATGGATGCCGTCTCCTATCCACATCTCAAGAGGATGGAGACTAGCAGACAAACGGCTAGCACAACAAGACACTGCTTTTAAAATGTTGTGCTGATTGTGAAACAAATGAAGTGAATAACGACTTCTTTGGGTGGAATAAAACACTATATTTTTAACATCTAGGAATTTTGTGTTTTTGTAAGATAAAAGAGAATTTAAACGCGCAAAATATACTATTTACTTACGTAGATATAGAAGATAAAAACACACAACACATCGTATTATCATGTGTGTAGGTATTTTAAAACAAGTCAAAATAGTGAACCTAGGACATGTAAAATTTAACGTTTAAACGCCACCGTACCGTTTATCAAAAAATGTATTGAAACTGAAACGCTTAACATCGTCGCTATTTTAGTTCCAATATATTGAATGGTAAACGCTGTGATCGAATTTTAACGTATTTTTTTATACTTGAGGCACAGGTCGAGGCGGTTCTAAGCAACAACAGATGTTTGGAAAAAAACTTAATTAATTAATTTTAATTCCTACCTGTTTTTCCATAGAAAATATTATAATGAAGGTATGACATTCCTCATGAAAAAAAAACGTTTTGAAATGATTTTGAACAAAACATTGTACCCAATGTTTTGAAAATAGTTTCAAAAATGAATAACTGACATGATAAATTGAAAACTGCTCGTTTATCATGTTTTTTTCATATATTGTCATTATATTTTTAAGTGGGTAAAGCAGACGTGGGATTTACCATTAAAAAATTTTTTTTTTTAAATACAAAAGTAAATAGAGTACGATGTAGTCTAATGGTTAACGTTTCAGACTCGTGGTCGAAAGTTAGTGAGCTCAGTTTTAAGCAGCGCAAAAAAATACTCTTCATATACGGGGGAATGGGGAAACCAGAGATCAGCGAGGAAAGAATGGATTGATCAAAGAAGCGAGATTGGACATGAAAGGAATCTACAAAAAGAGAATAAATATAATAAAGTTGAGTGGAGACGCATCTGTGGAGGTATTGGCACTTTTAAGAAGTCTATTAATGTATAAAAGCTGTATATTAGCTTGTACACGGTTTGCCCCGTGATCTCATATACCTACTCGTATTTCGTGACCAGATCCGGACCAAAAATGTACGGTGTGATTAGGGGGTAACAGTGATAGGGGAGTTTTACCTACCATTAAAACTCTTATTATGTTTCTATAGATGTCTGGAGTCTATATTATGAGAGAAACAATCACTTTTCCCCTTTTATGTGGTTTTTTAGTCTATTCCTGGGTCTTTGATTTGCACTTTTTTACACTTTATGTACGGTGTGATTAGGGGGTAACTGTAATAGACAATTCAAACTAGGCACATTCTGCCAGGTTTGTCTATAGGTTTTCTATTCGATGCCAAGTCAGAAGTCTAGTAGTTTATGGGGATGTCTGAAAGCTTTCACGCAGTGTGTCCGGTTATCCGTGGTCATTCCGGGCAGAATGCGTGGTGTCTGAAAAGGTCCTTACGCTGGGTTGAAACATACATCTACCTTTATCAATTACCGGTGACCAACGTTTGTGTACGCAACGACCAAGCTCGCAGACGGCTCTTGAGGTGTGATTCACAGAAAAAATAGCGCTCATCAAGAAATTAGTCCATTATTATAATTATTTCTTGTAGCAAGTGGTGTATTTTTTGTTTATCAATCAATTTGGCACAATGACTATTGTTTTTTATTGTGCAGAGTGAACAAAGGCGTGTATTATTATTATTATGGATCCACATAATTAAGAGGTTTCCTAAAATGGCCGCCTCAGAGAGCTGGTAGATGTGTGTGTGTGTGTTTTACACTATGGTTTTTATAGAGATTAGTATGGCAGCGATCGCAGACTGCATGTCGCTGCGACCTCAATGGGAAAATGTAAAGACGCAATTCTACACGTACAAAACTAAGGTTATATAAAAAATGTTTTTTTATTTTGCAAAAATAAAATATACTTTGAGTAATATGTAAATTGGGACATGCGGGTGGGAAAATAAGAGTTCGCAGACCTAGGCTGAGATGGAAGGATGAGGTGAGGAAGGACGCAAACCAACTACTGCAGGTGACAGACTGGAAAGCCGCAGCGGTAGACAGGAGGAGTTGGGAGCGAAGGCTGATGCAGGCCAAGGGGAGATATGAGCTGTAGGACTATCGAAGAAGAATAAACTGACTACCCATTTTGTGAAACTGGTTTACTTTTGCCAATGTAACCCCTGTTTCGGGAAAAGTCCTCTACTGTTGCAAGGTTTATAATAATTTGAGATTTGGTCTTATTTCGAATGTAAAAACAGAGGTAGCATGAGGAAGCGTTAACCTAGTCGTGTTTGTCTGTGGGCGAGTATTATATTTATACTTGTACTTGTATCCAACCCCCAGGATCTCCACATTATGTGTCTCCACTTTGTTCTGTCCTAACACACTTCTTCTCATCTTCTCGAAATTCATTACTCCCTTTATGCATGCTGTCCTCTTTTTCTCACTCTGCAGATGTCAGTCACTTGCAATCTCTATAATTTGATCAATCCATCCTTTTTCTTGGTCCGCATCCACGCATTCCTTTTGTACACTCTTTTTATCAGTCGTTCATCGTCCATTCTTTCTAGATGTCTGAACCATCTCACTTTCACTTTCATATTCTCTTTATACAGTATTCATTCATTGCTCAGTCATTTGAACCCTTATCAGTCTGTTAATATATTTTCGTAACTAGGACATATCCAACTGAAATCTCTAACAGGTCGAGTGACTATTTGTTATGCACACATCCTGTTGACCGTGAATTTACTTGTAGTCACCAGTTTCCACTCGTACTACAGTGAGAAGGCGGCTTTGTGGCCGTCCAATAGTAGAGTTACTCACACGCAGATGACGCAGCCCATACTGACCATATACGGAGGGCGCTCTTTCAAGTGAATTTCATTGAAAACGCACCATTCAATAACGAACACTGATAATATTATATTATTAGGAGACACGTTATTCTTTGACTTATAGGTTGGGGTATGAGGCTGACCACCCATACTGTAAAAAATGGTTCACTTTGCCAATGTCACCCCTGTTTCAGGGAAGGACGGCAAGAGTTGCAGGGTGTATGTCCATTTGAGATTTGGTCTTTATGTTGTAGGTTCACATGAGGCATGTGCAAGCGCGAACTTGTACGTGTCTGCTTGTGAGAATGAATATCATGTGAATCTCCAATGTAACATATCTTTGCAACTTAGATTAGATTGATTATATTCTGTTCTTTGCAGCCCCCAGCATATTACAAAATGGGCCATGCAGCCTGCAATTTCACATGAGTTCGACATGCTTCCACTCCCGTATTTTGAAGACGTCAGAAGATATTGAGTTGTGGATGTTTCTGTCACATTTAATAGAAGAGCAAGATGGTATCATAACTCAGACTAGACGGGCCGCCAATCTATTTTTACACCGACAAATATCAGAGCATATTTCCGAGACTTGATGCAGTAGCGCCGCCGTGAAAAATCGATTACAAGCTTTATAAATAAAATAGCGTCTCGTAAAACAGAGGAAAGCTTCGGTGTACAGGCAGGAAGGGTGCTAAGTGAAGAAATTAAAAATTGGTATTCACAAACGACGCTACAAGAGCTCACAATACTTACTGATGGTTACTTGACTTACACGATGATATGAAATAGACCCCCATGATGAACAAAACTGGGTTGAATCCAGCTAACGCAGTTTCAGGGAAAGGCGGCAGGAGTTGCTAGGTGTATGTTCATGTGAGGCTTAGTTTCCTTTGTAAGTACACATGCATCATGTGTAAGCGCAAGTTACACGTGTCTGCTTGTGAACGTGCATTACATATAAGCCTTAAATGTCAATAAACTTTTGCAACTTAGATTAGGTATACATTGTGTTTGCATTTGAAACAACCATAAGTTATCATCATCAAGAGCTCTGCAACCCTGGGTGGGCCTCGGCTGAATCCAGCATTCTCCTCCACTCTCGCCTGTCCATCACCTTTGCTCTCCAGCTATGTATGTCGTAGCCTTGGCTGCTTCTGCGGTAGCACAGTCCATCCATCGCATTTTTGACCTTCCTAGGTCTCCTTCTGTCTTGTGGTGCTGAGAATGGCTTAGGCGCTTAATGGGGTTTACGTCAACTATTCTAATTATATGATTAGCCCACTGTAGACGCCCTGTCCTACTTTGATGAAACTGATCACATCGGACTCTCTGTAGATGTCGTAAGATCTTTGTTGTACCGAAAACGGCAACCATTGTTATTGTTGAAGTACATATTATACAGTGCAACTAAGCTACACATAAAGTGTAACTTTTTGCCTGCGTTATCCCCGAAGGGGTCTCATGTGGCGATTTGGGACCTATTTAATTATACCGGTAAGGGGGCCGGCCTCACACCAACTACTTTCAGTTGAAGTGCACCTTTTTATCGCATCATTCCCGAAAGAATCTCAATTTTTATACCACATTCTGATCTTTGAGAAGACTTTGATTTTCAATAATTTCAAATTGAGTTTAAGTAATTAAGCATGGAAATTTCCATAGTAAATGAGTTACACCCATTTTTCTAGTTAAGCCGACAATAGACCAAAGGTGACCCCATACATGTTTTTACGATCTTAATCTAGGGATGACATAAGACAAAACATGTGTTTGTATGCACTTGCTGTTTCCCAAGCAACTATAACGTGTTACCAAATATGTATACAAAAGTAAAACGCTCACTAGAGGCAGTGGCTAAGTTTACATGTATTTTTGGTGAAACGCAAAATTTCAAATGGAGATGTGAATAGAACAATTGTTAGTGTTGCCTGCAGAATTGTCTGCATTATCCTTGACAACAGCGCGGAATCGCACGGAAATTTTGTAATTATACGGGCGGAATGGAACGGAAATATTTAAGCTGACCTTACGGAATAAACGACATTTTGAGTTAGACTCAAATGGAGAGATTCGGGTCAGTAAATTTCATTGATGTAAGAAATCAAGGTAAGCCAGTGTTATTTTTTTTATTAATTACACTTTTTAATACGCATGTTAGTTCCTCTACTTATATCAATTTATTGTTGGATAATGCCTTGACTTATAAGTTGGTATGCGGCTGACCACCCATACTGTTAAATTGATTCACTTTGCCAATGTCACCCCTGTTTCAGGTGAGGTCGGCAAGAGTTGAAGGGCTTATGTTCATTTCAGATTGGGTTTTTATATTGTAGGTCCACATGCGGCATGTGTGACCGCGAAATTATGCGTGTCTGCTTGTTGGAATGCATTTAATATGAATCTCAAATGATACATATCTTTGCAACAGATTTAGATTAGATAAGGTCGATAGCTCGGATGATAGAATGCTCACTTTAAAGTCAGGAGGCTAAGGTTCGATTCCTATAACATTTTACACATGACTTTCTTCTAACTCCAAATCATAGTATAAGTATCAGTAAGGTTATCTCATTCTTTACGGAAAATATAACCTAATGTCTGCTCTCTAGATTGAACGAAGCTCTGCTAGGTAATTATTTGAAATTGAATGCAAGTAAGACGAAAGTTTTGATTTTTGAAAGAAATGAAGAAAATACGAACTACGAATTTAGAATAAACGGAATGAATGTTGATGTGGTAAATGAGTTTGTATACTTGGGAAGTAAGTTTGAGAAAGATGGAAGAATGACAGGTGAACTTGAAAGAAGAGTAATGAAGGGCAGGTGTGTACTGGGTGCCACAGCTTGTATCGCCAAAAATCAAAACATTTCTAAAAATGCTCGATTGGCGGTACGCAGTGGCATACTTTTACCCACCTTGATGTATGGAAGCGAGGCCTGGACGGTGAATGAAAGTGAAATTAGTAAAGTCCATACTGTTGAAATGGACTTTCTAAGAAGTATGATTGGGAAAAAACGGAGTGACAGGGTGAGGAATGATTTTGTAAGAAAAGAATGTGGTGCAAAAGAAAGTGTGAAAGTGAAGATTAAAAGAAGTTTGTTAAGATGGTTTGGGCATATGGAGAGAATGAATGAGGAAAGACTGACGAAGAAAGTATATGTTGGTAGAATAGATGGATGTCGTGGTAGAGGAAGACCGAGAAAGGTATGGATGGACCAAATATCCGAAATTGCGAATGAATGGAATATCCAGAGTCATAATAAAAGAAGAGCTTGTATGAAGAAGGTTATGACTCTGGAGGAAATGAAAGAAGTATGCAAGGATAGAAAGAAATGGCGGTTGATCTGTGATGTTGGCGGCTAGGGTTTGTTAAAGTGAATTTGGTTTTATGATTTAGTTTTTTATGTCCATGTATATATTGTTATTTTTATTCTTTGATTTTAAAAAATGTAATTTGTCATGTATGTTCCTTGACTTATAGGTTGTTATGCGGCTGACCACCCATAATATAAAAATTGGTTCACTTTGCCAATGTCACCCCTGTTTCAGGGAAGGACGGCAAGAGTTGCAAGGCTTATGTTCATTTGAGATTGGGTTTTTATATTGTAGGTCCACATGCGGCATGTGTTAGCGCGAAATTATACATATCTGCTTGTGGGAATGCATTTAGTATAAATCTTAAATGATATATATCTTTGCAGCTTAGATTAGATTAGATTAGAATGTCTCAGGGAAAGTAAGCCCGCTACTTCAAGATAAGCGGTTGGCGTAAAGTTGCCTACATTAACTGTGAAAATAAATATAATCCGACGGTATTTTGATTTTTTTTAAATTTGATGTACAGTTTCCTAATTTCTACCAAGGTCGTATTTGTTGCCACAACCGATTAGCAAAATATGATTGCAAAAAACAATATTAGCTCTAAAAATTCCAAGCAAATTAAATTATCATAAGTTAAAAAAACGATAAAAATACCTCTAAATTATTTCATTTCCTTGGCACGAGAAAAAAAATGACAAACGTCACCTACGTATGACATTTGTTTGGGACCTGCACTCAAAAGTATAAGACTTTACGTTCAAACTTAATAAAAAATATATGAAAACTAAAATAGCGTTTGTAGTGACAAATTTAGTTTTCATACATTTTTGACTAAAGTCTTTTATACTATAGGTACTGCTTGCAAAATAGCTGTCCTCCACAAAAGCGTGCTAAATTTTTTCGTCAATGTATGCTCACTGATTAGCATTTGAGACAATTGTGTGGGACTGACACACCGTACGAGTTTTTATTTTTTACTTCTAGAAGATTCGGACCCACGTAGATACAAGAAAACTGCGTCATAATGTTATTCTTCCTCTTGTTATAGATCTAGGATCTGCTTATTGTGGAACTCCCTCCTGTGATGCAGAAGACCAGCTTTTTCCCATCTTTTGGGAGGGCGACCTGGTGGACGCTGACCGTCCGGTATCTCGTGTGCCACGACTCGGGCTATCCTTCATTCATTCATGTGGTCTACATGGTCCCTCCAGAACCGTCTCCTCTTCCTGCTCCATCTGACGATGTATTCAGTATCGCACATGCTTTGATTTCTGAGTTCCTCAATCTGTCTCTTAGTGTTTTTGCAGTAATGGCGCGGAGTATTTTCATCTGAGATGTTCTGAGTAGGCTCTTGGTTCTCGAAGTGTCTGCTCTTGTCTCGACTCCATATGTCATGATTGGTCTCACACAGATTTTATAGATGCGTACTTTGCATAATGTTATTGATTTTACAAAGGATAGAGCATAATTATTTACTGTTAGTTAACTTTGTCGATATTTCTAATAGGGGCGGCCAGAGCATCTGTAGTGTTGTGTTTATTTCAGTGCATATATGCTGCTGAATAAGAAATTAATACAGCGTCATCAATCATCAGCATTAAGGATGACTCACGCTAGACCGTGTCGGGTCCGAGCCGTGCTTCGGCCGTAGCACGGTCAACTAATGTTACAAACGGTGCTACATTATATTATTGAGTTTAGGTGACAGCTAAAGGAGGGCACTGTTATGGCATTGCAGCTTGAAACTCTTCTAAAAATGGGTAAGTATTATTTTGTTTTTCCCCGACTTTACTCGTATTTTACATATTTGGAGAGATATTTTATCAATTTGGAGTAACTTCTTACACAAATATTGGATAATAGACGAAAGGTTAATTTTATACAAATGTATAAAATAAAATTATAAAAGATATTCTAAAAAACAAAGTTTTCTCAAAAAAAATAACAATAAAGAAACAGTGATATGCCATACAAAGCCCATCATATGGCCTCAGTAATAAGCTACAAAGTCATGAGTTCATGAGTTACGTTATTTAATTATTTCTATTATTTCCCATTTTTAGGCATATCCCGCATGTGAAATCCCACATTACCGACTTTTATAAAAATGTGCGGAACCAGCAAATGCGGGATTGGATTTCCTCTAAGAACGACTATAAGTAGGTACCTACATTAATGTTTCTACCTGTGGTTTCTACAGAATAAATATCCAGAAACAAGCACAATATATTCAATATGTTAGTTAGATAACATAGCTGCTTTTTAAACTTCAGTTTTCACCGAGGTTTAACGATGTTTTATGCGTTTGAAACAAAGCAAAATAAAGTGCAAATATTTCCTTTGTTGACAGGGTTTCACCAGCAAGAACCTAGAAATTTATGCGTTTGCCGGTGTCTGTAATGGCTGCGGTAACCAACGACCTGTGAAGCCAAGCGCGCTCTATTCATAGTCACAAGTTAGTCAGCTGCGATTTAGTTTAGTTCAGTCGTTCCCAAAGTGGTCTATATTGACCCAAGGTCTAATAAACTAAATATGCTTGAATACAGCCGCCATGATGCTATATGTGGCCAGTACCTCTGCAGATGTGTTTCCACTTTATTTGGTCCTTGGACACATTTTTCATCAACTCATTCTCTAGTTTCTTCATGTATGCTCTTCTCTTTTTCATAGTCTGCAAATTGCAGTCACTTGTGCCATCTCACTTATTCATCAATCCATCCTTTCCTATATGTCTCCTTTCTACACTTACCTTTCATCGTCCATTCTTTATAGATGCCAGAACCATCTTAGTTAACTATTTTAAACTTCCACTACCATATTCTCATTTATACCGCACTCATTCATAACCCACTCACTATCTTCAGGGTCTTACAAGTCATTCTTCTTAAGTAAGTAATTTCTACCATACATATATACTATCCTTAGTTCGCTTTTATTCACCGTCTTTATCTCACTTCCATACATTAGAGTCGGTAACAATATTGCATTGCGTCCCGCCAGTCGCATGTTCTTTGGGAGCGTTTCATTCCTCGCAATCCTTCCAATCGCTCTCATCACGCAAATTCCCTCATTTGCACAATTTTCAAGTTCTTTCGTCTGTTTTCCGGTAAACACGCTACTAAGCTACACATATAGTGTAACTTATTGCCGCGTTTTCCCCACAGGGTTTCGCATGTGGCGAGTGAAATAAATTTATGTTTCCAGGTAAGCGGGCCGGCCTTACGCCAATCAAATCAGTAAGTGGAGGGGTTTCCCAGCTGCGAGGGGGCTGGTACTCATTTCTTGTAAAGGCCGAGTAAGCCTTGCCTGTATTTAATTATGGGTTTGAAATATGCACTGAAAAGGGAAATCGTTTTTGACACCCTCGCCTCGGTGGGATTCGAACCCGAGCTTCCGGCATGGAATGCAAGCACTCCAACCTGGACTATCAACCGGACCAACCGGTGTACGAGAATAAAATTTTTAGAGTATCTGGTTTAGCAGAAGACTAGTAAGGTGTAGCTATGGTAAAAGAGCGGCGGCCCACGGTCCAGATGGTCGATACGAACACTAGGTGACAATTCACCTCAGCCAAGTATGGCCTTGTAGTTGCGGGCATACAAGCGAAGTACAGAAACCGTAAGTAGGCGAGTTTACTCATACACTGCATCAAGTGTAAACGACGTCAAGTACATCTAAATTAATCTAATCGAAGTTGCAAAGATACGTAACATTGGGTATTCATATTATACTCGTATGTAGAGACGTATAAGTTCGCTCTTGCACATGCCGCCGCATGTGGACTTACAAAATAAAAACCTAATTTCAAATGAAAATAAGCTCTGCAACTCTTGCCGACCTTCCCTGAAACAGGGATGACATTGATAAAGTGAACCATTTTTTACAGTATGGATGGTCAGCCTTATATCAACTTATATTTTTTGTAAGGTTTGGTAGGACACATGAAATTATATCATTGAAAAGAAAATGTTTCTAACACGTGGGTACGCAACAATATGAAATCTTTTCGATCTCCGGAAAAACACATATTAATTTATTGTTAAAACATGTGCTAGTATATACATAATTATGATCTACCATGCGTTTTCGAAGTTTATAATAATTTCAGATAAGTGTATATCGAATTCAATCAGAACTAAATGCAGTACGACAACAACTCCTTGTCTTTGATGAAGTTTCGCCACTGCTTCTTACCATCTCATGACGATACCAATGATTGTGCTTGGTTTCTTCACACTAGTTACTCCTAGGGCGCTAAGTCAAATTTAGTTGAACGAAGAACGCTCCTTGACTGATAGGTTGGTATGAGGCTGACCACCCGTGCTGTAAACATCGGTTCACTTTTGCCGATGCCACGGCGCGCGGCAGGAGTTGCAAGGTTTATGTCCACGTGAGGTTTTCTTTATTTGTGTGCACACATGCAGAATGTGTAGGCGCGAACCTACATGTGCCTGTCTGTAGGCATGCATTTCATATGAGCCTTAAATGTTAACATATCTTTGCAGCTTAGATTATAGATTATAGAAGGTGAGTCTTTGGATGTCCCACATATAGGAAAACATTAACTTTCAATCCTGGATAATCATTTCAATGCGTTCATGTTTTTTTTTTACATTGCTGTATAGAGAAGCTTACGTAGTTTTACGAAATTAAAACGCAATTAAGCCAGGAAATATAGCGTACAAAAGGGGTATAAAGACATCGCATATTTTGACCTTAGGAAAATTATTCAAAGAAAAAGTTACGCACGCAAAAATGTCATTTCGTTCCACGCACAAGTCCAAGGTTAGCAAACTTAGCATAGAGTCAAGGTTATCTTTTTAAGAAAATTTTCCAACTAAGCTACATTGCGTAAGAGGGATATAAGTTTTCTTCGTCGTAGGATAGGTTTTGGTAAATAAACCACAAGTAGTGTCATTTTTTTTAAATAATTGATATGGGTTTTGGTGAATAAACCGTACTTTTCCCTTTTTTGTTCAGTCTTGCAAGGATTTTGTCGAAGACACAGAAACTTTCTCTGCCATACCAACGTGGAGAGCCCTCAACAGATGTATGAAATCCGGTGACAAGGTGCAAAACAAACCTTTAAAGATGACCGTGGACCTTGTTCGACTGCAGGGATATCCAGAACTCGGCACATAATATGTCAGTGTGCCCCTTAATTGGTGAAAAATGCACACTAACGGACCTGCTTCAAGCAAACGACAATGCAGTGGCTGCCGCTAGTCACTGGAGATACTGAGCATAGGTGATCCTGTACCCTGAGTACGAGTTGCAAAACTTGAGTAAAGTAAAGTTTACGGAAAGTATTAAAGAGTGGTTTTCCCCAAAATCTGCCGTTTTTGCTTGTTTGAACTTGATTTTCTTCATCACTGTAACTCTTTTGCTAAGACCATAAAGTGTAAGAAACAAAAAACGGCAGATTTTGGGAAAAATCAATACTTTCCGTAAACTTTACTTTACTCTACTTTTGCAACTCGTACCAAGGGTACTGGACACGTAAAGTAAGAAAGTAAGTTAATCCAAATTACTACTTCATTTTCATAACACATATGGAAACGACCGTAAAGGAAACGGTTCAATTTGGATTCATCCATTATAGTGAAAATGTTCTGGATGGATGCCAAGGTGGCAGGAGGCTGGTGGAAAGGAGACTGGTGAGGGTGGAACGAGGAGAAATACCACCCAGGTTCACCAGGTGGCAAGTTGAAGGGCGTCTGAAGATGACAGAAGTAAATAGAGATAGAGTATTTAGGATGTCAAGGCTTGATTTGAGCGGGAGAGAATCATTAAAAAATAAAGATTCTCGATGTATCAGAAATAACATAAATTAATGATCATGTTGCGATTAAGTAAAAAGTGGTTTGTAATCAAATGAAAGTATCTAATTTGCTTCAGGCTTACTAAACAAAACGCATGAAGATTTCTTCTTGTGTTTTGGTATTTGAAAAATAATATCGAAGCTTGAACATAAAGGTAGCTTTCTAATGCTAACAGCTGTAGGTCAAAATGTAAACAAAAGAGAACGAATCAAAACTTCGTGTCTTCTTCCTCTTTCACTAGATGAATGATCTGTTTGAGACAAACATGGTGACAATCTTGTGACGAGGACGTCCAGCTCTCTTTCCACCTTTTTGAGTGCAACTATAACTTTGTCGCCATTCCGCTAGGGGTGGCCTTTTTGTGTGTCTGTCCAATAATCGTCAATTCTCTGGAACTTCGTAAATTACGATATTTGAAAGCTTTTGGGGCCAAGTTTGTTAACCTTGTCCCTCAAGAACCGTATTATCTATTTGTTTCATTTAGAAATGTCCTCCTAGTCACATATTTATTGTATTTCCCTATTGGGAATCCACCTTTTCTGTTCCTTACGGTTATGCCCAACATTGGTTTTAGGATTTTTATCTCCAAATTTAAATAATCTATAGCCCAAGTTTCAGAGATGTATTTCATTTAAGATAAATATGATTTGCATTCTCACAAGCAGATAGGTATAAGTTCGCGCTTACACATGCTGCAAATAAGCATAAGTCCAGCCATTCTACCCAACCTTCCGTGAAAGAGTGATGAAATTGGCAGTGTCTATTTTTTTACAGTATGGCTGGTCAGCCTCATAGCAACCTATAAGTCAAGGAACAAAAAACATTCAAAATCAAATATACAAAAATTAGCAGGTATAATAGAAGAATAATAAAAAAGTAGATTGAGGTTTACGACTTGTAAAAAAATATTTTTCCTAGAAATGCCACCTTTTGAAAACAAATACAAAAACATTGTAATGCCAAAAATTGCAGTTTATATGAAAAAATCATTTCGACATTGTATTATTTCATTCCAAGTTCACTAAAATATAATTTATTACTAAAATGTAAATAAATCCTCCCATCTAGTAGCACTAAAGAGATGTCGCAACATATTCACGAGACAGTGTGTTTTTATTGAGACACAACCATGAGAGACTGGGCTGCTCATAGCGTGAAGGTGTTTTACTTTTACAGGTAAGGTCTCTAGTTGGGTAACCTCTGGATTTAGCATCTCTGAATAGAAGAGATGCGGGACCTCGCTAAAAGCTAGAGTTCTCAAACTTTCACCTTGTAGACCGTTTACCATGAATTTGTTTCATATATCTGTATCCATCCTCCGTTCTGCTAGAGGTGGTCAGTATCTCAACTATTGACCTCCAGTTGTTCTATCCTTTCATATATTTTTTATATAATTTTCTCGCTGATTTGATCAATTTATTCCTTCCTCGGTCTTTTCCTTCTACGCTTACCTTAAACATTCCCTTTGTACACTGTATTTGTTTATATATTCCTTGGCCGTCCATATTTTCTACCCTAAAAATGAGGTCAACTGTCATAGATCCCTATTATCATCTTACCCGTTTTTAACCAGTATACAAATAGCATCTTATAGACCTACAGTTATTCTCAATTTTTGTGATATAACTTGGTTATCTAAGGTGAAATTTGAAGAAAAGATTATTCATTAATTAAAACAATTCCTTGAGTTATTTGATATTACAAGTGTCTCGACTATGAATTGGTCTACGGACAGAAGATGCTGAAGGCAAGATGGCAAAGGTACAACTGTGACTTTCCTTCCCTCGTGGGGTCTATTTGTGCACTTTTGGGTGACACAAATATGAATTGTGACAGGGTGTTCGAACCGTAATTATCTTCTTCAATTATTGATTCCAGCAAGTAACAATCGACCCCTGGGAGTCCATTTAGCCCACTTTGATTGAGAATGACTGCTTCAAGCAGATGCCATGAAAAGCGTTGACTTTTAAGTGTACTTTTGTCATTAGATGTTTTCACTTCTTCAAATGGATCTTCAAGGCAAGTTTGAATGTTTTCACATACGAGGCAACTGAGAGTTGACTACATTTAACGTGAGTGACATAAAGGCGACTTTTTAAAAGTATAGTTGCATGCACGAAATGTCACATACATTAGATTGCTTATATTTGATTTGCAATAGAGTTTCTATCTAAATAACATATATATTTTTGAAGGATTTTATGCAATATTTGAGCGTTACAGAATCAATAAAAAAAAATTATATGATATCCACCCCCCATACTGTAAAAAAATGGTTCACTTTGCCAATGTCACCCCTGTTTCAGGGAAGGTCGGCAAAAGTTGTGGAGCTTATGTTCATTTGAGGTTTGGATTTTATTTGTAAGTACGCATTCAGCATTTGTAAGCGCGAACTACACGTGTTGGTTTGTGGGCATACATCTGAGAGCTTTAAATGAATATATCCTTGCAACTTAGATTATAGATAGATTATAGATTATAGATATGCAAATGGAAATGATGAGAAAATGCTTTCCTGTGTTTTTATATTTTATTTTGCTTCCGAAAAAATCCTAGATGGTCAACTTTGATTATATTATATAACTTTTTATGGACTTAGGCGTGTTACTCGTACGCACTTTATGTTTCTTAATTCTTTCTTTATTTTTACCCAATCTATATAAAATATTTATTCCTATGCATGCAGCTACTAATTTATGGTAAATCATGAGTAGGTACATAGTATGGTAAAATTAAATCTAAAAATAATAATCGCAAAGAAGAAATTTGTTTCCATTTCATAAGGGTCACTAAAGATGATATCAGACGGTTCGAAAGCGGAATCTTCACTGATTGTTCAGTCGCTAAAAATCAAGAATTAAACAAAAAACGAGCTGTTTGTTATCAATTCAACGAGTTTCTTCGCAATCGCAAGCGACATCGTGTGTATACGGTGTACACTTGTCCGACCAACGAGGCAACGACATGTGTAATAGGAGAATGCAAATATTGTTCTCACATCTTCACAGCAGGCGAGAAATCTAATAGCCAACTTCCTAACTGAGAAAACACACACACACACACTCACACATACACAGGCACACATACCCACACAGACTCACACAGCTTGTTTAAATAATAACAGAGAATACATCATTGAGTGATGACATGGAAGAGCAGACACCAACTTACTGCATTGATACATACTATCTACTATAGGTTGGTATGCGGCTGACCACCCATGCTGTAGAAAATGATTCACTTTGCCAATACCACCCTGTTTCAGGGAAGGTCGGCAAGAGTTGCAGGGTATATGTCCATTTGAGATTTGATTTTTATGTTGTAAGTTCACATGCGGCATGTGCAAGCGCGAACTTGTACGTGTCTGCTTGTGAGAATGCATATAATGTGAATCCCCAATGTTACATATCTTTGCAACTTAGATTAGATTGGATTAGATCTAGGTTCCACTTTTGTCTTAGTCCTGTCAAACGTTGCAGTTGTGTAGTCACTAGTCATACAAAACATGTTTTTAGTTTTTACGTATCAAATTTTATGTTTTCTTGCTTTCTCCATTTTGTGTTTAGACACCCAATAACAACACAGGCCATAATGTCTTAAAATAACGACTTTTTCATTTAAAATTCGTAAATTTTATCTATCACAAGATTTATACCGTATGCGTCTATGTTCGGACTGCTCCGGGCATATTACGCACGCAGCAGTGCTGCCACCTTTCCCGAAACATTCTTACATTCACCCGAGTTTTTTTGTACACGTGAAAACGCAACTGTGAAGTTCTTTGCTCTCTTTCTTACTAATGACCATTTTCGTTAGTAAGTAGTTTGAAACACATATACGAGAACTTATATTGTCTATTTTCGTTAAAATAATTTCTAGTCCACAGATATCATAAGTCAACGGAATACATCAAATAAAAATAATTTACGAGTAGTATACAACTCTACGTATAAAGTGAACCATACTAAATACGCAAACTAGAGGCGCTGTTTCATTTTCTTTACATTTTAAAGCAAAAGCTATGGTTGAGTTACAAAATGAAGTTTTATACTTGGATTAGAGATCATCCACACACGGGCGTCATCGTTTTTATTAGAGAATTCTCAGGAACGTTCGACGCTCGCAGATTTACGATGAAAAACGTGTTTTTATTTGATTTTAATATACATATCTAGTTTTTATTTGTTTGCAGTAACTAGTATAGACCACACACGATACAAATTTAATGTCATCTTCGTCAGTTTTACGTCATTCTGGAGTGGTTCATGGCCTCCTTGATAAACCACATCAAAGCCTTCCTCCTCCAGTCCCATACTTCAACGGAATGAGAGTCAGCCACCACTTCGTCCAGCTTGAGTCTTTCCATTTCCCAACTCCCCTGAGGGTTCATCAGTACAATTTCTATAATATTGTTATAATTTCACTGGGTTCTCTTTTAATTAAACTGCAATTATTCAATACTTTAACAGAATTTATTTTTATGAAAATTGACGATAACTGCTTATTGGTCTTTCACGGAAAAATGCTTGAAGCGACTACTCTGCTGATGCCTTCTTGCAGTCCCTTTATAAAGGTACAAAAGAGATATTCCTTGCATATTCCAGATTATTCTATCCCTGTTCTAGATTATACTAGACAGCTATTCCACAACCATGATGGATCATCTAATCTAATCTAATCTAATCTAAGCTGCAAAGATATATATCATTTAAGTTTTATATTAAATACATTTCCACAAGCAGATATGTATAATTTCGCGCTAACACATGCCGCATGTGGACCTACAATATAAAAACCCAATCTCAAATGAACATAAGCCTTGCAACTCTTGCCGTCCTTCCCTGAAACAGAGGTGACATTGGCAAAGTGAACCAATTTTTACGTTATGGGTGGTCAGCCGCATAACAACCTATAAGTCAAGGAACTCATACCAGATGGTTTTACACACACTGTTGTACCTGTACAGGTGCACGAAGGTACTTCGAAGTTCGTAGTTCGTAACACTGCCACCATCATACTAGCGCTAGATTGTTCTATGTATGCATGCACGTAGGTACTTCAAGTTCGTAATACTATATATCCACATATATCCCAGGCTTCGATAGACCATTTACTGGATGAGAACTTATCGCAAAAACAGGTTAAACTTTTTATTTTCATGGATATAAATGGCACACCTTAGATATTGTCACGAATATGCAAGATATTAGTAGTTGTGTTTGGTTTGTTTGTGTTACTTTAATAAAAAATCTATGTAATCTCTAGAAATAAGTAAAAGCTTAGGTAGGTGCCTAATAAAGGTTTGTATTTATTCGAGATTAATTAAGTGATGAATCGAACATTCTGGTGAAATCCATCAAGGTGATATGTAACGATTCCCCATGCTTCGAGAACGATTTTTAATAATCTGTATAAATTAAGGACCAAAATCCATTGTAGAGCAGACATAAATCAAACGTTGTACTGTTCAAATGTAAAAACTGTCGAATCTGACAGTCAGGAAATAAATTGTGTAAAATAAATGAACCGCAGTTTTATATTATTAATTCTAGCATAATTTTAAAGTTGGTAATTTAGTATTAAGTATTTTGGTACGCATTTTGCCATTATCTCAAGCAAACACATTTCATGATATAGATGAAGTAATAAATGACAGCAGTTGACAGCTTATAATTGCTGCTAATGTATTTTTTAGATAAGAACAATAACGAAGTAGTAAGACACAATAAAAAAAATCGCTTGAATAAAAAATAAATACATGCTTCTTTACATAGATAGATAACTAATAGATTTCCGTAGCAAGAGATTTATTGCAGACCGAACGTAAAAGTTAAATAAAATGCCAATAATAGAAAGAGGTGAGGCACTCCAAGAACATAAATTACAAACAATAATATGAATCCATATAAATCCAAGTCCATAAAAATCAGTACTCCTAACGTTGTGTAATCGAGCTTGTAGTTCTTTTGCTATGAGCTATACATGGACAATAATTACTGCAATCGAGTTCCATATTATTGTTATGATTTTACAGGGTTCAATTTAATAAAAATTGATATTGTGATGATTATACTAGGGTCACATTCGGTTCGTACACAGAGTTGCTTTTGAACTGTAAAGCTCGGCGGCTTAGATACTAGTCTGGCTACAGAGCATCTCGGTCTCTATTTATAGGTGAGAATAAAGGTAATTCTCGGAACATTGAGAACTGGCACATGCGAGATTTCGACAGTACATTCTACTTAGAATATTCCAGTAAGCACTTACATAATCTCTAACAAATACAAATATTTAATAGATTAAAATAACAACTACATTGCTTTAATTCACATGAGTTTTATTTGTTTAATCACGATCAGTTTCGGGAGCAGAAGTACCTCCCATCTTCAAGCGTAATTTTTTTTTTTACTTTTTTCTATCTATTTACTATCCCGTAGCTGGAGAAATCATTCGACTATCATAATGTGTCCATCATTATGCCATAATTGCAAATGTTACTCTGAAACGAAAGTGATAAAATAAATTGTAGATAGTCAATAAACCGCAGATTTTGTTACGAAAAACTCTCGTAAATAATCACAATATCAACATATCTGTCTAAAAATTAAAATAATGTCTGTCCTTCTTAATGTTTCATGAAAATAAAAAAATGAGGTAGGTTTGTACCGTAGATACCGTGGGATTCGGAAATTATTCCAAAACGGCAAAATGTAGCAATTATATGAAAGTTAAACACTAGTTTGGCTTACATCACACTTCTTTGGGATATATCAAATAATATGTTGGTGTGGGTGGTCACAATCACTCAAGCTGTCAGAACTTACAGGTTTACAAACGTGTAATTCCATTCAAACATCTTATTCCAAAAAAAAAAAAGTTAATTTGATACAATAATAGTTAAAAGCAGGATTAGTGAGGTGGAGATAAAGGAATCAAAACACACACGAGTATGTACTAGAATAATAATATTAGGATGATTTATTTGGTGAGCGCTGTTTCTGTGTGAATCACCTCAAGAACCCTCTGCGAGCTTGGTTGTCGCTATAGAAGCGCCAATTCTCAAGAAAGATCCAGTTACTGTATGGCTGGATGGACCTTTGGTGACCAGTCTTTGCAAAGGCACATAAATTGTTAAAACCAGCGAAGAGCAAATTTTGTGAATGAAACAATATTTTTTTTTCTGCTTTGCCTGGAATCGAACTCGGGTCCTTTGGTTTACCTTTGGAGTCCATAGTGTTAACTACTAGACAACAGACCAACCTATCTCTCTCCTCTATCTCCTACTGACCTCTTCAAACCTCTTCGAAACACGACCTACCATTTACGAGTCTGAAGCGTTACCACTAGAGTACTTATCGGTTTTATGCGGGTAAAAAAATCATAGAGGCGAAACATGTGCATTTTCTTTTCACAATCGATGATAATGTTCTCATTTTATTACTCATAAAATTATCTAAGTTAATAGGAAAATAGATCGATAAGATAACAAGTATTTCCCGAAAAGATAACTATACGCACTTGCTGTAACAAAATATTTGCTAAAAATATTTTTTTAAAAAGATAAGAAAAATCCAGTATTGTTATACTCAGTGTAGAAAAAATAAAAACGCCTGTCAAATTGCAAAAGCGGTGAGACTTTTGTTTAGGATTTTTAGAGTAAAAAATTACGTTGTATCAAATATTTAAATATGGTAGGTAGAAATAATTTTATTTATTTAGGGAATTAGTATTTGTCGGTCACAGCATTCTTAAAACCTCAACATTATTTATGTTATTGTTACATCTTTGATCGAGGTTGATTTATTAAGTATTTAAACTCGAATCAATATGTATTTTTAAAATCATCCCAGTTCTCATCAAGATCTTCATCATCATCATACTTCACGCTGAAGAAGCCCATCGTAGAAATGGGCGAAACGTCCGGAAGCTCCAGCTCCCACAGACCACGGCAACAGATCCCGGAAAACTTCACTCCAGCAATATGTATTTTTGTTCTTTTCCAGTACAATATTAGATCAAAACTATCGTATCTTCTTGAAAAAAAAGTGCTGCAAGAAATATCTTATTCTGCAATACATCTTACCTCAAACTATAAGAACGAAGATTCCAGAACACTTGAGGTATAGAGCCACAATCCCCAACATTTTGAGGCATCAAGACGGATGAAGTAATAGTGTGACCTCATCCCCGGAATCCTGTACAGGTTTAATACAAAAAAAAACTCTCCTTTACCTTTTAAAATAAATTTAATTATCACACGCAACGTGCGATCTCTTGGGAGACAGCGCGGTAAGACGTTGCACTATATGTGCAGCGTAATTGTGCTGCAGGTGATGAATAAACATCGCATGGATAGAAAGTGTAGCATGTTTGAATGGGAGCGAAGTGCAGTTGGGTGTGGGAGGTCTGGAAGGTGGGACAGTGCTTGATGCAACCGCGATTATGCTAAAGGTGCAAGGTGCGTGGGCTAATGAAAGCGAGCCACTCCCAGGACCAGAAAAGTCAATGTAGGAACTGAACCGCTAGCTGCTGTATGTCCCTACATCTCTGCAACTGAAATTAAAGGCCACAAACTACAGGCTCTCAACCATTTTCAGGTGGCGACCCCTTTAAATAAATAAAAACCATGCTTCGCTTGCGACCCCCGTGCCATTTGTAACAGTCGTTGGTATGGTACAGGGCAGGGGTCGGCAACCTGCGGCTCGCGAGCCACATGCGGCTCTTTGGGTGTGAAGTTGCGGCTCTTTAGTTTAGCTTCATACGAAAAATTGATAAAATAAAACACTTCCGATAGAAAAACACTAAAATCGTTCTGAAAACATTAACGAGGATTAGGCACCGATTCTATTCCTCAACAACTTTTACTCGCTTTTCACCCCCACTGATTCACTGATTTGAGAAATCGTAAACAAAGCCTTTTATTGGGTTTAACTTCTCATAGAAAGTGAACTAAATCCAAGGTAGTGGTCATAGAAAGTTCTAAATTAAAGGATTTTCACAATATTTTAGTGTCTTCTCTCGTAGAAAATAAGAAAAAAGTGCATTTATCTGATAAAAATATGTTAGCTTAATACGTCATTTATTCAGTTATACCTTTAAGGTACGATAAGCACAAAATATTCGATCAAAACCTCACACACATTTATTTCAAATTGATTAGCAATGAAAACATTGAAATCCAGAGTGTTTCCAGACCATTGGGTTTGGTAGTGGATTTGAAATGTTTTATGGCATCCAACAGGTCGCGTTTACTATCTAGTATCTATCTACGTAGTGTTGCATGTTGCTTATAGAGCCGCCCCCTCAGGTTCGTTACGACACAATATGTACTACAGAAAATGACGTAAAACTAACATGGCCGGTGGGTACGGACCAAAAACATATTACTGTTGGCTTGTACGGACGGAGACAGTATACGAGTGGTAAGTGATTAGTCTATGTCATTTATGCCTTATACATTGCTGCCCGAAAGTCTGCAACTCTATACATGTACCTAATTTAACTATTTGTATTGTCTCACAAATAGATTAAGTGACAAAAGGCGCTATGAAATTTTCAACGTTCTTATTACTATAGTTGAAATCGTATGAACATACACGATTTTTAAAGTTATGCAAACAGTGATTAATTTTCAAATTTAACGGCGTCTCCTTATTTTTTTTAAATATTCAGAAAGCACCGAAATACTTCATTTTTAAATAAAAGTATGTACCTTCTCATTTACAGACATAGGCCTTAAGGCAAGATTCCTACATGAAACGTGTAATAGGTTCATTAATTTGCATAATCCATTGAATGTGATCCCTGTTTCAGGAAAGGGCGGCAAGAGAAACAGGGTTAATGTTTATTTAAGATTAGGGTTCTTAGTTTATAAACATGCTCAGTACAAGCCCCTTCGAAAGCTGGGAAATCCCCACTTCAACTTCAGTGGCTGGCATAAGGCCGGCCCCGTTACCTGTTAAAATACAGTTTCATTCGCCACATGCGGCTGCTTTCAGTTATGTCGCTGCAAAAAGTTGCACTATATGTGTAGCTAAGTTGCGTTGCAGCATGTGTTGCAAACCCACAATGTCTGCTTTTGGGCAAACATTAAATACAAACCTTCAAAGTTGGTATACCCTTGCAGCATGGATTGGAGATAAAATGCCAAAAAAAATATGGTCATGAGTATCAAAATATGTTCATGTAAGTAAAGTAACGAATACTCCATAGAATAGAATACTTGAAACATTCACCGACAATCCGTAGCTTGCGCTGTTCTCGTCTGAACGTTCTCAGTTGCATCAACTCTTCTAGTATGACGTCAAAGCGTGAACCAAACATTTAGCAGTTAAAAGTTTGAGTTAGAAATTTTGATCGCCGATGGATGGAAGATAATTTTCATAGAATCTTGTGAAAGAGAGTTGAAAATACTTCCAACGTCATAAAATGAAATAAAAATGCTTTAAAAGGTTCGTTGATCTTTCATAGATGAAATTCTTCACCAAAGAAGTTTTGTAGAATGCGTACCGTAAAAGAAGTTAAGTATTTTGAATAATACGTAAACGTTTTATTAATATTGCTAAGATTTTAGGTGGGTTCCTTTAATCAAAATGCAAATTTATTTTACACAATGTCGGTTTGCAATGTTCTGTACGACTTCATGGCTCAATATTTCAATCAATCTCCCCTCTGTACCATTGCGGCTCGTTTATATAGGTACAAAAGGGACAATTCTTGCTTGTTCTAGATTATTCTATAGTGGATTGTATCTGTTCACCTCTATACTGTTCAGTTACGCAGACCAGCAAACTACGTGCCAAGGCACATACACACGCACAAACTCACAGAAGACTATGCTAGAGGCGGACACACATGCACACAAGCAATCACCAGAACTTATACGTTCGTAACGATATTAAAGTTAGAGTAAGGATTCATATTTTTTGTGATAAAATGATGTTAATACGAATTAATTCATAAAAATATTTAAGTTACAAAATGGCTTAAAAATTAAAACATTATCTTGAAAATGGTGTATTAGCACTCCAAAAGCGCTCGAGATATCGAAGTCAACTCGTGAAGTTATTCATTGTTTTAAGTCTCACTAGAAGGCGCTTTTTTATAGTGACAATAGTTTTTGAGAAAATATGGAAAAACTGTTTGCAAGAAAATTTACTATAATAATCTATAATCTATAATCTAAGTTGCAAAGATATATTCATTTAAAGCTCTCAGATGTATGCCCACAAACCAACAAGTGTAGTTCGCGCTTACAAATGCTGAATGTGTACTTACAAATAAAATCCAAACCTCAAATGAACATAAGCCCCACAACTTTTGCCGACCTTCCCTGAAACAGGGGTGACATTGGCAAAGTGAACCATTTTTTACAGTATGGGTGGTCAGCCTCATACCAACCTATAAGTCAAGGAAAAACTAATCAAGTAATTTCAGTTTTTTCATAATTTCTCAAAAATTACTGACATTACAAAAAATCGGCTTCTTGCCAGACTAAATAGTGTCTACTGTAATTAAAAAAAAAATACAAAATAAAGCATACACAAAAAAAAACGATAAAAAATGTGAAAGAAAATCTGGGCATATATTCATCAGACAATTCAAGTCCTAAACATTGTTTACACCTATTGTAACGTATGGTAAAAAATATTTGGACCTTTTTAAAAATTAAATTTTTCTGATTTTAATGAGTAACATTTTTTAAATATAATTAAATAATTAAATAAGTAACAAATTAAAAATATATTTCTTTGTTAAGCCACTCCATCTTATTTTCGCCATTGTTTGTTTGCGTGGGTAATGCTTACTTAGAATCACAATCAATCTAATCTCATTTTAATGATTCACTAAAACTTATTCAAATGTACTTCATCATAAAAAATCTCTTCATTAAGTCAGCCCACGCCTTAAAGACGTCACAATATTTTTCTTTTTCTTCTTCTTGGTAACTCTAACTGTAACTCTGTAGCCAGAGCCTCTGCAGAGCTGCCTCCATTTCATCCTATCCTTACACGCCAATTTCAATTCATTCATATCCATCATCTTTTTCATACATTTTGTTCTTTTAAACGCACTTTATATATCCCATTCTTTCCCAATCTGATCCCTCCATTATTTTCTAGGTCATCCCTTACCTCTTTTTCCTTTCACGCTTTCTCTGTACATATACATTGTCAGTCTATCATAATTTATTCTTTCCACATACCCAAACCGTCGAATCATATTATTTTGTACCTCAACTTTCACGTCCTCTTTCAGCTTACATTCTTTCTTTACCCATTCATTCCTAACTCTATCTCTCAGAGTTTTACCTGTCATACTTCTCATATACTACTCAAATGCACGTATACAATACAACTTTCGTACCGTTTAACATGAACGTGTACTCGTATTATCTGATGTGTAAATGAGATGATTCCATTACAAATTTCAACTGATGATAAATATTACGATACACATAATTCAGTAGAGGAAAAAGCTGTAACCAAAAAAAAATGATCCTATTTATGCGAGAGCTGTTGATGTTTATTTTCACTTTCGAGGGTCAAGTTTGCGTCTTGTAATACATATTTCGTGGTCGCCGAGGTCCCGGCATTGAACTGGCCGGCAGCCAATCAATCGGGAGCAACAGCACTGAATCCCGCTCAGAGAGAGTTATGTAACTCCAACAAAACGTTTGGCGACAGTGAATGATCTGCACCACATATTCTAAGTTTTTTTCGATGTTGAAAAAAAAAAGAGCGATTGCAACTGAACGATGTTGTACTTGAAATGTAATAGCATTTATCAGGGAAATCCATACTAGCTTATTCATATGCAGGCTTATCCCCCATTTACATTCAGCTCCTAGCGGAAGTGAGAAGGGAAGTTGCCAGGGCATGTGTGGAAACGCGTATAATCGCATTAAGGCGAGTGGCGAGGGAGGCGTGGCTAAACGTATATACGCAAGTACATGTTGTAACCAATCGAGCTCTCGAATCGTTCTTTTGACTCGCGCAAAAAGACCACCAACTTTTGGGCACATACTTCCCCTAAGAGCAGGCTGCCGGTAACGTGAGTGAGCATGGAAGTACGCGTGTTTACACAAATGCCCTGCCCACTGCCCGCTGACTGCCCTGCTGCTAGGAACTGAATATGAATGGGGCACTACACTTATACAGATGTATTATTTGGTTCAAGCATGTATTCTATTCAAACGTCGATCAAAAGTGTAGCAATGTTTTTCAGTTCGTGTTTACTCAGTGTAAGGAGTAATGTAAAGTGAACAATCTCATGTTACAGCGTTTCCTGACGTCATGAGAACAATACAAGTGTTTCTCTCCGCACAGAGTGGGGTCACAGAGTGCGAATCGGCAAGTTCAAGTCAATTACGGAATTAGCGAGCTGCATTCACTTATTCTAGACTCGTTCTCACACGCGAACTCTGAACTACAGGTACCGAAGCTTAGAAATCACTTGAAAATTCAGAGTTCAATAGCATCAGCAAAATCACGAAATAAACAGCGAAGAAAAAGGTTATTGATTGTAGAGCCATTAACTTTGTAATCGTTCATCATTAAGGATAAAAGAAAAACACCTTTGTTTTACGACTACTTGAGTATACACATTTCTCTCCCATACCCTCACACAATGACACCCTCTAAGATGATTCCGTTCTAAGCCATTTAGTATAAATCAAACCACCTGACGATGCAAACGGATGTTTGCGAAACCGGTTGTGGTATAAAATATATATACTCAAGTAATCGTAAAACAAAGTTGTTTTTCTTTTATCCTTAAGAAAAAGGTTTTTTAAGGAATCCTGTACGGGAGACTCCCTAGATTTCAGAGACTCTAGGGGTATATTATGACGCCTGTTGTATTGCCGCAGAGGTGTTGGTGATCTTGATCCTTTGTAGCACGGCTGTTGGCTGTTTGGGTTAAAATACTTTTAAAAAATTGCAAAGTTGTGGTTCTGAATTTGTTTATGAGCTCGTAGATTTAAAAACGGCTTTCAATCGTAAACGGAAGGTCGTGAGTTCGATCCTTGGCGGAGCACAAAATAAAATAAAATTTGAAAAATTCATACGCCTTAACCAAAGACAGGTCACCAAAGGGTCCATCCAGCCTTGCAGCAACTGAAATAGCCAAGCTTGCAGAGGTCTCTTGAGGTGTGATTCACACAAAAACACAGCTTACCAAATCAATTATCTTAATGTTGTTATGAAGTTGACAACCTGTAGAAAGTGGTGCATTTCCGCCAATGCTTTTTCAGGGAAAGGTGACAATATTTGCAGATTTTATGTTCATTAAATAATCTACTGAACACAAATGGCTAAATAGAAATAAATAAATAAAGTCTGTACCTACACATATTTACCGTTATCGTCAAGTTAAACTGTTATTTTTTTACTTTGCCAAAAATATGTACATTTTAAAGAACAATACAAAACGACAAAAATAGACGCATCACAAATTTAATGTTTTTTTGTTTAATTACTGATAAGAGACAACAGAATTTACATTTAACCATACATCTTTTTCCCTAGTAGGGTAATTCAATACAATAAACCTTGGACTTAATGTCGTGTCTACGCCCACGTGTGGACAAATGTAACGTATGTCTCTAGCAATTAATTATTGAGAGAAACTAACTGGAACGAAGCCATTGTTTCAGAATTTTTTCGAATACCTTAGCGGCTCTATCTATGCAGTAGAAATTCTGTGTCAAACTAGGGCATAGCAACATTCCTATAATTAACTTTAGACCTAGAGATGTAGATGAAAATATAGGCTAAGAATGTTTACAGGGTAAAATCAATTAAGAGAAAACTATAACCAACCTCCAACCAGTCTTCGTTTATCCTGTCAATAATTATAGGCACAGACGAAACGAAAACAAAGGTCACAAAAAACGCAACTAAGCTGCACATGTGGTGTAACAACTACTTGCCGCGTTCTCCCCGAAGGAGTCGCATGTGGCGAGTGAATCTATTTTATTGAAAGGGGGCCGGCCTTACGCTAACCACTTGTTCAAGTTGGGGTTTCCCAACTCCCGAGGTGGCACGTACTCATCATGTGAACGCTGAGTAAACCTTACCGTTATTTTATTATGGTTTTGAAATAGTCGGTGGGATTCGATCCCGAGCTCTCGGCGTGGAATTCAAGCACTCTACCAACTGAGCTATCGAAAGAACTTTTTACGAGCTTGGTCGTCGCTACAAAGCGCCAATTCTCAAGCAAGACCCAATTGCTGTAACGCTGGATGAATCTTTAGTGACTGATCTTTGGTAAAGGTTTATGAATTTTTCAACCCAGCGAAGAGCATAACTGAAAATATAAATGGTATATTTTTTGTGCTCCACCGGGATTCAAACCGACAACCTTCCATTCACGAGTCCAAAGTGTTACCACTGGACTACAGACCGGTCATCATATAATAATTTACTTTAAAAATATCTGTCTGGTAAATCAACATAAATTCGATAAAAAAGGGTCATTAAAAGATGGCGGTTATTTGCTTTGAAGTGTAACAAAAAATAGCAAAAAGCATGATTTCTGTGAAATTACCTTTATTCATGGCAAGACTGATGACAGTCGTGCTTTGAAGATCCGTACAACAAGTATAAAGCTTTACGTTCAAACTAAAGCATAGCGTTTACCAAAAAATAATTAAAATCAAAACGCTCAATAGCTTCGCTGTTTTAGTTTCTAATATTTTTTGTGAATCGTACCCCCAGTGCTTGTTTGGCTTTTCTACCATTTGATTCAAAGATAACCTTTCAATGAATTTGTCTTTTAAGAATCACATTCTACACAATCTGAGCTAAAAAAAACGTAAAACACGATAATGTGAGAGTTGTTATAAATATTTTTAAAGTCAATTTCCAGCTTTCATTAGACACATTGGTCCAGTACGCATACGAATATTGCTCATGTGAAATTACCTGTGATGGACATAAGCCAAACAAGTACTAATGGGACGATGCAGTGGAAACGGCAAATTTTATAGAACGCAAAAGCAAATACGCAAAATAAACCTCATTATAATTTTACATACAATATTTTTTTGCAATAGTAACGGCAACAATACATTAAAATTATTTTTTTGCCGTCTTTTAATGCCATTTGGTATGCATTTTTTTTTCATCTATCGTCTGTTAGCTAGCGAGCGGTAAGTATGCGTTTTGCAATATATAGTTTTTTATCTAATCTAATCTAATCTAAGCTGCAAAGATATATATCATTTAATATTTATATTAAATGCATTCCCACAAGCAGATATGTATAATTTCGCGCTAACACATGCCGCATGTGGACCTACAATATAAAAACCCAATCTCAAATGAACATAAGCCTTGCAACTCTTGCCGTCCTTCCCTGAAACAGGGGTGACATTGGCAAAGTGAACCAATTTTTTACAGTATGGGTGGTCAGCCGCATAACAACCTATAAGTCAAGGAACATACATGACAAATTACATTTTTAAAATCAATAAACAACAATATACCTATACATTGACATAAAAAACTAAATCACAAAACCAATTTTACTTTAACAAACCCCAGCCGCCAACATCACAGATCAACCGCCATTTCTTTCTATCCTTACATACTTCTTTCATTTCCTCCAGAGTCATAACCTTCTTCATACAAGCTCTTCTTTTATTATGACTCTGGATATTCCATTCATTCGCAATTTCGGATATTTGGTCCATCCATACCTTTCTCGGTCTTCCTCTACCACGACATCCATCTATTCTACCAACATATACTTTCTTCGTCAGGTCTTATGATTCTAATAAACACGTTGGAATGTTTATAATGTATTTGATAATCTTCTTCTTCTGTTACTTGCTATCCTCGAGCCCTAAACCCTCACGGCTATAATCTTTCAGTGATTTCTGAGCCTCCTTTGCTTTGTGTAAACACTTGGGAAAGTGTAGCTTCACGGCAGGGCCTTCTGCCACTCGCATCTCACATAACTTTTGCATGCGAGTTCTGTGACACATCCCCGGATGGGATGGATATACAGGGCGTGGGTCAGTGGTGGAGAGATTGACCCTGAGAGAAGGCTGTTGTTGTTGCTTGCTATTTCTCAAACATTTAATCCTTTGATAATCCACGGATCAATGATTTTTTTGGATGGAGAATTCACTTTGATTGAAGGTTGAACTATGGATTTGCTGCGTAGGAATAACACCGATTGGGATAGGTTGGTATGAGACTGACAACCCAAACTGAAGAAAAGGTATAAATATTATGTTCTCCTTACAAATATATTGGTTAAACAAAAATGAAGGCCACTTTCAACGTTAGCTTAAGTGACTTAAAACTAAAACTGATAAAAAAAAACACCCACACTATTGACATGCGTGCTTTTTTTTCATAAAATAGATTTGTGAAGAGAGTAATGCAATTCACCAAACTATTCTGCCTGACCAGAAACAGGTATTAATATCATCAGTTAACAATGCATTATTGTTTATTTTATTGAATTATTATTCATTAAAAATAATTAACCAATAACATCTATTGAACCAGGGTCAATGTTTTGGTCAAATGACCCAGGCGGGGATCGAACCAACGTTGTTCTATTCCAAACACGGTAGAAAGATCAGCCCACTTGCCCCCCTCGGCCATAACACCTTTATTCATTCAGTATAAAGTCACTATCCATTTTTCTAAAACAAGCACCCTTAACGTTAACCTTTCTGATTTATTTGGTGAGCGCTATTTTTGTGTGAATTACAACTCAAGAGCCCTCGAGCTTGGTTGTCGCTATAGAAAGTGCCAATTCTTAATCAAGACCCAGTTGCTTTAAGGCTGGATGAATCTTTGGTGACCGGTCTTTGGTAAAAGTATATGAATTTTTCAACCCGGCGAAGAGCATATTTGAAAATATAAATGTTGTATTTTATTTTTGTTCTCCGCCGGGATTCGAGCCCACAACCTTCCAATTACGAGTACAAAGCGTTACCAATAGACTTTGGACCGGTCAAATAAAATATAATCATCTGATACAGATTTAAATTCTTAACTTTTTAAACTTCAATTTCTCTCCTGATTTCGAGCTGGATAAAGCTTTCTCGCCTTGCGGACCAGAATAGACTGCACCATAAAGATATGTAAACAGTGAGACTGGCCGGAGGAGACCAAAGCCAGAGAGACCGGATGCATGGTTGGGATACCGGCAGCCACAATAAGAAGGTGAGCTTATGCTAAATGAGCAGAGAACATCATGCTATACTAGCAAAAGCTTAAGGACAGAGGTTCCCAAAGTGGTCTACAGTGAGACTGGCTAGAGAAACCAAAGCCAGAGAGACCGGATGCACGGTTGGGATACCGGCAGCCACAATAAGAAGGTGAGCTTATGCTAAATGAGCAGAGAACATCATGCTATACTAGCAAAAGCTTAAGGACAGAGGTTCCCAAAGTGGTCTACAGTGAGACTGGCTGGATGAGACGAAAACAAGAGAGACTGGATGCACGGTTGGGATACCGTCAGCCACAATAAGGTGAGCTTATGCTAAATGAGCAGAGAACACCATGCTATACTAGCAAATGCTTAAGGAGAAAGTTTCCCAAAGTGGTATACAGTGAGACTGGCTAGATGAACCAAAGCCAGAGAGACTGGATGCACGGTTGGGATACCGTCAGCCACAATAAGAAGGTGAGCTTCTGTAAATGAGCAGAGAACATCATGCTATACTAGCAAATGCTTAAGGAGAGAGTTTCCCAAAGTGGTCTACAGTGAGACTGACTGGAGGAGACCAAAGCAAGAGAGACTGGATGCACGGTTGGGATACCGTCAGCCACAATAAGAAGGTGAGCTTCTGTAAATGAGCAGAGAACATCATGCTATACTAGCAAATGCTTAAGGAGAGAGTTTCCCAAAGTGGTCTATTTGATTATTCAAGCACGTATATCGTTACGACCTTAAGGCTATGAGATAGCGATTCGTGTCTAAAAATAAAGTGTACTGTGATTTTTTATCCATGGAGTTCTTTCGCAAGTGCTACCAAGCTCCGACTTGGATTGATATCCTAAGTGTAAGGAATTTAGCAAAAAAGCGCTTCAGAACTACATATCTTCTGTCCGTAATTACCCAGGAGGAGATGAACTATTTCACTTGAAGTGGGGGTTTCTCTGTTCCCGAGGGGGCTGGTTCTCATTTCTAGTAAAGGCTGAGTAAAACTTTTCAGTATTTTATTTTGGGTTTGAAAAGAAAACCGAAATGAGAAATCATTTCTGAGACCCTAGGTGGGGATCGAAATCTAGTTATCTGGAATTAAACGTAAGCACTCACCAGCTGAGCTATCGACCGGACATGTCGGTGTATGGAAAGCAAAGAAATCAGGAGTCTAATAAGGCAAGAGACTTTGAGAAGCTCTGCTATTGGAGTCATCCGCTATGGGAGTACATTCTAAATGAGGTGACTGGGACCATGTTTGCATAGGTACTGCAAGAGGAAGTCCAGCGTCTTCAAAAGAGACTTCTTAGAATTTTAGCCATAAGACTTTTTGTGTACTTTACACAGTGAAAAATTATTTTTAAGAAATAAAAAAATACTGTTTCGAAGTAATTGTGTTGTTTGCCTGTGAGTTAATAATAACATGTGTGAAGTCTCTCAACAAATAAATAGATGTTAGGTACTTATAAGGATAATAATTTGTTCGAGATTGCTTGAGTGTTAGGTAGAATGTTCTGGATAAATCTAGCAAGTAGCAGTTCTCCCTGTTTCGAGAATGATATTTATTCTTACTATAAAATAAGGACCATAACTCTCTGCAGCTTCAGAAATCATCCGACTGTTGTATTATGCAGGTGTTAAGAGACTCTTATTTTTATTTTTATACTTACTACTTTACTTTTCGTATGGCCGGCAAGCACAGCAAATCACTTGGCCGTTGGGCCGCGTCAGAGGCGAAGATCCAAGCCCTCCATCCACTTCACTGCTCCTGGCGTGGCCTCGTGGAGGTCCTTCAGGCCAGGAGGGTGTCTTCTGATGGGGCACTCCTCCACTATGTGCCGGACAGTCTGGTTCTCCGCCCCACAGTCACATCCTGGAGATGGAGCTAATCCCCATCTATGGAGCAAGAAGTTGCAAAGGCCTTGCTCGGTTCGGATCCTATTCAAGGTCGTCCACAGTCCTCTCGCAAGATTAAACCCTGGGACCTCCTGGTGTGGCAGAGTGATCAGCTCGTGGTTTTTAAAGCCTTTCTTCTCCCATATGGACTTCCATTGCAGTGTAGCATCCCTACTCCGATCATCAATTGTCCAGATGGGGTTTCTGGACTTGAGTCGCTTGTTTGGGTGCTGGAAGATGTCCTTGAAAGCTGGGAGCAGCGGGTCACTTCTCACTCTGTCGACCAGTTTTATGGATGCCAGGGATCTACGCAGGGTTGGAGGGGCGATGTTGGACAGGACCGAGAGCCACTGGACGGGTGTAGACCTTACGGTTCCTGAGATGGAGCGCATGGTTTTGTTCAGCTCCACACCCAGCTTGTTACAGTGATCGCTACGAGCCCAGACGGGAGCGCAGTACTCCGCCGCACTGTACACCAGAGCCATAGCTGAAGTTCTCAGTGTCCTTGCGTCACTTCCCCATGTAGTGCCTGCCAGTTTGGATATTATGTTATTGCGGGTTTTAACCTTTGCTTTGGTGGCTTCTATGTGGTTTCTATATGTGAGGGCCCGATCCAGTTTAATGCCCAGATATTTTGGGGTGGTTTCAGCAGGGATATTGTGCCCGCTCATTTGAACACTAAGACTCATATTTGCTTCTCGGTTATTAAGGTGGAACACAATTGACGCTGATTTTGTAGGATTTGGAGATAGGTGCCATGATCTAAAGTATTTAGACAGAATCTCTAGATCTCCATTTAGTGTCTCTTCTATTTTATTGAAGCAATCATGTTGGGTCACTAACGCTATATCATCTGCATATGTGAATTTTCGGGAGGAAGTTTCAGGGATGTCTGCAGTGTATAAGTTGAAGAGTGATAGTTGAAGTTGATACATCGAATATAGTATATTCTCCGACCCGTACACCACATGAGTTAGCATCACCTTCAACCGCCTCTACCTGATCTAGGAGATGGTCCTTTACGTAGGTTGCCACACCGTGTTTAGGGTGTCCAATATAGTTTATCAGTTGGAAGCCGGGAATAATAAGTCGTCTAGTTTCTTCATCTGGCACGTGCGTTTCTTGAAGGGCCAATATATCCACTTCACTGGCTAGTTTACTCAGGATCTCTGCTTTAGCCCTTGTTAGTCCTTCTACATTTAATTGTGCTATTTTTAGTGTCTTAAAAAGAGGAGTATTCTTTTTTGGCTTGTCGCCAATCGTCCTATGGTAAAATTTTGTATTTTTCCGGCGTTTTCTGCCATCGTTCAAGCTCTGAAAAGAGCCCTTCTTGCCGAGGCCAAGAGGTCCAAGGACGTTTGGCTGCCGTTTTTATTTTGGTCAAGAGGTCCAAGGACGTTTGGCTGCCGTTTTATTTTTATTAGTATTATTTTTATTTTATTTTTACAATTGAATGTTTATTATTACCCCAATATTCTTTTTATGCTTCTCATATGATGATGATAATTTATTCAAAATCTGCCACTTGACGTAGCTTGAGATATGAAGAGATTTCATCTGATTAGTTTGATTGTTCAGATACGCAGGTAAGTGCATTATGATGTTATCCGTGTGCAATTAAAATGACGTGCACAATGGCGATTTTTATCAATAAATCGTGAACAAGATAAATAAAGATAAAACAAAAGATGGCTCTTCAATACTGCCGACTGAACAAACAATAATTATAAAAGTAGATACAAATATTGGTTTCTGACAATGCAATCTTGGTTCTGGGTAAGACAGCAGGAGTAACAAGGTTGATGTTCATGTGAGGTTTTGTTTATTTGTATGCA
Source organism: Agapetus fuscipes (assembly GCA_951799405.1). NCBI lineage: Eukaryota > Metazoa > Arthropoda > Insecta > Trichoptera > Glossosomatidae > Agapetus > Agapetus fuscipes. Next base: position 10,088,586 of record OX637355.1, on the reverse strand, counting down.
CACATACAGAATGTGTCGGCGAAAAACTAGATGAGCCTATCTGTGGGCATGCATTTCATGTGCGCCTTAATGTTAACATATTTTTGCAACTTAGACTATAGATTAGAGGTCACCAAGAATCCATCCAGCTTTACAGCAACTGGGTCTTTCTTGAGTCTCGGCGCTTTCTACAGCAACAATAAAATTCGCAGACAGCTCTTGGGGTGTGATTGACACAAAAACAGCGCTCACCAAATAAATCATCTAGGGACATCATAGGGAAATCATAAAAGAAGACTACAGGAGAAGAACAAGGAATGTCAGTAGAAGAACATAATGAGTAAATCGACATTTGAAATATCTTGAGTGGCCTGTGTGGAGAGCACTCAACAGGCTGAGAACGGGTGTTGGCAGAGCTCGCTGTAACACGAGGGCCTGGGGAATCCTTCATCAAGATGACACCACGCTCTGTGAATGCGGAGCCCAACAGTCAATGGATCATCTTCGGATCTGCCCGGCCTGGCCAACAAGCTGCTCACTGGCCGACCTAATGGAGAGTAATGGTGAAGCAGTGGATGTTGCCCGACACTGGGCAAGAGTAGTGTAGTGTCTGACACGACGAAGAAGAAGAAAATTTGAAATCATGGTTTTACCTGTCACAAAGAACTGGAAATACCGCCATAAACTGTGATAGCGGCATTACAAATTTTGCAGAGCTTTAGATACACACAGATGCCACTAGATTTTACTTATTTTTTTACGAACTGATTTTCGCTGACATTCGTTGCTTTTCCCCTGTAGTCTTCACATATAGACGCCGGGGAGTAAAAAGCAGACTTCGTGCAATTTATAAAGAGTTTCGACGTTCCGCTGACCATTTTTCTCTTACAACACTGACCGTTCGCTACGACACGGAAGACGGCATCGGAATGCATGCATTGTATTCAGCAATAGCAAACATGGAACGTGCGGCGCAAAAACTGCAAATTCTGGGCGAAAAAATGGGATACAAGACGCGAAAGCAACGCTCTCGAGTACAACTTACCCCCGTATTCACGATCAAAACTGGCACTTACTTAAGGGCAAACAAGCGCTTAGATTGAGAAAATTCATTTCAAGAACAATACTTAAGGTAAAATTAGCACTCAAGCGCTCCAAAAACTAGCACTTAGGTAAGTAAGGTCGACACGTATATTAACCAACGCTTAAGCGCTGTCAAAATATTCCGTCATATTTCATTGTTATCACATTTTTTGTTTGATTGTGAATTTGCATGAAAAAATGAATTCTTACTATAAACATGATTTTTACGAGTGTATTAACATTGTTGTGACGAGTTTATTTACATTGCTTGACCATCAGAATTGGGTTTGTTCTCCGGTATGGTCTAGGACCATACTGCAATGACAGATGAACTGTCAAAATATTCCGCCGCATTTCATCAGCACATTTTTTGTTTGGTTGTGAATTATTTACATAAAATAATTAATTCTTTCGATACAGTTGACTTCAACGAGAATAATAACATTGTTTTGTTCAAAAATAGTGTCCCAAGAAAATATATCAGAGACTGTAAAGACCCATTTACGTATTACGAAGAGGAAGAATTTAGAAGACGTTTTTGATTGAAAAAATGCGTCGTTCTGTATACAGTTTTGCCGTTGCTCATTGAGAGTTGTAAAGCCAACAATTTCTTCGATCTGTTATTTTATCTTCTATTACAGGTTTTTCTTTAATCAGAGCCACCAGCAGCTCCTTTTCCGCTGGAGAAAACAACATCTTTTTGGCGCTGAAATCGATCAAAACACTTTACATTGGATATTACATAAATGTATTTTTAAAAACTAATAGAAATTGTAAACAAACAAATTCGTACTTACGGTTTACTTAAATTAGTAATTGCGGTATACGTACTTATTTGTTGTCAAGTTTTATGCAAAGCTGATATGACATTGAAATTTGAAAGAAGCGGCAATGATAAGAGTGAAGTACGCCGAATATCGGTCGGAAGGTACTGACCAATTACAGAGCTGGGTTTTTTCGAGAGCCAATGACAAACCCGTACGTCTCCTGGGGGTTGGGCACTACGCTGATTACTGCTTGAGTGTTCTTTGTGAAACAAAACGCTCCAGAATGTCGACCCTTGAGTAAGTGTAGCGCTTGAGTAAGGCACTTAAATCAGTTTTGATCGTGAATACGGGGGATAATGTTCTAGATGCATGGGCATAGGAAACTGCAATACTACACATGTTTTTCATCGTTCTAGATATAATATAATAAAGTCTAGGTAATTTTAGGTGCGAAACGCGAGTTGAATTATAATTGTTGCAGATTAAAATTCTACGCGTCCGACGTATGTATTACCACTAGACTACGGACCGGTCCAAAGCTCTGAGATATAATAATGTATTGGCACAGTGTTTTTTTATACTAATACTAATAATAATAACATTAGGATGATTTATTTTGGTGAGCGCTGTTTCTGTGTGCATCACACCTCAAAAGCCCTCTGCGAGCTTGGTCGTCGCTGTTGAAAGCGCCAATTCTCAAGCAAGACCTAGTTGTTGTCAGGTTGGATGGATCTTTTAGTGACCGGTCTTTGGTAAAGGTTTTATGATTTTTTTTTCAACCCAGTGAAGAGCACATTTGGAAATAAAAATGATATATTTTTGTGCTCCGCCGAGATTCGAATCCACAACCTTCTATTTACGAATCCGAAGTGTTGCCACTGGACTGCGGATCGGTCCAAGAAATGCAACAACACGCGGTGTACCTGAGCGGTCACCCATCCAGGTAGCATCCGCGCCGCAACTACTTCGGTGATCTGATGAGAACCGGTGCTTTTAACGTGGTATCGTCGTTGACTAACCTTGCTACTAATAAATGACAAGGAAATGATTAATTATTACACGTTTATTATCTAATCAGTTTCTTTAACAAGCTGCCGAAATTCTAGACAGACATATTGATTTTTCGATAAATAAACGAGTAGACTAACCGACAAAACTTTCCATCAGCTGTTTACGATTGGTCATCGAGTAAATAATATTATGTTACAAGAAATGAGTAACACTCTTAAATAAAATTGTTTGCTATTCATTTGTGTAAAATAATCTATAATCTAAGTTGCAAAGTTATATTAACATCCGAAATTCATATAAAATGCATGCCCACAAACAGACACGTCGAAGTTCGCACGCCGCACGTGAACATACAAATTAAAAACTCAAATTTTAAATGCCCATAAACCCTGCATCTTTTGCCGAATATCCCTAAAAACTGGGGTGGCATTGGCAAAGTGAACCAATTTTCGCAGTATGAGTGTTCAGTCTCATACTAAACAAAATGGATTATTTCGCCAAAATGAAACTGTTTCAGAGAAGGTCGGCAAGAGTTGTAGGGAACTCATGTTTTCATGTTGTAAGCTCACATGCGGCATGTGCAAGCGTGAACTTATACGTGTGTGCTTGTGGGAATGCATTTAATTTTGATGTTAAATGTTATTATATCTTTGTAACTTAGACTACGGATCATTGAATGTGAATCCAAGACTAGATATGGTGACATTTTGAAGGTTAACGAGTGCTCGATTAAGGCTAAGCATCGTGTCTTTGAAATGAGGACGTTACTTGAGTGTAATGAAGATTTCTATCATATTATTATCAAATAAAATCTAATAGAATTTTTGCGATGAAAATCATACTAAAAATATATGATTATTGAAAAACGCATTGCTTCCAAAGTACTAAGTTGTAAGAAATGGACGGATGCATTGCAAGTTAGCAAGTACGAGGGAGATAGAAAAAAAACAAGCGTTCTAGAAAGGTTAACTGTTTGCGTGCGTGCGCAGTTTGTAGAAAAGAGAAACAATGAAGCGACACAGCCTCTCTCGAAATAGCGGGAAATATTGTTTATGTATCTGTAAAAACTATTTTCTCATTCGCTTGAAAAATGCCACCATGGATGCATGGAATTGTACAGGATTTATTTTATTGATGAATTGGATGAATTGAATACAATTCATAGAATCAACGGTTCCATGATAGAACGACACAGTGATAAAAACGACACATGACAGAACGGCACTTGACAGAAAAACACATGAGGGTATCGCCGTCGAAATTTGTACCTTTTGTCTTGTGCGTGTGTCCCCTAATGATTTTCAGCTTTTTCATAAAAACTGGTAATCTCTACTGAATTCTAAAATTATCAGAGTAAAGTAAATAAAAAGCGTATCGAAATACAAAAAAAAACTGCAAAAAGCATTAAGTGGCGATATAATTAAAAAATAAAACAAAAACGCCTTTTTTCCATTCCCATACAAATTTTACATGTCCGCAACCCGTTTTTGACCCTTTGATGGCATGATACGATCAAAATAGTCAAACGTTTTTAAAGTTGAGTATTTTTGCATATACCTTAGTAACGTATCTTTCATTCTCTGTACTAGCCACAATAATATTTACTTATTTAAACACGAAATATTGATTGCTAAGGGTTGTCTCCATTTTTGGCTCCGAAATTTTTCTTTTAGTATGTTACCAATTCCATTGGAACTGACAAAAATCTTGCAATTTTAAGTATTTATTCACGTATGGTAACTTTTTGATGTAGTGTGGACAACACAAAAAAACTCATTCGATACCTTCATTTTCTTTTGAGAACGTTTACATCAGACTCGGGAATTTGTCGTGTGTGTTTTGAGTGGAAGTTAACTTGGCATTATTAAGGTATGTATTCGAATATGTTGTCAGTTGTATATTTTTTACTTAGATCCATTAATTCTTCTAATGATTGTATGTTTTTATCATTGCTGACAGTATTATTTTTCAAATGGCACAAGTTTAAGGTAATGTCGGGCGGTTTTTATTTACAATCTTTACCGTATGTTACCAGTATTAAGGTGTATTCACGTAGGTTTAAAAAAATACACCTATTTACCGTTAATTTATGGTTGACTAACAAATAACATTTACGAACCTAATTGAAACATAAAACTATCTAATCAACCTTACTACATGCTATTAATATTTTAAATGCACCGTTTGATGTTTGTTATTCAAAATAGCAAAAAGGTTTATTCCGTGATCTGTGGGCTAAACGATTAAATGAAATTTGGACCACAGAGGTACCTAATTTTTATATCGGTGCTGGATACTGTGAAAAATGTACGCAAAAAAAACATTGCCTATCTATCTAAATCTATGATAATCTATAATCTAAGTTACAAAAATATATTGCATTTAAGACTTTAAGTTCGTACTTAAACATGCTGCATGTGAACCTACAATATAAAACCCAATCTCAAATGAACATAAACCCTGCAACTCTTGCCGACCTTACCTGACACAATGGTAACATTGGTAAAGTGAACCATTTTTTACAGTATGAGTGGTCAGCTTCATACTAACCTATAAGTCAAGGAAACTTATTGAAATACAATAAACGAACGATTTTAGGTAGTTATTAAATGTGCGTATTCATATTTTTATTAAACATTCATAGACAAACAACATTTATATTTATAGACATTCAAAATGGTGCTCTTATATTTTTACTGAACAGTGTTTACGAACTGCTATAAAATCTTGTATTCGTCGTCGAAAAAAGAAATGAGATATCGAAATGTAAAAAAACCTAATTTTTCGAACCTGTCCGTCATTTTGAATAGACCTTAATTTAACTCACGATGTTTTCGTTTTCTTGAATCTTGCCGGTCGACAGTTATGGTACAAATTTAAACGGCGCTACCCATGACTGAATATCACAATGACAGTTGTAACGAGATGAATTTGTTTGTTTGGTGGAATGGAACATTAGATTTGAATTTGAATAAAAAACGAAAACAAAAGAATGCAGAAAGAGAGAAAAAGCTTCCCTGGCGGGAGAGCCACAAGCATGTGAATTTTGGTTATATGTAATCAATATTGCTGTGGTAAATATAATAATATATACATTGTGATTGTGGATAAATAAATTATTATTTATATTTTGTGATTGTGGATAAATAATAGTGTTTATAAAGTTTTGGTTCATTATCCTCTTTTGTAAGTGATATGATTCCTGGCGCTATGCACTCAAGCAGTCATAATTCTTCAGAGCACGGCCAAACACCTCATTGAAGATCTTATAAAATAAAGTAAGAAAAACCCTCACACAGTGTTTTGCCCTTGTGTTATTTTCTTGTCATGTATTGTGCTGTCTGGTGTCGTTCTGTCATGTGTCGTTATATCACTGTGCCGTTCTAATCTGTCACCAGAATCAACAACCTCTTTTAAGAGAACCATTGGCATTTCCTTGACTTATAGGTTGGTATGAGGCTGACCATCCATACTGTAAAAAAAATGGTGCACTTTGCCAATTTCACCCCTGTGTCAGGGAAGGTTGGCAAAAGTTGTAGGGCTTATGTTCATTTGAGGTTTGCATTTTATTTGTAAGTACACATTCAGCATGTGTAAGCGCGAACTACACGTGTTTGTTTGTGGGCATGCATTTGAGACCTTTAAATGAATATATCCTTGCAACTCAGATTATAGATTATTATAGATTGGCAAATTTATAACATTTTTTTACAGTGTAGACTGTAGATAGTCAAAGTGATATCAACCTATAAGTGCAGAGACTAACTGCATTAAATGCATAGAACTGTCTAATCAAAGTGAACCATTTTTACAGCATGTGTGGTCAGCCTCATACCAACTTAGAAAGGTGGCTAATTGATTTAAACATCGATTAATGGACAAATAATTAATTGGATATCCGTTGTATGAAGCAGTTCGGTCTCATTAAACAATTAACGAGGGGCAATTAGCTAGAGCCTATTATTCTTGGAATAGAGAAATAGAGAGAAAAGAGTAGAGATTAGACCGGATAAGAGTAACTGCGAGACACATTCTTCTCAATTACAACAATATCCGTTGAAATTGTTTGAATGTTTGTAAATGGTCACAATACAGGTCAGTGAACTTAATTATTGTCAATTGTCTTTCAGGGTATGTTTGATAAAACTGTGATGACAACAACAATATCATCATCATCAATTCAACTTCATGCCGAGGAAGCCTATCGCAGACATGAACGAAACGTCCGGAAGCTCCAGATCCTACAGACCACAGACAAAGATCCCGGAAAGCAACTCTCCAGTATCAACAGTCGGCCCTGTAAGCCTAAATCTAAATAATTAAATTCCTACTCAGATAATCTGTGCTATTCTTAGATATTTTAGTCGTTCGTTGACCACACGCTTCGACAAACTAATGATGCATTTGTATGAAGACCTGTCAATCCAAGATGGCTGCAAGTGAACAGCTGATTAGTCTTAATGCAAATATTACCAAAATTCGGTAGGTAAGAATGACCGTGGTGATGAGACTTCCAGCCCAGGCATCATTAGTTTGTCAAAGCGTGGGCTCAACGGACGACTAACATGTCTAAGAATAGAAATGATTGTATTTTATGAATAACTTTAACTTTATAGTGGTCATTCAAAGAAGTAGTTCAACCGCTTTCAATCTGTGTTGAATTGGGCAGCAAGACTCGGGATACCCAAATTCGCTCACATCACTCCGCCGTTAAAAAAACTACATTGGCTTCGTTTCCCGGAGAGGGTGGTCTACCGTGTTTGTGTGATGGTATATAAAGCCATCAATGGCTTGGCTACACCTTATCTGACTGACATGATGTTGCCTGTTGAGATGGGTGTAAGGAGGCAGACACTAAGATCCGCGGGCGATGGAGCAGTCAATTTATAAAATAAAAAAATATGAATGTCTTTAAAAAAAAAAAAAAAAAACTAAAAAAACACATTTATTCCAGGCAACAATGATCACTATTATTTTGCTTGAATTGTTCATTTTGTATCTGGACTTGTATCTGGATCTCATTTATTATCTGGACTTATTCTTTTTAAGTTACCTTATTTACCTACCATAACTACTACTTATAGTATGTATAATTTAGCGTAATCTCCCTCACCAAGCACAAGAGCTCGTCTTTTTTATTGGTGAGGTATAGCGTTAAGTTAATTATATTGTAACTTTATTGTATCATAAGTATATGTAGGTGTTATGTAAAAGAAACATAAAATAAATATATTAAAAAAAAATTGGTTCAGCCGCGCCGTCTGATTCGTACAATTTTTGAGATATTCATCATAATTTATTACTAGTTATTTTATGTATGTATATATTCCATAGTTAAGAATTCACATACATTTATTTTATATGCAAATTTAAGGTGCGTATTTAAACAAACATTTTATCTATTTGTTGATATAGTTACACGTTCACATGTTTATCGCATTTTCATGCAAATACTTACTTACATGTTTTACATCAAAAGACATGTTTTTTTTTTCATTCTTTCTTTCGAATGTTTTCTTTTAATTAAATGCATAAAATATCAATTTAACATCTGTATAGCATATTTTCCTGTGTTTTGTCAATTTTCCAAAGAATATTTAGTACTTCAGCTAATATACATATTATGTAAGACAAAATTTACTGTTCATACTTGTTACAGGGATTTCTGAATAACTATTAAATAAGTAAATGAGGAAGAAAAAAAATGGATGCTAAAGGTTATGTGACTAAGCTACAAATATAGTGTAACTTTTGCTTGCATTATCCCCGAAGGGGTCGCATGTGGTAATTTGGGACATATTTATTTTTATGGGTAAGGGGGCCAGCCTCACGCCAATCACTTCAGTTTAAGTAGGGGTTTCCCAGCTCCCGAAGGGCTGGTATTCATTCTGTGTGAAGGCTGAGTAAGCCTTGCCGGTATTTTATTTTGGGTTTCAAATACACACTGAAACGGGAAATAATTTCTGACACCCTCGGTGGGATTCGAACCCGGGCTCTCGGCGTGGAATGCAAGCAAAAATACCAACTTAGCTATCGAACGTAAAAAAAACACACACTTACAATTGATTGATTGGGTCATTATTTACCTACTGAATAATTAATCTGTGAGGCACATGAAGAAGAAAATTAAATTTAACAAAAAAACATAAATAATTGTAGCTAATTATTGAACAATCAGGGTTTTCTCAACAAGCAATAATTTATTTTAGCCCATACGTTTCGTATGACGTAGTCGCACAAAATAAAACAGTGTAATTTGTTTGGTTACCTAGCGTTTACCAAAATATATATACAAACTGAAACAACGCCCCTAGTGAGCGTTTTAATTTTTTTGGGAAAACTATGTGACTAAGTTGTAACGTAAATTTTCTGGTGACGTCACTAAGGTGTTATTATATTGAAAACAGTTGTGTGGAACAAATTTAATTATACGTTCTTATATACATACGATGTACGCAGGTAGGGCACGATAAAGCCAAATCAATTATGTGTATTTACGATACTAAGTATGAGTAATTTGAATCAGCTGATTAATATAGTTTCTGCATATTAAGATAATAAAATAAGTGATGGCCATTTTTGTGTGAATCACATGTATACAAAGAGAATAAAAAATTGCGTGAATATCACTTGGATTGCGTAAATTCAAAATGTATAGAATATACGACGGCACCTCTAGGGAGTGATTTAGTTTTCATGCATTTTTTTATTTACGCAATCGAGGTGAGTTTACGTTAAGCTTTATACTAGGCACACTGAATTGAAATCTGTTAGATGCTTTGGATAGCATCTATGAACTGAGATAGGTTTTGGTCTATAGAAACATTTTTTTAATCGAAGTGCTCATGACTTTGACAGTGATACCATAAAGGTAGTTTTTTTTTTTTATATAGAAAGCATCTTTCAAAGAAAGTGAAACTCTAAGGTTAGCCCTTTTTTCGTCATTAATTAAATTTACTGTCTTCGTAATATGTTTAGTTCAAAAAAGTATGTTTTAAAATGTTCATTTAATGACGGTACTAAGCCCAACATTTAGTGCAACGTCTTGCTGCGTTGTCCCCGAACGGGTTACGTGTGGAACCTATTCACTTTCACAGTTCATGGCCATACGCCAACCCCTTCACAGTGAGGGTTTCTCTGCTCCCGAGGGACCAAGTTTTCATTTATTGTAAAGACTGAGTACACTTTGCCGGTATTTTGATTTTGGGTTAGAAATAAACACCAAAATGAAAAACAATTTTAAAAAAAATGAAAACAAACATTGTTTTATTCTAAGTACTATGTTTTTATTTGAATTTGTTAAAAAAAAAAAACAAAATAAGTGAGTTGACCGGTTTCCACTCCGGAAATCGGTCAACCACTTATTTTGGTTTGTTTTTTTAACAAATTCAAATAAAAACATCGTAGAATAAAACAAAGTTTTTTTCATTTTTTTTTTTAAATTAAAATGGAGTTCTACAAAGTTTCCGCTGAAACATTTCTAAAATTGAAAAACATTTCTAAAATTGAAAAACATTTTTTTATTCCTTTTTAGTGGGTGTCGAACCATATCCCACTGGCATTGAACGCAAGCTCTTTACCAACTGAGCCATCGAGCTATGACCTATATAAAATAAGCTTTATAATTTATATCAAACCATTAGTAACACTTCATCAAATTCCTCTAAATACATGCAAATTAGTTTGTGGAAAAAAAAAATCGTTAAAGCTGTAATGTGATATTCATTACAACGTAAAAAATATTTTCCTTTCGCAACATGAGGGGTGTTGTGGTGCGCGATTACTTCATTAGAAAGTGAGCTAATTTTTGCCAACAAAAATCAAAACATGAAACGGCTTTTACTGTTATTAAATACTTAATTAAATCTGAGAAAAAGTGTTAATTCTTTGTAAAATATGTAGTATTAAGTCACCCAACAGACGTTGTCCTGTCCAAATTGTTGTCAATTTGAAATTGTTGCATGAATAATGTGTTATAAAATATTTGCTGAAGTCGGAGAAAAAAAGTCATTCTTTGTAAAATATGTCACATTAGGTTACCCGAAAGATGTTGTCCTGTCCAAATTGTAATCAATTTTTTTAAAGATATTGTTGCAAGAAAAATCTGTAGAAGAAAATATGAGCTGAAATAGAAGAATGTATGAAAAGAAAGAAAGACTTTCTAAGTAAAAAAAATAATGACCGTGTACTATTAATCAAGTAGTAAATCGATATCTTAAAAAGGAAAAACTGTAAAAGTGACATATGAAGCTAACACGGGCTTCTCAGATAAATGCAGCTTTTTCCTATTTTCTTCGAGATAAAACACTGAAAATGCGTGAAAATCCTGTAGTTTATCAGTTTTTCATTAGCACTTACTATGAGAAGTTGTAGCCAATAAAAGGTTTAATCAAAGATTTCTCAAATAAGTGAATCAGCATTCATTCAGTTTTACCTTTAAGGTGGCGAAATAGTAACTGACGATGTGAAATTCATTCACGAAACCGGTCATAAAAATAAACTTTAAAGCATTCTGTTACCACATACACTTTGATTCTATTTTATTTTTTACAATGAAGGATTACAAAGTGCCTTATCATTTTATGATGAACGAAATCATCATGATTTTCCTACGTAGTCCAATAGGATGTATCCATAGAGCAATTATATTATTATTACTCTATGGACGTTTCTAATAATAATTAATGACTCAGTACTTATTTGTTTTTTTTTTTAAATAAGTGGGTCCTTACGTACATTTTTTTAAAACAATGACTGCTTAATAATTAGGTAGGTTCGCCCACAGTCGAGTTATCAAAATAAAACAAAATGTCAAATGTAAATAAATTATAAGAAAAAGAGGGCGTCGGTTCACAGTTAGGCTACGCCTCTGGAGGCCGTAACATTTTATATTTACTGTATGAGGTCGCTTAAGAAAGCAGAAAAACATTGTTTTTTCTAGATTAAGTAAGTCAACTTTGTTGTTGTTCATTTATTTCTTCTTGGTGTATGGCAACTAAATGTCTGTGACATACACAAAATGTGAAGGGTTTAACGTTCAAGTTTACAAATGCATGAAAAGTGAACCGTCTCATATCAACATCATTGATAGTTAAATCATCAAATATCATGAATAAAGATGTACATACTTCAATTCCAATCAGTGTTTCCCAACCTTTTATCGCCCATCGCCCCTTTATGCGTAATAGATGGGACCATCGCCTCATTATGCGGAGGAGAGAAGAGTTAGGCACAAGGTTCAGGGTTCAGGGGATTATCGCTTTCGTAATTTTCGACCCCTAAGAGCCCAAAGCGCTCCCAGATTGGGAACCACTGATTTACATATTACTTCTTCTTTTTCTGCTATCTTAGCATGCCAATCCAATCTTAGAAGTATGCCTTTCCTTGTCCTCATTTTTCCTGAGTTAGATTTTTCGATCTGTGATACACAAAAAACCTCATATCGGCTCATGGATCTTGAGATGAGGACGCACAGATATCTTTCCACTCTTTAGGAGGTCTTCCAGCTGGGCACTAATCTATTAGCATATCATTAGCTATGATGTGTGCGAGTCTTACATGACTCATTCAAGAGCCATGATCTCTCTACAATCCCCTCCTGGATCTGCTCCATCTCACTATGTCCTCTATTTCACAGGCTTTTCGAATGTAGTCATTGCGGATGCGATCTCACAAGGTTCTGCCTGTGATCATTCTAAGAACTTTAATTTCGGATGTTTTGAGCAGTCCTTCGGGTCCTTTCGTGTCCGCTCTAGCTTCTACAGTCCTAAAAGATCTTACTTCCCACATGTTTTACTTATAACTGACATACACACAAAATCGTCGCTCTTTTGACGCGTAAAATTACATCCTACGAGTCATTTAAAGAGGATCTCTGTGAATCAATAATTATTATTTTTCCATACAAAATCGCACACACTAAAAACAATATTTGCACGTGTTATAATCAAACATAGATAATATTTATTCTGCAGTACATTTTAGAGAGATAGTATACGTGTGGATGGAATTGAATTAGCAAATAATATTGTACTAAGTATGACATAATCGTTGGTCAAATAAAGAACCGAGTATGTGGTGTGGACATAAGCCTATAAATATTTATTGCAAATACATTTTAATGCAAATAAACACAGAACTAACGTCCTTGGTGAGTTTTATACAAACAATGTGAACCGCGAAGATCTTACAGAACACTGTGTTCATATAATGTATTATTCAGAGTCAGTTGTTCATTAAGATCTTACTCATTTACTACGACACCGGTATTCAAAAACATCCATATAAATTATTACCTCCATGTTCACAAACAATACAACGTCTTTCGATGGAATGAAATAATTATGCAAGGATAGCAAAAAAATGGGCTGGACGGTTGATCTGCAATACTGGTGGCTAAGCCTTTTAATTTGTATTTCATGATAATTTTCATTTGTGAAATGGACTAATGGCCAAAAAAATCTAAACTCACAGCAAAGCCAGCCATGTACAAAATTAATATGAAGGAATTAAAAGTTTAAGGGATTGTGTATTGACATCGTGAAGTTTCATGTTAAATTAATATTGTAAAAATAAAACACAAAGTTTTTCCTCACGAGTTGATTTTTTAGCTCGAGCGCTTTCAATGCTATCGCACCATTAGTTGTCCTCTTGATAATGGTGCGATAACATTGGAAATAAATCAACTCGTGAAGGAATTACAAAATGCCTCAACTATCAACAAAATACGAAAGTTTTAAAGACGAACAGTACCCTAAGTACGAGTTGCAAAACTTGAGTAATGTAAAGTTTACGGATATTTTTATAGAGTGATTTCCCCCAAAATCTGCCGTTTTTGTTTGTTTGAACTTGATTTTCTTCATCACTGTAACTCTTTTGCTAAGACCATAAAGTGAAAGAAACAAAAACGGCAGATTTTGGGAGAAATCACTCTTTAATAATTTTGCCGTAAACTTTACATTACTCAAGTTTTGCAACTCGTACTAAGGGTACTGGTAGTCCATTCATTCTCTCTCTTGATCATTTTGCATGGATCAAACCTCCAGTTCGCACGCTTGATGTAACTGGATTTCACATCACGATACTCATATGTCATTCTCTAGATTTCTCACGTCATTCAGCCGTCATAAGCAGAGACCTTTCAGTACTTCAAGTATAAAACATCATGCGTAAATTCCCTCCGATCGCGTAAATTGAATAATGTATGGAAGAGACGGCAGCGGGCCTAGTGAGTGACATAGTTTTCATACATTTTTGTGTTAACGTTATCGAGAGAAGAGTTTTATACTTGGACTACAGATGTCATCACGAATCACAGCATTCACGACTCCACAATGCCTCAGGGCACTCTGATTTTCCGACGTCTAATCTATAATCTAAGTTGCAGATAATAGAGATAATTCAACATTTAAAGTCCACACCTCATTCTGTTCTTTATATGGCTATGAGAAATATCTAAATTCAGGTTTCTTGCACCAAAAACTTTTGATGCTGGAGAGTTGCTTTCCGGGATCTATTGACATGGTCTGTGGGAGCTGGAGCTTCCGGAAATTTCAACCATGTCTACGATGGGCTTCTTCAGCGTGAAACAGATTCCGGAAAGCAACTCTCCAGCATCATCAGCCGGCCGTGTAAGCCTAAAACTCCTATTTCACAAACTTTTGTTCATAAAAAAATGGTAAAACAAATAAAAAATTCTGAAAAAAAACAACAAAGAAGTTTGTGTTAAAATAGGAAAACGACTAGAGAAAAATTAAAAAATCCCGATCAAAAATTAACAAAGCAAAATCTTCAGGCAACAAAACAGGTCACCCCTGTTTCAGGGAAGGTCGGCAGGAATTGCAGTTTATATGTTCATTTGATATTCGGGTTTATATTGTAGGTCCACATGCGGCATGTTTAAGCGCGAACTTATACATGTCTGTTTGTGAAAACGCATATAGTGCGAATGTTTAATGTTACATATATTTGCAACTTAGATAAGATTAATATTTTGGATGGTTGGTGCATTAACCCTGTGAAAAATGATCTTATCTTTAGTTATTCAAACACTGTTTTACTTTGACTCTTTATTATTTAATTATTTGGACACAAACGTTTTCGACTACACAGTAATCATCATCAGGTAATAAAATAATTATAATAGTTGTCAGTGGGTACACTAGAATTTAGCAAATTAAAATAGGTAATAGGTAAAATAGGTAGATTAGATTAGATTAGATAACTGAAATGTAAAAAATCCCAAGGGTAAAAAATAAGATCTTTGCGAACTCATTCAGGGTCGTAGAAGCAAATGACAAAGACATGACAGAATCGTATATGACGGGCAGTTTTCTTAAAGATTGACAGATAATAAATTATGAACTTATTTTACTATGTCGGTATTTCTACATGGCTGTCGATACGAGAAAAACATCGAAATCTAAAATTCAAATCATTTTCTCTATAAAAGGAAAATACAAGATCATGTTAGATTAAATCCTTAAGCTTCCTCGAACGATTTAAAATAATAGACAAAGGAATGGAATTACGTTATAAGAAAAATATGTTCTTCTTCTTTTTCTTTACCTTTTCGATGAAATTGAGGACCCATAGGAATTGGATCGTTCTATGTTAGAATGGAATTCATTTTGTTTTTCATCAAGCACGTTGCAGGCAAAAGTTGCAGGGTTTATGTTTATTTGAGATTTGGATTTTAATTTGTAATTGCATATGCAGCATTTGTACGCGCGAACTTACACGTTCCTGTTTGTGGACATGCATTTTATATGAATTTTAAATGTGAATCCATCTCTTCGCAACATAGATTATAGATGGATTATTTATGAAAAACGTCATAAAATATACACATTTGCCTTTTTTTTAATTTCGCCACTGCTAGGAAGTAATAAGTATACGGACTGGTCTTAAGTCTAGTGGTTAAGGCTACGGACTCGCATTCCAAAGATCGTGAGTTTGATTATCGGCGGAGCAAAAAATAATAATTATATTTTCAAATATGCTTTTCGCCGGGTTGAAAAATTGATTTACTTTTAAAACACAGACCGGTCACCAAAGCTTCATCCATCCTTACAGAAAATGGGTCTTGCTTGAGAATTGGCACTTTGTAGCGACAACCAAGCTCGCAGAGGACTCTTGAGATGTGATTCACGAGAAAACAGCGCTCACCAAATAAATCATCCATGTTTTATTTGTGAGTCATAAAATAAAAACGTAAAAAAAATGAAGATTTGGTGAAATATATTTTAGTGGGTGATTGAAACAATGCAGGAGTCGATAATTAAGAAAACATAAATTCAACGTTGCCTTATTAGAAGCAGAGAATCGTGACTCGTGAGACAATATTTTCCATAGGACATGCCCAAACATGAAACCCTCGGATCATGTCTAAATCTAAATCTAAGCTGCAAAGATATGTATCATTTGAGATTCATATTAAATGCATTCCCACAAGCAGACACGTATAATTTCACGCCAACACATGCCGCATGTGAACCTACAATATAAAAACCCAATCTCAAATGAACATACCGCAACTCTTGCCGACCTTCCCTGAAACAGGGGTGACTTATTAATAATTATTTTTGAAACCTTTTTCGACAAACCTTCGAAGTTCGGTCGATAGCTCAATTGGTAGAGTGTTTGCATTCCATGCCGAGAGCTCGGTTCGAATTCCAGCGAGGGTGCGACTGAGGATGAACTCTCGTCGTCGTGCAGAGAGGATGTTCTCCTGAAGACGTCGGCTACGTCGCTGACGAAACGTCGAGAATGATGTAAGTTCTCTCTAAACGGTTCGTTAAATATCCGATTTAAATTAAATTTTGAAATTGTTCAGTTTTAAAAATTACTTAATATAATTGTCAAAATGTCAAACGACCGTAATTCTAACTTAAACCTAACTATCATGTTGCTTGTTCTGATGAAATATCTTCACTTATTCCTTGACTTATAGGTTGATATGAGGCTGACCACCCATGGCAAGAGTTGCAGGCCCTTTTTTTTTAGATGAGTTTTTATGTTGTAAGTCCGCATGCGGCATGCGTAAGTGCGAACTTCTACGTGTCTACTTGAGGGATTTCATTTTATATGAATCTTACTTTTGCCGACGTTCCCTGAAGTGAACCATTTTTTTACAGTTAGGGGGGTCAACACATCTTCTCTTAGGGTCAGTCTCCCCTGCACTGACCCACGCCCTGTATATCCATCCCATCCGGAGAAGTGTCACAGGACTCGCATGCAAAAGTTATGTGAGATGCGAGTGGAAGAAGGCCCCGTGAAGCTACACTTTCCCAAGTGTTTACACAAAGCAAAAGAGGCTCAGAAATCAGCCTCATACCAACCTATAAGTTAAGGAAAAAAAGGAGAGCACAATAACCCAGAATGGATCTTGGTCACCTTAAATCAAATACGGCCAACGATACTTGTCCAACGCATTTCTCTTCCAGTCCCATACTCCTACCGCACGACAGTCCGCCTTTATTGTGTAACATTACCATTGAATTGTTGCAGTTTTTGAGTTGTCGAGGTGTGATAGTCATTACAAGTCGCCGGTGGAATTGAACCCGATGCGTGGGCGGCTGAGGCGATCGCTTTAACCACGCGACCGCCCACCCTACAGGCAGGCCGCCCCCGTGCAATTGATGGCGGTACAAGTTAGCAAGAACTTAATACATCAAGAGATAGGAATACAGGTATTTAAATTAAAAAAAAAAACAGGTGTGAGATAAAAGTAAATGTGTATGAACGCCCTTGTAAATGTGAATTTGAATAAGTACAAAGAAAGTGTAACAACGCAAGCTGGACGTATAGTGCAACTTCTTACCGCGTTCCTGAAGGAGAGGGGTGTGGCTAGTGGAGTCTATTATTTTTATAGGTGGAGAGGTCAGTCCTACACCAACCACGTGTTTAAAAGTAGGGCAAGTTATCATTTATTGTAAATCTTTGCAAGCACTTTGATTTCGGTTGGAAATAAACAGAAACGGGAAATCACTTTTGGCACCCTATTTTTGGATCGAACTCTCTGATATTAAACACAAGCAATTTACCCACTCAGCTATTGACCATAACCGGACTACAGGAATCAAAATAATGGATTTGTCCAACAGAATAAGTGGAAATATCTTTTCACATTACGGTGATGAACTCGGCGGCATGACTGATTTTCGGAACATTAAAGTACTCCCATATCACGCCAATTATGAGGAAGCTGCACTGTCCTAGGTTCTCAGAAAGAGTGCGGTACAGACTGTGTGTCATGGTAAAAGACATCCTAGATGGACCGGCACCAGAATACCTTAGAGAACTAGTCAGATGCAGCAAACCACTAGCACCAGAACTCTAAGGTCAGCTGATGTAGGCTCTGCAAGGCTGAGCTTGCCCCTGAGGGCAACTCAAATCAACTTCGGTGATCAGGCATTCTCGGTTTCGGGGCCAATGGCTTGGAACGAATTGCCGGATGAGGTTAAGAAGGAAAGAGACAGGGCGAACTTCAGGAGGAAGCTCAAGACGCACCTGTTTGAAAAGTCACACCCTGGAGTACAAGGGCCCTTGTGATTAAATTGTACTGAAAACGGCGCTTAAAAGAAATAAACCAAATGTTTATACAGGTATACGGACAGAAATTAATTTGTGAATCACATTTCTCTTCACAAGAAGGTACTTCAATTTTGCATTAATTTAAACAACCGTTAAAATTAGTATTCCAACAAAATAGCATTTCGGAAATGCAAATGCAATATCCAGAAAGCGAATGTGAATGCATCAACATGGCCAGACAGTTTATACGTGCAGTTCAGTGAATGCAGCCAGCTGATAAATATTATTATGGCTGCGAACGACGCGATGCATAATAAAGATAAATGTGCATTCAAGTGCATGTGATAATAATGTGAATGCATGATAGCGGGAATTTATTAATTATTGTTGTATCACATAATGGGTTACGCGTTGATGGAAGGACACATCCTGTGCATTGCAATACATCACTTGGCATTGAAACGACTCGACTGGAAGTCTAATCGCCACGGTAATTCTTACCTACCGAATATCGGTGATATTTTTATCAAGACCTGTCAATTCAAGATGGCCGTAAGTAAACAGATGATTAGTCTTTATACAAATATTACCGATATTCGGAAGGTAAGAATTACCGTGGGGATGAGACTGCCAGCCCAGGCCCGTATCAACCCCTCTGGGAGCCCTGGTGCAAGAGAAAGTTTCGGGTTTTTTTTATTTTTTTCACAACGCAAAAGATGCATTTCAAGTTTTTTTTTACAAAAATATGGTCTAAAAGATTCAATTATAGAAAAAAAAGAGGCACTAAGTTGGTAAGAAGTTGCATACTTAAATAGTAACTCAAGAAAAAGACTGTCATAAAATGATGCATACAGATTTGTCTTGTATCTTCAAACACAAAAAAATTGAAATGTTTTCTATATAATATTTTTCAGCCTTTGGGGACCTCTTTATTAGTACACAAATTAATCATTAGTAGACCTTTGCCCTCCAACCTGGCCGTGTGACGCAATACTTCTTTTTGAGACGTCATTTTTGCAGGACTTATTTGACTTTGTGCAGACCTCATTGCAACAAGGAGCGCAATCCAATCACAGTGTTGCAATGGACATTGTCACAAAATATGAGAAACCTCCTGGGAGCTAGAGCCTGTTCTGCTGAAAGGGTAGAAAGTTAAATAAGGGCCTGTTGCACCAACCTCCATACAATATTTGATTGAAACATCAAATTTGATTGTTTAGTTCTGGTAAGGACCTCGGTTATATATTTCTCGAAAGTTGGTAAAAATGCGATGGAATTTGAACAGGAAATATGATTCACATCAGCTGACTTACGTATATGCAATCAATTGTTTGATTTGAAAGGGAGAAATCACACTTAATTTTGATTTTCGTCTGATTGGAGTTTGGTGCAACAGGCCCTAAGAGGTTTAGGTACAGAGGACAGAGCCAAGTGGAGGCACTTGTGTGGAGCTACCGGCTACCCCTAGAGAAATGGCGGCAGGATACAAGACAAGGTACCTACCTCTTATATGATAAGCTGGTGATTAAAGATCACAGGCATCTCCATGACGAAGCCTAGATTTTCGCGGCCCACACTTTGGCAGCCACCACATGGCACGATGGTTGTTTTTACGTATTTTGTAGAGTAAGCCCGGTTCTCCCACGAGAAAAATGGAAATCCACCAAGCAGACAATAGACAATGATATGTTTTATTTTTTATATATAGTGAAGAAGATGCTGCTCTAAAACTTATATTCAAATATTCCTGAATAAAAATATTACGAGACGCAATACATTGTTATGATAATGTTGGTATTTAAAGATGGCGAAGGTGTTAATGTAGGCAGCTAACATTTTATCTGTGATGCTGTTTGAATAATATGATTTGTTATGATTTGAAATCCAGAAAATGATACGTGAAAAAAATATTTAAAGTTACCAATGTGAATGTAGATAACTAATTTATACACATACAATTATTGTCATCCACAGGTTCAACGTAACTTCAGCTATTTTTTAGGGGGAAAACCATTCACTTTCACACAATCTAGGTGCATCATTTCTCGACATGTTTCTACTGATTTTTTATTTATATACGTGAAAGCTTTGAACGTTCATGCCAAGTTTCATGTTTTTTTCTGAATGGGACCGTACGATGAGCTTAAGACCCGTACTGTATATTGATTGATAAATAATAATAAAAAATGTTTCTTACCTCACAGCCACCCGGACACTGATATCGTCGTCAGGCATTTTAAAAAACGCAAATGCCTGGAATCCTGCTCTCACTGTAACAAATAAAAAAAATTAGAAATAATGTTAAAAGATGTTCGGAAAATACATATTTTTTGGTATATTTTGCAAGTTTACGACGAGTAGGTATGTACATGTTTAATAACTACAAAATATAAAGTATATCCACACACAGTATTGAATTCATTTAGAGGTGGGCTAATAGCGGGCACGGGCATTCTATAGAGGCAAAAATAGACAACATGAAAAGAGTAAACCAGGATAGGAAGTAGTGGAGATTATTTGCAAAGGCTCTAGCCCCCCCCTGCCGAATAGCTAGATGGTAACGAGTAAAAGATATGTAAGTACAGCTATCTATAATAATAATCTATAATCTAAGTTGCAAGGATATATTCAGTTAAAAGCTCACAGATGTATGCCCACAAACAAACACGTGTAGTTCGCGCTTACATATGCTGAATGTGTACTTACAAATAAAATCCAAACCTCAAATGAACATAAGCCCTACAACTTTTGCCGACCTTCCCTGGCACAGGGGTGACATTGGCAAAGTGAAACATTTTTTACAGTATGGGTGGTCAGCCTCATACCAACGTATAAGTCAAGTAACCTAAAAATTAAAAAAAAAAAAAAAAAACAGTGTTAGATTCAAATAAAACTGGAATCACGATCGTTTGAAATGTTTACAAATATAAATTAACTTTAAAATCAATAAAAAATTCAGATTTTGGAGAAATTGTCATCGACCTTTTAAGCTTCGTAGCCAACGTCTTTAGGAGACTCTCTTGTTGTGTCGCCATCAAGGATGAACTCTAATATATTATACTTACCTATTTCAAATGTAAAAGGCATTTTTATACAACAATACTTTATCATGGCTTTAGTGTTCATTTTCAGAGTATTTTAACAACTGAAAGTACTTACCAACTAAGGTACTTTTTTCGAAAGAAAAATGCGCTTATTATTTTAGCCTTATAGAAATAAAGGCGGCAATCTAGTCTTTTTTCGAAAACGATAATAGGGAACATAGAAAATGTTTACATTTTTGCGTTGCATATTTTTCTCACATTAAAAAAAAATATGAATTGCCGCCTTTCGTTCTGTATTGTATTTGAGACGTAAGAAAGGAAATCTGTTATAAAAAATAAAATGGGATTAAATCTCAAATGTCAAATCTCATTTAAGTATGAAGTAATCAATAAAATAAAACCCAAATGGCGTCTTGTTGTGATGCTGGAGGAAGTTTGTAGGTTATCTTTATTTTGTTATCAAGCTCTAATCAAAACAATTAAAAAGATTTAAAAAAAAAACATTTTAAAAAAATCAATAAACTTGTTTATCAAAGCCTACCCCAACACTGTTTAAAATTCCCTAAAAAATCGGATTCCGATCAAAATTAAACTTCAAATCGTTTGTATGATCACATAAGAAAATATTTGTTTTGTTAAATGATTCTCATGAAAGCCTTTGTTATTAAAAAGTAGAAGGGCAAATTGTAGAGAGTGTTTACTAAAATATACCTTACCTTAAAATCTAAATAATTGCACACAAACAAACACAATCTTAACTTAAAATTCACTCCACTTAACAACATAATTTAAACAATCTGTTTTTATTTCACATTTGTTATTAATTGTTGTTTTCGAATTGTTTCTCGCGATTTTAGTTGCAAGACGTCAAATCGCGTACGAAGACGTCGCTAAAAACGATTAGACAGATTGTCAAATGCCGAGTACAAGCTGTCAAAAAAAAGTTAGGCTTTAGTGGGAACAGCCTAAAAATATATGTACAATCAGGGAAAACTGTATACCTATTTTAAATAAAGTTATAGTAGTAAAAAATAAGTTATATTGTTATGTTTAATTTTCATATTTGTAGTTTGTACAATGTCGATAATATTTTTTTTTTTACATTTAAATCCTTTTCAATCAAAATATGGTGAACAGCCATAAAATAAAAATTTTCATTTTTTGTACTGGCAAGAAGAAATTGACCATGTGATAAAACAGGAAACTGTAAGCTATTGCTGCAAAAGCTTTTACTAGAATGCGATAGATGTCGTTTTTTCTGAGTGATCAAAATTTAAAAATGTTTTGTTTCAAAAACTGTCAGAAATTAAAATACAAAAAAACTTAAAAGTAAACAAAAAATATTATAACAGTACAAGTTGACAGCGTAATAACTTACACGATTTATTTTTAATGTTGCAGTTCTTATGTAAGTAATTTCAAATCTTATTCATATATCAATTCGGGAAGCACATTATTGTAGAAATGTAATTGGTATTCTTGGTAATATACCTAGTTAAATTGTATATTTTTAAACATCTTTATCCTAAGCCCAAGTATTTATTAAGTCAGGAACATTGGTCAGGAAATAAATTAATGTCACAAATAAAAGAAATGTATGAAAATAGAATAGCACCTCTATAATTTTCCTTACGAGACTATCTCATACTAAGGGTACCTACCTATAATACATTTCAGAAATGGATACAGGATGTCTATAAGTTGTACATATTGTGCACATTTTAAATAACACACAAATTTATTTTAAAACATCACAACATGTCTGCATTCATTTTCTGATCCATAAAGTAAAATATTTAATAATGCCGTTCGTATTTAAATTCCTTTCCTCGATGTCATTGTGCCTGGATAGTTTACCAAACGAAGCACATATTTTACACATTATATTTTCTCTTAAAAGACCAATCGATGATGATAATTGGCCAAGCAGTGGTTCTCAAATTCTGTACCCCCAGTTAGGCTTTTTACTAAGTAACGTTATAAGTACCTACGCAACGCAACTAAGCTATACATTTGGTGTGACATCTTGCCGCATTCTCCCTGAAGGTATCGCATCTATAATCTATAATCTATAATCTAAGTTGCAAGGATATATTCATTTAAAGCTCTCAGATGTATGCCCACAAACCAACAAGTGTAGTTCGCGCTTACAAATGCTGAATGTGTACTTACAAATAAAATCCAAACCTCAAATGAACATAAGCCCCACAACTTTTGCCGACCTTCCCTGAAACAGGGGTGACATTGGCAAAGTGAACCATTTTTTACAGTATGGGTGGTCAGCCTCATACCAACCTATAAGTCAAGGAATATGAATAATAAATTACATTTAAATATAAAAAAGAGCAAAACCTTACAAAGAAATCTATACAAAAAAAGTCAAAAATTTCCTATGCAAAAAAATGTAGCAAATGAATACACCAACATTAGAAATCAACATTGCAGATTAGCCGCCACTTCTTCCTGTCCTTGCATACTTCTTTCATTTCATCCAGAGTCATAACCTTTTTCATACAAGTCCTCCTTTTATTATGACTCTGGATATCCCATTCATTCATGAGTGAACTTATTTATTTTTACAGATAATTTCTTAACGTTTAGGTTGATATGAGTCCTGTAAAAAATGGTTCACTTTACCAATGTCACCCCTGTTACAGGAAAGGTCGGCAAGAGTTGCAGGGTTAATGCTCATTTGAGATTGGGTTTCAGATTGAAGTTTCACGGGCTTTACCACAGATCACGGAATAAAGGTTTTACATTGAAGTTTCACATGCGGCACGCACTTTTCCGAGTCTGCTTGTGGGAATGCATTAATTATAAAAATTAAATGTTATATATCTTTGCAATTAAGATTATATATTAAAGAAGACTGGCCTTACACCAACCACATATATATAAATTGTTGTTTAATTTGCAGGTTAATTAAGTTAATTAATTTTATTTATTTTATTTTAAATTTTGTTGATATGTTAAACGATTGTCATTCTATTTTAAATTGGACCTGTTGTCTGGTTGACGAAAATTCTGAGCAAAAAACTAAATTACTTGTGCTCAAGGAAACTCATTTTTTTTCAAAAATTAAATAATAATGTCATTAGTTAAGTAGGTACCTCCATTTATGCATCACTTGATGGTCGAGGGGTAAGATGTTGGCGTATGAATTTGCGTTATTGACACATGCGCCAGTTCGAACCCCGCCTGCGCCGTGTCCAATCGACAATTACTTTGACCCTGGTTCAAAAGATGCCACAGAGTAATTAATAATAATATTTTTAAGTGTTCTGTTTACACAGTAAAAGTCCATTTTTAATTATTTAAAAATATTTAATTAATAATTAATGATTCATTGAAAAGAATAAATCATTAATTGATAATGTTAATACTTGTTTCTGGCCAGGAAGTAAAATTTTGGTGAATTGCATTCCTCTTCATAAATCTATAAAAAAAAGTGTATTAAATTTGAACCCCAAGCAAGCCCTTATGGATAAATAAAAAGAGTGAACTTAAATGATTTATGCAACTTACTTTTGTAGAAAATTGATAGACTGTTAACATTTTTGCCAAAAGTTTGCATACCTATGTGATGTGTAAGCTTGGTATATACCTACCTATATATATCTGCTTACACATAATTTATTCCTTGTATGATGCATATTTATAAAATTCCGATCTTATCAAGGAATGATGAAAAAATCTTACATCTTTTGATTTGGCGAAGACTTGCAATAACCATTTTGTTCCATACATGTTAATATTCGTATAATTTTGAAATCAACTGGATATCCTGTATATGCGACACGGCAAATAATAATTATAAGATTACGATGATAATATATAAGACGAGAGCAGTTTTTGTGTCACCGGATTCGTAAATGGAAGGTTATGGGTTCGAATCCCGGCGGAGCATATTTTCAAAAGTGCTCTTCGCTGGGTAGAAAAATTCATATAGGTACCTTTACCAAAAACCGGTCACCATATATTTAATATACATATTAACATATTTTAACATTAATATTAAATGCATGCCCACAAGCAGACACGTGTAAGTTGGCGCTTACAAATGCTGCATGCATACTTAGGTACGAACTAATACATCAACCCTTCAACTTTTGCCGGCCTTCCCTGAATCAGGGATAAAAATGGCAAAGTGAACTATTTTTGCACAGCTTGGGTGGTCAGCTTCATACTGACCTGTAAGTCAAGGGATCGAACTTATAAGGAAGGGATTAGGTTCTAACCTAAAAAGATGCACGTCTCTGTATGGGATGTACTGTGCACCCTTGTTTAACACCTTACCTAAAAATATCCATAGTTTATTCTTCTTCTTTAATAATTATCTATAATAATTTACAATATACTATTTCTAGTACAGCAGATCCTGTAAGATTTAAGAAAATCACAGCGACTGGCCAAACGCTGATAATGCCCATCGGAGCAATGGGCGAAACTGTCCGGAAAGAATCTACCAGACCACGGCTACATTAATTACAAATGCTGAATGTGTACTTACAAATTAAAATCTACACCTCAAGTGAACATACGCCCTGCAACTTTTGCCGATTTTCCCAGCGGGGAAACAGGGGTGACATTGGCAAAGTGAACCATTTTTTAACAGCATGGGTGGTCAGCCTCATACCAACCTATAAGTCAAGATAATAATCTATCATCTAAGTTGCAAAGATACCTATCTTAACCTTCAAAACTTATATCAAATGCATACCCAAATACAGCGCTGTGAAGAGCACCCGATCATAAGCCGAAATACGGAGTATGACACCTAATTTATCGAGCCAGGGCTGGAAGTCGCATCACCGCGATAATTCTCACCTACTGAATAGCGGTAATATTTGTATGAAGACCTGTCAATCCAAAATTGCCGCAAGTGAACAGCTGATTAGTTTTCCTACAAATATTGCCGATATTCGGTAGATAACAATTACCGTGGTGATGAGACTTCCACCCCAGTGCCTCCCAGAGCAGACCCGTAACCTGTAAATGTAATAGATTTTTTCAACATACATAGATCATAGATTATAGATATCCATATTTATTCTTATAATTGAACTAAATTTTTTAGGGATTGCTAGGAGAAATTTCACGCAGGCAACACTGGGCCGTTGTACATTTTCCGCAATAAGCCTATATTTAGTGAGTGCGCGGTGCAGCCTGCATACGCTGCACTTGTGTATGCGGCGCACACACGTTTATCTTGCCCGCCGATCCACATTTTTCAGTAATACCCCATAAAAGCCAGCAGGGAATTTTCTGAGAACTCTAACAGTATTGATAAAAAATAATCACGATGTTCGACAGCCACCACCGCGCTTCTGTCCCATCAAAAACGTTATTATATTATTATTATGCGAGACAACTATGTGTGTACGCACACATCTTGGTCGTGCGCACCAAAACACAGGTTCCCAACATTAGAATCGCGACCCCCTAGGCTGCCGTCATCTTACTAACTACCTACATAACTGGAAGCTTTCTTCTCGCAACTGCTGGATAAAGGCCTCTTCAAAACTTTTACAATTCGTCTATTTCCAGCAACACGATACCACTGTTTTCCCATCAGCTGGACAATATCGTCAACCCATCTTTTTTGGCGTCTTCCTACACTTCTTTTATCCTCCCACGGCTGCCGTTCAAGAATTCTGGAAGTCCATCTGCCATCCTCTCGCCTCACACCTGACCAGCCCATTACCATTTCAGCTTGGTGATTTTATTATCAATGTAGATGACTTTTGCCTTTTATCGGATGTTTTTTTTTTAATGGATTTGTGCAAAAAAATGCAATCCACTAACCTATTTTGCCTGGCCAGTTGTCTTCATGCGAAAGCAGAAGCTTGTGTGCATGCAATGGCATCTGTTGAACCAGGGTCGAAGTTATCGCCGCGGGATTCGAACCAACGTTATCCGGTTCCAAATAACCCGACTTGATCCCCGCGGCCATAACACCGACAAAAGGTTTCATTTCTTATTTGGTCTCTCAAGCCAATGCCTAGCATTTGTCTCTCCACGGCACGCTGTACACAGCTGCCATAATCAGTTAATCAACAACTTCTAAAGGCAGTGCCTTGTTGTGCTAGCTATCTATTTCGCTTTTGCTATGCTTTTGAGTAGCGAAAAAGAGGAGACATCCATGAGTCGCTTGAAATCCTGAAAGTATGAAGTTCTTGACTAACTTCTTGTTCATCTTTAATCCGAGATTTTCCATCAAAGATGTTTCATTCTTCATTCAAAATGCGACATAGAAGCTTCTTTATTTCTTCTACATCCTGCTAACAAAGTCCAACAAACCTTTTGTTGCACTTTCTTTCGAACTGTAAAAACCTACAATACTCTCATTTAAATAATTATTTAACATTGTAATAAAAAGGTGTACGAAAAAAAAAATATTTCACTGTTTTTAATTACTGGATTCTAAATGGTTTATTTAATTACATGAACGTCACGGATCACATGGCTTTTATAAAAACTAGTCGTCGCCCAAAAAAGATTGGGAGCCTGTGCAGCAAGAAAACTCGGCTTTTCAGGTTTTTGATCCGTAGCATTCTACTCTTAAAATTCAGAAAACTCTTTTAATTCTATTCAAATTCAAATTTCCCCTAAACGTCCACCTACAAATGTACAGACATGTTCGATTACATCATTTCTATCTATCTATAATCTATAATTTAAGTTACAGCATTCAAAACATGGCAAATAAAGAATATCTAAATTCGTTCCAAAAATTACAAAATAAAGCGATGAGAATGATTCTAAATCAGAAGTATGATACTAAAATTTCAGATTATGTTGGTTAGCTTAGAGTGGTTGAATGTGGAGGAGTATCTTAAGTTGAATGCATTTATGTTTATATATAGATTAGAAAATAAGTTAGTTATTGCCTGTTTATTTGAATAAATTCAAAATTAGAAATAAGGATGTACAGAGTTATGATACTAGAGGGAAAAATTATTAAAGAAAGTTAAGAGTAAGAACAGTGAAATATGACAGAGGAGTTGTGCACAGAGGATTTGATGAATATAATAAAATACCAGCGGAAATCAAGCAAACTAGTGACGTAATTAAATTTAAGGAGAAAGCTGTCAGGTTCCTACTTGCACAGCGCCTCTGACATAACATAACTGTTTTTGTTTTGACTTGATATGTAATTTTTTAAATTAGCATTATTTTGCTACAATAAAAAAAAACTCTTATCAAAATTAATGTAAGGAAAAACTTACTGGTAAACTTCCAATGTTTTTTTTTCAGGATAAGTCCGGTCGATAGCTCAGTTCATAGAATGCTTGCGTTTCACAGGACAATAATAATTATAAGATTACGATGAAATATTAGATGAGAGCAGTTTTTGTGTCACCGGATTCGTAAATGGAAGGCTGTGGGTTCGAATCCCGGCGGAGCATATTTTCAAAAGTGCTCTTCGCTGGGTAGGAAAATTCATATAGGTGCCTTTACCAAAAACCGGTCACCATATATTTAATATACATATATAATATAACATGAATATTAAATGCATATCCACAAGCAGACACGTGTAAGTTCGCACAAATGCTGCATGCGTATTTACAAAAATAATATACCAAACCTGCAACTTTACTTTTCACGGGACTAGGGTTTCATTCCCTCAAAGGGTGTCAGAAATGATTTCCCGTTTAGATATTTATTTCAAACCAATAATCAAATCCTGCTACATTTGAACCTGATTTTTTCATAGATTGTTGTTTACGTATATTGATGCAAGACTTCGTTATCACATAAAGATATTCCAAGCAAAGACCTTTCAATTGCGCGTTTAGAAAAATGTAAGTTTTGTAAAATAAATTTGTTATGGTTTGTGTATTAACACTGTGATTTTTTCTTTTTTGTAAAATATTGTTACTACGTAGAGGAGATTGTAAGAGAATGGGCGAAGAAGGCGAAAAAGAAACAAAGCGAGCGTAAAAGAATAAATGCATGAAAATGGTGATGGATATAAACGAATCGAAAAAGGTATGTAAAGATAGGAAGGAATGGAGACAGCTCTGCAGAGGCTCTGGCCACCCCGAGCGGAATGATTTTCCATTTAGATGTTTATTTCAAACCCCAAAATAAAATACCGGCAAGGTTTACTGAGCCTTCACAAGAAATGAGTACCAGCACTCTCGGGAGCTGGGAAACCTCCACTTCAACTGAAGTGGTTGGCGTAAGGCCGGCCCCCTTACCTGTAAAAATAAATAGGTTCAACTCGCCACATGCGACCCCTTCGGGGATAACGCGGCAAGAAGTTACACTATATGTGTAGTGTTATGTTATTTTAAAATAACATATAAAAAAAAAACAATCTCCAAGTGTACAGTGTGTTTTGTGGGCCGAACGGTCACGAAAGCGTCCGAACTGCGCCGTGTGATCTGATCGGGCCGTCGTTCATCAGTTTCCGGCAGGATCTCAACCGATTCAGACGTCGGCGACCAAGCACCAAGCGGTGCAAGAGGGGGCATCACCATGGAGCTCCCTCCTCCCCATCTACTTGGATTTCCTGCCAGCAAGGCACCCGCCTTGTGGACCAGAGGCATAGGAGACATAGTGCATAGGAGCGCCCACCCAGGGGCTCCAACGTGTGGAGGCGTCCGCCTCGTGAGCCGCCGCTAGCCTGGGGCGCTGCCCTAGGCCTTCAGTTCGGGGAGTGTTTTAGTGACAAGTTCAGGTCGAGCCATTCCCTTATTTCTCCTTTTTCCCCCATATTAGTAAAGTAAATAAACCCTTATTTGTTCATGTTAAACTTATCTTTTCATATACAAACCCTTCCCAAAATACAAGTAAGCAATACCAAAGAAAGGACCCCACGCCCTGAGAGTGATGCTGATGAGAGCTAGCCGGAGTAAGTAGAGTTTTTCACGGATATGAGTTGTCCTGGTGCAGGACATGCCAAAAAACACTATCTTTCAAAAACGTCCGTCTGTATGTGTGTGTGTGTGTGTGTGTGTGTGTGTGTGTGTGTGTGTGTGTGTGTGTGTGTGTGTGTGTGTGTGTGTGTGTGTGTGTGTGTGTGTGTGTGTGTGTGTGTGTGTGTGTGTGTGTGTGTGTGTGTGTGTGTGTGTGTGTGTGTGTGTGTGTGTGTGTGTGTGTGTGTGTGTGTGTGTGTGTGTGTGTGTGTGTGTGTGTGTGTGTGTGTGTGTGTGTGTGTGTGTGTGTGTGTGTGTGTGTGTGTATGTATGTGTGTCACTTTCCAAAGTATAAGACCTAGAGATACCAAATTTTGGCTACATCAACTTTTTTGGACATGTATTAAGTATGAATAATATGGCATTACACCAACTTGAAAATTCAAGATGGCTGCCATACAAAAAAAAACATAAAATTGCACTTTTCTCAAAAACGGCTCCAAGAATTTTTCTTAAATTTTCAGAGTTGCCACAAATTAATTTTTAACTTAATAAAATATGTATGGCAACACTCTTGCTAATCTGTGTCTATGGGCTGCCATATGAAAAAACAAACAATCGTGATTTTCTCGAAAGTTAAGGGGTTAACAAAAATATAATGCTGGACAATATTATAAAATACATAAATTTTTACAAAATTAAAAAATAAATATTTTGAAAAAAATAATATAAAGCACTGTTTACACGACCTCAAATTTTAAATCGAAAATATAACAATAACCCATTAAAATTCAAGATATTTAAATTTGTATTAGATTTAGAAGAAAGACCAAGTTTGTCACTACAATTCGTAATGAAAGATTTTTTTCTTTTTTGAAAATTCAAGATGGCTTCCGAAGAGCTGAAAATTTTAAATGTGATTTTCTCAAAAACGGCTCCAACGATTTTTCTCAAATTTTCTGTGAATTCGTAAATTAAATAGTGCTATCTACTGATAATAATCATTGCTTCATCATGATCTCGATTTAGGGAGTTGCCATACAAAAGAAAAAAAAAAGAAAAATCCTCGGCAGTTAGAGGGTTAATAAAAAAATGATCTTCTACAAATGTAAAACAATAATAATAACGTATATATTGCCATCATTATTTTTTCCAAAAAGTGAATAAGAAGTATAGCCGCCATACAAAGTGAAAATTTTCCATACAAAATGTATTAGCAATTTTCTTGGTAGTCAAAGGGTTAAAATAAGATAAAAGGCTGCGATTCTTAAAATTTTATAAATACCAATAATAATCAGTTGTTACGTTTTTAAAATATAACTAAAAAGTTTACCCACCATACAAAGTCCTAGTTTGCATACAAAAGGGTTCAATAACCATCTATAGATCTATATATTATCTAGATTCTAGATTCTAAAATCTAAGTTGCAAAGATAGATTTAAATTAAAAACTCATATCAAATGCATGCCCAGAAACAGACACGTGTAAATTCGCGCTTAAAAACGCTGAATGTGTACTTACAAATTAAAACCAAATCTTAAATGAACATAAAACCTGCAACTCTTGCCGACTTTCCTTGAAACAGGGGTGACATTGACAAAGCAAATTATTTTTTTCACTATGGGTGGTCAGCTTTACCAACCTATAAGTCAAGGATCTTTTTTGTGTAATTGGCGCTTTTTCCAGAGAAGACCAACCTCGCAGAGGGCTCTTGGGGTGTGATTCACACAAAACGGCGCTCAACAAATAAATCAACCAAATATGTCTATTCATTTAAGTATTTATATGGCTATGTCCATATTGTACAAGTATGCAGGTACACACCGCGGTGGAATAAAATTGATTTATAATTGATATATTATATTTTTTATTGAAACGGCATAAGCCGGTAGATGATTCTAGCTTTACATACGTCATACAGTGGGTTAATTTTTGCAAGAAAGTCGAGTACAGATTCTGTGCAATTTATTAGTTTTTACCAAATGGTTAATTGAAATTTACTGATGGCTTAGCCGATTTGGAATAAAGTTTTAATAAAATGTGACTCAATTTTCAATTTAAATTATGAATGGAAGAACCGCAATCGATGCTTTCTATGCCTAGATTTTTCACACCATATTTTCAGAAAACGCAAGGGGCACCTAGAAAATAATAGTGTGAAGGTTAGGTCCGATGGGATTACATTTTTTTGGTTTGTTATTCAAATAAACAACAATTTTAACTTTTAAACACTGTTTTTAATTTCACAAATATAATATAATTAAAAAAAAATAAAATTATACTACTAACGTTTTCGGCTATTCAGTCATCATCAGGTAGCTATACATTTTAGTAGGATTAGATTTT
This sequence comes from Agapetus fuscipes, assembly GCA_951799405.1. Lineage (NCBI taxonomy): Eukaryota > Metazoa > Arthropoda > Insecta > Trichoptera > Glossosomatidae > Agapetus > Agapetus fuscipes. The sequence goes on along the minus strand of OX637355.1, from coordinate 10,055,954 downwards.
TTTAGGCCGTGTTTTTGCGTAAAGGTTGTTTTTTTTTGCATGGAAATTATTGATTCCATATTCCCAAATGGCGTAGTGAAACACGCCGGGTACAGCTAGTATGCTAATATAAATTTATAAAAAATGAGGTTCTTCCTTGATGTGTCCAAACTTGTTTTATTTGCGATAAAACTGCGCAGGGTCCCTTCCGCCGAATCCACGTAGGACTCATTTCATGCCCTTTATATTCGATTATTATCATTACTTTTATGTTAAGTACAGGACATATTCGCAACTGCCGTTCGTAGATAATTTTATTACCTTTATGACATAATATTATGTATTTTCGAAATGCGTTTGCGAAATTAGGATATCCAAAATGCCCGCAGCCCACAGGACCGGATAATCCCGATATTTTTTTTTTTACAAAAAACAAATAAGTGTAAACGCGCTTTTAAGATTCTTATTTTCTAGCTTTTTAGTAATTTTTCCTTTCAACATTTTATTCCATTTTTAATTCACTTATATCTAACATGTTTAGACGGATCAATTCCTGATATATTAAGTCCTCTTTAAAAAAATCAAATCAATTTCATAGTTCACACGATCTATTTGGAACGTAATACACATTTTTCCTAAAAATTACCTCAAAAGCTGATAAGCAGTGAAGCCAAGCATTGGGAGCGGTTCAGGAGTCCATAATAAACATAATATGTTATTGATGATATTACATTTTTAAATTAGATGTAGCTTTACTCAGCTAAATATATTTTCAGCAGGATTTTTCTGTATATTTATTACAAGGATGATTTATTTAGAAGGTACACATAATAAGAAAGTGTCATTTGTGTGAGTGTTTCACACCTCTTCTTCTTCTTTCCCTTTGCCTTATCCCATCATTTGGGGTCGGCCCTCCTTGTTCGAAGAAGCCAAACTTTTCTATCCTGGCGGCTCAACTCCTCTGTCAAGTTTCTCTTTTGCATTTCTTTTTCAATATTGGCCCGCCATGTTGCCATTGGGCGGCCTCTGCCTCTTGGTCCTGTGGGAATGCTGAGGGCTTTTTGGACAATATGTTCATTGTCTCTTCGCATCACATGACCGAACCACCGGAATTGGGATTCTCTAATACTGTCTGTTATTGCTACCCTCACGTATTCATTCCTTATGTGGTCTAGCCTAGTGACGCCTCTAGCCCACCTCAACATTCTCGTATCGGCAGCATGGACTTGCCGTTCGTGGACGTTTTTGCAAGTCCAGTATTCTGCTCCATATAGCATGGGGGGCCTTACTGCCGTCCTGTAGACCTTGCCCTTACCCTAGTAGACCTTGCCCTTACTGTTTCACACCTCATATTTTATTTTGAAAATAAAGAAGACAAAGAGGAAGTGTCTCAGATTCGTGCCTGCTTAGTGCGGCGACTAGTAGGGGTGAATTTTGGTTGTACATATTGGCAGGCCCGCGTTTAGCAGAGCCGTGGGGCTCGCGCGTGCTGCGCATGGCAACTGCCTTCTTTGCCCAACACTGAGGACGGACCTGATCTCGGGGGATGTGAAGTGTACTGGAGGTGGAATACCAGGGCCAGCGTGGATGGATCAGAATAGTGAATTCCTTACGGTCATTTGGCATATCGCCACCTGAAAGTTAAAACTGAATAAGTGCTGATTCATTGATTTGAGAAATCGTGGATTAAACGTAATATTAGGTGTAACTCATCGTAGTAAGTGAATTTATTAAAAGCAGTGATTGTGACAAATTTATAAACTACACGATTTGTACCCTTTTTTTAGTATTTTCTCTCATAGGAAATAGGGAAAAAGGTACATTTATCTGAGATAACTATGCTTAGCTTAATATGTTAATTATTCAGTTATACCTTTGAAGTATCGTTACTTACAATTATAATTCATTTCAAATTTTAGTTTATCTTCAGTCGATGTGCAAAGAGAGTATCTCCTGAAGACGTTGGCAACGTCGCCAGCGAAACGTCGAGAATTATGTAAGTTCTCCCATAACAGTTCATCTAATATCCGAAAAGCTCAATTAAAATTGACACTAATTATAAATTTCACATCCATGAATTCTTATTTTAGTAGCTACACATATAGTGTAACTTCTTGCCACGTTATCCTCGAAGGGTGTCTCATATGGCGAGTGGAACCTATTTATTTTTAAAGGTAAGGGGAGCAGCTTTTCGCCAGCCATTTCAGTTGAAGTTCACTTGGTTTCCCAGCTCTCCAGGTGGCTTGCACTCACTTCTTGTGTAGGCTGTGTAAGCCTTGCCGGTTTTTCTATATCTATAATCTAAGCTGCAAGGATATGTAAGCATTTAAGGCTCATATGAAATGCATGCCTACAGACAGGCACATGTAGGTTCGCGCCTACACATTCTGCATGTGTGCATACAAATAAAGAAAACCTCACATGGACATAAACCTTGCAACTCCTGCCGCCGTTCCCTGAACCGGGGTGGCATTGGCAAAAGTGAACCGATTTTTACAGCACGGGTGGTCAGCCTCGTACCAACCTAATAATAACCTTTTAATTTTTGGTTTTGAAATAATTTCTCCCTCGGTGGAAATGCAAGTGCTCTACCAACTGAGCTATCGACCGGTATAAATAATACCGGTATAAATATAATAAATATAATGATTGTTGTAAGATCTTAAAATGACGTCTTCTTAAAAAAACCATTTTAGTCTTCTTTTGAAATAAATTTTACAAAGAACTGTCGCCATTCCCTCTCTGTCCCAACATTATATTCCTCAAGTCTCACGGGATACGGCCCCGAAAATAATAATGGGCGATTTGCATAAAAGAATAAATAAATATAAAAACACGGCCAATTTCCAAAAAAAAAAAAAGCGCAGCCCAACGTGGCGGCGGAAGCTGTCAGATGGCGGACCATCCGTCCCCGAGCCCTGAGCTGCTGAATAATATATCGGCTGTGCCAGAACTTACCGTTTCTCGTAAAAAAAACAAGACGCAACAACCAAGTCCTTGTCTCCGGTCGTTTGCCTCTTTCATGAGGACCAAACTGTAGCTGAAACTCTGTCATCATTCCGACCAGAGTGCACAGCTGCCTCCATCTCTTCCTATCCTTACATAAATATCTCTTTCAATTCATTCATATCTATCACCTTTTTCGTACGTTTTCTTCTGTTACACTCACCTTGTATATCCCATTTTTTCACAATCTCCTAACCTATTTTTCCTTTCACACTTCCTTTGAATAAAATATCGGCTATGCCAGAACTTACCGTTTCTCGTAAAAAAACAAGACGCAACTACCAAGTCCTTGTCTCCGGTCGTTTGCCTCTTTCATGAGGACCAAACTGTAACTGTAACTCTGTCACCATTCCGTTAGGGGTGACAAGAGCCTCTGCAGATCTGCCTCCATTTATTTTTTAAGGGGAAGGATTATTTAAGCGAACTGATTAAGAAAGATTGCTGGTATGAAGCAGTGTATCTACCTCTTCCGAACAAAAATAAAACCAACCATTTTCTGAAACTTCTGAAATAACGCATGACAGTTTAGTTTTATCTGTAACAAAATGCAGATATAACCTACCTAGGGTTATGACTGTGGGGAGGACAATGGCTATGCTCAATGAGATCTCCTCTTTGGTTGATATCTTCCATCTGAGTTAGAAGCTTAGACAGATGATGATGATGATGATGATTTTTATGGTGCCGTTTCCTGACTACTGTCACTGCAAGGGCACTTTCAGAGACAGAGGCTTACGTTTCTACTGAGCTGATTTCAGTTTTTATTTAAGTATTTATTTGTTTTCTTTTTGTGTTTACTTTTCATTTGCGTGGTTTAAATATTTACACAAACTAGCATACCCTGTAATGTATAATACATTTCATGTATTTAATAAACTAAACTATAGGTTTGAATTAGATTTAGATTTAGATAGGTCCTAACTATTAGCTTATGATATCTGTGGCCTAGAAACTATTTTAAAGAAAATAGACACTTATCCGTTTCAACTTGATTAGTCGTAAATTGTCATTCATTAGAAAGAGAACCAAGATCTTCCCTGTAATTTTTTGTAAGCAAAAAGACTAGTGAAACAATGAAATCTTTCCAGAATGTTGGTAGTTTCGGAACTAACGCCTATGCGAACATTGTGCACACGCGTTATAAATCTTTTGATCGGTATATTTGACAATTTTGTTACGTAAAATGTATTATTTTAAGATATTATGGCATGTTCCATTATTGAGTGTTAAAACAAAAAATGGAGAAAGCAAGAAAATATAAGATTTCACAGATAGGAACATGTTTTGTATGCCTACTGCACTGCTGTGTATGACAGGACTAGGGACAACTGTACCCCATAGTATCTACCAATGCCAAACCCTGCTGGGAAAACGAGGCAAGATGTTACACTACATGAGTAGCTTAGTAACATTAAAATTAAAAAAAAAAAAATTAGGCTGATTTATTTGGTGAGCGCTGTTTTTGTGTGTATCACACCTCAAGAGCCCTCTGCGAGCTTGGTCGTCGCTGTAGAAAGCGCCAATTCTCAAGTAAAGGTTTATAATTTTTCAACCCAGCGAAGAGCAAATTTGAAAATAGAAATGGTATATTTTTTGTGCTCCGTCGGGATTCGAACCCACGACCTTCCAGTTATGAGTCCGAAGTGTTACCACCTGGACTACGGACCGGTCATACATAGTACATGTAAGTATCATTTTATTCGTGAAAAAAAGGAACTCACATAAATTTATAAATTAAAAATGGCAGTTTTGGAAACAGGCAGGTGACTTGTTTCCATCGGGTTGTGCTTGCATGTAATGATACTGTACTTTACGTTTAAACTCAACCACAGCGTAATGCAAAAATTATATAGAACTTATAACACTCACCGGAGGAGCTATTTATTTTGCGTACATTTTTCAGTGAACGCAATAGTTGAGTTGAAGTGTAAAGTTGTATACTTGATGTAGTGTACATGGGTGGATATTTATAGGTCTCTAGAGGGGACGGCTGAACTTCTTGGTTGTTTTTTTTTTGCACACATCACAGGCTGTGCGAATAATTTTAAGGGTCTATACTTAGATATAAAGCGTTTACCGCACACAAAATCAAAAGCCGATTTATCTTTCCGGATATATTTTCTTTTTACAAAAAATGTGAAAAATGTATCATAGGGTACAGCACGATGATTGTTCATTTTAATTATTGTATATATTGTGTTTTACTTTTTTTCATTTTTGGTTGACCACTCATATAATATGCTTGCATGAAAAAGGTTATGACTGAAGGAAATGAAAGAAGTATGTAAGGACAGAAAGAAATGGCGGTTGATCTGTAATGTTGTCGGCTAGGGTTTATTAAAGTGTTTTTTTTTTTGTTTTAGTTTTTGATGTTCATATATATTATTATTTATTCATTTAAAAAGTGTAATTTGTCATGTATGTTCCTTGACTTATAGGTTGGTATGCGGCTGACCACCCATGCTGTAAAAATGGTTCAGTTTGCCAATGTCACACCTGTTTCAGGAAAGGACGGCAAGAGTTGCAGGGTGTATGTCCATTTGAGATTTGGTTTTTATGTTGTAGGTTCACATGAGGCGTGTGCAAGCGCGAACTTGTACATGTCTGGTTGTGAGTATGCATGTAATGTGAATCTTCAATGTAACATATCCTTGCAACTTAGATTAAATAGATTAGATTAGATTAGACTCATACTATAACTCACCTTGCCTTTGTTCACTTGGCCAATCTCACCTCTGTTTCAGATCAGGTCGGCAAAAGTTGCGGGATTTATGTTCATTTGAGATTTGGAATTTCATTTGTATGTATGCTTTATTGTCACTGTGTCGCTCTGTCATGTTTAATTTTTTCACTGTGTAGTTCTCTCATGTGTCGTTCTGTCATAAGTCGTTATGTCATTTGTCGTTATATCATGTGTCGTTCTGTTATTTTTCGTTCTATCATGTGTCGTTCTGTCATGTGTCGTTCTAACATGTGTCGTTCTGTCATGTGTCGTTCTGTCATGTGTCGTTTTGTCATGTGTCGTTTTGTCACTGTGCTGATATAAACTGTCACCAAAAAATCTAACCCTTGCACATTCTAATCTAATCTAATCTAAGCTGCAAGGATATATATCATTTAAGATTTATATTAAATGCATTCCCACATGCAGACATGTATAATTTCGCGCTAACACATGCCGCATGTGGACCTACATTATAAAATTCCAATCTCAAATGAACATAAGCCCTGCAACTCTTGCCGTCCTTCCCTGAAACAGGGGTGACATTGGCAAAGTGAACCATTTTTTACAGTATGGGTGGTCAGCCGCATACCAACCTATAAGTCAAGAAACTACTTCAGTTACATAATTGCAAAATATTTTTTTACAGCTCTATTTGTAAGTTTCTTATAAGAAGCAATTTTTAAACAATTTTTTTTAAACTCTACTGATGGAGATTTGATACTTTTTTTGCATCAGATTATTTGGGTTAAATGCAATTAGTATACAAATGGGCTGATTTAAAATGACCGTGGATACGATAATCACTTGTAGGAATTGGTGTATTTTACCCACGCAGACATTAATAATGTTGTTTTTAAGATTTTCCAGATTATATGCAAAACAAAAACCTTATGCCAATCATAACATTCATCTGAAAAAAAATACATTTGGAAAATTACCAAAAGGCTCGAAGAAATTTGATCCTTTTAATGTCGGTCGTCTTGGACTTCCATTTGATTATTCATATCTTTAATGGATTGTGTATTATCATCAATGAAAATTCATTATTATTTTAAACCGATTTACAGAAACAACACGCTGTTTTTAGAAATCGATACTTTAAAGGTAAAACTGAATGAGTGACATAAAACTAACATGGAATTCGAAGGTAAATGCACCATTTGTTTTATTTCCTACAAGAGAAAACACTAAGAAAGTGGAAAAATCTGGGGGTTTAGAAGTTTTTCATGGTCACTTCGTTATTAATAGTTCATTAACAATGAGAAGTTTGCAGAGCAGAAGGTTTTATTCACGATTTCTGAAATAAGTACTTATTCAGTTTTACCTTAAAATGGTGATTACAGATAATTTTTCAAATAATACCGCATATAAGGACCGAAAACGTCAGAATTTTTTACATAAAAAATTGTGAAAATTAACAATATCATGAGTGAAAAAATTAGTTAAACCTCTTTGATACAAAAAATACGGAATTATTTTATGTTGTATATATTATGTTGTTCTTCATATTATACAGAAAAACATCACTGTCCAATAAAATGGTCTATTTTTTATCTATCTATATTTAAAGATAATAGAGTATAGAAACTTTCAGCCCAAAAGATCAGCAAAGAGATGGCGAGATACCTTAAATTATGTACCCTAGAAAACTTGAATGTAAATATGTTAATAGATATTCGGAAGAAATACAAGAAGAAGAAGATTAAAAACAAGAAAACAGTTATCTGAACAATGAGAATTCTTTTGATATCATTACATGTACTGCATCCTCACAACATGGGGCTTTATAATTTACCATTTAAATGTTTTTTCTGCGACTCTGGCTCGTCAATCTTCAGCATCTTCGGCTGACAGCTACTGCGGAAGTCAGGCCGAGGAGGAACGGCAGCGGACAACGGTCAACGGACCCTGCGACAAGTTTTTGCTTCTGAGCATTCAAAATGCAGAAGCCCTCGATGGATGGAAAGACGCCATTTGCTGACACACAAACTAGCAGTGGCGTTCATATGTCTGGAAAATAAAAAATATATAATTGCTAACAACACAGTTTTATACTATTTAGATGCTTAGATTTAGATTTAGTCCGGTCGATAGCTCAGTTGGTAGAGTGTTTGCATTCCATGCCGTGAGCTCGGGTTCGAATCCCACCGAGGCGAGGGTGTCAGAAATGATTTCCCGTTTCGGTGTTTATTTCAAACCCCAAAATAAAAATACTGGCAAGGTTTACTCAGCCTTCACAAGAAATGAGTACCAGCCCTCTCGGGAGCTGAGAAATCCCCACTTAATCTGAAGTGGTTGGCGTAAGGCCGGCCCCCTTACCTGTAAAAATAAATAGGTTCAACTCGCCACATGTGACCCCCTCGGGGATAACGCGGCAAGAAGGTACACTATATGTGTAGCTTAGTTGCGTTTTTGCGTAGATTGTATGCAGCCGATAGATCAGTTGGTAGGATGCTTGTGTTCCATGCCAGGAGGTTGGGGTTCGATATCCTTAATCGTGTCACGACAAATCGGCCAAAGATATTTTATATTTTGTATTGTTTGTGTATTAACACTGTGAAAATTCATATTGTTTAATTTATAATTTTTTGAATGAATTCAAACAAAACACTGTTTATTTTCACAATAAAATTTATTTAAAAAGATTAAAAAATCTTTAAAACAAATTACAAACGTTTTCGACCTAGTAGGTCATCATCAGGTTACCTGATGTACTCGACCTAGTAGGTCATCATCAGGTTACCTGATGATGACCTACTAGTTCGAAAACGTTTGTAATTTGTTTTAAAGATTTTAACCTTTTTAAATAAATTTTATTGTGAAAATAAACAGTATTTTGTTTGAATTCATTCAAAAAAATATAAATTAAACAAAGATATTTTGTCTGCAGACAGCACGGTCATTGACAATTCGATCGCATGGCAGTTCGTCCACATGACTTTTCGGTCAAGGACAGTTAGGTCACAATTGCAAAGTAATATTAATATTTTAGATTCACATAAAATGTATGTCGCTTAAGTTTGTGCTTCCACATCCAGGATTGGTATTTACGAAATAACAAACTCAAATCTCAAAAGAACACACACCCTGCAAGTCTTGTTAACCTTACCTGAACGATTCTCAGCTACGAAAGATTACAGCAATAGATCCTGGAAAGAAATTGTCCAGTTTATTACCAGTGCTTGTTTGGCTTATCGACCATTCGATTCAAAGATGACTTTTGTAAAGATTTCAAATTGATCAAGTGAAATAACATTGTGGTAAGCCATGATAAAGAATTATTTTTAAAAATAATGAAAACTATTTAAATAATTGAAAATTAGAACTTCGTTTATTACCACTTGAGTATTGTTATGTTATTTTAAAATAACATAGAAAGAACAATCTCGAAGTGTACAGTGTGTTATGTGGGCCGAACGGAGCCGAACGGTCACGGAAGCGGCCGAACTGCGCCTTGTGATCTGATCGGGCCGTCGCTCATCAGTTCTCGGCAAGAGGTGAACAGGGTCAGACGTGGGCGACCAAGCACCAAGTGGTGCAAGAGGGGGCATTACCATGGAGCTCCCTCCTCCCCATATACTTGGATTTCCTGCCAGCAAGGCACCCGCCTCGTGGACTAGAGACGGGGGCATAGGAGCGCCCACCCAGGGGCTCCTAAGTGTGGAGGCGTCCGCCTCGTGAGCCACCGCGAGCCTGGGGCGCTGCCCCATGCCTTCAGTTCGGAACTCCAGTCAACAGAGTAGGGAGTGTTTTAGTGACAAGGTACAGGTCAGGCCATGCCCTTATTTCCCCCATATTACTAAAGTAAATAAACCCTTATTTGTTCATGTTAAACTTATCTTTTAATAAACAACCCTTCCCAAAATACAAGTGAGCAATACCAATGAAAGAACCCCACGCCCTGAGAGTGATGCTGATGATAGCTAGCCGGAGTAAGTATCCTGTAGGTTCATCCTGGAAGGTACCTTTCCATCTAAACATAACAGTATTGACAATTAATACTCAAGTGGTAATCAACAAAGTTCTAATTTTAATTTTTTTAAATCGTTTTAATTATATTTTTACATAAATCTTTATGACCTTTGTATAAAATTGTCTTAAGAATCACATTCTACACAATCTGAGTCAAGAAAACAACATTAAACACGATAATGTGCGAGTTGTTTGAAATATTTTCCAAATCAATTTCCAGTATTTATAAGACACATTGATCCATTACACATACAAGCATTGTTCGTGTGAAATTATAGTTGTTGGAGATATGCAAGCCCATAGGGGACGATACTCTACTAATTAAACTTTCAACCATTTCTACACCTTTATCCACACTCCTCCACTGTTGGAATTACCTCAAAATGGTCCCTCACAAGAAACGGAATGTCGACGACATTATTTTTGGGAAAAAGTCCAATTGTCCCTTCAATTCCTGGACGGGTTTTGTTTCCCGGCCATTTTCAATCATCGTACCTACTCGTCTCTTCAACAGAGAACAAAGAGACTGAAAAAATGGATAACAAATTTATAAGAACCATCAGCCCAAATAAGCTTCAACGTTCATACTTAATTTGTTTACAGGTATTACCTATGATTGTTTATAGATACCCCCAAACGTAGATGAAAAATATTATTAAGTATTCCTTGACTATACGCTGGTATGAAGCTGACCACCTATACTGTAAAAATTGTTCACTTTGCAATATCACCCCTGTTTCAGGGAAGGTCGGAAAAAATTTCAGGGCCTGTGTTCATTTGGATTTTAAGTTGTAAGTACACATGCAGCATTTGTAAGCACAAAAGAACACGTGTTTGTTTGTGGGCATAAATACATTTTATTGAATCTTAATTGTAATATATCTTTGCAACTTACGTACTCGTAGAAATTTAGATAATTGTACCGATCAGGTGGAAAGTTCAAAAAGTAAAACCCTTGCGTTCAAAGCCAGAAGGCAAAGGTACAATCCCATAAAGAGCGTCATAAATGATTTCTCGTTTTGGTGTTTATTTCAAACCCAAAAATCAGAGACTCTCCCTTACAAATATCTTTTTAACTAAATAAATAGTATCTACTAGTCAAATGCAACCTCTTTGGGGGCAATTCGGTAAGAAGTTGCACTATACATGCACCTTAGTTACGCTGCGTTGCGAACCAATTTTTCACAAAAAAGTTGTAAATGTATTCTTATTATATTTTTAAATTGATGTAAAAATAAGCATTTAACAGAAAGAAAGATTCGAATTTACAATACTGCAATATACGCAACTAACCTAACATAAAGAGTAACTTATTTCCGCGTTTTTCACGAAGGGGTTACATGAGGCGAGTGGAACCTATGTATTTTACTGGTAGGGGGACCAGCCTTACGCCAACCACTTCAGTTGAAGTGAAGGAGTACAATACCTATCAATAAAAACATAATCGGAGTTTTATAAATCAACCCACCTTTTATTAATTTAAAAAATTCATTAAATTCGGAGCAGTATTTTTTTTACAAATTGTTAATTTTTAATACTCTTCAATAGTGATCATAGCAAAATATTTTATTGTCTCGGCAATGAAAAGAGCGGTAGTGATCACCGTTTAGAGACGTTTACCATAATATCAATAAAAACACATCGCGCCTGAGACAGAAACTAGTTTTTTACAGAGGCTTTAAATTTATTGCGAGATCCCACACATCGCGAGTCAATACTAGATTTATTATAATAGTTCTATGTAAAAAAAAAATACACACCTTTATTTTCAAGCTTTATGACAACTCTTGAGTATGTTAACTTTTGTTTATTTGGCAAAAAAAAAATCAGTTCATTTTCACATTCTACGGAATTTCCTGTTGAAGATATCGGCGTGTTCAAATGCCGATCTGTTTGTACGTGTCAGAAAGACTCACAGCATTATGGGCGCTTATACAAAGCTTTATATTTTCTGAAGTGGCGGAAAACCTTCACAACGAATCTACATATATAATGTAACTTCTTCTCTTCAAATTCTCATCAAGATCATCTTCATCATCATCATACTTTACGCTTAAGAATCCTATCGTAGAAATGGGCGAAACGTCCGAAAGCTCCAGCTCCCACAGATAACGGGAACAGATCCCGGAAAAAATCACTCCAGCATCAAGAAAAACCCAGTTATGGTAAGGCCGGATAGACCTTTGGTGACCGGTCCTTGGTGTATGATTTTTTCAACCCAGCAAAGAGCACATTTGAAAATATAAATGGTATTTGTTTGTGCTCTGCCAGAATTCGATCCCACAGCCTTCCATTTACGATTCTTTTACTACTAGACTACGGACCGCACTGAAGTAAAAACCAGTGTTATTTAATTGTTACATTGTTATTTAATTTCTTTAATGTCGACGTTATTTTTTAGTGTTTTATTCGCTCATTACATTTAATTGTAGAGCTGAAATGTGTAAGAAAAGAGCCCACAAAAATGATTTGTAATTGCTGCAAGACTCACTCACATTGGGAGCCGCTATTATAGCTTCATTGTTTATAGTTTGGGACGAGCGCTACAGTGTATTCCAATACAGAAAGTGTGCAACTTGTAAATTATTATATTAAAATTCCGATTATGACCAAATATTCTAGTGTGTTTCTTCTTTTTGTCTAAAACTTAAAGGCCTTCTCAGACGCGATGCATTGTGCTCGGTTTATTATGGATTACCACTTATAGATTTTTCTTCTTTTTGTATAGATTTCTTTTTAAGGTTTTGTTGTTTTTTTATACTTAAATGTTATTTATTACTCGTATTCCTTGACTTATAGGTTGGTATGAGGCTGACCACCCATACTGTAAAAAATGGTTCACTTTGCCAATGTCACCCCTGTTTCAGGGAATGTCGGCAAGAGTTGCAGGGCTTATGTTCATTTGAGGTTTGGATTTTATTTGTAAGTACACAATCAGCATTTGTAAGCGCGAACTACACGTGTTTGTTTGTGGGCATACATCTGAGAGCTTTGAATGAATATATCCTTGCAACTTAGATTATAGATTATAGACCACTACTTTCTAAGAAGTATTATTGGGAAAAAACGGAGTGATAGGGTGAGGAATGATTTTGTAAGAGAATAATGTGGTGCAAGAGAAAGTGAAGATTAAAAGAAGTTTGTTAAGATGGTTTGGGCATATGGAGAGAATGAATGAGGAAAGACTGACGAAGAAAGTATACGTTGCAAGAATAGATGGATGTCGTGGTAGAGGCAGACCGAGAAAGTAATGGATGGACCAAATATCCGAAATCGCGAATGAATGGAATATCCATAATAAATGTCCATAAATAAAATAGAGTCATAATAAAAGGAGAGTTTGTATGAAAAAGGTTATGACTCTGGAGGAAATGAAAGAAGTATGCAAGGACAGAAAGAAATGGCGGTTGATCTGTAATGTTGGCGGCTAGGGTTTGTTAAATTGTAATTTGTTTTCTGTTGAGTTTTGATAATATTATTATTTACTGATTTATAAAATGTAATTTGTCGTGTATGATCCTTGACTTACAGGTTGGTATGCGGCTGACCACCCATGCTGTAAAAATGGTTCACTTTGCCAATGTCACCCCTGTTTTAGAGAAGGACTACAAGATTTGCAGGGTGTATGTCCATTTGAGATTTGATTTTTATGTTGTAAGTTCACATGCGGCATGTGCAGCGCGAACTTGTACTTGTCTGCTTATGAGAATGCACAGAATGTGAATCTCCAATGTAACATATCTTTGCAACTTAGATTAGATTAGATTAGATTAGACCAGAAAGACCGTGTAAAAGCTTTTATACATCTATATTCCAGATACACTACTGACGCCGGATAGAAAGAAAAATAGTACTCTAACCGGGTTAAAGCGTGGAAGAATTTGTCTACCGTGTAATGGCTGTAATATTGGTGTAGTTCATCTTTATTTTTGCACTTTTTTCCTATCCACGGCAATTTTTTTGCACTCCTCCATAATAGGAACATCACATATCTGCGGATACATTTGGTAAGAACTTTCGTTTTGGGCGTTTTCCCCATTGGTCATCTACTCAATTACACTCGTATTATAACAGCTGAAAATGAGGGAATTGTGCTGATAGCTTGGGAAGGAACTTGCTTCTGAATTACACTTAAAAGAGAAATGCCTAGGCACAAATAATTTCATCTAAAACTGCATACCAGACTAGTTAGTTACTTTAGTTATATATTTTTTTCTCGAAAGACAAACCTCACAGAAACATGTACTTCAAATGTGGATTCTAAATAGTTTTTGCCTGAGAAATTTGTGAGAATCCCATGGACCATGCTTTTTTTGTCATTTTTTATTCTAGCCCTTCATTCCGAGACCACAGCACGATGAAAGATCTTTGTCATCTTGCCGCGTTTTCCCCGAAGGAGTCGCATGTGGCGAGTGGAACCTATTTATTTTAACAGGTAATCAAGACGACATTACGCTAACCCCTTCAGTTTAAGTGGGGGTTTCCTAGCTCCTGACCCCTCGGGTATCGAGGGGTCATCGCTGGTACTCATTTATTGTGAAGAATCTTACCAGTATTTAAGTTTGAGGTTTGAGATAAACACCGAAACGGGAAATTATTTCTGACACCCTTGGTGGGATTAAAACGTTAGTTCTCTTCATGGAATGCAATCCCTCTGGACCGGATATCAAAATTTCAAATTCAAAATAAAGTGTAACAGCAGCTGATTGAAAGGCATCTAGAAGATTGGAGGAGGCGTACGTCCAGGAGCATGATGAGACTGTCTCATATATACCCAAATATCTCGCTGATTCCCATGCATTTTGCTGATTTCATCAAACCAGTCACCCTCGGCAAAAAAGCCTAACACTGCGCTCGGCTGAAACTGGAGCCAAATCAAAGATTGAAGAACCGATAAGAAGAGTTGATACAATGTTTGGAGAGCGTGCATTTGCAGTTGCTGGTCCTCTGGCCTGGAACCACCTGCCACATCATGTGAGAGAGCTACAGGACCATGGAAAGTTCCGGAAAGCACTGAAGACAAGCAAATTTCTGGCATCATTTGCACAAGCGCCCTTGGAGTGACTACATCACGAAACGGCGCTATAAAGAAATCATCAACTCATTATCATCACTGTCTGAGGAAGAGGAAATTAAATAAGTATTCACTCGCACCATGTGTTTGTCACACAAGTCGAAATGACAAGCGGGAGACTTGGAGGCATGTCAACCGCTTTTTGTCTGCCAAACTTCATATGGGAATCGGTCACCGGCCTTTCAAGCATGCAGCTGATTGGAATAACTTGGTGAGGCGGCTGCTGCGTGCCACCACAGGGTCCATTGTCCCCGACAGCCGCGGGAGACGCCTTTGTTCACGCAGGACTCGCGAGCAAACGACAGACAAAAACCAAAAAACAGCTCCAACAGTAGCCCACAGTATGTGCTTCGGTACAATGAGTTTTTAATTGAAACAAAGGTATCTTGAAATGATAAAGTGCAGGTGTAAGATTTTATGATTTTTAAATAATTTCTTATATGTATTAATTCATGATAGAATAATGGTTTCCACGCTATACCTCACCAAAAAGAGACTAAACTCTTGTATGTGGTAAGGAGTTTACAATCAATTAACATAGGTCAAATTTGTACTTTTTAATAAGTGGTAAGGTTTGAAAGAAATCAAATAGTAATCAAATAACAGTACCTACTAATTAGATTTAAAAAAAACAATAGTGACATAATTACAGCAGCGATAAATCTAATCTAATCTCATCTAATCTCATCTAATCTAAGTTGCAAAGATATGTAACATTGGAGATTCACATTACATGCATTCTCACAACCAGACACGTACAAGTACGCGCTTGCACATGCCTCATGTAAACCTACAACATTAAAACCAAATCTTAAATGGACATACACCCTGCAACTCTTGCTGTCCTTCCCTGTAACAGGGGTGACATTGGCAAAGTGAACCATTTTTACAGCATGGTGATCAGCCGCATACCAACCTATAAGTCAAGGAACATACACGACAAATTACATTTTATAAATCAGTAAATAATAGTATCATCAAAACTAAAAACAGGTTGGTATGAGGTTTACTTCACACACTGCAAAAAGTGGTTCACTCTCTTCATGTACCTCCTGTTTCAGGAAAAGTCCCCAACACGTAACCAACAACAATCCAATACTTAACACTTGCATGGTTTGATTTTATATACTTTTTATACAATCTACGCTCACTCCTACGTGCAGACGTCTGCTTGAAGATGCGTATTAAATATGAACCTTAAATGTCAAAATATCTTTGCAACTTCGATTAAAGATAGATTAATACACATACCATTTGCATTGATAGAGGTATACTCTCGTTCTTTTCCTGTTCTCTGTGAACCTCAAAGTCCAACTAAAAGCTACCCTCTATAAAACATTAATAAACTGTCCTCACATATCGTCCGTTTAGTGCTTGTTTTTCTTATGCCCATCAGAGTAATTTAGCATGAGCAATGTCTGTATGTGTACTGGACCAATGTGTCAAATGAAAACTGTAAATTTAATTTAAAATATTTAAAACAACTTTCACATTATCGTGTTTACCGTTTTAATTTTAGCTCAGCTTGTGTAGAATGTGATTTTAAATACCTTTTATTGAAAGGTCATCTTTGAATCAAATGGTAGATAAGCCAAACAAGCACTGGGGGGATGATATGCCACCAAAACCTGAACACTGAACAAACATGACCAATTAATCTCTCTCAACGTTAGTCTAAGTTACCGTTTTGACCCGCTTGTTTATGATGAAAAAGCGCAAAGACAGAGATAATATACAACCTATTCCAAGTCACGTATCGAAGAGCCTATAACTAATAATAAGAGTTGACACATTGTTTGGAGAGCGTGCATTTGCAGTTGCTGGTCCTCTACTCTAGAACCACCTGCCTCATCATGTGAGACAGCTAGAGGACCGTGGAAAGTTCCGAAATGCGCTGAAGACAAGCAAATTTCTGGCATCACATGCCAGTTCCTTGACTTATAGGTTGTTATGCGGCTGACCACCCATAATATAAAAAATTGGTTCACTTTGCCAATGTCACCCCTGTTTCAGGGAAGGACGGCAAGAGTTGCAAGGCTTATGTTCATTTGAGATTGGGTTTTTATATTGTAGGTCCACATGTGTTAGCGCGAAATTATACATATCTGCTAGTGGGAATGCATTTAATTTAAATCTTAAATGATATATATCTTTGCAGCTTAGATTAGATTAGATTAGATTAGACATGCACAAGCGCCCTTGGAGTGACTACATCACAAAAAGGCGCTATACAGCAAGCTTCACATATAGTGTAACTTTTTGTCGCGTTATTCCCGAAGGGATTCGCATGTGGCGAGTGGAACCTATTTATTTTTACAGGTAAGGGGGCCGGCCTTATGTCAAACACTTCAATTGAAGTGACGGTTTCCTAGCTCCCGAGAAGGCTGTAATAATTTTTAACGTAAACCTTGCCCTTACATTATTTTGGGGTTTGAAATAAACACCGAAAAGGGAAATCATTTCTGACACCCTCGCCTCGGTGGGATTTGAACCCGAGCTCACGGCATGGAATGAAAGCACTACCAACTGAGCTATTGACCTGATCATCTAATCTAATCTAATCTAATCTAAGTTGCAAAGATATGTTACATTGGAGATTCACATTACATGCATTCTCACAACCAGACACGTACAAGTTCGCGCTTGCACATGCCTCATGTGAACCTACAACATAAAAACCAAATCTCAAATGGGCATACACCCTGCAACTCTTGCCGTCCTTCCCTGAGACAGGGGTGACATTGGCAAAGTGAACCATTTTTACAGCATGGGTGGTCATTATTAAAATTACTATTAAAATCCAACCAAAAATAGTATTTATTTTAGAGTCCGTAAAAAAGCCCGGTCGACTCATCAGAAGCAGCAACAATGAGCTTTCGCATGATTGTCGCATCCGACAATCAATACGTGAGCCCATCTCGGATGTCTTTGGGAAAAAATGGCAAAACAATGGAAGAGCTGCTGACTTGCGGGGCCTAATGAAGGGGTCTGGAGGAACTCCGCATGCAGGAGGGGCATCCAGAAAAATATGCTCACAATACTCATTTCAACAAAAACAGGAGCTAGCAGGATCCTTTGATCACCTGATCCCTTTATAATGTGTTAATTTGCTAAAAAAAACTAAACTACACATAATAGAGTAACTCCTTTCCGGTTTTTCCCGAATGAGTCGCAAGTGGCGAGTGGAACCTATTTATTTTGCAGGTCAGGGGGCCGGCAATCGCTCCAATTGAAGTGGGGATTTCGCAGATCCCGAGGGTTGTTTTCCCAGGTCTTTGCCGGTGTTTTATGTTGGTTTTGAAATAAACACTAATACAGGAAATGATTTCTGATACCCTCGGTGGGATTCGAACCTGGACTCTCTGCGTAGCATGCAACCAACTGAGGTATCAACTGGACTAATCACTGAAATGCAAAGGTATATTGACATTTAAGATACATATAAAATGCTTGCATACAAGTTGACACGCGGAAGTTCGCGCTTACACATGCTGCACGTGCACTTACAAAATAAAAACCCTGTTTTTTTAGTTTGTACAACAATCAAATTATTAAATCAATTACTGTTAAATACAGATTAAGTTTAAATTTTGAAGTTAAAAAAAATATTGCTCAAATATTTTCGCCTTAAAAGGCCTATTCAGAAGCAGTCTGAGCAGACTGATTTTCTCGTTTTTAAGTCGAAAACATTTTAGGTAATAAATTACTCAATTGTGGAAATAAAAATTCTGTATTATATTTAAAAAAAAATTATACTTCTTATAAAAATGATTCTTCACTGTGTGAATACAGAACCTCAAAAAAGTTTTTTCTTATAGACATTTCAGCATTGTTAAAAGGATTCAATAAGTGTATCATTTATGTCTTGATCCAGGTTATTTCAGGCTTAACCAAAGTAGAGCATCTCACACCTTAACTTCTGGATGCCCCTTCTTGCATACAAGGAGTACAGTGGCTGCCACTGCCGTCTCAGCTCTGTGTGCATTTAATTGACCGGACTCTTCCGAGAATTGGGGTATTTAATTGTGCGAGAAGAAAGGAGGAGAGCTTTGTAAACACGTAGAGCTGCAGCAATGGAAAATTTATCACAAATCCAAATATTGGTGGAGCATGTTTTATTAAGTAACTATTTAATTAATCTAAATGTACTCTTACATAATCACAACTACACAGCACTTATTGTGCTACTTATTACCGCGTTGTCTCCGAATAGGCGGCGTGAAGAACCTAGTTTTTTAAAGGCAAGGAAGAGGTGGGAGTTTGCCTGTTTCCGAGGTGGCTGATTCTCATCTCTTGTGAAGGCTGAGCAAGCCTTGCTGGTATTTTATTTTGAGTTGTAAATAAACATCGCACCAGAAAATCATTTTAGACCGATGTCTTGGCACAGCATCCTTTAACTCGAAGTGACAAACTCATTACCGAGTCAAAAATTATAATTTTTAATAAAATGTAAACACCTTTACAAGTATGGTGAAAGTGTTTTTCCCAGCTTGCTGATGGCTGTGAGGGTGCACTGTAATAAAAGTAACCTGTTGTGCACTAAAAAAAATCTGACACCCATGGTGGGGATAAACCTTAGCCCTCTAGTAGCGAACGCAAGCATCTGTCAACTGTGCTATGGACTGGACATATAGAATAATCAATTGGTATGTTTTTGCATTTATAGTTTTTTTTATATTTAATGTGATATGAAAATAAAAGGAGATAGGTACTTTATTTTTAGAAACCTCGGTTACACATTCCGTTATATACACATATCGTCAGTCAACCGCAGCTGATCCACCACATCGCGTGACTGCATCAAAGGAATAACTTTATCTTTCTATTTCTCATGATATTAAATGATGCAAACGCACTAAATCTTTAAACTTTGTATAGCAGAGACGATGTGGGGAAAGCCATCGATATAAAATCATTAGCTCCATGGAGAAAGCCAATATTTCGATTAGAAAATAAAACCTTGTTTAAATTCTGAACATCTGTGCCACGTGTTTACGACTTAGCCGTGTATGTAAGGCGCTTTATCGATATGATTTACAAAAGAAAATTACGTTTGAATTTTGGGTTGGACATAAACACCGAAACGGGAAAGAAAAGAAAAACTCTCTTGTTTTTCTCTGGCTCTCGTTTTTTTTCTCTGACTCTTGTTCTTATTTTTCTCTGGCTCTTGTTCTTGTTTTTCTCTGGTACGATCTAATTTTTCTCTAGCTCATTCTTTTTTTTTCTCTGGATCGTTCTCATTGTTCTCTGGCTCTCGTTCTTATTTTCTCTGGCTCTCGTTCTTATTTTCCTCAGTGTATGTACAGTCTACTCTCATAAACAACACTCGCGTCAGTCTGTCGTCCTCAGTTCCCAGGCATGTCGGGGTCCGCCACAAATAATTTCGGCGACAGGGGGCGGGGGCCTAGGGGAGGAGGCGGGGGCGGGGATCTGAGACTGCGCCCCTTTTTGTCGCAGCGCCCTCCAGCATCATCAGCATCATCATCATCAGATCCACCTGATGTTCGTCCTGTCGCAAAGCGCAATACTGTATATTCGATTATATAATTTGTAGATATATAATATTATTGTTACGAATTAGTAGTTGTGTTTGGTTTGCTTGTATTAGTTAATAATAAGTATATAAAATCTCTACAAATGTGTAGAAGCTTAGGTAGGCACCTAAGAATAATTTGTATTTGTTTAAAAATGTGTAACCTCTATGGTTAAATTTCAGCAAATATTAAAAAGCTTTACTTCTTATGCGATAGGCACCTATTATTGGAGCATTGGAGATACTTATGTATTTGTATTATTGTGTTTTTTTTGTGTATGTGCTACTCCTTTGTTCTGTTGGTGTCTTTAAGAATAAATAAATAAAATAAAATAAATAAATAAATTTACAAAATTGGCGAAAAGCGAGTAGGTACTAAAATAATTTTAAATCTAACTTATCGTTAGAAATACTCACACTCAATTTCCCTTCATTCAGTTAGTACAATTTACTTTTTTGTTTATCGCAAATGTTGATATAGGTACATTTTAAGCATAAATTTTAAGTCTAAGATACATGAATTCCGTTTCATGGAAATCATTTCATATCTAGAAACACGCAGAAATCCCACTTAACTTATCTGCATATTCGATTCGCCCCCCGCCCCCCTAAATTACAAAATAATAAATTTAATATTCCGACGCGTAGATTGAGGACCAAGGAATTGCTCTTCCTCGATTTTCATCCTTCTAATATAGGTTACTATTCTCCAATGAACAGAATTTCTCGTAACAAACTCTTCATATCATTTAGGTTTCTGTTGTAAAGGTCTGTCTGAATTCCGTAGAGCTTTGTTTTGTTGAGGCGTGTGTACTTTAATTTGACCGTGCTTTTGTAATTTATTACTTACTTTTTTTTCTATATTAATCATTATTACTTTGTTACATATTAAGTAAATGGACAATATTTCAGTTAATAAAAAAAAACATTAAGCCTTTTTTGTGTGAAAAGTATGAATGCGGCAGTAACCATTGTAATTTAAGAGTAAAATCATGACAACTTCAGAATAAAGTGATCTAAAGTTGTTTTAAAAATGACAATTGACTGTTCTATCAGAGAAAATACTTGGTTCATACCCTCTTAAAGTTTCTATACAATATAATAATCAATAATCTAAGTTGCCAAAATATATTAAACATATTCTCACAAGCAAACACGTTTAAGTTCGCGCTTAAACATGCCGCATGAGAATCTACAATATAAAACCCAATCTCAAATAAATATAAGCCCAGCAACTCTTGCTGACCTTCCCTGAAACAGGGGTGACATTGGCAAAGTGAACCATTTTTTTACAGTATAGGTGGTCAGCCTCATACCAACGTATAAGTCAAGGAATGAATAAAAAAAGTGTCATAAATTTAATTTCTTAATTAACTAGGTAACCATTACTTCTTTTTTTGGCTCTTGATTGGCTGAGTATTGTGAGATATTTAGAAATATATACCTACTCACACATTTGATGGTTCATCTTCATCATCATCACTGGCATGACAGTCCTGAGTAAGTCTTGGCCTCCTTGATCAACCACAGCCACCGCTGCTTGTTCAACGCTTTCCTCCTGTAGTCCATTACTCCTACCACACACGTCCTCCCAGTGCTTGTTTGGCTTTTCTAAGGCCCGGTATTTTGAAGTATCGTAAAGTTAACTAAAATGCAATTTTTAGTTAAATCATCATAATATTTCACTCACCGAATTTCGGCAGTAAATATTTAGTAACTTTAACTTTCGAATTTCAAGATGGCGGCGCTTCACTGACAGCAGCTGTTCTTTTTTATTGTAAGGATACATCAAAATTGTTGCAAACTGAACATTTTTTGTCTCATTTTCTAGCTTAATGAAGGTAAGGGATATGATTTTTATGAATAGTTGTTTGTTTTAAAGCTTTTGAATGGCATTTTAATTATAGGCGTGGCTTCATACTTCGGTAATTTTCGGTTTTAGTTAACTCGAACTTGAGTATTTTGAATAAAAGTTCATGTAATAGTTAACTAAAATATTATTACACTTCAATATACCGCCTTAGACGTCAAATACCTTTTCCTACTCACTTAGGATACTTCTCTATTTTTATGGCTCAACAGTTCAATTTGAACCTTGGTTTCCTTTAACTTCTGTCTCCATCTTCACCTCCCCTTAGACACTGTTTTCCAATTTGCAATCTGCAGTAGCTGAGCTGCATCCTTTTCCATTTCATCATTCCATCTCATTCTTGGCCTTCCCACTCTTCGCTTTCTTCCCAGAGGATGCAAATAAAACTGCAGTTTTTTTTTGTTTTATAAAAATTATGTGTTTTAATGAAGAAATATTTAATAACTCATGTTTCATATAAAATGAATAAGTAAAACATAAAATAGCACAATATCAAAACTCAAATTCAAAATTATAGACGAATCAATTTTTCTTTGTGACAAGTACAGTGAGATCATTATAACAAATAAAACACACTAAGTTCTTATGAAACATTATTTTAAAATAGATTATTTATAAAGGAAACTATGTGTTTGCTAAATTAGTAATTAAATATAATGAAAAAAGCAGTTTATCAGTTTGTTATATGTTCATGAACATTAAAAAAGACTGTGTGGTCAGTTAGATGATTTTTTAAGTGTTTAGTAATGGAGTCTGCACATTCCAAATTTCCCTCAGCTGGATGACGTAACAGGTTTCCGTTCATAGTAAATAAAACATGTTCTCTTTTTAAATTTATTTTACAGATTCGAAACTTAGGTCCTTGGAAAACTCTCAATCAATTACAAAAACAAAAAGTGCCTAGAAACGCGGCCTACATTTTTTATCTTTTATTCAAATGTGCGGACTTCATTTAGGAAACACTTTTTAATAATTTTGTGCTTCCCTATTAAAAAAATACAGGATGTTTGCAATAACAAGATTAAGTATTAAAAAAAGATTCAGTAGTAAATAAAAAAATTTGTAGAAAATACAAAAGTGAAGAGCCTTGTTTTTTTTATTACAATATATCGCGTCCTTAAAAATAAGCTTTTAATCATATTAATTATTATCACTTTATCATTTTGATAAAAAAAATATTTACAATTATACAACTAAACTTAAAAATAACGCGAATCCTATCTGACTACGTATTTATTATTTACTAAGGATATCTATAGATTTAAAAATACGATTATTTTTTTACAATACATGGAAAATTATAGTTTTATTTCTTTCGGAAATTAACAGTTGCTTTATGTGTAGAAAAAGTACATAGTTTACAATATTGAAAACATAAAAAAGTAAAAATAATATTTAGTGAAAAAAATAATGCAGATTTCAACATTTTATTCATTTATTAAGTTTATCTGAACACTATTTTTGTTTCAATATTTTTTATGTCCAAATAAAATATATCGGAAAATATTAAATTTCTTTAATTTATTTAGTTTTCTACAATATCCAAGAAAAATCTTAAAACTACTAAAATTTTAAAAACACAGCCTAAAATTGATTGCAAAAAATAAATTAATTTAGAATTTTTAAAAGCGCCTGACGTTCGCAAATTCACCAACAGTACATCCATTCTTTCAATAAAATCATCGATATTTCACTAGATACATGTGTTTTCTTTAAATCCAACATTTTTTTATTGTTGTACAAATGTTATGTTTTACATTTCAAGAAAAATTAAAAAACAAAGTATTAAAATTTGTTTAAATAAATAATTGAATTCGATTTATTTTCTCAGATTTTTGTTTTCCATGTCTTTTATCCATCATAAAATCATAATTTTAGTTGTGAATTCTACAATAAATTAACCTTCAATAAAAGTCACAATTTTTAAAATTGCAATCATCTCTTGGGTGATGTCGATCTTAAAAAAAATCGAAGTTGAATGATCTTGGCTTCTTGATTGTATTTGAATATTTTAACTTCAAGGCCAGGTCAGAATCTCAAGTACGAAAAAATATGTTTAACGTTCAACTATTGAATTTGCCGAAAAAATGTTTGGAAACCAAAACAGTTTTACTGTGGGCGTGTTAGTTACATACATTTTTGATAAAACGCAATGGTTGAGTGATAAACGTAAAGCATTAAACTTGGGGTACAGTATCCATAATAATGTGTCGAAATTGCCTCAACTTCTTGTAGAAAAAAAAACATGACTCACACTGAATATTATGGAAAAGTATGCATATTTTAATATGAATTTATGTAACATTTATACCAAGAAAAAAAGATAATCGAGGAGTAAATTTAGATCAGATGACAAAATTAGACTTTGAATCTAACAGAAAGTTCGAGACATTCCTTTTATATAGGTATACGCAATATGTACAATGGAACAGTTACATTAACTGTTTTACATGATCACATCACATTAACATCTCGCTGAAGAAGTTCATCGTAGACATGGGCGAAACACAGAAGGTCCAGCTGCGGTGAACTACATCTACAGATTCCAGGAAAAAAACCCTCAAATATTTCTCTCTTTCGTTTTCGCAGTACAGTTGTCAGTGGACCATATATTGTATGTGACCAAAATGTCGTTGACAAAAAGTCGTGTGGATTAACTATCTTGTGGTCAAATTGTTCGTAACCAATGTGTCTGTGGACGAGCTACCTATGGTCGAGTTGCCTGTGACGGAAATGTCCTTCACCGGAAAGTCATGTAGACGAACTTTAACTGTTTGTGGACTGGTTGTCTCTAACTGATTTGTCGTTGAACCATTTTTGCAAAGATTCTTCCTTAATTCCTTTTCATGAGTAATAAACTTTGTGCAGCCAAGCGAGAGCCTCCCACCTGGACGGGATCTTAAGTGGCCTGTGTGGAGGGCTGAGAACAGGCTGAGAACGGGTGTTGGCAGAGCTCGCTGTAACATGAGGGCCTGGAGAATCCTTCATCAAGATGACACCGCGCTCTGTGAATGCGGAGCCCTAACAATGGATCATCTTCGAATCTGCCCGGCCTGCCCAACAAGCTGCTCACTGACCGACCTAATGGAGAGTAATGGTGAAGCAGTGGATGTTGCCCGACACTGGGCAAGTGTAGTGTAGTGTCTGACATGATGAAGAAGAAGAATGACTAATGAAAGACTCTCACACATTGTAACTAATGAGATGCATGTAGGTCTACGCCCAGCTGGAAGACCTTCCAAAATATGAAAAGATAGTTGGACGTCTTCATCTCAGGATCCAATTGACGGAGTTTTTTCGTGATTTACGTATCGAAAGATCTTTATGAACAATTAGAAGGGAAAGAGCTTTTTCATTAAATGTATTTTGCAATATGGAAGAATAAAGAGCTGGTTGATCTTCAAAAACTTCTCAAAAGATGGAAAGACAGCTGGAAGTCAACTTTTTGGGAGAATGATGACTCGAAAAAAACAGACCGAGAAGCATTTTTTTAATGCTAATTAATGACTGTTAAGTGCCATTTTTTTTGTTTCCTGTTCAGACACTTTGTACAATATCAATGTGGATAAAAAATTCCAGATTAGCACAAATTTCCATGCAAGGAAACAAATCTGGCTAACGTTTTCTTTCAGGACTCTACTGTAAGGCCCGTTATAGACGTGACGCATTCTGACCGGATTGTCTATGAATAACCGGTTAGACCGGACTGTTGCCTAGTGGTTAACACTTCTGAATCTTAAATGGAAGATTGTGGGTTCGAATCCATCCAGCACCAAAAATATACCATTCATATTTTCAAATATACTCTTCGCTGGTTAAAAATTCGTACACCTTTACCAAAAACCGGTCACTAAAGGTCTATCCGGCCTTACAACAACTGGATCTTGCTTGAGACGACCAAGCTCGCAGAGGGCTATAAGAATGTATGTAAGCTTTCAAATAATACGGTAATGCATAGACAATCCAGGCAGAATGATTATTGTGTGAACAGGATGTAAAGGTCTAATAAAAAGAGGTCTCAAACACAATTTTTTGATGCCCTGATAACAGACGACTTTCTGGCATATAACACCATTTTCTTTTTTACCTATACAAACGTCTAGCTGTTTCCAGCTGCACTCAGTTGCGCGTGCGCCAGCATGAGGATATCCTTCTTCTCCTTGGGGAAGCGCAGCTCCCTCCCTGCTAGTCTTGCTGTCCTCAGCTCCCGCTCTGCACGCGCAAGCTCTCGTGCCAGCGCGCCCGCAGCTTCGCGCTCCCGTGCTGTCCAGTCCAAGGCCATCTGCGCGCGCATGTCGTCGTCCAGCGCGCGGTTAGAGTAGTGCGCGACCACCTCCTGCCTGGAGCACTGCCGCTCGCGCATGGCCTTGAGGGAGCCGTTCCAATGCAGCAGCTGGAAGACGGTCATCAGCTCTTGGAACTCCAGCATTGTGCGGCCTTTGTTCGTCTCCAGCATGAATCTGAAACAAAGAGTTGGAAAATCAGTTGCAATATATATTTTTTCCCACGTAAAAAAAACCCGCAACTAAGCTACACATATGTTGTAACCTTTCGCCGCGTAACCCCAATTGGTTTTTCATGCGGCCAGTGGAACTTATTTATTTTTACAGGTACTAGTTTACAAGTATTCAGTTATTCTTTTTTAGAACCCTCATGTTACATGGAGAGTACCATATTTATTATCCTGTCATTTATTGAATAAATATGATTGTCATGTTTGTTCGATGATTATTCAAAATATATTAAAAAATAACTGTAATTCAAATCCTCACGTCATAATGTATTGTATGTTAGTTTATATTTACACCTGAAGATAGGGAGGTATTGCTTCTCCCAAAACCGGTAGTGTTTAAAAAATAAAAACTTATGTGAAATATAACAAAGAAGTATTTTATTTTAATCTAATAAACGTAAGATGTAAAAAAAATGCCTATTTTACGTAATGAATTTTGATTTCGTTTTTAAATTGCAAGTAGGACTAGGGTTTTTGTAATTTTGAATTCGCACAAATTGTATTGAATAAGAATTCGCACATTTCTTTGCTCGGCACGTCCAAGTCCTGGGAAAGGAAACGATTACGGCACGCCTCGTCCAACACATGTCAACGCATACTCAAACAACAACTAGCAGCGCGTACAGGTATTCACCGAGTGTCTCCAGTGTTGAGACCAAATAGACTTCATAATTAACTAGCTAAAATATTAGTATGTTTATAAAGGAGGTGTATTTACTTGTGTAGACGTAAGTGTTTGATATTTTGTGCCTAGTAATTCTCACAATTTCTGGAAACATCCATTCTAGAGGCTTATCGTGTGGTCAGAAACACGCGAGAATAGGTCTTTGTCACATATAAATATAGGCTGCGGTTCTGTGAAGATTCAGTGATCCTTTAACGCACAAGCCATGAAACCGCCAAAACAGAAGTTACAGGGTGAACCATATTATGTAATCGATTTGCAAAAAATGAATTTTATTAAAGGTTAACCCAAAATAAATCATAGCAATACTAAATTTTGAGTTTATGTACGCTCAAGCCGTGAAACCGCCAATACAGAATTTACAGAGTGAACCATATTATGTAATAGAGATAAGTAAAAAATTAATTTTATTAAAGGTGAACACGAAATAAATCAACATAATACTAAATGAGGAGTTTATTTACGCCCAAGCCGTGAAACCGCCAATACAGAAGTTACTGAGTGAACCACAGAGTTAGTGTATACCTGAAGGCGCCTATCCCCGTGTTGGGGCTGTCGGCCTCCTCGGGTCCGCCCTTGAAGCTGGCGCGGGCCTCCGCCACGGCCTTCTCGATGAAGTCATCGCTGATGCGGCGACTGGGGTGCTCGTTGAACACGCTGTTCATCAGGGCGATCTTGGCGGCGCTTCTTCTCGCTTCCGCCTTCGTCGGGCAGTTCTGGAACAAACAATGAATAGTTAATCATTTAGCACCATTAATGACGGATCAAGGAACCGGAAGAAGACTCTGGGAGGTCTTGGAAAAAAATCCAGCTCTCAAGGCGTGAGGCTGGTTTTCGTTTCTTCTGAAGATGGAGTAGGCCTTACTGGTGTTTATTTGAAATAAATTATTTTTTGGTTTGAAATAAATACTGAAACGAGAAATCTTACACCCTTGGTTGGGATCGAACCTTAGCGCTTAATAATCTAGCGTTTTACCAACCTATCATTAATTGATGAGGCATTCACTTTGTAACCTTTCATTTTTAAAAAATTAAATTTTTTTAATTTTTTACCAACCTATTCATGGGACACGGAATGAAGATAATGAGAAAAACAATGATTTAGCAGCTCAAAGTTACCTAAAATATCGATTTCAATTATCTCGAAATGACCATTTTAGAGTAAGTGTACTTATCTGAAACAATGATTATTATGCCATTTTCATACAGTTTGAATTCTGTCCGGTTTCTCAACGGTATATCCGTAGAAACCGTGTAAAAGCTTTCATACAACCCTGTATACAACTAGACTGCCTGTCCTATAGGCATCGGATAGAAAAAAACATCGGCAAATCTTGTTGAAAGGATTTGTTCACTTCCCAAAAGGCATTCAATTTGTTGGATTCTTATAAGTGTGTAGAGCAGGATATTTAAAGGCATTTGGCAATTGTTTTCTCAGTACATATTAAACAGTTTTCAATGCATCGTAAAGAGCAATTCGATACGATACGTGACTGTTTACAAGAGAGGTCTTTGCAAATCCGCATACGAATCCTTAATAATAATAATTGTTTACGAATCGCAAAGCTCTCCGGTCGGAGCTCGGCCGTTGTTTTATTGTTTAACTTTATAAAATGGGCTGTAAGCCGTAAAAGCCGCAATAATAAAAATTAGTACCTGCAGTTTTGTTCGGAGTCTGTGGTACGGCTGGGTGGTCATGCAAAGTGAAGTTGTTAACAATTATTGTTTATTTAAAAGCAAATTTCGAATCCGTTGCCGGGTTTAACATAACAATAATTTTTGTCAGCAAGAGTTTGTACATTCAACATTAAATAGCAGATTTAATAAATGTAAACTGTTTTATTTATTGTTTATTTGTTTTTACGACAAATTGATCACACGACAGTTAGTCCATGCAACATTTTGGTGATAGATAACTCGTCCACAGACAAATCTGCCGTGGAAAATTTGGTCCACATGACTTTCCGGTCAAAGACGTTTTGGTCACATACAATAAATGGACCACAGACAGCTCATTGACAGAAAATTGCAATCAATTAAGTCTAGGTACAGTAAATACAAGGTTTTTTGGAGAGCATTTTTTCTATGAGCCAGTGGGCATTTTTTGTCTAACCGATTTTGTCCAGCCGCCAGTGAGCAACGTTCGTCTAACCGATTTGTCTATAAACGAGTCATCTTTATGCCATTTTTTTTTTGCCAATTTTTCGTGACACGTCTTCTCGATGAAAATAAGAAAAATAATAGTGAATATTTTGTTGCATACAAAATGATTTATTGAAATTAGAAATTAAAATAAGATATACAATAAAAAGTTTCGGGAATACCTGAAAGCTACCAAAGCACGATCCTCCAGGTAGCGTGACGTAGCAGATGTAGGGCTGGGCGGTGGCGGGAACAGACTCGTAGATCACTAGAGCGCCGTTTCGTAGCTCGGCGCCTCTCGCTTGCTTCATCTGCCAGAACTCCTGCAGGGCTTCCACGACGTTAACTGAAATAATCAAACACAACACTTATTAATAATGTTACGAACTTGGAGTACCTACGTGCGACTGTACATGCATATATAGAACAGTCTGACACTAGTATGATGATTAAAATGTTACGAGCTACGAGCTTCCAAGTACCTACGCGCGCCTGTGGAGGTACAATAGTGTGTGTAGAACAGCCCAGTATGACCCCTTATGGTAGTAGTAAGGTAAATGAATGGCGGTCTGGTATGAGCGAAAGATCGAATGATTTGGAATAAGCAAGAAAGATCTCTTTTGTACCTAGATAAAGGGACTGCAATAGGGCATCGGAGAGTGTCAATTAAAACATTGAGCCGTGAAGTCGAAAGCCAGGGCTACAAATCCATTGTTGTAAATTGTGAACCAAATCGTGTAAAATAAATTCCTTTAAAATAAATAATTGCAGTTTAATTAAAGTGAACCCACTAAAATCAAAACATATAACAGATACAGTGAAGCCAGGCATACGTGGCTGGAGAACAAATGCGATGAACTGGAAAGAGTGGAGGAGAATCCTCAATTCAACCAAGGTCCACCCAGGGCTGTCAAGGTCATAACGATGATTATGAAGATGTGGTGTGTTTTCTCAATGCCTTATATACATATAGGGACAAATGACGTAATCAAATTAACAGGATGTTATTAGTTACAGAGATGGTTTAAGGCATTGACCAATGTATCTTGTTTAATACAAATAAGTTCATTTTGAGGCCCTGAATCATACATAATATTGGATTAGAGTAGTAAAAATGACGATCGTATGGTTGAGTGGATAAGGCATTGGCACTTGAATTTTACGTTTTTGAAATAAGCGCAAATTTTATTTATTGATTATATCTTTGACTCTGGTTTAACAGAATCCATTTGGTAACTATCAATTAATTTTTGTTATGAAGTTCCTTGACTTATAGGTTGTTATGCGGCTGACCACCCATAATGTAAAAATTGGTTCACTTTGCCAATGTCACCTCTGTTTCAGGGAAGGACGGCAAGAGTTGCAAGGCTTATGTTCATTTGAGATTGGGTTTTTATATTGTAGGTCCACATGCGGCATGTGTTAGCGCGAAATTATACATATCTGCTTGTGGGAATACATTTAATATAAAACTTAAATGATATATATCTTTGCAGCTTAGATTAGATTAGATTAGATTAGAATAAATACTGTGAATTATAAATTGATAATTCTGTTCCCGTTTCTGGCCAGGCAAAATTAGTTTGGTCAATTACATTCTTCGTCACAAATTTATTCAAAAAAATATGTTCCTATTTTTATGTTTTTTTTGTTAACCAATTTCTAAAAAAACATGTAAAACTTGTCCCTTTACTAACACCTCGTTACATTGTATTACATTTTAAAATAAACTCACATTTCCTTAACATGTAAAAATAAAGATGGCTTAGATGAGACAAGGTGTGTAAAAACCACTTCACCGAGAGGCTTCAGGTACCGGTTACCAATTAGATTTTCTGTATTCAGCGAAAGGCAGCATTTGCAATAAAAGTCGCACAAATAAGCTGGCTCTTTGCCTTTCCTAGACGACTCCTAGAGCCTAGGCATGGGAAAAAGTGCTAAAAGACAGGTTCGGATGATGCTAGCCTTAAATATTAAAAGTTTACCCGGCGATGCGGTGGGAATTTTGAATAGATGATGAGAGACATTTATTCTAGACAGCTTTCAAAGTGTTAGATGAAACAGGTCAATAGCCACCGGGATGTTGTGTAAAGAATTATGATGGTCTGCTATATTTAATCTAAGTTTCAAAGATATACCTATTAACAGTAGTTCATAATTAATGAATATCCACAAGGAGACGCGTGAAAGTTCACGGTTACATGTGTATCAACAAAATAAAACCCAAATATAAAATTTACATAAGTTCTGCGACTCTTGCCGTTTTTCCCTGAAACCAAGGTGGCCTTGGAATAGTAAAAAAAAATTACAATATGGTGATGGTGACATATTTTAAACTGGTATACTTGCGTTTTTTGTTTATTTTCAATTTCTTTCCTGACTTTTAGATAGGTACGAGAATATACACACTTGAATTAGGGAGAGTATTGGTTCTATCTTGTAGTATTTATTTAAAAAAAAAAATTAAATGTACCTACAATCAAAATCGTCTTGTTTACAAATTAAAATAATTAACAAAGTAATTTTGACGGACCGTTGTGGGAGAACTTATTTTAGTCTGATGTATGCATATATCCTGAAGATGCAAGCTTTTTGTGCTGTTTTAAGTTTGAGCTGATTCTCATACATCGCATTTTATTTTATTTTTGCAACATGTTTATTTTATTATTGTAAACATGTCAAATGGACGTAATTCAGTTTGTATTTTTTTAATGTTTATTTAATGATTATTAAACATGGAAAGCTAAGTGTCTTAGCAACTATTGAATAAGTATTTTCAATACTGTGTATTGGTTTTCCATTTATCGCGGAAGTCAGACAGCTTTCTTAGTCTTGGAAAGTCACCGTCACAGCCGCAGAATGCAAGCCTTGCTTACTAAACAACACGCAATGCAATACTGCCAGAAAAAATAACTGCAACATAGAAATCCATTTAAGATATGAAGCTAAGAACCTTTACAATCGGTCTTAGCTAAGCTCAAAATGAATCTTTGTCTTAGTCAGAATAAAATCTTTTTAAAAACTGGACTAACGGTTGTAGGTATGACTTATTTACATTTTACCTTTCAAGATTAATTACTCGATATTTTTCGAATAATAGGCAAAACGTTAGAAAAGACTATTCGTTTGTGCAATAACCAACGTTTTCAGGGGGCACCCTTTCTGCACGACGACTGAGGATGAACTGATTCTAATATCACAAATTATTGTTATAACACAAATATATCTACTCCTTGACTGATAGGTTGGTATGCGGCTGACCACCCATACTGTAAAAAATGGTTCACTTTCCCAATGTCACCCCTGCTTCAGGGAAGGTCGGCAAGAGTTGCAGGGCTTATGTTCATTTGAGATTGGGATTTTCACATTGTAGGTCCACATGCAGCATGTGTAAGCGCGAAATTATGCATGTCTGCTTGTGGGAATGCATTTAATATGAATCTCAAATGATACATGTCTTTGCAGCTTAGATTTAGATTTAGATTTAGAAGAAGACGTTGGCTACGTCACCAACGAAACGTCGAGAATAATTTGTAAGTTATCCCATATTGGTTCGTCTAGTGTCCGAAAACCGTATTGTACTTTACTGTGCACTGTAATTGCTAGGTGTCACCAATACCTCCACAGTTGCCTCTCCATTTTATTCTCTTCTTGAACCCTACATTCATCTATTTGACATTCTATTCTCTTTCATACATGCTCTTCTTTTTTTCTAACCCTACAGATTCAAGTCATTTGCAATCTCAGTTATTTGAACAATACTTTTTATTGATGTTCCCTTTCCATACATATTTCTGGCATTCCTTTTGTGAACCTAAATGAAAAAAATTACGTGGAAATGACGTTTTCGTGAAATCCTGAAAATTGAACCCATTACGTTCCGATAACGAGTCTTAAGTGTTAACCATTAGACTACTATCGGCCTTTGTTAGGAAAAAAAATAACGATTTTGAAAATACTTTATTAATAAAATTCCAACAGTGCACTTCATTAACATTGAATGCATAGATAGATGCTCGAAGGATAATTTTTTGTTGTTTACAAATTTCATTTCAATCCGGGAATGATCTACGCTTTTTCTGACAGTGAATAACGGTGTAAGCATTTATTTATTTTATTTATAAAGAAGATTTCATTAAATTATAGGACAAATGGTTGTCACAACAAAAGTATAAATACCATTTTTAATTTGAATATCGCGTGCTAACTTTCAGTTACGCTAAAACCGCCAATATTTTATTTCACATAAAAGCTGTTATTCAATAAATTTCAAAATATTTGTGTAAATAAATAAAATACTTATTCTTGATTATCATTAAATGTATGGTTCGTAAAAATTGCCTGAAATAAATCTAATTTTAGTTATAAAAAAAAAATTCTACTATTTTACAAAGAAGACAATCTATACCTAATCTAAGTTGCAAAGATATGTTGAAATTTAAGATTCATATAACGGCATGCACACAAGTAGACACGTGTAAGCTCGCACTTAAATAGCTGCATGTGAAATACAAATTAAAACCCACAACTCAAATGAATATATACCTTTCAACTTTTACCGGCCTTCCCTGAAACAAAGGTGACACTGGGGAAGTGCACCATTTTTTGCAGTAGGGGTAGTCAGCCTCATACCAACTTATAACTTAAAGAATTATCCCTTTATTTAAATGACGTGTTTTTCCTCAATATTCATCACCTTTTTCATACATACTCTTCTCTTATTCTCACTCTGCAGGTTCCATTCTTTCGCAATCTCACCTATTTGGTCTAACCATTCTTTCCTCGGCCTTCCCCTTCCGCGCTTTCCTCTGACATTTCCTTTGTACACTTTCTTCGTTAGTCGTTCATCATCCATTCTTTCGAGATGTCCGAACCATCTCATCGTACTTTTTTGTACTTTCATTCTCATATTCTCTTTTATACCACACTCGTTCATCGCCCAATCATTACGTACTCTATCATTCAGTGTCTTTCCAGCCATTGCTCTCAGGTAAGCCATTTCAACCGTACATACTTTACTCAGCTCACATTCATTAACTGTCCACGCCTCACTTCCATACATCAATGTCGGAACCAATATGCCATTGTGGACCGCCAAATGTATTTAGTTATATTTATTTTAAAAATGGACTTTCACTGTGTTAATAAATCCACCCCAAAAAATATAGTATTCAGTTGTTATTTTTACCTTGTTCCTGAGGAAAGATGATATTGTAAATTATTTTCTGCAAAGACATCAACGCTAAGACACCAGCTAAACCCAAATAAGTTTGCAAAGCTCGCGAACTTTGTACTTTTCAATGTCATTGCTAACTCATTGTTACATCTTTAACCTTTAATTAGCCAATTAATCATACTCAGTTGATAGCTCACTTGGTAGAGTGCTTGCATTCCATGCCGAGAGTTCGGGTTTGAATCCCACCGAGGGTGTCTGAAACAATTTCCCGTTTATGTGTTTAATTTCAAACCCAAAATTAAATACCGCTAAGGATTACTCGGCCTTCACAAGAAATGAGAACCAGCAACCTTGGAAGCTGGGAAACCTCCACTTCAACTGAAGTGGTTGGCGTATTATTACATATTAACATTTACAACTTAAATACTCAATATAAGCCTTGCAAATAATGCCGCCTTTCTCTGAAACTGGCGTAGCATTGGCAAAAATGAAACAAGTTTTTACAGCATGACGGTAGTGTTATATAAGTCAAAGAGCTTTTAAAAAAAAAGTTCATGGAATGCAATTCACCCATCGATTTTTGCTTGGCTTGAAACAGTTATTTACATTATCAATTCATTCTTAATTTTATACTATTTATACCCAGGAACTCCTGAACCAGGATCAAAATTCCACCAGAGCAATCGAAGTAGAATTGTTTTTTTATTTTAACTGCGCTAGTTGAGATTTCCGTCTTGATCCGCTTTACCATAGCGACGACTATGGAATTCAAATACACACATACCTTTTCATCTAGGATTAGATTAGATAAGATATAATCAGTAATATTTTCAGTCTCATGAGGATAATAATTTGGCATGAGTTGTCTCCCCGGTAGCCAATACTCATGCGTGAGTTTTTTTCTCTGTGGTTCCATTACCGGTATTCGTGTTGTTACGTGTCTACATAGTTGATGGAGGCTGTGCGCAACCATCGAACATATTAATTTTGCTGACGCAACTAAGCTAGTCATTGAGCGTAACTTCTTGCCGCGTTCTTTCCGAAGAGGTCGCGTGTGGCAAGTTGTACCTTTTTATTTTTACAGGAAAGGTAGCAGGCCTTGCGCTAACCATTTCAGATTAAATGGAGGTGTCCCAGCTCTGTGCTGGTACTCCGTTCTTGTAAAGACTGAGTATACCTTGCCGGTTTTTTTCATTTTGGTTTGAAATAAACACTGAAACGGGAACTCATGTCTGACACCCTCGGTTGGATTCGAACCCGAACTTTCGGCATGGAATGCAAGCACTGAACTGAGTCATCGACCGGACTTGTCAAAGCCGGAACAATAAAATAAATATATTTTGTAGATCACACAGCAATACAAATAGTTAGAGATCTGATATGATCGAAAGTCAAGAAAAATTATATTAGTAAATTTAATATAAATAAAGCAAGACGACTCTTTATTCTACTCGTTAAGCACAGTTTTTCTTTCACTTAATTTATTGATGTAGATACTAAAGTTGTCGATCACTCACGATCATCGTCGGGTACATCTAAATTCATCAAAATGAATATTTTTGTACCTGATGACGATTCTTACTTTATGTTATAATAATAATATTAGGATGATTTATTTGGTGAGCGCTGTTTTTGTGTGTATCACACCTCAAGAGCCCTCTGCGAGCTTGGTCGTCGCTGTAGAAAGCACCAATTCTCAAGCAAGACCCAGTTGTTGTAAGGTTAGATGGACCTTTCGGTGACCGGTCTTTTTGGTAAAGGTTTATGAATTTTTAAACCCAGCGAAGACCACATTTGGAAATATAAATGGTATATTTTTGTACTCCGACGGGATTCGAATCCCCAACCTTCCATTTACGAGTCCGAGGTGTTGCCAGTGGACTACGGACCGGTCCAAAAAACTTATGTACCTTGCTTTATTTCTCTAAAATGTTTTACAATGATCAAATATGAATTTTCAGTATTAATCCATAAACCACATAAAATATAAAAATAAGCTTAGTTGGTATAGGCTCTCAGCCAGTTGTCTACAACTGGTTTGCGGTACGTACCTACCAATAGTTTAAATGGAGCGGACAACGCGGTGTCGTCCTTCTGGTTCCGTGAGCGTGAGCCTCTACCTCGACTCTGCCTGTCATCGGCCTTTATTCCATCCCACACAGCGAGTGCCACATCCATACCAGTCTAGACACACAACCGTCTAATGAAGAGCTTCCTAACCGGTGGCTCGCGAGAGCCTTGTGATTGATACGAAAGACGGTAGACCTAACATGACTATGCGTCAGTGGCGAAGCGTGGCATACAAGCCGGTTCCCATCGGCTTCCCTTTTAAAATGATGTAATAAAGTAGTTAAAAACATAGGCACAAAGTAAAAAAATACATTTAAAACCAAAGAAACAATACGTATTTTTCCCCCATTAAAACCATGCAGTCTACTTTATTATTATTTCTGTCTCATTTTAAACGGGAAACTGATGGAAACCGGCTTGTATGGCACCCTTCGCCACTGCTATGCGTATTTTCTTTTAGGCTAGTTGTCTCACTTTGTCAGTGAGGATAAAAATATCACAATATAATAATAATCTAAGTTGCAAAGGCATATTTAAATTTCATAAAATGCATACCCACAAACAGAAACGTGTAAGTTTACGCTTACAAATACTGCTTGTGCACTTACAAATTAAAATCTCAAACTCAAATAAACGTAAACCCTGCAAATTTGGCCAACCTTTCCACAACCGAGGTGAAATTGGCAAAGCGAACCATTTTTACAGTATGGGTGGTCAGACTCACACCAACCTATGAGTCAAGGAATTCAACCTATTAGTCAAGGAATATAACAAAGAATAACCAATAGGGAAGGAACTGGACCGTCAAAATTGTCCCTCTTTCGTCAAAAATACCGATGATGTTTAAAATGAGGTCCGAATTGGCATTGATAAAATTGTGTCATCACCAGGCCGGGTTGGTAGGGTGAAGGGCAAAGATTTTTTTTGTTATTGGTTTCTAAAGATGGCAGCCCATTTAAGACTGGCTGTTTTCGCCGAGAAAAAGATCCAAACTCAAAAATTTGTGGACTTCGCTAGATAATATTATTGAACCTTGTGGTCTTTCAAAAAAACAAAGCAATATAAGGGTTCTCTGATCAAAAACAAAGAGGTCCTTGGTCAAAAAGTGTTAAGGACCGCTGGCCGCTAGTCATTATGAATAACGATATTAATATGGAATTATTATACAATACTAATACCTATACGCATGCGCGCAAAAAACGTAGACGTGAACTTTGATTCATAGCGATTCTCAGAAGCTAAAACACAAAAGCCTGTCTGATGAAAATAGTTACGATATATCAAGAGCCGTTCAAGCAGTCTCGACATATTTACACATCATATCGGTAGAAAGCAAGCTATAAAACAAAGCCGCGTGTGAACAGCTGATCAGTCTGTCAATTTTTTTTGTAATAGATTCGTGAAGAAGAAATGCACTTCACCAATCTATTTTCCCTGGCCAGAAACAGGTGTTGACATCATCAATTAAATAATCATGAAACAACTGTAGGGTAACTCCGTCCCCATTCCGCCAGGGGTGGTCAGAGCCTCTGCAGAGCTGCCTTCATTTTTTCCTATCCTTAAATACCTCTTTCAATTCATTCATACCCATCACCTTTTTCATGCATTTTCTTATTTTACACTCACTTTGTATATCCCATTCTTTCACAATCTCCTCAATCTGTTCACTCCATACTTTTCTCGGTCATCCCTTCCCTCTTTTTCCTTTCACACTTTCTTTGTATACATACTTTGTCAGTCTATCATTATTCATTTCTTCCACATACCCAAACCATCTCATCACATTATTTTGCAAAAATATTTTTTGTAATAATAACCCAATGACGTCTGTTTAACCATGGTAAAAGTTATCATCGATAGGATATGGCGCAAGCGGGGTTACAATTTGCGTTTGTTTCAATAACGCAAATTTGAGTGCCGAAGTCTTATACGCTCTAACATACTAGCAAAACTCACCATTCAAATACATTTTTTTCATTTTGAGGAATATTTTGCGGGAGACTGAGATTTTAGGGAATCTAGAGGTCTATGTTTAATAATATTTTATCTTTAATAATACTAAATTGAAAGTATACAAATCGTTTGATATATGCACTTTGACTGCGAAACCAGCTGTTCATGCGCGGCAATGTGTTACCGCTTTCTATTTATCTATATGATCAGTATGAAGACTGCTGGGCTAGTTTTAAAGAGTTTTATTATAGTCCCATTACTAAAAGGTTGGCATGAGACTGTAAAGATATAGTTCTGTGCCTCCTGTGAAAAGTGATACAACTCAAAAATCATCATTTTACAGGAGAGCAAAAACAAGATTTAAAAAATTCTAATTCATGAACTTAGTGGGCTAGGTTACACATAAGTACCTTATTTTGTAGATAAAAACATTCACTTTCACTGTGCATTCTAATTTTTATGGTTACTATTATAGTTTACAAATAATTTATTAAACTCTGTCAGTTGTACCTTTTTTTTGCCTGTACTTGTATCATTTATTACGTGATAAATGATACAAGTCGAGTTATATTATATTGCACCTATAAGTTGTCTTTGAGTAAAGTGATACACAAAAAGCTTAATATTTTTTAAATTTAAAAACTCATAAGATA
This sequence comes from Agapetus fuscipes, assembly GCA_951799405.1. Lineage (NCBI taxonomy): Eukaryota > Metazoa > Arthropoda > Insecta > Trichoptera > Glossosomatidae > Agapetus > Agapetus fuscipes. Next base: position 10,016,603 of record OX637355.1, on the reverse strand, counting down.
ATGGTCCAGGCAGAATGTTGCTCAAACTAATTATAAAAATACTACCCCAAAGACACAATTGTTGTACTTAAAATAGTAGTATTTTCATAATTTACCTGAATCGTATAACTTGGCTAAAATTCCAGTCAAAAATTGGTGTAAAGTGATATAAGTCGAGATGTATCAATATTCACGATAGATTTGTAAAAAACAATGTGTGGATCAATTACTAAAAGGGATACAACTTGACTTATATCACTTTTCACGTATTTTTGCCTAAATCCTGCCAGTTATATTTCCTAAACTATAGCAGATAGAAGAATGTGAGTAAGACCAAAAAATCGCTAATTTTTTTCTGATTATTTCTATGTAAAAATCTCAAAAAGGGTATAACTCGAGTTGTATCACTTTTCACAGGAGGCACAGAGTTTATTTCATCAATGCCACCCATGTTTAAGTTAAATGAGATGGGAGTTTCAGGGCTTATGTTATTTTGAAGGTACACAAGCAGCGTGTGTATGCGTGAAGTTATACGTGTCTGCTTGAGAGCATTTACTAAGAAAGAACCTTAAATATTACTATTTCTTAGAAAGCACGAATATGTTTTTTTCTCGGCGAGTAAACGCCACACGTCAAGTAATGTTTCTTGTATCCTTAGCAACCACAAACAAAATATTTGTTCTACCTTTGCCTAGAAACTCACCCGTGTGATATCACAACTTTTCTGTCCATGGAATTTGTGACGAGTCCATTTTTAAATTTTCATTTTAAATTTAAATTGTTGACATAAATAATTATTTTACTGTAATCAAGTGGACACAAGAAAATACATTTTAATTCAAGAATAACATGAATTTTTAATTTAAAAAGTGCAACTTTTACATTCAGGACTTTTTGTTAAAAAAGAAAAATAATTATCGGTTCGGAAAATTTATTTCTTTAAAATTCCCAATTTTTATGATAAAATAATTCCACAGCGTACCACATACTAAAAATGCAACAATTTTTGATATGCATATTTAAGCTTTCAGTTATTTTACACTTGGCGCATATACGAGTCGTCCAGAATCAAAACCGGCAATCAAGGATTTTGTACAAACATGAAAGAAATATATAGAAAGAGTGGAAATCATTTTCTCATCATTTCAATATATTAACGTCATTCTTCCAAACAATCTTAGATACCCGACTTTGGTTCTGTACCAACGACTCATATAACCCACACACCTGCACTATATGTTAAAACACTTTAAAGTTTTAACTCAATCATAGAGTCTTACCAAAAGTGTAAGGAAACTAAAAAGCTCAATGTGAGTGCTGTTTGAGTTCCAGAGCCTTTTTTCACAAAACGCAATAGTTGAGTAAAGTGAAATACATACTAGCAGATGTTGCCTACAATGTATGCAATATTAGTAAGCAATAATTTAAGCCAGGATACGTTGGTACGTAATAATATGCCCAGGAAGGTATTCTATACAAATTACATGGTGAGTACAAAATATTAATATGAAGAGAGTGAGCGTTTTATAATATCATTAAACACTGCATGCTGTACCTTCAAATATATCGATGCTACACATTGTATGCTTGTTGAGTTGTCTCCTAAGAAGTTGCATTTGAGATATGGAATCTATTTTTTCTTACAGGTAAAGGGACCAGCCTAATGCCAATTCAAAATGAAATAAAGTCTCACTTTGATAAAATAATATTAGGATGATTTATTTGGTGAGCGCTGTTTTTGTGTGTGTCACACCTCAAGAGCCTTCTGCGAGCTTGGTCGTCGCTGTAGAAAGCGCCAATTCTCAAGCAAGACCCAGTTGTTGTAAGGTTGGATGGACCTTTCAGTGACCGGTCTTTGGTAAAGGTTTATGAATTTTTCAACTCAGCGAAGAGCACATTCGAAATATAAATGGTATATTTTTGTGCTCCGCCGGGATCCGAATCCACAACCTTCCATATACGAGTCCGAAGTGTTGCCACTGGACTACGGACCGGTCCAATGGAAGATGTATGGAAGTGAAGCATGGAAAGTGAATGATAGCGAAAGGAGTAAAGTATGTACGTTGGAAATGAAGCATTTGAGAAGCATGACAGGAAAAACTCTGAAGGATAGAGATAGGAATGAATCCAGGGTAAAGAAATAATGTAAGTTGAAAGCGGATGTGAAAATTCAGATACAAAATAATGTGATGAAATGATTTTGGCATGTGGAAAGAATGAATGATGATAGACTGACAAGGTATGTATATATACAGAGGAAGTGTGAACGGCAAAATACGTAAGGGACGACCGAAAAAAGTATGAAGTGATCGACATCCATCTATTCTTGCAACGTATACTAACTTCGTCAGTCTTTCCTCATTCATTCTCTCCATATGCCCAAACCATCTTTACAAACTTCATTTAATCTTCACTTTCTTTTGCACCACATTCTTCTCTTACAAAATCATTCCTCACCCTATCACTCCGTTTTTCCCCAATCAATGTAATCCACCTTCAATGAAAAAGAGGTACAGTAACAAATACTCGTGTTCCCACGGTTACAGCATGGAAGCGTAATCCAATACCCTCGTTATAAAATCACAATCAAATGTGATGCAAAAGAAAGGCGGCCATTCACGCGCTTCAACGGAAAACATTGAGTGCAGTGGACATTAAAAAATATACGCCAAATTAACATTGACCGGTTTGTACTCTAATGATTAACGATACGGACTCGTGTACGAAAAGTTTTGAGTTCTATTCCAGGCAGATCTAAAAAATACTAGTTTTAAACTCAAAATTTTCTGTTTGCTCTGTGAACAAATTCATTTGCCTTATCCAAAGACCTGTTACTAAAAGTTGATCCAGTTTAATAGCAACTGGGTCTTGCTTGAGAAGTACCTACATCAAATTAGTCTTCACCGATTTACAATTATAATAACTACACAGTTAAAATTTATTAAGATAAACCGTTATAAGAGAACTTATTCTCGACGTTTCGTAGCTAACGTCTTCATGAGACACCCCCTCAGCCCGACGACTGAGAATGAACTCGCATGTTTTTTTTTTAATTTAAACAATTTTAACTGTGTAGTTTTTATAGGTAATTGTAAATATATTTTATGGTCATTTGCGCGTCAGCATTAGAATATTTAATTTGCTTGGATTTGTAGACAAATAACGAATTTGTCAAATAGAAGTTCTTTTGTGTGAAAAATATCAACAGACCGTAGATTTTCTTGCATCTCTTTCTTACCCTATACGCGGTATTCACATGCACTTATTCATCCTAGTCATTAGCGCGCCATATGATGAGAATAAGTCATGCTGATTTGTATAGCCGGCTGTGTTCCTGCAGCAGTGAAAAAGGAAGGGTGAAAGAAAGAAGCTTTGATGCCTCCAACAAACCATCATCTTTGCCTCTCATGTTTACGTGTACAAACACCATGTAAAATATGTTTAGAACGTTTCTAGGCTTTCACGGTCGGATTCAGATGCTTAGTATTGCTATTCTGCGCTTAGACCGTGGTCCATAGTTTCCATCTTTTGTTTCTATTTTCTCTTTTTTTTCTTCTTGCTTACGTTTTATTACCACTGTGCGCATTTTTCCCCCTCCAGAAGGGAACATAGCAAGAAAAAAGAAGAAATAACAAACCCAATTTAATCTTGTCCTCTTCAAAACCAATATCAATCGCCATTTACTTTCAGTGTCTTAAAACAAAGCCAACGCAACACACAATACAACACTACGCAACTAACAGCCTTTCTAAAAAAGGAACATAAAAAAGGAAGGTGGCAACCGCCACTTCACAAGCATCTCTGCAACACTACAACTTCCTTTAGAGACTTCCTTCAAGATTCCTTAAAAAAATGGTGATTTGTTATAATATTTTCACGTTAGGCGCCAATTTGTAACGATATTTACATTGAGGATAATTACAATGAGGTGTTTATTTAAAATCTGCTTCCAAAGTAAAAGTATCCACTGACAGATGAACGACACAATATGTAGTACAACTACATTAAATGTTTAACTTCATTTGTTCCACCATTGCAATAACAACAATATATAAAAACAAAATTTATGGCTGCCAGCCAGCCAAGCTGATCTCCTTTTTTCTCAAGGTCGATCCTCTTTTGTTTTCTCTATCCAATATTCAAATTTTTCTATGTTCTTTATTTTCCCTACATACCTATTTTAATGCTTTCGTTACAGTATGCTACAATTGTATGTTGAGCTTTGAGTTTTGTACTTTAGAAATGACAGTCAGGAGCGATGGTGTGTATGCGCGCAGATTGCAAGTCTGTCGCATGGCAACGCAATCCTCTAATCTGTTTTTAATAACGACAGTCGTGCACGCACTAGTCGGCGGGCACTTAGCGGATTCAGATGCAATTTGTTGGATATTTCAACACCGCGCATACATATTGTACGATTCAACAACAAATCGGTCACATACGGCTCGGCCATGGACAAATCGGCCACACGACAGTTCGTTTACACCACTATTCGGTCACACACAACTCAGCCACAGACATCTCCGTTCACGGAAATTTCGTCCACACGACAGTTAATTCATAAAAAAAAATCGCTCAACCACATTTTGGTCACATACAATATTTTATTACAATTAAAATCTACAATTAATTTACATTACAGAGAAAGCAAAGTTTTTTAAGAGAGCAAATATCCCCCACTTCAACTGAAGTGGTGCTTATTTCAAACCCAAAATAAATACCGGCGAGGTGTACTCAGCATTCACAAGAAATGAGAAACAGTCCCCTCGGGAGCAATGAGACCCTCACTTTAACTGAAGTGGTTGACCCTTACTCGTAAAAATAAATACGTTCCGAATCGCCACATGCAACCCCTTCGGAGATAACGCAGGGAAGAAGTTACACTATATGCATAGCTTAGTTGCGTTAATTATGAAGCTGTCTAAGAATCTATTTTTATGTGACCAAAATGTCCTGTGGAAAAACTTTCGTTTGGCTGAGTTCTCCTTATCCGATGAGCCTCTAGCCGAGATGCCTGTGACCAAAATGCCCTCTGGACAAACTTTCGTTTGGCTGAATTCTCCTTATCCGATGTGTCTCTGGCCGAGATGTCTGTGACCAAAAAGTTGTGTGGACAAACTTTCGTGTGACCAACTTGTGCATGGTTGAGCTGTCTGTGGACTGGCTGCCTGTGACCGATTTGTCGTTCCACGATATCGTACGCAGTGTTGCCACCTTAGCCCTTTTGGGGCTAGATCTAGCACTTTTTACTGTAGGTGAACTCGTTGTTTAATGATTTAGCCCGAAAAGGGCTATCTAGCCCTTTTAATTTTCTTAAAAATATTGTACGAAAATCTGAAATTAGCGCCATGCTAACATCGCGATAACATCGAACTTTCTCGATATTTGTCATATATATTGTTTTTTTTTTGGTAGATACCATTTGTTCGATTATGGCAACATATATATGGCAACTAAATGATTCTAAACGGAAAATTTGTTGATTTTAGTTTGTAAAATAACTAATATTTTTAATTTTTTTACCTAATTTTGAAAAAAATTATTGTGATTCAAACTAGAAAATACTTAAATGCATAATTGAAATCATTAGTCCAGGTGTTTTTTTAGCCTTTTTTTACACCAACTCTTTTTGTGCTCCTTTTAGCCCGATCTAGCCCTTTTTAGCTTCTTCAATTGCCCCCATTACTAAAACTAAGGTGGCAACACTGATCGTACGTCAGCCTCGAAGTATTGCATTTTAACTCTGCCAATGCGTTTTACCAGATTATGTACTCCTATATAAATTGAAACGCTCAGCAGAGGAGCTTATATATTTTCTGATAAACTTTATTTCTGAGTTTACACGTAAGGTTTTATACCTGGATTACAGGAAGGCATTTCCCCGCAAGAGGCTACATTTAAAACTGTATTCCAGCTTTAATTCAATAATAAATACAGAGTAACACACACTGAAATAAAATGGCCGTGAAATTTTCAAGAAATTTTGCGACTCTTTCATTTTATTGTACTGTTATGGTCTCTTCTTTTTTTGACCGAAATATTTATTTTTTCTGACACATTTTGCATTATGAACATTACAGCATTTTTCGCTTGAACCGTCAAATTAACATGGATTATTTATATTTTTAAGGGTTTGTGAAATCATGGATTGTTTCTTTAGTGAGCGCTGTTTTTGCGTGAATCACGCCTCAAAAGTCATTTGTAACTGTAACTGTAACTGTAACTGTAACTCTGTCGCCATTCCGCTAGGGGTGGCCAGAGCCTCTGCAGAGCTGCCTCCATTTTTTCCTATCCTTACATACCTCTTTCAATTCATTCATATCCATTACCTTTTTCATGCATTTTCTTCTTTTACGCTCACTTTGTATATCCCATTCTTTCACAATCTCCTCAATCTGATCACTCCATACTTTTCTCGGTCGTCCCTTCTCTCTTTTACCTTTCACACTTTCTTTGTATACATACTTTGTCAGTCTATCATCATTCATTCTTTCCACATGCCCAAACCATCTCATCACATTCTTTTGTACCTTAACTTTCACATCCTCTTTCAAATTACATTCTTTTTTTACCCATTCATTCCTAACTCTATCCCTCAGAGTTTTTCCTGTCATGCTTCTCAAATGCTTCATTTCCACCGTACATACTTTACGCATTTCGCTATCGTTCACTGTCCATGCTTCACTTCCATACATCAAAGTCGGTAACAATATGCCATTGTGTACCGCCATTCTCAGATCCATCGTCAATCGCTTGTTCTTTGCTATTCTTCCTATTGCACCGACCACTTGCTTGCCCTTACACATCCTATTCTCAAGTTCTCTTGTCATCTTTCCATTCTTCTCAAACATACTTCCCAAGTATCTAAATTCATCCACAATTTCAACTTTCGTACCATTCAACATAAACGTGCATTCTTCATTTTCATCCGTTGATTGTTAATGCTATATAAACCGCCAGTTGCTGTGAGGCTCTATGGACCTTTGGGTGAGCGCTCAGGTAGTTTATCTCTTAACACTGACCCATTTTATCTGTTTTTTTTTTTTAATTAACTGAGCTGCATGTATAGTGAAACTTTTTTACTGCGTTGTCCACGTTGCATATTGCGTTTTGAATCTTATTATTTTCAAAGCAAAGTAAGCTGGCATCTAGTAAACCATTCATTTGAATTAGGGGTTCTCCAGCTCCCGAAGGAGCTGTTTCTTATCTTTTCCTATTGTTTTTTATGTCCTGTACTATAATCTATAATATACCATCTAAGTTGCAAAGATATCTTAACATTTAAGGCTCATATGTTTTATGTTTACATCCAAAATAATATAAGCCTCTCATTAACATAAACTTTGCAACTCCTACCGCTTTTTCTTGAAACGGGATAGCATTGGTAAAAGCAAACCAAGTTTTTACAACATGGAGGGTCAGCATCATAATGTACAATTAAAAAAATATGAATAATTTGTTAAATATTTTCCTTATTCATTATTTTACCATTTAAAATAGGTTCGTAATACTTATACGTTTTTTGTTAACCTTACGTTTAGCGATTCCAGATCATATTTTATTCTGTCAAACAAAAAATACTTCTGAGTATTCATTAAGATTTATTTAATAGCTAAACCAGTTATAATAAGCCATAAATCAATTTAGTTAATTGTTTTTCTTGTTACTAATATGTCAAACCCTGATTGAATTTAGAAAATGAAAAAATTCGAGGCAAAGTTGAGGCCGTTTTGCACATCCATACATAAGTTTACTTTTTTAGTTCCAGTATTTTCAACGTTAGCTTATGTGACTTTAAACTGATAAAAAGAACAACCCGCACGATTGGCATAAGTGATTTGTTTCCATTCAGTATTAAGTCGCTTTGCTTTAGCCAGGTCCATCAAGCCTTACACAACTGGGTCTTGCTTGAGAATTCGAGCTTTGTAGCTTTCGGTCGCTGGCACAGCTGGTAGAATGCTTGCATTCCATGCCGAGAGCAACGGTTCGATCGCCACCGACGGTGTCAGAAATGGTTTATAGTTTCGGTGTTTATTTCAAACCCAAAATAAATACGGGTGAGGTGTACCTCGTACTCAGCCTTCATAATAAATGAGAAACAGTCTCCTCGGGAGCAGGGAAACCCCCACTTTAACTGAAGTGGTTGGCGTGAGGCTAGCCCCCCTACCCGTAAAAAAAGCAGGTCCCGAATCGACACATGCGATCCATTTGGAGATAATGCAGACAAGAAGTTACACTATATGTGTAGCTTAGTTGCGTTCACAATCCTCACGGAATGCTATAATATTGTCACGTTTTACAGGTTTTTAAGCTTTTGTTAAAAAAAATACACTTTTTTATTCGCTTATCAATATACCAGTCAAATGGTCTCCTGCTTCACGCAAAACCCGCCTTATAGGTATACAAACGCTGAAGAAGGGTCGAGAGCTCACCTTAGCGTGTCTGGATTTTTCCATGCACGCCTTAGTATATATAATTGGTATGTGCTATAATTATCTTCTAACCTTTTCACTAATACATCTGTCACAGTCATTCTTACAACAAAATACAACAACAAAAAAAACAGTATTTTTTTCTGAAATTTTTTTGATTTGTATAATTTGCTAGGTTGACAAAGTTGTAAATTTTAGAAACCTATACTTTCTTTTCTGTTTATGATAACAACCCAAAATCAAATATAAGTCAATATCAATTAAAACTAAAACTAAACAAGCAAAAAAAACTAAATGTTAGATATCATTGACTGATTTATCGGTTTGGCCTATTTACGAGTATCCAACAAAAGTAATTAAACCAAAAAACAGCCAAACAAAAAAGGGCTTTATGTGTCTTTTTCACAGAGGTCAATATTCCGTTCCGACAGAGTAGACTTGGTTATTTTTTACTCGTTTATCTCCTCATATACATCTGCAGGAAGTTGTAAATAACTCTTATAACGTTTATAACAGCTTACCACTTAGTTAAATGCCAAAACAATTCTCATTTCGTTTCCTAGCTAAATTTTCTCGTTTTCGATTTGCAATTTGAAATTTTTGAAAGCCGTGAAATATGTCAGCTAGATTTATGATACTTATGTATTTCATAATTACAAATCATTATGTAAAATCTTATTAAAACAATTATTTAATTAACTAAAACGCGGTTACACAACCTCAGAACACGCAATAGTAGTTGCAGTTTTTTTAAATTACAAATTCGATCATAGAGTGAATTTTAATTTATGTGAAATTATTTTAAGCTTCAAAAGACTATTCGACGCAAAAAGGATTATACACTACCACATATTTGTGCACTTAATACACAACTCTAGCGCTAGGTGCTAAATTCCTTACATTTTGGATATCTATCCAAGTCGGAACTTGCAAGCGCTTGCCAAAGAACTCCATAGATAAAAAAATCACAAAACACCTTATTTTTGGTCACAAATCGCTTTTTCGTCACCTTTAGGTCTTAAGGAATTTAGAAAAAGAGCGCTTTATGTTTCTCAGAAACCGAAAAAAACCATATGGTTGCATATCCATGCTTAAAACGTTGTTTACGTCCTTGATGTGGCTACGTTAGATTTCATATATCCATTTCACGAGAAGAGGCTATGTTTTGAAATCCTAAGAGCAAAACAGGGGTATTATATATTTTACCTCTTAAAACAAGGGTATTATTTTTACCTCTGTATTCTACGTCGTCGTAGAGGCCCAGATGCGGCGTAGCGGCAGGGGCGCACTGCCACCGCGGATCCGGGTACACCATCATCCTGAAGAACTGATGAACCTCAAAGGTCGTAGACCCTACGAGGTTTTTGAACCTCTCAGGTCGTAGACCCTCTGAGGTCGTAGACCCTTTAAGGTCGTAGAGGTAAACCAAAGATATCTTCACCAATACATCGCGTAGCACTGGTTCGCCATTTGGCTTGATATGTCACAGTATTTTCCGAAACAATTTTTAATATTTGCTTTCAAGAACACATGATTAAGCTTAGTAAAGAAAGTATTTAGATATAACTTTTTTTTCACTTTTAAAACATGAATCACTAATAAGAAGATTAGTTAACGTTTTTTTCACTGTTTTAGTTCATGTACAATTGTTTTTAAGATTGGTACGGTCTGAGACAACAAGAATGCAATTCACAGATAATAATCTAAGAATTGACGTGTTAAGTTTATTCGGGAAAAAAAAGAATTAAAAATAAGTATTTAGTTGCTACTGTTAAAAAAATTAATGAAGAAAAATAATCAACCTAATTGCCTATTTATTTTATAGGTTAGGGGGTCAGCTAATCGCCAACCACTTCAGTTGAAGTGAGGGTTTTTCAGCTCCCGAGGGGGTTGGTTCTCATTAAGTAAACCTTGCTGGTATTTATTTCGGCTTGTGATTTAGGTAAAAGAGTAAAAATTAGTGAAATGGGTAAATAAGTGAAATTATATTGTTACATTGAACCAAAGTTTTTGGTCTGTGGTAGTTTTTTTTTTTTTTTTTTTTTTTAAATAGTTTTGTGGAAAGGAATGCAATCCACCAACCTATTTTGCCTGGCCAGTTGTCTTCATGCTAAAGCAGAAGCTTGTGTGCATGCAACGGCATCTGTTGAACCAGGGTCGAAGTTATTACATGTAAATGTATAAATTGAATATCCGTATTATGTAAATTTAAATTGTAGCATTAACAAGCATTCGAATTGCCAGTCCGGTCGATAGCTCAGGTGGTAGAGTGCTTGCATTCCATGCCGAAAGCTCGGGTTCGAATCCCACCGAGGCGAGGGTGTCAGAAATGATTTCTCGTTTCGGTGTTTATTTCAAACCCCAAAATAAAATACTGGCAAGGTTTACTCAGCCTTCACAAGAAATGAGTACCAGCACTCTCGGGAGCTGGGAAACCTCCACTTCAACTGAAGTGGTTGGCGTAAGGCCGACCCCCTTACCTGTAAAAATAAATAGGTTCAACTCGCCACATGCGACCCCTTCGGGGATAACGCGGCAAGAAGTCACATATATGTGTAGCTTAGTTGCGTTTTTTTTTTTTTGCGAATTAAAGATATCTTTTTCCACTGATTTTTAAACGTGTTTTAAAAAAGCTCCTAATGAAACATATGCATCTAAAGTTAACAAATAAAGCTCGAAAACCTTCTATTTAAATTATACAAAATGCCGTTGTACACGCTGTTTTACAGAACAAGTGGCACTGCCATCAATACACTTGATATTCTATTGCATTTCATTTACACACGCTTTCTGACATGTTAGTGCGGCTCCGCGACACCACACACTGACATCCAACAAACACGTCTTATTTCGTATTCCGACGACGTTCTCGTCTACCGAGCCACCACTTGTCCACTGACAGGTCAGCATTTGTCTTGCACGAGGCCTTACAAAAGATACGTGCATCTTCCTGGTATCCTTAACTCTACAATGTTCAGAAGCGCTATTATGCTAAATTTCTAACGATTTGTGTCCAAAAATAAAGTGTACCGTGCTTTTTTATCTTTGGAGTTCTTTCGCAAGCGCTAGCAAGCTCCGACTTGGATTGATATCCGAAGTGTAAGGAGTTTAGCAGAATAACGCTTCAGGCAGGTCTACATAGACTTATGACGGGTACTTTTATTTATAAGTGTGTATCTTGTTCCTTTCTCCTGATTTTGCCTCAGTTGTTCTCAATCCTAAGATTGGTTTGCAGAAATGCTCATCAATCTTTTTTGCCATTCTTTCCTTTCCCTACGTGGTAAAATGAAATCTTTCCATGACTTCATAAAAGATAAATTTATATAATATTGGGCCTAACACAAAACGTTTTTAGGTTAATTTTCTTTCATTTAGGTTCATTTCACGTCTTTCATAAGGGTTTTACGTCAAATTGTATGTTGTGATCTTACAGATCTTCCCAGACCAATTAGGATATTAAAAAAAAAATCTTCATCAATTTGAAAATGAAATTTATTACACAATATTTTATATGTATAAGAGGAATATTCAATGCGATATTTCTGTCTCGCATTGAAAAAACATCACTATGTTAACTTGTTGAAAGTTCTTGGGTAGCAAAACTCAAATGACGGTTTATTTTTTCTGAAAATTAAATAAAATATAATTCATTTTATTTAAATATCGCAAAATGCCGAGCATACTACAAAAAAAGAATATTTTATCATCCCTGAATGTCATAGTACATTTTTACAAACTTTCAAAATCGAAAAACGCCCAAACATCGTAGAGTTAAGTGCACCAATGCTCAAAGACTGGAAGTTGCGTCTAGGGATAGAAAGTTGAACCTTTCAGTCTTTTGTAACAATGGTTCTAACATAAGACTGACAATTGACTAATGGGCGTGTTTTAAACAGTATGTAAGGCATTTTTACTTTGAAAAATAATGTATGTATTTTTTTTCTAGCCTACAAGTATGTAAAGGAGTCAGTATATTTTATGTATTTATTCTTTTTAGTGTTAAATTTTATCATTTGCATCAATGTTCCTTAATTTAATTTATTTTCTTTACTTTACTTAAAGATGATCTCAACAAAACTTATGTTTGTTTATTCCGCTGTCTATGTTTTAAATAAAAATGATACGAAGGAACGGTCCATAGTCCGGTGGTAACGCTCCGGACTTTTAAATGGAAGGTCGTGGGTTCGAATCCAAGCGGGGCACAAAAAATATAATTCAAATGCTCTTCGCTGGCTAGAAAAATTCATTTACCTTAAACAAATAACGGTTACCAAAGGTCCATCAAGCTTTACAGCAACTGGGGCTTGAGAATTGGCGCTTTGAAGCAACGACCAAGCTTGTAAAAAGTCCGGTCGATATGTTGGTAGAATGCTTGCATTACATCCCGACAGCTTGTGTTCAAATCCCACCGAAGGTGCCAGACCTGATTACCCATTTAAGTGTTTATTTCAAACCCAAAATATAAGATCGTCAAGGATTACTAAGCCATCAAAAGAAATGCATACAAGCTGAGAATCCTCCCACTTGAAATGGTTTAAGTAAGGCTGGCCACTTAATCTATAAAAATAAATATGCTCCACTCGCCACATGAAACTCCTTCGGGGAGAGCGCGGCAACAAATTTAGTGTTTTTTTTACGTTACACGAACCATTTGCGCAATATTTTGTACCTATAGGTATTTTGTTTCTCCATGACGAGATTGTCACTGGTTTACTACTAGTGACTGTCTAAGTCCGCCTCGCAACTTGTTTATTTGCCTTTGGGTCGTGTCTCGGAGTAAAGCTATTAATGCCATGATTATTTGCGCAATTATACACAAGAATAACATACACAGGTAGTGTCGCGGTTACTCAATATGGTATTTCATTTCGCACAAACAATGTATGTAATTGTCTTAAAGGTTTCAATAACTTAATTGTGAAGGGCAACAGACTCTAAATAGGGTTGTCAGGTTTATGTTGGAATTACTGTCGTTTGACATATTTACAGTTGAATAAGAGTTTTAGGCTTACACGGCCGGCTGATGATGCTGGAGTGAAGTTTTCCGGGATCTGTTGCCGTGATCTGTGGGAGCTGGAGCTTCCGGACGTTTCACCAATTTCTACGATGGGATTCTTCAGCGTGAAGTATGATCATGAAGTATATCATCACAGTTCTCATAACAGTTCTGATCAAGATCTTCATCATCATCATACTTCACGCTGAAGAAGCCCATTGTAGAAATGAGCGAAACGTCCGGAAGCTCCAGCTCCCACAGACCACGGCAACAGATCCCGGAAAACTTCACTCCAGCATATTTACAGTTATAATAACTACACAATGAACTGAGAGTTCATCCTCAGTCGTCGTGTAGAGAGGGTGTCTCCTGAACACATTGGCTACGTTGCTAACGAAACGACGAGAATAATGTAAGTTCTCTTATAATGGATCGTCTAATATCCGTTTTTTTTTTTTTTTTTTAACTTTGTAGTTATAATAATCTAACGGATTATTCACAACTTATTTGATACATAGCTGATCCAAGGTTTATAGTTTTTTGTATGGAAAAATTACGTTAGATGGCGGTTAAGCCATGGGCTTGATGTGTGTGAATAACGACGTAAATATGTAATAGGAGATCTCAATATTTAATTTTCGTAAATAGAAAAATAAAAATATTTAAATTATTTCAAGCTTTTACGACAGAAAAAACTAACAGCGAATATAGTAAGATAGTGTGCATTACTGGTTCGGACATCTTGAAAGAATGGATGATGAACGAATAACGAAGAAAGTGTACAGAGGAACTGTCAGAGGAAAGCGCGGAAGGGGAAGACCGAGGAAAGAATGGAAGGAAATAGATGAGATTGCGAAAGAATGGAACCTGCAGAGTGAAAATAAGAGAAGAATATCTATGAAGAAAGTGATGAATGTTGAAGAGATTAAAGAGGTATGCAAGGACAGAAAAAAAATGGAGATGTATCTGCGGAGGTACCAGCCACCCCTAGTGGAACGGCGGCAGGATACAGTACAGTACTGCAAAAACTACCATAATGTTCAAGAAACTTTGAATACTTTTAAAGTATTGAAAAAACAACGAACAACCTTTTTTTTTTAAATGACACTTTTGTAATTGTTCCTAAACTGGAGCTAAAATGAAAAATATAATATCTCGGATGTAGGTAATTTTAATCTTCAACTTAAACGACACTTCAACAAATGAAAGGAAATGTGTGAACAAGGTGATGGATATGAATGAATTGAAAGAGTTGTGCAAGGACAGAAAAAACTGGACGTAGATCTGCAGAGGCTCTGGCCACCCCTAGCGGAGTAGTGACAGATTTACAGTTTCTTTTTTTTCACATTTTTGCTCGTGTTTTTTTTTTCTTTTCAACCCTAAGTTTTATTAAGCACTGTTTCCCCTCACACATTCTCGCATTATAATACATTACCACAATAAGCTGACTGATGACTGCGCGGAGTAATTACACAACTCATACAAAGTGCGACACTTAGTGCGAATGTCACTCTGACAGCGCGCTGAATCATTCCTACTTTCCCTGCCTTTTGTTCTTTGTAACTTTATGTAATGTCCTTCTCGATCATTAATACGCAACTAAGTCGCACATTGGTGCAACTTCTTGCCGCATTATTTGCGAAGAAATCGTCTAGTTATTTATAAAGGTAAAAGGGCCAGCCTCACCCAAGCCACGAAACTTGAAGTGAAGCAAAAGCAAAGGTTATTTTTTTTAGTGACGGCTGAATTAATAGATATTTAATTTAAAGGTATTTTTCAATTCCGATTTAGAACTGATATTTCACCGGTCTCACATGTGGTTATGGATATGAAATTATTTCAGACTATCGTATCGCGGCTGACCACATATGCTGTAGAAAATGGTTCCCTTTGCCAATGTCATCCCGGTTTCAGGGAATGTCGGCAAGAGTTGTAGGGTATATTTTCCTTAGAGATTTGTGTTTTAGTAATTTTATTTGCGGCATGTGTAAGAACTTGTACGTGTCTGCTTATGTGAATACATTTCATTCATACACATAAATGTAATATATATTTGCAACTTAGATTATCAGTTATAGATCCGCATGTTGCAGATCACCACAAGAGACTATAAAGTAAAAAATCCATAGACAATCGAAACTCACTTCCTCCCTTTTGAAGCATTGATTGTAAAGGCGCACTTGGCCTTAGTAAGTTAGCTGACATTTTAGCCACGGCGGCTTTCAACAGGCAGAGCTTTACACTCATTAGTATTATAGCATGCGGTCTAATCTACCCAGCATATTGTACTAGCTAGTATGCATGTATACAGTACTAGTCGGTGGCTTTCAGCGTCTCTGACACCCCATTAAGCGGTGAATGCCAATTACTCTCAGCGAGTACGTGACTGCAATGTATCGTCCCCCCAGTGCTTGTTTGTCTCATCTCCAACAGAAGTAATTTCACATGAGGAATAGAGTCGGTCGGTAGATAGATAAGACAAAATTTGTACAGCGCCTTTTATGACAGTGTGTCACTACAAAGGCGCTTGTCCGTATGATTGGACGAAGAGGTGAGTCTTGAGACCTCTTTTAAATGGTCTCTCTATATCCAGTTCCCGTAGTTCAGTGGTAGCACTTTTAACTCGTAAATGAAAGATTGTGGGTTTGAATCCCGGTGGAGCACAAAAAATATACTCGTACCATTCGTATCTTCAAACATGCTCTTCGCTGGGTTGAAAAATTCATAAACCTTTACCAAAGGTCCATCCAGCCTTACAACAATTGAGCCTTGCTTGACAATTAGCGATTTGTAGCGACGACCAATCTCGTAAAAAGTCCGGTCGATAGCTGGTAGAATGCTTACATTCCATGCCGAAAGCAAGGGTTCGATCCCCACCGAGGGTGATTTCTCGTTTCGGTGTTTATTAAAACCCAAAATTCAGTACAGCTTATTCAGCCTTCCCGAAAAATAAGAATCAGCTCCCCCGGGAGCTGGGAAACCCTCCTCTTCAACTACAGTGGTTGGAGTGAGGTCGGCCCCATTACTCGTAAAAATAAATATATCCCCATTCACCCACTTCGGGGATAACGCAGAATAAGAAGTTACAGTGAATGTGTAGATTAGTTGCGTTGGTTGCATTGTAGGAATGTTTCTTTGTATGTATGTGTACCGGATCAATGTGTCTTATTAAAAATATAAATTGCTTTTAAAATACTAAACAACTATCACATTATCGTTTTTACGTTTTTTTCTAGAGTCAGATTGTGCAGAATGTGATTCTTAAGAAAATTTCATGTTAATGTCATATTTGAATCGAATGGTAGATAAGCCAAACATGCACTAGGATGACGATTAATGTATGTAGGTACCACAGTCACAACGAGGTAGGCATATCTTCACTCAGTATTGTTGCGATATTGGGCTTTCAAGTTTTCTTTGAAATTATATACATTTTAGATGGAAAACAATAATAGACTCGTAGCTCACTTATCAATGACACATAGTTTCAATTTTTTGCCTACGCAAATTTCACCTTATATACAAGCGCTAAAGATGATTCTAGAGCCCATTGCAGCGTACCTAGATTCTTCACACATACTTTAGCAAGATCGAGTGCACGGTAGAAAGTTCCAGACACACACACTTCACCTTCTCCTTTTCATGCCACTTCGGAGGTTAAAAAGTCAAATGTTATGATCACGAGGTGATCATCACATTTGACTTTGGATGAGGCGGCTCGAAATAGGGACTTGGTGCTTCTTCTGACACACACACATACATCTCAACGGTTTTATTGAGTTAGTGCTTAAATTATACTGTTTCAATAACGTGAGGAAAAAGGACGGATGCATTGAAAGTAAACAAGTGCGAGGAAGACAGATAACACCGCAAGACGCGATTACGATATCTTAATTGTTTAGATGTTTGGTTGATACCTGTACTTGCGTTTCATGCCAGAGGGCTGAGGTTCAATCCTTTCTAATAATTAAAAAAAATCCGTTCCTCCGTTTTAAGGAGTATTTGTACATAATCATTTTTTTTAAGAAATCCAGTGCAGGAGAATCCCTAGATTTCAGGGAATATATGGGTCTATGACACTTGTTGTTGTGCTGCAGAGGTATTTACAAGCTTGGTCGTCGCTACAAAGCGCCAATACTCAATCAAGACCAAGCTGCTGTAAGGCTGGATGGACCTGTAGTGACCGGTCTTTGGTAAAGGTTTTCTAAATTTTTCAACCCAGCGAAGAGTACCTGTATTGGAAAACATAAATGGTAATTTTGTTGTGCTCTGCCGAGATTCGAGCCCACCACCTTCTATTCCATTTACGAGTCCGGAGTGTTACCACTGGACTACGAACCATCTGACTTTACTTATTTGCTAATATAACAGTACATCAAGTAAAAAACCTTACGTTACAACTCAACCACAGCGTTTTACTAAAAATATATTTAAAACAGAGAGGCGCTGTTTTGGTATCTATACAATGTTGTTAAAATTTAGCGGATGCGTTTAAAGCTTTATACTTCATACAGAACAGTTGACTCGCAGACGTATCGAGGGTAACGAGATGGCATATAACTAAGATACATTGCAGCAAAGGCAAACCTCACCACCAAAAAACCCTATAAATTATGACAAGCTTAATGAAAGAAACGGTTGACGGGATATACAACCGAAATGCAGATTTACTCGGCAATTGCCGGGGCTTACAGCGCCTCGCTCGCCGGCCAGTTGTCTTCTCTCGTGAATCAGTCCCTGGAGGTATTGGCAACGAGAATGCGCGCTGCCGACAATCAAGAGTTATTCGGCAGATATTTCGTTTTATTTTAAAAACATCCTGACAAGAGTGTCCAGTCCCTCTTCTTTTATGTTCTGCCATGACACCCTGGAATTGCGGGAATCAAAATTAATCGCCACCAACACCTCCACGCGACCTCTATTCAGCTGGAGCCCATTTCCTGGCTTTGACTTATGCTGTAGAATCCAAGTACTGCCATATAACTCCTCTGCTTGAGAACTTGCACTGGCTTCGCATCTCGGAAAGAATAGACAACAAGCTTTGCTTGATGGGCTTTAAGACTCTTCATGGACTGGCTCCTGACTATCTGGTGGAACTCACGAGGAGAGCTTGTTTAAATGAAAGGGGAGTTACTCTGAGGTCAGCTGGGTCATTTGCCAGTCTGTTGGAGCTGCCGAAAAGATAATCATGCACAGTCTTCGGGAACTGCTCTTTCTGTGTTGCCGGGCCAGCGGCATGGAATGCTCTCCCAGAGAGGCTGAGAGTCCAGGAAGACGAGACAGCCTTCAGTAAGATGCTCAAAGCAGTCTTGTTTTCCCACTAGAGCCCACATGCGCCTTTGTAGTGATGTAAATCACAAAATGGCGCATATTAATCTAGTTTATTATTTTTATTATTATTATTATTAGAAGTTGGTACCTTTGCAGAACGTAGCTTTGTACGGTGCTACACGGAGATAAGGGAATTTACATATTCCTTGACTTATAGGTTAGTATGAGGCTGACCACCCATACTGTACAAAATGGTTCACTTTTCCAGTGTCACCCCTGTTTCAAGGAAGGTCGGCAAGAGTTGCAGGGCTTATGATCATTTTTTTTATATTGTAGGTTCACATGCGGCATTTTTAAGCGCAAACTTAAGCGTGTCTTCTTGTGGGAATACATTTGATATAAATCTTAAATGAAATATATCTTTGCAACTTAGATTAAAGATACATGCTCCACGACTGATCGTCCCCTTAGAGCTTGTTTGCTTTATGTCCATCACAGGTAATTTCACATGAGAAATATTTGTATGTGTAGGTACTGGACCAATGTGTCTTATGAAAACTGGAAATTCATTTTAAAATTACTTAAAACGACTCATCACAGAAGCACAGAATAAAAATCGTTTTTTTTCTTGTTAGACATCATATTTCTTAAACGTTTTATTTTACTTAAAACATTAATACTGAATTTTCATGTCCTCTATCGGTGTATTTTTAGCCAGGCAAACATGTTAATCCGTATCGCGCAAATCGGAATGATTCGGTCAAAGGCATTAATAACATAAAAATTTGATATCATTTTTTACAGCCACCTACCAACAAAAAAGCCATCAGCTTGAGAATTTTAATATCGCGGCTCGCTATATAGGTACGGTGCATTTTCTGATACCGTATTTTATTGCGGAATATTGATAAGTTTGCAGATTCAGGTCGCTATTGATTGATTTTTGGCTTTCGGGCGACCGGCATACTAAACTACGTTTCAACTCAAACATACCAAAAATTTATGGAAACTAAAACTCTCGATAATCACGCTGTTTGAGATTCCATATATTTTTTCTACACGCTTTGGTTGAGTTTTAACGTAATATTGTATACTTGGGTACAGGTCTGCTCTGGGAGGCACTGGTTCTATAAATTAGGTGTCATACTACGTATTTCGGCTTATGAGCGGATGCTCTTCACTGCGCTGGACCAGTGAAACAATAAAATAGACTCTCCCATCTTGTGCATGTAGTTATCAATTCGTCTGCATGACTTTTTGGTCAGCGACTTTTCGGTCACAGACGACTCGTCCATAAACGCATCGGTCACGGGCAATTTAGCCAAAAGACATTTAGGTTACATTCAATATAGTAAGTCCTCGGCAGTTCAATCACAGAAAGCTTGCTGGAATGTAAGCATTCTACCAGCTGATCTTTTTATATAATTTGTACTCGATAAAGTACGTCAGGCAGAATCGATGTAATTTTGGATATTTTAGTGCGATGGGTGTTGTGAATCGATCCTGCTACCTTCCGATTAGATGTCCTAGATGCTGACCACCAAACTGTTACTTTGGTAGTTCAATGTTTAAAGTAGCATTGGTTTGAAAATAGTTACATTTGTCATATCTATTTGCAGTAAATATAATATGTTTGTCAAGCAGAGTTGACGTCATTTTGGATATTTTAGTGCGATGGATGTTGTGAATTGATCCTGATACCTTTGGGTTAAAAGCCCTTGATAGTGAATATCAATCTATTGTTTGGATGGATTATTGTTGAAATTACTCTTTTTTTGAAAACTTTTAATATAAATTTGTTGTTAATAAAGTACGTCAGGCAGAATCGATGTCAGTTTGGATATTTTAGTGGGGTGGATGTTGTGAATTGATCCTGATACTATTGGATTACAAGCCTTAGTGAATATCAATCTATTGTTTGGATGGATTATTGTTTAATTTAGTTTTTAGCTAGTTTTTTTTTAAATATTCATATAAATTTGTAGTAAATAAAGTGTGTCAGGCAGAATCGATGTCAGTTTGGATATTTTAGTGCGATGGATGTTGTGAATTGATCCTGCAGCCATGCACTGGCCGGCAAACCGGTTACTTGCCAAAATAACTAGATTATTAGGTGGGTACGAACCACCGCGGGCAGTGTGCAAGTGTGTACATGTGTGTGGGGGCTATAACACACGCTGGCTTAGCAGACGGAGACAGTAGGGAGAGGATAGTGATCTAGTCAAAATAACTAGATCATTATTTACTAGATATTAAATTTGTTCACTTTGCCAATGTATTTTTTTTTGTTGCAAGGATGGGTGGCGAGAACTGCTGACGTGTGTTCATGTAAGAATTGGGTTTTATTTTGTTTGTACTCATCCACGCATTTTATATTCCCACGACTTGCAAGTATAATAGTTATTTTTATATAAGGGGTAAAGATTGCTTCTATTTGTCTTGAACTAAGGTAATGATATCAGTTGTAAGGCCATGTTTAAACAAATGATGAAAGTTTAAATTAGTTATTGAAAGTGCTGTTAACAACCGATTTGCTTCAGTACATGGTTAACGTTTTCCATTTTTTTCCGATTGTGTACGAATTCAAGTTATCAAATATATATTCAATCTACACATAAATACTCCATATCATACTCTCAGTCCTTGTTTGGCTTATTTGCCATTTGATTCAAACGTGACCTTTCAATGATTTTGTCTTAAGAATCACATTCTACACAATCTGAGCTTAGAAGAAAACGTAAAACACGATAATGTGAGAGTGATTTTATATAATTTAAAAATCAATGTCCAGTTTTCATAAGACAAATTGGTCCAGTACACAGACAAACATTGCTCATGTAAAATTACCTCTGACGGATATGAGACAAACAAGTACTAAGGGGAAAACAATTCACCAGCATTCCTTAAATACTCTGCTACTATCCTTGTCTGAGCCAGCCAACACATGTGGCACACACTTACACACACCGGTACGAGTACGAGCACGAGCACGAGCACGAGCACCAGCACCAGCACCAGCACGAGCACCAGCACCAGCATGAGCACGATGCCAAGTAACAAGTGCCTAACCGTTAGGATATTTTTGAAAAATAAATCCTTTGAACAGTTAATCCAATAAGGTACGATATCCTTAGCTAAGAAGAACAGCTGATCTTATGCATTACAGGAAGCTTCTTCTTCTCAATCTTGTTCCTCATTACTGAAGGTTGTGACCCGTGTGGAAGCAACCACTCTTCTCTAGCTTCTCCAACCACCGAGGTGCCGGATGCTGTCTTCACTTGATCGGTCAATCGTGTGGAGGATCTTCCTCTGCCTCTCTGCCCCTCTAAGCCACCGATCACAAACAGTCATTCCAAGCTATCCTCATTGCCACGGACAACGTTTCCGAAGAACTGAAGAACACGGCCTGTGCATATATTGGCCAAAGTCAAGCCATCTAAATTTAACTCCCGACGAATGGACTCGTTGGTACGTCTAGCCGTCTATGGGATTCAAACTATCAACTGCGCTTCTGAACAATTTAGTTTTTGTCCCTACTTCTTTTTAACCGTCGAAACGTGTTTACTTGTTTAACGTAGAGTAACAGGATTGGCCGCTGACTTGGAGATGTCTGCAGAGATGCGAGTATTAGCTCTTCGGGTAATATAATCTTCAGTTTGTTTGGCAATCAGAGCTCGTGTTTTGCCAATCAGCCAGTTCCATGTTACGAGGAGGTGTACCCGGCGCAGTCTCAGACGTTGACGCAGGGCAAACACTTTATTGCACTGCATACAGACGCACCCAGAGCCGCTGCATATTGCTATGCTATCAGGGTTCTTTTGGATGTGCTTTAAAATAAGAGTTTCATTTTCTTTTCTTGAATTTATTTTTACCATATTTTTTGCCAGGTTTTTTAAGTACAATTTGACGGTGAACGTTATGTCGGTGGGCGTTTGGTCGCTTGGGCGTTTTGTCGAGTGAGCATTATATCGGTGGACATTATGTCACTTGGACATTTTGTCGCGAGGAAATTTTGTCGGGTGGACATTTTATCGGTGGGCATTATGTAGTGTGGACATTTGGTCACGTGGACATTTCGTCGCGTGGACATTTTGTAGATGGACATTTTGTCGGTAATCATTATATCGGTGGGCGTTGTGACACGTAAAAATTTTGTCACGTGGAAATTTTGTCGGGTGAATATTTTGTCGTGTGGACATCTGTCGGTGGACATTTTGTCGATGTACATTTTGTCGGTGGACATTATATCGGTGAACATTATGTCGCGTGGACATTTTGTCGTATGGACATTTGTCGGTGGACACTTGTCGTGTGGACATTTGTCGGTGGACATTTTGTCGTGTGGACATTTGTCGGTGGACATTTTGTCGATGTACACTTTGTCTGTGGACATTATGTCGCGTGGACATTATATCGGTGTACATTATGTCGCGTGGACATTTTGTCGTGTAGATATTTGTCGGTGGACACTTTGTCGTGTGGACATTTGTCGGTGGACATTTTGTCGTGTGATCATTTGTCGGTGGACTTTTTGTCGATGTACACTTTGTCTGTGGACATTATGTCGCGTGGACATTACATCGGTGTACATTATGTCGCGTGGACATTTTGTCGTGTGGACGTTTGTCGTTGGACATTTTGTCGATGTACACTTTGTCTGTGGGCATTATGTCGCGTGGACATTATATCGGTGTACATTATGTCGCGTGGACATTTTGTCGTGTGGACGTTTGTCGGTGGACATTTTGTCGGTGGACATTATGTCGCGTGGACATTATATCAGTGTACATTATGTCGCGTGGACATTTTGTCGTGTGGACGTTTGTCGGTGGACATTTTGTCGGTGGAAATTATGACACGCAAACATTTTGTCACGTGAAAATTTTATCCGTTGGGCATTTGTCAGCGGGCATTTTGTCGATGGACGTTTTGTCGGTGGACAAAAAACAATATATTACAATTACAATAAATTACAAATTAAAATCGAGTTGAAATGAAAATTTAAAATAAAAATCCATAGCTTGCTACATTTGAGTTTAACCGCCATCATATCAAGTTAAATACCAGCACAGAATATGAGTTTGTACGAGAGAAACGATATGCCACACTAGAAGGTTGATTAATACGCCAATACAAGGAAAAGGCTCTAAGAAGATATCAAATCGAAGAAATCTCCAAGTCCTGGTGCTCCTGGAGATTTATAAAAGTTAACTCGTAAAGCTACACAGTGTCGATGAACTTATTAAAATCTAACGGGGATTGTAAAAAACTTTATTATTGTATTCAATACGTATCGAATAATACGTCAATTTTCTTATTGGGGTTATAACAAGACATAGATAAATTTACAATCCGCATGCGCAACTTAACGATCACACGGAAGATAAAGAGGCCAGACTCGTGTAGAATTGATGGAGGTAATTTAGGATTTTTATCAAAATTAGATAACTATAATGTTCCTTGGCGTATAAGTTGGGATCCGGCTAACTACTCGTTCCGTAAAAAAAAATATTCACTTTTTCCAATGTCACCCCTGTTTCAGGAAAATTCGATGCAAGTTGCAGCGCTATGTTCATTTGAAGTTTGGGTCTTACAAGTTTTTCAAGTATCTTTCACTTGATGATGGTAAGAGGTTCAAGAAACCTTTGTAATCTGTAATTTTTACGACAATCTATAATGTAAGTTGCAAAGATACACTAACATTTAAAATTCATATTAAATGCATGCCCACAAACAGACGCGTGTATGTTCGCGATTCCAATACTGCATTTGTACTTACAAATTAAAATCTAAAACTCAAATCAACATAAACCCTACAAGTTTTGCCAAACTTCTCTGAAACAGGGGTGAGATGAGGAGTTGTGTTTGTCTGTGTTCGAGTAAAAGTAAGTTTCTCTAGAAGTGTGTAGACGACATTTGTATTTTTTCGAAATATATTGAATTGAATGTTCTGGCAAAGTCTAGTAAGTAACGATTCTCCGTGTTTGGAGAATATCTTTATTTTTAGTACAAGTTATGGACCGAAATCCCATGTAGTTGGAGAAATCATTCGACGGTCATACCATACTGTGCAAATGTAACTCTGAACCAAAAGTCTTATCTAAATCTAAGTTGCAAAGATATGTGTCATTTGAGATTCATATTAAATGCATTCCCACAAGCAGACACGCATAATTTCGCGCTCACACATGCCGCATGTGGACCTACAATTTAAAAAAAAACCCAATCTCAAATGAACATGAGCCCTGCAACTCTTGCCGACCTTCCCTGAAACAGGCGTGACATTGGCAAAGTGAACCATTTTTTACAGTATGGGTGGTCAGCCTCATACCAACCTATAAGTCAAGAAATCAACAGTCGTTTTGATTTAATAGAACCTGCCTAAAAACATAACAGTATTATTTAAAATATAAATTAGAGAAACACAAGCGGATGATCTTTATTCGTGAATTCCCTACACAAAACTCAACGCACAGTTTTTAGGTCCTCGAAGAATTCAATGTTAAATACAAAGACGATACCCACTCACCTAATTAGTACGCGGCGCTTTTAAGTGACTCTAGACCAGTGGCCCCCAACCGGCGGTCCATGAAGCACGAAATGATCTTTGAGAGTCTAGGGAATAGTTGACGCAAGTATTTTAAAAGGGGCACAATCAAATAATAAAAGAAACGATAGAATATTTCGATGTAAATATCATGAAAAGAAATAACCAATATAAGAGTATGAGTTAATTAAAAGCTATTGGTGAAGCTTTAAGTGAAAGTCTACCACAAAATTAGTATGCTTGTGATGATGCTGCAGGTTAAAAATCACATTGACGCAAATTGAATACTACTGTATTTTTCAATTATAAATTTGAGAAACCTATTTATCATACAATATAATAAGTAGGTATTTTTTTTATTAAGTCCAGGAATTCTCCTATTACCACGTGTACACTTAAACTAAAAAAACGCAATCCAGGGACAACAAAAGCGTAAAAGTAGCTATGCTCTAAGCGGCTCTGGCTTACCGCGGAATCTTTGCTCGTATAGATATGGCCGGCAGAGACGATTCTTGCGTGTTCGAGATTATTCCACATATTTCTACAATGGATTTTTCGAAACACTTCTAAATTGTTCGACACACACCAGCGCACGTACTACAAATCCATAGTTCGTAACAATATCATACTTTGTGTTTAGATTAAACGGTTTATTCTTGAACCATATGACTTTGGATGAAATGAAAGAAGTACGCAAGGACTGAGGCTTTACAAAAAAAAAATCATTTTTTTGTAGAATATGTTTCGTAGGATTTAATTTTTATTATTGAATTGCTTAGTGTTTGTTTGTTTTATGTACTTAAATGTAATTAATTGTTTGTATTCCTTGACTTATAAGTTGGTATGAGGCTGACCACTCATACTGTAAAAAATGGTTCACTTTGCCAATGTCACCTCTGTTTCAGGTAAGCTCAGCAAGAGTTGCAGGGCTTCTGTTCATTTGAGATTTGGTTTTTATATCGTAGGTCCACATACGGCATGTGTTAGCGCGAACTTATACATGTCTGCTTGCGGGAATTCGTTTAATATGAAATATATATCTTTGCAGCTTAGATTTAGATCGGATGTGGTCCCTGACAACAACAACAAAAATTAATGCGGTTCTTGGATAGGAAAGGTTAGGAACCAATGGTGCAGACATTCAGGAGAAGGGAGAAGGGAGAGGGGGTTTCATGACAAAGCCGAAACCTAATTACGGATCGAAATGCTGGAGCTGCCCGTGTACGCATTTCTGTTGGGGAACATCGCCGGCTGATCGAGTGAGCGCTCCGTGTCGCTTGTCCGAGTGTTTTTGTTCGCTTTACAGCGAGGCTTTCCTTTCTTCCATTGTCATTCAGAGCCGCTTTCGGTTTCTTTGTCCTGCGCCGCTGCGTGGCAAGAAGTGCCAGGAAGCTGCAGACGCACAAAACTGCCCGGCCAAATCATTATATTATTTATATACGGCAGTGGTTCCTAACCCGTTGGCATGGTGGAGCAATATGCCAAAGTAGCACTATATTTCATTAATAATGTAAAAATAAAAACAACTTTATTTTCACGAGCGCTTTTGTGTTATCATGAACTTGGTGGGTGGAGGTGGGTCGAGTGCCACACCATCATCAGATTCGATAAAATCAAGCGTATCAAATAAATCAAAATAAATGGAATGGAATTCCTTGACTTATAAGTTGACAAATGGTTCACCTTGCCAATGTCACCCCTGCTTCAGGGAAGGTCGGCAAGAGTTACAGGACTTATGTTCATTTGAGATTGGGTTTTTTTATATTGTAGGTCCACATGCGGCATGTGTAAGCGCGAAATTATGCGTGTCTGCTTGTGGGAATGCATTTAATATGAATCTCAAATGATACATATCCTTGCAGCTTAGATTTAGATTTAGATAGGTTGGTATGAGACTGGCCACTCATACTGTAAAATATGTTTCACTTTGCCAATGTCACCCCTGTTTTAGGAAAGGTCGGAAAAAGTAGCAGGGTTTATATTCATTTGAGGTTTGTTTGTATGAGTACACATGCAGCATTTGTAAGCTTAAAGTTTCACGCACTTGCTTGTGGGCATGCATTTAATATGAATTTTAAATGTAACATAATATATCGACGGTAGTACATTTTGGTCAAAAATGAGTTATGAATGCTATCTTGCTTAAAAATTTCAGCTCTTTCTAATGCGCTAACTCCCATAGCTCTACGATGATTTTTTTGTTGTATATGCCCAAGCAAACAACTGCGTTTTCGAAGTATGGTTTTGGTGTAACCGACAAGATGGCCTTTTTTGTCCTAAAGGAGCTTATGAAAATCGTAAAACATCGTAAAACCACATCAATAGGAATGCCAATAAATGCCTTTATTTTTGTAATGTTAGAGCTGTTTTGATTTTAACGATATGATAAAAATAAAAAAAGTAATCCCATTTTTCAGCAATCTCAAACTTTAAATTGCTCTCCTGAACAATTAAGTTTATGTCGCTTTGCCTTTTAATCGTCGATATCTTTGCAACTAAGATTAAAGATAGATTTAACTATTGAACTCTTCGGGCTTTTGATGATGAACAAAATATCCAAAGGGGTCCCTGGTCGAAAAAGGTTATGAAGCGCAGATTTTCAGCATACCGGTTGAAAGCTCCCAGCCGACCAAAGTGCCCGACTAACAAAGCGACAACAGAGCTCTGGACTGAGTTGGTAGGATTGTTTTAGATCATTTAAAGGTTAAACGGGTTTCATGTATGTAATACCTGCTAATAAAAATCTTTCATTGAAATTAATTGAATCCTTTTAAATTTAGTAAAAGCTAACTTTTAAGAGTTTGTGAATTTACACAATGATAAATTATTTTTATGAGAAATCATATATTTTTTTAAAAACAGAGTTCTATTTTCACAAATTGAGTATTTATTTCACCTCGAGCACTTTCGACTTTCTTACGTCATTTTCAATAGGACAGTGTCCAAAATAAACGAAATAAAGAATAGAGATGAACAAATTATTTTTCCCTTAAAAAATTAGCAGATATTTAACAAACAA
Source organism: Agapetus fuscipes (assembly GCA_951799405.1). Classification (NCBI taxonomy): domain Eukaryota; kingdom Metazoa; phylum Arthropoda; class Insecta; order Trichoptera; family Glossosomatidae; genus Agapetus; species Agapetus fuscipes. The sequence goes on along the minus strand of OX637355.1, from coordinate 9,988,359 downwards.
AAGCTCAGTTATTAGAAGTCATAAATAATGCGAAAATTGACAGTATGGTTTTCAATATCTCAAAAACAACACAGACAACACTCAAAGGTCTCAATTTAAGACCCCATCCGTTTTTTTTGTTGTCCAGAAAATAACCAATAAAGCTGCCCAAAATTATTATAATTAGACAGAAGAAAAAATAAAAATTCCGAAAAACGTACCTTAAGCATGCAACTTTTCGTTTAAACTAAACTATAGAGTTAAATTAAACAGTATTGAAGTGAAAACAGCGCCTGTAGTGAGCATTTAGTTTGCATATATTATTTCGGTAAGGGTTTTAACGGATGCTATGAGGGGGTACCTGTGTATTTTGGGTTCAGACAAGTGGCGCATGGATCAGCTTCCAATTTGTGTGGGGGCCCTTTGTCTTGTCTTCTATTTTTGGAAAATCCTGGCCCTTGGTGCAAAAGCCTTTGTCGGACGGACAACTGGCCCTTCAAGCAGTGAGAGACAACTATTAAAATGAGATTAAGTAAAATTTAAGCCGCCAGTTATCACTTTACTTTAAAGCATTAGAATTTTATTTATATATTTACTTAAACATATTGACTGAGTAAAATAACTTTTACAGAATTAAAGTGAAAAGATGTAGGTACAGAAATCAAATTCTCCATATAAAAGCAACAAGAAAGTACGTTATAATAAAGAAGATAATATGAGTTTTTTGATAAGATAGTGATAATCAATAGGATGTGTACTCTTTGCTCTAAAAACAATTAAATTAACGTTTGATAAATTAATCAAGGAAAAATAATTATTGAAGGAATATTTTGATAAACTCTACAAAAATATAGGAGTAGGAAGTAAGCATTTTTATTTTCAGAAGATTGAATGCACATAAAAACGGTTTGTGAAAATGATTGAATTTCTGTTTTTTTTTTTTAAATGATTCATCTATAATCTAAGTAGCAAGGATATATTCATTCAAAGCTCTCTGGTAAGCAAAGATGTATGCCCACAAACAAACACGTGTAGTTCGCACTTACAAATGCTGATTGTGTACTTACAAATAAAATCCAAATCTCAAATGAACATAAGCCCTGCAACTCTGGCCGACATTTCCTGAAACAGGGGTGACATTGGCAAAGTGAACTATTTTTTACAGTATGGGTGGTCAGCCTCATACCAACCTATAAGTCAAGGAATTCATCATTTATTTTGTTTCCGTGTTCCATTTTTGGACACAGAAAACATTATAGCATATTCTTTCAAGTACAAATTGAATTGAACGTATGTGTTTACCTACATAAATATTAATATTGTTGTATAATATTGTAAACATAGATTCATCATTAAGGAGGAACAATTATTTAATCTTCTAAAGTTAATGACTCAGCAGTCAAACGTTCTCAGTAAGAAAAGGTTCTCAGCAACTGGTATGGTGTCACCCCTGCTACTATAAGCGGATCTGTAACCCGACATTGCGTAAATCTCACTGTGACTGCGTAAATCGAAAATGCATGGAATATACAACGGCAGTCCTGGAGACTGATTAAGTTTTTATACATTTTTGCAATTTACGCAATCGAAGTGAGTTAAGGCAATGTTTTATACTAGGGGTGCTGAGGTCGGAGGACTCGGTTGCTATAAATGCTCTGTCCGTGGTTATGTCGACAACCGCGGCGCCAAAACCCTTCAGAACGACCAAGTATTAAAAATATTATGTAAAGCTTAAAGCCATAGCTAATGCTAAAAAAGTATAATAAAAATATATTTATAAATAATAATTATTTATTGACTAAGCGTTGTTTTCGTCACGAAATGTATAAAATATGGTATTTATATAAGAATGGTATCTATAAAGCACTCGAATCGAAACCAAAAAAACCATCATATCCAAATCGAAAAAAATGCTCATATTCAAATAAAAAATTCGCTCATTTAAAAATCGAAACTCAGTGCTGATTATATTTAAATAAATGAAATCGCTCATCTAATCTCATCTAAGTTGCAAAGATATGTAACATTGGGGATTCACATTACATGCATTCTCACAAGCAGACACGTACAAGTTCGCTTTTGCGCAAGCCGCATGTGAACCTACAACATAAAAACCAAATCTCAAATTGACAATACACTCTGCAACTCCTGCCGACCTTCCCTGAAACAGGGGTGACATTGGCAAAGTGAACCATTTTTACAGCATGGATGGTCTATAAGTCAAGGAACATACACAAGAAATTACATTTTAGAAATAAACTCATCATATTCAAATCGAAATAAAGCTTTCGTCGCATTTATATTAAAACAAAGAACACAAAATATTCTAATTTAAATAAAGCGGTCATATTCAAATCAAAGTACCTACAGCGCTCATCATATTCAAAATTACATCAAGTGCTCGTTTTCAAGTCGAAAGTAAGCGCTCATAATATTCAAATCGACATAAAGCGTTCATTTTCAAATCGAAGTATGTAAAGTGCTTACTGGTATCAAATTGAAATGTGAATTAAGTGCTTATCATATTCAAATTGTCTATGGTTGGCGCTCGCGCAGCGACGATCAAATTAAAGAGGTCTGGATATTCAAAATCTATATCAATATCTACAGATATGTGACGATGTCGGTTCCTAAAGTGTAATTAAGCGCCTTTGTAGTGACACATTGTCATAAAAGGCGCTATATAAATTCTGTGTTTATTATTATTATTAATTGAAATAAAGCGCTCATCCTATTCAAATCGAAATAGTATGCTCTCATAATATTCAAATCGACATTTTCAAATCAAAGTAAAGTGCTTAATATAACTAGCATATCGATTTCATTTCATTTCATTTCATTTCATTTCATTTCATTTCATTTCATTTCATTTCATTTCATTATTTCATTAATGGTATGATATTGAAATGTAAATAAAGAACAGATCATATTCGAATCGAAATAAAGCGCTCATCATTTTTAAATCAAGTTAAAGCGCTCATTATATTCAAATCGAAATAAACCACTCATCATTTTCAAATGGAAATAGAATGCTCATCATTTTCAAATGAAGAAAAAGCGCTCATTACATTCAACTTGAAACAGAATGCTCGTCATATTCAAATCGAAATAGAATGCTCTCATAATATTCAAATCGACATAGCGATCATTTTCAAAACGAAGTAAAGTGCTTACCGGTATCATATCGAAATGTAAATAAAGTGCTTTTAATGTTAAAACCAAGAAAAAGCGCTCATGATTCTCACATCAAGAAAACGCACTCATTATGTTCAAATCGGAATAGAAAGCTCATCATATTCAAATCGAAATAAAGCGCTCATCATACTCGAATTCAGAAATTTACATCAAGAGTTTTCAATATGCCTCTATCCAGCTGGGAAGTGACGAGCGCTGGCAGAAACGAAGAAGATAATGAAGAGAGCCAAATGCAGTCTGCCAATTAGCACGTTTTCATGCCGGGATTAAATAATTTAGTGGCATCCTCCGAGAGTGGGAATAAAAAGAGGTCAGAGTCGCTCTGAGGGCAACTAAGTTGCAAGGCGCGGGCAGGGAGAAAAAACCCATAATATCAGCTACTCTCTAACGCAGACCTGTTTAAAACTCGAAAATTTCGTTTAACAAAAAACGCATGGAAACTGAAACAGCACCCGTAGTGAGCAATTAATTTCAATGCATTTTTGTTAAAAACGCTGTGGTTGAGTTTGTGAGTAATGTGTTAAACTTGGTGCACTGATATACTCGTAGAGGTGAGTATACTGTATAATATCGTATGACAGTGAATTTTCACAACTGTGGATGCGAATTTGGTCGTGAGTGCAATGGTTGCAATGGTTGCTTTTGGCGCTTACAGATTGTAACAACTGCACCCTTGGTCGTAGAAAATAAACGAGAATTCCAAGGTAATAGCAAAAAAAAATAATTTTCTATCATAATTAGGTATATGACCTTTTTATTAAGCGTCAGATGCTGTAGCTAACAGGTAGAACAAAAAAAAAAGGGATACATGGAATCAAGCGGCATACATCGCTTGAAATTTATGTTTTGGTATTTAGTGCCTTATTGTGGTTAAAAGCTAGTATGATGCTGCCCCAATTCAAGTGATACTGACTTTTTCCAATGCCACTCCAGTTCTAGGGAAAGGTGGCAGGAGTTTCAATGTTTATGTTTTTGTAAGGTTTGATTTAGTTTGTATTTACACATGCAGCATATATACATAAATTTAAATCTATTTCCAACAATACAGAAATATAAGAGTACATTAAAAGCAATAACATAATTTTACAAATATAAAATGGTTGTGGCATTTTTCCAGTCACCACGTTGATAAATATCATCGTAATTGAAAACTTAGACGTGTCTACTCCTTAGCTTATTAATATGTACATTAGTTGTCAACACATCTTTGCAATTCAAAATTATAGATTTCAATAATCCATTCAAACGCTGTTACGAGAAACGTGTCTACTCCTGAGCTTGCATTAAATATGTACCTTCATCGTCAACATATCTTTACAATTTAACATTATAGATTGAAAATATCCGTTCAAACACTTTTACTACGCCAGCTCCAGCGCATCGAACCTCCTCGGTACGTACTTTCTTTATATCGCCATCCAGTGAGGTCGACCGGCTCTGCGGTGGGTGGAGGTAGGAGGGGGGGGGGGGGTGAGGAGGAGCCGGGCGACAGACCGACTGCAGACAAGTCAAGGTTTTTGCAAACAATCGACACAAAGGCCGGGGCGTGTGTCTCTGGTCCCGTCTGCGGGCGCGGGGTCCCTGGTGCCTCCAAAACTCCGGGCGTCGCGTGAGAAAATGACCAACGCCTGATGCGCCATCATTATTATCGGACCGGACAAAGATAAAGGGCTTTTCGAGAATCATTATTGGGCCACAAAAAGATAAGTATTTGTCTACATAGTAACCGCAACTAAGCTAGACTTGTAGTGCAACTTCTTGACGCGTTATCGCCGAAGGATTTCAAATGTGGCGATTAGAACCTATTTATTTTTACAGCTGGTCTTACGCCAACCACCACAGTCGAAGATGAGGTTTCCCAGCTCTCGAGGGGGCTGGTACTCATTTCTTGTGAGGGCTTAGTAACCCTTGCCGGTATTTTATTTTGGGGTTTGAAATAAACGCCGAAACGGGAAATCATTTATGACACCTTCGGTGGGATTCGAACCCGAGCTCGTGGCATTGAATGCAAACACTCTACCAACTAAGCTATTGACCGGACTGATGCTAATCTAATCTAATCTAATCTAAGTTGCAAAGATATGTTACATTGGAGATTCACATTACATGCATTCTCACAACCAGACACGTACAAGTTCGCGCTTGCACATGCCTCATGTGAACCTACAACATAAAAACCAAATCTCCAATGGGCATACACCCTGCAACTCTTGCCGTCCTTCCCTGAGACAGGGGTAACATTGGCAAAGTGAACCATTTTTACAGCATGGGTGGTCAGCCGCATACCAACCTATAAGTCAAGGAACATACACGACATATTACAATTTTTACATCACTAAATAATAATATATATGGACAACAAACAGAAAACAAATTCCAATTTAATAAACCCTAGCCGCCAACATTACAGATCAACCGCCATTTCATTGCCACGCAAGCTTAAAAATAATGATTAAGGTTCATATATCAATCGTAATAATCTTAATGTTAGTTAAATAGCTTTCAATATATACGCAAACCAAACCAAGGAATAAGAATTGTCCTAAGGAATGGCAATGTTTATGGTCATGTGGAGTTTTGTATACTTTGTATGTACACATGCAGCATGTGTAAGCATAAACTTACATGTGTCTGCTAGCGAGCATGCATTGAATAAGAGCCTTAAATGTCAAATGTAAATTTTAAATGTTAATAAATCTTTGCAACTTCGATTATAGATAGATCCGTAGACAAAGGATCATGCGTTCTTATAACGAACAAAGTAAAAATATGTTCTGTCATTTAAAGGACAAACCAAGATAAATATTTGTTACAGAAAGTGTAAGAATAAAAAATCAGAGAAGTATATGAAATATATTTGATTGGAAGGTAAATGAGCTAACGTATGTAATTTTTACATATTTTTTACAATGATCATTTAAAATAAAGTCGAAGGAAATGAGCCGTTTATGAAGTAAACAAAACCGTTTCATTAAACGTTCCTCCGTTTCGTTTAACACTCATAATTTGTATCTTTCAAAAATAATTACAAAAGATCGTTGTCCATTAAAGTGATCCATTAATTTGGATTGGAAATAAAGCATTTATTTTACTCGTAGGCTGCCGAGTACATGACATAATTGAATAACTGTTATTTGTATTTAAAATCGCCTTGTGATTTTATTACTGGGCTGTTGATTTATATACATAAGCTCAATCAAACTATCCATCTGATATCTCAGCTAGGCGGTGTTACAATCTGTGCTATTATCCAGGAAACAGAACTAGCGTTTAATATATGTATTGTAAAATATGCAACAATAAACCAAGGTTTAAAATATTTGTACTAACATCAAGAAATAAATTTTATAAGGTGGGATTTTTTTATAGTAAGAGTCGAAAGGTTAAAAATAAACATGCAATTAAGTAATTGTGATTTTTGTTTTACATGCATTTCAAAATTTTAAAAATAAACATGTTTGAAATATTAGAATGTAAAATGTACAACAATAAATTGACGATCAATAGGTGAATTATCTTTTAAAAAATGAACTATTAAAGCTAACGTTAATTTATAATGTAAAATAAACAAAATTATATAGCTTGAAATATGATATGAAACATGCATCTTTGGGATGAACAAGAATAATGACAACGGGAATTAAATTCGTGAATATTATTATTATTTACGTTTAATTAATTATTTGAAATGTCCGCACATGAATTGGTAAAGACATTGTGTCGTCAACCGGCCGGGTTGCTAGGGAAAATGCATAAAAATATTTGGTTATTGATTGTTAACGATGGCAGTCCCAAACAAGACTGACGCGAAAAAAGCTCCAATCCAAAAATGTTCCGACGTCATTCGCAAACTACAGAAACCTAATATTCTTTATACCCGTAAGAAATGTAATAAAAATATATAACAAAAAACGAACGTTTAATATTTGTTGTGAAATATACAACAATAAAATAACGTTTACAACATAATTTAGAATAAACAATAATAGAAACAACGATGCAGTTATGTAACAGAGTAAATAATAAACAAATAAACTGCATGTAACAACAAGCTTTGTTATAAATTAAACCTGAAAATTTTGGAATGCAATTTTTTAAATTTTGAGTTCGATTAAATAAAAAAATGTCTACTGAATGAACAGAATGTATAATTTGTAGTGTCGATGGAACATGTTTATACAGGAAAAACAATAAACCAAACAAATTTAGTGTGCCAATGAGGCAATGCATCTAAAGTTTTTAGTACAAATTTTGTAACAGACACTTAATACTCTTGAATATCTGTACATTTCAACCAGAAAATTAGTATTAAAATTATACAAAAAAGTTGTTTCAACTTGTACTGCATTAATGATGTGAGAATAAAGATGCAAAATTCGCGAACGTGATGTATTGACCGGCAAAAAGGATGGCAAACCAGTATGCGCAAAGCCGCGTCACATTTTCAATCGGCGAATTTCTCACACAAGTGAATTGTTGCGTTTGGAGTTGTCACAAGCAACGAATGTGAAGTGAAATTATGTGTCAAAATAACAATAACAATGTGTGTTGTTTCTTACGAGTGGTTGGTAGGGACGGGTCGCGCGCGAACTTGCACTCGTGGTGCTTCTCACTGAGACTGAGGCTGCGCACTAAGATGGGGGGGGGGGAGGGGATGGGTGGTAGGGGGAGGCGAGGCGGACGCAGAGGCGGCTGTAGACTTGGAGCAACTTATCTGAACACCAAACTATCTCAACGATTAAACAATAATGTTACTGATCTGAGATCGAGTTCAAATATTTAGACTGCGAGAAGTAAAATATGTTTTTTTTGAAGTGTTGACTATTTGATTGGATAAATAATAAAAATATACTTACCATGATTTACTCAAGGTATTTTTTTTCCTACGTTCTTTTGACTGGTATTACAATAAATCACAAATTTGTTACCTTTAGGTGGTATGTAATTGAAAAAATATTTTTCGCTTAATTTGCTATAAGTAATGTTTCTTTATTCAAATTGTTTAATGTTCAATAATTACTGGCTACCTATCAAAAATGGAACTTTATAACGATTTCATTTTACTTACGAAATTTCATGGGAGAAAATTAATGTTTTCATTTACGATTTCTACCAGATTTTTAATATAAAGACGCTACGTTTATTATCATGGACCAAGCTCCTAATTGAAGCGATAAATATTTGTTTACTTGAATGATTGCAAAAAAATCCCCCTAAATACTGTTGAAATTTAATTGATAAAAAACAGAAACCGGTTTTAGAAGACTTTTTAACAAAAATCAACTGAGTTACTTTTTTACGCAGCTCCTCATCTCCTTCATACATTTTGTACAAAATAATTATTTTTCAATGCAGTTCTTCATTTTCCAAGAACTAACTTACATCCTTCTTTAGAAATTAAATATTTAGGCACCTAGCCCCTTACAAGTGTGTTAAAGCATTTACCTGTTTATAGTTAGGCAAATCTTTTACAAAAAAAAAATATTTTTCCAAACTTTATTCTTCGTGAATCCTTTGTATCGCTTTGCTTTGGTCTTGCAATTTCTGCGAGATGATAATGGCTGCGATATTGAAATAAGCGACCAAGTTTTGCCTGCTCCTCTACCAACGGCAGCGGCTGCTGGGGGGGTGGGGGAGGGGTGCAGACGGGGGAAGGGAGGAGTGAGACCAAGGAGCCAGACGTATCGCAAACTCACTCAACTTATTCCAGCACACACCAGACAAAACGACATCCATTTGTGACAAAATATGTACACTAATTTTTCTTTTTTAAAAAAGATAATATTTTCAATCACTATATGGTTAATATCTTAAGATAAGAAACACTTATTATATTCCGAAATATAAAGCATACATTTCCCACAATTTCATCTTGTCTGGTCGTTAGCTCGGTTGGTAGAGTGCTTGCATTCCATACCGAGGGCTAAGGTTAGTGTTGGTGTTTATTTCAAGCTCAAATAAAATACTGGCAAAGTTTACTCAGCTTTCACAATAAATGAGAACGAGCCCACTACAACTGTAGTGGTTAAATCCATCCCCAAAGCGGCTAGCCTATAAAAATAAATAGGTTCCACACGCCACATGCGACCCTTCTAAAAAGAAATCCATGCGTGACAGCTCGGGTTTTTGTTCTTACCAATCGTTGACATATTATTTGTTAATCAAAGCCAGTCTCAACTAAATCATTTTTTTTCACTGACAATACTTTCTGGTACTGCACAAATTTCTCATCCATCTCCGCCCCGAATTTCCTTCATGCAAAACCAAACCTACAGCTTTTTCAATTAGCAGATTTGAATACCTAATTATTCGATCGTTTTCAAACTTCATTAGACTTCTCGTACGGTTGGCTTAGTGCGCCTGCGTCCCACGGTCCACCCACCCCCCCCTTTACCTCCCCCACCCCCCTCCTTCCCCCCACACGGCAGCTTACTCTGCCGAGCAGCATTCAGCCCGCATTAGCCAAATTACTTTTTCGCTATCGACGCTTTATCGCTCTTTAATTTTCGCAATCTCAATCAATTCTAGTAGCGCTCTCCGGCTCCATTACAGTCATTTCATATTTATTTACAAGCGCCGACTTACGTTGTCTGCGCTCTTTATGAGGTCTACTAGGCAATCAAAAATACACATTTAAGCTTTTAAGGGTTTGGTGGTTTACACAGTGAAAGTCCATTGTCTATTAATTAAATAAAACACAGTTTCAATTCACTTTTATATTCTTTTAATTTTGTCTAACGTTTTCGCCTACAAGGCCTACATTGTCCTGATGATGCCTTGTAGGCGAAAACGTTAAGACAAAATTAAAAGAATATAAAAGTGAATTGAAACTGTGTTTTATTTAATTAACATATTTAAGCAAATATGAAATGTTTCAACGGAAACTTTGTAGAACTGTAGTTACAAAAATTAAACACGCAAACAAAGCACTGTTTTATTCTATCGTTACGAGTATTTTTATTAGTTGATTGAACAAATAATGAGTTTTGGCTGGTTTTGACCTCTTGGTAATGTTCAGAAAAATTCAAATATTAAACATTATGAGAGGCTAGTTTTTATGTCTTAAAAAAACAAAACAAATACAAATAAATAAATAAATTATCCCTCATATTCTATTCGTTGACTTATAAGTTGACAATGAAGCTGACCACCAATATTGTAAAAAATGGTTCACTTTGCTAAAATGCCACTCCTGTTTCAGCAAATGCCGCAAGAGTTGCAGGGCTTGTGTTCATTTGAGATTAGGCTATTTATTTTCTAGGCCCACATGCGGCATATGCTTGTAGAAATGCGTGTAATTTGAATCTTAAATATTGTACATCTTTTCTACTTAGATTATTAATTGTAGACATCTTTTAAATATGACTTTTTTTAGTCCTTATCAAGTATTTAAAATGCGGACAAAGCTGTAACAATATTTTAGACGTTCTTATTTAATTACACATTATCTTTCATGAACCATGACAAGTGAGTGGCCGGATTCCACATTTGCCCTTTCGTTTTTTTTTTTTCTTCAGGAGGTCAAACTTTGTTCCAGGCACGTGCAGAGTCCGCAAAAAAGACGAAAGTTCATTTTACATTTGCAAAAAATACTTGAGTTGACGATATTATGAAGGTTTGTTTGGCTCTAATTGTTAATAAATTTTATCTTGCGCTGCACAAATGATTTTGAATGAGGATTTCAATGTGGATAAAGATTCTTATGAGGTTTATTTATGGAGGGATTTTGAAATCCGCTCAATGTGAATTCATCCTGTGAAGTTAAAATTTGTGCGAACTGATCTGGAGTTTTTTTTAAATATATTAAACAAAGAAAAAACATCATAAGATATGAAGCCTCATACCAACCTATAAGTCAAGGAATTTTTATTTTAATATTTTCAGTTTCACTAAAAACCCAAAAAAATACAACAAATGTATGTGTATATATTATACGATAATTAATGAAACTTACAAGAACACAGTAAAGTTAATTTATAAAGTATATTAGAGTTAAGTAAAATTTTATTTAACAAATTAACTTAAGCTGCGTATTTTAATTAATCAATAATTATACAATAAATACAATGCACTTAAACTGTATGAACCACCAAACTTAAAAAACAAATTAAAATCTTGGGTCTATAATAATAATAATAATCTATAATCTAAGTTGCAAGGATATATTCATTTAAAGCTCTCAGATGTATGCCCACAAACCAACAAGTGTAGTTCGCGCTTACACATGCTGAATGTGTACTTACAAATAAAATCCAAACCTCAAATAAACATAAGCCCCACAACTTTTGCTGACCTTCCCTGAAACAGGGGTGACATTGGCAAAGTGAACCATTTTTTACAGTATGGGTGGTCAGCCTTATACCAACCTATAAGTCAAGGAATATGAATAATAAATTACATTTAAATATAAAAAATAACAAAACCTTACAAAGAAATCTATACAAAAAAAAATCAAAAATTTCCTATCCAAAAAATGTAGCTAATTGTTCATTTAACGTATACTATATAGATACGTAATGAAGAGATTAGAAACGCCTGCTTTACAGTGCAAACATTGTACGTACAAGCAAAAGTAGTAATTCAGGATACTGAGGCGATTACTCTTGCTGGTAACTTCCTCATACGTGGCCGGTGCATTATTTAATAAGTAATAATAATAAGCAACAATGTTTTAGATTTGTTCCGCGCTTGTGGCACTAGCGCTCAGTATTTCTGCACATCGGTAAGGGATAAGTTATTGACCAAGGAACCATACAATTAATGGAGTTTGATTAAAACCCCTACTCGCTGGTTAGACGTGGTGTTTATATCCCTTTGAATACTCGTGGGAAGTTCATCTCTAACTTGTATTGAAGCTTCCACTAAGAAAGCCTTCAATCAAAATTTGTATAAGTTGTTGTATAACTCATTTAACTTTGAGATAATTTATCACTTCCAAAACCACTGAATAAAATTAATTTTACGTGAATACTGTAATCAGATTATTCTTAAATCCAGTTCACAATGTGACTCTCACTTTCATAGTCGACGTTGCGTTGGATGACAAATTCTTTCGGAATAGACTGTATTAGAAAACTAACCTTGAGAATGCTTTCCGCTCATGGAAGTGAATTGATAGGTACCTGATCATTTTTGTTTATGAACTATTTTTTCTGAAGTGGAATAGTTTTCACATTTTTTATGTAGGTAAGACACGTTATTGACAGAAGATGTGTAAGAAAGTGATTCAGATTTTGAAAAGATCACGTTTGGGGCTGTCCATATATTACGACATTGGCATTAAGGAGGGGGGAGTCTGGTCTGCGGATGATGGCAAATGATGTACGAGTACCAAAAGTGACGTCGTTCTTGTAAATACCAATTTCTATAAAATATACAAAATATTATGTAATTAATATAACATTATTCATTATTAAGCTCATCCATTATTACAGCAAGAGGGGGGTCATTAGATAATGACTATAGGATGATTGTAAGGGGGGGGGGGGGGGGGGGGGTCGAAAATTGGCCAAAATCGATGACGTAATTTATGGACGGCTCCTTTGCAGGACTGCTATGATGTGACAAATGGATCCAACTCTGGTAATTCAGCCTCGATTGCTCCACATAAAGAAAAAGTTTTGGTTTGTCTTCTAGTACCTAATGACATCAATATCTTATTATACCACTCACTAAACTAGCAAAGTCATTTAAATATACATATTTTCATATTTGTAAAACAAATAATAGTTATTTGAAGTCAGTCGAGGATTATTAGATTTTAACAACCTTATACTAAAAACATTAATTTAATGATGCACTTTGTGATGAACAAAAACTTATAATAACAATAATTAAGCTCGTGTATTTTTTTTCTGAATAAAATCACAAGTTCTTGAATTATTAAAAGCTCACAAAATGTCCAATTGACTATTATTAACAAAATTAAGCATTAAACTTTTATTTTTATTTGTGGAAATAAACTCGGTGTTTTTTAAAAAAACATACACAACTCCTAATAAAATAAAAAATAATAAAAAATCATACAACCAAGTGGATTCAGTTTAAAAAAATGACGTTTTTCTTGAAGTAAAGCCACATTTACAAAGGGGCTAAAAATATATTTCTGCGGATACATATTACATAAGTCAAGAGCTTTTTGGTTTGTTAGCATTCACCGATGCACGAATCGGTTGATAACTTACAAAGAACTGTACGTACGTCCGCTCGTCCAACTCTCAATTCCTATTAAATTCTTGTCAAAATTCCAATTATTTATTTCGGTATAAACATAACTGCAGCGGCCGAGAAGACTCGGAAGCAAGTTATTAAAGCAGGCGGCTGTGAGAAATGGACAACGGCTGATGGGCGATCCTAACACCTCTACAGGCACGAAGCTTTGGAGAGATCAAAGTTTGGCAACGCTGGACGTAAACCATTAAGTTTAATGAACGACCAAAGTTCTGATTCTTAAAGGTTATAATTTTTAATTGCAAATAGTGTTAATTTATTCATACGATGAAATAAGTATAACTCTGATTTTAAGTTCATATTTTTTTAACAAGACAAGTTTTTTTTCAGAAACATGTAATGACACCTAAGGACAAAAAATAAACTACGTTTTTTTATTTTGGTGAGTATATTCGGTTCCACGACCAGTTTCGCAAACTATCCGTTTACATCCTCAGTGGTTATCTAATCTAATCTAATCTAAGCTGCAAAGATATATATCATTTAAGTTTTATATTAAATGCATTCCCACAAGCAGATATGTATAATTTCGCGCTAACACATGCCGCATGTGGACCTACAATATAAAAACCCAATCTCAAATGAACATAAGCCTTGCAACTCTTGCCGTCCTTCCCTGAAACAGAGGTGACATTGGCAAAGTGAACCAATTTTTACATTATGGGTGGTCAGCCGCATAACAAATTAATAATTAATCTGAGGACGCCTGGAGAGATATGGGGGAGGCATATGTCCAGCAGTGGACAAGAAGTGGCTGACTAAGGAAGGAAGATAGGAATCAGAGGATGCAAACGGTTTGTTTGTGAAACCAGTCTAGGAACTGAAAGTATTTTTTTTAAGTTCTTTTAAGATGAATGCTTACAAAATGCTTGCCTCTGCAATCAATAAAATACCTTAGGACATTTGTATGTGAATCTGTGAGAAAAAAATGACGCAGAGAATGATCAGATGATCAGATCTTTGGTGGCACCTCTTGGAGTGACTGCTGTCCGCAATCCCTCAAACCACGGGTGGCAGTTGGTTCCATGCCACTGCAAAAGCACGCTTACCAAGCACTGTAGCGGTCTATGTTCTGGCTCCACTTTCCACAGTGCGCAACGTCAATCGTGTGCTATTCAAACCAGTTTATAAAAGTTCCACGAGATAAAGTGATACTCTCTCTGCAAAAAATGCTTAATACAACTAAGCTACACATTAAGTGTAACTTCTAGCTTGTGGCGAATGGGTTAACTTTGCCGGTATTTATTTGGTTTTGAAATAAACACCGAAACGGGAAATCATTTCTGACACCCTCGGTGGGATTCGAACTCGAGCTCTCGGCATGGAATGCAAGCATTCTACCAACTGAGCTATGAATCGGACTCTAGTACCTACTTGAAATATATTCCTTGAATTTTTTGATGATTTACGGTTATACTTTTTCAGTTCAATAGAAAATGTGAAGCGGCTCTACAAATCGAAATTATCGTAACATAATCATAATTCGACAATTTTTCGCCTGGCGAAAAAATCTAAAGGACTACTGGCACCATTGCAGTTGTTTATCCAGACCTCTGTTATGACTGAGCTGTCTATGGTTTGCGTCCTAGCGCGGGCCAGGCGGCCAAGCCACCTCTTTCTTTAATATTTATTTCCGTGTGACTGGAGAATGTTTTATGAGGAGCTTTCTTCCCATTTCATTTTAAATGTAATAATAATATTACACGAGTGCTGTGAACAAAATATTGAAATGTAAAAGAATGCTTATTGCTGTGGTGCTGTTTTTTTTTTTTTTTTTTTTTTTTTTTTTCTTTTTTTTTTTTTTTAATTTATTCAACAAAACAGGAAAATACATTAAAATATATAAAACAATAATAATATACTGTTCATGTTTTGTCTTTAATTTATGTGTAAACAATAATAATTTGTATGTTGTTTGATGGTTGTTTTATCACTGTTTTGTTGTAGATACAATCTTAGTTGAAATAATAAAAAAACAAAATGATATTTACAATAATAGAACAAATCAATAGTAAAACAAAAATCTTTAATCTAAGAAATAGATGATTCAAATAAATATGAAATGCATGCCCGCAAAAGACACGTTTAAGATCACGCTTAAAAATTCTGCATGTGTACTAGCAATCCAAAAACCAAACCTCAAATGAACGTACACCCTGAAATTTTTGTCGATCTTCCGCGAGGGGTGACAATGTCAAAGTTAACCTTTTTTCACAGTATGGAATATTAAGGAATTCAACCTACAATTCAAGAAAATAGGTACTTAATGAAATGCAAAACAGTAAACAGTTATTCTACTGAAACTTATAATGAATTTACTAATCATCATGAACGTAAATAGTTTTCAAACATTTAATTATCTTTACATATTCCCGTTCTCTTGTACGTGTTTCTAGAGAAGGAAACGCGATGAACGCAGTCAAGTGCGCAGTAAAAAACAAGTCTTCCGCATATCCAGCGCAAGGCCCTTCATTGTCACCAGCTCACCGGCCGGCAGAGGGTCGTTCACTTAGTGTACCGTTTCTGCAGAAAAATGCGTCTATGAGACGGCGCGCATCATCAAGGTTCCATGACTAATTGGTCCACAGACAACCTGGCCATGGGCAGCTCAACCATGGACAAATCGGTCAAGTGACAGTTTGTCCACATGACTTTTTGTCAATGAAATTTTAGTTCCATTCAACTAGGCCACAGATAACTCGTCCATAGACACATCGGTCACGCACAATTCGGTCAAACTACTTTTTGTCCAACGACATTTCGATCACATATAATATGTACTCGACAGTCAGCTCCATCACAGAAAACTACAATTTAGTTAAGGAATTGTAATTAAAAAAATGATTTTTGGACAACAATTTTATTTGATGGAGCTGTATTTTTAACTGAATTGGTCAAATGATTAAATTCAAGAAAAATATAATTGTTTGAAGTTAGATGAATTTGTTGTCAAGAGTTTCCACCGTGAATCTAGATACCGATAGAAGATGCTGAAGGCAAGATGGTAAAGGTTCAAATGTAAACTTTCTTCTCTTGTGGGGTCTATTTATGTATCCTCTTATGGGTGACGCCAATATCGATTTGAATACAGGATCCTCATTGGTTGGATCCTGCAGGAAGTTGGCTTGGCAAGCCAGGTATAAAAAAGAGAAGCTTACGATTCTCGGTCCTCAATATGGTTAATATTATGCCACACCTCATATGGCAGGGTGTGCAAACCGTAGCACTGTCATTCGACCTATTTTGTATGTGACCAAAATGTCGTTGACTGATGTTTCTGTGGATGAGTTATCTGTGGTTTGTGATCGAAATGTCTTTGATCTAAAAATCGCGTGAACGAGCTATCTCTGGACGAGCTACCTTAGACTGATTTGTCGTGACACGCATCCTCGACAACCATTGCGCGCATCCCAGAAGCTCTGTGTAACAGATCTGCTGACAAAGCCGCGCTAAGCATAAAGGAAATGTAGAGTTTGTAGAACAAGAATGTAAAATGTTCACAAATAAAAATAATATGAAATTATAAATCGTTTATTCTTCCTACTAAACACAATCGATGGTATGTATTTCCAATAATGTAATGAATAATCAGCAATGGTGGCTAAAATAATTATAAAATAGTATGTATATTTTAATAAGTTACAATTCGAATATTTAACGAACCGTCACAGGTTTTTTTTTTAAGAAATCCTGCGCGGGAAACTGCCTAGATTCTAGAGGTTCTAGGGGTCTATGTGATGTGAAATGATGATAATAAGTAGAGTTTTAAAGTGCTGTTTTGTAAATCTCTACAAGGGTATTTCAGAGCCGTAGAATCGTCAAATTTGAAACCAAAAACTGGTTGTCTCCTGAAGATCTGTGTTACGAAAACAGTAAAACATCGAGAATAACATTAGTTATCTAATAGCAGTTTGTTAAAAACCATAATCTACTAAAAAATCTTGTGTTTTTTCTTGTCTACTAATCTAATCTAAGCTGCAAAGGTATAAATCATTTAAGATTTATATTAAATGCATTCCTACAAGCAGGAATGTATAATTTCGCGCTTACACATGCCACATGTGGACCTGCAATATAAAAACCAATCTCAAATGAACATAAGCCCTGCAACTCTTGCCGTCCTTCCCTGAAACAGGGGTGACATTGGCAAAGTGAACCTTTTTTTTTACAGTTTCCCACAATCTAAAATCTATATATAATTGATTATACATAAGAAAATGGGTTATTCATTTATTAGAATTTGTTTAAAATAAAATTACTTTTCTAAAACGTAGTTTAATTTTCACAATAATATTTTATATCTCGAGCACTTTCGACCTTCAATACTCAGGTCATTATCAAGAGTGATGTTTGTCAAAATAAAATTATTAAGAACAAACCATAGATCAAAATTAAATTAAAATTAAAACATAGATTAAACTACGTTTTAGAAAAAATAATTTTATTTTAATTAAAATGAATTTTCACTGTGTGAATACAAAAACCCTACAAAAACTTTAAGAATTTGGTTATAAACGGACTTATATTGACCCATTTTCTTATGCTTATGAAAATTCTTAGTGCATTAAGCTATTCATTTTACTGGCTGTTTTATGCTACGTAAATTCGTCTACAGAATTGAATTGGCCATTAGACACGCGCGAATGTCTGGGCGGCTTTGTCTGGCGCTTTTGTCACAACAAGAATTTCGCATGTGAGATACCAACTGTAGAATACTTAATGCTGTTTGCTGACCACTTACGGTTAAGGCTGTTGTCGCGGCAGATACTGGACGCTCCTCATGTAAAAGCCTACTTCCCGGAAGTGTGGAATTTTCCCGTTTGTTTTTCTATGCGGGTCTTTAAATACAATTATTAAACTAAAGAGGTACCTACATAATTGTATAAACAGTTTATTTATAAATGTGGATGTATGTAATTTCAAAATCATTAAAAAATATTTGTTTTTAATCTTATTCTAAAATAATCTTATTCTAAAAAGTATTCTTTTGCATGATTACTAACAAAATAAAAAAGTCAAAAATGAACATAAATTCTTACGGGGCTATTCTTAGACATTTTAGTCGCCCGTTGAGCCCACGCTTTGACAAACTAATGATGCCTTTGCTGAAAGTTTCATAGCCACCTACTGAATTTTAGTAATATTTGTATGAAAAATAATCAGCTGTTCACTTGCGGCCATCTTGGATTGACAGATCTTATACAAAAGCATCATTAGTTTGTCAAAGCGTGGGCTCAACGGGCGACTAAAATGTCTAAGAATAGCTCCGTTAAAGTCTTACAAACCTTCCTTGAAATAGGGATGACCTCGGTAAAAGTGTACATTCAATGCATTTTTTTTCATACTTGATTTTTCTTGGAAATTATAAGACATTTTTTACACATCATAGTAACTTGACCGGTAGGTTGGGATGAGGCTGACCTTCCATGCTCTAAAAACTTGGTTCACTTATGCCAATGCCGTCCTGGATTCAGGGAAAGGTGGCACGAGTTGCACCGCTTATGTTCATGTGAGGTTTGCTTTATTTTGTATGTGCACATGCAGCATGTGTAAGCGCAAACGTTCATGTGCATGCTTTTAAGAATGCATTAAATAAAAACTTTAAATGACGACATATCTTTGCAACTTACATTATAGGTAATAGATTATTTGAAAACTACCCCGAATTTATTGTATTTTTATAAACTGCAGATCAATATCTTCTAATACAATTACGGTGCTTCCATACAATATCATAATCTAACCAGACAAAGTAAAACGGCTGAATTCAAGGCACTCTCCTTCTCCATGGTATTCAATTGTTCACAAGCACTGATGTATGTCATCATCGTCCATGTCTAGACCACTCAGCGCTGACCTTTGATTCTTGTTTTCGTCCCATTTAGTGTTTGTTTGTCTTATCTCCAACAGTAGTAATTTCATAAGAACAATATTTGTACGAGTATGCGTACTGGACCAATGTGTCTTATAAATACTGAAAACTGATTTGCAAAATATTTCAAACAACGTTTTTTTCTTAGCTCAGATTGTGTAGAATATGATTCTTCAGACAATTTCATTCACAGGTCATATTTGAATCGAATGGTCGATAAGCTAAACAAGCACAGGGCGTACGTGTTGTCAGCGAGTGGTTTTTGCGCTCTCTGGGTGTCTCTGGTCAATATTGGATGACGCGCGTATCTTGTCACTTGAGTATTTGCAAATGGGCCTAATGGACTCCCAAGTGATGGCTTTTACTTTGAGGTCCGGTATGTAAACATTCCTAACCTTCAAGTTAATATATACTTAAAAAAAAAAAACGCAACTAAGCTACACATACAGTGTAACTTCTTGCCGCGTTATCCCCGAAGGGGTCGCATGTGGCGAGTTGAACCTATTTATTTTACAGGTAAGGGGGCCGGCCTTACGCCAACCACTTCAGTTGAAGTGGAGGTTTCCTAGCTCCCGAGAGTGCTGGTACTCATTTCTTGTGAAGGCTGAGTAAACCTTGCCGGTATTTTATTTTGGGGTTTGAAATAAACACCGAAACGGGAAATCATTTCTGACACCCTCGGTGGGATTCGAACCCGAGCTTTCAGCATGGAATGCAAGCACTCTACCACCTGAGCTATCGACCGGACTAAAAAAAATAATGAAAGAAAAATAAAAGAAGAAGAAAAATAATGAACTTAAATGAAAATTTTCTTTTTTTTTCTTTATTAAAATTGAAGTGTTTTTTGTATAACATGGCGAATGGTTTCCCGACATATCAGCCACAGACAATACGTCCACAGACAGCTCGGCTATGAATAAATCAGTCACACGAAAGTTCGTCCACACGAACTTTTGGTCAACGTCATTTCGGTCACATACTGCTGTGTTTTTAGGGTTCAAAAGTCTTTAAATTAACAAAACTGGTATTTTTTCATGGATATTTATTTGACACTTATTTTTAACAATTCACATTTATAGTTTTAGCACTTTATATTTACTTCACAGTTGGTCTTCACTTCAATGTCTTGTTTAAAAGCAGAGCGACGTATATGACTGACTCTTGCGAGCCGCTTGCAGCCCTTTATACTTCTAAAGACAGTAGTTGCTAGAAACCAATGTTGCTAGAACCTTCCAAAACAAAAAGCTTCCAGTAGGTACATAATTGAATGTCTCTTTCATAGGTACCTATAATAATTACTCCAACTCTCATCAGCCATTAATACACCTACCTACCTACTTAACATTTATAGTATTTGTTATTTACATAACAATACAATATATGGTCCACAAACAGCTCCATTATAGAAAACTACAATTAATGAATATCACATCACACAATCACAAAGTTTTTTGGACGAAATGTCTTTGACCAAAAAGTATTGATGACGAACTGTCATGTGACCCAATTTATCTGTGGACGAGTTATCTTTGAACAAATTGTCGTGAAACGATGCCAAAAAGGTCTATCGATAAAACTATAAGAAGTATTTAACATTGTGAAAACATAAATCTTATCTAAATGACTACAATAAGTTTACATTCATAAACACTTTCATAAAACAAAATCTATTGAACCAGGGAAGAAGTTATTGTCGATAGGACACAACGCAAACGGGGCTCGAAACGGCGCTAGTGTCAATAAGGCAAATTCTAGCGCCAACGCCTTATCCCCCCGACCATCCCAGCGACTATTTCAAATGTACATTGTTTCGATTTGATTCTCTCGTCATATGTAAGTCTCATCACATTTTTTTCAAAAGCAGAAAAATTCACATTCCGTTTATGAAAGTAATGGCTCTACATACATATTCGTAAGCAGTAAAAACCTGAATTTGGTCAACGAAAAAAGATTGAATACATTTCGTAGACTGCTTTCATGAAATACTCAACGATGGGTAAAACGCGAAACCTAAAAAAAACAAAAATAACATTTTTTTGCTTTAAAATATTGCATAAAAATCTTGTTATAAACAAAAAAAATACCGTTTTTTAACTTGCTTCCGATCAAATTATTACTAGGTAACCTGAAATAAGGAAAATTTATACATAAAAATGTTTAATAAGAAAAAATCAGCTGACTAAGCTTTTAAAGAATTTCATACTTTCGTTCAAAAGTTTTTTTTAACGACGATGAAAAAAAAATAAAACAGATAAATTGTACTCGTATGTATTCACAATTAACCTTTAGCATTTACAATGAAAAATATCATACATCCGCTGAATCAAAATAATCTGTCACCCGAGTATGAACATGCGAAGACTTTTACAACGCAAGACAGCAAACGAGCATTCCTTACTTGGTTTGAAAATGAAAAAGCGCCATTACAGCTTTTTGTAGCAAATTCGGAATGCACACCATCTTACGTCGTAAAAGATCTTATTAGTTTTAGTTCACGGTATCTAACTTTACAGATAAGTAACTACTCTACGTTTAATCTTATACATTGCGTGCAACAATCAATGATACTAAAACGCTCACTTCTTCATCTTTTCGTGCCAATTCTATCGAAGATCGGCGATCTATAATAATCTATAATCTAAGTTGCAAGGATGTATTTATTCAAAGATCTCAAATACATGCCCACAGAAAAACACGTGTAGTTCGCGCTTACAAATTCTGAATGTGTACTTACAATCAAACCTCAAATGAACATATGCCCCACAACTTTTTCCGACCTTCCCTGACACAGGCGATCTATCTATCTATAATCTAAGCTGCAAAGATATGTTAACATTTAAGGCTCATATGAAATGCATGCCTACAGACAGGCACATGTAGGTTCGCGCCTTCACATTCTGCATGTGTGCATACAAATAAAGAAAACCTCACATGGACATAAACCTTCCAACTTCTGCCGCCGTTCCCTAAACCGGGGTGGCAATGGCAAAAGTGAACCGATTTTTACAGCACGGGTGGTCAGCCTCATACCAACCAACCGATCATCATGAATATTTTGACTTTGGATGCTGCGGCTCGAAACAGGAACTTGGTATTTCTACCAACCCATTGCCATCGGTTTTTCACGATGTCTATTGGCGTCCTTGAGATCTCGCCTCTACTTACGTAGTATGATAAGATGGAGAATCCGTTATTTATCATTTCTCAAATTTCTAAATGGTTGGCAAAAGTTGCAAGGTTAATGTTTATATGAGGTTTGGATTTTCTGGATAATCTTTTAAGACCCTTTTTTTTGGATAATCTGTGAGCACACATGCAGCACTTTTCAGCATTAACTTACCTTTGTCTGTTTGTGGGCGTGCATTTCATATGAATTTTTAATGTTAATATATCTTTGCAACTTAGATTATGGCATATATCTATAGTTGAGTTAAGTACCTCTGTTATAAAATATTTCACGTCTATAATCTTTTAACTAAGTTGCAAGGATATATTCATTTAAAGTTCTCAAATGCATGCCCACAAACAAACACGTGTAGTTCGCGCTTACAAATGCTGAATGTGTACTTACAAATAAAATCCAAACCTCAACTAAACATAAGCCCTACAACTTTTGCCGCCCTTCCATGACACAAGGGTGACATTGGCAAAGTGAACCATGTTTTTACAGTATGGGTGGTCAGCCTCATACCAACCTATAAGTCAAGACTAAATAAAATAAAGAAATAACGTAAATAGAAGTTGGTATGAGGCTGACCAACCACACTGTAAAAAATGGTTCACTTTGCCAATGTCACCCCTGTTTCAGGGAAGGTCGGCAAAAGTTGTGGGGCTTATGTTCATTTGAGGTTTGGATTTTATTTGTAAGTACACATTCAGCATTTGTAAGCGCGAACTACACTTGTTGGTTTGTGGGCATACATCTGAGAGCTTTAAATGAATATATCCTTGCAAATTAGATTATAGATTATAGAAGGAAAATGTATGTACTTGTACTTGACCTTTAAACGCAACGAAAGGGAGTCATAAAGTCTTCGTAAAGTATTTTAGTTTCACGCTATGGTTGGGAATTCATACGATGTTTATACTAGGGGTAAAGCCGTACTGTACCCTTAGTACGAGTTGCAAAACTTGAGTAAAGTAAAGTTTACGAAAAATATTAAAGAGTGATTTCTCCCAAAATCTGGCGTTTTTGTTTCTTACACTTTATGGTCTTAGCAAAAGAGTTACAGTGATGAAGAAAATCAAGTTCAAACAAACAAAAACGGCAGATTTTGGGGAAATCCACTTTTTAATACTTTCCGTAAACTTTACTTTACTCAAGTTTTGCAAACTCGTACTCAGGGTACAGTTGTTTATTTGAGGTACTGTTATACAAAAAGTATTGCCCGTGTGTTTTTGCACTCAGACAAATAAATCATTATCTTTGTTTTGTGATAGCGAACATTAATATGAACGGATTCCTCTTATAACAGATTGTATTTATTACATTCCAGCTTCCATACTATTTGTAAATGTTGAGATTGCCCGGTAGACGGCTCGCCTTGCCAAACTAAAGGTCGCTGACTCAATTCCGAAAGAGGTCAGAGTAGAAAAAAAAACAATTCTCGAATGGATCCTATGTATTAGATTTTAACTGCTTTTAAAAGTTTGAAAATGAAATATTTAAAGATAAAAATTTAAACAAATTTGTTTTTGATTACTGTGGGAGTATTTTGTTTCATGACCAGTTTTGCAAACAAACCGTTTGCATCTTCAGGTGACTGTTCCCAGACTGAGTTTTGAGGATGGAGGAAGAGGAGGATGGAGGCTTTTAAAAGAAGATTAGTTTGCAAAAAAATACGCAATTAGGAGAATTTATTAACATAAGCCTTTGAATGTGTTTTTTCTTTTTTTTATAACAGAATTAAATTTTTATTATTAACAATTGCAGTATATATATTTTGCACAATTGATTGCAGATACGGTTCACATTACAAATTCATTTTTCTATTTTTACAGACAGCTTTGGCCCTTTTTTTAAAAAGAGAATAAGGATTATTCTCAAATCACTGAGAGTTGGAACAATCGAGACTGTACTAGAGCATCCAAACATTCGAGCAATCTCAACGAATCCAAATATTAGTTTATTTAAGTGCCTACATCTAGAAACTTAACAGACTCACAGAGACAAACAAAGCACACAATAATAAATAAATAAATACGTAACTATATAATTAATTAATTAATTGTGTGAATAAATATTTTGGTTGGCTGTTAATTAACTGTGAGTGTCAGGATATGAGGAGGATGTGGTCTTGTTAAAATGATGTGTTTAATACTTAAGTACCAAACTTCACATAAAAAAATAGTCGTAGCTTTTTACCAGAAATATATATAAATTAAACGCACGATAGATGTGCAGTTATAGTTTCCATATTTTTTTTGTTAAACGCTATTGCTGAGTTTGAACGTGAAGCTGACTTTGGGTACAGTAATGTACTCATATGTTAATGTCATTATAATTCAAGCTGTCTGGTGACAAGCACGATTAGACACGGGAGAGAACAGCTGACGATATAGAGCTAAAAAAAAATATTCTTCGTTTCTGTTTTTATAAATTTAATCGAAAAAAACACTGTTTTAATTCACTTTTTATTTATTTGTATGCTCCAACGTTTTCGCCTAATAAGACTTATTGAGGAGCATAATTGTTCCAAAAAGACTTTATACTTTAGTACCCTGAGTATGAGTTGCAAAACTTGAGGAAAGTAAAGTTTACGGAAAGTATTAAAGAATGGTTTTCCCCAAAATCTGCCGTTTTTGTTTGTTTGAACTTGATTTTCTTCATCGCTGTAATTCTTTTGCTAAGACCGTAAAGTGTAAGAAACAACAACGGCAGATTTTGGGGAAAATCATTTTTTAATACTTTCCGTAAACTTTACTTTACTTAAGTTTTGCAACTCGTACTAAGGCTACAGCTGTTGATTTTGTATCGATCTTTATTTTTTTAGATTTATCGTCGTTATTATGCAACTATGTAGGTACCTACGAGGTAGGTGCATATGAATGTAACATTAAACATTCACATTATATGCATTTTCACAAGCAGACACGTATAAGTCCGCGCTCAAACATGCCGCATGTGGACCTACAATATACAAACCCGAATCTCAAATGAACATACCCCCTGAAACTCCTGCCGACCTTTTTTGAAACAGGGGTGATACTGAAACAGTGAACTATTTTCTACAGCATGGGTGGTCAGCCGCATACCAACCTATAAGTCAAGGAACATACACAAAAAAACATTTTTTAAAATCAATGCTTACCTTTTTTTTCAAAGCTATCCCGTTTCAAAAAGCCTACATAGGACCTGGAAGAAAGTAATCCTTGCATCCACTAGAACATTCTAGTCACTCACTAAAATTTGACAAAGGAATGGTCCAACAAAAAATTTACAATAATAAGGTATCTACCAAGTGCTTTATTATCGAAAGGTTATATTTTTAATTAGTCCGACGTACATAAAATCGGGCTTTTATGTTCGTTTAACGATTTTTAACTAGTGCTATTACGCTAACTAACTCCTTAACGAATCTGGAAGTAGTTAATAATCAATATTATATTCACGTTTTCATTGTCTGTGTCTCCATGTCTCCTCCGATTTATTTGAGTAAGCTACTCGTGGTCAGGTACTTCCTTCACCTACCTGCCGGGAATTAACACTTACACTGGCCATTCTCTGGGTAGAAATTAATTTGGTCGACACCTACGCAGCCAAATACTACAAGACCGGGCTATCAATCTAAACAGACCATTAATCGACGAACTTTAATATTAAAGATAAAAACAACTAACTATCATTATTATATTATAATATAAATTATTATATAAATATCATTATAGTATTAACACTGCTGTACGAAATGAAGGAAGTATGTAAGGACCGAAAAAATGGCGGTTGATCTGTAATGCTGGCGTTTAAGGCTGAGGCTTTAAAAAAATACTTTTCACTTTTTCATAGAATATGTTTAGTAGGTTTTAATTTTTACTGTTTAATTGCTTAGTGTTTGTTTGTTTTATTTACTTAAATGTTATTAATTGTTTGTATTCGTTGACTTATAGGTTGGTATGAGGCTGACCACCCATACTGTAAAAAAATGGTTCACTTTGCCAATGTCACCCCTGTTTCAGGGAAGGTTGGCAAGAGTTGCAGGGCTTATGTTCATTTGAGATTGGGTTTTTATATTGTAAGTCCACATGCGGCATGTGTTAGCGTGAAATTATACATGTCTTCTTAGGGGAATGCGTTTAATATGAATCTTATGCAGCTTAGATTTAGATTAGATTTAGATTTTAGTACTGTTACTGTACCCTGCCGCCGTTCCACTAAAGGTGGCAAGTGCCCCTATAGATGTGTCTCAACTTTGAGTAGGAGTTTTAGGCTAACACGGATCTTTACTTTCCGGGATCTGTTGACATGGTCTGTGGGAGCTGCAGCTTTCGTACTTTTCACCCATGTCTACGTTGGGATTTTTTAGCGTGAAAGTGAAATTATGAAGATGATTTTGATGAGACTGTGTCTCCACTTTGCTCTGTCCTTGCACACTCATTTCATCTCCTCGACATTCATCACTCTCCTCAAACATGTTCTTCTCTATTTCTCAATCAGTGTGTTCGAGTCATTTGCAACCTCACTTATTTTATGTTATAATTCTATATTATCTTTAAGATTCTTCAATGAAAATGTGAAAGGGAAGACCAAGAAAAGTATGGCTGGATCAGATTAATGAAATTGTGAAAGACTGGGGTATACAAAGCGAATATAAAAAAAGGAAATGTATGAAGAAAGTGACGAATATAAATGAATTGAAAGAGGTAGGTATGCAAGGATAGGACAAAATGGAGGTAAATCTGCAGAGGCTATGTACACCCCTAGCGGAATGTCTACAAAATTAAAGTTACAGTTGCACTCATCTTTCAATTCTTCTCTGTCTGATGAAATTTGAATGGATATATTACATAAGGCACTGAGTAACAAAATATCATATTTAATTGTAATCGAAATATGCAGTTTGGTTTCAAGTCTTAAACATGGCCCAAAGTCCAAAAAAAATCGAAATGAAAGAGAACTGAAAGTTCGGGTTTGATTTGCACCGAGGATGTTTTTTTTGTTATTTACATACTCGTTTAGTTTACCTGATGTCCGGTCGATAGCTCAGTTGGTAGAGTGGTTGCATTCTATGCCGAGAGCTCGGGTTCGAATCCCGCCGAGGGTGTCAGAAATGATTTCCCGTTTCGGTGTTGATTTCAAACCTTAAATAAAAAAAACCGACAAGGCCTACATAGCCTTCACAAAAAATGAGTGCCAGCCCTCTAAGGAGCTGGGAAACCCCTTATTTTACTGCAGTGGTTAGCGTAAGGCCGGCCCCCTTACCTGTAAAAATATTTATTTATGGCGAGTGAACCTATTTAGGTTCACTCGCCATATGTGACCCCTTCGGGGATAACGCGGCAAGAAGTTACACTATATTTGTAGTTTAGTTGCGATACACATTATTCGAAAAATAAACCTTCGTTTTCCTTATTACGGTTTGAGAACAAAAAGGGACGCTATTTGCAGTTAATGAAGTGGATATAAAAGAGTGTTTTTCTACTCCCATTTGGTAATTTACTAATTACAAAACGGCTAACGCAATCACAATGCCATACATTTCTACACCCGTTGCATAATGTTACATTATGCAACCGGTAACCGTGTTAAAATGAACATGTGCGCATGCGCATTGTCAGAATTGGAACCATTTTTTAATTTCAAATGTCAACCTTGTATGGGGGTATGAAGACCTGTCAATCCAAGATGGCCGCAAGCGATCAGCTGATTAGGCTTCATACAATATTAGTGATATTCGGTAGGTAGGAATTACCGTGGTGATGAGACTTTCAGCCCTGTTCAGATGAAAATAAATAAGTATATTTTATGTGTAGAGTCAAATAAAAATTGTTAATAGTGCTAAAATTTATCGAATTTATTTATCGGATTGCTCCAAATAAAGCTTTCCTTTTTTCAATGCAAAATAAAAGGCTTGAAAGGAAAACAATACAAAAAATTTCACCGCAAAAAATAAACAAACTCAAAAAGTTACTTGGTTAATAGGTGAGTATGAGGTTGATCACCTATGCTGTACAAATTTGGTTCACCTGCCAATACAACTGCAGGGCATATGTTTATTTGAGTTTTGGGTTTGAATGTTTAAGCTTATATGCAGGATGTAAAAGTGCGACCTTATACATATGTGTCGGCTTGTGGGCATGAATTCAATATGAAACCTAAATATAATTTATTTTTACAACTTAGGTTAGATTAGATAATCGAAGGGAATGATAAATCACACGTTTTGACAAAGGTAAGGTTTTAATTACTTCAAATGGACGAGTACATTATAATGACTATTATTCACTATTTTGTTAATTCTCTCATGGTCGTAGAAAAAGTATTGTACGCCACTGCACGTAATTAGTCTTTGTAACACTCGTGCTTTCTATTGTGCCATTCGGCTGCGCCTCATGGCACAAACTAGCACTCGTGTTAAAAAGACTATCATTACTTGGCAGTGGCATAAATAACTATTTTAACAAATGTAAATCATAAAAGTTTATGGAGTTGTGAATTTACATTATGAAGATTCATTTTAAATGAGTCATGAAAAAATAAAAACAACGTACTTCTTTGCGAGTTGGTTAATATACTCGAGCGCTTTTTTCGTTAGATGTTCTCTTGGTAAATAAGAATTGGCCAATTTGTATATAGTGCCGTTTAGTGGCACTAGCCACCTCAAGGGCGCTTAAAATAATGGTGAATTAACATGCTAAAAGTGGCCGATAAAATAAACCAACTCTGAGGAAAACTATCTTTTTATTTTTGCATCATTAATTTAAAATGAATCTCCACTTTGTTTTCATTTTTGCAAAATTAAAATTGCTTTCTTTAGTAATATTTATTTAATTAATAATATTTTGGATGGTTGGTGCATTAACACTGTGAAAATTCATTTTTATTTAGTTATTACAAAATCTTGTTTTATTTTCACTTTTTTTATTATTTATATAGAGGACACAAACGTTTTCGACTACTTCGTAGTCATCATCAGGTGATAAAAAAATTATAATATTTGTCAGAAGGTACACTAGAAATTCACAAAATTAAAATAGGTAAATAAAATAGGTAGGTATTGAACCATTGTTCAAAAATTAAAAAATTAAAATGATTCAAAACAATACACATAGATATGATTATGAAATAGTCTAAGTTATAAAAATAATTGATTGCTTAAAATATTATTGTTGATATTATATTAAAAAAAATTTAGATTGGTAAAAAATTGTTTTTGGAATTTCTATAAAAAGGAAGAAGAGATTATTATTATGTAGGTAATGAACAAATCATAATTATTTCTAAATATTGTAAATAAATTCAAAAGTTCTAGGATTTTTTTTTTTTTTAAAATAAATTATTATTTATTTATTATTAATTATTTATTTCATTAATTTACAAATATATTATTTGAGTCTCATTGTCAATGCACACGTGAATACCGAATACCGTTTGTTTGTGCTTGTACCCGAAACAATCCCGGGGGAACCGGTTTCGTGGAAATTAGTTTTGCTTCGTATATTTTAATATTCATACAAGAGCTGAGTTCATCAATGCAGAATTATATATCTGCAATTAAAAGCCGGGCAGTAAAAAATGATTGTATTGCAACGAGAATGAATGACAAACATGCAACTGAGATACACATATAGTGTTACTTCATACTGCTTTCTCCTCGAAATGGTCGCATATGTCAAATGAACAATTTATTTTTACTGGTAATGGCCTTACGTCAAATACTTCAGTTCAAGTGTGGTTTCCCAGCTCTCGAAAAGGTTGGTTCTCATTTTTTGTGAAGGCAGAAGAATCTTTGTTGACATTTTATTTTGAATTTAAAATACTCACTGAAACGGCAAATTACTCTGACACCCTAGGTGGGATTCAAATCCGAGCTCTCTGCATGAAATGCAAGCACTCTACCAACTAAGCTATCGACAGGACAGAACCAGACAAACGCAATTTTTTTTCACATGATATGTAAACCTTTATGACCGGTCTCATATTGCTTCACACTCGCAACCGGAATGTATTGTATCCGATTCCTTGTAAATAACAAAATATATTATGGTTTCTAGAATCTAGAATCCAAGTGGCAAAAATATTGACATTGAATGATGATGTTTAGTGCATGCTACAAACAGGTAGGATTGGAGCTCGCGTTTATGCATGCTGCATTTGTAAATAAAAATTCACATGACCATAAACTTTGCAACTCATGCCGTATTTCACTGAGACCAGGAACAGTGAAGTGGCAAAAGTGAACGAATTTTCATAGTAAAGTTAATGATCCTCATACCAACATATAAGTCAAATATCGCAAAAAATGCAATTGAAAATTGGTGTAATAATCAATACCTCATTACTATAGAAATACAGTTGTAAAAATATTTATTTCATTTCAACATATTTTATAAATAAAATAATATTGATCTTTTTAATTAGAAAGTAGTTATGAATCAGACAATATGTTTTGTAACAATTCTGCTCCCGAAGATGCCTCATTAGGCGAAAATGTTCGAGCACAAAAAATAAATAAATAAGTGAATTAAAACTATCTTTTACCCATTTGAATTTTTAAATAAATAAAAATGGACTTTCACTGTGTTAAAAGATCAACACTATTTTTTTTTTCTTTTATTATTTCAGCTTATCCCGCGGAGGGTGCAATGCGTGACCACACAAATTTCAAAATCTACACGCATACAAAAAAAAAAAAAACAGTGAAACAACTCGAGATAAACGTATGGGCGTACCCTTTCACGCAGAGGCGGCTCGGGCAAACATCACGTCTCCTCAGGTAGGCGTCCCCCGAAAGTGAGGTCCGATTGTTGTTTGGGTCGGGTCGGCGCGCGCCTCGAGGTCAGGGGTCGGCCCGCCCATGGGCCTTCCGTGAAATAAATTGCACGGTGCACGGTCGTGGGCCGCACGGCTTTTTCAACAAATTTTTCGCGGGCACTCCACTGAGTTATGACTTAATAGGGACGCGATGCGATGCCGGCTGCAAATTGAATGTTGCAATTTTTGGCAGTGAAAATTTATTGGATTGATTAATATTTGTAATGAAATAACCTACTGGCTTCACTTTTGATTATTTAGCTTATTATTTATTATTTTTCTATAGATCAGTGGTTTTTAAAATGTTGTGGTTGAAATTTAAACGATCCACGGAGGATGTTTATGTTTATCTAAGTTACAAAGATAAATTACCATTTTTATTTTTATTTTATTGTAGGTACTTCAAGATTTTTGTACGAGATATTGTACGAGAGATCGAAAACGTTCATGTTTATTATTTAAAATAAAATTAATAAATCGAGTGAAAACAAAACTGAGGATTATTAGAATTGTTTTGGTTTTAAAAAAAAAAAGTAGGTATTTAAAATCCATATTAAATGCATGCCCACAAATAGACACGCGTAAGTTCGCTCTTACAAAACTCTGAAAAATTGTGATCTGAAAAATAAAAAAATGGACTCATGGCAATCTAGATATGGGGAAATGTTAGACGCAAATTAGGTACATTTTATCTAACAGATCAAAACATTAATTTTGATGGTGAATTTCAAGTAATGTTAGTTTATTTTTATTGGTAAGAATAGAATCAGTTAGAATTCGTTGTTCGCAATGATTCTACCAGATTCTCGTACCTCCATCTGAGTGATATTGGTCTCACCGTAAGACAGGTTTGGCTTATGGCTCACATGTGTGTAGGTACTTTATTAATGGCGTATTTTAGAATTATTCGTCTAAGTGGGTATATAGGCAGACCCAGACTAAATAACGGAGCTCCAAATTCTATTTATAACACCACCGGCCTAAACTTGGATATCGAAAACATAAGAAATATTCTACAAAGATGTTTTTGATTTGTATCGTACACAGAACTGATCCACTTTTGTTAATGCAGTTGAATCATTTTAATTCAACAAAACTTCATCAGCGCTTTTTTGTGTGAATTGCAGCTCAAGAGCTTGGTTGTTACTATAGAAAGCGCCATATTTTTAACTCAGACCCAGTTGCTGTAAGGCTAGATATCTGGTAAACGACTCTATGGGTAAACGGCCTTTGGTAAAAACGCATGATTTGCTTGTCCAAGTCAAATTTAGATATTTACTTCTTTGTGCTACACCAGGAAACGAACCCAAGACCTTCTAATTATGACCCTATGCTGCAAAACCTTGGCTTAGTTTACTAGTGTTACACCTGTTTCTGGGAAAGGCTACTAAAGTTGTAGTGTTTATGTTCATCTACGATTTGGAGTCTTATTTTGCAAGTACACACGCAGGAAATGTATGTAAGCGAAAAAATACACGTGTCAGCTTGTGAGAAAGCTTTTAATATGATGCTTTAATTCTAATGTAGGTTCAATGAGCACAAGCCTCCTCCGGAGCTGGGAAATCTTATCTGGAAAAATAAATAGGTTACGCTCGCCACATGCGACCCCTTCGAGGATAACACGTCAAGAAGTAACACTATATGTGTACCTTAGTTGCGTTTAACTTGGATTATAGATTATTGTATTATTGAATAGTTGGTTAGAAAAGACAAATGGACAATTAGTAGTTGTGAAATACCACGAGTTTAAGATGAATAGAATCCAGATTGTATGCACTGATTTATCATTGTTTATAAAACACAACTCTACAGGAATTTCCGATACAACACAAAAGGCTTTTATTACTTGTTATTGACTGTGCTTTGGTCACCAACAAAAATGTCTACATTGTTATTCTTCTTACTTCTAAGGAAGGTCGGTGATCATCATGGCTATTTTCACCTTAGATGCTGCGGCTCGAAATAGGCACTTGGTGCTTCTGTTGAATGATTGTCGCAGGTTTTTCTACCACAATGTCCTTCAGCGTCCTTGGGTTCTTCTTTCCCTCAATTTGTCTTTGTATGATAAGATGGATCAAGCGGTATTTCTCATTCCTCAGAACGTGACCAATACAATTCTTGATGCTGAACGGGGTGACGTTGGCAAAATTGAATTATTTTTTAGATGATGAGTACCCAGCTTCATACCAACCTATGAATGAAATATTTAAAATCATGCACGGTCTCTGAATACTAGAGCTTTTCATAATCAATAAAAACTCAATCAAATATTGTTATGATTTGCGGGCTCAATTTACTAAAAACTTCGGTAAATTTATTTCACAAATTTTATTTTAAGACACCGTTCACATTTGGTTCGTTCACAGAGCTAAACTTACACTACGGTCACTTGACTACTTATTATCTCGACAGCTCCGATACAAGTCTCACGCTACAGACAGCTTTGGTCCTTTTTATAGCATGGTATAAGGATGGTTCTTCAATCATTGGGAACTGGAACATGCGAGATTTTTCCGGAATATTCTTCTTCTCTAGTTTCAATCCTAGGATTGGCTTGGAGCAATTTCTTTCACTCTTCTCCTCCATTCTTCCCTGTCTTGTGCGGCTCTTTTAAGGTCTGCATATGATGAGCAGCGCACGTCCACCAACAGGTCCTCCAAGTATTCTTGGCGTGGACGTCCCCTAGAGTTCATCCCCCTGGTCATCCCCTCCTATTATGTTTAGAATATTTGATCAAATACTCATACTATCCAACAGATACAAGTACAATTATAAACGTACATCGAGAGACACAGACACACTCACACAAGTAAATACACATCTCGGCGGAGCACAAAAATATACCATTAATATTTCGAATGTGCTCTTCACTGGGTTGAAAAATTCATAAACCTTTACCAATGACCGGTCACCAAAGGTCCATCCAGCCTTACAGCAACTGGGTCTTGCTTGAGTATTGGCGCTTTGTAGCGACGACCAAGCCCGTACACCTCTGCGGCACTACAACAAGTGTCATAGACCCCTAGAGTCGTTAGAATCTAGGGAGTCTCCCGCACAGGATTTCTTAAAAAAAAAAAAATACACAACCACACATTCGTAGCAATATATCACAACATACGAGTACAAACGATCGTAAATTAATTAAGTTGCAAAAAAATTTTTCTTTTTCGCTCAATTATTGAAAAATTGCTCGAACCTCGTTTATGTAATTGTACGCTTACATTCACTTTGCTTAAAGAGCTCCGTAGGTTAATGGTTGGATCGTGAGGTGCGTGCGCGGGTCAGCGCGCAGCGGTGATCAAATGCCCAATCATCTGGGTTCGATCGCCGCTCCTGAAGAATCAATAACAACCTTGCATTCACTTGCACAAATAACAATCATCGTGATTTATGCGTTCTACATCCAACGACTGGCTGAAGTATAATACAACTTAGGTCCGGTACTTTCAAGTTTAGTTATGTTAAATAATATTTTATATTTAACTAATTTATTTTTATTCTTATTTTTTTTTATTTATTTATAAAATGTGATTTGCTGTGTATGTTTCTTGACTTATAGGTTGGTATGCGGCTGACCACCCATTCTGTAAAAATGGTTCACTTTGCCAATGTCACCCCAGTTTCAGGGAAGAACGGCAAGAGTTGCAGGGTGTATGTCCATTTGAGATTTGGTTTTTATGTTGTAGGTTCGCATGAGGCATGTGCAAGCAAGAACTTGTACGTGTCTGGTTGTGGGAATACATGTTATATGAATCTCCAATGTAACATATCTTTGCAACTTAGATTAGATTAGATTAGATAACTCACCAAATTTCGGCAGTAAATATTTAGTTAGTTTATACATTAAAATTTTTAAAATGGCGTCGTCTTCACTGACATCAGCTGTTTTTTTTTATATGTAAGGGTACATTAAAATTGTCGCAAACGGAACTTTTTTTCTCGTTTTCCAGATTAACGGAGGTAAAGCTTTTCAATGAAATTCTTATCATCAATGAGATTTTGGGGCGGGGCTTGTCACTTCGGGACTTTTCGGGTTTTAGTTAGCTGAAAATGGAGTATTTTGAGTAAAAGCTAACTAAAATACAACTTAATTTGAAAAATTACAGGGCCTTAGAATAAGTTTATTTCAGATAGCTCCATCTATAATCTATAATCTATAATCTAAGTTGCAAGGATATATTCATTTAAAGCTCTCAGATGTATGCCCACAAACCAACAAGTGTAGTTCGCGCTTACAAATGCTGAATGTGTACTTACAAATAAAATCCAAACCTCAAATGAACATAAGCCCCACAACTTTTGCCGACCTTCCCTGAAACAGGGGTGACATTGGCAAAGTGAACCATTTTTTACAGTATGGGTGGTCAGCCTCATACCAACTAATAATGAAATAATAAAAATATGCGTGAATAATTTCAATTTCTCTTTGGAGAGGATTTTATCTTTATCTTTTAATTTTTACTACAATAATTGATTAACTTTTACCAATGCTACCCTTCATTCAGGGAAAGATTTGCAAATATACATTTATTTTAAGATTAAGGTTTTTTTCATTCAAGAACCAAGAAACATTCATGAACTCTCTTCGAGCTTGGTCGTTGCTATATAAATCGCAAATTGCACAATTAGAACCCAGTTATTTTGAGGCTCGATGGACCTTTGGTGACAAGACTTAATTTTTTACAAATAAATAAAAAATCCCCGGAGGAGAGCATAATTTGAAATCTAAGCGATTGTGCTCTGCCGGGATTCGAACACACGACCTCAATCCCAAATCGGTCTGTAGATATATTTGCAACTTAGATTATTAAATTAAAGTTATATCTTAGATGTTGCAGCGCAAATCAACAAAATCATGATTTTAAATTGATTTTCGTAGCTTGGGAATCCCATGGTAAATTAATCAAAAATACTGTTTTTTTACTTACATATAAAAAAAGACTTTTTACAAAATTCTTGTTCACATTCTTGTTCGCGGCACAAGACCCAGATTATAAGTCTATAATAATCTATAGTCTGTAATCTAAGTTGCAATGATATAATAACATTAAAAAATCATATCAAATGTATGCCCACAAACAGACACGACTAAGTTCACGCTTACAAATGCTGAATATGTACATACAAATTAAAACCAAACCTCAAATGAACATAAACCCTGCAACTTTAGCCGACCTGCCCTGAAACAGGGGTGGCAGTGGTGAACCATTTTTTACAGTATGGGTGGTCAGCCTCATACCAACCTATAAGTCAAGGAACAACATCAAACGCTGTAAAAGCAGACATATTGTCTGATACTATCTGAGTAATCGAACCCTAGGTGTTTGGCTTTGAGCCCTATCGTTCTACCAACTGAGCTATAAATCAGACCTTCATCCATATAGTTGTTAGTTTGCATTTTTACAATTAAGCTTCAAGATCAGTTTTAGGTCATGTTACTTTTAAAGTGAAAAAAATTGACATGTGCCTTTTTTTCATTTACCTAGTGTGAAGTCACTAAGTTATTTTTTAAAGAAAATTGCTCAATATTGTTATGAATGTGTAATTGTGTATCTGTGTATTTTTACTTATGAGAGTGTGTCTGTGTCTCTAGATGTAGGTTTTTATATAATTGGACTTGTATTTGTTCGATATTGCGTTAATATTTGCTCGAATATTCTACATAGAATATTCTGGCATGTTCTCGCATATATCGCACGTTTAATAATAAAGAGCAATAACTCAAAAATTGGGAAAATCGAGATTTTGTAATAAACGCAAGAACAATGCGGTCAGAATAGGTAGAATGTGACAGCCGTTCAATTTGGACGAATATGACCGAGATAAAACATCGGTCGCCGTTTTCATCCCCTTAGTTGTACTGGTTGTCTGAACTTCAAACGTGATTTCCCAACATTCTTATTTTTTTAGTTATTTCTCTTTATGATTAAGCGTGCGATATATATACGCCTATAGATAGAGACCAAGATGCTTTGCAAGGAGACTTGTATCGGAATTGTTGAGCAATACAATACAAAAGTTAACTCTGTGAACGAACCAAATGTGAACGACACCTTTAAATAATTTGTGTGAAATAAATCAATGTTTTTTGAATTCGTGACCACGGACATTGAAACCGTAAATCGTAACAACAGCAAGTATTGTTAAATGAGACATCTTCTGAAACTTCGAGCAAGTACTGAACGGTCCGCAGTCTAGTGGGTAACACTTAACACTGACACGTAAATGTAAGGTTGTGGGTTCGAATCCCGACGGAGCACAAAAACGTACCATTTAAATTTTCAAATATGCTCTTCGCTGGGTGAAAAACTCATAAACATTTACGAAAGACCGGTCACTAAAGGTCTATCCAGCCTTACAGCAACTGGGTATATCTTGGAATCGGTGACGAACAAGGCTTTTGAAGTGTGATTCACACAAAAACAGCGCTCATCAAATAAATCATCCTAATATTTTTATTATTATTAATTACCTTTCTAAGTGCTCTAAGGCTTTGGAACTCAAAATATATTTTAATTTAGATTTTCATAAGTAAATTGGAATTCTTGCAATATTAATCAAAAGTAGTTGTGTTGTCCTTGTTTTCATACATTTTCTTAGTTTTAACTTGCATAGTATTTTTGCAAACAGACAATATCGTAACTCTTGTCGACCTTGCGCAGGACAGACGTTCACTAACCCAGTCATTTTAGATTAACTCCAATCATAAAACTTTACATAACGTCACCTTTGTGCGTGTTTGTCTTATGCCCAGCAAAGGAAATAGCACATGAGCAATTTTGTATGTGTACTGGACCAATGCGTCTTATGAATGCTAGAAATTGATTTTGAAAATACTAAAAACAACTCTCACATTATCGTGTTTTACATCCGGTCGATAGTTCAGGTGGTAGAGTGCTTGCATTCCATGCCGAAAGCTCGGGTTCGAATCTCACCGAGGGTGTCAGAAATGATTTCCCGTTTCGGTGTTTATTTCAAACCCCAAAATAAATACCGGCAAGGTTTACTCAGCCTTCACAAGAAATGAGTACCAGCACTCTCGGGAGCTGGGAAACCTCCACTTCAACTGAAGTGGTTGGCGTAAGGCCGGCCCCCTTACCTGTAAAAATAAATAGGTTCAACTCGCCACATGCGACCCCTTCGGGGATAACGCGGCAAGAAGTTACACTGAAATGTGTAGCTTAGTTGCGTTTTTTTGCGTTGCGTTGCGTTACATGGTTTTCTTAGCTCAGATTGTGTAGTAAGACAGTTTCAGTAAAAAGTCATTTTTGAATCAAATGGTACATGAGTTGATCTACAGTCCTCTGATGGGTTCGAATCCCGGCAGAGGACAAAAAATATACCATATATATGTTCAAATTTGCTCTTCGATGGGTTGAAAAATTCATAAATCTTTACCAAAGACCGGTCATCACAAGGTCCAGCCTTACAGCAACTGGGTCTCGCTTGAGTATTGGCGCTTTGTAGCGACGACCAATCTTGTGAACACCAACTCTGCGGCACCACAACAAGTGTCATAGACCCCTAGAGTCTCTGAAAACTAATGAGTTTCCCGCATAGGATTTCTTAAATAAGACAAACAAGCGCTAGGTGGACGAAACGCTATGGTTGTGTCTACGTGTAACGTGTTATATTTGAGGTATAGTTACCTGAGCTGTAGCTTAGCGGTAGCTTACCGGTAGCTTAGCGGTAGCTCACGGAGATTACCGCGTTATGAGCTTTAAATTAGAATCAGTTAGCAGACTGGGTACCTGGCGGAGTGAGAGATGAAAAAACAGGCGGCACAATACCTGTATGTTGATGTGCGTGAAATGACTTTGAAAGATCATGACATCAATCAGCTTACCTGTGAGCAGCCGTAAGTAATGCTTATTTGAAAATATTAAATATCAATTATGCTGTATCTTTAACTCATCATTTAAGTTCCAAGGATATGTTAAAATTTATGATTTGTATTTAGTGCACGCCCACAAGCAGACGTGTATGTCGTATAAATTTGCAATTACATATACAAGCTGTGTGTGAACTACAAAAATAAAAGTGAACTCAACCATATCGTTTTACGAAAAAATATATGTTTATATAAGTTAATACCCTCATTAGAGGCGCTGTTTGAGATTTCCTACATTTT
This sequence comes from Agapetus fuscipes, assembly GCA_951799405.1. NCBI lineage: Eukaryota > Metazoa > Arthropoda > Insecta > Trichoptera > Glossosomatidae > Agapetus > Agapetus fuscipes. The sequence continues at coordinate 9,948,981 of OX637355.1, read as the reverse complement.
GTGGCATAATAATAATAATAACTTTAGGATGATTTATTTGGTGAGCGCTGTTTTTGTGTGTATCACACCTCAAGAGCCCTCTGCGAGCTTGGTCGTCGCTGTGGAAAGCGCCAATTCTCAAGCAAGACCCAGTTATTGTAAGGCTGGATGGACCTTTCGGTGACCGGTATTTGGTAAGGGTGTATAAATTTTTCAACCCAGCGAATGGCACATTTGGAAATATAAATGGTATATAATTGTGCTCCGCCGGGATTCGAATCCACAACCTTCCATTTACGAGTCCGAAGTGTTGCCACTGGACTACGGACCGGTCCAAGATGCCAACGACACGCGGCGTACCTGAGCGGTCACCCGTCCAAGTAGCATCCGCGCCCAGTGTTGCTTAACTTCGGTGATCTGATGAGAACCGGTGCTTTCAACATGGTATCGTCGTCGTAATGCTTTATTCTTGGGATAATATCAGCCCACGCGTAGATTGTCGCATAAGGTCTTTGTACCAGTATTGTTAATCGATTGTTCGACATGCGTGTATGTCGTATAAGAGATTCGTCAAATCCTATTAGAAATCGTTTCCGAAAGCCGCAACGCAACTAAGCTGCACTTATAAAGCAACTTCTTACCGCGTTGCCCCCAAGGGGCTACATGTGTATGTGGGTCGAACATATATGCTATTTAAGAATGAAATGTACATATGGAAATATGTGTAGTATATCCCTAAGGACTCCTAGACCGCTCAGCCAATTTCAAAGTTTCAGGAAAAATGAAAACCATTCTTGGAATGCTTCTTGTGAAGTTTGGTGTCGATTTGATTGGAAACAGTGTTTTATTTAACAAAAAACATATTTATGCGTGCATACACTGATCATCAGATTTTGACAAGAGTTTCAGAAAAGTGTACATTACCCTTTACATTGATCGTGTTAAGTTTGATCTCGATCAGTAACAGAAAATTCAGCCTTGTTGTGTAAAATTATCTCCCTTATTGCAGTAACACCTAGTTATTTTTACAGGCAAGGGGGACAGCCTTACACCAAACACTTCAATTGAAGTGGGGGTTACCCAGCTGCCGAGGGGGCTGGTACTCATTTCTTGTGAAGGCTGAGTAAATCTTGCCAATATTTTATTTTGGGTTTGAAATAAACACAACGAAACGGAACATCATTTCTGACACCCTCGGTGGGATTCGAACCCGCGCTCTCGGCGTGGATTGCAAGCACTTTTCCGACTGAGCTATACTGTAACTGTAACTCTGTCGCCATTAAACTAGGGGTGGCCAGAGCCTCTGCAGAGCTGCCTCCATTTCTTCCTATCTTTCCATACCTCTTTCAGTTCATTCATATCCATCACCTTTTTCATGCATTCTCTTCTTTTAAAATATGAAAAAATTAACTGTAACTCTGTCGCCATTCCGCTAGGGGTGGCCAGAGCCTATGCAGAGCTGCCTCCATTTCTTCCTTTCCTTACATTCTCTTTCAATTCATTCATATCCATCACCTTTTTCATGCATTTTCTTGTTTTACGCTCACTTTGTACATCCCAACAAAATAAAATAATTCAATAGATGTACGTGTGTCTAATCTAATCTAATCTAATCTAAGTTGCAAAGGTATGTTACATTGGAGATTCACAGTACATGCATTCCCACAACCATGCATCTCTTGCCGTCCTTTCCTGAAACAGGGGTGACATTGGCAAAGTGAACCATCTTTACAGCACGGGTGGTCAGCCGCATACCAACCTATAAGTCAAGGAACATACACGACAAACGTGTGGTGTTGTCGTTTCATATAACTGTATCAGCAATGTGATTTGCGATAAGGTAAAAGAAATGGCGGATGATGTTCATTTGCTGGACAGGCTGTTGCTAAAATAAATTGTTCGGAAACGAAGAGTAATCCATCAGATTTATCTGGGCAATATTTTGTCAACCCACGTATCTAATTCTATCATGTGACGCACGAACAACGTGGGTATGGTTTAGCTGTAGATATTTGATTTCATTTTATAACATGTAGGGTAGACCGAGGCGAATCGGATCACTTTTTTTTTGAGGTTGAGCAAATCATACTAAAGTGTTATATAATGCTGTTTTTATTGATAAAAACGTAAGAAGTAACATTCAGCTATGAAATAAACATGTGAAAACTTAAATCATACATATATTCTCTTAATTAGCTGTTAAAAACTAAAACAAGAAAAATATCCGATTCGCCCCAATTTTCGGGGTGAATCGGATCGTACACAACATGTAACAAAATTTTATGTTTCTTAACACTATAGTTTTGGAATTAGTAAAAAAATAATAAAGAGATCACTATGGATTGTCCGGTCGATAGCTCAGTTGGGAGATTGCCTGCATTTCATGCCGTGAGCTCGGGTTCGAATCCCGCCGAGGGTGTCGGAAATGATTTCCCGTTTCGGTGTTTATTTCAAATCCCAAAATAAAATACCAGCAAAGCTTACTCAGCATTCACAAGAAATGACTACCAGCCCTCTCGGGAGCTGGAAAACCCCCACTTCAACTCAAGTGGTTGACATAAGGCCGGCCCCTTACCTGTAAAAATAAATAGGTTCAACTCGCCACATTCGATCCCTTCGGCGATAACGCGGCAAGAAGTTACACTATATGTGCAGCTTAGTTGCGTTTTAGATCAATTTTAATTATCAGCACATAGTACACATATATATACGAGTATATATCTATGGTCCTTTTCCCCCCCCCCATATATACCCCCCCATATATATACGAGTATATATCTATGGTCCTTTTCCCCCCCCATTGTTCCTTGACTTATAGGTTGGTATGCGGCTGACCACCCATACTGTAAAAAATGGTTCACTTTGCCAATGTCACCCCTGTTTCAGGGAAGGACGGCAAGAGTTGCAGAGCTTATGTTCATTTGAGATTGGGTTTTTATATTGTAGGTCCACATGCGGCATGTGTTAGCGCGAAATTATACATGTCTGCTTGTGGGAATGCATTTAATATAAATCTTAAATGATATATATCTTTGCAGCTTAGATTAGATTAGATTAGATTAGATATCAGCACATTTTTCGTGGCACCATTCTTCGCAGGCATTGCACTGTCTCAGCAGCCTTACGTTAGGTCAACTTTTTGTTCTGGACTTATTTTACAGCCTCTTTAATTTTTTCTTGAGACCATTCTCCGGCATTAGTCTTCCTTTTGTATGTGCAAACCAACTACAATGAAATAAATATGAATCAATACCTTCAAACATGTAATAAATCAGTTAAAAAGTGTGATCCGATTCGCCCCTGTCGATATGATCCGATTAGCCCCATAATCAAGACATTTAAAATAAATGTTTTAGACGTTACCCTATAAGATTATACTTAAAAGCGAATCGGTTCTCTAATATAGACACCTTGCTTTACAATATAAACCAATGTAGTTGAGTTTTACCACAAATCCGTAATATTACACAAAGAGATCGTAAGTGCGTACCTTAGATGAGCGCCAAAATTGCGACACACGCAAACGACCGGGTCGCTGACGAGACGCGTCGACGCTAATTTACTAGCGCGATCGAAAAACTGCCTATGTCGGGAGGTAAAGGGTGAAAGGAGAGACGCAAAACGCCCGTTGAGTGGGTTACATGTGAATGCGATATTTGAATTATGAACAGATTTCTTATCTTGATCCGATTCGCCCTGTGATCCGATTCGCCTCGGTCTACCCTATGGCTGATTTATGTGAAGCACACGTGTTCCTGGACTATTAAGTTGGTGTGAGGCTGACCCCCCATGCTGTAAAAACTTGGTGAATTTTGGCCAATACAACTCCGTTTCGGGGAAAGGCGACAGAAAAAATAGTCGAGTAACTAAGTTACAAAATATTTATTTTTTAATGAAGTATGTTCTTATCTAATCTAAGTTGCAAATATATGTAAAGTCCATTTCAACAGTATGGACCTTACTAATTTCACTTTCTTTCACCGTCTAGGCTTCACTTCCATATTATAAATGTGTGTTGATTGAATAATGCATGTTCTATAATCTATCTATAATCTATAATCTAAGTTGCAAGGATATATTCATTTAAATTTAAAAATTTAAATTAGGCTGATTTATTTGGTGAGCGCTGTTTTTGTGTGTATCACACCTCAAGAGCCCTCTGCGAGCTTTGTCGTCGCTGTAGAAAGCGCCAATTCTCAAGCAAGACCCAGTTGTTGTAAGGCTGGATGGACCTTTTGATGACCGGTCTTTGGTAAAGGTTTATGAATTTTTCAACCCAGCGAATAGCAAATTTGAAAATATAAATGGTATATTTTTTGTGCTCCGCCGGGATTCGCACCCACGACCTTCCCGTTTAAAGCTCTCTAATGCATGCCCACAAACAAACACGTGTAGTTCGCGCTTACAAATGCTGAATTTGTGCTTACAAATAAAACCCAAACCTCAAATGAACATAAGCCCTACAACTTTTGTCGACCTTCTCTGACACAGGGGTGACATCGGCAAAGTGAACCATTTTTTACAGTATGGGTTTTCAGGCTCATACCAACCTATAAGTCAAGGAATGTCGTTTGGTTTTATATGCTTTTGTTAAATGGGTGCTACCTATATAGAAAAAAAATACGTGTGCAAAGCTGGTTTAAACACTACGAGCTACATACATTTTCTAAATTTGCAAGTGACACTAAATACCACACACGGTAAATATAAGCGTGCACTAAATGTATCTAGTGGAGATGAGGACGTCGTATAAGCTGCACATACAAATGACTTTGTAAATGTTATGTCCTGTGGCGTTTTTTCAATGTAATGTTTTGCCCAGTGATGTTTTGTCTTCCGATATTTTTCATGTGATGTTTTGTCAAGCGATGTTTTGTGATGTGATGTTTTAACTTGTGATAATTCTCATGTGATGTTTTGCCCAGTGATGTTTTGTCTTTCGATATTTTTCATGTGATGTTTTATATTGAGATTTTTGCCATGTAATGTGTTGTCATTGTGATGTTTTTTTCTTGTTACCGTTTAAATATTCATAAATAAACCTACAAATCATTAGTTTCAAATAATGATTTTACAAAGAGCGGACTAGCGTAGGTTTTTTCACATGGTATAAAAAGTAAATGTTTTTATTATGTAAAATGAAAGTGTATTGTTGTAAAAAATCATTGTTTTTTTTTAGTTTCGTAATGAGGTAATGTGTGTGTAATGTTGAAACCAATTTTCATTCTAGTATTATTGATTTCGTCATGCACTTTTTGTGTTTGTTTTTAATATAATATCTAACTACTAAATATCATGATGTCATGTCAGTAAGAAAATAATACCAAATATTTTAACACAATAACGTAGAATACAGTTTTGATAAAAAAAAAAACACTTTTTAATTAACTTATTCCTTAACTTATAGTTTGGTATGAGGCTGACCACCCTTACTGTAAAAAAATGAAAAAAATGGTTAACTCTGCCAATGTCTCCACTGTTTCAAGGAAGGTCAGCAAAGTTACATACGATAGCTAGAACACATAAAGAAACGATAAAAAATGTGAAAAAAAGTGTTTTGTGAAAATATTTTTTTGTGGTGACACTTTTTAAGTTATATGTATTTTGTTAAACTTTATAATTTAGATAAATAATTAATTTAAACCACATTTTTTTTCATAATTGTCACTCTTTTACTAAGATCATAATAGTTTAAGTAACACATTTGTTTTATAAAACTACAGGCTAGGCCGTTAGGGTATAGAGCTCTCTTCAACGTAGATCTTCATACCCGAGGTACGCTGTACAGGTATGCGGGAGTCTGCAGTGCACTGTTCGTTATATACATTGTACGCTAGTGGTGGTGCATTGAATATTTCCGAAGTTCGATGTATCACACTTACGATGTAACGAGGGCATGGTTATCTGCCAAATTTTAAATTAAAGGAATATTTTAAGCAAAATTTATAGAGTAAAAGTATGCAGTCTCATCAGAACCAGTCAGGTGACCAGGGTTTTATGTTTTACATTTATTTAAGGCCCAAAAATACAATGTGAATGAACCATTCAGGGGACGTAGAAAATATTTTTTATGATACATAAATTTTATACTTACCATAATTGAAAAAAATATATTCAAAAATGAAAACGTAAGTGGTTTTAAAAATCAGAAAATCCTGGAAATCTAATAAGAGATGAATTATAGTTTAAAATTTTTTGAGGAATTCAAAAACACTGTTTATTTTCACATGAATATATTTAAAAAGATTACAATCTTTAGAGTAAGTTACTAACGTTTTCGACCTAGAAGGTCATCATCAGGTATCAAATGATGACCTTCTAGGTCGAAAACGTTAGTAACTTACTCTAAAGATTGTAATCTTTTTAAATATATTCATGTGAAAATAAACAGTGTTTTTGAATTCCTCAAAAAATTTTAAACTATAACAGTATGAATTTTCACAGTGTTAATACACAAACAATACAAAATATAAGAGATGAATTGTTTGTCCATTGGTTAAAATTAAAATTTTAAAAATGCAGAACTAACTTTTGGGTGATTGGCCTGGTAGATGCTGGACGTCATATATCTTGTACGTCCTCGTTTGGAATTCCACGTGCCGCATTTAGAGTTTTTTTTTCTTTGACTCATATGTTTTTTTCATGACCCCTTTGCTGTAAAAACTGGGTTTGCTTTTACCCATGCTATCCTGGTTTAAGGAAAAGGCAACGGGAGTTGCAAAGTTCATGTTTTCCTTATTATTATTTATTAATATAACACATTTTTATTACTATTTTTTAAACTTATTTCTACTACATAATAAGTTAATAGTTCTATAAGCTGTACCTCACCAAAAAGAGGCAAAGCTCTTGTGTGTGGTGAGGGATTTACAATAAATTTAATCAAAAGTTATTTTATATGGTTAAGGTATAAAAAAAGAATGTGTACTTTTTCAGGTGTGAAGAGATTTGATATGTAAAGAAAGCAAATAAAATTAAAAAAACTGAATAATAAACAAAAGTATAATACAGGCAAATAAATATAATAAAAGTATACTAAGACAATATTACGTCATCACCTAATTTTTTATGTAATAATTTCTGGATGTGAAATTGAGTCTCAGGCAATAATATCAAGTGGCATACTATTTTAATATTTTTTGAAATGTTTTTTTTACTCTATTTTTAAATACATTATAATATTTTAAATTTTTTAGTTCCGTCGGTTATTTATTAAAGTTTTTTACTCCAATATAAATGAAGCTATTTTGATAATGTTTCTTGTCAAATTTTGACATTTTGGAGGTTTATGTGAGGTTTATATAAAATATAAAATAGCCATGATCTTCGACTTTGAAGTGGCACCAAAAGAAGAAGAATAAGATCTAGCGGGTCTGATGACAAAAGGAATAAATTGGAAATATGTCGATTGTCCGGTCCGTAGTTCAGCGGTAACACTTCGGACTCTGAATGGAAGGTTGTGGGTTCGAGCCCCGGCGGAACACAAAAAATATACCATTTATATTTTCAAATTTTCTCTTTGTTGGGATAAAAAATTAATTAACCTTTACCAATGACCGGTCACCAAAGATCCATCCAGCCTTACAGCAACTGGATCTTGCTTGAGAATTGGCGTTTCGTAGCGATGACGACCAAGCTCGTAAAAAGAATGCTTGCATTCCATGCCGAGAGCAAGGGTTCGATCTCATGGTTTACTCAGCCTTCACAAGAAATGAGAACCAGCCCCTCCGGGAGCTGGGAAACCCACACTTCAACTGAAAGTGGTTGGTGTGAGGCCGGCTACCTGTAAAAATAAATAGTTTCAGCTGACCACATGCGATCCCTTAGGAGATAACGCGGCAATAAGTTAAACTCTTTGTGTAGCTTAGTTGAATTGAGTTTTTGAATTGTACGCTGATCTTTGGCTTTTAAGTGGCACAAAAAGGAGAAAAATAAGATCTAGCGGGTCTGATGTCAAAAGGAATAAATTGGAAATATGTCAATTGTGTTGACGCTGTCGGATGTTCCCCCCATCGCCAGTGGCCCGGCTTCCTGATCGGGTCCCCAGCTAATCGGTGCGCGTCCGCTGCGCTTCCAATCAAAGCCGTCCACCTTCTCCACCTTCTCCACCTTCTGCAGGCAACGAACCCGCAGCAGCGAGGAGCGAGGCCCGCCAAATCTGCCAATTTTATTAAAAATCTTTTTGTGATGATTACACATTTTTATAACCAGTTTTTTTCATGAAATATTGACCGCAGACATGCTAGCAGCGCGGGGCGGGGAGCGGCCGAGACGGGCGCCAAGCAACCTGCACGTCGCGCTGGGTATGCAACGCAACTAAGCTACACATACAGGGTAACTTCTTGTTTGGCAATAATAATAATAACTACTGTAACTTTATCCTGCCGCCGTTCCACTAGGGGTGGCCGGTACTTCCGCAGATGCGCCTCCACTTTTTTCTGTCCTTACAAACCACTTTCATCTCCTCAATATTCATCACCTTTTTCATACATACTCTTCTCTTATTCTCACTCTCCAGATTCCATTTTTTCGCAATCTCACCTATTTGGTCTAACCATTCTTTCCTCGGCCTTCCCCTTCCGCGCTTTCCTCTGGCATTTCCTTTGTACACTTTCTTCGTTAGTCGTTAGTCGTTTACACAGTTAAAATTTTATAACTCGGATATTAGACGAACCGTTGTAAGAGAACTTACATTACGATTAATTTCTTGCAGAGAGGGTGTCTCTTGAAGACGTTAGTTACGCCGCTAACAAAACGTCGAGAATAATATAAGTTTTCTAATAACGGTTCGTCTAATATCCTAGTAATAAAAGTTTAACTGTGTAGTTAATATTATTGTACATAGTTTACAACTTCTTGCCTCGTTTTTCCCGAAGATGTCGCATGTGGCGAGTTGTTCCTATTTATTTTACAGGTAAGGGGGCTGGCTTTATGCCAACCACTTCAGTTGAAGTAGGGGTTTCCCATTTCGTATTTCATTTTGAGTTTGAAATAAACACCGAAACGAGAAATCATTTCTGGCACTCTCGATGGGATTCAAACCCGGCGCTTTTGAACTATTTTTTACGAGAGAAAACGCTAAGAAAGTGTGGAAATCTTGTAGCTTAGAATTGTTTCATGGGCATTTCCCTACAATTAAGTAGTTTATGAGAAGTAACACCTAATAAAATATTTTATCCACGATATAGCACTCACCTCCTTTACTGATAGGTTGGTATGAGGCTGACCCCCTGTGCTATAAAAATTGGTTCGCTTTTGCCAATGCCACCCTAGTTTCAGGAAAAGGTTGCAGGAGTTTCAAAGCTTATGTTCATGTGAGTTTTTTTTGTATTCACACATGCAGAATGTGTGGGCGCGAACCTACATGTGCCTGTCTGTGGGCAATGGGCATGCATTTAATATGAGCCCTAAATGTGTACATATCTTTGCAGCTTCGATTATAGATTATAAACATGACCAAAAATGAGCCGTTTTATGCGTGACACACCTTAATGGCCCTAAAGTCTGCTGTAAGGCACATTAATTTTGTATCTCATCAAAGGGAATATCTTGAAAGTTTTTTTTTTGTGCTAAGCCCGGAATCAAATCTACAAACTTCCGATCATGAGTCTGTAGTGTTAACCACTTGACTTAAGAATTGTATAAAAATAAATAAAAACGTTAATACGCATTTAGCGTTGATGAAATATTGACGAATAAAGTAATGTTGCATAGAATAGAAGGATGTCGTGCTAGAGGAAAACCGAGAAAAGTATGGATGGACCAAATTTCCAAAATAGCGAATGAATGGGATATCCAGAGTCATCTTGAAAATTATTTTTTTGCGCTAAGCTCGGAATCAAATCTACAAACTAACGATCACGAGTCTGTTGTGTTAAACACTAGACTAAAGAATCGTCTAAAAATAAATAAAAATGCAGATGCGTATTTAGCGTTCGTGAAGCGTTGTAAGGACTGCCCCTAGTGGCGGACTGCGGCTGGCAGCTCGTTGCCTTGGTGACCGTTATCTCAGCCTGATGCGTTCGCTAGTATGTAGACGCGCTGCTCAATACACGGCCAAGCTCAATATATCGCATATTGATTCCACATTTCGTCCGGTCCGTAGTCAAGTGGCAACACTTCAGACTCGTGAATGGAAGGTCGTGGGTTCGAATCCCCGCGGAGCACAAAAAATTTACCATTGAAATCGTTATGATTTTACTGGGTTCTGTATTAATTAAACTTTATTTTACACGATTTAGTTAACAATTTACAACAATTGATTTCTAGCTCTGGCTTTCGATTTCACGACTAAATGTTTTAATCGACACTCCGCAAGCAAGCTGCACATAGTGGCGAGTGGAACCTATTTATTTTTACAGGTTAGGGCCTTACGCCAACCACTTCACTTAAAGTGGGGTTTCCCAGCTCTCGAGGGGGCTGGTACTCATTTCTTGTACAGGCGGAGTAAACCTTGCCGGTATTTTATTTTGAGTTCGAAATAGACATCGAAACGGGAAATCGTTTTTTTTTATTTACGCAATCGAGGAGAGCTAACGTGAGATATTATACTTGGCGTAGATTTGAGTACTTAAATACAGAAAAAAATATGCAGCGATTACCTCCCTCACTCCCATTTTTTAAGGAATCCTGTGCAGGACAAAATATATTATTAAGGGTTCTCTAACACTAACTAAAATCTCAAATGAACATAAACTTTGCACTTCTCGCCACCCTTCTTTGAGACATTGTAAAGTGAACTAATTTTTACAATACAGTTGGTCAGCCTCATATGAACCTATACCTACGTTAATGGGATGGTATATGAATGTATTATATTTGATTGCTGGTAAAAATAACTGCAACAGGAACTCACAAATCACATTAAATATTACCTGATTTCCCTTCACAAGTGAAGTGTTTGACCTTAACTGGAATTGAGAAAAAGGGAGACATAAAATCGGTATTAGAACTGCGTGACCTATAAACTTGGCTGATCGTAAAATTACCGGTTCAGGAGTACCTAAACACTACTTAAAATTGTGCTCTGTGTGTACCACAGTTTGATGAACCTGGCCCTATAGGTTGTAAAGCTTCAAAAGAGCGAAATACCTACAAACAGGCATAATACCGAAAATAGGTGGTATAGAAACACACCGTCAGAATAATTACAAATAGGTGGTTTAGCAATGAGCTGAAATAATACCGACATATAGATAGGCAGTGTAGAACGAAACTAACCTCATACCGACAAATAGGTTGTATAGCAACAAACCACCAGAATTATTACAAATAGATGGTTTAGCAACAAGCTGACCTAATACAGACAAAGAGGTTGTACAGAAAAAAACTGACAAAATAACTACAAATACATTCTGTAGAACAAATCTGACAAAATAACTACAAATACATAGGTTCTGTAGAAACAAACTGACAGAATAATTAAAGATAAGTAGTATAGTGAAAGATTGACTGAACACCTTCAAATAGGTCAAATACTTACGTAACTGGAGAGTTAACAAATAAACAGAACACTAAGATATTGTTATGTAAATATGAAATATAAATATTTAAAATAAGTAGGTATTATTCTGGAACTGTCTAGCAAATATAGGTCTAGATTGTACTGTTTTAAATAGTATAAGAAGGGTGCGAGTGGCTTGCAGGGCCAGTACAGTATCATACGAGATTTACAAACACATAGAACTAACTTGATCAGTGAACAGAAACCAAGTGGAATAGTCGAGAAAGCTTTGTGAAAATAAATTATTTAAAAGTGTAAAATAAACAACTGTATAAGAAGACCTGTGTATTTTAATTTGAAAGACTTTTGAACCCTAATTTCGTAACAATATAAAAACTGACAGTTAACCTAAAAAACCAAAATGTCTAGCAATATTCGAAGCTCTTATAATTACATAGGTAGAATGCCCACAAAAATAGGTGAACCGTCGACAAAATTGGTAGAGTATCCACAGATAAGCAAAATACCTGAAAATAGTTGAAGTAACTTTATTCCGATACTACTAATATTGTAGATAGAATAAAACAGTCAGAACACACACATAACGATGGAAGGCTTTCTCATCAAAATAAAGAACACCTACAAATATGGAGGTAGAATACCCACAAACTGCTTATAAGCTCTTGTACACAGAATGCAAGGAGACGATGTGTGTACTGTGTAGGTACCATACTTCGCGACCTACGGTACATACCTCCATAAAACAATTTTGTCCAATAAATCCTTTGGGATTGCGGGGGTGAGGTGAGAGGAAACAGAATGCGGGGGAAGAGGCGGAGAAGGATGAAGGGCCTGAGAGGAATGAAGAGTTCACATTTTCATCCTGCCTTAACAATTAAATATAGAATACAATTGATTTCAATGAAATAACATGCATATATAGAGACCGGTCCTTAGTCTAGTGGAAACGCTTCGGACTCGTAAGTGGAAGGCTGTGGGTACGAATGCCGGCGGAGCACAACAAATACCATTTATTGCTCAGTATGTAGAGTTCTTGCATTCCATGCCGAAAGCTCGGGTGGAATCCCACTGAGGATGTCAGAAATGATTTCCCGTTTCGGTGTTAACAAGAAATGAGTACCAGCCCCTTTGGAAGCTGAGAAACCCCTACTGAAATGGTTGGTGTAAGGCTGGCCCTTTACTAGCAAAAATAAATATATTCCACTCGTCACATACAATCCCTTTGGGGATAACGCGGCAAGAAGTTACACTATGTGTGTAGCTAAGTTGCGTTTTTAAGTTACGTTTTTATAAAGTTGCCCAGGGCTGGAAGTCTCATCACCATGGTAATTCTTACCTGCCGAATATCGGTAATATTTGTATGAAGACTAATCAGCTGTTTACTTGCGGCCATCTTGGATTGACAGGTCTTCATACAAATATTACCTATATTCCGTAGATAAGAATGACCGTGGGGATGAAACTTCCAGCCCTGAATACATAAATTTATAAGAAATAATTGACTCGATAATTCTACAGCTATCCGTATTTTTTTTTTAATTTAAAAGGTCAACGCCTAATAATTTTAATAATCATAATAGGATGATTTTTTGGTGAGCGCTGTTTTTGTGTGAATCACACTTCAAGTCCCCATTGTTTGACGGACACCACGGTAGAACGAGAACCTTACGAAGGATGTGGTCAATTTGTTAGACCCCAGACGACCGGAACACGATCAACCATAAAATTGAGGAAGCCCAAGACCTTTAATTTGGTTCCTGGGATATGATTTTGAAAACAAGAAGTATCCAATATCCCGTTGGCTGATTTATACTTCAACGCGGGATAGATAATGGTTAAAGTCTACGGTTTTATGTCGGAATATACTGGATTTGAATCTACTGTAGACTCCAATTTTTATCAATCTAGATCTAGAATGTTTTGTACGGTAAATTCAGTTAACAGATTCGAAATTTAATTTGGCAGTTGAAGGTTCCTTGACTTATAGGTTGGTATGCGGCTGACCACCCATACTGTGAAAAAATGGTTCACTTTGCCAATGTCACCCCTGTCTCAGGGAAGGACGGCAAGAGTTGCAGGGCTTATGTTCATTTGAGATGGGTTCTTATAATGTAGGTTCACATGCGGCATGTGTTAGCGCGAAATTATACATGTCTGCTGGTGGGAATGCACTGAATATAAATCTTAAATGATATATATCCTTGCAACTTAGATTAGATTAGATTAGATTAGATGTCACAGGTTTAGGTGTCTGAGATCTTTAGCAACCAAAATAAATGAAATAGTTGATTAGAAAACGGCTCTAAGAAACATTGTGGTCTATAATCTATAATCTAAGTTGCAAAGATATGTTAACATTTAAAATTCATATTAAATGCATGTGCGCAAACGACACGTGTAAGCTCGTGCTTAAATGCTGCATGTGCACTTACAAATTCATATCCAAACCTGAAATGAACAACCTTCCAACCTTCCCTAAATCAGAGGTGACATTGGAGAAGTGAACCTTTTTTCCAGTCAGGGTTTTCAGCCTCATACCAACCATTAAGTCAATGAACTGGGAAAATCAGGAAGACGTATTTAAGAAAGTCAGAAAACAGTCTCAGATTTTATACTAAGATCAAGGGATTAACTTTTTATGCAGCTCACTCTATGTCCTCATCACACCTTTTGGTACAAACTATCGTTTTCTGTGCGTGGTATTACTGTATTATTTAAATTTCCAAAATGAAACTAAACCCTGTTTTGACAGATATAAAGGTGTACGGCTGTATTAATTAATCTACCTTCGCATATTGAGTCAAACTGCTAACTTCTCTGAAAATAAAATACTATTTTTTTTGTACTTCGTCCTCATGTGAAATCAACCTCTCAAATTATTAACTAGATATATGGTGAGCTACCCAGTGGGTTGACGTCACATTTTGTTTCCCGGTTCTTTTGTGTCGACTCCACATTCGTTTGTGAATTCCGTACCCCGATGACTTACAGGCCGAATGTTTATGCGACAGTTGCGAATGCAAATCTTTTGTGCGGACTTGCAGATATTCTCCAAGAATAAAACTGCAAGTTTTTAACTCAACGATAGCGTTTTCCTAAATATGTTTCAAATCGAAACGCTCACTAGAGGCGCTCTTTTAATTTTCATGCATGTTTTATATAACCCTTCAGTTAAGTTGTATGCAAAGAGTAGGTATACCAAACAAACTCCATCACCCCAAGAAGAAAACTTTTAATTTAAACTCTACGACAACGTTTTACCAAATATGTTTTTAAATAGAAACGCTCAGTAGAGGCGTTTCTTAAGTTTTGATGCATTTTTGATAAAACACTTTGTTTGAGATTTAAGGTGATGTTGTGTACAAAGGGTAGGTAAACCAAACAAACTGCAAATTTACGCACTGCCATACAAGCGTTGCCCTTGACAACCGCAACTGCGTCCATAACTAACTTTTTTATTTGCGCCACCTAACGCGAAAAATTTCCACCATTCAAAGCAACAATCAAGATTTCTTATTCTCAAATGGAAAGATGAATCTCTTTTCTATACTTATTTTTTAATACAGTTACGAATGTGTGATTGTACATGTCTGTATGTGTTTACTCATGATTGTGTGTCTGTGTGTTTTAACTTACTAGATGTAAGTATTTGGAAGGTTGTACTCGTGTCCGCTCGAAGCTTCTAATAAAAAAAAACAATAACCCACATACTTATTTTCACATTGCATTCAACCAGCAAGTTTCAATGATTTTCCATTCTCCTCCTCGCCCAAATTTGCGCTCCTGTTTAAGGAAAAGACGGTTAGAGTTGTACGGTTTTTTTTAATTGAGATTTAGATTTTTATATGTAAATACACATACCACGTGTTTGCTTGTGAGCATGCATTATGCATGAATGTCAATTGCTTATTTCTTCTCGCGACTTAGATTTAGGAAAACAATAGAGATTAATTAAAAACAAATACCCATAGCATAAATCGGAGATCTTTTATTTATTTTCATAGATTTTTTAATGTTCTAGTCAACAGTGCAATTAATTGAACACTTGAGTTTAATGCCAAAGAGCTAAGGTTCGATCCCCAAATGCAACGGTAACAGAAAGCATTTGCCGTTTTAGTCTTTTTTTTTCAAACTGAAAATCCAAGTACCAGCAACGCAACAAAAAATGATAACCTGCCTTCTCGGGAGTAGGGAATAAAGGGTGGCGTATGGCCGTGGTAACGCCGTTACTTGTAGATATGTACCTATATATATGTATACACATTCATGTATATAATTATTCTTTATTTTATTAAATACTCATAATTATTATTTACTTTTAAAATGGTAAAGCTATTACGCATATGTACATGTATACTTATTTACATTTATCTTACTATATTAAATACTTATCACCTCAACAATCCGCTATCCTTCTCTCTCCCTGTCCTTTAAGTCTGGCCAGAAGAAGAAAGTGATAAAATAATAATTAATAAAACCAAAAACCTATTTTGGCAAAACGCATTCGCTCTTCAGTACACCTGCAATCGCCTTCCAATAAGGCCGCTAAAAACCAAGTATAAATTCACATGCCGTCTAATACGGTCGCTAAAACATAACGTACATCAGTTATAAATACCGTCTAATTACGTAGCGTCGTCAAGACCGCATCAGTAAATTAGTGCAATCTAACCAAAAGTTAAAAAACACAAGATAAATATACCAAAGGATCGAAACTGCGGAATCATCAACCAGCATCGAAGTAATTAACCCCCTCCACGCAGAGTGCTCCAGGATCCAGGATCTGGCCAGGTGAGTCCGCCATCCTTAATTACCGCGTTCCTGTAATTCCTGGAAACCGCCTCTCCATTTATGGTCCTTCTAACCTCATTATCCAAAATTTGATCCAAGGAATTCCTACATATTTATCTATTCATAATATCATTCCATCTTGTAACAATACATTTCATACCCGCATAATAAATGTATAATATTATCTACCATGTATATATATTATATTACCAGTCTATATAATTATATAGTCATTTGAACGCTTGGGTATTTTTGTGCCGCAATAATAATATCAAATATTTAAATACTTGCTATTATTATTGTCCTTCTAATGTGCCTAGGTATTCAATTTGTTTACAAGCGCGCAATTAATATCAAATTTTGCATTCGATCAATTGAATTGATTATACCTAACTACTTTTAAAAACTCTTACTATTTTTCTTCTTTTTCTATTAAAAATAAATAACATTCAAATATGGCCACTCAAGCAGAACTCCAAGCTCGCGAATCGGTTTTGCGAGCAAAACAACAGAGTATGTTTACAATCATTCAGGGAACATATGATCTGTCCCGCAGATTGAAAGACCGAGACGCTATGAACATGTTTTTGGTCAGAACTCAATCTCTGGACGGGTTGCGGAAGGAATTCTTCCAAGTGACAGAGGACTTAAATCTCGTTGTTTTGACCCTTGATCCGAAAAGTGTCCCGGACTTTTCAAAAATTATTTCTTTTGATGAGCTGTACTGCCTCATAAGAAACGAAGAAAATAAAATTCCCAAAGTTAGCAAGGTAGTTGTAAACAACAAATTGCCTCCATTAGAACTTATGTCATTCGATGGCAACCCCAACAATTGGGCCATGTTCTACGAAAACTTTAGTACAATTGTACATGAAAACCAGGGGCTCACTGACGCTGAGAGAATCCAATATTTGATGGGGAAATTATCAGGGAAGGCTTTAACAGTATGTGCTGGCATCCCACCCGTTGCCGCAAATTACAACATTTTGTGGAATGCTCTTGTAGAAAGATATCAGGACAAGCGCACTCTGGCATCCAACTACTTGGATCAGATGCTTCATTTCCGTCCAATAGTCACGCCTTCGGCGAATTCTTTCGATACATTTCTTGAACGGTTTTGTGCTGCTCAGTCGGCAATTAAGCTGTTGGGAATCGAGGATTTGTCGGATTTCATATTTCTGCAGCTGGCTGTCTCCAAGCTAGACAAGGAAACAGTCACTCAATTTGAACAGGAGCATCGAAATGAAAAAATTCCTTCATTCGATTCTTTACTAAAATTTATAAAAGGACAAAGCAAGATTTACTTGCTTCGCAACCATGGCTCCAATCCGACAACAAAAACGCAAAGCAATAATAATAAGTCTTCTGCTATTCAGAAAAGATCGCAAGTACAAAGTTTCATTGTGAATAGCAACAGCTCAGGCAATATTATAAAATGCATTTTTTGCAAAAGTAATAATGAACATCAACTTTTCAAATGTGATTCATTTCTTCAATTAAATACATTTCAGAGATTTAATTTTGTAAAAAACAACAATCTTTGCGTTAATTGTTTAGGTTTTCATAACCTCAGGTTGTGTAAGTCATCAAATCGTTGTTCCAAGTGTAAATGTTCCCATCATACACTATTACATAGGGATATCACAAAACCCGCTGCTCAAAATATGGCTGTGCCGGTCATGTCACAGTCCACCGCCATTTCAAAAACTCCTCTGCCTTCAGCAGAGCTCGCATCGCAAAAATCAAATAAAAATATCACAGACAATCAGTCCGCTCACAGTCAAATTACATTGACGTCATCTTCTCATTCTAATGAAGATTCAAATTCAGTTATTCTATTACCTAGCGCCATAGTTTATGTACATAATGACGCTGGTAATCGCTTCCCAGTAAGGGTTCTATTGGATAGTGCTTCCATGAGCCACTTCATCACAAAAAAATGTTGTGAACGCCTAAACTTAAATGTAGTTTATGCCGCTTCAAACGTGAAAGGCATTGGTGATATGGAAAAACCCATTTTGGGTCACGCCAGATTCACAATTCATTCGCGCATTGATCATCGCTCCAAGTACATGGTGAACGCCCGTGTCATAGATGTCATTTCTGACAAAATGCCCGGCGTGAGTGTGAGCGCGTCAGATTTATGTCATCTCAGAAATTTACCTTTGGCTGACGAATTGTTCGATCAGCCCGCTGATATTGATTGTATCATCGGTGGAGAACTATTTGCACTTATTTGGGGTAGTCATAAAGTTTTGTCACCTACGTCAGCGGTGATTGCAGTGGAAACCACTCTTGGATATGTGGCCATAGGCAGAGCTGATTGCCTTGCCTTGCCGTCGTTTCCACAGGAGGAAAATTCCTCCCAAGTTTTCTTTACAGGCTTGCCTCATCTGGAAAGCCTTGTTAAAAAGTTTTGGGAACTCGAGACTGTTCCTATCAAGCAACACCTCAGTCCGGATGATGCAGCGTGCGAACAAATTTTTTTGGACACGCACACGCGGGATCCCACTGGGCGATATGTGGTCACTCTACCATTTAAGTACGCCCCGACCGAACTTGGTCGATCAGATATAAAGGCCAAATTAAATTTTCTAAGCTTAGAAAGAAAATTAGATAATAATCCTACTCTACGCAAAGATTACAACAACACAATTCAGGAATATATAGACCAGGGCTTCCTTAATCCTGTCCAAAAACCGAATTCTGGTTTATGTTATTACATACCGCACCGAGCAGTCTACCGCCCGGAAAAAACAACCTCAAAAACAAGGATTGTTTTGAATGCCAGTTCTAAAACTTCATCAAAAAGATCACTTAATGATATATTATATACCGGACCGAACTTGCAAAGCAACATCTTCAATCTTTTAGTGAACCTAAGGCTATTTCCAATAGCAATGACCGCAGACATTGAGAAGATGTTCTTTCAAATAAAAATATGCGAAGACCATAAAGGTTTCCAGCGCATTTTATATAGATTTGACAAAAAAGACCCAATCACTACTTACGAGTTCAATTGTGTGACTTTTGGGGTATCGTCGTCACCTTACCTCGCAATGCGCGTGATAAGACAACTCGCCGCCGATGAGTGTCAGCGTTGGCCTGCTGCCGCCGCTGCCGCTCAGGAGTGCTTTTATATGGACGACTTTGTTTCCTCAGAAGTATCTCTCGATCAAGCAGATGCGCTTCGCAACCAGCTCAATCAGCTGTTGCAAGCCGGTGGTTTCCGTTTAGTTAAGTGGATTTCAAATAACACTGAATTCACGGATCGGATCCCTGCTGATCATCGCATTTCCAGTACGGTCAATTTTGACGATGATTCTGACACGAAAATTATAGGTCTTCGATGGAAACCAAAAGACGACGTTTTCTTTTTCAAAATCAACGCAAGTAATTTAGTTTGTTCTAAGAGAGTTATTCTTTCAACAGTCGCTCGAATTTTCGATCCGCTTTCCCTATTGAGTCCTGTTACTACTTTGTTGAAGTTGCTCGTCCAAGAATGTTGGAAACAAAATCTAGATTGGGATGAAGCAGTCCCCGCATACATCAATAAGCAATGGATTCAATTCCAAAAGGAGCTCCACTTGCTTGAAGACATAAGGATCCCGCGACACATAGGCATATTTGATACGTCAAACAATGTTTCGATAATCGGTTTTGCAGACTCAAGTGAGTCATGCTACGGCGCTGTTGTCTTCCTTTGTGTGAGTCAGAATGATCAGGAAACTGGCACAGTCATATTGCTCTGCTCAAAATCAAGAGTCGCACCAACAAAAAAGGTAACTTTGGCACGCCTCGAGCTTTGCGCCGCATTACTTCTGTCAAACTTGATTATTGCAATCAAGGATGACATTTCCAAGAAAATTCGCATAAATGAAATATGTGCTTTCTCAGACTCCACTGTTACACTTTCATGGATAAATGCAGAGCCTTTTCGCTTCCAAACTTTTGTGGCCAATAGGATTTCCGCTATAAACGATAATTTGCCAGCAAGGCATTGGTTTCATATTCCAGGAAAAGAAAATCCCGCTGATATAATTTCCAGGCCCATTATGCCTAGTAAATTGATCAATAATTATTTGTGGTTCCATGGCCCTACCTGGATTTCTCTTCCTCGATATCAATGGCCAACGCAGCCTTTCTGCAATGCAGGTTTGCCTCTTCCAGAGACGAAAATTGTTTCTTGCGTTGTTATAGACAGCGGCTCTTCGGACAACTTACTGTATGATTTAGCAACTCGCGTGTCCACATGGAACAAATTGTTGAATTCCTGCGTTTATGTTCTGCGGTTTTGCAAAGTCATTGGATCCAGGGGAGTTATATCTGTGCAGGATAAGGAGACTGCTGAAGGATATATAATAAGAGCTGTTCAGCGTCGTCATTTTAGTGACACACGTACTCCAGCCTTATCAAAACTTAACGCATATATTGATAATAGTAACTTGATCAGAGTTGGCGGACGTTTGAGACATTCTCAATTGGAGTTTCCACAAAAGCATCCCATTATCCTACCTGCGAAGGATTTGGTTGTCCACTTGTTGATTAACCATTTTCATATTCAAAATTTACATGCTGGCCCCAGCCTACTTCTGGCTCTACTCAGGCAGTCGTATTGGATCCTAGCCGCTAGAAATACTGTACGCAAAAGTGTGCAAAACTGCAACATATGTTTCAAACTGAAACCAAAGAATAATATCCCACTAATGGGAGATTTGCCTTCATTTCGAGTGAGTGAAGTCAAAAGTTTTGTATTCACTGGAGTTGATTACGGTGGTCCTTTTGCCATCACGCCCTATCGTGGCCGCGGAGCTAAGGTTCTCAAGGCATATCTCTGTCTTTTTATTTGTTTGACAACAAAGGCGCTCCATCTGGAGTTGGTGTCTGATCTAAGCTCAGACATGTTTTTAGCCGCTTTCAAGCGCTTCATTAGCAGACGAGGGCCTGTCTCCATGATACTCAGTGACGGAGGAACCAATTTCGTTGGAGCTAAGCGTAAACTGGATAAATTATACACTTTGTTAGTATCTGAGGAACATAACAATTATCTAGATCAAAATCTCGCTAATTTTCGCATTCAGTTTAAACGAAATCCGCCATTGTCTCCCCATTTTGGAGGAATTTGGGAGAGCAATATAAAATCTGTGAAGACACATTTATCAAAGGTAATAGGGAAGCAGATATTAACATACGAAGAATTCAACACCGTTCTCGTCCAAATAGAATGTTTAATGAACAGTCGCCCACTTTGCGTTTTGAGTTCCGACCCATCAGAACTTACGGCTCTTACGCCGTCACACTTTCTAAATGTAACACCATTGAAGTATCTTCCCGCTGAAGACTTTACCAATGCCCCCCTAAATAGACTCAATCGCTATGAGCTTTTGAGTCGGCTTGTGCAGTCGTATTGGCAGCGGTGGCGGGTCGAGTACCTATCATCATTGCAGACAAGGCACAAGTGGCACAAGACTTCTGTTGGGTTAGGTGAGGGTTGCATCGTCGTTATACGCGATGACAAGTCACCGCCCTTGAGCTGGCCCCTCGGAGTGGTGGAGAAGCTCTATCCAGGCAAGGACGGGGTGACGCGGACGGTCAGGGTTAGGACCCAGACGGGCTGCTATGTCAGACCAGTGGTACGCCTTTGTCCTCTACCACTTCAGTGATTTTCTTTATTTTTTTTTCTTTTTAATTTGTATTATTTTTTCTTTCTCCATCTACTCTTAATGTTGTGACTTGAGTGTTGGTAAACATGTTCTACGTTTAAATCTCTCATTCATTATTTTGCCATTTCTTATTCCCGGTTTATAAATATATTAACCCGCTATCTTTACTTTTCTTCTGAAGGGGTTCCTTCAGCCCGGGCGAAAATGGTAACGCCGTTACTTGTAGATATGTACCTATATATATGTATACACATTCATGTATATAATTATTCTTTATTTTATTAAATACTCATAATTATTATTTACTTTTAAAATGGTAAAGCTATTACGCATATGTACAGGTATACTTATTTACATTTATCTTACTATATTAAATACTTATCACCTCAACAATCCGCTATCCTTCTCTCTCCCTGTCCTTTAAGTCTGGCCAGAAGAAGAAAGTGATAAAATAATAATTAATAAAACCAAAAACCTATTTTGGCAAAACGCATTCGCTCTTCAGTACACCTGCAATCGCCTTCCAATAAGGCCGCTAAAAACCAAGTATAAATTCACATGCCGTCTAATACGGTCGCTAAAACATAACGTACATCAGTTATAAATACCGTCTAATTACGTAGCGTCGTCAAGACCGCATCAGTAAATTAGTGCAATCTAACCAAAAGTTAAAAAACACAAGATAAATATACCAAAGGATCGAAACTGCGGAATCATCAACCAGCATCGAAGTAATTAACCCCCTCCACGCAGAGTGCTCCAGGATCCAGGATCTGGCCAGGTGAGTCCGCCATCCTTAATTACCGCGTTCCTGTAATTCCTGGAAACCGCCTCTCCAGGCCGGTTCTCTTACCTTTGAAAATAGATAGGTTTCTGTCAACTCATGCGATCCTTTCAAGGACAAGATTTTATTAGAACGTCAGAATGTCTGTTAGGTGTTGTATTTTTGCAAGGAAAAATCTTCTTGAAACTGTAGAGTTGTTTTCCAGAATCTGGATACCGAATCCTGCTTAATTCAAAGGCTTTTACATTTTTTTTACATATATGATTTATATATCACATTATGTCAGTGAATTCAGCAGTGCACCCATATCTCGGTTAATTATCAAATCCATACGAGACCACTAACACATATTTATACATCCGTTGTTCAAATTATATACATACAAAACAACATATACACACAAATATATGAACGTTGTACATTTTTCGAAGATCAGATATCACGCAGCAATTTATTGACCAATATTGCAAGATTCAAATAAATAATTGCCAGGTCTAATTTAAATGCAAAATCATTGAGGAAACTTCACGCCCTTTTGTTGCAAGACAAAGTGCTGCCAATGCGAGCGAATGTATACGTGCAGTAGTTATACATTTGTACAAAAGTTGTATATATACATGAGTCACACGTTCATACAAAAGTTGTATATACATGAGTCACACATTCATACAAAAGTTGTATATACATGAGTCAAACATTCATACAAAACATATATGTATATATCTACATGAGTCACACTTTCATACAAAACTTGTATCTACATGAGTCACACATTCATACAAAACTTGTATATGCATGAGTCACACATTCATACAAAACTTGTATACACATGAGTCACACATTCATACAAAACTTTTATATTCACGAGTCACGCAATTAAAGAAAATATGTTTTAGTTTTGATGTCCATAGATATTATTAATTATTGATTTTCAAAATGTAATTTTTCGTGTATGTTCCTTGACTTATAGGTTGGTATGTGGCTGACCACCTATGCTGTAAAAATGGTTTACTCTGCCACTGTCACCCCTGTTTCAGGGAAGGACGGCAAGAGTTGCAGGGTGTATGTCCATTTGAGATTTGGTTTTTAAGTTGTAGGTTCACATGAGGCATGTGCAAGCGCGAACTTGTACGTGTATGGTTGTGAAAATTTATATAATGTGAATCTCCCATGTATCTTTGCAACTTATATTAGATTAGATTAGATATAAGGGAAACGAGATACAGAAAATAAATTAAATGGCAAGATTTTAAATCCATACAAAACGTCTGTTTCTTAAGAAAATATTGTACAATATACAATATACATACATACAAGACTTATGCGTTCATACAAAACATATACATTCATACAAGACAAAATATACAAACATATTATAGTAAGTGATATACAAGTACACGTATGTACTCGCGAGCAGGCGTGCCAGCCAACTTTAATTAAAATTTCAGCAAAAAAATGATAATAATTATTATCGATTGGCCGTATCTCATGGGGAGCAGAGCCTCGCAGTGGATGTGTGCTTTGTTTATTGTGATAAGGCAGCAGGCTGCCAAGGAAAAGGCATTACTGAAGGAATACCTGCTGTATATATTGTGAGGAATATGCAGGATATTGTGTAGTTGTTTGTATGTGTTAGTATAATAAGTCTCTCTAGAAACTAAACATGCCGCATGTGGTCCTACAATATAAAAACCCGAATCTCACATGGACATACACCCTGCAACTCTTGCCGAACTTCCCTGAAAACAGGGGTGACATTGGCAAAGTGAACCATTTTCTTCAGCATGAGTGGTCAGCCGCATGCCAACCTATAAGTCAAGGAAATTGCATGCGTGCATATAAACAAACAAAACCTCACATGAACATAAACCTTCCAACTCATGCCGCCTTTCCCTGAAACCGGTGTGGCATTGGCAAAATTAAACCAATTTTTACAGCAAGGAAGGGTCAGCCTCATACCAACCTATCAGTCAAGGAATAAATTGTGAAAAATAAATAAACTACAGTTTTTATTAAATGGGTCACGCTTGAAAAACATAACACTATATTAAAAGCCAGTTTGTAATAAAAAAAAGTCGTAAATAGGTACACACTTACACATACTGCATGACTATTTACAAAACAAGAACCAAACTTCAAATCAACATAAACCCTGCAACTCTTGCCAACACCATAACAACCGTTTCTAACTTACATTCCGATGAATTTGCAGACCTTACAAAGTAAGCATTCTTCGCAGAACATGAAGACTACATAGATTTTATGAAGCAACTGGATTTGATCACTAATATTTACTACAAAATACGCACAATGTCAGGTGTGGCGTGCCTGACTAACATCGCTTATATCTTGTGGAGTTTATTAATTTACAAAATGAACACACCTTTAACCTGTAAGAACGCTCGGCTGCCTTCCAACCAACTTCTGTTTTACAGCCAGCACCATAACTATACAACCTCACGTTAAAGATTTAACATTGCGAAATGTATGTAAACTAAAACAGCACTCGCATTGAGTGTCTCAGTTTCAATACCTACATTATTTTAAGCGTAACGCTTACACTCAAAGCTATATAAATAAAATTGTACATGAAAGAAAGAAATGAAAGAAGTATGCAAGGACAGGAAGAAGTGGCGGCTAATCTGCAATGCTGATTTGTAATGTTGGTTTATTAGTTTGCTACATTTTTTGCATAAGAAATTTTTAACTTTTTTTGTATAGATTTATTTTTAAGATTTTGTTGTTT
This sequence comes from Agapetus fuscipes, assembly GCA_951799405.1. Taxonomy (NCBI): domain Eukaryota; kingdom Metazoa; phylum Arthropoda; class Insecta; order Trichoptera; family Glossosomatidae; genus Agapetus; species Agapetus fuscipes. Next base: position 9,923,554 of record OX637355.1, on the reverse strand, counting down.
TTTTTTATACTTAAATATACTTAAAGGTTGGTATGAGGCTGACCACCTATACTGTAAAAAATGGTTCACTTTGCCAATGTCACCCCTGTTTCAGGGAATGTCGGCAAGAGTTGCAGGGCTTATGTTCATTTGAGTTTGGATTTTATTTGTAAGTACACAATCAGCATTTGTAAGCGCGAACTACACGTGTTTGTCTGTTTGTGTTGGGCATACATCTAAAAGCTTTGAATGAATATATCCTTTAAACTTAGATTATAGTACAGATATTATTACGTACGTAAAAGGAAAGAAAATATAATTTGTTTTATGGAATAAAATTTGAAGAGTTTATGTTAATTTGAGGTTTAGATTTGAGTTTGTAAGTACATATGCAGCGTTTGTAAGTGCGAACTTACGTGTGACTGTTTGTGGGCATTTTGTTTGTTGGCAGACCCGAAATAGTAAGATGAAGCATCCAAATCTGGTTGTGAAATATATTTTTTGTTATTAAAATAGGTTTGTGAAGAAAAATACAATTTACCAACATAATATATTGTCTAGTTATAAGCAGGTAGGTATTAACATTACCGATGAATAATTCATTATTTAGTATTTATAACAACTTATTTATTAATAACTACCCAATGACATCTATTGAACCAGTTTCGAAGTTATTGTTGGGAGGACATGACGCAGGCGGGGTTCGAACAGGCGTTTGTGTCAATAACGCAAATTTGAGCGCCAACGCCTATCCCCCTTGACCATCTTTAAACTATACCTAATCTAAGTTGCAAAAATATGTTAACATTAAAGATTCAATAAAATGTGAAGTAATTACTCGATTTGTGAAAATAACTCTTTATAAACTTTTTATAATTCCTCATTTACGATTTTTTATTAAGAGCATGCCCAAAAAGCAGATACGCGTAAGTTCGCTCTAACAGATGTTACATGTGTACCTAAAAATTAAAATCCAAATCTCAAATGACCATAAACCCTGCAACTTTTGCCGACCTTCCTTGAAACAGCGAGCGGTCAGCCTCATACCAACCTATAAGTTAATGAACATGGACCATAAAGTACATTTTTACAAGTAACAAATAATCCATATAAATACCAAAACAAAAACGAAATACAAAATTATATTTTTTTAAATCTTAGCCCTGGTTATTGCTTAGTAAGCAAAAAAAATATAGGATTATAAATTTTATTTATTTAAAATCAACTCTGAATAACAATACTAACAGGTGAAGAATTGGCTAATTAAATTATAAAATAAAAAAAGCAGATATTAATCTGTAAAGATAATGTTGTCAGTGTGCTGAACGAAATCTACTTCCTGTGAAAAGCAAGTACAGTGATACCTCAAGATACGAGTTTGCTTCGCCTACCAGCCTACCACCACCTTCAGAAAGGAACTGAAGACACTACTTTTCTCCAGAAGCCATGGCGCCCTTGAGATGGTCCTAGACCATTAAATGGCGCCACAGGAAAGAAATCATCCATCATCATCAATTACCCCCATTGAAATGTATTCCGGTCGATAGCTCAGTTGGTAGAGTGCTTGCATTCCATGCCGTGAGCTCGGGTTCGAATCCCACCGAGGGTGTCAGAAATGATAACCCGTTTCGGTGTTTATTTCAAACCCCAAAATGAAATACCGGCAAGGTTTACTCAGCCTTCACTAGAAATGAGTACCAGCTCTTTCGGGAGCTGGGAAACCCCCACTTCCACTGAAGTGGTTGGCGTAAGGCCGGTCCCCTTACCTGTAAAAATAAATAGGTTCAAATCGCCACATGCGACCCCTTCGGGGATAACGCGGCAAGAATTTACACTATATGTGTAGCTTAGTTGCGTTTGTTAGTTGCGTGCGTATTTGTATTGAAATGCCATTATAATCCGTTCCAGCCCCAAAAATGCCACCCCCAATTGTTAATGTTACGTGTTTTGAGTAAGAAAAATGGATTTATAAATGAAAATTTAAAGCAAAAAAACTGGTTGTTATAAAGTGTACATACATATTCCTATGTTGGTCACTTAAATGTAACTTACACACAACTTTAATGCTACTGTATGTTTTATTTTAGTCACGTATTTCTTTTCACTGGTATTTGCCTTTTTCGCAGGATTAAAAAAAAGGTCCAAGGAGGTTTGTTCCTTCCTCCTTTTCAGAATGCTACGGAAAAGTGTCATTAAATAGCTCCGATGCACGACCAGTTGCAACTTTTTGGGGTGTTTTTTTTATCCACGAACTTTTCTCGTATCTCAAATTTTGCTCGTATATCAAAACAAAAGTTCGCTCGCTCGGCAGCTCGTATCTCAAATCACTCGTATGTTAGGGCACTTGTACCTTGAGGTATCACTGCACTGGAGAGCTGATTAATCATGTTATTATAAGTTCAATACTTTACCCATAGTATATGTACACCATCGCTTCAAGTTCCTCACCATCGCATAAATAGTAAAATGTATGGACGACACAGCAGCACCCCTAGGAAGTGATTTAGTTGTCATACATTTTTTTGGATTAACGCAATGGTGGAGAATTTTCGCAGTTATTTTTTATTAGTTGTACTTAACGTAATTGATGATAAGGTAGTAAATATTTGTAATTAAAACTTATTCTGATCGTTTATAGTATTTTTGCGCTTACTTAATAAATGACATGGGATAAATTTAAAGGAAAAATATAAAAGACGTAGGTGCTTACACAACCAATTTAGTTTTTTTTTTTAATTCAGGTATTTAGAGATGTATTTAAGTTGTTTTTATTTTGTATCCTTTACTTTAAAAATTTTTTGTTCCTTAACAAATAGATTGGAATGAGGCTGACCACTCATATTGTAAAAAATGTCAACGCTATTTCAAGGTCGGCAAGGGCTTATGTTCACTTGAGGTTTGGGTTTTTATTTTGTGACCTTAAGCTCAGTATTTTCAAGATAAGCATAGCGTCTTTTACTGAATAAAAAGGACGCACTTCTGTCAATCGTGTGGGTTTATTTTTTAAAAGCTTAAAGTCACATTACCTATCGTTGAAAATATCGAGGCTGAGTCTGTTTGCGAGCATTAATTGCATATAACTCTTGAATGTTTATTTATCTGAGCAGTTTAGATTATCGATTTAAAAAAATCACATTTTTTTTACCAACAATAAATACATAAGTAAATAGATTATAATGAAGGTGGAACAAATTTCTCAAGACACTAAAGATTGGCGGATACGGTCAATAAGAACTGGGGGAGCGAATACACAGTTATAGATGTTTAGAAATCCGACGAATTTATGTGATTTTTTTTCTTTATAGATCTCATGAAAATATATTTGTTAACGCACAGAAAACTGCGAACAGTACCCTGAGTACGAGTTGCATAACTTGAGTAAAGTAAAGTTTACGGAAAGTACTTAGTAAAGAGTGGTTTCGCCAAAAATCTGCCGTTTTTGTTTGTTTAAACTTGATTTTCTTCATCACTGTAACTCTTTTGATAATGTGTAAGAAACAAAAACGGCAGATTTTCCGTAAACTTTACTTTACTCAAGTTTTGCAACTCGTACTAAGGGTACATAAATAAATTGTTGCACGGCATTCCTATTAACAACTTATTTAAAAAAAAAAAGCTTTCGTACTTACCTCGCTAGACTAGCAGGTGTACTAAAACAGTGTAAAGTTATATAGGCTATATATAGCTACCTACCGTATGCACATTTAACCACGTATCCGGTGAATTAAATACCTATCTTGAATACATTTTTAAAGAAAAGATTGAGTCAGCTGTTATACATATATACATTGTACCTACCTATTTTTATATTATTGTTCCATTATTCGCCTCTTCACCTGTTTCTGTACGTCAGTATTCACAAACATTACTAAGCTATGAGACCTTTAAATGCTATGCTTTAGTTGTTAGTTTGTATTTTTTTTATTTATGCAAAATTCAGGAAATAGCCTTGAGTGGACCATCATCTTAGATCTGGATATAAGATTTGTCCTCAGGACTAACGATTTTTCAACAGTTGTACAATAATCCTAATCATAATTATTGTTCCTTGACTTATAGGTTGGTATGAGGCTGAACGCCCATACTGTAAAAAATGGTTCACTTTCCAATGACAACCCTGTTTCAGGGAAGGTCGGCAAAAGTTGCAGGGCTTATGTTCATTTGAGATTGGATTTTTTTATATTGTAGGTCCACATGCGGCATGTGTGAGCGCGAAATTATGCGTGTCTGCTTGTGGGAATGCATTTAATATGAATCTCAAATGATACATATCTTTGCAACTTAGATTTAGATTTCAGTAGTTTCAGTGTTTTTTCTCTTTTCTCAATAACTGTTCACATAAACAAAAAATCGGCTTCTTTCGAGATTTAAAAATGTAAAGTTCTGTGATTAAAAAGAAAAAAAATCCAAAATACTTGTAGGTACATCACATTAAAAAAAAACAATAAAAAATGTGAAAAACGTGTTTTTTAAATATTTTTTTGTGGTGACACTTTTAAATTTATAAAATGTTTGTAACCTTTTAAACAAAGCCAAATAATTAATAAACACGCCAGATTTTTTTCAGTACTGTCAATTTTACTTAGACCATTACATTGAAGAAACAAAAATAACAGATCTAGGCAAGAAAGCGCACATATTTTCTCATAGCAGTGACTGTGAATAGAATTCTTCTTCCTCGGTCCATCCCTCACCTCGTCATGGGAAATGACGCTCAGCGGTGCGTTTCGTGAATTATAAAACAGTTCTCACAGTGTTAACCATAGCAAGGAATAATGAACTATATTAAAATTCCGACTCAATTTTATGGCTTTTAAGAAATAATCACAAAATTAAAAACAAAAATTGAGGTAAACTTTGAAAAAAAAACAATTTGTGCCTTGCAGAAAATATATTAATTTTTGCAATTTGCGAAGTCCCAGTCGATATTATTAGTTCAATCAGATGTTATCTTGACACTTGATAAAATGTATATAATGAAACCGGTGGCTTGACTTACAGAAATAGTTTGAATCTTGATGACATCAACATGTATTTAACCCTATTTACAATTATTGTAATAACTTCACTTTTAGGTACTTTTCGGATATTAGACGAACCGCTTTGGGAAAACTTACATAATTCTCAACGTTTCGTTTTCGACGATACCCACGTCTTCAGGAGGCACCCCCTCAGCACGACGACTGAGAATGAGCTGATTTTTAATAAAAATAATTGTCACAAATCAATGCGTACCCTAGGACGGAGATAACAATTATACTAAGGTATGCAACAATAAATAATTATCACTTTGATTATCCATGAGTTTAAACCGAACAACTATTTATCCCTACCAATTTCAATTCATAAAACGGTAACATGTTTAACATTAAATACAAACTCACACGGATGAGTTGATTATTTTGCAACGAAGAATTCTTCGACTATTTCTTTAAACAGCAAAGCCAATGTAACAACTGTTCCAATTGCTATTGGCTACCATATTGGATCAACGTGAGATTCTATTTAAACTTGGTAACAAGCAATTGAAATTGCAAACAGAATCTAACACAAGAAAATCGATTTCAGATTCAAAGGCTTTAAAAGAAAATTGAGTTGTATGGAATCAACGGTGGAAATCTAGGATTTTTTTGTGTAAAAAATCCTAGATTGCCATCTTTGATTCTATATGACTCCATTACGAGTATTATTTTGTCTCTAACAAGATGTCTTGAACAAAGCGCGGTTGTTATTGGCTCAAGATTTGTAATATAATCCAATTTGAGTCTTTGTTCACCTATTTACATACTAAATGATTGCTTTTAACGTAGACGATTAAGATTTTCAATTTTCCACATTGGTTCAAATTGCGCAATTGTGTTTGGAATATAAAATGAATTATTGCAATGGAGCACTCAGATATAGCAAGCTTTAACATGATCACACATTGCAATGTCATGTCTCGCTGAGCTATATTCTGCCTAAAAGGCTTCAAAACGACCACTGCATTCTGCCCTTACTTATGTCAACAAGGTCATAGTGCCCAAAAGAGCGAATACATCAAATTTTGCAGACAGCAGCTTGGCGGTGGCCGGGCTGGTTGCCTGGAACAATTTGCCCCTCGGTGTTCGGGTGAACCAGCCTACCACCACCTTCATTTTTTCTAGAAGCATTGGCGCCTTTGAGATGGTCCTGGACCATTAAATGGTGTCACAGGAAATAAATCATCCATCATCATCATTGGTAGTTCTGGATACGTAAAGTAAGTAAGTATTACAACTAAAATAAACAACGAGAGATTACCACCGAAGACATGAAAGTACCTCTTTATCTCAAGGTGACAATAAAGTCTAGCTCCTAAAAATACAATCGGAAGCTTCTCGGAAGGTTATGAAGAAGTAGAACTGTTGTTGGACTCACCCCTTCCGTAGCCCTGCGTGTGCTTCGCAAAGCTGTTGACCACGGCGTCCACGGCTTCTTTCAGCACCTGCTTGGCTCTGGCGTCAGGCAAGGAGGCCGAGGAGACCTGGGGCGCCGCCCCCGCGCCTGGTCCTCCCCCCAGAGCCTGCAGAGCCTTGGGCTTGCTCATGACCACGGCTTGCATCTCAGAGGCGCGGCCGCTCGCTGCACCACACCGAAACACTGGGCATGGTTGTCAACAACTGGATGTCAACATCACCACGATTTTGTGCAGTAAAAAAAAGCTAACACAGTATCACAATAATATCCGAATGTGTATCACTTATTTTGATTTGAAAAAAAAGCACTGACTTAGCTTAAAAATACATTGTATTTCAGAAATATGGAGTTATTTTATTTAAGCTGAAGTATCTTTAAATATCCATTTACAGTTAGTTAATTTTATTATTTAACTTTTTTTTAAATGCATAGTATAGTTAAAACACTCGTTTTATTACTTTTTTTATACAGATCACTAATTTATTTTAAATTTAAAAACATGGAGTCATTTTATTTGTATGCATTTTATTAAAGTTGAAGTATCTTTAAATATCCATGTAAAGTTAGTTATTTTCAACCATCGTTCAGTGAATTTTTTTTAACATAATTAAGAAAAATGGAGTTATTATATTTTAATTCTAAATTGATGTGAACGTCTTTTAAATAAAGTGTTTTAATAACGTTTCTTAAAACAACTAAATAACTGAAATCTTGTTTAAAAGCAAACAAGCACGGAAAATTTTAAAGGAATAATTCACACACACATTGTTTGTATATGATCACTTTAAACATAAAAACATGCGTATTAGGAATTTACAAAAGTTATTTCTTAACTTCGTAGTTAACTGTTAAAAATGTTAAAGTTCTTGCGTAATTTTTTTAAAGTTTATTTTTCTTTGGTGTAAACAGCAATGTGCAATCTGAAAAGAAAGAAAAATACTTTAGTTAATTAATAACAAACCTCATACATAAATAAACCTAACGTAAATAAAAAATAATACAAAGTAGTTTTAGAACAGTTTAAGTGCAATTATGGCCGTTAGACACTTTGTATGGAATTTCTCACATCCATGGTCCCATCAGTCATTTACTCGATGGACAAACAATGTGATAATTTTTGCAGTAATGGAGCATTTATTATTATTGGTAAAAAAAATCTGCGCCTTTTCATGACCGTTGGTCATCCCAAAGGCGCTGAAGATTGTATAAATAAGTGAGTTTTCAGGGACCTTCTGAAAGCTGCCTCTTTTTCTGTTGTCCGCAAATTTGGCAAAATCTGTTTATGAATCTCCAAAGGTTGTCTCATGTACCTACAATCTTCGATCACTAGCAGCACCAATTATTTATGAATATTCAAGTTGTGTTTAACGTCGAATACGACCTCAACGAAACGCTGAGAATCCCGTTGTTCATTTTTACGTTTTTGTTTTAATTTCATTTCAGAAAAATAACTGGATACTATTATGTACCTACATACTAGAAGCACTGGAAAAATTACAACGAGTGGACACAAACGAAACCTGAAATATTGCAGTCGTAACGAAGCGTTTGCAAAATATTATTTGATATATAACTCTCGATATTATACGTATAGTAAACGAAACAAGAAGTTTTTTTTAAGAGTGTGCCTACCTCCTTACTCTATTAAATATATATGGTTCATTAAGTTTTCATCCTCAACTAAAATGTAGGACAAAGCTTTGTAGGAAAGCGGCTCCATATAAGCACAATCTTCTATTCCAGTTATACAGATGATTAAGGAATAAGTAAAAGTAATTACAATGAAATATCACTGCAACTCTACTATTTTATAGTATAAACTTCTACAACCTAACGAAACCTTTGAGTATTTCATTTTTTGTATGAATACACCAAAAGCGCCTCTATAACTCTCTAAGCAAAATATTAAACACTCGATGACTTCATATAAGCTTTTGCAAATGTATACTTTACTGGGTCCGTCTATTAGTTTTATACTAGAAATGGTGACTAGAACCGTGTCACCGACATATCGGTTAAAGATAACTCGCTCACAGACATACATAATATGTCTATAGACAAAACGGTCACACGACAGCTCGTCCACACGACTTTTAGGGCAACGACATTACGGTCACAGACAACTTGGTCATAGATAACTCGTCCGCCGATACATCAGTAGCGGACAATTTGGTCAAACGATAGTTCATCCACATGACATTTCGGTCAACGACATTTAGGTCAAATACATTATATTGTTCACAAACAGCTCTTAATCTAAATCTAAGTTGCAAAGATATGTATCATTTGAGATTCATATTAAATGCATTCTCACAAGCAGACACGCATAATTTCGCGCTCACACATGCCGCATGTGGACCTATAATATAAACCAATCTCAAATGAACATAAGCCCTGCAACTCTTGCCGACCTTCCCTGAAACAGGGGTGACATTGGCAAAGTGAACCATTTTTTACAGTATGGATGGTCAGCCTCATACCAACCTATAAGTGAAGGAAAGTCCATTACAGAAAACAAAAATTAATTAAGACTTCAGTACTTACAAAGGGTATTTGGAGAGCATTTTTACTATGATGGAGCTGTCTGTAGACCAATATTTTATGTCACCAAAAAGTCGTGTGGACGAATTGCCGTACGACTAAATTGTCTGAGATCGATGTGTCTGTAGACGACTTATCTGTGGCCGAGTGTTCTGCGACCGGAAGTGTCGTTGCCCAAAAAGTCATGTAGACGAATTGACGTGTGATAGGTTTGTCCATGGACGAGTTGTCGGTGGACGGGCTCTCTGTTACCGATTTGTCGTGAGCCGATTTGAACCGGTAGTCTAGTTTTCTCAGCAAGTAACTATACTCAGTTTAATCATTAATACAAGATGTTTAGAAAGCAGGTTGACGTCTGTAACTTTATACTCAGATGAGAGACTAGTCATGAAACATTTATTTATACTTAATTATTGACGATTAAGTCAGTAAGTTTGTGGAAAGTATCTGGTTTGATTTACAATCTTGTAGAAAATTATTGAAACCTCATATTATGTTATATCAGAGAGATTTCAGTCAATAGTTGTAACAAGTCAAGCCTTATTATGTACAATATATTCGTTTCTAATTAAGTTGGAAAGCATACACTTTCATTGTGTAAACCACCAAACCCTAAAATACACGTCAAAGTTGGGAAACATTGGGAAGATGAACCAATATTTACAATATATGGGGTCAGCTTCATATCAATAAGTCATAAATGAAGGAATACTCAAAGATACTATTATGTAAATTGCAAATACATATAAATATTTAGGTACTTAGGTAGGTAGGTATATCATTTATAGCTGATGAGAGTTGTATATAAGTAGGATGCTTTATTGTGACTGCTTGGCTGTCGTACCATTTTGACCCCTTACATAGTAATACGGAGAGATCTTTCTCCCAATTTCTGGACTATTCCATCACCAGAATATTTACGCACACTACCAGGGTGAGGAATGATTTTGTAAGAGAAGAATGTGGTGTAAGGGAAAGTGTGAAAGTGAAGATTAAAAGAAGTATGTTAAGATGGTTCGGGCATTTGGAGAGAATGAGTGATGAAAGATTGACGAAGAAAGTATATGTTGCTAGAATAGATGGATGTCGTGGTAGAGGAAGACCGAGAAAAGTATGGAAGGATCAAATCTCTGAAATAGCGAATGAATGGGATATCCAGAGTCATAATAAAAGGAGGACTTGTATGAAAAAGGTTATGACTCTGGATGAAATGAAAGAAGTATGCAAGGACAGGAAGAAGTGGCGGCTAATCTGCAATGTTGATTTCTAATGTTGGTGTATTCATTTGCTACATTTTTTGCATAGGAAATTTTTGACTTTTTTTGTATAGATTTCTTTGTAAGGTTTTGTTCTTTTTTATATTTAAATGTAATTTATTATTTATATTCCTTGACTTATAGGTTGGTATGAGGCTGACCACCCATACTGTAAAAAATGGTTCACTTTGCCAATGTCACCCCTGTTTCAGGGAAGGTCGGCAAAAGTTGTGGGGCTTATGTTCATTTGAGGTTTGGATTTTATTTGTAAGTACACATTCAGCATTTGTAAGCGCGAACTACACTTGTTGGTTTGTGGGCATACATCTGAGAGCTTTAAATGAATATATCCTTGCAACTTAGATTATAGATTATAGATTACCAGGGGCTGCTAGATGATTCCATACTACGTGCATTGGTGTGCGTAGTCATTTTGGTGTACCTATTGTAACGAGATGGATTTGTTTGTTAGGTAAAATGGAACATGAGATTTGAATTTGAATGAAAAGGAAAACAAAGGAATGCAGAAAGAGAGAAAAAAAGCTTGCCTGGCGTGAGAGCCAGAAGCCTGTGTAATTAAGAATAATTAATATTATTGTGCTGTGGTTTATTGTGTATACATTGTGAAAGGAATAAAAGTAAACATATTAAAGTGGCTGTTAATTATTAATTGTGTCAATCAGCAGGACAGAGGAAAACCCTCACATTTTGGCGCCCAACGTAAAAGAAAAATCTGTAAATGAAATTCCTATGAAGAAAATTTTCTCAAACAAAAACAAATGACATTCGATTCCAATAAATGACATTGAAAACATTACAATATATGAAATAATTAAAATTGAACAGATTTATGGTTGTGAAAGCATAATGGAAAGCATCAACACGTTTAAAAGCTAGTGAAGACATCAACTTATACAATTTAAAACAAGAAATTGCAAGTTTTAAAAGGCGGTTTTGAAAATATTGAACGGCTGTTTTGAAAATATTGAAGGCAAGAGAATTCAAATTACCTACCTACGTTCGGAAGAAATGAACATTTAAAAATCGAACGTCGCGGGAGAATGAAGAATGGATATGAACCAGTTTGTTTCAAATCAGTTTAGATAAATATATATAGATGGTGTTATATTTCATTTGTATGAAAAAATTTTTTTCAATGAAATGATTTTTAATTGCATTATAATTATTTGCATCATAATTGATTTTTTTTAATTGCATAAATTAAAAATATACAGCAAATGACGAAATCTAAAAAAATAAATAATAAAAAGGATTTAGAAAGTAACACAATGGAGTCCATAAATTTTGATCCTCTCAAATTAAAAATATCTTTTAATGGTGAAAGTGAACCAAATGAATTTATAATAAGATTAGAAGAATTAGCCAAAGTCTACAAATTAAAATTAGATTATTTGGTAGAGTGTATGCCTATATTTTTAACAGATTTTCCGTTAACTTGGTACAGAGCAATTAACTGTGAATTTGATTGGAAAATTTTTAAAACCAAATTCTTACAACAATTTGAAAAATATGACTTTCAAAGGAATCTTAAGTTAGAAATTTTAAATATGGTACAAGGGCATGATAATGCATCTGTTTATATTTTAAAGGTAAAATCAAAAAATAATTTATTAAATAAAAGAATGCATGATAAAGAACTTATGGACATAATAATTCATGGATTGTCAGAAAAATATGCAACTTTACTGACAACATCTGAAATTAAAAATACAGAGGAATTATCTACAATATGTAGCAAGTTTGAATCATTTTTCAAATTTAATGAATGTAAAAATTTAAATGTAATGAATGACACAGAAGAGAAAAATGTAATGCAAAAATGCAATTTTTGTAATAAATTAGGACATAATGAAATAGATTGTTGGACTAAAAATAGAAAATTAGATTACATACAAAATAAATGTAGAAGTTTCACAAATAATATAGTATGCTACTTTTGTAATAAAAGAGGACATGTGGAAAGAAATTGTTTTATAAAAAATGGAAATTTTAAAAAACACACAGTAATCTGTTACTCATGTAAGCGTACAGGACATGTACAAAAAGATTGTTTTGTTAAAAATAAAAAAAGTGATTATACAGACAAAACAAAAATGAACAGAAATATAAATATACAAAACAGAACAAATATGACATACAATAGTAATTCAAAAAACTTGTAGATAGTCGGCCTTCAGTACAAACACAAAAATCAGAAATGAAGAGCTGGCTTAATTTCATTCAAATTTTTAATAAAAATTATCAAATTGCACCACTCATTTTTGCTAAACAATTTGATAAAAGACCATTTTTAACAGTAAATATTGAGAACAAAAATTTTACAGGTTTACTAGATTCAGGTGCATCTATTTCTGCAATCAATGAAAAAACATTTGATTATTTTTTACAAAGAAATTACAAAATTATAAAAACCCATGATAATATCTCGTTAGCAAATGGTAAAAATATAAAAATACTTGGTAAAATAAATTTAGAGGTAAAATGTGACAATCAAATAAAACATGTAGATTTTTATGTTTTACAAGGTTTACAACAAGACTTAATTTTTGGAATAGATTTTTGGATAAAATTTGAATTAGAACCGAGTTTAATAAGTAAAATTACATATTCAAATAGCAAAAATATTAGTGAATTAGGTAAAATTACAAATAGAACTAAATTAACAGATAACCAATTACAGCAATTAAAAACAATAGAAAATGATTTCAAGGACATCTCTTATGAAAAAATAGGCTTAGGATGCACAAACCTCATTGAACACAGAATTCAGACAGAAGGTCCTCCAATAAAACAAAAGTATTATCCACTCAGTCCAGCAAGACAGAGACAGGTTAACACAGAGTTAGATAAAATGTTAAAAGAAGGTATAGTTGAACAATCCAAATCTTCGTGGTCCAGTCCTGTTGTGATTGTAATTAAAAAGGATGGAACGCCTAGATTTTGTTTGGACTCTAGAAGACTCAATGAAGTAACAAAACGAGATAACTATCCTATTCCAAATTTAAATCAAGTTTTAGCAAATTTACGAAATGCCAAATATATCTCTTCAATAGATTTAAGCAAGGCGTTTTGGCAAATTCCACTAGAAGAATCGTCCAAAGAAAAAACTGCCTTCGTCGTACCAAATAGAGGGTTGTTTCAATTCACAAAAATGCCGTTCGGTTTAAAAAATTCAAGTTCTGAAACACAGCGTTTATTAGACAAGTTATTTGGACCTAAATTTGATACTAACATATTTTGTTATATCGATGACTTAATTATTATTAACGAAGATTTCAATTCACATTTAAATTTATTAAAACAAGTTAAAAATATATTACAAGAAGCAGGGTTAACGGTAAAATTTTCAAAATGTGAATTTTGCAAAGATAGTTTAAAATATTTGGGATACATTATTGATGAAAATGGATTAAGGCCAGATTCAAATAAAGTCAAGATTATAGAGGAATATCCTTCACCGAAAAATGTAAAACAACTACGAATGTTTTTAGGTTTGGTAGGATTTTATAGAAAAGTTATACGAAACTGCAGTGAGATATCATATCCACTAAATAAATTATTGAGAGGTAAAAAAGGTCAGAACAATTTTAATTGGTCAAAAGAATCTGAGGATGCATTTAATAATTTAAAATTAGCCTTAAGCACAGCCCCTGTATTAATATGTCCGGATTTCACAAAAGATTTTTTTTTACACACTGATGCCAGTAAAAATCAAGTAGCTTCAGTATTAAACCAAAATATCAATGGGTCCGAAAAGCCAATAGCATATTTTTCAAGAAGTTTGACAGTTAGAGAACAAAACTATTCGACATCAGAACGTGAGCTTCTTGCCATTGTAGAGTCAATTGAACATTTTCGATCTTATCTAGATGGGATGAAATTCAAGGTAATAACTGATCATATGGCATTAAAATTCTTGAATAAAATATCAAATCCAACAGGTAGATTAGCAAGATGGGCCATGAGACTTTCACAGTATGAATTTGAGATTGAGCATAGAAAAGGGAAAGAACATACAGTGCCAGATGTATTATCTAGGATTCCTGGTACTAAAGAAATGGAAGTAATAAATTCAAATATTGCAGATCCTTGGTATAATAATATCGCAGAAGGATGTACAAAAACACCATACAAATACAAAAAATTCAAAATGGTAGATAATATATTATTTAAACTAATAAATGATGATAATCCTTTCACAGAGGAATATAATTGGAAAGAGATACCTATTATAGACAATAGATTAACTATAATAAAGAATCATCATGATAATGGACATGTAGGTATTTTTAAAACTTATAAATACATATCAAGATGTTACTATTGGAAAAATATGTATGCAGATATAAAAAGTTTTATAAATAAATGTCAAAAATGTAAAATGTATAAGCCGAATAATTTACCTCCAGCAGGAAAAATGGAAAAAAGAAAAAGAGTGGATAGACCGTTAAAAATGTTGAGTATTGATTTGATAGGACCATTACCAAAATCAAGTACGGGCTATATACATATATTATCAATAATAGATGTTTTTACCAAATATTGTTGGTTATTTCCTTTAAGAAGAGCTACTACAGAAGAAATAGTAAAATTAATAGAAAATAAAATATTTTTAACAGAAGGAGTACCGCAAACGATAAAAACAGATAATGGAAAGAATTTAAAGTCAAATGCATTTAAAGATTTTATGTACTCATATGGAGTACAGAAAATATTTTATACAACTTTATATACTCCCATGTGCAATAATGTAGAGACATATAATAGAACAATAGGATACACATTAGCTATTTTTGTTGAAAATGAACAAAGAAAATGGGATACTTTTTTAGATTCAGTACAAAGCATAATAAATAATACAGTCAATTTAGCAACAGGATACACACCTAATGTATTAGCAAGAGGTAGGGAGATTGTACTAAATGGTGAAATTCATGGTGAAATAGTAAATGATGAAATAGAATCAAAGGAAGATTTAGATAAATATAGAGATATGTATAAAGATAAAATGAAGGAATTAAACACATTATACAAAATTGTAACAGAAAATTTATGGGATGCATATAATAAAAATGCAAATTATTATAATAAAGGTAGATCAAATCGTGTCTATGATCAAGGGGATATTGTATGGCGTAAAAATTTCATACAATCAAATGCAGGGAAATACTTCTGTACAAAGTTGGCTCCAAAATTTGTCAAAGCCAGAATAGAAAAGAAAGTTAGCAAGATAGTCTATGTATTAAAAGATATAGACACAAATGTTATAAATAAATATCACATCAAGAACATAATCAAATTAGATTAAAAAAAAAAAAAAAAAAACATATTTTCATGTGTATGAAAAATTTGAGGTGATGCATGATACGGTGAAAGTTGATATAAAAGTGATCAGTGAAAGAATGAATTATGAAACATTGCATGAATGAAGGTATGAAACATAAATTAAACAAAGTATTACATATGAAGGTAAAGTTTTTAAAAAAAAATTTGATGAACTGATAAATTTATTAATGAAAAATAAATTTGAAATAAATTTAAATATTGGGAAAGATGTGATACATGTTTAAAAAAAAAAAGTTATCTTAATGAATTGATTAATCAAATGGTGAATGTTTATTATGTATTGTTATTTGATTATTTTGAATTGTTGAATTAAGTATTTAAAAAAAAACAAATATTTGTTTATAATATTGAATATGAAATTTGTGTTAAAAAAAATATATATATTAATTTTAGTATGAAAATAATTGGTATTGTTAAAAAAGGTATTAATGACTGAATAATGTATCAGAAACAGGTTTTTTTTTTATTTTCATATTTTTGAAATTTATCCTTAAAATAAAACAAAATATGTGGCGCCGGCTGAGCATTATGATACATTATTTACTCATTGTTAAAAGAAAAAAAAAAATTGGGAATGTTTTTTTTTATGAGAGGAAGGAGGTGTATTGTAACGAGATGGATTTGTTTGTTAGGTAAAATGGAACATGAGATTTGAATTTGAATGAAAAGGAAAACAAAGGAATGCAGAAAGAGAGAAAAAAAGCTTGCCTGGCGTGAGAGCCAGAAGCCTGTGTAATTAAGAATAATTAATATTATTGTGCTGTGGTTTATTGTGTATACATTGTGAAAGGAATAAAAGTAAACATATTAAAGTGGCTGTTAATTATTAATTGTGTCAATCAGCAGGACAGAGGAAAACCCTCACACTATGTATGTGTGTACGAGCGCCTGTACTCGAAGTTCGCAACATTATCTTTGATAGAAGTGGTATCTAAGGAAGAAGCAGATTTCTGGCACGCAGTTAGATAATAATTTGGAATGAATGATGGCTGCCACTGAACGGTTCACTTGACTTATGTCTGAAGCAGAAATGTGCACACTAAAAAAGCTTTACGACGCTTAATTTCGTAAAATAATTTAAAACTACATTGGATCATTCCCATAAAGCAGCAGAGATCGACATTTAGTTCTGGCCTCAGGCACATTTCGGCTTATTCTATACTCCCAATATGTGACTAGCACATATGTATATATTATTTTGGAAACTTTTTTTACTTAGATTATAGATAGATTTTAGTTTATTCCGTTTACCTTCTTTTTTTGCATTCATGTATTTTTTTTTTCTCTGTATTTTATGATTGATTATGCGTATAATTGTTAGGTTGTTATTCTCATATCCTTTTGTATTTGTTACTTATAGGTATATTTTTATGGAAAAGGCCGGTCACGTACTGCACCTTCCGTGTGACTACGAGAGAAAACAAGCCTGTATAAATTTTAGAATAAATGGTTTTTCATTCGATTTTCCATACTTCAACATTGTTAAAAGTTTTTTTCATACGATTTTTTTGTCGTAAATCATTGTGATAATTTTCATTTGAGAACTTATACAAGTATTTTTTTTAACGCCAAGTACCTATAGTCGACAGCTCAGTTGGTAGTACGGTTGTGTTGAATGTCCAAAATATAGGGTTTTATCTCCACCAAGGCTTTCAGCAATGATTTCTTCCTTATTTCACCAACAAGTTTTCACAATAAATAATAAGCTTCCCTTTCAGATACAGGACCTCTAATTCAAGTGATATGTTTGGCGTTAGGTTACCTTATTTGTAAAAGTAATAAGGTTCCACTCTTCAAATACGACTAATTCGAGAACAACGCGGTATGATGTGAAACATTTGCGCAGCTTAGTTTCGTTGTTTTGACTTATAATTTTTGACCACTGCGCAATAGGACTTAAAATTTTAGATACAACTCGGACGTACCAACGTAAAGTCATGGATATAAATAAAGTTCGCTACCTATCTTTAAACAACATTAACTTTCAATAAATAACGTATTATTCATCGATCATTCAGAGAGATAGTAAGGGGTTATTAACATCAATGCGTAAGACTCACTGTATGCCAAGTTACCGACAGTATTTGAGTCATCAACCACCAAGTGCTCACGAAGGAAGATAATCATTGTCTTTGAATAGCAATGATTAAATCTAAACTTAGATTTGGTAAGTAACTACCTATACTTTATTTTGATGAAATAATTAGAATTCGATACATTGATACCTTTAAGATAAAATTGAATAAGTGACCTATTAAGCTCACGTGGGTTTCTCAGATAAATGTACCCTTTTCCAATCGTCTACGTGAGAAAACGCTGAAAAAGTATGAAAATGCTGTAAGTTAGAAGTTTTTCATGGTCACTTTTTAATAAATAATTAGTTTATTTACAATGATAAGTTACATCCAATTAAATGTTTTATCCACGATTTCTCAAATCAGAGAATCGTCACTTATTCGGTTTTACCTTTAACGTGGCGATATAGATACACACCCTGTATTTTTAATATTTTATTTAACTATAACATTGGTATGAAGCATACTTTGAACCAGTCCGCAGTCTAGTGGTTAATGCTAAGGACTCATAAGCAGAGGGTTCACATACGAGTACACCGAGTGCAAAGTGAGACAGGCCGGGTATTATTAGTGAGTAGCTTGTTGTTCCTTGTTCCTTGACTTATAGGTTGGTATGCGGCTGACCACCCATGCTGTAGAAAATGGTTCACTTGCCAATGTCACCCCTGTTTCAGGAAAGGTCGGCAGGAGTTGCAGGGTGTATGTTAATTTGAGATTCGGGTTTTATATTGTATGACTACTGCGGCATGTTAAAGCGCGAACTTAAACATGTCTGTTTTGTGAAAATTCATATAATGTGAATCTCGAATGTTACTTATATTTTGCAACTTAGATTAGATTAGATTAGCTAAGCTTTGTGATAACCTTTTCGTTATAGGAACTGGATATGGAGAGACCATTTAAAAGAGGTCTCAAGACTCACCTCTTCGTCCAATCATACGGACAAGCGCTTTTGTAGTGACACACTGTCATAAAAGTCGCTATACAAATTTTGTCTTGTCTATCTATTATTGCATAACATTTTTGAGTTACTGGCAAAAGAGTGGCAATTCATTGTTTAGAAAATTTGAAAATTTTGATGACAAAAATTGAGTAGAATTTTTGATTTTATTAATTACAGTAGTAGACCGCAATAATACTTATTATTGTGATGGGGCCATTAGGGACGACAAGTCTACTGGCCGAGAAAACCGAAACTCCGTTAATAAAAACTGTTTTATCATGCACGTATAAACGCTGCTCTTTAGTCGATTATTATCATTATAAAGTCGTACTCTATCTGGAACTTATCAAAAACTGGACTTGAATTTCATAATACACAACGTTACAATAAGGTCAACTCGTAGAACCACGCTTTTTTCATCCCTTTGCAGATGACGTTTAAACTATTTGTAATGTAATGCGTATCTGTAATGTTGGCGGCTACGGTTTTTTCAAAAAAAAATGTTTGCCAATGTCACCCCTGTTTCAGGAAAGGTCGGCAAGAGTTTCAGGGCTTATGTTCATTTCAGATTGCGTTTTTATATTGTAGGTCCACATGCGGCATGTGTTCGAAATTATGCGTGTCTACTTGTGGCAATGCATTAATTATGAATCTCAAATTGGCAACATTGGGCGTGGATGCGACTTGGATGGAGGACCGCTAGGTACACCGCGTGTCGTTGGCATCTTGGACCGGTCCGTAGTCCAGTAACAACACTTCGGACTCGTAAATGAAAGGTTGTGGATTCGGATCCCAAAGGAGCACAAAAATATACCTTTAATATTACCATATATGCTCTTCGCAGGGTTGAAAAAAATTCATAAAGCCTATACCAAAGACCGGTCACTAAAAGGTCCATCCAGCCTTACAGCAACTGGGTCTTGCTTGAGTATTGGCGTTTTGTAGTTACGACCAAGCTCGTACACCTCTACGGCACTACAACAAGTGTCATAGACCCCTAAAGTCTCTAGAATCTAGGGAGTCTCCCGCACAGAATTTCTTAAAAAAAAAAAAGATAAATATCTTTGCAACTTAGATTTAGATGAGATCTCCAGCCCTGGACACGTAACGTCAATAATAAGAGTTGTTCCTCGGTATTGAAGCGTCATTTCTCACAGAAATGGACCTTTGGGGACCAATATTTGGTAAAAGCAGAAGAAGTGTACCAAAACATAAACGTAAAAAATCTACTTTGTGGCTGTCAGTTCACTGTGGTTCCATTGTTTTACCATAAGACGGTCTTCTCTCTTGTCCACACTCTTGCTTGAGCCAGTGGTGTCGATAGAAGGAGATAGTGGCCCTGCCTACACAATTATCGGCGTTATTATCATAATAGATTCAGAAATAAAATACCTGGCTGGTCGTTAAAATTAAAATTGCTCGTAAAAAATACCGCACCGAAATATTGTTCCCAGTTGCCAAGGCTATGTGATATAGCTTAAAGAATTTGTTATAAAAAATAGCATCAGAATGCAAGTTCCAAGTATGAACAAAATCTGTGAGTATTCCATATTCCTTTATAAAAAAATTCAGGCACAATTTTGTTTTTATACATTTTTTTCATTCAGAAATATATTTACTGTGCACTTCACTTGTCGGTGTTATGGCCGAGGGGGGCATGTGCAATAACGTTATTTCGATCCCCGTCTGGGTCATTTGACCATAACCTTGACCCTGGTTCAACAGATGTAATTGTTTAATTATTAATTAATAATTCAATTAAATAAACAATAATGAATTTTGTTAATTGATGATATTAATACTTGTTTCTGGCCAGGCAGAATAGGTTAGTGAATTGCTTTCCTCTTCACAAATCTATTTAAAAAATATATGTAATAAATAACAATATTAATTGTTACAAATTGTTGATATATCGCTCCCCCAGTTCTTGTTTATCGTATACGCCAATCTTGTCAAATATGACTTTGTCATGCAGTTGTCTTATGAATCAAATTCTACACAATCTAAGCTAAGAAAAACCATAAAACTCGATAATGTGAGAGTTCTTTTAAATATTTTTTAAATAAATTTCTTGTTTTCATTAGACACATTGGTCCAGTACACATGCAAACATTGCTCATGTAAAATTTTCTCAATGACGTTTACGATAAACAAGAACTAAGGCAGCGATATGTCAGATGTTATGTATGCAAAATTGCAACGAGTGGATATTACAAAAACCTGAAGAAAAAAAAATCATGTGAATTTGACAACAATATAACAAATGCAGCTAGGTTATCTTAAGAATCAGAGGAGGAAGACAATTCACGTACCTTTACAAAAGACCGTTCATCAAAGGTCTATCCAGCCTTAGAGCAAATGGGTTTTACTTGAAAATTGGCGCTTTCTATAGCAACGATCTAGCTAGGGCTCTCGACATATGATTCAAACAAAAAAACAGCGCTCACCAAATAAATCATCCTCAAATATTAAAAAATAATTTAATTAGTATAAGACCGGTTTCAAAAACAATGTTTACTTGGTCAGGTACAAAATATTGCCAAACTAAAAACATACAGTGCATCATTTCTTTAAGAGCTGGGATTTATTTGGTGAGAGTGGGAGGGGTGAGGAAGGGGACAAACCGGTCGTACATTATCAAATTTTACTCGACCCATTACCAGAACCTAATAATTTTTAATGTTTGAAAATGAAATATTACAAAGTGAATGCCTCATCAATTAATGAAATACGCAACTAAGCTACACATATAGTGTAACTTCTTGTCTGTGTTATCCCCGAAGGGGTCGCATGGGGTGATACGGGATCTATTTATTTTTACGGGTAAGGGGGCCGGCCTCACACCAACCCCTTTCAGTTGAAGTGGCGGTTTCCCAGCTCCCGGGGGGGCTGGTTCTCATTTCTTGTGAAGGCTGAGTAAGCCTTGAGATCGAACCCTTGCTCTCGGCATGGAATGCAAGCATTCTACCAATTGAACTATCAACCTTTTTACGAGCGTCGTCGCTACAAAGCGCCAATTCTCTAGCAAGACCCAGTTGCTGTAAGGCTGGATGGACCTTTGGTGACCGGTCATTGGTAAAAGTGTAAAAAAACCCAGCGAAGAACAAATTTCCAAATATAAATGGTATATTTTTTGTGCTCCGCTGGGATTCGAACCTACAATCTTCCATTCAGAGTCCAAAGTGTTACCACTGAACTACGGACCGGTCAAATCGTCCTTATATTCTTATTAACAAAAATCTATATCAGTTTTACATCTTTTATAAGATTTGTATATTCCAAAAGCAAAGAACTAAAAGCGATCTATAGCATCACCAAGTGTTACATAACTTCACAGTCTTGGCCGCATTTTTCAATACATACGCCCACTAACGGTTCAATATACGATTCTTTTTTTTTTTAATTTTCGTACCGCTGGTTTATTGGCAAAGCAGAGATGTGAATTTTAGGCTTGGCAATGCAAGCGCTTTATAACTCGAGTACAAAATATTTCAGCAAAAATCTAACTTAAAATAAATATGATAACTTAAACAGCACCTCTGGAGAGTGGTGAAGTTTTTATATTAATTTGGTGAAACGCTGTGGATTAGTTTGAACGTGAAGTTGTTTTTTTTTTTTTGTGAACGCACTAACAGAGAACTTGTTGTTCGGCGGTTGCAGATAGCGGACTTGCGCTAGACGTATCGCAAGATTTATTGGAGGAATAAGCAAATTTTAAGCTCGCGAATGTGGATTAGTCGCTTTATTTTTTAACCCGTCGGAGCCGTGCGAAAATTTGACCTCGCCGTCCCAAAATGGTCGGTAAAATAAGAAATCTTTTACTGTAAGCGAGCGCATTGTATCTTTAATATATAATCTAAGTTGCAAGAATATATTCATTTAAAGCTCTCAGATGCATGCCCACAAACAAACACGTGTAGTTTGCGCTTACAAATGCTGAATGTGTACTTACAAATAAAATCCAAATCTCAAATGAACATAAGCCCTACAACTTTTGCTGACCTTCCCTGATACAGGAGTGAGATTGGCAAAGTGAACCATTTTTTACAGTATGGGTGGTCAGTCTCATACCAACCTATAAGTCAAGGAATAGTGCGAATATCCATGAAAATTATTTATATTCTCATTTCAAATTCATTTTAAATGTATGCCCACAAACGGATACGTGTAAGGTCACGCTTACTAATGCTACATGTGTACTTGCGTGTACAGCATGGGTGGTCTGCCTCATACGAACCTATAAGTTAAGGGATACAGATTGATTTCAAAAGTTGTAGGTAACTTTACTTTAGCGAATTTTGGGAGTTTCTTGACTAATATGTTGCCCCCCTTCATGCTGTAAAAAAATGTTCACTTTTGCCAATGCCACCTCGAAAGGGAAAGACGGCAGGAGTTGCAAAGTTTATGTTCATGTGAGGTTTGATTTATTTTGCATGTACACATGCACCATAATTTAATAAAGTCACCGTAATCTAAAATAAAGTCGTTTTCATTTTTTATCTTTTTAGATGCATGATTACAAAGTAAATGCTTAATCTAAAATGCACAATTCCTTGACTTATAGGTTGGTATGAGGCTGACCACCCATACTGTAAAAAATAGTTCACTTTGCCAATGTCACCCCTGTTTCAGGGAAGGTCGGCAAGAGTTGCAGGGCTCATGTTCATTTGAGATTGGGTTTGTATATTGTACACATGCGGCATGTGTTAGCGCGAAATTAAACATGTCTGCTTGTGGGCATACGGAATACGCTTTCCGTGTTGCGGGTCCGGTGGAGTGGAACAGACTGCCACCCGGAGTGAAGAACTCCGAATCTATGGGTATATTTTGCGGAGCTCTCAAGACGCACCTTTTCAAAAAGTCTTATCCGTGATCGGAGAGGGCCCTTGAGGTGTGACACACACAAAAACGGCGCTCTCTTATCATGTGTAATTTAAAACAAATAAGCCTGACATATATATATATAATATGAATCTTAAATGATATATATATTTGCAGCTTAGATTCAGATTTAGATTTAGAGTGCAGCATCTTTTAGAATTATGGTTTTGTTTCATGGAAAATGGCCGGCGCTTGTCGGGTTAACGTAGGATGAATGGCGTTAAAATATATGCAAAGACGATAAGGAGATTGCATTTCAGGTTTTGTAGAATGATATGAAAAATGCTGTCGGCTTTAGGGGGAGGCGGCCAGCCACTGGCCACTAGGCGCTGCCACTAATAGATAAGACGGCGTGTGATGTAATTGGAATTCACGCAATTAAAATCATTAGCCTTTTGCATTACCGGACTAAGCTGCGCGAGATACAAGACGCGTTTTCTGCGTCTTGTCTGAAAGATCGGAAATTTATTCACCTCTACGCAGAAGACAATTTGTATATGAACTGCGTAGTTAGTGCAATAATAATATTTTTGTATACACAACGCATTTTCTGCAATCTGAAATGTATTGACTTTTATTTTAAGGGCATAATTATAAATCTGTACCTTAGAGCATAAACAACGGTAGTCACATTTAGTAAAATGTGCAGGAGACGAGTTTTAGTGAAAATGTGCACTTTTTTAAACCATCATAACTTCTAAACTAGACGAGATATTTTTGATCTGTAAAAACTGTTTGTCTTCTTTTATCGATATTTATTTAATGTGAAGTAATGTGAACACCGTATGTGGAACTTCCGTGGTTTATGCTCGCACTTTTATGTGCATCCCATATTTATTACACTTGATATCTCAGTAACTATGAGTCCGAGGACTCCAATATTTGTACCACTTATGGAACAGCTAATTATAATAATTTCTGCATCATTTACTCAAAAACGCAAAAAAGTGGACTTCCGTTGTTTATGATCTAAGGTACAGAAATAAATATACATAAATACATAAATATTTTTATATGAACTTTGAAGATAGTAAATGACGAAGATTTCTGTTTAAATATTACACAAAATAAACAAAGATACAAAACACATTTTCTAACATCTGAAAGATATCCTACTTCTTTGAAAGTAGGTATAGTTGTGACTCTATCTCCATTTTGCTAAGGGTGGCCAGAGACTACAGAGTTGCCTCCATTTCTTGCTATCCTTACGTAGACAATTAACTTTACATTTTAATTCAAGAGTGCCGTGAAGTATGTTATCTAAGTTGCAAAGATATATTTACTTTTGAAATCCGTATTCAATGCATGTCCACAAACAGACACGTGTAAGTTGGCGCTTACAATTGCTGCATGTGCACTTAAAAAGCAAAAACCAAACCTCAAATGAACACAATCCCTACAACTTTTGCCGACCTTCCCTGAAACAGGGGTGACATTCGCAAATTATACCATTTTTTTACAGCATGTGTGGTCAGCCTCATACCAATCTATACGTCAAGGGATAATGGTGCCATGGGAAAAAGAAAGAAAAAAGGTGATCAGCCTTTACAGTGGCGAAGGGTGCCATACAACTCGATTCCCATCGGTTTCCCTTTTAAAATGAGGCAAAAATGATAATAAAGTAGACTGCATGGTTTCAATGGGGAAAAAATATGTATTGTTTCTTTGGTTTTAAATGTTTTTTTTTTACTTTGTGCTTATATTTTTTAACTATTTTGTTGTCTCATTTTAAAAGGGAAGCCGATGGGAATCGAGTTGTATGGCACCCTTCGCCACTGGCCTTATATCAAGTGTCACCTGTAAGTCAAGGAACACCAGCATATAATTATTCAAGGAACAATACTTGATGATTATGCAAAAAACATAAAGAAGAATTCAATAAAGTAACAACATGATAAAATTACACCAGAAATACAAGAAGTCGCAGTGCAAGCCACCTTAGAAACTCATCTAATTTTATAGACAACTTCAGTTCTAGAACAGTCCAGCGTATTGATTATTCATACTCTTCATAGGTAGCTTAGTGCAGGCGGGCAATATGAATATTATGCATGAGGTGTGCGCGCATTGTGTGACCAAAGATCGTGAGAAATGACCGTGCAGACATTAAGGTGATCAGGTGGATCTCATGAATGGCCAAGTCCATGGGCAAATTAAAAACTACTGAATTTGTGGGCGAAATGATAAAATTGCCTGCGGGCAAAATGAAAATAGCGCAGTTCGAAGGTAAACAAACTATGTCTCAGCCCTTGGGTAAATTGAAATAGTTCATTGCGTCGGAATATTTTTGTCAATTTGTGGGCCTAACAATAAAATAGTGAATGGGCAAAATGAAAAAAACCCAGTCCGTTAAACACTAAAAATGATTCAGCGTATGGGTAGACATAAAATTGCTCAGTTTGTGGGTAAATAAACTATGTTTGTATCAGAACGTGGGCAAATTTATCACGCCTCAGTCCGTGGGTAAATTTATAATGGCACAGTCTGTGGGAAAATTTATAATGTCTCAGTTTATGGGTAAATTAAGAATTGCTAACTTCTTAGTACATTAAGAATATCGAAGTCCGTGGGTAAGTTATTAATGACTCATTTTGAGGGTAAATTACGAATGGCTCAGTTCGTGGGTAAAGTACTTGTAAGAATGGCTCAGTCTGTGGGTAAAGTAAGAATGGCTCAGTCCGTGGGTAAATTAAGAATGACTTGTTCCGTGGGTAAATTAAGAATGGCTCAGTCCGTGGGTAAATTAAGAATGGCTGAGTCCGTGGGTAAAGTAAGAATGGCTCAGTCCGTGGGTAAATTAAGAAACATGTTGGGAAGACAGCCGCGGGCCAGTGGACCTGGCTCTGTCGGCAGCGGCAGTGAACAACAAACTAAGGTCTTTGATGCTATTGTGGCAAAATAAAAGTTGAAATCTAGAAAGAATAGTACTTTTCTCGAATAGTACTATTCTTCTTTGTCTTTCTTTAGAATATCGGCTTTTTGTTCGTTAAATACAATCCAAACAAGATCCAATTGGACATTGAAATCTCTGTGATTGTTTGTGATAAATGCACATGAAGTCTTACGATTTTGTTTTGATAAAAATATTTAAGATGTTTTTTTGTGCTTTGCTTTGTTTGTATTTTAACCCATCACTTTCAGATATCACGTTTGAGGCATTAATTACTAAACTTATGCAAAATGTGTGTATATAATTAAGTAGAATTAAGAATAATATGTAAAGTAAATTATAATAATAATTTGATCATTTTATATAACGCTGTTTAGTGGCACTAGCCTCTCTAAGAGCGCTTCTCTGTGTTGAAGCTTAATTTTTATGCAGGTAAATCTATGCCATGATAAGATTTTTTTCTATGACATCGGACTTTGAAGGTGTCTGCGCATTTTAAAATGTCAAAAAGTTGTGACGTCAAACGAGAGTTGCTAGGGCATAAGCTAATTTATAGTTTATGTAAAATTGATTTATAAGGACTATAATTACATAACAGACGTGTGGCGTTTGCCCACCGAGAATAAATCCTATTTCGGACATCCATGCAAAAAAATGTAGTAACTCCATTTTAAAAGTTCAAGACGTAAGAATATAAAGATGTCCGAACAAATTTGAATTTGTTACTTTTTCTGAGCGAAACATACTAAGCAACCAATAGAAAAGTATTTGTTTGTCCTTTTCGTAGCAAACCTTCAGAGGATTAGTACATCAACCGCCACATCACCAACACCTCTGCGGCACTTCAACATATCTATCCCCTACGGGGCTATTCTTAGACATTTTAGTCGTCGGTTGAGCTCACGCTTTGACAAATTAATGATGCATTTGTATGAAGACCTGTCAATCCAAGATGGCTGCAAGTGAACAGCTGATTTGTCTTCATACAAATATTACAAAATTCGGTAGGTAAGAATGACCGTGCTGATGAAACTTTACAGGAAACAGGTGCCATTAGTTTGTCAAAGCGTGGGCTCAACCGACGACTAAAATATCTAAGAATAGCCCCGCTAGAGTCTCTGAAATCTTAGGAGTCTCCCGCACATAATTCCTTAAAAAAATGTCAATGGTCGTTCGGATCTCATTAGGTATAGTTCATTTCCATGTCATTTCGCCATAGATTTTAGTATGACTTTATGTCAATTTTAAAGATAATATAAAATATTACATATTTTTTAATCTTCTTCTTTTTGTGGCACTTCTATCGAAGATCGGCGATCATCATCGCTATTTTTTATTTTAGATGCTGCGGCTCGAAACAGGGACTTGGTGCTTCTGCCGAACCACTGTCGCAGGTTCTTCAGCCACGATGTCCTTCGGCGTCCCTGAGATCTTCTCCCCTCAATCTTACCCTGAATGATAAGATGAAAGAGACAGTAATTCTCATTTCTCATAATGTGACCGAAGTACATAAACTTTATCTGCTCAATGGTAGGCAGGAGCTCCTTTGTAGTGCGCATTCGTTGATTTTTTAATACGTCGCGCCAAACAAAAGGTTGTGCGCCCAAGAAGCACAGAATTTTATTTACAGTGAAACCACGAGGGCTTGATTGGATAAAAAATAATTAATAACATTTCGATAATCATTACGGTACAATTTTTATGGCGGAGAATATTTATTGTAAGTCCCTGTTTATAGCAAATGCACGCCAGACCACAGATTTTTTTTTGTTACTCGACCTACATACTATAATAAATGCCACCTTTTGATTGCAGATGTCGAAATACTACTGGGAAGATTTGTAAGCCTCAGAACAATCTACCTACATTCGATCTTTGGAAATGTACATAGGAGGAAAATTCTTACTTTTATTTGAGTCGTATAAATGCAAACGCCGTCAACTCCTTACGCGAAGATTTTGAAAAAAATTAACTTGCGTTTTGAACGCAATTTGGAACCAGTTGGAGATGACGGCGTTTGCACAAAATCATACTTTTTTAATTAAAATAACGAAGGATTAAGTGAGATTTTCATCACATTGCACACAGCAAATGGCTCTGACCATCCCTAGCGGAATCGCGGCAGAGTTACAGTTACCGTTACACTACGCAGACTCAAATTCAATAATTATCTCAAAAATTATACGACTCATTTGATCAATGGTAAATTGTTAATCTTTTACTGAAAACACAGTAAGTGACTTATTTTGTGTTTTCTAAAAAAATCTTTCATCTTAGTTGCAAACATGTATTTACTTATATTATCTAGGTTTTTGGCAGTTACTTCGTGAAAGTTCATTTTAATAGATTAAAATAAAAAACTTATTTGTTACAATTCACATGAGCTTTTATTATTTTTTAAACACTACCGGTTTCGGGAGAAGCAATACATTAGTTTATATTTACACCTGAAGATGGGAGGTATTGCTTCTCCCGAAACCGGTAGTGTTTAAAAAATAATAAAAGCTCATGTGAATTGTAACAAATAAGTTTTTTATTTTAATGTATTTACTTAGTTTTATATTCTACGAACGCCTACACGAACATGCTACATGTGCATTTGGTAAAATGTTTTAAAAAAGTACTAAATCGTACCAAAACATTTCTGTTTTTTTTTGGTCATGTACATATTTCTAGATTTTTTTTTCTGCTCAAATTGAATTAAGTAGGTTAAAGCAAAGCAAATATATTTTTTTTAATTATCGTAATTACTCGAACAATAATTTATTCATATAAAAATAATTATTGAAATTCATTGTTGTAAAAAATAAATAATCCATCTGTACAGTACACTTTATTATCGAATTAAGTAGTTTATGAAATATTTAAAGAGCTTCAAAAAAAACTCGTTGTATCCAAAAGAGTCAACAGAACAAATAATAGTTTATATGATAATAAACTTTAAAAGACTCCCCAAACTGTTTTCGAAACAAAGTCGCTTCGTTCAGTTTAAAATCGCTAAACTGTGGTTCTATTAAAATTACATATCCGAACTTAGTAGAGCATAAAACTTAAACCGGTTTTAAAAAATAAACTCACAATATAGATGGATTTTGTTTGTTTATGTTTTGTCTACGAGGGCTCTGATCCCTTGGCCGTGATGTTTCAATAGAATCACGTTAGACGTGCGTAAAAAACCTGTGGCTCTAAAAAAAGGGCTCGTCAGCTGTGGATGACGCTCGTGTGAGGTTGCGTCTGGTGGCAGGTAGTGGGAAGCGATCTGCGTGTGATCAACCTTTATGTTAAATAACCAGATTGAGATTAGGTGGAGCAGAGCCAGCTAGAAATTTGAAGCTGCGGATTTGAAAATGGCAACGTTGGATGTGGTCCTGAAAAGTATTTTTAATTATTTTATGCGGTCTAACTCACATCGTGTGATTTTCTATCTCTAGTGTATGACATAGCTTAAATCCCCGGCCATCGCGTACATGGAGCAAGCAACATAGCAACTAAGCTACACATATAGTGTAACTTGGGGTGCCTGTGTATTTCGATTGCTTCCTCTTTTGCACGGTCAGTAAAATCCGTTTTTTTCATTCTTTAAAATGTCTAACGACCGTAATCACAATTTAAAATCTTTAACATAGAAAGAACATTCTCGAAGTGTACAGTGTGTTTTGTGGGCCGAACGGAGCCGAACGGTCACGGAAACGGCCGAACTGCGCCGTGCGATCTAATCGGGCCGTCGCTCATCAGTTCTCGGCGAGATGTGAACAGATTGAGACGTCGGCGACCAAGCACCAAGTGGTGCAAGAGGGGGCATTAACATGGAGCTCCCTCCTCCCCATCTACTTGGATTTCCTGCCAGCAAGGCACCCGCCTAGTGGACCAGAGACGGGTTCATAGGAGCGCCCACCTGGGGGCTCAAACGTGTGGAGGCGTCCGCCTCGTGAGCCGCCGCTGCCTAAGGCGTTCAGCTTGGAACTCCAGTCAACAGAGTAGGGAGTGTTTTAGTGACAAGGTGCAGGTCGGGCCATTCCCTTATTTCCCCTTTTTCCCCATATTAATAAAGTAAATAAACCCTTATTTGTTCATGTTAAACTTATCTTTTAAATATACAACCCTTCCCAAAATACAAGTAAGCAACACAGGGAAAGAACCCCACGCCCTGAGAGTGATGCTGATGATAGCTAGCCTATACATCCGGAAGGTACCTTCCCATTTTTAACATAACAATGCATCTCAACAAAATATGAAATATTTAATTGACAACAAAATATTTAATCCTAAAAAATTTGAATTGTACTTATTCGCTTATTTTTCAAACATATTTAGGGAAAACGCAACTACGCAACTGAGCTACACATATAGTGTAACTTCTTGCCGCGTTATCCCCGAAGGGGTTGCATGTGGCGAGTTGAACCTATTTATTTTTACAGGTATGAGGGGCCGGCCTTACGCCAACCACTTCAGTTGAAGTGGAGATTTCCCAGCTCCCGAGAGTGCTGGTACTCATTTATTGTGAAGGCTGAGTAAACCTTGCCGGTATTTTATTTTGAGGCTTGAAATAAACACCGAAACGGGAAATCATTTCTGACACCCTCGGTGGGATTCTAACCCGAGCTTTCGGCATGGAATGCAAGCACTCTACCACCTGAGCTATCGACCGGACTAGGGGTTTTGAATAAATCCTTTTCACAAAGCTTTTAAATACATGTCTTATAATTTAAAAAAAATAACATTTAGAAAAAAACTAGTTTTGTTTTTTAATCCCTTGTAAATGATAAAGCCATGATTTTTTATATATCTGTTTATTCTTAGGGTTAACCGAAAAGCTTGCTAAATTAAAAAAAAAAAAAAAAAAAAACATTCAATTTATTAATTAAAATAGACAATGTGAAAAAACTCTTTGTTTCTTTTTTTCAAAAATAAAAATATTTTTTTCGGTGTATTCATTATTTTCCGTATTTTTGTAATTTTTCAAAAGTCAAGCAGAAAAGCTCTAAAAGCAACGTTGCCACGTCTACCTACTCCATGGCTTAGTCAAGTATGAAGTGGCCTCGGTACAGCCTATCTCAAGAAGGCAGATTTACGTGCTGGCCGCGTCCTAGGCCTCACAAACTTAACTAACCGTTATATCAATTTTATATCAAAAGGTTTGACTGAAACGTTCATTCACAGAAACTCTACAACCGCTACTAAACATTAATATTATGAATGAACGTCATAATAATATGACTCGAACACTCAACATTCCAAATATATATTTATATATTTTTTTTAATAAAAATCATTTGTGCTTGTCACTCATGCCTGAATGAATCAACTTTGTCTAATTTTTTTTAAATAGATTTGTGAAGCGGAATGCAATTCACCAAATTATTTTGCATGGCCAGAAAAAAATGATAACATTATCAATTAATAATTCATACTACATAACTCCGAGTACCTGGAAAGTAGTGGAGAGTACAGAATGTATGGAAGATCGCATTTCATGTAAGCTCACTGGATCGCTGCTGAATCTTTCATACTGTTATGTAAATAGTAGATTAATATATACATCGTAAGGTAGCAATAATTACCATAGGCTTAAGAAATCTAGAAATTAAATAATAATGTACTCTCGAAGCTGTCAGAGCGGTCGAGAGTGTTCTGGCAAATTGGTCCCTAGAGACTTCTGTTTATGTGGGTATATGAGGCGCAAATTTGAGTGCAGAAGAGTAGATAGATATTCACCTCTGATTGAAGAACAAGTGTGAGGTGCTGAACTGTGAAATAAGTTTGAGTTGCTAAAAGTGTTAAAATAAATAAATTAAGTGTAAATAAATATCCAAAAAGAAGACCAGTTTTTTTTACAAAGTGTATCTAAACCAAAAAACACAACAATACGAATATTTATCTGCACCTCCAGTGAGCGTAAATGAAAACGCAAACTTCCATTCAATATTTTTGTGGTTTAAAGTCTTTTTCCATTTCTTTCTTTTCCATTATCGATATGTCACTTCACAACAAGAAGGTCGATGTTCAACTGTTCGGTCTCTTGTTTATTGACAGTGGAACATCAATTATTCAAATCTGAATAATATTCCAAATAGTCAGTCTTGCCAACACTACACGCCCCCATGATGTTACCATCATTAAACATAGTCGTGGAGCCAACGCGGCTTCACTCTTGCTCTCTGAGGTCTTGGATCCAGCTCTAATGGGGGCAACTCTGACAAAAGCTGTAGGTTTTCTGATGATGGCTGATCAACAATCAGCTCATCTCCCGGCGCCATCCTCAGGTCCAGCACATGTCTTGGCATACCATCCACTTGTACAGTATTATCTGAAACAATGGCATCAACATGACCTCTATCCCAGGTTGTGGTGCAGCGCGCTCCTGGAGGCTTCACCAGCACCCGATCTCCCACCCGATAACGACACGACTCTTCCGTTTCCTTCCCCACTGGTAAGGACGCTGGATGCCGCCATTTGTATGAGTAGACACTTGACGACGGCGCGTCTCGGCCCCGTGTCCCCTCACTAGCCAAATTATACCAGAAAGCTGCCATCAGTGGGGATATACCACTTCTGGCTGCCACTCGCTTTACTGTTCGGTGGTTACGCTCGACAATTCCATTTCCAGATGGGCGATAGGCCGCTCGAAACCGCTGCGCTACTCCCCAACGCTCACACAATGCCGTAACCTGTTGCGAGCGGAATGCGGTGCCATTGTCCATCAATAGCTCGTCAGGTGGACCACGTTCTCGGAACACTTCGTCAAGGTTGCCAGAAATTTCACATCCGCTCTCCGTTTTAATCTCCCGCCACACAGCGAATCGTCCTGGACCACAATCAACAATAGTCAAGAATCGGCTTTTGCCATAATGCGTCACATCCACTGACAGTCTACTCCAAGTCTTCTCAACAGACAATACTCCTTCTTCGTGCGTTGTAGGTGCTGGATCGATAGACGCACATCGCTCACACGCTCTCACGCAGTCTTCAACCGCAGCCCTTGTCACTGAGGAATCGACCATCTTGGCCAACTGAAGACTGCGATCAACTCCAAAATGATGCATAGCGTGAAGACTCTCCACATTGGCCACACATGCCAGTGACTCCTTTGCCAGCCACCGTTGACACACCCTAGTCAGCACGTCAGCCTTATTCTTCTCCGACGGCACAAAAGTAACGGTGATCTCCAGTGCACATTCCCGAGTGAGGTCACTGAAAAGGCCAAGTCTTCTTTTGACCAGCATCTCACTGGTTCCTGACACCTTGGCTCGACAATCTCCAACAAGGACTGACCTTAACCACCGCTCGGCCGTCTTGGAGTCAATCATAAGCTCAAGTTTAGTTAAACCCCACTTGAGAGCAAGGTTAACACCTTTAATGGCAGCGTCCAACTCGGCGATATTGATGTGGGCTAGATCGGCACCTTTTCTAAGCCATGCTGCATCCTCTACTACAACGCCTTCAATCTCGACGACAGCTCCCAACGCCAGAGAGCTCGCATCTGTCCAAACTCTGCCACAGGTAGTTAATGGCACATTCCAAATACCACGCACTGGATCCTCTAACTGCACTCTGGCCACAATGTTACGAATGAAAGCGTTTGCTTTTGCGCCAACAGGATCCTCCCAACCTTCGCCTTCACCGACACGCTTAGCATAGCTGCACGCTACTCGCAGCCAACTACACACCGGATAATGGCCCACAAGCTGACCACAAATGGAAAATAACTCTCGCTTCGAAAGAGCCTTATCCCCAAGTGAAGGGAGCTCATTCCCTCGTCGATATTCCAGTTGGCCATCGCTTCTCCGCGCGATTGCCAGCCCAAGGGCACGTCCGCCATCCAGCGCCTGCGGAACCTTAGCCTCCAAGCCATACCTCCTCAAATGTTCCGTCACCCTCTGCGCACTGACTACACATTCACTCACCAAAATATCGTCAATATAACTAGCAGTACCCCGAGCAACTGCCTCGTCCAAACTAAGAACATAGTCAAGGATCCGACTCATTATTCTCGGCGCACAATTAAGCCCGAACCCGAGACGAGTCAAGTGATAAGTCTGATTTCGGAACTTCACCGTCTGGTACGGCCATAAAGTTTCGTCCACCTCGATCTGAAGGTAAGCAGACTTCAAGTCCACCAACACGAGGGGCTCTGCCATCCGCCGCCACTCTCGCAACGATTGATCGCATGCAGCTGCATCAACACCTGGCCGACTTTCTACATGTTTATTAAGTTCGCGATAGTCCAACACAGGGCGAACTTTATGTTTATTTGCCTGGACGATCGCCATCAGAGGCAGCAATCCTGCTTGCGCCTGATTTGAAGTCGGCTTCAACCAGCCCTCCTCAATCCATCGCTGGACCTCGTCCTCGTAGGCTTCCTTACTTGGTTTATCAAAATTATTTTTATACGCGGCGACTCTGTTGGTTAGCTCTGGCGGCTCCACCTTCCACCTCCATGCAACTTTCCAGCGTCCATGTGTTCTATCGAACACGGCATCAAAGTCTCTATCTTCTATGTGATGGTTCTTTGTCCCTTCTACCGTTGCACCACACTCATTTTTGGCGAGAAAATTTTTTCCACTCGACACACAAACACCCCCCGCCACACTAATAAAATCCATACCCAACACTATGTCAGCCCCTGAAAACACCTTTTGCAGGAGTAAACAATCCAAGCTCACGGTCATCCCGAGCGCCTCCAGCTCAACGACCGCCCGTCCTGCACAAGAAATTCGAGAGCCGTCGACTGCTACGACGCTCTCGCAGGGCCTCGCCGACTTTTCTCCTGCCCACAAATCCGCCCTGACAATGGACCTCGAACAGCCCGTGTCCACTAGGGCTCTGACGCGCCTACCCTGTAGCCGCGCCTCCACCACAGGAAGCGCCGTTAATTTTTCATGGAGGCTGCCGGCGCACAAGCCTCCTTCCGCCCGTTTCCCTTCTTTGGGCAATTCTTTAACACGTGGCCAGACTCCTGACAGGCCCAGCAGGTGACGGTAGTGTCCGTCCCACGCTTCAAACAGTCTTTTATCATGTGCGGACCTCCGCACCTGTAGCACTTCAAGGGCTTTTTTCTTTCTACAGCCACCGATGAAAAAAATGGGCTGCGATACTCGCAGATGAGTAATCGCGCTTTAGCGACAATAGTTGGCAGCGGTGGCAATCCATCTCCGGATTCCAATTGAAGGCGGAGCTCCCTGGACACGGACTCGGGCATCCCAACGACCAACGAGAGCGCGATGATGTTATCACTCAGTTTAACTCCGGCTTGCGAAGCCAGCATCCGTAAATCCGACACGAAGACGTCGACTTCCTCTCCTGGCTGCCAGCGCCTTTGCAAGAAACGACTCCAAGCTGAGAAGCGTCCGACACCAAACACACAGCTGAGTGCTTCAGCCGCCTTCTCCCCGTCACCCTGTGTCTCTTCTGGCAAGTCAGCAAACCGATCAAACGCCGCACCTCTCAAGAAAGATGCCAAGCAACGAGAAAGATTTGTCTCCTCGTACAACTTCATCATCAATCGCAAACGTCTAAGCCACGGGTCAAACTCCCCGCCGACAAATGGCTCCATCACGTCCGCGAGTCTTGTAGACGAAATAGCTTGTGGTTTAAAGTCTTTTTCCATTTCTTTCTTTTCCATTATCGATATGTCACTTCACAACAAGAAGGTCGATGTTCAACTGTTCGGTCTCTTGTTTATTGACAGTGGAACATCAATTATTCAAATCTGAATAATATTCCAAATAGTCAGTCTTGCCAACACTACAATTTTTAACACCCCATGTTATGCGATCGTATTATTATATTTAAATCACTCAGAGAAACGGCCCCTTCTTACTTAGCCGAACTATGTAAGCTTGACGAGATTTTAGATAAGCGGTGCACTCTTCGCTCGGCGCAGAGTGATGCTATCAACAAGCAGAATATGCCATCTCGACGGAGCAGAACGGGCTTCGGGGATAGGGCGTTCAGTTCGGCGGGACCGTTGTGCTGGAACCGGCTGCCTTTGAAGCTGAGGACGGAAACCAGCGAGGAGCGCTTCAGGAAGGAGCTGAAGACCACCATCTTCACAAGAAGAGAGTGAGTGGTGGGCGCCCTTGGGGTGGCTGGAGCCACTAAACGGCGCCCAAAAGAAGAAAGAAAAAGAAGTCATCCAAATATATATATTATTATTTTTTATGCTAGGGTATGACACCAACGCATGAAATCGTCAAAAAAACGCATGCACCCACAAAGTGATAAAGATTTACTGTGCTTGTTATTAAAGCCGAATACGTCGGTCTTTTACAAACTTATCACAATAACACTAATAAGCCATAATGGGGCTTCCACACGCTTGCCAACCCATCTCAAGTCAAGCGCACAGTGTGTCGTCTAGAACATGCTAGCTGGACAAAATTTTGTCTAATTGACTAATTTTGTCCAGCTAGCATGTTCTAGACGACACACTGTGCGCTTGACTTGAGATGGGTTGGCAAGCGTGTGGAAGCCCCATTAACTGTCGCAGGCTGGCTTTTGCTTGCGGGCCGTAATATCATCCTCCCAGTGCTTGTTTGGCTTATCTAACATTTAGTTCAAATATGATAAAACGTAACTTATAGTGTAACTTAAGCATGCGGCAAGTGGACCAACCACTTTCAGTTAAAATATGGGTTTTCCAGCTCCCGGGGGGTGTTTCTCATTTCTTGTGAAGGCTGGGTAGGTACACCTTGTCGGTATTTATTTTGGGCTTGAAATAAAAACTGAAACGGAAAATCATTTCTGACACCCTCGGTGGGGATCAAACCCTTGCTCTCGGCATGGAATGCAAGCACTCTACCGACTGAGCTACTCGTATCAACTGGACTTTTAACGATCTCGGTTAAGCGCCAATTCTCAAACAAGACCCAGTTGCTGTAAGGCTGGATGTACCTTTGATCTTTCAATGAAACTGTCTTAAGAATGGAACTCTACACCATCTGAGCTAAGAAAAAATGTAAAATACGTCAATGTGAGAGTAGTTTTAAATATTTTTAA
Source organism: Agapetus fuscipes (assembly GCA_951799405.1). Taxonomy (NCBI): domain Eukaryota; kingdom Metazoa; phylum Arthropoda; class Insecta; order Trichoptera; family Glossosomatidae; genus Agapetus; species Agapetus fuscipes. The sequence continues at coordinate 9,886,186 of OX637355.1, read as the reverse complement.
ATTTAATTTGGTAGAACGACCTTAGGTAAATGCGATCCCTTTAGGGATAACGCAGGCAAAAAGTTGCACTATATGCGTAGCTTAGTTGCGTTGCGTTGCATAAGTCACCTTGGTGCAGCCCACATACAAACGTGTGGAATAACCTCAATTGGAGATAACACAAACAGGCACTAAGGGGACAATATGGAGACCCATGGACGATGCAATAAAATTTTATTCATTTTCATGCTTAATGATTGGGGAAGAAAAGTTGTAAAAGAATTCGGCTGTTGTTTACGAATTGCCTGATTCTTAGATCACTAATTGAATACGACTGCCAAAAATCCACACAGAATTTGGCCAATTAATTAAGCTGTCTAGTTCTCTAATAATCCTAATTTTCAAGAATGACGCAAAGTTATTAAAATATGTGTTATGCAGTATAAAAAGCTGTATTTCAAATTGCAAATTTGAAATTGAAGATTAGATTAAATACATTTTAATATTTAAAATATATATTAAATGCATGCTCACAAGCAAACATGTGTAAGTTCGTGCTTACACAATTTTTAACAGCTTACATGGAAGTCCATGAAATGTGAATCTCTAATCGAATCTAAGTTGCAAAGATATGTAACATTGGGGATTCACATTACATGCTTTCTCACAAGCAGACACGTACAAGTTCGCGCTTGCGCATACCGCATGTGAACCTACAATATAGAAACCAAGTCTCAAATGGACATACACCCTGCAACTCTTGCCGTCCTTCCCTGTAACAGGGGTGACATTGGCAAAGTGAACCATTTTTACAGAATGGGTGGTCAGCTGCATACCAACCTATAAGTCAAGGAACGATACAGATTCATACAGCCAGAATATTCAGAAGCGAAAAGGTTAAGGGCTCTAATGCTCCATTCCACTGAGCTTTGCCAACTTTTGCAATAACTACAATGCATTCTCACGACCAGACATGTACAAGTTCGCGCTTGCACATGCCTCATGTGAACCTACAACATAAAAACCAAATCTCAAATGGACATACACCCTGCAACTCTTGCTGACCTTCCCTGAAACAGAGGTAACATTGGCAAAGGGAAACATTTTCTACAGTATGGGTCGAATACCCATGCCGTCTCTTCTTGTAACAACAATGACAATTAATGGTAACACGAGTCTCATAGCCACCCGTCTGTCGCAATCTAGCAAGTGTCATAGACCTCAAAAACCCAACTAAATTAATTTTCTCCCGATAATTCTCTGGAGTCTCTTAAACAGATTACAGAAAACGTTGCTGCTTCGCCTTTGTTATTATTATTATTATTAATAGAGGAAAATGAATGAGGAAAGACTGACGAAGAAAGTATCTATATGTTGGTAATATAGATGGATGTCGTGGTAGAGGAAGACCGAGAAAGGTATGGATGGAAAAAACGACTCAAAAACGCAAAAAAGTGGACTTCCGTTGTTTATGCTCTAAGGTACAGAAATAAATATACATAAATAAATAAATATTTTTATATGAACTTTGAAGATAGTAAATGACGAAGATTTATGTTTAAATATTACACAAAATAAACAAAGATACAAAACACATTTTCTAACATCTGAAAGATATCCTACTTCTTTGAAAGTAGGTATAGTTGTGACTCTGTCACCATTTTGCTAAGGGTGGCCAGAGACTACAGAGTTGCCTCCATTTCTTGCTACCCTTACGTGGACAATTAACTTTACATTTTAATTCAAGAGTGCCGTGAGGTCTGTTATCTAAGTTGCAAAAATATATATACATTTTCCGTAAATCCGTATTCAATGTATTCCCATAAACAGACACGTGTTAGTTAGCGCTTACAATTTCTGCATGTGCACTTAAAAATTCAAAAACAAACTTCAAATGAACACAATCCCTACAACTTTTGCCGACCTTCCCTGAAACAGCAAACATTGGCAAAGTGAACTATTTTTTACAGCATGTGTGGTAAGCCTCATACCAACCTATAAGTCAAGGGATAATGGTGCTATGGGAAAAGAAAGAAAAAATGTGATCAGCCTCATGTCAAGTGCCACCTGTAAGGCAAAGAACACAAGCCTATTATAATTATTCAAGGAACAGAACTTGATGATTATGCAAAAAAATAAAGAAGAATTAAATAAAGTAGCCAAGTGGTAAAATTACACCAAAAATACAAAATCTCGCAGTGCAAGCCACCTGAGAAACTCCTCTAATTTTATAGACAATTTCAGTTCTAGAACAGTCCAGCGTATTGATTATTCATAGGTACTTATCTTCATAGGTAGCTTAGTGCAGGCGGGCAATATGAATATTATGCATGAGGTGTGCGCGCATTGTGTGACCAAAGATCGTGAGAAATGACCGTGCAGACATTAAGGTGATCAGGTGGATCTCATGAATGGCCAAGTCCATGGGCAAATTAAAAACTACTGAATTTGTGGGAAAAATGATAAAATTGTCTGCGGGCAAAATGAAAATAGCGCAGTTTGAAGGTAAACAAACTATGCCTCAGCCCTTGGGTAAATTGAAATAGTTCATTGCGTCGGAATATTTTTGTCAATTTGTGGGCCTAACAATAAAATAGTGAATGGGAAAAATGAAAAAAACCCAGTCCATTAAACACTAAAAATGATTCAGCGTATGGGTAGACATAAAATTGCTCAGTTTGTGGGTAAATAAACTATGTTTGTATCAGCACGTGGGCAAATTTATCACGCCTCAGTCCGTGGGTAAATTTATAATGGGACAGTTTGTGGGAAAATTTATAATGTCTCAGTTTGTGGGTAAATTAATAATTGCTAACTTCTTAGTACATTAAGAATATCTAAGTCCGTGGGTAAGTTATTAATGGCTCATTTTGAGGGTAAATTACGAATGGCTCAGTTCGTGGGTAAAGTACTTGTGAGAATTGCTCAGTCTGTGGGTAAAGTAAGAATAGCTCAGTCCGTGGGTAAATTAAGAATGACTTGTTCCGTGGGTAAATTAAGAATGGCTCAGTCCGTGGGTAAATTAAGAATGGCTGAGTCCGTGGGTAAAGTAAGAATGGCTCAGTCCGTGGGTAAATTAAGAATGGCTCAGTCCGTGGGTAAAGTAAGAATGGCTCAGTCCGTGGGTAAATTAAGAAACATGTTGGGAAGACAGCCGCGGGCCAGTGGACCTGGCTCTGTCGGCAGCGGCAGTGAACAACAAACTAAGGTCTTTGATGCTATTGTGGCAAAATAAAAATTGAAATCTAGAAGGAATAGCACTATTCTCGAATAGTACTGTTCTTCTTTATCTTTCTACAGAATATTGGATTTTTGTTCGTTAAATATAATCCAAACAAGATCCAGTTGGTGTAAGACATTGAAATCTCTGTGACTGTTCGTGATAGTGCACATGAATTCCTGCGGTTTTTTTTTAAGAAAAATATTTTAGATGTTTTTTGTGCTTTGCTATGTATGTATGTATTATAACCCATCACTTTCAGATATCACGTTTGAAGAATTAAGTACTAAACTAATGTATAATGTATGTACACAATAAGTATATTATATAAATTAAATTATAATATAATTTTATAAAACGCTGCTTAGTGGCACTAGCCTCTCTAAAGGCGCTTTTCTGTGTTGAAGCTTACATTTTTCTGTAGGTGCCATGATAAGATTTTTTTAAATAATATCAAGCTTTGAAGGTGTCTGCGAATTTTAAAATGTAAAAAAAGTTGTGACGTCAAACGATATAGTTGCTAGGGCAAAAGTTAGTTTATAGTTTAAAATTGGTTTATAAGGACTATAATTACATAACAGACGTATGGCGTTTGCCCACCAAGAAAAATTCCTAATTCCGAAATCCATGCAAAAAATGTAGTAACTCCATTTTAAAAGTTCAAGACGTAAGAATATAAAGATGTCCGAACAAATTTGAATTTGTTACTTTTTCTGAGCGAAACATACTAAGCAACCAATAGAAAAGTATTTGTTTGTCCTTTTCGTAGCAAACCTTCAGAGGATTAGTACATCAACCGCCACATCACCAACACCTCTGCGGCACTTCAACATATATCTATCCCCTACGGGGCTATTCTTAGACATTTTAGTCGTCGGTTGAGCCCACGCTTTGACAAACCAATGATGCATTTGTATGAATACCTGTCAATCCAAGATGGCCGCAAGTGAACAGCTGATTTGTCTTCATACAAATATTACAAAATTCGGTAGGTAAGAATGACCGTGCTGATGAAACTTTACAGGAAACAGGCGCCATTAGTTTGTCAAAGCTCAACGGACGACCAAAATGTCTAAGAATAGCCCCGCTAGAGTCTCTGAAATCTTAGGAGTCTCCCGCACATGATTCCTTAAAAAAAATCACAATATTGTGCATGTCGGGGTTATAGCCGCGTGGGCCAAGAGGGCTGATCTTTCTAGCGTGTTTCGAATGGAACAACGTTGGTTCGATCCCCGCTTGGGTCACTTGACTTTAACTTTGACCCTGGTTCAACAGATGTAATTGGGTAATTATTATTTAATAATTCATTAATAATTAACAATAATGAATTATTAAATGATGATATTAATACCTGTTTCTGGCCAGGTAGAATAGGTTGGTAAATTGCATTCCTCTTCACAAATCTATTTTTTAAAAAATAAAAAAAAAAAAAAAAAAAAAAAAAAAAAAATGTCAATGGTCGTTCGGATCTCATTAGGTATAGATCATTTCCATATCATTTCGCCATAGATTTTAGTCTGAATTTATATTAATTTTAGGATCTTATTAAATGTTTCAGCGGTGATTCACAATTTTTTTTAAAACGTCGCGCTAAACAAAAGGTTGTGCACCCAAGAAGTACAGAATTTTATTTACAGTGAAACCACGAGGGCTTGATTGGATAAAAAATAATTAATAACATTTCGATAATCATTACGGTACAATTTTTATTGCGGAGAATATTTATTGTAAGTCCCTGTTTATAGCAAATGCACGCCAGACCACAGATTTTTTTTTGTTACTCGACCTACCTACTATAATAAATGCCAACTTGTGATTGCAGATGTCGAAATACTACTGGGAAGATTTGTAAACCTCAGAACAATCTACCTACATTCGATCTTTGGAAATGTACATAGGAGGAAAATTCTTACTTTTATTTGAGTCGTATAAATGCAAACGCCGTCAACTCCTTACGCTATGATTTTGAGAAAAATAAACTTGTGTTTTGCAATTTGGAACCAGTTGGAGATGACGGCGTTTGCACGAAATCATACTTTTTCAATTAAAATTACGAAGGATTAAGTAAGGTTTTCATCACATTGCACACACCAAATGGCTCTGGCCACCTCTAGCGGAATGATGGCAGAGTTACAGTTACACTACGCAGAATCAAATTCAATAATTATCTCAAAAATCATACGACTCATTTGATCAATGGTAAATTGTTCATCTTTTACTGAAAACACAGAAAGTGACTTATTTTGTGTTTTCTAAAAAAATCTTTCATCTTAGTTGCAAAGATATATTTAATTAGTTTCATATTCTACAAACGCCCACACGAACATGCTACATGTGAACTTAGTAAAATGTTTAAAAAATTACTAAATCGTAACAAAACATTTCTGATTTTTTTCAGGTCATGTACATATTTCTAGATTTTTTTTATTCTGCTCAAATTGATGAGAAACATTGCGTACTTTTAATAAGTTTTTAGTAGGTAAAAGCAAAGCATTTTTTTTTTCATTATCGTAATTACTCGAAAATGAATTTATTCATATAAAAAATCATTATTGAAATTCATTGTTGTAAAAAATAAATAATCCATCTGTACAGTAAACTTTATTATCTAATTAAATTTGATTAAACAATTTATGAAATATTTAGGGAGCTTCAAAAAAAGCTCTTGTATCCAAAAGGAGTCAACAGAACAAGTATTATTTTAACAATCAGTTCTCATCAAGATCATCTTCATCATCATACATCTCGCTGAAGAAGCCCATCGTAGAAATGAGCGAAACGTCCGGCAGCTCCAGTACCCATAGACCAAGGCAACAGATCCCGGAAATCATCACTCCAGCATCATCAGCCGGCCGTGTAAGCCTAAAACTCTTATTTTAATAATAGTTTATATGACAATAAACTTTAAAAAACTCCCCAAACTGTTTCGAAACTAAGTCGCTTCGTTCAGTTTAAAATCGCTACACTGTGGTTTTATTAAAATTACATATCCGAACTTAGTAGAGCATAAAACTTAAACCGGTTTTAAAAAATAAACTCACAATATAGATGGATTTTGTTTGTTTATGTTTTGTCTACGAGGGCTCTGATCCCTTGGCCGTGATGTTTCAATAGAATCACGTTAGACGTGCGTAAAAAACCTGTAGCTTTAAAAAAAAGGGCTCGTCAGCTGTGGATGACGCTCGTGTGAGGTTGCGTCTGGTGGCAGGTAGTGGGAAGCGATCTGCGTGTGATCAACCTTTATGTTAAATAACCAGATTGAGATTAGGTGGAGCAGAGCCAGCTAGAAATTTGAAGCTGCGGATTTGAAAATGGCAACGTTGGATGTGGTCCTGAAAAGTATTTTTAATTATTTTATGCGGTCTAACTCACATCGTGTGATTTTCTATCTCTAGTGTATGACATAGCTTAAATCCCTGGCCATCGCGTCAATGGAAAAATCAATAAAATTAAATCATGTTTTAGGAGTGCTGTTAATCTTCCTTTATTGTTGGAAATTTACACGATCTTTTCTACTTGAGGTACATACCCTTAACAATCTTTGATAGTTAATAGGTATTGCCTTATTAAGCCATATTCAAAAATCTATGAGTAAATTAATGATTTTATTGCTTGAAGCACGCGGTTTTTTTTACAAACGGTATCTAATCTAATCTAAATCTAATCTGCAAAGATATGTATCATTTGAGATTCATATTAAATGCATTCCCACAAGCAGACATGCATAATTTCGAGCTTACACATGCTGCATGTGGACCTACAATATAAAAACCCCAATCTCAAATGAACATAAGCCCTGCAACTCTTGCCGACCTTCCCTGAAGCAGGGGTGACATTGGCAAAGTAAACCATTTTTTACAGTATGGGTGGTCAGCCGCATACCAACCTATCAGTCAAGGAGTATAATAAAAGAATAATAAAAGAAAATACATTGACTTGAATGATTAAAGTCCAATTTAAATGTATTTTCTAAAAAAGAAAAACGGTGGATGCATCTCAACAAAATATGAAATATTTAATTGACAACAAAATATTTAATCCTAAAAAATATTGAATTGTACTAATTCGCTTATTTTTCAAACAAATTTAGGAGTGTTGAATATATTCTTTTCACAAAGCTTTTAAATACTTGTAATTTAATAAAAAAAAAATAACATTGACAAAAAAACTGTTCCTTATTTAAAGTTGTTTTTTTTAATCCCTTGTAAATGATAAAGCCATGATTTTTTATATATCTGTATATTCTGATGGTTAACCGAAAAGTTTGCTAAATTAAAAAAAAAAAAATAATAAGCATTCAATTTATTAATTAAAATAAACAATGTGAAAAAAGCAAGTTTATTGTCTTTGTTTCTTTTTTTTTAAAATAAAAATATATTTTTTACGGTGTATTCATTATTTTCCGTATTTTTGTAATTTTTCAAAAGTCAAGCAGAAAAGCTCTAAAAGCAACGTTGCCACGTTTACCTACTCCATGGCTTAGTCAAGTATGAAGTGGCGTCGGTACAGCCTATCTCAAGAAGGCAGATTTACGTGCTGGCCGCGTCCTAGGCCTCACAAACTTAACTAACCGTTATATCAATTTTATATCAAAAGGTTTGACTGAAACGTTCATTCACAGAAACTCTACAACCGCTACTAAACATTAATATTATGAATGAACGTCATAATAATATGACTCGAACACTCAACATTCCAAATATATATTTATATATTTTTTTTAATAAAAATCATTTGTGCTTGTCACTCATGCCTGAATGAATCAACTTTGTCTAATTTTTTTTAAATAGATTTGTGAAGCGGAATGCAATTCACCAAATTATTTTGCATGGCCAGAAAAAAATGATAACATTATCAATTAATAATTCATACTACATAACTCCGAGTACCTGGAAAGGAGTGGAGAGTACAGAATGTATGGAAGATCGCATTTCATGTAAGCTCACTGGATCGCTGCTGAATCTTTCATACTGTTATGTAAATAGTAGATTAATATATACATCGTAAGGTAGCAATAACTACCATAGGCTTAAGAAATCTAGAAATTAAATAATAATGTACTCTCGAAGCTGTCAGAGCGGTCGAGAGTGTTCTGGCAAATTGGTCCCTAGAGACTTCTGTTTATGTGGGTATATGAGGCGCAAATTTGAGTGCAGAAGAGTAGATAGATATTCACCTCTGATTGAAGAACAAGTGTGAGGTGCTGAACTGTGAAATAAGTTTGAGTTGCTAAAAGTGTTAAAATAAATAAATTAAGTGTAAATAAATATCCAAAAAGAAGACCAGTTTTTTTTACAAAGTGTATCTAAACCAAAAAACACAACAATACGAATATTTAACTGCACCTCCAGTGAGCGTAAATGAAAACGCAAACTTCCATTCAATATTTTTAACACCCCATGTTATGCGATCGTATTATTATATTTAAATCACTCAGAGAAACGGCCCCTTCTTACTTAGCCGAACTATGTATGCTTGACGAGATTTTAGATAAGCGGTGCACTCTTCGCTCGGCGCAGAGTGATGCTATCAACAAGCAGAATATGCCATCTCGACGGAGCAGAACGGGCTTCGGGGATAGGGCGTTCAGTTCGGCGGGACCGTTGTGCTGGAACCGGCTGCCTTTGAAGCTGAGGACGGAAACCAGCGAGGAGCGCTTCAGGAAGGAGCTGAAGACCACCATCTTCACAAGAAGAGAGTGAGTGGTGGGCGCCCTTGGGGTGGCTGGAGCCACTAAACGGCGCCCAAAAGAAGAAAGAAAAAGAAGTCATCCAAATATATATATTATTATATTTTATGCTAGGGTATGACACCAACGCATGAAATCGTCAAAAAAACGCATGCACCCACAAAGTGATAAAGATTTACTGTGCTTGTTATTAAAGCCGAATACGTCGGTCTTTTACAAACTTATCACAATAACACTAATAAGCCATAATGGGGCTTCCACACGCTTGCCAACCCATCTCAAGTCAAGCGCACAGTGTGTCGTCTAGAACATGCTAGCTGGACAAAATTTTGTCTCATTGACTAATTTTGTCCAGCTAGCATGTTCTAGACGACACACTGTGCGCTTGACTTGAGATGGGTTGGCAAGCGTGTGGAAGCCCCATTAACTGTCGCAGGCTGGCTTTTGCTTGCGGGCCGTAATATCATCCTCCCAGTGCTTGTTTGGCTTATCTAACATTTAGTTCAAATATGATAAAACGTAACTTATAGTGTAACTTAAGCATGCGGCAAGTGGACCAACCACTTTCAGTTAAAATATGGGTTTTCCAGCTCCCGGGGGGTGTTTCTCATTTCTTGTGAAGGCTGGGTAGGTACACCTTGTCGGTATTTATTTTGGGCTTGAAATAAAAACTGAAACGGAAAATCATTTCTGACACCCTCGGTGGGGATCAAACCCTTGCTCTCGGCATGGAATGCAAGCACTCTACCGACTGAGCTACTCGTATCAACTGGACTTTTAACGATCTCGGTTAAGCGCCAATTCTCAAACAAGACCCAGTTGCTGTAAGGCTGGATGTACCTTTGATCTTTCAATGAAACTGTCTTAAGAATGGAACTCTACACCATCTGAGCTAAGAAAAAATGTAAAATACGTCAATGTGAGAGTAGTTTTAAATATTTTTAAATTTAATTTGGTAGAACGACCTTAGGTAAATGCGATCCCTTTAGGGATAACGCAGGCAAAAAGTTGCACTATATGCGTAGCTTAGTTGCGTTGCGTTGCATAAGTCACCTTGGTGCAGCCCACATACAAACGTGTGGAATAACCTCAATTGGAGATAACACAAACAGGCACTAAGGGGACAATATGGAGATCCATGGACGATGCAATAAAATTTTATTCATTTTCATGCTTAATGATTGGGGAAGAAAAGTTGTAAAAGAATTCGGCTGTTGTTTACGAATTGCCTGATTCTTAGATCACTAATTGAATACGACTGCCAAAAATCCACACAGAATTTGGCCAATTAATTAAGCTGTCTAGTTCTCTAATAATCCTAATTTTCAAGAATGACGCAAAGTTATTAAAATATGTGTTATGCAGTATAAAAAGCTGTATTTCAAATTGCAAATTTGAAATTGAAGATTAGATTAAATACATTTTAATATTTAAAATATATATTAAATGCATGCTCACAAGCAAACATGTGTAAGCAACGGTCTTCCCTCTAATATGACCTATAATGATACTCAAGCCACAAATGCTACTGCCATTGCAGAATTGTTTGCTAAACACTTTTCTACAGTATATTCAGACACTGCATCTAATGTCCCGCTATTCAACTACACACATACTGTTGACTTAAATGAATGCAATATATCACTAGTGGATGTTTTCAATGCATTGGGGGCTCTGTCTGATAATAGTGGCACTGGTCCCGATGGTTTTCCACAACTTTTGCTCAAGAAGTGCAAGTTTACCTTGTCAAAGCCATTGTGTCATTTATTTAACCTTTCTCTGTCTTCAGGTGTTTTTCCTGACTCTTGGAAAATATCTTACCTAAGACCTATTTTTAAATCTGGAATCAAGTCTGATATAAAGAACTACCGACCTATATCAAATTTATCCCATATACCAAAAATCTTTGAGTCTATCATAACTACAAAAATCTCCCCTCTCTTCAAAAATTTATTGATTGATGAACAACATGGCTTCCGATCTTCTAGATCTACTATTACTAATTTGCTTTCCTACACTGACACTATTGTCAGGGCCCTTGAGAATAATACTCAGGTTGATGTTCTATACACTGACTTCTCTAAGGCCTTCGATAAGGTTAACCATCAACTCCTTGTAGCTAAACTAAGAGCTATTGGTATAAGAGATCCCTTTCTAACCTTTCTCAAGTCTTACTTAACTGGAAGAAAACAAAGAGTGAGAATAAATGATTCTATTTCTGATAAAATTGACGTTACGTCTGGTGTACCTCAAGGAGCACATCTTGCTCCTCTTCTTTTCAATATATTTATTAATGACCTGAATGTTTTTTCTGACACTCAATTTTGGCTTTTTGCGGATGACAACAAAATGCTGAAATCCATTAACTCTTACAATGATTGCTCTCTGTTTCAATCAGATATTGATTCATTCAATGATTGGTGCAAGGCCAACTGCATGGAGCTGAATATCGATAAATGTAAAATTATGTCCTTTTATAAAACAAAAAAACCTGTAAATTTTGTCTACAAACTAAATGGTGTAGACCTGGCAACGGTCACACTTATTAAGGACCTTGGCTTAACATTGGATATCAAACTTTCCTTTCGCGAACACATTGATAATATTGTTAATAAGTCACTTAAGATTCTAGGTTTCATCCTTAGAATCACTTCTGATTTCAATAATGTACAAACTTTAAAAATCCTTTACTGTTCATTGGTTCGCCCACACCTTGAGTATGCCAGTGTTATCTGGTCTCCATTCTATGCTACCCACATTGACCGTCTTGAATCAGTACAGCATCGCTTTCTAAGACGAGTTGCTTGGAAACTGGGTCTAAGTAGAGATGAGTATGACTATAAAGACATAGAGATCACCCTAGGCATTTCATCTTTAGTAACACGCCGACAACATGCTCAACTCATATGTATTTATAAAATCATTAATAGTATTTTCGACTCACCTTATCTTTTACAATGTATCAAATTAAATGTTCCAACGCGAAGATTTAGAATAAATGAATTGCTCTCTCTCAACTTTCACACTTCAAATTTAGGATACTATTCTCCTATTAACAGAATGTGTCGTCTTTTAAATTCTTCCTCTCATCTAGATTTATGCGGCATGAGCCTATCTGAATTCCGTAGAGCTTTGTTTTGCTGAGGAAAGTATAAGTATTTATATTTTGTCTATGCTATTATGAAATATTAATTCTTGTATTATATTATTTTCTTTGTCATTTTCTGTAATTACTTTTTCATATAACTATGTAATTGGACTATTATGTCCGTAAGTAAAATAAATAAAATAAAAAAAAAAAAAAAAAAGTTCGTGCTTACACAATTTTTAACAGCTTACATGGAAGTCCATGAAATGTGAATCTCTAATCGAATCTAAGTTGCAAAGATATGTAACATTGGGGATTCACATTACATGCTTTCTCACAAGCAGACACGTACAAGTTCGCGCTTGCGCATACCGCATGTGAACCTACAATATAGAAACCAAGTCTCAAATGGACATACACCCTGCAACTCTTGCCGTCCTTCCCTGTAACAGGGGTGACATTGGAAAAGTGAACCATTTTTACAGAATGGGTGGTCAGCTGCATACCAACCTATAAGTCAAGGAACGATACAGATTCATACAGCCAGAATATTCAGAAGCGAAAAGGTTAAGGGCTCTAATGCTCCATTCCACTGAGCTTTGCCAACTTTTGCAATAACTACAATGCATTCTCACGACCAGACATGTACAAGTTCGCGCTTGCACATGCCTCATGTGAACCTACAACATAAAAACCAAATCTCAAATGGACATACACCCTGCAACTCTTGCTGACCTTCCCTGAAACAGAGGTAACATTGGCAAAGGGAAACATTTTCTACAGTATGGGTCGAATACCCATGCCGTCTCTTCTTGTAACAACAATGACAATTAATGGTAACACGAGTCTCATAGCCACCCGTCTGTCGCAATCTAGCAAGTGTCATAGACCTCAAAAACCCAACTAAATTAATTTTCTCCCGATAATTCTCTGGAGTCTCTTAAACAGATTACAGAAAACGTTGCTGCTTCGCCTTTGTTATTATTATTATTATTAATAGAGGAAAATGAATGAGGAAAGACTGACGAAGAAAGTATCTATATGTTGGTAATATAGATGGATGTCGTGGTAGAGGAAGACCGAGAAAGGTATGGATGGACCAAATATCCGAAATTGCGAATGAATGGAATATCCAGAGTCATTACAAAATAAGAACCTGTATTAAGAAGGTTATGACTCTGGAGGAAATGAAAGAAGTATGTAAGGACAGAAAGAAATGGCTGTTGATCTGTAATGTTGGCGACTAGGGTTTATTAAAGTGAAATTTGTTTTATGTTTTAGTTTTTGATGTCCATATGTAATATTATTTATTGATTTAAAAAAATGTAATTTGTCGTGTATGATCCTTGACTTATAGGTTGGTATGCGGCTGACTACCCAAGCTGTAAAAATGGTTCACTTTGCCAATGTCACTCCCGTTTCAGGGAAGGACGGCAAGAGTTGCAGGGTGTATGTCCATTTGAGATTTGTTTTTTTATGTTGTAGGTTCACATGAGGCATGTGCAAGCGCGAACTTGTACGTGTCTGGTCGTGAGAATGCATGTAATGTTAATCTCCAATGTAACATATCTTTGCAACTTAGATTAGATTAGATTAATACAAATTTTATATAGCACCTTTTATGACAGTGTGTCACTGCAAAGGCGCTTGTCCATATGATTGGACGAAGAGGTGAGTCTTGAGACGTCTTTTAAACAGTCTCTCCAACTCCAGTTCCCTCAGTGAGGCGGGAATAGCATTCCAGATTGTACCTAATTGTATCTCTTTGTCGTAAGTCATCCCTGTCATTTCTCAATAGTTGTAGTCTTGTCAATTTTGTAACAGTGTCCTCTTAAAAGTGACGTCAGCAAGTCGACAGTACTCCAGGGGAAATAAATGCTCAACGAAAATAAAACTCTGTGTTTATTTACCATTTTTCTACTTTCTCATAAACATTACGTTAATTTAAAATATATTTTTGGATGTAGTTACGCTACTGACCATATTAAGTGGCAGTTGATACCGCTGTGTACATCAAAACGATATAATCTTAATTAATGAACTTTATGATCATATAAAAGTTAATTTTACGTCTGTTAACTGATGTCCTCTTGGAGTTCCGACATTATCTGTACAAAATATGAGTAAAATCAACAATTTAAGTTGTTCGCAAATTATATTAATCTGACTGTTTAATATTTTAAAAAAGGTTATGACTCTAGATGAAATGAAAAAAATACGTAAGGACCGAAAAAAGATGGCGGTTGATCTGTATTGTTGGCGGTTAGGCTAAGACTTTTGAATATTCAATTATCATTTGGAATAAATATTTTTCACATTTTAATTTCAGTATTTTACTGAGTCTAAATTTAAATCTAAATGTAAGTTGCAAGGATATATATCATTTGAGATTCATATTAAATGCATTCCCACAAGAAGACACGTATACTCGTAAGTTCGCGCTAACACATGCCGTATGTGGACCGACAATATAAAATCTTAAATCAACAAAAGCCCTGCAACTCTTGCCGACCTTCCCTGAAACAGGGGTGACATTGACAAAGTGAACCATAGTGTTGTAATTAATTAATTTTATGGATATAAATGAAGTGATAATGGGATACAAGTATAAGAATAAATGCAGGCACAGCTCTGTAGAGGTTGTGGCCTCTCTTAACGCAATATTGTCAGAGTTACAGATGCAGAATCTTTCAATCTACATGAAGTTTTATGAGAAGAATGAATTTTAAATTAATAATGTAAACATAAAACACAAAGTTTTTCTTTACGAGTTGATTTATTTCGTCGAGCGCTTTCGATTATGATCACATCATTATCAAGAGGACAATTAACTACTAAAATTACAAATGTGGAATCCAGAGAAAGTTTTAAGTGTTGGAGCTATGATTGAGTGAGGGAAGGTGTAAACATCAAAATCGCTCGAGGATATGAATCAACTCGTGATTAAAGATTTATTTTTACATTACTAATTTAAAATTAATCTTCACAATATCAATACACAAAACTTTTAATTTTTTTACTCTAAACTTTTAATGAACTTTAATTTTATCGCTTTTTTATTTATAATCGTAAAATACAACAATTGCACATTAATCCAGTAGATTTTCCTTCATAACGTGAGACTTCTACAACATCTCATTGTTCACACATTTCACACACCTTGTTTCACATCGCACACGTATGAAATTTGAATTTAGATATTGAAAATTATAGTGGAGAAACAAAGATGAGACAAAACGCTTTAAAAATTATCTCTTATGATTTCAATTACACATACACAAAGAAAAATTCGCTTCCCACATATTTTATGAAAAATTTTCATAGTTATCAGTTTGTCAGTGACAGAAAGTAGCTTTGTTTAATAGAAGTTTTAACACATAAAAGCGCCCTTGGGGTGGCTAGTGCCACGGCCCTCTATAAAATTGGCCAATTAATATAATATTAGAATGATTTTTTTGGTGAGCGCTGTTTTTGTGTGCATCACAACTTAAGAGCCCTATGCAAGCTTGGTCGTCGCTATTTAACGCGACAATTCTCAAACAAGACCCACCAGTTTCTGTAACGTTGGCTGGACCTTTGGTAATGGTAAAGGTATATGAAATTTTAAACCCAGCGAAGACTATATTTGAAAATATAAATGGTAACTTTTTTGTGCTCCGCTGGAGTTCGAACCCCCGGTAGCCTTGCCAGAAACAGGGGTGATATTGACAAAAGTGTGCCAATTTTTAACAGCCTCATACCAACCAAAAAAGCAAGTAGCTCATGCACGGTAATTTTTTTGAAACAAAGAAATCTTTTAATATCCCATTCAAAGCGATTACAAAAAAATGGGAAAATTTTAGAGAAATCCCCGCATAAAAGCCAGAAGCCACGCTATGGAGCAATTATGATTAGTTTTTATTATTCTGTCTATATGTATTTTTATTACTCTGTCTATATATTATATTTTTATCTTCCCCGCATCATCAATCGCGAGAATTTTCCCATGGACTCTTAATGCACCCACTTAACTGGATTGCGCATGAGCAATGCTTATGTTACTTAGATTAATATTCAATTCACGACCATGTTGTTCTTTAAAAAAAACATCGTGTCAAATGTGAGGTACAATAGGCAAGTTCCCAAAATAGAGGAAAAAAGTTTTTTTTCTTTTAACGGGCAAACGCCATGTGTCTTTAGCAAACTAGTATTTTACTATTTGTTTGCTTTATTGCTGGGAAACCAGCCGTGTTGAGGCACAATTTTGTTATCTATAGAGTTTGTTCAGAGCCCATTAAAAAGATAAACAAAATCTACCCATTTATATGATTTTTTTTTATAAACAATAGCACGAGCTTAACATATATCCCACTAATTCTCTGATCACTTGATTTGTTCAAGATACCTGGTACAAAATTCGCGAGTGGTGCTTCAATTTTTTATAAGTAACGTTTTTGCAGAAATTCAGAGTAATCCATACTGAATGCAAGCTATAGTGCTTGGTGAATGTGCTTTTACAGTGGCGGCTCCAAGCGTATGAAACTGACTGACACATATATTTTGAGAAATTGCTTACAACAATCACTTTAAGAGAGGTCTGAAGTTGGCAATGCCACGAAACCGTACCAACTGATTCATCATCGTCATCATCATCATGTCAATGTTTAGGAAAGTGCAATTTTGCATGATTTCGGATTTGCTCATAGACTATCTTAAGCCTGCAATCTTTCGATGCATGCATCTACATTTTTCATATTGATTTTCTATGCAGATCCCAAATTTCGATGCCGTAGCAATAAAAATTTGAAAGTATACATTTACTTGAATACAGTTTCGGAGCTAGTATGATGTGAGCTTTGCTTTACCGCTACGGGATCTATCGGCTAGCCAGGCTAGCCTAAAATAAAATATGTTTGTCATTGATGCGGCCTTCCAGCGGCTACCGGTACAGTCCGTCACTCATTTACTTCTAATAGACCCACGAATAGACCAACAACAGACCCAAGAATAGACCAACAACAGACCCAAGACCAGACCTAAGACCGGACCCGGATATCTCCCACCGACCATGCAACCTAAATTATAAAACCCATGTGGTGAACTCAAAATTAATCTTTATATAAAATGAAGAATAAAAACTAATATTTTAATCACTCTTTTGTTTCTTTTTCACATTTTTATTATTAAATAATTAAAGCTACTCTCATTTTAGTAAATTTTTATTTTGATTGATTATTTATGTTTTCTTAAAAACAAATTACTCATTAAACATTTTAAAAATGTAATTTGTCATGTATGTTCCTTGACTTATAGGTTGTTATGTGGCTGACCACCCATACTGTAAAAAATTGGTTCACTTTGCCAATGTCACCCCTGTTTCAGGGAAGGACGGCAAGAGTTGCAAGGCTTATGTTCATTTTGTTCAAACACTGTTTTCTTTTCACACAATATATCAATTTATTTCAATTATAAATTACTAACGTTTTCGACTCTATAGGTCATCATCAGGTAGGATTACAATAAAAGTTTTTTTAATTTTTTGTCATTAGGTATAGTCAGATAGTAAGTAAAGAAACTTGGGCTCGAGTTACGAAAAAAATCAACAAGACGTGGCTTAATTTAAAAAAAAACATCATTGTACGAGTAGTTTGATTTTTTTTTTAATTCTTCAACCAAAATGAGCTTCTTACATTTTAACTTTTTATTAAATTAATTAAAAATTAGTAAGCTTTCACCAAGAAAAAAGAAAAACACATACTAGCGTAAACAGTTTTTCAAGGAAATACAAAAGTACTTGATAGTTGTTAGTAATAAAAAAATCCGATAAAAAGCCTTAAAGCTCTGCAAAAACAAATCGTAGTTAGGTCAATGACATTTAATTTTTTATCTTGTTCCGACTGTAAGTCCTTGTAATTTATTGAAAGCAAATAATCGATCACATTTATTGAATTTAACATATATTAATAATGATAATAATATACACATTTTCTTTATTTATAATTCCTTATTTTTTATCTTTTAAATTATTAGAAAAATATTCCTCTTATTTACTTTATACTTTGAATTTTTTACCGAAACTGTGAACTTTTATTCTGTTTATACTTTTTATCTCTTTTGTTTTATCTTGACATCTGTACCAACTTAAAAAAGGTTACTGTAAAATAAATATATTTTTTGTTTGTTTAAATTTTGATGATATTTTATACACCGAAATACACAATTATGTTAACACTTAACAGAACACTTTTCTTTGCTAAACTCGATTATCAATGGTATATAATATGTTAATAAACAAAAATCCCTGAGTAATCAGTTAATAGCAGTTACCACATGCATGTACTATTATTGCTATCACCTACAAGTTCTACGGTAAAAGTTGAAGGTTTTGTGTATGTGCATTGTAATGACTCATTCTATATTAATAAAGCACGATTAAAAACCCAAGTTTTTTTTAACGAGTTGACTTTAATATCTCGAGCGCATCCGGAGTATTAACACACCATTTCGATACCTTATAGATAAAACTGAAAAAGTGACATATTACACTAACATAATTTTAATCGGTCCGTAGCTCAGTGGTAACACTGCGGACTCTGAATGGGAAGGTTGTGGGTTCGAATCCCGGCGGAGCACAAAAAATATACCATTTATATTTTCAAATTTGCTCTTCGCTGGGTTGAAAAATTCATAAAACCTTTACCAATGACCGGTCACCAAAGGTCCATCCAGCCTTACAGCAACTGGGTCTTGCTTGAGTATTGGCGCTTTGTAGCAACGACTAAGCTCTTACACCTCTGCGGCACTACAACAAGTGTCATAGACCCCTAGAGTCTCTAGAATCTAGGGAGTCTCCCGCACAGGATATTCTTTAAAAATAAAACATGGATTTCTCAAATAAATCCACATTTTTTCTATTTTCTTCGCGATAAAACACTAAAGAAGTGTGATGATCCTGTAGGTTAGAAATAACTCATTAGAATTTCCTTATAGGTAAATAGTTCACTTATGATAAGTTACCCTCAATAAAATGTTTTCACCATGATTTCTCAATCAGTGAACCATTTAGTTTTACTTTTAAGGTGGCGATTTGCTCTCTTGAAAATGATATGTTAACACTCTGAAAGCTCTCGAGATGTTGCATTCAACCAGCAAAGAAGAACTTTATTTTCTATTTAGATTTTTTGCGTACCTACTACGTTCATTGTCCAGTTTCTTACCTTTCGTTTGCCTCCCCCTGTTGACTTAGCTAATGACAAGTCGATGCTGTCTTATGGGAAGCGATCTCTGTAATTGCACGTTCCTGCCCTCACTCCACATTCTCTCCACCCAGGCCATCACACAAAACCAGCAAAATAATATGCACACTGATATGTCAAACAAGACATACGACAAAGTGAACTGACCGAAACATCACATTCGCAAACCGAACCCAACCAAACAACTAGAAAGCTTTGCAGATCGCTTAGCTTAATTTAAACTAACAGTTTTTTTTAATTGTGTTATAAGTATCAGGAATTAGTCTTGTTGCACATCGGGAGAGCGCGATGGGTTTCGAGTACGGCGCTAGGTGGCGACGACCGTTCGTTGCAAAAGCCTCCGGCGTACTGAAGGCTCTTGCGCTCGGCCGCCCGCTGCCTTCCGTGAGAGCCTGTTTGAACCTCGAGTGACGGTGTGCCGCACATGACAGTACATATCGCATATACCGCTCGTGATATTCACGGATGGCATGTCTAGGGAATATGCGTGCGCTGCAAGTGACATCTTGCTGTGTGTGACTTTTTTTTTGCATATACCGCATGAGCTATGATAGGCAGGTTTTTTTTGCATATACCGCTTGTGATATTCAGGAATGGCATGTCTAGCGAATATGCGTGCGACGCAAGTGACATCTTGCTGTGTGTGACATTTTTTTTGCATATATCTAGTTCCGAAAGTGTCATTTGGTTGTAGGTATGTGACATTTTATCGCATGTGCTGAACTTGTAGGTGATAGTGACATTTTTTTGCATATACCGCATGTGCTATGATAGGCAGGTTTTGACGCATGCATGTGCTATTATATGCGATATGCTGAAATTTCTATTGACGATAATAAAATAAAATTAGGATGATTTATTTGGTGAGCGCTGTTTTTGTGTGTATCACACCTCAAGAGCCCTCTGCGAGCTTGGTCGTCGCTGTAGAAAGCGCCAATTCTCAAGCAAGACCCAGTTGTTGTAAGGTTGGATGGACCTTTCAGTGACCGGTCTTTGGTAAAGGTTTATGAATTTTTCAACTCAGCGAAGAGCACATTCGAAATATAAATGGTATATTTCCGAATCCACAACCTTCCATTTACGAGTCCGAAGTGTTGCCACTACGGACTACGGACTGGTCCAAGATGCCAACGACACGCGGTGTACCTGAGCGGTCACCCATTCAAGTACTGTCCGCGCCCAAGTTGACGATATGTGAACCGAAAGTGTCATTTTGCTGTTGGTATACGCTGGGGTGTCTAGAGATTATACGTGTGCTGCATGTGACATTTTGGAGCATATACCACTTGTGCTGTATGATATGCTGAAATGTCGTATGAACATACGTCAGCAGCCAGTGACGTTTGTCGTGCACATACAGCATCTGTAAGCGCGAGCTAACACGTGCCTGCTTGTGAGCATGTAGTCATTATAAATCTCAGATGTTAATTTAATTATTTTATATGAGTGTAAAACATTTACTTAAACTGTAATCGCGTAAATTGAAAAATTGTGGAACACGGAGTGAGTGATTTAGTTTTCATCATTCAGTCCCGCATTAGCCCCTCTGGGGGCCCTGGTGCGGAAAAAAGCTCGAGGCCCCCATACTCACCCCTCCATAAAATTCCCATTTTTTCACAACGCAAAAGATACACTTTAATAAAATATTAATTGAATGGTTGAATAAAAAAGGCACTACATCGGTAAGATTTTGCACATCCAGTGCTGCTGGAAACTTTGCTTCAATTTTCGGGACAACATTCAGGTCTTTGGGGCCGAAGGGTTCCCTGTAAGAATATTTTTTAACTAACTGTGTTGTTTGTACAATACGTGTCTTTTTGAGTCAAAAGGGATCCGGAGTAATCTATTATTTTCAGTCTTTGGGGGCCCTCTAAATGCAGTGCCCTGGTACGGTTCGCAGTACTCGAACCGCTCTTAATCCGGGCCTGCCTATTTTTTTTCGATTTACGCGGTTCCTTGACTTATATGTTAGTATGGGGCTGACCATCCATGCTGTAGAAAATAGTTCACTTTGCCTATGTCACCCCTGTTTCAGGGAAGGTCGGCAGGAGTTGCAGGGAGTATGTTCATTTGAGATTCGGGTTTTTAAATTGTAGGTCCACATGCGGCATGTTTAAGCGCGAACTTATACGTGTCTACTTGACATTTTGGTCAAAAATGAGTTATGAATGCTATCCTACTTGAAATTTTCCGCTCTTTCTGATGCGCTTACTCCTATACCTCTACGATGATTTTTGTGTTGTTTATGCCCAAGCAAACAACTGCGTTTTCAATGTATGGTTTTGGTGTAACCGACAAGATTTTGGCCTTTTTTGTCCTATAGGCGCTTGTGACATAAAAAAATCGAAAAAACATCGTAAAACCACATTAATGCCAATAAAGGCCTTTATTTTTTTGATTTTAGAGCTTTTTTTATTTTTACGATATGATAAACAATAAGAAAGTTATGGCATTTTTCTTCAATCTCAAACTTTAAACTGCTCTCCTGAACAATTTAGCTTATGTCGCTTATGCTCTACTGCCTTTTAACCGTCGAAATATTTGCAACTTAGAGTTCATGCAATGTTTTACACACGGGGTTAAGACTAAAACTTGAATCCAAGCAAACCAACATTCCATGATTTTAAACTGTTTTAAAAATTTAAGCTTTGTAATGAACAAAAAGCTACGAAGATAAGGGTTCAACGAACGATAAACCCGAATGTAAAGGAGTATGGTTTTATTATTAACGTCCACAAAGCGAGGTCCCTTTGAGTACACTGTCGCCTCCCAACTGTCTCAATACTCCGTATTTGCTCTCCTACATTTTTTAACATTCAAACAAAAAGCAAACAGAGCAGCTTTTTCGAACAAAGAATAAGAAACAAGGTAAGAAAAAAATGCTCGGAGGATATCTCTCATACAAACATTTGTGTAAACTGTACACTGTTGTATAAAACGTGGAAGACAGCTAAGTACCTCGAGTATAATACTTTTTATACTCCTCTCGATTGCGTACATCAAAAAAATTTATAAAAATTAAGACACCGTCTAAAAGTGCCTTCGTTTAGTTCATATATTTTTGATTTACTTAATCGGAATTTTACTGTTTTCCGGAATATCAGATATTAATTTAACTTAAAAAACTTTGCTAGTACATAAGTTAAGTACATTATTAAACCTACCTTTCAGTTTCAGAATTTTTTGTATTAAAAATTATTTCAGATGACTCAAAAATAAATCTCAGCTCTCTAATATATATTTTTTAAATACACCTACTGTGGATTTTCACGCTAAAAAAAAATCTTTGTTTTGTTATTAATTGAGTACGGAAACAATTATTTGCCTGTATAGAGTTTTCGCCCCTGGTTAAATATAACCTTTCTTTGGTTCTATACACATCTTTGTCTTGGACAGAATAATTAATAATAATTGTTTATTTTATTATGTTTATTTACTATTATCAACGATGTAAGTGGGAAAATGCTACAACTATCATATATTTGAAATCTTATTTTCTTTCTTTCCATGTATTTTCCTGTATTGTTAAATAAAGATTTTTTTTTAAATGTCGCTGACTAAAAAATCGTGTGGATGTACTGTCGTGTGACGAAGTTGGCCGTGATCAATATGTCTGTGGTGGGCGAGCTATCTGTGACCGAAATGTCGTTGACCGAAAAGTAATGTGGACGAACTGTCGTGCGACCGATTTTTCTATGGCCGAGATATCTGTGGACAGGTTGTCTGTGACCGATTTGTCGTAGAACAACAATTTCCTGATAAAATTAATATCTTTGAAATATATGCTGAAGTATTCCTAACACGAGTTACCATTTCTACTTAAGAAAGGCGTAACAAGATTTCATGACTAATAGTGGAGCAGGTAAAGTATACCAATTTGTTGTTTTAATAACGAAGTCGCCATTAAACTAGAATGTGTCAGAAAGTACTTTGAGAGAAATTGGATGTGCAAAATAATTAATCGTAAGAAAGGGGTATCCAATCTAATCTAATCTAAGTTGCAAATACATGTAACATTAAAGATTCACATTGTATGCATTTTCACAACCAGACACGTTTAAGCTCGCGCTTAAACATGCCGCATGTGGACCTACTATATAAAAACCCGAATCTCAAATGAGCATACACCCTGCAACTCCTGCCGACCTTCCCTGAAACAGAGGTGATATTGGCAAAGTGAACCATTTTTTACAGCATGGGTGGTCAGCCGCATACCAACCTATAAGTCAAGGAACATACACAACAAATTACATTTTCTATAATATATACGAGTATATAAGTAATATAATTAGTAACATCTGTGATAGGTTGGAAGAATATATATGTAAACATTTAGGATTCATATTCAATGCATGCTCACAAGCTTTACGGAGGGTACGCAATAATATGTTATATATTTTTTAAACTAAAATCAGTTCAAACTCGACCGTTGTGTCGTGCAGAGAAGGTGCTCCTAAAGACGTTGGCTACGTCGCTAATAAAACGTCGAGAATAATGTAAGTTCTCCCAAAACTATTTGTCTTATATCCGGAAATTGTAATTAACCTTGAAATTTATTCATAATTTGTAGATACGTCACACAAACGTCACTCCAGCTAAAACTTAACCTTGGTGTGTAAGTTTTGCGCTTATACATGCTTTATAAGTAATTAAAAAATAATAAATATAGCATCAAATCAACGTTAACCCTAAACTCTTGTCAGCCTTCCCTGAAACAAGGGTGACATCTTCAAAGTGAACCTAATTATAAAGTACGAGTCATAATCCTCATACCAAGAAGTCAAGCAACAAGAATATTAATAAATATGTACCTTTTTGCAACACACAAGAAAGGAAAAGAAAAAGAAAAAGGCACTTACTTTTAAAATGAGTTTTTTTGGCACTTTGTCTTTAAATGACACGTTTTAACACATTGACATTAAAAAGTCGTGATAAAGATTATCAAAATTCATGCATCCATTATAAAATACATATTGCACGCCGCGCCGTAAGCCTTTTAAAACAACCGTAAGGAATAAAATAAAGAAATATAAAGGTAAAACGGATAAAGGTTGTTAATGTGTTAAGCATATCTACCCTTTAGCTTCTTAATTACACCTATATGATTTTCTATAAATATAAAAAATATATAAATAAATATCAACGGGGAAAACTCAATTCCTTTTTATATAAAAAGATTTTATTTTTCATCCAGTTTAAAAGCAGTTTTTTTCTAATTAAAAAAAGTCAGTGTAAGTCTGATTTTGTTTTACAAATCTAATAAATATGGTCAAATATTTACAGTGATATGAAGCGTATTTTGAATTTTTACAATGTGGTTGGAACATATTTTAATTTGAAACTTTTTTCTCGACGAGCAAACGTTAGTCTTATATGACTGCCGTCCGTAGCAACCCATAATAATCTATAATCTAAGTTGCAAGGATATATTCATTTAAAGCTCTCAGATGCATGCCCACAAACCAACACGTGTAGTTCGCGCTTACAAATGCTGAATGCGTACTTACAAATAAAATCCAAGCCTGAAATGAACATAAGCCCCACAACTTTTGCCGACCTTCCCTGAAACAGGGGTGACATTGGCAAACAGTACCTATGCCAAAAACAAAATATTTGTATTCCGGTCCGGCCGGTGACGAAGTTATATTGTCCATGCCAATTCACGTGCGGTTCCCATTTTGCTATGAAAAAGAATCATAGAAAAAAATTAAAACAGGTTTCATTAATTAATTTTGTTTTTCATTTAATTGCGTAAAAAACCTTTTAATAAAACTGCTCCACTGAGAGCAAAAATGTATATAAAAACGTAAGGAAAAAATAAGCATTTGAGTATAAAATGTATTCACATACATTTTTTACGGTTCTGAAAAATATTCATCCTTCGTAGAAAACAAATTCAAAAGACATCACTTTACTTTGTAACAATTATTCATATTTTAAAATAAACGTTTTGTCCCGTGTAAAGAGCGACCACGTAGGTACTACAGTTGAGAGGTTTTTTGTTTTGGTTTCATGGGTAACGATCCATGAAACAATAATAATATCACCAAACCATGACCAGAAAGCTGTAAAACATTATTCACTACCTCATATTATACACAAAATGACTTATATGTTCTGTCTGAAACATCACATCACTTCATTTACGCCTTTTCTTCTTCTGTTTTAAGCGATAGTAGTAGTGCATAGAACGGTGTTCTGGTATGAGCGAGAGATCGAATGATCTGGAATATCCAAGAATGATCTGCTGAATCAAGATCTCCTGATCAATAATGAATGCTGCCTGTGGGAATGCATTTAAAATGAATCTCAAATGATACATATCTTTGCAGCTTAGATTTAGATTTAGATCCCTTTTGTACCTATATATAAGGACTACAAAGGGTATCAGGGGATCAGTCGCTCCAAGCATTTTGCCATGAAGACCAATATACGCAGAGATTACAACTCGCTGCCTTAGTTCTTGTTTGCCGTATACGCCATTGAGTAAATATTACATGAGCAATGTTTGCATGTGTACTGGATCAATGTGTCTTATGAAAACTAGAAATTTATTTAAAAAATATTTAAAAGAACTCTCACATGATCGAGTTTTCCGGTTTTTCTTAGCTCAGATTGAGCAGAATTTGATTCATAAGACAACTGTATGAAAAAGTCATACTTGACAAGATCGGCGTATACGGAAAACAAGAACTGGGGGAGCGAACTATTGTAAATTGTGAACCAAACGGTGTAAATAAATTCTGTTAAAATAAATGATTGCAGTTTCATTAAAAGAGAACCCCAACTCAAATCGTAACATTATGTTATAAGGACTTATAATTTTCATATTTATTGATTTGACTCTTTGTTGGATGTGATGTTTTTTCATCTGCCGTTTATAATATGTTCTGTGTTGAGGTAGTGATGTTTTATCATCGTGATGTTTTTCAGGATTTATTTTACTGAATAAGAATTATTACGATTTATATTATTTTTCAGCTACAGAGCTTTTGTATTTCAGTTAAGTACCTACATTTTGTAATCAACACAACTGATGGAGACAAAATAAGGAGAAATGGCGAAAAACATAGATATGAACATTTCTGCAAACCAATCCTAGGATTGAAGTAGTAGAGAAAATTATGAAGTGACTTATTATCTTGATATCTGCCTTTTCTTCATTTTTTCATTTTATATTTTATCATTTGTTTTTCGTCACTTAAAATGCTTTCAAAAAACTCTTTTTTTATTTTATTAAGCTGTAGGTATACACTTAATTAATAAAAAGTGCATATATCCATCCTACCCTTCTGTAAATGAAAGTATTGTCATTGAAAGGACCACTCGCAACAAAAGTAATATGTATGAATTTTATGCAAATATGTACCTCCAATGTTTTTAAAATTCAGACTTTAAAATATTAAAAAAACACTCTTACATAAATCATAAAGTCGTTAGTTTTAAGTATTATTGTTTTCTGCATCTGACGATGATTCCTTTTATAATATATCTCTCAGTTTAATGATAAAACACAACAGGACAGAACATCACAGTCAGGCCCGGATTAACCCCTGTGGGGGCCCTGGTGCGAAAAAAAATCTCGGGGCCCCCTATAGCCCCCCCCTTCCCCTCCCCCCCCCCCCCCCCCCCTTATCAAAAATCCCCTCCCATCGCGCTTATTTTTTTTCAGAACGCAAAATATACAATTTACGAACATGCTAATTGAATGGTTGAATTCCTTGATTCTATTCTTGACTTTTAGGTTGGTATGAGGCTGACCACCCATACTGTAAAAAGATGGTTCACTTTGCCAAAGACACCCTTGTTTCAGGGAAGGTCGGCAAGAGTTGCAAGGCTTATATTCATTTGAGATTGGGTTTTATATTGTAGGTCCACATGTGGCATGTGTAAGCGCAAACTTATACGTCTCTGCTTGCGAGAATGCATTTAATATGAATCTCAATTGATTTTCATCTTTGATTTAGTTTTAGATTATAATAAAAACGGTACTAATTAGGTAAAAAAAAATGCAAGTACAATGCTACTTCTTAGCAATTTTCCCTCCGAATTTGCAGAGGTCTTTTGAGGTGTGATTCACACATAATAGATAAAGCTTATTTGACACATAAGTTTGTGTGAAACTGACCTCTATAATCTATAGTCATAGTTGCAAAGATATATTGACATTCAAGGCTCACTTTAATGCACTACCGGTCGATAGCTTAGTTGGTAGAGTGCTTGCATTCCATGCCTTGAGCTCGGGTTCGAATCCCGCCGAGAATGTCAGAAGTTATTTCCCGTTTCGGTGTTTATTTCAAACCCCAAAATAAAATACCGGCAAGGCTTACTCACCTTCACAAGAAATGAATACCAGCCTCCTCGGGAGCTGGGAAATCCCCACTTCAAATGAAGTGGTTGGCGTAGCCCCCTTACATGTAAAAATAAATAGGTTTCACTCGCCACATGCGAAACCCTTTGGGGGAACGCGGCAAGAAGTTACACTAGATGTGTAGTTTAGTTGCGTTTTTTTTTGCGTTGTCCACAAGCGTCACGTGTAATTATCGCCTTTGCATATTACTAGGGTGGTCACCTGTTCATCAAAAATTTAATTATTATCACAAAGCTCAAAAAATCTGACATCCTATCAACCAAATTTAATTATTTTCGACACCGCCTATCTTCAATAAATCATCCATTGTTTAAATTTGCAATGTTTACTCTCTCGGCGCCAATGGCAATAAATGTTTTACAGCCGTCGGAGCCTTTTATTTTATATTTCCGCTGTGGACTTTACAAAGGCAAGTTATTCAGCTATTATCCTAGAAGTTCATTATAAGACACGAACAGGTGTCATAAAATCATACGCATTCGATACCTTTGTTTACCTTTACTTTTTTTCTGACTTCCTATCCAGAAACTTTTTTCTTTGTTACTGGAGGCTTTGTTTAAAATTTTTGGAGGCCCAGATCAGATCGTCGGGGGCCCCGAACGTTTGCTGTGAGAAACTTTTATTATCGGTGTCTTTGTCTGGGCAAAACGCAGCTTTTTGAGTCAAAAGTATTCAATATCAATTCCTACGACATTTTTTAGAATTCCTTTAAAGTCTTTCGGGGCCCATCCTGGCGCGGGGCCCTGGTTCGGTCGCACCGCTCGAACCGCCCTAGATCCGGGCCTGATCACAGTGACAAACCATCACATGACAATCTATCATAGGAAAAAATATCACATGACAAAACATCACAAGACAATCCATCACATGATAGGAAATCGTATTAACAATGTATCACAGGACAAAACATCATATGACAAAACATAACAGGACAAGACATCAAATGAATAAACATCAAAATGACAAAACATCACATTAAAAAAAACATCATATTGTCTTTCTAATGTGATGTATTTTATATGCCGTTTATGGTACGTTATTTTTGAGGTTTGTGATGTTTTTTCATCGTGATGCTTTGTCATGTAATGTTTAGTCATGTTATATTTTTTCCATGATTTATTGTCAAATGATGTAATTTCACGCGATGTTTGATATTTTGTTCCGTGATGTCAATACAATAACATCATAATGACAATCAATGCCATGTTTTGTTATGTGATCTAATGTCATGTGATGTTCTGTCAAGTGATGTCATGTAAAGGATGTTGTATCCCGTGATGTCAATACAATAAGATCATTATGGCAATTCATGTGATGTTTTGTTATGTGATGAAATGTAATCTGATGTTTCGTCATGTGATGTTTTGTCATGTGATGTTTTGTCATGTGATGTTTTGTCATGTGATGTAATGTCATGTGGTCTTTTGTCATGTGATGCTTTGTCATTTGATAATTTGATTTGACGTAATGTCATGTGGTGTTTTGTCATGTGATGTAATGTCTAATCTAATCTAATCTAATCTAAGTTGCAAGGATATGTTACATTGAAGATTCACATTACATGCATTCTCACAACCAGACACGTACAAGTTCGCGCTTGCACATGCCTCATGTGAACCTACAACATAAAAATCAAATCTCAAATGGACATACACCCTGCAACTCTTGCCGTCCTTCCCTGAGACAGGGGTGACATTGGCAAAGTGAACCATTTTTACAGCATGGGTGGTCAGCCGCATACCAACCTATAAGTCAAGGAACGTGGTAATGTCATGTGGTATTTTGTCATGTGATATTTTGTCCTGTGATGTATTATTACAGGATGATCTGTTATGAAACCACCATATAATATCCTCATATTTAGTACATAAGACCTGCCAGTCTCTGACCGCAGAACTGTCTTCCTACACTTTTATCACTCATTGTATGAAACCAACGCAACGTTTTAAAACAAATTGAAAAATTCTGCCCGGCACATCCGTAATGCCATATTTTTATCGTTTTTTCTTTCCCAATGCCCAATTATATGTGAAAATTATGTTTTGCGCTTTGTGACGGTTGCGTTTATATTAATGTGAAATGAACCTTGGTGTTGAACGCACGTCAGTTGAAAATCCGCTTCGAATGAACCTTTTGATTTAAACTGAATGAGATACCTGTAGACACATCGCAGTTGCCTTTAAATAGTAGAGAAATGAGACAAAAAGAACGCGGCATATTCAGAGGTCATAATCTTAACAAAGATATATTATCATTTCACAATTCATATTAAATACATGTCAACAATCACATGTATACTACTTACGAAATAACTAATAACTCACATCTCAAATAAAAAACAACTCCTAATTGAAACAGCTGGTGGCATTGACACAACGAACCAAATTTTATAATTTGGCTGGTCTGCCTCATACCAACCTGTAAGTCAAAGAACTTAATATATCAGCGAAATTTACAATCACTTTACGAGTAAAAGAAAAGAACAAATGACAAACTCTTCATACTTTACAATTGTTGTCAAATACTATTTTCAGTATTCGCTGTCCTGTCCTGTCATGTCCTGTCATGTCCTGTCATTTCCGGTCGATAGCTCAGTTAGTAGAGTGCTTGCATTCTACCCCGTGAGCTCGGGTTCGAATCCCACCGAGGAGGGTGTCAGAAATGATTTCCTATTTCGGTGTTTATTTCAAACCCCATAATAAAAATACCGGCAAGGTTTACTCATCCTTCACAAGAAATGAGTACCAGCCCCCTCGGGAGCTGGGAAACCCCCACTTCAACTGAAGTGGTTGGCGTAAGGCCGGCCCCCCTTACCTGTAAAAATAAATAGGTTCAACTCGCCACATGCGACCCCTTCGGGGATAACACGGCAAGAAGTTACACTATATGTGTAGCTTAGTTGCGTAGTTGCGTTGCTAACGCTAAAATTGTTGCGATTTGTTTTTAGCAAGAAGGTTGTTAAACTTGATGAAAAAAATGTTTAGCTTTGTATTGCATCGCACCTTCAGTTGCATCACAAAAGTATGCCTGAGGTACTTCAGGTTCAAGTCGAGAAAGCTTCATATAATTTCTAGAGATGCCGCGAATAGTCACTATTATAATTGTATATGTTCCTTGACTTATAGGTTGGTTTGCGGCTGACCACCCATGCTGTAAAAAATGCTTCACTTTGCCAATGTCACCCCTGTTTCAGGGAAGGACGGAAAAAGTTGCAGGGTGTATGTCCGTTTGAGATTTGGGTTTTTATGTTGCATGTTCACATACGGCATGAGCAAGTGGGAACTTGTACGTGTCTGCTTGCAAGAATGCATATAATGTGAACCCCAATGTAACATATCTTTGCAACTTAGATTAGATAAGATTAGATAATCACCCGAAATTTATTTTGTTATTCATGGAATAACGAATAGCTGTGTTATTCGGCATTCAGCGAAAAGTTTATTCAACTAAGCTACACATATAGTGTAAGTTATTGCAGCGTTCTCCCCGAAAGGATCACATGTGGCAAGTGAACCTATTTATTTTTATAGGTAAGTGAGCCGAACTTACGGATACCTCTTCAGGTAAAGTGGAGGTTTTACAGCTGCCGAGAAAGCTGGTACGGGAAGATGTAAGGGAAATCATCTGACACCCTCTGTGTATGTACAGAGGTAGTGTGAAAGGAAAAAGAGGTAAGGGAGGACAGAGAAAAGTACTGAGTGATCAGATTGAGGAGATTGTGAAAGAATGGGATATACAAAGCGAGCGTAAAACGAAGAAAATGCATGAAAAAGGTGATGGATATGAATGAATTGAAAGAGATATTTTCGGATAGGAAGAAATGGAGGCTCTGCCCCCCCCCCCCCCTAGCGGAATGGCGACGGAGTTACAGTTACAGTCTGTGGGATTCAAACCCGAGCTTTTGGCACGGAATGCAAGCACTCTACTAGCTGAGCTATCAACCGGACGTTATGTCGAGTTATTCGATATTCACCATATGGAAAGGCGATTACTCGAAAAAAAAAAAAACAAATTAGGCTGATTTATTTGGTGAGCGCTGTTTTTGTGTCTATCACACCTCAAGAGCCCTCTGCGAGCTTGGTCGTCGCTGTAGAAAGCATCGATTCTCAAGCAAGACCCAGTTGCTGTAAGGCTGGATGGACCTTTTGATGACCGGTCTTTGGTAAACGTATATGAATTTTTCAACCCAGCGAAGAGCAATTTTGAAAATATGCATGGTATATTTTTTGTGCTCCGACGGGATTCGAACCCACAACCTTCCATTTACGAGTCTGAAGTGTTACCACTGGACTACGGACCGGTCGATACTCAACTATTTGCTATAATCACTATTCGCAACAGCTCTAATGTATTTTATTAATTTATGGCACATGCAAAACGTGTCAGACCTTTCGTATTCCATTACCGCATCGCTGCACAAATGTTATTGGGTGTGTAATTTTAAGAAATAATTGACAGCTGAGACAGCCATACTTCAAAAGGTGAAGGGTTGTTTAGTCTATAAAATAAATCACAATGCTAAAAACAATATTTTATACCCCTATAATGCAAAGATCGATTTATAGCTCAATTGGTAGAGTGTTTATGTCTTTAATATATAATCTAAGTCCAGTCGATAGCTCAGTCGGTAGAGTGCTTGCATTCCATGCCGAGAATTCGAGGTCGAATCCCATCGAGTGTGTCAGAAATGATTTCCCGTTTCGATGTGTATTATAAACCCAAAATAAAATAGCGACAAGGTTTACTCAACCTATACAAGAAATAAGTACAAGCTGAATCTGGGAAATTTGTACTTTAACTAAGGTTGGCGTGAGGATGGCCCCCTTACCTGTAAAAATGAATAGGTTTACTCCCCTTCAGGAAGAATGCGGCAAAAGTTAAACCATATGTGTAAGTTAGTTGCGTTTTTCCCCTTCCGTAAAATTATAATAAAATGCTGGTATAAGGCTAGCCCCTAGTGCTGTAAAAACTTGATTCGCCGGTCCGTAGTCAAGTGGTGAGCGCTTCATAAATGGAAGATCGTGGGTTCGAATCCCGGTGGAGCACACAAAATATACCATTTCTATTTTCAAGTATGCTCTTCGCTGGGTTAAAAAATTTATAAACCTTGACCAAAGACCTGTCACCAAAGGTCCATCCAGTCTTACAGCAACTGAGTCTTGCTTGAGAATGGATGCATCTTATAGCGACGACGTAGGGGGCCGTCCATAAATTACGTCATCGATTTTGTCCGATTTTCGACCCCCCCCCCCTTACAATCATCCTATAGTCATTATCTAATGACCGCCCCCCCCCCCTCTTGCTGTAATAATGGATGAGTTTAATAATGAATAATGTTATATTACATAATATTTTGTATATTTTGTAGAAATTGGTATTTACAAGAACGACGTCACTTTTGGTACTTGTACATCATTTGCCAACATCCGCAGACCAGACTCCCCCCCCTTAATGCGAATTACGTAATATATGGACAGCCCCTAGCTCGCAAAGGGTTCTTGAGGTGTGATTCACACAGAAATAGCGCTCACCAAATAATCATACTAAAATTATCATTTGAATCAGTACCTACATAGTATCAATTATATACTAGTATATAGTAACAGTTCTTTAGAAAGTATCAGATAGTAAGACCGTAGAGTAAACATGAGAGGATATGTAGTTATTTAGTACAGTAAAGTACTTTGAATTACTAGAGTAACAGAAAGTCTGTTCCGACAAAGACAGTGAACAAAGGATGTAAATCTGGAAAATAAGAATGGTTTTATTTCACAACCGCTGCTTTTGTTTGAATCACACCTGAAGAGTTTGGTCGTCGCTATAATTTTTCCAGCAAGGTCGCTGTATGACTGCATGGACCTTTTTTTAAGACCGATTTTTAGTAAAGATCGATGATTTTGTTAATCCAGAGAAACGCTCTACCAACTGAGCTATCGACCGGACAACCCCTTGATGAAATCTTTGACTCAGAGATACTGATGCCCTTGCGTTTATTCATGATTTAAAATACATGAGATAAAATTGGTGGATTAGTAAATGAAAATGTAAACCAGTTTGAGGCCGGGCAAATTAGATTTGTAAATTGCATTCCTTTTCACAAATTTATGAAAAAAAAACATTCACTGTAGCGACAGTAATCTTTAATCTTATTAGACAGAAATAAAGAAAATATTGTCTTCCCATTACAATAATAATATCCACAACCAGTTTCGCAAACTCACCGTTTGCATCTTCAGATATTAATTTGGCCACCTTTGACCAAACGGTATGTTTGCGAAATCATTTGTGGATATGTAATAAGAGTCCACGTAGGTAATAAAAAAACATGAATTTGCTTGACAAATAAGAAATGCATTACCCGTTGCGCCTTATAACCCACATTTGTCTACGTACTGCCTTTTGACCGTCGATATAGAACTTGTAAACTGTCTCTGTGTGAAGGAGGCTTTACGGTACATCCTCCGTTTACAAGGTAAGTGTTATTCAGTCAACAAGTAACACTTGTTTACCAGTAAATGTTTACTTTACCTACTTCAAAGCAGAGTATGAATAACGCGAGTGGCCTGTACTAAGCTGTACCTAGGGAAACCAGATCATAGGGAGAAATGGACTTTTCTACTCCAGCTAGCGATATGCTATCTATAATAACCTACAATCTGTAAGCAAAGATATATTAACACTTAAGATTAATTTTATATGCATTCATATGTTTTAACACTGTGAAATTCATATTAGGTAAGTAGTTAAATTCTAACGGTGCTATTCTTAGACATTTTGGTCGTCCGTTGAGCTTTGACAAACTAATGATTCCTGGGCTGGAAGTCTCATCACCACGGTAATTCTTAACTACCGAATATCGGTAATGTTTGTATGGAGCCTAATCAGCTGTTCACTTGCGGCCATCTTGGATTGACAGGTCTTCATACAAATATTACCGATATACCTTGATGTGACTTCCAGCCCAGGAATCATTAGTTTGTCAAAGCGTGGGCTCAACGGACGACCATATTGTCTAAGAAGAGCACCGTAAGATTTAAAATCATTGTTTAATTTGTTGATTAGATACCAAATTTTATTTTATTTTAATTAGAAACAAAATATCAATAAAAATGTCAGTCATCAGTTATACCTATACCAAACCTCATTCACTGATTTTAGAATAATATGAAATAGTGCAACCGCTTATTACGTAGGTGTGTGACACCTTTTTATTTTTACATGTAAGGGGGCCGGCCTCACGTCAGCCACTTCATTTAACGGCGATTAATTATTAATTAGTGTTGAATGGAATGTTTTGATAAAGTCTAGCAAGGCGGTATGTAGCGATTCTCCATGTTTCGAGAATGATCTAAATTTTTAGCAAAAATTAAGGACCGTAATTCCATGCAGCTTTAGAATCAATCAACCGTCGAACTATACTGCGCAAGTGTAACTGAACCGAAAGTGATGAAATAAATAAAACGCAGTTTTAATAAATAAAATAAAACAATACATAGATTACCGACTTTTATTCTATGCGATTCAAATATAAGGACACTTAGCTGCTTTTTCCTCACAACCCATGTCCTATTTTGTGTCAAGAGGCGGCAGGACTGTACAAAGGAGTAGTCGTACATCTCAGAAAATATTACCACAAGTATACAACAAACTCAAACGTAGCTCTTACCAAAAAATGTACGAAACTGAAGCAGCACCTCTAGTGAACACTTTAGTCTTCATACAGATTTCGTAAACGCTACGATTGAGTTTAGGTTTTTTTACTTGAAGTCCTATAGGAGTCCAAGTTTCGACTCCACGTGTCTTTTGTGCTTGTTAGCGCTGCTGTTCTAAGTGCTAGACACACAAGCCCTTCCTGGAGGTTGGACTACAACACTCCAAGTATAAAACCTTTCGTTAAAACTGTAAATAATGAGAAATGATTGAAAACTAATACGCTCACTAGAGGCGCTGCTTTTGTTTTCGTACATTTCTCGGTTACAAAAGACCTACCTACTGATGTAATATATTATTACGTATTCTGACTTAGCGTACAACACTGTTTGAACGAGGCGGTTTTGTCAAATGCCGCGCCGACCCCGAAAAATAAAAACACATCACCATGAACTTTGGATAAAATACAACACTGAAGAAGAAATATGACAAAGTGAAAAGTAGAATTCTCCGTTCGGGCCGCGTGTTCCCATTCCTAGACCTAAAAGGAATGTTCACTCAGAAATGCACACGGAAGTATCATACCCTAAATCTGCCGTTATTGTTTCTTACACTTTATGGTCTTAGCAAAAAAGTGACAGTAATGAAAAAAATCAAGCATGTTTATTAATTTTTTATCTTAATTATAAAGTTTAAACAAAATATATAACTTAAAAATTGCGACCACAAAAAAATATTTAAAAAAAATACGTTTTTTTCACTTCTGTAGCTACTTTCTCGTGTGTGCTATGTTTTGGAAATATTTTTTTTCATTCTATTTATAGAACTATACATTGTATTGTGTAGTATCGAAACCGTTTTTTTATAATGTCAATAGTTTTTGAGTAAATATGGAAAAACTGAAACTACTTGATGAATTAAATTTTTTCCGTGTGCTTGTCTGAGTAAACATTCCTTTTAGGTCTAGGAATGGGAACACGCGTTCGGGCCGGCCCCTGTCTATAATAATCCATAATCTAAGTTGCAAAGATATGTTACATTGGAGATTCACATTACATGCATTCCCACAACCAGACACGTACAAGTTCGCGCTTGCACATGCCTCATGTGAACCTGCAACATAAAAACCAAATCTCAAATGGACATACACCCTGCAACTCTTGCCGTCCTTCCCTGATACGGGAGTGACATTGGCAAAGTGAACCATTTTTACAGCATGGGTGATTAGCCTCAAACCAACCTAAGAGATTTACCCCCTTATCTGTAAAAAATAATACATTCCACTCGCGACCCCTTTGGAGAAACCACAGCAAGAGGTTACAGTTTATGTGTAGCTTGTAGGTTGCATTGCGTTTTACTTTATTGCTGTATCTATACTGCCAAAGCAATAACTATTGATTAGGAAATTCCCTATGAGGGCAGAACGAAGTCCTGAGGTGAAACGTTAAATAAACTACTAACTTAATGTTATAGTTTCTGTCTTACATCATTCATCACTCCAACCACAAATAAAACACTGTCATCCATAATATTGAAAGATAGCTTGCTGAGTTATAACTTAGGTATAACTTACTGATAGTTACCATGTTGAGTTATAGCTTATAATATAACTTATTGATAGTTAGCATGTTGAGTTATATAGCTTATAATATAACGTAAGTGATTTTGTTTGGAAGGAAGGTTAAGGGTAGGACTGACATGGTCAGCTTCCTGATATCTAGGCTACATCCTCAACGACATGAAAATGCCTGTTAACCTGAAACGCAGGGTCTATGAGTCATACGTGCTTCTAGTATGCCCCTACAGCTTGGAAACAAAAGGGCTCACTCAGTATAGCGCCAACAGACTGTAGACGTGCCAAAGAGCTAGAAATTAGCCTCAAAGACAGGGTTCCAAATCAGGAGATTGGTAGATGCACAGGTGTCACTGATGTTCTACAGCGAGCGGCCTGCTTAAAGTGGCGCTGGGCTGGTCACGTCACAAGGCAGGACCGTAACAGGTGGCTGAAAATGATCGTTCAGTGGCGGCCCAGGATGTCCAAGCGGGAAGGGGGGAGACCCCAACTGAGGGGGCTGGACGACATCAAGGGAACTGCAGGCAGAGGATGGTGGAACACAGCATCTGGTAGACTAACATGGAGAAGGTTGGAGGAGGCCTGTGTCCAGGAGTGAATTGAGAAATGCTGAGGAAGAAAGTGGTTTTAAGACTTGGAGCATTTCAGTACTGTAACGTTGATGCTGTTCCACTATGGTAACCAGAATCTCTGTAGAAACTAGTCCACTTATTTCTAACATACCTACTTCTCTCATTTCGTTCATATCCGTCACTTCTTTCATACACTTCCATTATTTTCAATCTGTTTACCCCAAACGTTTGCAATTTCACTAATATTATCAAGTCATTCCTATCTCGGTTTTCACCTTCCCCTCTTGTCTCATACATTTCATCAGTAGATACTCTTTGTCAAGTGTTCATTATCCATTTTTTTCAAATGCCCAAACCATCTTGCTTGACTTATAGGTTGGTATGAGGCTGACCACCCATAGGTACTGTAAATAAAAAAGGTTCACTTTGACAATGTCACTCCGGTTTCAGGGAAGGTCAGCAAGAGTTGCAGGGCTTATGTTCATTTGAGATTGGGTTTTTATGTTGAAGTCCACATGCGGCATGTGTAAGCGTGAACTTATATGTGTTTGCTTATGGGATTGCATTAAATATGAATCTTAAATGTAATATATCTATGCCACTTAGATTATAGATCACATTATATTATTTTGTGCCTTTGTCCTCACATCGTCTTCCAGCTTACATGTTTTTAAATATTAGATTATTTTTAAGATGATTTAATACATAGAGATCTACATTGTGGGAATGAATAAAAATATATATATTAATCTATAGTTTAATAATTAATTTAGTTAATTCTAATCTAATCTAATCTAATCTAAGCTGCAAAGATATATATCATACAAGATTTATATTAAATGCATTCCCACAAGCAGACATGTATAATTTTGCGCTAACACATACCGCATGTGGACCTACAATATGTTTTTATTAATTAATTAATATTTTTAATAAATTAATTAATCAATAAGCCCCTTCAGGTGTTAGACCACTCAGACGTCCCAGGATGCGGTGGGCAGACAACGTTGAAGCCGACGCCGAAGTTCTGGGAGAGAGGGGACCATGGAGGGAAGCAGCACAAGACAGAGTCCTGGAGGATTGTGGTGCGGGAGGCCCTGAGCCTTAAAGGCTTATGAGCTGAAGAAAGTAAAAGTACAGTAAAGAGTATTAATCTATAAAAAACAACTTTAATCAACATAAAATATATAAACAAAAAGTACAATTATCCTACCCCATTCTTAACATATCTATTTAATTCCAACAATATATTTTTTAATCTATCTTAGCACACTGCACTTCAGTCAATCTTTTAGTTGAGCCACTTTATCAGAGATTATTGTTCATTATATTTTAGTTTACATTAGATGCTGCTGCTCTAAACAGGGATTTGGCGCTATTGTTAATCCATTGGCGTGGGTTCTCCAGCATCCTAAGTCTTTTCTCCTCTCCTTGATATGACAAGATGGAGTAGACGGCATTGTTTGTTTCTCATGGTCCGTAGTTCAGTGGTAACACTACGGACTCTGAATGGAAGGTTGTGGGTTCGAATTCCGGCGAAGCACAAAAAATATACCATTTATATTTTCAAATTTCGCTGGGTTGAAAAATTCATAAACCATTACCAATGACCGGTCACCAAAGGTCCATCCAGCCTTACAGCAACTGGGTCTTGCTTGAAAATTGGCGATTTGTAGCGACGACGAGCGAGCTCGTAAAAGGTCGATAGCTCAATTGGTAGAATGCTTGCATTCCATGCCGAGAGCAAGGGTTCGATCTCAAGGTTTACTCAGCCTTCACAAGAAATGAGAACCAGCCTCCCCGGGAGCTGGGAAACCCCCACTTCAACTGAAAGTGTTTGGTGTGAGGCCGGCCCCCTTACCCGTAAAAATAAATAGGTCCCGAATCGCCACATGCGACCCCTTCGGGAAAACGCAGGCAAGAAGTAACACTATATGTGTAGCTTAGTTGCATTTTTTTTATGGCATGTCCAGGGATTTATCAACTGTTAAGATGCGTTAACTGATAGACTCAAATAAACCATTGTCTAATATAAAGTTTACAATCAGTACCCCAAGTATAAAACTATGCGTTTAAATTCAAATACTGAGTTTAACTGAAAATGCATGGAATCTAAAATTAAAGTATATTTTTATTTCTAAAAAGACATTCTTTGTAAATGCTACGTTGGAGTTTATTATAATAATAATAATAAATGTTTATTCCAGCTAAGTCATGTGGAGGGTGAAATACATGACTAGCCATTAAAAAAAATACAACAAAAGAAAAGTACAAGGAAAAAATTAAGAAATGCAGAAAATACAAAAAAGCAGAAATATATGAAAAAAAAAAACAACAATATATCTAATTCAACAGTTAGGATAATTTATACATAGAAATAGCAAGAACATATTACACAGGGAGGAAAAGGCTAGGTAAGCTTTAGGTTCCTTGCCCAATGATGCCATATGCCCAACTCCCACTTCAGGCCTCTGATTGCTGCGATCAGAGAGTTTTTGGTGGATTCTATTCTCTCTCTGAACCCAGCCATTCGGGTTCGCAGCAACCTATTCCATTTATTGAATCCCTCAAGTATGTGCTTCAAGTGTGCAACAAACGCACAGAAAGCCCTCTGTAATTCAGCATGCATTTTTGTACAATGCCCGTATTATCGGATATGCTAGATCATTGGATTTTCACATGAAATGTCCGGCAGAATGGCAGAGAGCAGTGCCCTGGGCTCTATTATCTGTCACTTTTGTATGTTTTAAAACATGTAAGATCAGTATGCTTGTATTGTAAATATTATTTTACAATAATTGTTTTCCTACCTTCATTTAGCAATGAAAACAATATTTTGACAATGGTAAATAGCAGAGACACCTTCAAACTTTGACAACATGCACAGATGCTAACCGCACTGAGTGAAAGTCTTTTCATAACATATATACAAGCCCCTAGCACTAAAAGGGTAAAACTACTGTAAAAATATAAATTGTATTCATTTTTTTGAGTGTGGGGAAATTTAGTTTCTCATGTTTACAACATTTGCAATTCTTGAGATTGGTATGACTGGATTTTATTTATATACGCCATAAGCCTGTACAAAAAAAAATTATGTTTGTATTTTATACATGTGAAACTAAACTAAATAGATACAAAAGTAATTATGGTTAAAATAAGAATAACCATCTCACTACCATTTTAATATACTTAACTTTTACTTTAAATTTGTAATGTTTTATACTTGGAGTACACAAGTGTCTCTTACAAATACGAGAGATTACACAGGATGTGCCGTCGCATCCTTTTGATCGTCTTTGTCCACCACTTCGGGAGGATGTTCCAGGATTTTATCAATAAGCCCAAACTCCTGGGCTTCCTTGGGACTCATGAACATGTCTCTCTCCATTGAGGCTTGTATCTTTTCCAATTGAAGACCAGAATGCTTCACATACAGATTGTTGATCTGATTTTTTAGTTTTCGGATTTCTTCAGCTTGGATTTGAATGTCTGTCGCTTGACCCTGTAGAATAGAAAAATAATATGAATTAAAAAAAAAAACACAACAAAGCTGTAAATATAGTTCAACTTATTACTTGATTAACACTGAATCTATTTGATTTCACACATAAGGGGCTTACACCAACCACTTCATTTGAAGTGGGGATTTCTCAGCTCACGAGCGGGCTGATTCTAACATCTTGTGAAGGCTGAATAAACCTTTCCTATGATTTGATTTTGGGTTGGAAATAACCACCAAAATGGGAAATAATTTCAAACACACTTAGGTTAGCCCTCTGGCATGGAATGCTAGTATTTTACCAACTGAGCTATTCACCGAACGATACAAAGATCAAAAAATTAAAGTTCCTTAACTTATAGGTTGGTATGCGACTGACCACTCATGCTGTAAGAAGTGGTTTACTTTTCCAATGTCACCCCTGTTTCAGGGAAGGTCGGCAAGAGTTGCAGGGTGTATGTTCATTTGAGATTGGGGTTTTTATATTGTACATGCGGAATGTGCAAGCGCGAACGTATCCGTGAATCCCAATGTTACATATCTTTGCAACTTAGATAAGATTAGAGCTATAAACTGATAATGTGACTTATTCCCTGTTTTTAGCCACCAAAAAGGGTGACATTTCTCTTAACAAATTTATTAAAAATAAAAAGCAGTGTATTTGCTTACCGAGGCATGTCCAGATGGCTGGTGTATCATGATGCGTGCGTTCGGAAGAGCGTGCCGCATGCCTGGAGCTCCCGCAGCCAAAAGGAGGGACGCCATGCTGCATGCCTGGCCCACGCACCTAGAAAAATTTATATGTGATTGGTTAAAAAAAAAAAAAAACGCAACTAAGCTACACATATAGTGTAACTTCTTGCCGCGTTATCCCCGAAGGGGTCGCATGTGGCGAGTTGAACCTATTTATTTTTACAGGTAAGGGGGCCGGCCTTACGCCAACCACTTCAGTTGAAGTGGAGGTTTCCCAGCTCCCGAGAGTTCTGGTACTCATTTCTTGTGAAGGCTGAGTAAACCTTGCCGGTATTTTATTTTGGGGTTTGAAATAAACACCGAAACGGGAAATCATTTCTGACACCCTCGGTGAGATTCGAACCCGAGCTTTTGGCATGGAATGCAAGCACTCTACCACCTGAGCTATCGACCGGACAGTGGATAAAACAAAACAAAATTGTGGTTATTTATTTTGCACAATTTATTTAAGATTCGAGTCACATTAAATCTCCACAATCGAACGGTCGGTTTGCTTCTCTCTTTTTTACAGACAGCTTT
The DNA here is from genome assembly GCA_951799405.1 of Agapetus fuscipes. Lineage (NCBI taxonomy): Eukaryota > Metazoa > Arthropoda > Insecta > Trichoptera > Glossosomatidae > Agapetus > Agapetus fuscipes. The sequence continues at coordinate 9,844,035 of OX637355.1, read as the reverse complement.
GGCCCGTTTTATAGAGAGAATAAGGATTATTCTCAAATCACTGAGAATCGGAACATGCGAGTCTTTACTAGAACGTTCCAACACTCGAGCGATCTCGACTAATACAAATATCACATTATATAAGTAGCTACATCTAGAGACTTTACAGACAAACAAAACACACAATTACATATCAGTAACAATATCATGGCTTTGCTAAGGATAAAACAACTGTTTTCAGAATGGATCATCAAATCCCTAACTCTGATCACAAGGATCAAAATTGAGTGCATGTCAACAAATGCGGCCTGCCAATACATATGTCGGTTGTGGTCTGACGAGACGGAAAGCAAGCCCCCTTACCGGTGAAAGTAAATAGGTTCCACACATGAAATACGCTGCACAAAGTCCACTATAAGCATAGTTTAGTTGCGTTTGGATTGTGTTGCGTGAAAAGTTGGATAAGAACACACACAAGCTCAGTTGAATTTTACTTTGTGTAACCCCCGCCCCCGTACATGATTATGACTATCTTTTTATTTAATAGGGTAATTGCAGTGGTGGGGAAAACGGTTAAAAATACTATGGTTGTGTCTGACCGGTGACTGACCGGTCCGTAGCTCAGTGGTAACACTGCGGAATCTGAATGGGAAGGTTGTGGGTTCGATTCCCGGCGGAGAACAAAAAATATACCATTTATATTTTCAAATTTCGCCGGGTTGAAAAATTCATAAAATCTTTACCAATGACCAGTCACCAAAGGTCCATCCAGCCTTACAGCAACTGGGTCTTTCTTGAGAATTGGCGCTTTGTAGCGACGACGATCAAGGTCGTAAAAAGGTCGATAGCTCAATTGGTAGAATGCTTGCATTCCATGCCGAGAGCAAGGGTTCGATCTCAAAGGTGTACTCAGCCTTCACAAGAAATGAGAACTAGCCCCCCCGGGAGCTGGGAAACCCCCACTTCAACTGAAAGTGGTTGGTGTGAAGCCGGCCCCCTTACCTGTAAAAATAAATAGGTCCCGAAGCGCCACATACAACCCCTTCGGGGATAACGCAGGCAAGAAGTTACACTATATGCGTAGCTTAGTTGCGTTTTGCGTTGCGTGTAGAGTATATTTCAAGGATCACAACCATATATTTTTTAAGTAGTAAGATTAAAGATATCTTTGATAATTTTCAAAAATAAAATGTCGGGAATTTGAATCTTACCAAAACGCAGCGGGACCGACTAGCCACGCTGTGACGTCAAAATTACGTAGATGGCTCCATCGGTTTTAACAGACCTAATGGTACACTCCATACATCGTAAGATCCATTGACGTCACATCCGCGTAAATAAAAAAATGACCTGTTTTGCCGGAAATTGAAAATGGGCAAACTTTACAGAGCTACAATTTAAAAACTAAGCCAAATATATTTTTTTTAAAAACGCAGATGCATTTTTTTAAAGGTAGTCTATCATTTTACGAAATAAAATAAAAATGTGAAATTACCCTATTGATTGACATTCCTATCTTCCCCTCATCGCTCAATTTAATTTGAGCGTGTATCTACCACCTTTCTTTCATGTTGAGACCGTTTCAAGATACATACACTAGTTATTCCTCATTGTAAGTTAGTAGCGTTTTTATTTAGAAGTTACCATGTGGCTATAGGTGGCAGGATGTACTGCATTGTGTCGTATATCCCAAGTCCCGCCGTCACACTTCCTCCAGGGGAGTTGATGTACATGTGGACTGGCTTTTTACTGGATTCTGGAACACACAATGACACATATCATGCCACAAAATGTCCAAACGAGAAAGTTCTGGCATACTGAAAGAATGGACGATTAAAGGCTGACAAAAAGAGTGAACAAAGGGATTATCAAAGGTAAAAGCCGGTCCGTAGTCCAGTCGTAACACTTCGGACTCGTAAATGGAAGGTTATGGGTTAGAATACCGGTAAAGCACACAAAATATACCATTTATATTTTCAAATATGCTCTTCGCTGGGTTGAAAAATTCATAAACCTTTACCAGTCACTAAAGGTCCATCCAAGCTTACAGTAACTGGGTCTTGCTTGAGAATTGGCGCTTTGTAGCGCTAATCAAGCCCGTAAAAAGTCCGGTCGATAGCTCAGTTGGTAGAGTGCTTGCATTTCATGTCGAGAGCAAGGGTTCGATCCCCACCGAGGTGGTCAGAAATGATTTCTTCTTTCGGTATTTCAACCCCAAAATAAATACCGGCAAGGTGTGCTCAGCCTTCACAAGAAATGAAAACCAGCCCCCCCGGGATCTGGGAAACTCCCACTTCAACTGAAAGTAGTTGGAGTGAGGTCTCGAATCGCCACATGCGACCCCTTTGAGGCTAATGCAGGCAAGAAGTTATGCTATATGTGTAGCTTAGTTGGGTTGTGTAAGTGTGGAAGGACAAGACGGAAGGAACAATGGATTGATTGAACTAAAAAGTACGGCAAGGCAAGGATAACAAGAATAACATAGGCAGAATACTGAGGAGGACTAGGAGATTCAACGGCACATAGCGGTCACAGACGTCATATGAAGTAATGTTTACGCATATAAGCTTTAATTGATTGACTGTTCAAATAGTTTGAAGTGCCGTCAATCCATTAAGGTAGGAAATCAATTAATGTTTTAAAAAATGGAAAAAGTATTCCATACTGGGTATTCATATAGCCAGAATATTCAGAAGCGAAAAGGTTAAAATGAGCTGAGGAGAAAATGGTTTTATTTGTATACCTGACTGTAGAAATAGAAGTTGAGCAACAACTAAGGAGCTCATATCATCATGTATAGGTCCCATCAGGCAAATGATTCGTTCTTTTAACAGACGGGAGTATATGTCATAGGCTCTCTCTCCTCTGCCAGTTTGTTCAACGACTATAGGAATGAGCCCTAAGTGGTTGATCGACGACGAATGCAAGCTCTTCATATTGCTCACACTGCAATTTTTGTGCTGAAACATTTTGAGAAAATACAAAATTAATGAGTGTGAAACTTTTAGGTTATCTTAAGAAAAAATATAATTTTACAGTATAATATTATTTACCATGAGTTGGGATAAAACGCCTAAGCTCTTTTTCATCATTTTGGAATAATTTTAGATTACAGTAAATAAGTAATAAATGATTTACTGTATTTAGAAATCTGTCAATCGGCAAAATATGTCAAACAGTAATGTGGCTGTATACAAGTCAAAATATCCCCACATTTCCATACACCACGAAGTAGGTATTTTGTAGCTATATGAAAACCATCAAGTAAACCGTTAAGGCTGGTTCGGACAAGGCGAGTAATTTAGTCAAGTAACGAGTAATTTAGTGGCTAAACGTGTGCGAACCCCAACAATTTAGTCCAGTAGTTAAGTCAATGGTTTAGTCAAGCCGATCCATTTCATTCTATTTTTTCGGGCAAGTAGCGGCCCCGCCCACCGTCCGTGGGCGAGTGTTGCCGAGAAGCCACGGAAAAGTCCGAGTCCGAAGAGCCACGGAAAAGCCCGAGTCTGAGTCGAGTTTATTAGCGGCCGCGCCATTGGCCGCTCACTCTTGGCGGGGAAACGGAAATGCAAGAATGGCGGCAATTTAAATTGGCTGCAGTTTGAAAAGATAATGCCCGTTTTCAGCAAGAATATTTAAAGATAAAGTGCTGTTTAAAAATATTTAAGTACTTAAGAACTTCTTATATTTGCGAGCCCGATGTTCCGCTCCCTAAACTTAGCGACCTGTCAGTGAGGTTATGTCATGTTTAAACTGTAAATAAGTGGATATGCACACCGATATCCTTGGTTTTTTAGAAACTCTTGAGAATATAGAAGTTGCTAGGACTTATCTACGTCCAAAAAGTTTTGAGAAAGGTGATTTTTTTTCGATAAGAATAGTATGACATCGATTTTTGGTGCGGATATCAGCTGTCAAAAATACAATCATGTAGCTCCTTGCTGACAATAGAGCTGTACAAATATAGTTTTGGTAAAGATGTTGTGGAAATAACTATTATCGTCCATGAATTTATTACGTATTTTTAAAACATCGATCTTTTACATTGATCGATGTTTATAGGTACCTAACATAAATTTGTCATATCACAGGCCTTATGATATCCTTCAGATGGATTGTTACTTGTTGTTTTGTACAGAAACAATTCAGTGACACACGGGGATAACTAATTAGAGGCATTACAATTTTATGCCACTGTAAGCCATCAGCTGGTATCTGTGACAGACGTGAGAGGCGTATGTAGCAGGATTGAACAAGTTTCTCGCGGTCAGCCTCTGAAAAGTTGAACCATGTTTCTTCTTTAACTTGATAATTGATTGGTGACCGCCGTGTATTTGAAAATGCCGATTTTACATGTCGAATATTGATGTTAATTGTCAACAACGAAAAACGCAACAGAGAAATGCATCTGAATGCAGCTGCAGACTACGAGCCGTATTATAGTGTGTGCATACAAAATATACTTTGTACACATCATTGAAAAGATAAAAATTCAATTAAAAAATAATGTTTGCAGCGTAAATGGTAGATATTATTATAAACATCAAATAGTCATGTGTTGTTTTTATTTAAAATGTGTATATTATTTTATAAACCATAAAATACATTTCGAATTTACAAAAGTCGAGTTTCGAAGTTGTTTGCTAAACTGGCTCCTAGCTAGGTGGCCGGGCATAAATCAGTTAATATTACCAAACTATAGCCAATTTAAAGGGCATTATAATAACATGATTTTAATACTCAATTAATATTTTCAAACTGCAGCCAATTCAAATTTTCCGCCATTATAGAAAGGGCTTTCTGCAGCCAACTTCGCACTTGTGTACTGTACTGGACCGTAATGCGAACGCTTCACGGGCGAGTAGCGCCCCGCCCACTACTAAATTACTCGCTACTTGACTAAATCAGTGGCCTCGTGCGAACTAGCCTTTACGCATGGTATTATTCCAGCTGTCACTTTTTCAAATTTGAAGTTTTGAAAATTTTCCGTTTTGCGGTTTTTTTTACAATTACCAAGTAAATGCAGTTTTCCACTATTAATTCAGGTATAAATCTCATTATAATTGTATTAAAACATTCCCCAAACTAAAAGAAAATTACTAACAAGTCCAAACCGGTATAAGTCGGCCAACTGGGACGGCTTAAAGAAATACTTTAAAGACATCGATATAAATAATATTTAGATCAATGTTAAAAGATCTTCCTTGGAACAAAATTTGTAATGAGCATAATGACCCCTCTTCATGTTCTAACGAACTCGTTAAGTTAGTCCAATGTGGAATGGAAAACTTCATTCCATCCACAAACAAACCCTTGCGGTCTAAAACCAATCCTTGGTTTAATCAAGAATGCTCGGTTGCGGTCAAACGCAAAAATTCTGCGTATCAAACTTTGACCAAATCAAACACCACTGCAAATAAAAAAGCCTTCAACAAAGTGTCCAAAGAGTGTAAAGCCACCATTAATAGAGCTAAACTTGATCACGACTTCAGAATAAGCCAATAACTTTCCGCCTGTCCCAGCGGAAATCGATCTTTCTGGTCTTTGTCTGCTCTGATTAGTCGTAACTTTTGCGCTTCGTCCTTTCCTCCTCTAACTAAGCCTGATGGCACATTAGCCCACTCCGGTCCGGACAAAGCTAATCTTCTGTGTACTTTGTTTGCCAATAATTCCACACTTCACAATAATGGAAAATCACCTATATCAATTCCCCATAGCGGCTCCTTTATGGAGATGCCCAAAATAACACACACAGATGTGCTCACTGCTCTAAAAGGGTTAGATACACGCATATCCAGCGGCCCTGATGGTATTCCAGCCTTAGTATTAAGAAACTGCGCAAATGAACTAGCTCCACCCCTTTATAAACTGTACAAACTGTCCCTTGGATGCGGTACCGTGCCTTCTAACTGGAAGGTTGCAACCGTTCATCCCATCCCCAAGAAGGGAGTTCGCTCTGACCCTGCCAATTATCGTCCAATCGCAATCACTTCCTTACTTTCAAAAGTCATGGAAAGGATCATAAACGATAAGCTAATGGAATATCTGGAAACCCATAAACTGCTTAGCGACCACCAATACGGTTTTCGCCGTAACCACTCCAGTGGTGACCTTCTCACTTATGTCACACATGTCTGGGGCCGACGCCTCGATCTTATGTTGCTCTTGATATTTCCAAAGCTTTTGATAGAGTTTGGCACTCCAGCCTCCTTAACAAATTGTCATCATTTGGACTTCCCCTTCTCCTCATAGAATGGATTTCCAGCTTTCTAAAAGACAGATCTATCCGAACAGTCATCGATGGTAGTAAATCAGCCCTGCTACCAATCAATTCCGGTGTCCCCCAAGGATCCGTCTTGTCTCTGACACTTTTTCTTATGCACATCAATGATTTACTATCCTGTGCTCCTATCCACTGCTATGCCGATGACAGTACAATACATGACGGTTTCTCTTTTACAAAGCCCCCAAATAGTTCAGAAATATCTATTGCTCGTGAATCATTAGCTTCAAAGATCAATACAGATCTAAGGGCTGTCAGCCGTTGGGGCACTGACAACCTTGTAGAGTTCAACATCAAAAAGACTCAAGCATGTCTGATATCCTTAAAGAGGATTCCAAACAACTATCTCCCAACTTTCGACAATGTCTCCCTCTCTAACCATGAACACTTAAATCTTCTTGGTGTTTCTCTGTCATCAGAGTTAAAATACCATGATGCTATTGAGTCTCGCACAACTTCCGCTTTCCGGCGACTCGGCATATTATACAGAGCCCGTAGGTTTTTTACTTCAGCCCAGTTATTGACTCTGTATAAATCCCAAATCCGCCCCATTATCGAGTATGGCAGCCATCTCTGGTGTGGTATGTCCAAGAAGTTGAGTGACCAACTTGATTCTGTGCAAAGGAGGGCAGTGAGGTTGATCAATGATCCTATTCTGACATCCGATCTGCAGCCGCTCCAGCACAGAAGAAAAGATGGAATGCTCAGTCTTTTTTATCGATATTACCACGGAGCTTGTTCTAATGAGCTCCATTAATTAATCCCTCCCCCTCGCATTTCAGAAAGGGAAACTCGTAGTACGACTCTTATTCATCCCTTTGCAGTCGATCGCAAAACTATGAGAACTTGGCTTTTCATGACTCATTCCTTTGCCAAACTGCCCGTTTATGGAATGGTCTACCAGTATCTGTGTTCCCTTCCCAATTTAATCCGGTTTTATTCAAAACCAACATCAATCACCACTTCCTTGCAGCGCCTCACGATAGAAACAAGAACTCAAGCAACACCTCTGCGGCACCCTTCCAGGGTGACATAGACCCCCAAGACTTTTAAGAATTGGGGAGCCTCCCGCACAGGATTCCTTAAAAAAAAAAAAAAAAACCATACGCCAGTGTTGCAGTCCTTGTGTATTGTTCGCTTTTGTCTCCGCCGTACCTCTCGTCTTTCATGTTATTGTAATTCTGGCGACATTCCGCTAGGGGTAGCCAGAACCTCTGCAGAGTTTTCTCCTCTTCTTTTTTCCTGACTTCGCTCTTGCAATCCCTTTTTTCATACATATTCTTCTACTAAAATCTAAACAAATACCATTGAATCTGTCGAGAATAAATTAAAATTTGTCCATTGTGTACACTTTATTCTCATTGTAATGAACTTGAAAAATCACTCAGACAGGATGTACCATTTTTCGGCAGGCAAACGTCACACTTCCATGTAAATAACAATATATGATATCTGTACTGTACTGTATCCTGCCGCCGTTCCACTAGGGGTGGCCGGTACCTCCGCAGATGCGCCTCCACTTTTTTCTGTCCTTACAAACCACTTTCATTTCCTCAATATTCATCACCTTTTTCATACACACTCTTCTCTTATTCTCACTCAGCAGATTCCATTCTTTCGCAATCTCACCTATTTGGTCTAACCATCAGCAAACTGGCCGTGTGGCATCACAATGTTTTGTTTATAGACTCCAAGAATTCGCTTCTCTGATCAAACCATATTTACACCTCTTCTATGGTGTTTGTCTATATTTTCAGGTGAAAATGGATTCTTGGCGTATAATTGACAAGACGCAATTTCCGGAAGAGTTTGACGGAATTGTCTACCACAATGAATCCACAAGCAACTTCTCTGTAAAGATCGCCTGTATCCTGCAATCACAAAACATCCAGAAAGTTCCAGTCTTCAAATCTGTCATATCCACGCCGTTCATATGTGTATACTTTGAAAATATCATCATAGTTTTTGACAATGAGAAATGTGAAGATGTATTATTTTTCAAGATTTTTGAAAACAACATTGGTAATGTGATTTTTACAACTAAAAGTAAATTAATATTCGTACTTCAAAATGGATCACTTCATGTTTTTGACTTACGAACCAGAAATCATCAACATGGCAACACACCGGCCGTTGACAAATTTATGTCAATTTCAATCCATGAAAAAAATCCAGAAACTTTCATATTGATTTGTAATTCTTGCAAATACTTTAAGTTGTCAATACCTGAAAACAAGGATTGTACTGATGACAATTTGCAGTTTGATGTTGATGTTATATCACAAGAAAATGTAGATGAACAATATCTGTTTGAAAATGATTTGGCTCGGCGAGGGCTTGTCAAAGTTTACCTTTCTACTTTGTGCATTGATGTAATTCAAGATTCAGACAATAAGATTGTGTGTCCGATCACAGGACAATGCATATCGTACAGCTACACTTCAAGTGTTAAATCTGTGAAAGGTTTTGAAGACGGCGCAAAGTTTCTGGAGATGGAGAGAGGTCTTGAAGAGGACAACTTATGCATTGTGGATTTCATGAATAGAAATAAAGAATTCAAAATAGATGTCAGTAAAAACTGTGGAATCGTCGGAGGGGTCGATCTCTCTGCTTTGTACATTGATGTGAAAGAAAATAAGGTTTATTTGTATCATATACAACAGAACTCACCATTGTCACAACTTGAAATATTGATAGCGTCCAGGAAATACGAAGAAGCTGAAAGATTTGCAAAGTTGAACAATCTGTCCCCAGTTGCTGTGCTTGAAATCAAAGCCAAATTTGTACTAAACACGCTCAAAACTAATTATAACGAAGAACACCTTAAAGAGCTTCAAGATATTTTAGTACAATGTGATAATCCAGTTTTCCTTGTGACGTGTTGTATCAAGGCCGCAGAGAGTAATGTGTATCTAGCAGAACTGCTTAGGTTTGCCAAGAAATATTCAGAAAACCTCGCTGAAGAAAATTTAAAATCTAAACTTGATGATTTACTATGGAGAGTAGATGTGTATGAAATTTTAAAGTATGAAGAATGCTTTAGCTCGATGAGTTGGATCAGATTCATTGATGAAGACCCTTTGTTTCTCTGTATGGCTCTGTTGGGAGAAAATCAGTTGGATCAAGCGTGCATCATTTGGTTGAGATGTTATCCTTTCATCAAACACATGCTTGATTCAGATATCATTTTTGATATTTTGAATTCAGTATCAATCGAAGCCAAGATGACTTCCCTTCTTAGATGGTTGGAGCATTTTATTCCGTGTGTTGTTCGCTTGCTACCTCACTCTGCCGACATAATCATCAATTGGGTACAGAACCGTATCTGTTTATTGGAAACCCATAGCAAGCATTGGCCTGAAATGGGAATACAGCTTGCAGAAAAGTTCTCTGTTTTATTTTTCAATGTCAAGGTGACTGTCAGTTACATCCCACCGGCAATAGAAAACTTTAATTTTCTCATCTACAGTCTAAAAAATATCCAAGACTTAAAGAATCTCTACAATGTAATTGTTTCATTGAGAGATTTCATGACTCTTACTCCACTTGAAATTTCAAAGCTCATTCTTAGGAAGGCGTTCACGGAGGACTTGCGCGCTTTGCTTTCTGATTTTCTTGATAAGTTTGTTGCAAGGCACACTATAAACTACAACACTCTGATTAAAGAGCACATTGAAGAGCTTGTGAATATATCGCCATCCATAGATGAAGATAAGATGGACATATTGCTGGATCATATATGGAGCACTGAAGTTAAGTTGAATTGTGTGTTGCTTGTTTTAAAGTCTGCGAGAATACCTTGGACTGCGAGCATAAGAAAGATTTGTGAGAAAGCTGTTGCCCTTCAACATGAACTCACAAATAAAATCCGCATGGAAATGATACACGCAGGAGTCAGAGCTGTTCTTGTTAAGTACGAATGCCTCGACTTAGTCTCGGATGATTATGAATATTTAATCCGACACATTATAAGGCGAGGAGACTCGGAGATGATGACCGACATTGACACAATAACCAATGTTTATTCATCCTTGAAAAATGATGCCTATATATTGTGCATACAGACATATCTTGAAACAAATCGGGTGCATTCTGCTTTAAAAATATTTGAAGAAATGAAGGTGGATGTAAAATTAATCTGTTCCAGAATGCTTGTCTTGAAGCTCGAAAACATTCTTGAGAACTGTGATGACGTTGCAGATTTGGAAGACAATTACTTGGATTTCTTAAAATCCATAAATTTAGTTGATCAGAAAACATTATTGTTTTTGGCCAACATTCATATTTTAAAATATAAGTATAAGTTGCAAATATCATTGAGCGATTATTGCATTGAGAACTACCGACGATTTTCCTTTGTTAACTGGTGCAAGGAGAAATTGTTTTCAAAAGATATTGTAGGGAATTTAAAGGATTTCCTTTCCCAAGCGCTACAAGTTGGGAAATATTTAAAATTTTCAAAGTCAGACATTGTAGCAATGTTGTTCAAAGAGTTGACTACTGATCAAAAAATAGCCATGGGAAAAATAATTCTCTTAGAAAAAGTCATTGTTTTCGACAAGAGCATACAGTCTGTTGAAGTGATAGCAAATATTTTTTCATTGCCAGTTGATGTAACAGATTCGCTTGTATTAAAAAATGCACTTGATCATGTTGTAAGTGTAGTTGAGATCTGTAACGCTAAATGGTTGTCATACTGCATTAATGTCAGCAGTTGGTTGAACATATTATATTTGTCTCACAATAATACAAAAGAAATATTGAGCACATGGAAGATAAGCTCATTCTACAATCCTCACGTCATCAGTTCAATAATGCCAGTTTGGCAAACATTCTTTGAAAGGATTGATTTCTCGTCTGATAAATTCCCGCTGTGCATTTGCAAAGAAGATATTTGCCAAGATGGATCGACTTGCCTCAAAGCAATGCTTGCTAAACTTCAAGTTCAACAGAATGATATATACTTTTCGAGAGTGTTGGCTTACCACACAATAAAAGCACTGCAGAAAAACTATGTAATCCCACCGTGGTTTGTAGAACTAAGTGATCAAATGATTAAAATGCTTATTTATAAAGCTATCATTGCTGAAGAAACTGATCATTTGCTGATTACGATGTTACTGTTCTCACATTCATCCCCAGCTGAACTGCTGGATGAAATGCTGAATGGAAGCTATGATGCGCACCGGAAAATAAATATATCTAAATACATTTTGAAGTGCAAGGGAATTTTCCATCACATGCAGATACCTTACAAACAGGCTTTCTCCATTTACTCACAAAACAGTATTGCTTCTAAATTAGAAAGCTATGGGATATTATATAAAGACCATCACCAAGACACCACTAATGTGAATGGGTTACTAGAGTCGCTTGTTAACATTGAATCATTCAACATCCTGACTTTGGAAGAATTCTGTTTAGTCACTAGAACAAGCCTAGATCAAGCCCTGATGTTTTATTTGTTTTCAATATTGAAATCTTGGCACACCGAATATGAAATAGTGGAAAACAAATTTGGTAAAACTCATATTGGGGTGAATTCTGAAAAATGTGAAAGTCTACAAAAGTGTTTGGAAATCATCAATAAGATAGCTTGCAAAAAGGATTTGATTGAAAATCTTTCTACATTGTTCCTGCATGGAGAAATCAACTTCCAAAATCTAACTACAGTTACCCTCAATCAGTACTGCTATGAGGTGTATTTGTTTATTTTGGAACTCTTGAAGCATATAACAGAGGAGCAAACATTTAGGAGGGAATATTTGCTTTTGAAATTTTTACAAACATATCAGAGAGTAACTAAACCCAAACAAACAGAACTGGATCTGTATTGCGTTAAAGAATCATTCCCTGATATAGGATACTATCGCCTTCCATTCCAATCTCTCATTTCAAGTGATCTTTGGATCAATCTCAAGACTGATGTTACTTTAGCCACCTACCACAGATGGCTCTCCGTTGCAGGACTTTTAGCTTTAGATGTTGATCTCCAAGTCCGGCATGATATGATTTGCAGCAATGCTGTCCGTCAGAGTATGACTTCAGGGAAGAATATTGATAATGTAAAACACAAATGGTCACTTCACATGAAGAATGGTCACCTATTAAATCTTGCTTATAAATGCATCAGCAGAATAACAAATCTAGAATGGGCAGGCGCCTGTTTCTACTATGTTTACCAAGGCAGTCCATTTGGAGCAGATCAAGTTGCCGCTGCGGACTTGTGCTATCAATTTGCTGAGCATTGGGCTAAAGTTCAGCCTAATAATAATGTAGTGAAGAAAATGCAATCTAAGCATGTCGTTACTTCTACAGTGCATATTCTTCATAAAATAGGTTTACCCGAAGATAAACTTTTAACACTTTCTGACAGTCCTCAAAGGTTGATAGAGGCCTTGTACAATCATAACTGCATTCTCAATCCTTACACGTGTCCTGATATCAACAACGCAGTAGCAGAAATAGCTGAGAAAAATGGATTGAATGTCTCGTGCATCAGAATGTCAATCTTGGATAAATTTTTGAATATCAATGTTCCATCAGCTCAGATGGGAAATCTCAACAAAGCACATTCTGATGACGGAACTTTAAACAGAAATATGCTGATGAAGGCATGTTATATTTTGAAGGGAAATGATCAAATGATGACTGCTTATTATTTGTCTCGCATCGCGTTGGACGAAAGTGAATCATTGGAAACGTACAGCAGCAAAATAAGGGCGTTGCAATGTCTCATGAGCTCAGTGAATAGTCATGTCATTGAAAAAGTAACCAACTGCAATGTTGTCAAACTATGGTCCAAACTTATAGAGTTATACTTTACAAATAATCTGCACCTCATTGGACTAGAATTCTTAACGGCAATATTCTTAGACAACAAAGAACAAGCGCTGCAGCAAATTTGGCACGCAAGAGAGCATAATACTTCTAAAGTTGCTTTCATTATTAAAATGTTGCTTGTCTATAACTTGCCGTTAGATGAAACATTTACTAATGAATTATTGAAAATCATGCTGAAACTAGACATGTCTTCAGAAATTCAAGATTTCATTTCCCAAGTGAAGCCGAGCCAATGTAAATATTATCTTGAAGCTTGGAGCAGGGTGCTGGTGACCCCATTCAAAAGGTTGGATACCGTCCTTACGTCACATCAGAAAGATGATTGCTTTAATACTTTGAAGCTTTTAACAGCCTGCCCTGTTCTTTCTTTACTTGATTTGGCACCTGTCTGGAGCAGTTGTCTACGAAATGGCGTCCCTGAAATGGGTGTTTTAGTTTTGCCACATATAAGACAAGAAGATAGGAAGAAAGTGATTAAAATAATGGGCAAAATGCAAACGTCGAAAATACAAGAAATTAAGAACTTAAAATCAAGAGGTATTCTTACAACTGGCACGGTTATTCATATACTTAAACAGGAGTACATGAAAAGTAAAGAAGCCCTGTCGAAACAAAATGCTCATTGATTATCTGGGAGATATGTATACTGTATTAATAAGAATATTTCGATTTTAAGTTTTTTACTTATTTACTCTTCAAATGCATTTGTGAATAATTAAGAAAAAAAAAACAAATATATTTTTTATTGTATATTTTATTAAATTCATTATATACTTCCACTTCAAACATGTAATTTTTCTACAAAACTAAGTAAAAAAACATTCTAAATAAATAATTTCTAAACTAGTAAATATTTGTGGCTTCTTATTTTATTGACAAATACTGACTTCTCAACAATCTGCCTTAGTAAAACTAGCATTTTTAGGAAATTTTCTATAAGCCAGAATACCATTCTCAATGCAGTAGACAGTCAAACTCAGTTATAGTATCACAGCCCTGAGCAATAACTGATATATTACTTTCATACAATATCCAAATAATATTGGATTAAAACCCGCAACCTTCCATTTACGAGTCTGAAGCGTTACCATTAGACTACGTACCGGTATTTATCGCTCTGAAAACAATATTTTGTTTGAGTACTTTATACTTTCATTACATTGGTTTTCTCTATTTCAGAAAAATAAAAATATAGTAGCTTTTCTTGTATAATATGCGAGCTTTCACACCCAGCTGTAAATATCAATTTTAGTAAGTAGGTACTTTTTTACGTACTCGGGTTTATAAGGAGTAAATATGAAGAAAAATTTATTGGTTCCTTCGTGCTCATAATAACTGAGTTTGACATTTGTATACAATATCAAAGCTTTCTGGAAAACAATATTTTTCCATTCATAAGATTCAAGGTGGATATAGAAAGGTGTGTGCACTAGACAGTTCTGGTTGATTGCCGTTCTGTCCCTCTTTGAAACATGCCAGTGTTGTCGACAGGAGAAAGCTTATTGGCAACCAAAAAAATGACGCATACCCATTGGTCCACGCTATAATAACAAAGATCAGCTGTTTCCCTTTCGCTCAAGTTCTCGAGCGCTGTTAGTAAGGAGAACTATGATCGTGGGACACGCAGGCAATTCGCTGCCTTAGTTCTTGTTTACCGTATACGCCATTGAGAAAATTTTACATGAGCAATGTTTGCATGTGTACTGGACCAATGTGTCTTATGAAAACAAGAAATTTATTTTAAAATTATTTAAAAGAACTCTCACATTATCGAGTTTTACGGTTTTTCTTAGCTCAGATTGTGTAGAATTTGATTCTTAAGACAACTGCACGAAAAAGTCATAATTGACAAGATTGGCGTACACGGTAAACAAGAACTGGGGGAGCGAATTGATGATCTTTTTTTGCATTTTATACAAGATTTCTCTCCTTTCTATATCCACCTTGATGAGATTGTCACTGAACTACTAAGGTTTGATGATTGAGCAACATAAGATGAACTTTTAAGTTTATGGCTGTATTACCTAACTCCCATAATTACATGAAAAAAATAAAAGATACAAGACAACAGTCTTTTCGGCCAATAGTTTAGTTGGTTCTTGAACAATATTGAGATGTATGAAAGTGTGAATGCTATAAAAGACGAGCCAGGAAAAAGTCGGTATATAACACTTTTAATTACAAAACAAACAAGGCATTCATTTAGATATTTTTATATGTAAACTGTCTGGCCTATTGTGTTTATTCAGGTCTAATCTAATCTTAGACCTGGTAACAGATAAGGTAACAGATCATATTATTTCATATACAAGATCATTAAATATAATATATAAAAACAAATCAACATCACACAAAACATTTTTCACATCAAATTCAACACACAAAAGCTCTATAATTTTTTTGACCTAAAAATAGTATGTATGTATTTTTACATAACTGAAAAAGGTAACGGATATGGTAAAGTAACATAACATGTTTTTTAACAAATTATCAAGAATAACAAAATTTCCTTGTTATTTTTTTAAGGAAATGTTTGAGGGTGGAATGTTAATAGATGGCGCTACAAGGCGACCACTGAACTCTGCCTCTACTGCTGTCAAAAGAGTCAAAGAAACCGTAAGAGCTAACACCTCTAGTTTTGCGGACAGGAGCTTTGGGGTAGCTGGGCCAGTTGCCTGGAACAAACTACCCGTCGACCTTCGCTCTGACCAGCCCACCGTCACCTTCAGAAGAGGACTTAATAAAATGCTGTTTTTGAAGAGTCACGGCGCCCTTGAGATGGTCTGTGAGCATTAAACGGCGCCACCGGAAATAAATCATCCATTATCATCATCATGATGAGTCGTATAGAATCAAACTTGGCAATCTGGGACGTTTTTCAAAAATGCAATAAATACACGGAAATGTAGAGTAAATCTTTTTTCTTTATCCTTTCATACACTCACTTCTCATTTAAAAAAAAATCCAGGATAGCTAGCTGCCTTTGATTCTACATGAACCAGATGTATCCAGTGAAGTGTTTTTTATCAAACTGTCAAATTTGCGTGTTTTATGGTCATCCGGTCGATAGCTCAGTCGGTAGAATGCTTGCATTCCATGCCGAGAGCTCGTGTTCAAATCCCACCGAGGGTGTCCGAAATGATTTCCTGTTCAAGTGTTTATTTCAAACCCAGAATTCAGTACAAAACTTTGTCAATATTACAACACAAAAATACAAAATTCACAAGTTTCAACCATATGAAATGTACATTGAAGAAGTATGTCCGATAACAGAAGGTATATGGTACTAAGGTCCCTCGAAAAATTGATTATGCTGTCTCAAAAGAAATTTGCAATTCTTCAGTTTTGAACACTTCAC
The DNA here is from genome assembly GCA_951799405.1 of Agapetus fuscipes. Taxonomy (NCBI): domain Eukaryota; kingdom Metazoa; phylum Arthropoda; class Insecta; order Trichoptera; family Glossosomatidae; genus Agapetus; species Agapetus fuscipes. The sequence goes on along the minus strand of OX637355.1, from coordinate 9,827,572 downwards.
TGGAGTATTCCTGAAATATGGCACTACTATCGCCATGGTTACAAAAATTTGATCTTTTCTTAAAAAGTAATTTTATTGTGATTTCATTTAAGGCATTGTTTGACGTGTTCCAAAATTCGCCCATGGGACTAGTGTTTCATCGCAAACTGCGAGACACCTCCGTGACATGAGATGACCTTATTCGAGATTAAACGATAAGCTTATCAAGAAATTCAACTCTGAAGAAGAACTTCCATCAACAAAAACCAGCCATGAAAGCTTAAAAACCTTTATCTACACCCCCGGACAAAAAAAATTACGAGTCCTAAAAAAAAACTAAAATTGACATATAAGTAATGAATTATTCTTGATATTTAATTAGTTTTTTTGTATTGTTTGACATATTATGTGATGACTACTCCTTACTTCAAGGTTAAAATAAAAAATCTTACTCATGAATTGTAGTTAGAAATTGGCATTATATATCAGGTATCAGATTACCCGAAAATTAGAAATATCCATAACGGTTCATTTAAGGTCCAGTGTTTGTGATGGAATAATAAAAGACATGTTTTTTTTAATTAATATTTAAGAAGTAGGTTCGTATCGCTTTATTTAAATTATTTAAAATTTAAAGTATGTTAAGTATTTAAAATTTAAACATATTTATAAAATTTAAAAATATTTCATACAATTAGGTTTAAGTTAGAATTACGGTCGTTTGACATTTTGACAATTATATTAATTTTCGGATATTTAACGAACCGTTCGGTGAGAACTTACATTACTCTCTACGTTTCGTCAGCGACGTAGCCGACGTCTTCAGGAGAACATCCTATCTGTACGGCGACTGAGGATGAAATGAAAAAAAAAAATCGCCGTACAGATAGGATGTTCTCCTGAAGACGTCGGCTACGTCGCTGACGAAACGTAGAGAATAATGTAAGTTCTCACCGAACGGTTCGTTAAATATCCGAAAATTAATATAATTGTCAAAATATTGAATACAAGTAGTGAATTCACCTTTATTTTTTATAACAAAATTAAGGACACTATGTGTCCTTAATTTATCAAACAAAAGAAAGAGGTATCGTTAAAGGATTTCTTAGAAAAAGGGTTCAGTAAAGTCAAGCAGGTAGCAGGTAAACTCGTAACTTTTTTTGTCCGGCGGTGTACATTGAATAAGAGTTTAAGGCTTAAACTTTTGGTGGTTATCACTGAAGAATTTCTTTCCCGGATTTGTTAAGATAATAGTAATAATATTAAGCTGATTTATTCGGTGAGCGCTGTTTTCGTGTGAATCGCACTTCAAGAGCCCTCTGCGAGCTTGGCCTTTGCTGTAGAAAACGCCAATTCTCAAGCAAGACCCAGTCGGTGTAAGGCTGGATGGACCTACGGTGACCGGTGTTTGTTAAAGGCAGATTAACATTTCAACCCAGAGAAGAGCAAATTTGATAAATTAAATATTTTTTCACACTCTGTCGGACCCAGAAACCATTCAAACCCACTACCTTCCAATCATGAGTCCAAAGTGTCAACCACTAGACTACAGAGCAGTCTGATAAAGATCACAGCAACAGATCCCGGAAAGCAATTCTCCTTTTATCTGCATTATTCCATACATTTTAAAATATAGCTTTTGGCTTTCATCGTTTGACTAATATCATAAACACAGTATAATATCATTGGCAATTTGACAAGCATGCACTAGGTAAAGGCATATTCATTCTAGAATAAATCATTTGCCTTTAAAAACACAAATCAAAGTAACTTTAAACAATTAATCTTATTAACTTAATTTTCAATTAACTTCAACCATCAATTTTATACCTTAATAGTTTTAAGGTTACTGTCTTCAATTAACATGCATTGCTTATTTTTGCCTGTATGGAATGCTCGTCCCTGCAAACTTGACTATCTGCAAGGGTCGCTCGGTACAAATATATCTGTATGGTTGATTAGGAAGAAGAAAATGAGAGATCCAATGGCGGAACCAAGCTGAGAGGCACTTCCGCAGTAGAACATCCAAGAGCCGCCAGCAGAACGGAATATAGTGGAGATGCACAGCTTTATGTAGCTCACCAGACCAACAACGAATATCCAAACCAATACCTGAAAGAAAACAAACATATTTGTTTACTGAGCTCCGCAACACTGAAGAACAGGGCAGCAACGACAAGGTCCCAGTATCTTGACACATAAATTGCTAAGGTTTATTCTTATTATTTTTTAAGGAATCCTGTATGTGAGACTCCCTACATTTCAGAGACTCTGGGGGTCACTATGACACTTGTTGTAATGCCGCAGAGGTGTTGGTAATGTGGCGGTTGATGTCCTGATCCTTTGTTGCAGGGCTGTTCAGAGGCTGCGGTAGTGTTGCGGTGTGTGTTGCGTTGTGTTGCCTTTGTTTTGAGACACTCCCAAGTAACCTTTTAGGTTTTAAAAAGGTTACAAAAAGGTTTAAAAAGGTTCTGCGACCTTTTTGTAACCTTTTTAAAACCTAAAAGGTTACTTGGGCTGAAAGGAAGTGGCGATTGATGTTGGTTTGGAATAGGGCAAGGTTAAATTGAGGTGAAAGCACAGATACCAGTCAACTCGTTCCATAAGCGGGCAGTTTGGCAAAGAAATGAGTCGTGAAAACACCAAGCTTTCATAGTTTTGATATTGACTGCAAAAAATTGGTTGAGATGAGGCAGGCATGTGCAGAGGTTGCTAGATTTTTGTGTCCTGAAAAAAGCTGAATGGACGACCAGGTGGAAGGAAGCTAGTGGGGGTGGGAGGATAGAGTGAGGAGAGATTCCACACAGCTTTGCCATTGGAAAGATAGAGAAACGTTTAGTACATAAATGTTGTTTCTCAATGTTCTGAACGATCTGTTCTACGCAGAATGGAAAGATGGATTCCATACAAGAACTGGAGAGCAGGATAGAGGCATTTGAAATGACTTACAACTTACAATTTTTTATCAATCTAAATCTTAGTTGCAAAGATATATATCATTTGAGATTCATATTAAATGCATTCCCACAAGCAGACACGCATAATTTCACACTCACACATGCCGCATGTGGACCTACAATATAAAAACCCTATCTCAAATGAACCTAAACCCTGCAACTCTTGCCAACCTTCCCTGAAACAGGGGTGACATTGGCAAAGTGAACCATTTTTTACAGTATGGGTGGTCAGCCTCATAAGGAATGAAATAATCAATAATTTGAAATAATCTAAATAAGAAATTATAAAAAACTTTAAAAAACACAGAGTTTTATTTTCATAAATTGAGATGAAAATGGATTTTCACTGTGTGAATAGACAAACTAAAAAGTTTGAAATAATCTATTTCTTCTATACCTTGAAAAATATATAGAAAAAATGGAGAGTTGACAAATACTATAAGACCATATAACATCAGAATGAGTATTACTTATGCATACAAATCAAGGAGCATTTGAAATATTCATAGCAAGGTTTATCCTTATGTTCATTTATTTACCTGACTAATAAAAATTGTAAACTTGTAAATTAAACAAATCTTTGCTGTGGCATCATCATAATATCAAATCATCAAAATAAATATAGGACAGAGTGCTTGGTGAACAAAGTATGTGGTATTAGTTAGACTTACCACAATAACTATCCCTGCAATGGAATCAACAAGCGGTGGTGTGGGGCTCATCAGACTTGTGGTCAGTAGATAGGCTATCAGTACACCACACACCGCGGATAAGGACCCAATAGATCTGTTGGAAGTGTGTGGTAGGAATACTGCCAGAAAACAAGCAATGGGATTTGCCATACTGCTCAACGTCACGGCTAAATGATAAGCCGTGTTCCCGTACGGTAAACACGAATACGATTGAATACTTGGAAATACTCCATTAGCAAAACCACTAATAACGGACATCAACACTAAAAGACTCGTAATTTTCATGGTCGATAAACCACCACTCGAGTCTTGCAGGACAACACTAAAGGTATCTGAATTTTCACAGTTGAATTCTTCTTGGTTTTTCATATTTTGCAGATTCAACCCTAGCTCTTTGCTCTCTTTCTTCAATGCATTCTTTTCGTAATCCACTCTTTCCTTTTTGCATATTCTTAGAGTATTCAAAAAAATAAACGATACAAAACTTAAGAAAAGAATCAGTGCGATAAATAAGAAGAAGTATTGTATACTGAAGAGCGGGTCTTTGTATATTTTTTCAGTCGTTGTATTTCCATCGGGCAGCACAGTTATATGACATTCTGGATTGCCTCCCACTCCTTGGATAAGGGCAAGAATACTTGGCAGGAAACCGCTCAGTCCTTCGCCCATCAAATAAGTGATAAGGTACATTTGCTTGAAGTGTCGCATAAAAGGAAAGAAGAGTACCGAACTGGTGCAACCGACAATCGCTGTGAAGAAAACTAAAAGGAGAAAGATCCCACTGCGAGGGGTGCCTCCTATTATAGTCACATGATCATAGTAAAACGCCATTAAAATGGCTGAGATGACACCCAAAAATAGTAAGAAATATATCCAGTATGTGTCGTTTAAATATTTGGGTAGGAATCTTCGGAAAAATGCATATAATAGCGGGCCAAGATTTGCGATTTGCACTGCTATAGACATGAAAGACGGCAGGGCCCAACTTTCTGGAGCTGTTTCTACCAAGAGTGGTAGTTGTACAAACATTCCATTGACTCCCACCCATGCGCCAACACCAAACAAAATGACCAAGATGTCAACTGCGACACTTCTTCCCTCCCTGAACTGCTGGTACTTCTTTATAACACCCTTCATTGTGGTGTAATTATTTTAAGGTTTCATAGACAGAGATTTTTCATTCATTGAGATTTCCCTGCAAAAAAGAAAAGAAACAAATTACTAATCATAAAGCCTTGAAACTATCAATAAATTGACACAACAATCACTTTTTTCGGGCTATGTAGCCGTGGTCTGGTTGATTCTTTCCGGACAGTTTCGCCCATTGCTCCAATGGGCATTATCAGCGGTTGGCTAGTCGCTGTGATCTTCTTACAGGATCCTGTAAGAAGATCACAGGTGGATCCTCCCATCGGAGCAATGGGCGAAACTGTCCGGAAAGAATCTACCAAACCACGGCTACATAGCCCGAAAAAAGTGATTGTTGTGCCAACAAGAACCGGCTGTGAAAGCTTCAATGTACTATCAATAAATTAATAATGTAAAAGTAAAAAAACAAAGTTTTTCTTCATGAGTTGATTTATTTGCTCTAGCGCTTTCGATGTTATCACACCGTTATCAAGACAAGAGATTGTTGTTGCAAGAACATCGAAAGCGATTGAGGAAATTAATCAACTCCGGATTATTATTTTTTTACACTTTTAATTTAAGATTAATCTTTACAATGTCAAAACACAAACCGTTGAATTTTTCTCAATAACTTCTTTATTTATTCATTCTACTCGAGTTTCAAAAACACTAGACAATCGATGATTCAGCAAGTGGGTACATGCTTCTATATTTTTCAAAACAAAAAAGCCTCAATTTCGTTGCAACAAATATGTGTAATGTTGACTAGCTTATCTAAGCAATGCAACTAAGCTGGCACATATAGTGCAACTTCTTAACGCATTATTCATTTCTTGTGAAGGCTGAGTAAACCTTAATAGTTTTTTTATATAAACACCGAAACAGATATTTCATCTGACATCAGACGAATCATTTCTGGCACAATTGGTGGAAAGTAAGCCATGGCTAGGAAACCCAACCATGAGCTGGGAAAACCCAACTTCAACTGAGGTGGTTGCAAAAGGCTGCCCGCCCCCCTTACCTGGAAAAATAAAAAGGTTCCCCACGCCTTGTGCAACCCCTTCAGGGACAACACTGTAAAAAGTAGTGATTTATGTACAGCTCGTTGCGTGACTGAAATACTTTTCATTTGTACAATTTAACAAGGCTCGTTTGCAAAGCTGAAAACTTGCGGACAAATAAAGAGTGAGATAAAATAATTATTGCAGGATTAGACGTAACAAAGGTGACATAGAAATTTAAATGATTAATGCATTATTATCTTTACATAAGAGCATTTAAATGAAACAATTTAATGAGGTACTAATTTCATATGTTAACAATATTGACAAACGTAAGCAGCAGTTTTAGATAAAAAAAAAAATACTTTGTATTAATCTTTGGACTGATATAGACACTGTTTATAATGGTAGAGTGTGGAGGTAATGTGTAGAGGTGTTAAAATAATGATTTTAAAAAAATGCATTGTTTCTAATGAAACTAAGTGAGTTTAAATGGACTCGGCAGGAATTTGAATTTAGAACTTTTTTAATGGCGAGTAAGCGTCACACTCGTATAAGACAACTGTCCTTAGCAACCAATAACAACAACAAAAATTATTGCCGAGTTCAGTTGATAGCTCAGTTAGTAGAATGCTTGCATCCCACGTCGAGAGCTAAGGTTCAATTCTTTACTAGGGTGCACGAAATGATTTCCCGTTTTGGTGTTTATTTCAAACCGGAAAAGTTTACTCAGCCTTCACAAGAAATGAGAACCAGTCCTCTCGGGAGCTGGGAAACCCCAACTTCAACCAAAATGTTCGGCGAATAAGAAAATAATAATAAATAAGATAATTTGATCTATGCTTTAAAAAAGGAATTACTTAATGCAAGTTACATAAATAAGTTGAGTGAAAATATACCATTTTTTTACATTCAAATATTAATTTTAATTTAGAGTGCATATTTTACCCTATGATAGGCTCCTCAAATGTGCTTGACACAAAAACAGGGCCTCCTTAATAAATCTAAGTATATAATCTAAATTGCAAGGATATTGTAACATTTACTTTGGATTCATATTTAATGCACGCTCACAAAAATCACATGTAAGTTCGCACTTATACACGCAGCATGTGTACTAGCTATGTAAAAACCCAAACCTCAAATTAACATCAGCCCTGCAACTCTTGCCTAACTCATTTTTATTAAGTACCTGGGTTGTACCAACGTAATGGTTTTGAATAAATTGTTTAGAAAGCAGGAATCATAGTACATTCAGAGGGAAATGTTATTAATTACCTACCTACATAGATATTACAACTGATAAAATATTGTTTTTAAATCATATCAAGTGCTATATCAAACAATTTGTGCAAATTAAATTAGATTTTTAGATTTTATTCCTACTCACGCGTGTATTGAGCAACTACCACAGAAATCAATAGTTCAAAAGTTGAATGTTAAAACAGGAAAAGAAGTCTCATGTTACGTCATGTCAACAAATTTTTGAATATTGAATTTCACCAGAAACCAACGTACTTAAATGTTCGAGAATTTTCAACAAAATATTGTAGGGGTATATAGCGATGTCAATTACCTGGAGTTTGATGCATGTCATACAATGTACAACGTTAAACTAAAAAAGATATATTATTTGTCACATTTCAATTAAAATTTATAAACACGTTCAATAATAACTAGTTTGAATTGCTACTCGCACAGAGTATGGCCACAGAGTATATAGGTACTTAGAGAAGCTACTCTATGGCTTAGGGGTAGGTACGTACTTCGAAACCCCCCTTCCTCGCCTTCTTACTTCCCTTCCATACATTCTGCGTATTGGACTATGATCTTGTATGCATGTGTATTATACACGCGGCACGCGGGTACACTCACACCACTATAATCATATATTATTATCTGCCATGATATTATTTATTAATATTATTATTATTGCTTTAAAGCTATCAAAATAAAACACTTGTATTTTGCACAATATTTATTTATTCTAGAAAGATTAGTCATACAATCACAAAAATACACACTGTGTAAAGAAAAAAATAAATAAAAAAACCTCAATGTAATAAACACAAATGATATGGCAAAAATAAATTTAGTAGGTAAACAATCAAATAGGCACCTGTCTATATTGTCAAGGACACTGGCATTCTGTACTATTTCTTGCAAAAGTTTTGGATCCCTGATGATTGTCCCCTGATGATGGCCTGAGGACCGGAAATATTTATAATATGAAATCTATACACTTTAATTTCACTTTCTTCGGCTCATCAGCCGACAGCCTTCAAGGCTCAGGGACACCTGCACCACTCTGCGTTGTGCTGCTTCCCTCCATGGTCGCCTCACTCCCAAAACTTCGGCGTTGGCTTCGACGTTCTCTGCCCACCGCATCCTTGGACGTCCAAGTGATTAACACCTGAGGGGGCACCATCCAAGACAGTTCTGATGATCCTGGAGTCTTCTGCACATGCTACGTGTCCGGCCACTGGAGTCTTCTTGATTTCATTACTCTCTGCACTCTTCAATAATAGTGAAAATAAAACAGTTAATTTCAAATACGCTTGACCGCTTGACGTTTGAGGCCGACTGGCGCCAAGCAGGCGTGTGGGGTGGTTATGGCTGTTATCGCTGCGCAAATCCTACACACAGTTCAACCATCATTATAAAATATTTTTTCATCAGTTTTTTTTTAATAAAAAATGAGCAATTTAATAAATACTAAACAAAATAAAGTTTATTGGCGCTTAAACTCTTTTTTTACATGAATAACAGTAAATATAAATTAATAATTCAAATTTATTTACGCTCATTCTGATTTCAGTTTAAAAAACGACCTCTTCCCCTTCCTCCTTCCTCATAACCATACATTCCGCGTACCATAGATCGATTACAATATGGCTTCCGAATTATAAAACAGGGTAACCAGTAGCAAAATACTTGTGAACGGGGTCTGAGTATGGCTACTCGTCCCAAAGGCACCGTGAAGAAGACCACTTGACTTTGACAGCTCTCAGCTGAAGTAATGCTGTGAATGTGAGAAAAATTCCAAAAGCGTAGGGATAATGAAAAATATTGTAATTTTACGTTTTTGTATGTTTTACGATAAATTATTTAAAAAATTGATATTATGTCTGCACACAAAAGAGAGGCTGTAATATTTTCTAAGCGTTTATATGTAGAACAATGCTAATTATTTTTAATTTCATTTTTTTTTTTAAATGTAGTAGTATTGTATCAAAAGGTTTTTTGAAATCACACAGTTTTGAGCCTTTTATATTTTTGTTGAATTTTTATTGAAAAATAAAAATAAAATTATACGAAATGTTTTTTGATTTGATATTGACTTTTTAAGAGTAGGGAATTTTGAAGATTTATGAAAAAATCTATGAGGTGACTTTCGCACCCTCAGTGCGGTATCATGATAATGATGTAAACCAGAGAAAAATACCTACCAAAACAAATAATAATATATTCTACAGGCCTGAACGTGGTGAAAATTGGAACTAACGTTGCCACCTTGTCAAAGGTCACTTTTGATAGTTCAGCGTGATGTTAGCTAAATTGCAAAAAAATTAAGTAGTATTTTATTGAGGAAATACAAAATAATATTTTTGGTTTTTAGGAGTTTGAAGGTCGCAAAGTCTAAACAGCGCCCTTCTTTGGCTGTGATCTAAATAAGACCTGTAAAAGTAACCATATAATAGTACCTCGATGTTTGCAACTTAAGGTTTCTCCAAAAAGAAAGCATGTTGAGCCCCCGTCAAGGCATCAGCGCTATAGCGCTTTAACGCCGCGTACTTTGTATTTTAATGACTGCGACGCTATTCAGTCATCGTTTCTGGGCACAATACTCTGTGGGCACAATGTCCAGCGACTTAAATGAAGATGGTGTAGCTATTGCTGCTTGATCTCTTATCTAGCAAAATCATTACTTTGTCGAAACATTTTTATAAGAACTGTTCCTTATATACAAGCATCGGTGTTTCCGAACACATTTAATCATTTTTATTAGTTACCTTTTTTACCTTTGACCAAAATAATCACTCGGCATCAAAGTAAAATTTGTAATAAAATACAACGGGTCGTCCCGACCCAATGACAGAGCGTTGCGTACTGGCAACACGCCTGCTGTGTTTGATAGGTGTAGGCATGTTCAGTACACACAGCGTAGCGCTTTAAAAACACTTCCTGTTTGCCAAAGCCTTTAGTTTGAGGACAAAAATAAAACGCAGTATGTTGATTATTTAACATAAATATTTTTATTATTACTGTTTTAAAAGTAGATTATTTAAAAACACCAAGTTTCATAGAAAAAGCGTGAATACAATAAGAATATTATGATAATTTCACATCGATCTACAAGTTTTGTTATCATCCTTAAATAATTTATAATATTCACTTATTTATAAGACTAATGATTTATTTTTAAAGGTTTTTTCTAAAAATTATTTTCCTTATGTAATGAAAGATTGTAAAATAAATAATAGTTATCACACAAAAGCTGAAAGCCAGCATATTAATTAAAAAGTAGAACAGATATCTGCACACATACAAGTATTTTTTTTCTAAACCACAACAGTACCTACTCAAGTTCAAGAAAAAAATAATTATGTAAAGAGGATACAACAAATCCTCTAATGAGCCCTTAGTTTTCATATCAACGGTTAAAAGGAAGTAAAAGCGACGTTTTGGTCAAAAATTAATTATGAATGCTGTCCTACTTAAAATTTTCCACTCTTTCTAATGCACTAACTCCCATAGCTCTACTGTGATTTTTTTGTTGTTTATGCCCACGCAAACTGCGTTTTCAAAATATGGTTTTGGTGTAATCGACAAGATTTTGGACTTTTTTGTCCTAAAGGCGCTTGTGACATAAAAAATTGTAAAATCACATTAATAGGAATGCCAATAAATGCCTTTATTTTATTTTTTATTTTAGAGCTGTTATGATTTTAAGGATATGATAAAAAATAAAAGAGTTATGCCATTTTTCTGCAACCTCCAACTTTAAACTGCTCTGAACAGTTTAGTTTTTGTTGCTTATTCCCTATAGCCTTTTAACCGTCGCTATGTTTTTGTATATTGACATGGTATTGACCCAATGTAATGAGTCGGGGTACCGGTACGGTACATTACAGAGGTATTTATTTTTTCTAAAGCAGAGTGCACACTTCAAAATTATACAAATTATATATGATTTAATGTTTCATACTGAAGTTATAGAGCACATTTTATTTTAAAAGGAAGGATAGGTATTTATAGCAGTTCTGGAAAACAAAATAAATTACATAGAAAATTATTAGCTCAATAAAGTTTATCATTTGAAAGGCACACACAGGAAAATGTATGAAAAGGTGGAAATGCAAAAAAATATAGCACAGGTTCTCCCAAAATATTGTTGGATACCTAATTACTCACAAAAACCTAGAGAGTAGAAGAAAAAGTTCTGGTATTGAATTTTAAAAGTGTTTAAATATAATAGCAATTAGTTTAAATGAATGTGTTGTATTGTGAATAGGGAATGCAATCTCGAGACGAGATCGCTAAGTCGAGATCTCGAGGGATCGCAGACTACTGCCGCTCGATCTCGCCATTTTATGCTTCGAGATTGATCTCGAAAAATGAGGCGAGATCTCGGAATATCAGGATCTTGCGAGATCGAGATTGCATTCCTTAATTGTGAATGAACAATCTACACACATACAGAATAAAAGTTGAAGATCAAAGAAGTGAAAAAAATGCATTTTTTATTCTAATAAAAGTCAAACAAAAACATTTCCTATGTATTTTTAAATGGGTTGTTAGGTTTTCATCTGCGATAAGGACACTATGACAAAATTACGACCAATCAAATACTTTGACTTCTTGTTTTTTGGTTTACTTTGGGCTTTATTGCTTTATAATGAGAATTTACATATTATGTAGTGTAGATAGCATATCAACCATTCATTACAATAAATACTATTGTAATCTCCCATATTATAGTGATTGGTAGTATTTCTATACCTTAAAGGTAGAACTGAATAAGTAACATATTGAGCAAACGTGGGTATCTCTTTTATGAGAGAAAATACTACAAATGTTTGAGAATTTTGTACTTGAGAAGTTTGTCATGAGTATTTATTTATAATAAGTTCACTTAATATGACAATTTGACACCAAATGAAATGTTTTATCCACGATTTGTTGGATAGGGCACCCTCTCGTCCTCGAGAAGTAAATAATCTTTGAGGGTACGGAAAAACCTTATTCATCCACAGTAAAAGATGTGGAATGAAATGAAAAACTACCACATTAAAGGCTTAAAGTAAACATAAGCATAATTATGTAAGGACAAAATACACGTTTTTGTTTGTAGATGTGCATTAAATATTAATTTGAAATATCTCTGCAACTTATATGAGCGATTGTAGATAATAGATCAGCATTTTGTCATAACGGACTTAACTCAGATAAGATCTACATGACTCGTAACATGTATGTAAGTTTATTATATTTGTATATAGTAGTTAGTTCATGTTATGCTTATTACATTTTTTACTAAGTACCTATTTTTTTAATTTTTTTCAATTATTCTAATTATCCTTTATTATTCTGATAAGAGTGCAGTGTACGCGTAGAGTTGTATAAAATTAGCAAGTTTTTTTTTTAAATAAATAAAAATTAAGAATATATTTTTATATCTTTCCTCATTAAAAGGTAATGATATGTATCATTCAAATATATTTTCCAAAAATAGATTTGTATGGGGATAGTAAGAAAACACGGTCTTTGATTTTTTCTTCAGAAAAAATAATAAATAGCTACTTAAAGTGCAATGAAAACATTTTACAAAATTTTCATTTATAATTTTATATCAGTTTTGCATAGGGACCATACAATGTGCATTTTAATAGTATCTTATTAAATATAATGTATATAAAATATAATGTAAATAAAATAAAATGTGCGTGAAAAAAAACAAGATTATTGCCATCTCTGTATTTTCAATCAAAACAATTTGGTTTTCATATAATACTCAATTCAAATTAATAAACAGTGGTACCCAGATTTTAATAAACGTGGCTGAAAATGCAACCAACGGTGCCATCTTAGCGTGGTTCTTAACCCAAATTTTGAAAAACAAGAAGGCCAGGTTTTCAGAGAGCTTGAACAGTCGACACAATTCCTTCCTTAGCCTTTCTGAGTCCAATCCTGAACGTAGGCCTCTTCCAATCTTCTCCATGTTTGTCTATCGGCTGCTGTGTTCAGCCTGCAGTTCCCTTGACGTCGTCCAGCCACTCCAGTTGCGGTCTTTCCACTCCCTGCTTGGACATTCTGAGTTGCCGCTGGACAATCCATTTCGGTCACCTGTCATGGTCCTGTCTTACGACGTGACCTGCCCAGCCCCACTTTAAGCAGGCCACTCGCTGTATGACATCGGTGCGTCTGCGGAACTTCTAGTTTGGAACCCTGTCTCTTGGGCTCATAATCAGCATCCTCCTTTCAATGGCTCTGTCTGTTGGTGCTATACTGAGTGAGCCCTTTTGTTTCCAAGCCATATGTGGATACTAGATACGCTGTACCACATCAAACGTAGACAAAATTAAATATGATAATCTAGGATTTTTTCAAAAGATGAGCAATATTATGAACACCTGAAATGAATAAGAGTTTTAGGCTTACACGGCCGGCTGATGATGCTGGAGTGATGTTTTCCGGGATCTGGTGCCGTGGTCTGTGAGAGCTCTCACAGTTATCATCAAGATCATCTTCATCATCATACTTCACGCTGAAGAAGCCCATCGTAGAAATGGGCGAAACGTCCGGAAGCTCCAGCTCCCACAGACCACGGCAACAGATCCCGGAAAACATCACTCCAGCAACACCGAAAATGTCACACCATGTATTTATCTCATTTATAGAAAAAAAACTAGATTAGTAAGTTCTGTCTTTCATTCTGTATGACACATAAGAGGAGCATTTTGTTAAAGAAAAACAAAATGAAGCCCATTAATTTGAAAAGTTGACAGCCCCTTATATCACAGTAGCGCCATCATTAAGATGTCAATCATGTTCATTATTATCCATGCACCACTGTTATCAATATATTTTTCTCCTAATTTATAGGTAATCTAATAATTTTCATAAATTAAATACATGCACAATAAAGCTTATTTTATTTGAAGTTCTGTGATTGGCTCCATGAATGACGTGACAATGTCTCTAAACATTTTAAACACTTTTACTGAAATGAAGCAATATCTTAAGATTTTAAAACATTTAGATACTATGAAAAATCCAAGCTCTTACAATATTTATCAATTGTATGTACGAGTATAACAGAATAGTCAATAGTATCATGGTTGAATCCATAGGATGTGCATAAATACCTACTCGATTAAAGCAACATTTATATGATTTTTGAAAGCAAACAAATAATCATTCAAATACTACATAATTAATTATATACCTAGATGAGACTTAACAATTAAAATCTTGTTAAAATAGTATTTTTTCAATTTCTTATGCAATTTTTATGAGTATGTACTTTGTATTTTTTACATATATATTGTATTTACAAAAAGTTGTTTTTTTGACCTAAATAGTTATAAAAAAAGTAAAGCGAGGAAATGTTATGTATTCTAATGTAATAAATACTGAAAAAATGGTTTGAATATTGCAAGAATACTGAAAGCCAGTACAAAAAACATTTCAAGCTACCCTTATATGTAAAAAATCAAATTTCAAGTCATCGTGCCTGATTATTCGTCCATATCCACATTTGTTTTATCTTTTCTTAAATTATTTCTTTCTAGGCCATAATCCAATAAATTTTTGAAAAAAAAAAAACATTTCTTGGCATTAAAACAGTATCTTCTTATCTGTTTATTTGAGCCATATCCACAAATATTAAATTTCTGACAGTATTTAATCCATACGTATCCAAAGGTATAATTTTTTTTTTCGCTTTGATTGTTTGGTATCTTGTCTTGTCTTGTCTTGTATCCTGCCGCCATTCCTCTAGGGGTGGCCAGTACCTCCACATAAGTGCCTCCACTTGACTCTGTCCCTGCATACTTCTTTCATCTCATCTAATTTCATCACTCTTTTCATGCATGCTCTTCTCTTGTTTCCACTCTGTAAATTCCATTCATTCGCAATCTCACTTATCTGATCAATCCATTCTTTTCTAGGTCTTCCCCTTCCACGCTTACCTATTACATTCCCTTTATACACTCTTTTTGTCAGTCGGTCTTCATTCATCCTTTCAATATGTCCAAACCATCGCATCACACTTCTTTGAACTTTCACTTTCACGCTTTCTTTTACTCCGCATTCATTCAGAACCCATTCGTTTCTCACTCTATCTTTCAGTGTTTTTCCTGTCATACTTCTTAAATGAGCCATTTCTACGGTGCATACCTTATTTACTTCTCTTTCATTCACCGTCCATGACTCGCTTCCATACATCAGGGTCGGCAACAAAATACAATTGTGTACCGCCATTTTCATTTTCTTTGGTATCCTTTTATTCTTCGCTATTCTACCAAACGCTCCTATCACGCATCTTCCTTTGCTGGCACGCTTCTCTAATTCCTTCGTCATCTTACCATTCGCCTCAAACTTGCTTCCTAAATAGTCAAACTCATTCACTACTTCAACTTTTTTCCCATTCAAATTAACTGTAAGTTCCTCACATACTTCATTCCTGTCAAAAACTAATATTTTTGTCTTATTCGCATTCACTTTCAAGCTATTTTTACAAAATGCATCATTCAGTTTGGTTAACATCGCTTGGAGTTCCTCCGCCGAGTCAGCTAAAACTATAGCATCATCAGCATAAAGAAGTACTCCAACTCTTGTTTCACCCACTTTCACTCCGCTCTCTGATATTCCAGCTTCTTTTATGCAACTGTCCATGATTATATTAAACAACCATGGACTCATTACGCAGCCTTGCCTCACTCCCTTATATACATCAAACCAGTCACTATATCTCCCATCCACTCTTACACATGCCGAACTATTTTCATAGATGGCACGTATCACATTCAGAAGGTTGTCATTCACACCGTACTTCCTGAGAACATTCCACAACATACATCTGTCCACCGAGTCAAAGGCCCTCTCGAGATCCACGAAGGCTGCGTAGACCACCCCCCCCACAGCCAGATGTTTTTCAACAATCTGTCTGAGAGTAAAGATTTGGTCCACACAACCTCGTCCTGGCATAAAACCAGATTGAATATCAGAGACCCTGTGATCGGTGGCCATTCTCACTTTTTTTATGACAATTTTGCATAAGACTTTCCCAGGTATACTAAGGAGACTAATGGGCCTAAAGTTACGGCAGTCTTTCTTGTCCCCTTTACCCTTGTATATAGGGACAATGACCGCCTTTCTCCAGTCCATCGGTACTACCCTGTCTTTCATACACATCTTGCATAATTCAAACATCCACTCTACCACACATTCTCCTCCTGCCTTTAACATCTCGGCATTCAATCCATCCATACTTGCAGCCTTTCCATTCTTCAGCTCTTTTATGCTTGCTTTTATTTCCTCTTTCAAAATATCCTCATTACTTTCATTTGTAGGGTCACATTCATATAAATTTCTTTCGCCCTGTCCTAATATTTCTTCAAAGTATTCTTTCCATCTGTTACATACATCGTCTTCATCCCACAGCAAGACTCCCTGCGCATTCTTTATGCCCGGAGTTGTTGCTCCCACACTTTCGTTATTATTCCGAACCCAACTCCAGAACATTTTTTTGTTGGTGTGGAAGTCCTGCTGTGCCCTTTCATTATTTTTCTTCTCTAATTCCATCTTACTTTCATACACAAGCTTTTTAGTATTCATTTTTGCCCTTATATACATCATTTCCAAATTCAAATTACCTTTATCTTTCAACCATTTCTTATACGCTTCCTTCTTTTGCTCTACTGCTTCTTTCACTCCATCGTTCCACCAGGCATCACCTTTTTTCTTACCAACATTTGTTTCTCCGCATGTCATTCTAGCAGATTCGGTCAGTTCTTTCTTCATCATTTGCCACACTTTTTCCACACATCCTTCATCTTTCATTTTTTGTAGTTCATCCATATTTAATCTTTTGGCAATCTCACTTTGATATTCATCTTGCACCTTGTCATCTTTCAAATTTTCCACTTTTATTCTTTTCATTCTTAACAATAATTTTTTCTTTCCTTTTTTACAATCCCCTACCATTATTCTCGCGCATAGCAAATAGTGGTCTGTGCTGAGTTCAGCTCCACGGTACACTCTTGCATCTCTCACACATCCTCTCATTCTTTCATCCACGCATATATAATCAATAATTGTTCGATTGCCTGCCCTATTTTGCCATGTATAGAGATGCAAGTCTTGGTGTTTAAACCAGGTGTTTGTTGCAAAAAGTCTGTGTTCTATACATGTGTTGACAAGCTTTCGTCCATTATTATTGATCATTCCTCTACCACTCGGTCCCACAACCTTTCCGCAATCATCTCGTTTCATACCAATCCATCCGTTCATATCTCCTAATAGAATAATTCGTTCATTCTCTTCTTTCATTCTTAGTACATTATTTACACTCTCCCAAAATTCATCTCTTTCTTCTCTGCTATCAGATTCTACTGGAGCATAACAAGCTACCAGTAGGATTTTCATACGTCCTAATCTCATTCTTACCAACAGAATCCTAGGACATATTCTTTCATAATTACTTACACATATTTTAGCCCGTTCGCTCAAAATTACTCCCACGCCTTGTCTCTTATATCCATCCTTAATTCCACTCCAAATAAAATACTCCTCATTCTTCAATACCTTTTCTCCATCCCCGATCATTTTTATTTCAGTCACGCACATCACTTGTATTCCTCTCTTTTCCATAATATCAGAAATTTCATTCTCTTTACAGTCATTCCATTCTCTAACATTCCATGTCGCAAACTTCCATTCTTCTTGTTTCACATACTTCCTTTTACACACACTTCCATTCCTGACAGAATTGTCAGCTTCGACACCTCCGCAGAGGCCATTTGACACTTCCTTCGATTCCGGGCGGTGGACATTGTCAGCTTCCACGGGCCCCTCCTTGTCTGCAGCTGTCCCCGGGTTTCTGCGGTCATTGCGGCCGCCTCGTCTGCCTCTCGGTCTTCGTTTAATTCCTCTGCACAAGTTATTCTCGCGGATATTTTTAAGAGTCGAATCACTTATTAAATATGTTGAGTCTTTTAGTGCAGAGAGTTCCTTTATCGAGTAAATTTCGATCGTAATTTGTTATATTTGATTTTAAACAAAATGTCACTTATTATTATTTTTATGTTCAGTGGGTAGTTTAAAACGGAATAACTTTTGGTCACTCGGTACTCGACACTATATTATTTTATTTAATAAAACTAACACGTAATTCATTCAAAAATTAAAACACTACAATGATCTTCGAAATTCAAAAAATAAAATGAAACACAGGATTAACAATAGTCCGCCTGCAGATATTATTTAAATTAATTTTAAAGCGCGGAGCTCTGGTGATACAGCGCGTCGCCATTGGCGCCAGCGACAAGAATGAAAGTATCCTTCTGTCAAAAGTAACTTAAAAGGATGATAGATAATATATTGACCGATCCGTAGTCCAGTGGTAACACTTCAGACTCGTAAATGGAAGGTTGTGGGTTCGAATCCCGGCGGAGCACAAAAAAATATACCATTTATATTTTCAAATTTGCTCTTCGCTGGGTTAAAAAATTCATAAACCTTTACCAAAAACCGGTCATCAAAAGGTCCATCCAGCCTTACAAGACTGGGTCTTGCTTATGAATTGGCGCTTTCTACAGAGACGACCAAGCTCGCAGATGGCTTTTTAGATGTGATAAACACAAAAACAGCGCTCACCAAATTAATCATCCTAATTATTTTTATTTTTTTTAAAATACTTTTGGACTTTCATATTAATATTTACTTACTTTATCTGAATTTCATTATATCTTGAATTATCCAATTGAATTTGATTTACAATTCATTCTTTAGTTGTATTTAAGATGAAAAGTATTTTAAAACACACTTGAAAAACTACTTTATGTATGCTAAATAGTATTGTTAAATAGAGATAATGAAAACACAGAAATAAGTGTAGATGGTCCCAGTGAGAAATACAGATATCTACATAGGTACATATCTAAAATACACCTATTCAAGGTTAATTTACAAGAACACCAATAATAAATAGTTTTAAATCATTAACAGTCGTTTTGAATATTAATCATAAAATAGCATTTTCACAATCAATTAATACAGAATAGATTATCTGATGATAATATTATAATATAAGAGTTTTATCTACAAGTGTTGCTTACCTCACTCTCAGATTTTATCATTTCTTTTAATTAATATCCATTCTTCACTCATTGTTCCCATGTAAGATGAAAAATGATTTTTAGAAGGGATTGGACCATTTATTGTTTTATTCATAGGTTTGAAGATGAATGAGTGATTGGGGGTAGCTGAGGCAATAGAAATTATAAAATAAAAATTATATATATCTACTAACATTTGACAACATGGAGCTAATAATTTTATGGAGAGGCTATAAGTTTGATTTAGTTCCAAACTATATGAGGCATCTGTCGCTGATGTTTTTTGTTTCTCGTTTTGTCTCACTTGTGCGACAGAGGATTTATTTTTGTACTTTTCTATCATGCAACGTGTCTCTACTTCGTCTTCAATCGGTATATGTACCTAGTTGATGTTACCATGGTAATATAAATTGTTATTATTTTCCTTACCATCACACTGTCAAGTCGCACGTTTCATAATAAAGAGCAATAACTCAAAAAACAAGAATGTTGGGAAATCACGTTTGAAGTTCAGACAACCAGTTCAGCTTGTATGGGATGAAAAAGGCGGCCGATGTTTTATCTCGATCAAATTCGTCCTAATTGAACGGCTGTCGCATTCTACCTATTCTTCTCGCATTGTTCTTGCGTTTTATTACAAAATCTCGATTTTCCCAATTTTTGAGTTATTTCTCTTTATGATTAAACGTGCGAAGTGTTGTCAATGGACGAAAATATCTGATTCTTTTCAATGTTTCTATTGCATAAATGTAAATATTTTACCTTATGTTCTATGACTTTTAAATATAACATCCCACAAAATGTTCTGTTCATCCATCACGGTATCAGATACAATATCAGAACATCTCTACGACAGAAAATGGTCATCAGTTTGGAAGCGGAACTATTGAATTGTGGCCATTGTTTTCTGCAGATATAAAATTAATTTAATTTACCCAAATATAAACACAAACTAGTATTTACGAGTGAAATGATACTGAGACCTTCGCTTAGGTATTGTTAATTAAAAAAACTTTCAAAGACAAGTTAATGAAAATCACTATTGGTTGAGCTAGCTTTTTGCCGATGTTCATAAATCTCTAAATTTTGGGCTCCTCTTACCCCAACTTCCCCTTTTAGTATAATATCCATTAAATTTAATGATTTTTTTAATCATGAAGAGGAAAAATTGACATTTCAAAGTTTTTACAATTTTTATGATTATTTCTTAATATTAACAAAAATTACCATAATTAAAATTACATTGTGTAAGATTTATGATATTTTACATACTTTAGTAATATTTTACATAATATATTCATAAATTTAAAAGTATTCAAGTACAGAAATTTAGCTAATACAGATAAATCTCTATAATAAAATATTTTTTGTTTTTATTAGTTTTGCATGCAGTATTTATGTATGTAATTATTAAAATATAGGTATAATATAAGTTAGTACGTAATGTAAAATTATCCTTAGAATTGACATTTTGAAGACAGACTTTTTGATGTAAGCGGCTATGTTTTTTTTCTGAGTAATATTATTACGGCCTTAGTAGTATATTTTTGGTTAAATATTATTGTATGAAAAATCTTGAATGTTTTTTTAAGAAATATTTTTCTTATAATGAAGTTCACACAGATTGGAGTAACTCTATAGTTGCTGAACAGTTGCTTTCTGGGATCTGTTGCCGTGATCTTTGGGAGCTGGAGTTTCCGGACGTTTCGCCCATGTCTACGATGGGCTTCTTTAGTGTGAAAGTGAAATGATAAAAATGATCTTGATAAAACTGTGGTAAAAGTGTGGGTACACTCAGGATTAAAGTATGAAAATGATGGCACTCTACATATTGTGTGTTGTGTTATGGAGCAGCGACATCTGTTTACTATGTACCATGTGAAACTGTGGAGTATTTCCCCAAACTATCTTACTTCTTCATGTATGCGAAACGTCCGGAATCTCCAGGTCCCACAGACCATGGCAACAGAAACCGGAAAGCTACTCCCGAGCATCATCAGCCGGCCGTGTAAGCTTAAAACTCCTATTCATTTCTATAGTTGTTAATAAAATTCACAAAGTAAGTCAATCAAATTTAAACTAGATTTTGAAAAGATCTATTTACAAAACATACAGATATGCTCAGAATTTTTTAGACATTTAAACACAAACAAAAAATTAAGTCATAGGGTAAATTTTATACCTTTTTTGAATGGCAATGTTTTGTAGACCAAAAAACAGATTTTCTTAGTTTTTTAGTATTCAAAAAGGACATCTGAACGATCATAAGTTTAAGCTTACATTTAAGTCTTGTTATAAATCCCTGTATTGCAGAAAAGTGTGGCGAAATCATCTTGTAAGAAGAAAAGGAATATAAAAGATGTCATCATCATGATCGAGCAGTCAAAGTCAGTGGTCATAGCGTATGTTTGAAATTAAACAATATCGGTTCGATCCCTACCGGGGTGGAAGTCTCGACGACCGTCGATAGATTTTATTATTTATATTTAAAGATAGTGCAAAATAAAACATGGTGGTGTATCAACAGTTGATCCATTTTATATGGAACGCCATGTTTTATTTTATATCTTCAAATAAGTACGGTCAGATCTACCGACCCGACGACCGTCAATCTTTCCACCCCTGGCATCCTGGACGATAGCTTTGAATTTATGGATATCATATAAGAAAAGGAATGCAATTCACTTTACTTTCCAGAAACAGAGTATTGCTGTATTTAAATGAATAGTGAAATATTTATTATTTAATTACATATAAAGTTCGTTAGTAAAAAAACAAAACACAATCTTAATTCAGGGTTTAAGCTATCATTAAGAGCGCCAAATGAAGATTAAATTAACTCCCTTTTACTGACAATTTCAAAACCTATACCAATTAAACTCAATTTAATTAAAAATGAATTGAAAAATATCATTCAATTACCTACATTTGAAAACTCAAGTTACAACGTGATATTAATAGAATTTATCTTTCTAAACCTAAATATGTAAGTAAATTGCATTCCTCAAAAAAACAACGACATATTTTTTTGTGTTGTGTCATGGCGGTTTCCTGGCGCGCCCCATGAGGCTGCTCAGCATGCAGACCAGCCCCGCAATGACGTCCCAGATGCTGGTGGAAGCTGTCTCTGTCCTCGCTGCTGCCGCTCCTGGTTCTGGTGGAGGAGGACCCAGGATAGTGACAGCGGCAGCGGCAGGAGGACGAGGAGGCAGCCGCCTGGCGCGCCTCCCTCAGGCATAGTCTGTCTCCGTGGAGAGGCTCCGCTCCCCTAAAGAGCAGCGCTCCTCGCCGCAGCAGTGCTCTTCATCGGGATGACCTGGAAAAGAAATTGGACGCGTTGAGTACCTAATTCATATTTTAGCATTATGTTAATTCCTTGACTTATAGGTATTCCTTGACTTAAAGGTTGGTATGAGGCTGACCACCCTTACTGTAAAAAATGGTCACTTTGCCAATGTCTGTTTCAGGGAAGGTCGGCAAGAGTTGCAGGGCTTATGTTCATTTGAGATTGGGTTTTTTTATACTGTAGGTAGGTTCACATGCAGCATGTGTGAGTGCGAAATTATGCGTGTCTGCTTGTGGGAATGCATTTAATATGAATCTCAAATGATACATATCTTTGCAACTTAGATTTAGATTAAGATGTTATCGTGAAATAAAAGTTAAAATTTAAAGGAAAAAAAAATACATCTACTTTTAAAACTGTTTTTTTTTGGTTTTTCACAATACCAAGTAGGTACCCGATCAAGTTACTTCTAGAATATAATCGAATAATAAAAAGCCTTCATATTCTTTCATACGAAACCCATTTCGTGGCACATTCCTCTTCAAACACGTATTGTTCAATGAGCCTGTACTCTACACGTTTTAGTATAACACCTAACGTTCAAACTCAAGCATAGCGTTTTACCAAAAAAAATAGGGAAACTTAAACAGAGCTTACAGTGAGCTTTTTACTTTTCAAACATTTTTGGTACGACGCTATGTTACGCAAAATTTCATACTTTGAGTACTGAATAAAAAAGGAAATACAAAGAGGTAGATGGACCCGTATTGTTGGACATCAAGTAGGGTCAGTCTAATATTGGGAAGCCACAAGAGCTGTTCAAAGATGTCTGGATGTTTTTGCTTCATTTTGTTTTATTTTTATTTTCATGTAGGAATACAAATTTCTGAAATAGCGAATGAATGGAATATCCAGAGTTATAATAAAAGGAGAGCTTGTACGAAGAACGTTATGACTCTGAATGAAATGAAAGAAGTATGTAAGGACAGAAAGTAATGGCGGTTGATCTGTAATGTTGGCAGCTAGGGCTAGGGTTTTTGAGCTAGAATTTTGTATTCTGTATTTGTTTTAATGTTTATACATATATAATAATTTGTTGATTTTTAAAATTTAATTTGTTCCTTGACTTATAGGTTGGTATGCAGCTGACCACCCACGCTGTAGAAAATAGATCACTTTGCCAATGTCACCCCTGTTTCAGGGAAGGTCGGCAAGAGTTGCAGGGTGTATGTTCATTTGAGATTTGGGTTTTTATATTGTAGGTTCACATGCGGCATGTGCAAGCGCGAACTAATACGTGTCTTTCTTGTGAAAATGCATATAATGTGAATACTTTTGCAACTTACATAGATTAGATACATAAAGAAGCAGAAACAGTGTTCGTGTGCGGGTGTGTCTAGAATCTTCGATAAAATGCTGATGGATTCGAATGTGAACCTTTTTATTTTAATAGGTGTACCTAGATGTAGAATGTGCAGAGGATTTGTGACTGGATACAGCAACAGTAACAATATTTTGGAATAAAACTGCTGTTAGATCCAATGACAGATGTATAAAAACAGTACGCAGTACTATAGTGTCTTTACGCTTTTAAATAATTATTAAATGCTTCACAGAACTACAGCCTATATTTTATACGTGATTAAGGACTATTCTCGCGTGTTCGAGACGCATCTGGAATGGATGTTTCCAGAGAGTACGAGAAGTACCAACAGTTCAAAGTGTCAAACACTCACATCTACACACTGGACATGGACTGGTCGGTAGTCTAGTGGTCACTTCAGAAGCGCTATTCTGCTAAATTTATTCCGGCTTTACGGCGACGAGCTGACGAGTCGTGTCTGTAAATAAGGTATATTGTGATTTTTTACTATGGAGTTCTTTCGCAAGCGCTAGCTATCTCTGACTTGTATGGATATCCAAAGTGTAAGGAATTTAGCAGAACAGCACTTCTGACTCGTAAATGGAAGGTTGTGGGCTTGAATCTCAGCGGAGCACAAAAAATGCACCATTTTTATTTTCAAATATGCTCTTCGCTGGGTGAAAAATTCAAATACCTTTACCATAGACCGTTCACTAAAGGTCCATCTAGCCTTACAGCAACTGGGTCTCGTTTGAGAATTGGCGCTTTCTACAGCAAATACCAAGCTCGCAGAGGGCTCTTGAGGTGTGATTCACACAAAAACAGCGCTTACCAAATAAATCATTCTTATATTATTATTATACACAGCAAGTAGACACGCCTAGGCACACAATCACAACTATACGCAGGCATGAACCTATACATTCGTAACGAATTGTTTTAAGTATAACTGCATGTTCTGTCTCTAGTGTAATAATTTAAATTGTGTGCTTGACAGTGCCAGAACGGTCCGTAGTGGTTAGATTCATAACCAAAGGCACTTAGCAACAGCGGAAAGTCTCCAGCAACCCGGCCACATTTGTGCGTACCACAGAACAAACCCTTGTTGTGTGGTGAGAAAGGATATTTATTCTCGCTCATAAATTTAAATTTAAATTAATTTATAATCATGTCACATTACGGTATTCCAGTATTAATTCAATGTTTAAATAATGAAATAAGCACGAGTAAATGTGGCTTCATACAATCGTGCTACGATTTCCAACCGTAGAGTCGTAGCGTCGTAGACCCTTCACATTTCGAGCAAAGCTTGACCTTTTGGCCTCTTGTTTCCTCAGTGCTTATTTGGCTTATCCACCATTTTAATACCTAAAAGGATAAACTGAATAATTAGTGACATATTATGCTAACATGTTTCGTCGGTGTTATGGCCGAGGGGGGCTAAGTGGGTTGATCTTTCTAGCGTATTTGGAATAGAACAACGTTGGTTCGATCCCCGCCTGGGTCATTTTACCATAATTTTGACCCCGGTTCAACAGATGTTATTGGGTAATTATTAATTAGGTTATTATTAATTGATGGTATTAATACTTGTTTCTGGCCAGGCAGAATAGGTTGGTGAATTACACTCCTCTTTACAAATCTATTAAAAAATATAAAAACATGGGTCTCTCAGTTAAATGCATCCTTTTCTGATTTTCTATAAGAGAAAACACCTAAGAAGTGTGAAAATCCTGTAGTTGAAAAGTTTGTCATGAGCACTGCCTTATAATTAGTTCATTTACTATGAGAAGTTACACCTAATGGAATGTTTTATTCACAAGTTCTCGAATAGTGAATTAGCACTTATTCAGTTTTACATTTAAGGTGGCGATTTGATTCAAAGATGACCTTTCAATGAAATTGTCTTAAGAATCACATGCTAAAGCATCTGAGCTAAGTAAAAAACGTAAAACACGATAATGTGAGAGTTATTTTAAATATTTTTTAAAACCAATTTCCAGTTTTCATAAGACACATTGGTCCAGTACACATAACGCTCATGTGAAATTACCTCTGATGGACATATGAAAAACAAGCACTAATGGGGCGATCTCTCTACCCCAAGTTTACAACTTCGTGCTTAAAACTCAACCACAAAAATGAAACGTTCACTAGAGGTGCTGTTTTAGTTTACACACAATTGTTTGTAAAACGCTACAGTTAACTTTAAACGTTGTATTGTACATTTTAAGTCGTTTACAAACAAACACGGCAATCTAGGATTTTTCTGAAAGTCAGAAAAAGATATGCAAACGATATGAAAATGATTTCCTTCTTTCCATGTGTTTCTCTGATTTTCTAAATCGATCTTACATTGCTGCCTTTGGTTCTGTGTGACTCATTTTGAGTACTGTACCCTTAGTACGAGTTGCAAAACTTGAGTAATGTAAAGTTTACGGCAATTATTAAAGAGTGATTTCCCCCAAAATCTGCCGTTTTTTTTGGTTTCAACTTGATTTTCTTCATCACTGTAACTCTTTTGCTAAGACCATAAAGTGTAAGAAACAAAAACGGCAGATTTTGGGGGAAATCACTCTTTAATAATTGCCGTAAACTTTACATTACTCAAGTTTTGCAACTCGTACTAAGAGTACTGAATGGGTTCGCTACAGGACTTGGCAAATATAATATAATACATGTGGGATATGGAATATTAAATTATATGAGGTCTCGAGAGTAAAATGTTTTTTTTAGACTTGTAGGTAATATCCGTTTTTGCGTAAACGTATTTTTCATTTTAATGAGAGAGTGTTTGTTGAATCCATAAGTAAATTTTTGTCACTGTATGTAAGTCACACACGTGTTATTTTATATGCAGGTCATATAAAATAAAACTTATATTCCTTGACTTATAGGCTGGTATGAGGCTGAACTGCATACTGCAAAAAAATATTCACTTTGCCAATGTCATCCCTGTGTCAGGGAAGACCAGCAAAAGTTTTAGGCATTATGTTCATTTGAGGTATGGATTTTATTTGTAAGTACACATTCAGCATTTGTAAGCGCGAACTACACGTGTTTTTTTTTGTGGGCATGCATTTGAGAGCCTTAAATGTTAATATATCCTTGCAACTTAGATTATAGATTATAGATTTTTAGGTAAAGTTTGAACTGAACAAAAGAATCAGAATTATAGGTCAGAGGCACCAAGATAAAGCTTGTCAGGAGTCTAGTCCACTCTATTTACCTCTATGCTGCTGAAACATGAACTATAAAGCAGTAAAAGGGAGAAAAAATGACGCTTTCTAAAAGTGGTGCTGGAGGCGCATGCTCTGAATTCCATGGACAGCTAGATGTGTCAATGAGTCCATATGTTGAGAACTACGTTTGGATGGCTTGACTCTGGCCTATTTTCAGTTCTTTAGACACATTATCCGTGGCAATGAGGATAGCCTGCAACGACTGGCTATGATCGGTGGCTTGGAGGGGAAGAGAGAAAGAGGAAGATCTCCCACACGATGGACCGATCACGTAGACAGCAGCAGGCACCTCGGTGGTTAGAGCGCTGCGGGCAGCGCAATCAAGAGAGAACTAGAGAAGAGGGTTGTGACCCTTGCTTCCACAAGGGTCACAACCCTCAGCAATGAGGAACAAGATAAAGAAGAAGAAAATGTCAGAGGCGTGCCCATGACTGAAGCTAATAGCATACCTTAAGTGACACTCTTTGTGGTTTCGTTGCTACATAAAGAGTAGTTACATATTAACCCTGTTTCAGGGAAAATTGACAAGAGTGACTGGATTTCTGTAGCTCTTGTCGATTTACCTCATATTTACTTTGTAAGTGCACATGCAGCATGTGCAAGCGCAAACTTACAGGTGTGTAACCATGCATTGAATGTGAACCATATTTATTAAACTTAAATTTTAGGTTTTGTGCAGATTTTAGTTTAGACTCGGGGCATAATGTGATTTTGAAACTTTTCTCGGTGAGCTAACATTAGTCTTGTGTGGGACTGCTATCCTTAGCAACTAATAACAAAATAAATGTTATATTTTCCCTAGCAACCCGGCCGGGTGACGACACAATTTTGTCTATCTCAATTCACATGCGGACCTCATTGTATATTGGCTTTTTCCCTATTTAATTTAAATCTTCATGTAGAATTTTATGAGCATCTCTTTTAAACAGCAGGGATTCAATATAATATATTAGAATTGGAGGAGAGCGTTGACGGGGATCCCCATTGTTAGTCGAGTGATGTATGAAATACGTGAGCAGTCTGTCGGGTCCATACGTGACCGGCATTAGGTAGGATTCCCAAATATTTCACAGATTTCGCTCACCATTGGGTACCGTGCATTTTTAAATTCCATTTCAACAAAAAAACGTATTTTTTCAGTCAAATAAAATATTTCCATTTCCACAGTTAGACCTCTGAAAAAATGGAAATTCAACGTTAAAAATACAAGATCCTCTATCTGCGGTTCATCCTCAGTCGTAGTGCAGAGAGAGTGTCTCTTGAAGACATTGAAGACAATCTAGTTATAACAAACGGTTTGTCTAATATTCGAATAGTTTAATTATCTAACTGTATTATTATGTATTTTTAATATTAATTAAATAAACATGATTTATCAGTTATTATGATTGTTAAGATATAAAAATGTTAATGATTGCGAATTAAAAATTATTTAATGGATGAGAAAGATCGAAATAAATTGTTAAAAGGAACTCTCATATTTATATAAAAAAAAGGAATTATTAGTTTAGTTTTTTACTTCATCGACATTGATGTACTCGTAAGCCGTAGGTTCATATCGCTACCTTAAAAGTAAAACTGAATAAGTGCTGATTCACTGATTTGTGAAATTGTGGATAAAACATTTTATTGTGTGTAACTTCTTATATTAAGTGAACTAATTATAAGGAAGTGCTCATGAAAAAGTTCTAGGATACAGGATTTTCATTTTTTTTGTGCATTTATTTATGTGAGAAACCCATATCAGCCTATTATGTCATTTATTCAGTTTAATCTTTACGGTATGGATATATTCTGTAGACAGAAATAGATTAAGATAAAAAGTCGTAAGATTAAGGAAATGAATGACTTGATAAAAGTAGAATAATTAATTTGTGGCGTCATGTACTAAGTCTGGTTGATAGGAAATACAGTGTGTGTGAGTACATGATCTCATCAATTTAAATCAATGGCACTATTTTTATTTAGCTCTTGTACGGGATGCATACAACACAAAAGATAATTCATGTTCATTTCTTATCATTCATTATATAAGAGTTTTAGGCTTACACGGCCGGCTGATGATGCTGGAGTGATGTTTTCCGGGATCTGTTGCCGTTGTCTGTGGGAGCTAGAGCTTCCGGACGTTTCGCCTATTTCTATAAGAAGCCCATCGTAGAAACGGGTGAAACGTCCGGAAGCTCCAGCTCCCACAGACCACGGCAACAGATCCCGGAAAACATCTTTCACTTCGGACTCGTAAATGGAAGGTTGTGGATTCGAATCCCGGCGGAGCACAAAAAATTTACCATTTATATTTCCAAATGTGCTCTTTGCTGGGTTGAAAAATTCATAAACCTTTACCAAAGAATTGATTGATTTTAAAAAATGTAATTTGTCATGTATGTTCCTTGACTTATAGGTTGTTATGCGGCTGACCACCCATAATATAAAAATTGGTTCACTTTGCCAATGTCACCCCTGTTTCAGGGAAGGACGGCAAGAGTTGCAAGGCTTATGTTCATTTGAGATTGGGTTTTTATATTGTAGGTCCACATGCGGCATGTGTTAGCGCGAAATTATACATATCTGCTTGTGGGAATGCATTTAGTATAAATCTTAAATGATATATATCTTTGCAGCTTAGATTAGATTAGATTAGATTAGAAAGACCGGTCACTGAAAGGTCCATCCAACCTTACAACAACTGGGTCTTGCTTGAGAATTGGCGCTTTCTACAGCGACGACCAAGCTCGCAGAGGGCTCTTGAGGTATGATACACACAAAAACAGCGCTCACCAAATAAATCATCCTAATATTATCTCTCCAGTATCATTCATTTTACAGTTTCACATGAGATATAAAATATCATTAGACAAAGTACAAAATGGCTCTATGACAAAGAGTATCCAAAGATTTTTGTATGTATTTAAAAGAGAATAAAATATTTTTGTACGATTAAAAAGTAGAATAAAAGATTTTTGCATGGATTGAAAATGAGTTTACTGATACAGCGACCGGTCCGTAGTCTAATTGTTAAATCTTCGGACTCGTAATTGGAATAAAGTAGGTTCGATTCCCAGCGCACAAAAAGTACCGATAAATAATCATTTAATGTTCGAATATGCTCTTTTTCTTATTCCTTCAGTGCTATTTCCATCGAAGATCAGTGATCTATCTATTTGTCTATCTATAATCTAAGTTGAAAATAAATATAACATTTAAGATTAATATTGAATGCATTCCCATAACCAGACACGCATAAGTTCGGACGTAAACATGCCGCATCTGGACTAACAACATAAAAAAAACAATCTCAAATGAACATAAGCCTTGCAACTTTTGCAGACCTTTCCTGAAACAGGGGTGACATTGGCAAAGTGAAACATTTTTGTACAGTATAGGTGGTCAGCCTAATACCAATCTGTAAGTCAAGGAACTTGCTGGTTATTTTCGCTGTGCATGCTGCGGCTCGAAATAGGGACTTGTTGCTTTTGTTGACTCATTGTCACAGGTTTTTTTAGTTACAATGTCCTTCGACGTCTTTAAGTTCTTATCTCTTCAAGCTGTCATTGAATGATAAGATGGAGAAGGTGGTATTTCTCATTCTTCATATCGTGACCGAAGTACATCAACTTTCTCTGCTTGATGTTGTCAGAAGTCCCTTAGGAGAAATGCATGCGTCGGAGAACTTCCTCATTGGAGACTCGAGCACGCCAAGAGATCCGAATCAGTTTTTGGCGGTAGACAAACATCTCGAACGCCTCGATTCGGCTCTCCAGTGCATGTGTGAGCGTCCATCCCTCCATACCATACAGAGCGATTGGAAAGACACTTTAACAATAATATTTTATTGATAAAATAATTATTTCAACCTATGTGATCCTTAATTTTTTTACTCAGTGTATGTTGGGTACACCTCTAAATCTATAAATGTGAGGTTAAAAGAGCATAAAAGGGCATTTACTGGTTTATCTGGTTATTCAGAGATGGCGGACCACTGTGTCGAAAATGACCACTCATTTAATAATGACGGTGTCAAGGTTCTCCATTCCAGGTGCAAGGGCAGACAACTAATTGCCCTCAAAACTTTGGAAATCCACAAACACAAAAATTGTAATTCTTATAGTTTGATCAATGTTCAAATTCCTACTGCTTCACCTTTGTTACTACCTAATTGTTCCTCTTTGTCGTAAATCATCCTTCTCATTTCTCTATTGTTTTTTCAATTTTGTAACAGTGTCCTTTTGAAAATGACGTAGTCATTCGCATTAAGGGGGGGGGGAGTCTGCGGATGATGGCAAATGATGTACGAGTACCAAAAGTGACGTCGTTCTTGTAAATACCAATTTCTACAAAATATTATGTAAGTAATATAACATTATTAATTATTAAGCTCATCCATTATTACAGCAAGAGGGGGGGGGGGGTCATTAGATAATGACAATAGGATGATTGTAAGGGGGGGGGGGGGGGGGTCGAAAATTGGCCAAAATCGATGACATAATTTATGGACGGCCCCTAAGCAAGTCAAAAGTACTCGAGGTGAAATAAATACTCAATTGTTGAAAACAAATTCTGTTTTATTTTTTTAAATTGTATAATTCCTCGTAATATGATTTATATTTGAAATAATTATAGCTTAACGAAATAGATTTTTTTGCGCAGCTAAAGTTGACAGGAAAACTGTCACGTAGGTGCACTAAAAACCAGGGTCATGCTTTTATCCCGACCCTCTTTCGGGATTTTATTTATTTACCCTTACCGTAAAGTTAAAACCGACAACCCTGCACCCTGAAATAAAACTTCACATTTAAACTTAACTATAGAGTTTCACAAAAAATGTTTGGAAATTAACACGCTCAATAGAGGTGCAGATTGATTTTTCGTACAATTTTTGTTAAACGTTACGGTTGAGTTTTAACATACAGTTTTGTACTTAGGGTACGTGTAAACATGACCTGATTCATCACACGAGAATTAATTAAAAATTAAAATGGTTTAGTTCGGTATAAAGGTGCTAAGTAAAACTGTAAAAAAATGCGAAAATAGTCTGTATTCATATGTTGAATACGGTTTTTATTTGTGCATAATTAATACGCAGTTGAGTTTTTTTATTTTTGTTTTGAGTCTAACCCGAAAAGCTTCTGTCGTGGTTTGGACTGATTGTAAGGAGAAGTTTTTAGGCTTATATGCCGTGTAGGCGTTTTGACATTTCGTCACCTAAGTCCTTGTTTGTCTTATCTCCAACAGAGGTAATTTCACATGAGCAATGTTTATATGTGTAGGTACTGGACAAATGTGTCTTATGACTGCTGGCAATTGATTTGAAAATATTAAAAACAATTCTCAGATTATCGTGTTTTATGTGTTTTTCTTAGCTCAGATTGTGTAGAATGTGATTCTTAATTCCATTTAAAGGTCATCTTTGACTCAAATGGTAGATAAGCCAAACAAGCCCTGTAGAGATGATTTGAAATTTTAAAACAAAAAATGAAGCAAAAAGGCTTTGATGTGCTTATAAAGGAAGCGCACATTAAAAAATAATGAGCCTTAAAATCTTTTTGTTTGTAATAAGTAAGTTTATATTTAACTTTACCTTTGCTGTATAAGATAAGGTTTATTTTAATTTTATTATCATACGTCGCTCTTTTGTTTTTATCTTTATTATTATTTTCTTATTAACGTGATAAGTAACGTCCGTTCGAGATTGTTTATCTTTTTTGTATTGTTTAAAAAACTTAATGAATGAACGCTTCTTTTATTTGATGTTCTGATGACGAATGATATGAACAATATCAGCATTGCTATTTTTCGAGAAATTAATTTCAGGACTACTTAATTGTACAATGTTGAAAAGGCTAAATCAATGTGAATTTCCTATTCTTAAGTAAACGACATGATTGGTTGATGAAAAAAGGCACTGAGTAGTCCAGTGGCGAAGGGTGGCATACAAGCCGGTTCCCATCGGCTTCCCTTTTAAAATGATGTAACAAAGTAGTTAAAAAATATAGGCACAAAGTAAAAAAATACATTTAAAATCAAAAAAACAATACGTATTTTTTCCCAATTGAAACCATCCAGTCTACTTTATTATCTTTTTTGCCTCATTTGAAACGGGAAACCGATGGGAATCGGCTTGTATGGCACCCTTCGCCACTGCTGAGTACCACAGTGATAAAACTGAGAAAAAGAGAAAAACCTGCAAGAGAAGGGCGTCGAAGAGCGTCGAGAAGTATCGCTTGGAGAGTCAAGGGGATAAGGTGAAATTTGTCATTGCATGCACACAAGTTTCCGCTTTCACATGAAGGCAAATTGGCCAAGCAAAATAGGCTGGTGAATTGCATTCCTCTTCAAAAATCTATTTAAAAAAAAGAGCTAAGATATTTTATCAGATTTTCATGAAAAAATCCACAGTATAATAATGTACTTCATGCAGCTGAAACGACCCCCTCATCTCCCCCATACATTTCGTTACAAACTGACTTTTACCGTGCGTGGTATTTTCTATTTTATTTTTTAATCTCCAAATCCTACTCGCAGTGTTTGAACCAGTTTTAGCTCGTACAAAGATAAAGTAGCAACTATTTCACTATCTGATCATTACCATCAGGTGTAGGCAGGTCGTCGGAGTATGTTCCTCGGGAGTGAGCGCATCCGATGCTGCGCTGGTAGCTGAAGAGTTGTCGCTCCAAGCTGTAGTTCTCAGCCTGGAGGGTTGCGATCTCTCGTCTGTAACATTTCAAACAAAAGCTTAGATCTTTCCTTTAAATACGAGTGTTCATTAGTAGCAACGTGATCAAGAGACACTCTTTCCTTGTGCAGAAAGAGTGCCTCCTGATGAAGTTGGCTACAACGCAAACAAAATTTCTGAATAATTCGAGTTCTCTTACAACGGTTCGTCTAATATCCAACAAGTGAAATTAATTTTAACATCATGTTTAATTAATTTATATTTTGAACGCCCTCAGAAGAGTTGCCCCATCCTATTTGTGTGAACTGTGGTGATCTTGTGAAAAGGAGGTTATTTTTACATAGTATTAATAATAATAATCTAAGTTGCAAAGATATATTAACATTCAAAACTCATATCAAATGCATGCCCACAAACAGACACGTGTTAGATCGCGCTTACAAGTTCTGAATGTGTCCGTACAAATTAAAATCCAAGCCTCAAATGTACATAACCCCTGCAAATTTTGCCGACCTTCCCTGAAACAGGGGTGACATTCACGAAGAGGACCATTTTTTAGAGTATGGGTGGTCAGCCTCATACCAACCTTTAAGCCAAGGAACAGTCCATTATGAAAATTTATTCTCGAATTTATTTCACAGAATTTATTTTTAACAAGTTGATTACATAACATAGTTCACTCTGCTACTTCTGCTTTGTTAGTTTTGCGGTTCGGTAATCAAAGTGTTACTGAATGTTTCACAGAACTACAGCCTATATTTATTTGTGATCAAGGCTTATTCTTGCGTGCTCCTGAATTGACGAGACGACTCTAGAATGGATATTTCCAGAGAGTACCAGAAATACCAAAAATTTCAGAAGTACCAAGTGTTAAACAGTCACGACTACCTACACATACACAGCAAGTAAACAAGCCTGGGAACACTATCACAAAAACACGCAGTCACGAACAATGATGAGGTGATGATTTCTTTATAGCGCCGTTTCGTGATGTAGTCAGAACCTATACATTAACAACTATACTGATGTTGGTTGACGTCCTACCTCATCTGGAAGTTGTGCGTGCGGCAGACGTCATCGTACTTGTGGTATGTGGCCTGGAACAGCAGGTAACTCTCGTCCCACTCCACCTGCACGCGCAGCTGGGACTTGTCCGTGAGGTAGGGACAGCCGGCCTCGCGGATCTGCAAGCACAGAAGACAGGTCAACACAGCTCATGCAGGGAATACATGGTATATAGGACGTGGCCTGGAACAGCAGGTAGCTCTCGTCCCACTCCACCTGCACGCGCAGCTGGGACTTGTCCGTGAGGTAGGGACAGCCAGCCTCGCGGATCTGCAAGCACAGGAGACAGGTCAACACAGCTCATGCAGGGAGTACATGGATATAGGACGTGGCCTGGAACAGCAGGTAGCTCTCGTCCCACTCCACCTGCACGCGCAGCTGGGACTTGTCCGTGAGGTAGGGACAGCCGGCCTCGCGGATCTGCAAGCACAGGAGACAGGTCAACACAGCTCATGCAGGGAATACATGGCGTATAGGACGTGGCCTGGAACAGCAGGTAGCTCTCGTCCCACTCCACCTGCACGCGCAGCTGGGACTTGTCCGTGAGGTAGGGACAGCCGGCCTCGCGGATCTGCAAGCACAGGACACAGGTCAACACAGCTCATGCAGGGAATACGTGGTATATAAGACGTGGCCTGGAACAGCAGGTAGCTCTCGTCCCACTCCACCCGCACGCGTAACTGGGACAGCTGGAACTATATCGAGGGTGATCTGGCAATAAGTCTTAATTTTTTCGTGTTTTTTATGCGTGATTTTGTCCTGTGTTTTATTACATATAACAAAGTTAGTAACAATTTTCATATTTTGTCAAAATAAACAATAAATATTGTGTAAATAAACATTTACGTATTTTTTTTTTATAATCATGTGACGGAGACATTATTTATTAAACACATTTTAGTCTCTCCTGTAAAGTTGGCATTTTCGAGATAAGACTTATTGCCAGATCACCCTTGATATGTTGAAAATGCTAAAAACTACATTGTACCTACCCATCCCGTATGTGTGAGTCAGAATGACACATGGATGCTCATACAAAGTACTTATTGTGTGGGTAGTGTCGAAAGGACCTTCATGAGAAATCGTGAAGATAATAGAAACAGTACAACACAATAAGAATCTCAGAGAAGTACTCATGATCCCTGACATGAAAGTTGGACTACAATCTATTGTTTAAAATGCAAAGATATTTCAACATTTAAAATTTATATTACTCGTACATGCCGGCATTTTAATTTTGGGTTTGAAATAAACACCAAAACGGGAAATCATTTCTGTACCCTCCGTGGGATTCAAACTCGGCTCTCGGCATAGAATGCAAGCACTCTACCAACTGAGCTATCGACCTCTCTCCATTGAAAGGTCATCTTTATATCAAACCATAGATAACGTATAAAATATTGAAAATAAACGTAGTACACGTGTCTGTGGGCATTTCAAATGTCAATATATCTTTGTAACTTAGATTACAGATTATTATAGATTTGATAAGCAATATTTCTTACCCACAAGTATATTGCACAAGACATATAAGTTTCAATTCTGTAACAGACATGTTAGATTTTTGGAGGACTCTACGCAAGCATTGATACACTTCATTTCCAAGGGGAGTGGATAAAAATAAAAATATGAAGTCCTCAGAAAAGTAGCTACAAATAAGCAATATTATACTGCCGACAGTTTGTACACATTGGCTTGGAAGATATTGCGTGGGGGAAATGTCGTAGCTACGATATTTTCTGGCTTCTAGCATCTTCGTCTCTCGGTCACGTATCTCCATAGAGTCGAGAGAGGCACATCATGAATGCTATTACTGGCAAATCCACCACTAGAACCTTCGTCTGCAGAAGCAAGGAAAACTGTAAAAATAGCATTTTAATGGTGCATGAAAATATATGTTTTATTACATTATTATACATTTTTTTGTATACATCGTTATGAATTGAATTTAAGTCGGTGTTTTGGCGTTTTGCTGGAATCTAAATCAGCTTCTACAGGAGACTTTATTTAAGAAAAAAAATGCGGCCTTTTCACCAAAGTAGTCACATGTGGCGGGTTGAACCTATTTATTTTTACAAGTGGGCTGGACTTACGACAACCGCTTCAGTTGAAGTAGGGGTTTCCCCGATCGCGAGTGATAAAGGGTGAATAAACCTTGCCTGTATTTTATTTTGGGTTTAAAGGAAACACCAAAACGGAAAATTAAATTAAAGGTATTTATATATGGTCCGCCGAAAATCAAACTCAAGACCTTCCGATTACGAATCGATTTTATTGTAAGGATTTGTGAAATTTAATTTTATTCAAAACATAGCATAATTAATATTCATGGGAATTAACCTAGCACTTCAAATATGATTTTAAATAATGTTGAATTTGTAAAAAATATAAAACAGGATTACGTAGAGTTCATTAATCTTTCAGAAGAAATTTCTCAAGAGAAAAGATCTCTTTAATCCAATTTTATGAAGAATGAAGACTCTTGAAAGAAAATAATAACAATCTGCAGATTGCAAATCTTCTCCTTTCTTTTTTTAATTTTTGCGAGATTGCGAAAAAGTTTAATGAAATAAAGTTTTGTCGGGGAAGTTTTGTAACTTTTGATGAAATATCTTGTGTACACGGCATTATCAACCTCCTCGTAGGGACAGACGCTCCTCGGTTCTGTAGACAAGCCCTAACAAAGAACAATATTCGCTGGCGCTGAGACTTAATAACAACACAACATTTCGGGTGTGAAGATAGCCAGGAGTCTAACAAAAATGCTGCGAACGATAATAAGTTCCCTTAAATAATAGTAAATAATAATTTAAATAAAAATCCCCGAAAAAAAATTTAATTCAATTACAAAGTTCTAAATTGTTCAAAACCGAATGCACAATGGAAAGAAATACTTGAAAAAAAAAAACCGATGGGAAAATTCTGTTATTTCGGATTATTTGATATGAACACTATATTCCTTGACTTATAGGTTGGTAAGTAAAGTATGCGAAGAAAGAGGAATGGAAGTTTGCAACGTGGAACGTGAGGGACTGGAATGACTGTAAAGAGAGGGAAATCTCAAATATTATGAAAGAGAGAGGAATAAAAGTTCTTTGTGTGACTGAGACGAAAATGATAGGAGATGGAGAAAAGGAAATGGTAAATGGTGAATTTTTTGTATGGTGTGGGGTGAAAGATGGATACAAGAGACAGGGTGTAGGTGTTATCATTGATGAAAAAGCGAAAGGTTGTATTACTAAGTATGAAAGAGTCTCCCCGAGAATATTGTTAGTGAGAATGAGATTTGGACGGATGAAAGTTCTACTGATTGCGTGCTACGCCCCAGTGGACTCGGAATGCAGGGTAGTGAAAGAAGAATTCTGGGAGAAAGTTAACATTGTTATGAGACAGAAAGAAGAGAATGAAAGAACGATTCTACTAGGAGATTTTAATGGATGGGTAGGTATGAGACAAGATGATAGCGAAAATGTGGTAGGACCGAGTGGTAAAGGTGTAGCCAATGATAACGGTAGAGCGCTAATAAGCCTATGTATGGAGCATAGACTCTTTACGTCGAATACCTGGTTCAACCACAAAAGTATACATTTGTATACGTGGCAGAACAGAGCGGGCAACCGTACAATTATTGACTACATCTGTGTGGATGAAAGAATGAGAGGGGATGTAAGAGACTCTCGAGTATACCGTGGAGCTGTGCTGAACACAGACCACTATTTGCTGTGCTCGAGAATAATGATAGGAGATGTAAAAAGAAGAGCACAAAAGGAATTGGTGAGTATGAAGCGAATAAAAGTTGAAAAAATGAATGATTTAAGTATAAAAGAAAAGTACAAATGTGAGGTGAATGAAAGACTTAACCACGATGAGTTAAAAAAAACAAAAGAAGAAGGATGTGTTGAAAAAATGTGGTCAAAAATGAAAGAAAATATGATTGAATGTGCGAAATCTGTTTGTGGTGAAGCGAAGGTCTGTAAAAGAAGAGGTGATGCATGGTGGAATGACGAAGTGAGAGAAGCTATTGAACAGAAGAAGAATGCTTTTAATAGATGGCTGAATGATAGGAAAAATCAAGCTCTAGAAGAGATATATAAGCAAGCAAAACGAAGAGCCAAAACCGTCGTCTTTGAGAGTAAGATGAAAATAGAAAGTAAGGAAAATGAGAGAGCGCAGCAGAATTTCCTCACCAATAAAAAATCATTCTGGAGCTGGGTACGCGATAAAAACGAAAGTCGCGGATCAACCACCCCAGGCATTAAAAACGCTGAGGGAATCTTGCTGTGGGACGAAAGTGATGTAAGGAAGAGATGGAATGAATATTTTAAAAATTTATATGGCCAGGGCGAAAGAGACTATTATGATGTTGAATATAATGACAGCGATGAAGAAATTGTGAAAGAGGATGTGATAATAAGTATAAAAGATCTGAAGAATGGAAAAGCTGCTGGGAATGATGGTGTGAATGCTGAGATGATCAAATGTGCTGGGGAGTGCATGGTTGAATGGATGTTTGAACTGTGCAAGATGTGTGTGAAAGAGAGTAAAGTGCCGATGGACTGGAAAAAGGCGGTCATTGTTCCTATCTACAAAGGAAAAGGTGACAAAAAGGACTGCCAAAATTTCAGGCCCATCAGTCTTCTCAGTATAGCTGGTAAAGTATTGTGTAAGGTTCTCATAAAAAAAGTGAGACTGTCTACCGGTCATGGGGTTTCTGATATCCAGACTGGCTTTATGCCAGGAAGAGGGTGTGTAGACCAGATCTTCACTCTCAGACAGATTGTTGAAAAACATCTGGCTGTAGGTCGGAAGGTCTACACGGCTTTTGTGGATCTCGAGAAGGCTTTTGACTCGGTGGACAGAGGTATGATGTGGAAAGTACTCCTAAAGTACGGTGTGAACGGCAAGCTTCTGAATGGAATACGCGCCATCTATGAAAATAGTTTGGCGTGTGTAAGAGTGGATGGTAAATGTAGCGAATGGTTTGATGTTTACAAGGGAGTACGACAGGGGTGTGTAATGAGTCCGTGGTTATTTAACATAATCATGGACAATTGTATGAAAGAAGCAGAAATTTCTCATTATGGTGTGAAAGTGGGTGAGACGAATGTTGGAGTTCTTCTCTATGCTGACGATGCCGTAGTGTTGGCTGATACAGCGGAGGAGCTCCAGATGATACTCACCAAAATGAATGATGCTTTTAGTAAGAACGGTTTAAAAGTGAATGCCAGTAAGACGAAAGTATTAGTGTTTGACAGGACTGAGGAATGCGAGGAAATTGAGATAAGACTGAATGAAACAAGAGTGAAGGTCGTGAAAGAATTTGATTATCTGGGAAGCAAGTTTGAGTCGAATGGGAAATTGACGAAAGAATTGGAAAAGCGTGCTAGTAGAGGAAGAAGTGTAATGGGAACGATTGGAAGAATTGCAAGAAATAGGAAACTTACGAAGAATATGAGATTGGCGGTCCACAATGGTATATTGGTTCCGACATTGATGTATGGAAGTGAGGCGTGGACAGTTAATGAATGTGAGCTGAGTAAAGTATGTACGGTTGAAATGGCTTACCTGAGAGCAATGGCTGGAAAAACACTGAATGATAGAGTACGTAATGATTGGGTGATGAACGAGTGTGGTATAAAAGAGAATATGAGAATGAAAGTAAAAAAAAGTACGATGAGATGGTTCGGACATCTCGAAAGAATGGATGATGAACGACTAACGAAGAAAGTGTACAAAGGAAATGTCAGAGGAAAGCGCGGAAGGGGAAGGCCGAGGAAAGAATGGTTAGACCAAATAGGTGAGATTGCGAAAGAATGGAACCTGCAGAGTGAAAATAAGAGACGAGTATGTATGAAAAAGGTGATGAATATTGAGGAAATGAAAGTGGTTTGTAAGGACAGAAAAAAGTGGAGGCGCATCTGCGGAGGTACCGGCCACCCCTAGTGGAACGTCGGCAGGATACAGTAACAGTAACAGATGAGGCTGACCACCCATACTGTAAAAAATGGTTCACTTTGCCAATGTTACCCCTGTGTCGGGGAAGGTCGACAAAAGTTGTAGGGCTTATGTTCATTTGAGGTTTGGATTTTATTTGTAAGTACACATTTAGCATTTGTAAGCGCGAACTACACGTGTTTTTTGTGGGCATGCATTTGAGAGCTTTAAATGAATATATCTTTGCAACTTAGATTATAGATTATAGAACTCTGTACATTTATAATGTCGAGAACATAATATGTGCTATTACTCGGCCGGGGTAAAGACAGGACAAAGAGTCATAACTTCAATACAAATTGGAGTAGGTAATTTTAAAAGTCGCAAAAGTACTATTTTCTGCCTTTAGCATAATTGCCAACTGCAGATGTTTCAGTGCTGTAAAATATAATTTATGTATTTTTTTTATTAATTAATTAAATATTTTTTTTATGTACTATTGGTGACGTCACGTAGCCGAGCTATTTTTTTTACCTTGCCGAGTCCATTAATCTTAATTAATCTTTGCTCTTTCAAAAAAAAAAATGAGGAAGAAAACAAAAAAGGTGCATAAACAAAAATATTCTTTATAATTGTTCAGGAAACTGAAAACTGGAAACTAAAGTGTTTGTTTTTGATTATTTTTTTATTATCACCATAAAAAAACAGTGTTGGAAATTTAACACACAAGTGAGTAAATCAAACACACGCAGTAACATTTTATCTGATGGAAAATTGAAATCGAAAATGGAAACAAAGTTTTGATTAATTGTTATTGTTAGAATACGTGGTAATTTAAATTCAATCATGCAGATCTGAAGCCATAAAAACATATAACTGGAACTGTCAAAACTATGATTAATTATTCATTGTTGCAATCTATATAATCTTTGTTGCAAAGGTATAAGAAAGGATCATCTTTCATGCATGCCCACAAGCAGGCACATGTAAATTTACGCTTACACATACAAAATAAACTAAACCTCACATGAACATAAGCTTTGCGACTCCAGCCATCTTTTCCTGAAACGAGGGTGGCATTGGTAAAAGTGAACCATTTTTTACAATATGGGTGGTCAGCCACATACCAACCTATAAGTTAAGGAATATAAAATATAAATATCATTTAAGTATTAAAATAAAAAACAACAGAATCTTACAAAGAAATCTAAGAAAAAAGATGGTATTTCAATTACATAAAATTAAAAATTATGAAAGAATAAGCCACCAACATTACATATTAGCCGCCATCCATTTTCTATACGTATTTACTTCTTTCATTTCATGCAGAGTCATAAATTCTTTTTTCATATAAACAAACTTCATGGTTAAATTTTACCACTGTTTCAGGGAAGGTCCTGCTAGAGTTGCAGGGTGTATGTTCATTTGAGATTTGGGTTTTTATATTGGGTATTTAAGTCCACGGGTGGCATGTTTAAGCACGAACTAATATGTGTCTGCTTGTGAAAATGCTATATTGTAAATCCTTAATGTTACATGTATTTGCAACTTAAATAAGATGAGATTAATAAAAAGATGCTTACATTAAATATACTTAGGATACAACATTTTACTTTTAAGAAGAGAAAAAAATGCGTGTGCCGGAACTAGGAAATCCCTGTGTCTCAGGCATGGAAAGCTTTTATATCAAACTTACCTACATATGTACTTAAATAACCATTCCACTCATAAAGTCTTAAAAAACGTGTGTTTTTGAAGTGAGCTTAATGCCCGTTACTCGATTGC
This sequence comes from Agapetus fuscipes, assembly GCA_951799405.1. Lineage (NCBI taxonomy): Eukaryota > Metazoa > Arthropoda > Insecta > Trichoptera > Glossosomatidae > Agapetus > Agapetus fuscipes. The sequence goes on along the minus strand of OX637355.1, from coordinate 9,785,124 downwards.
AAGTAGAAATTTTCCCGATCTTGAAGAATAAGGTTTTCAGTTCTAGTAAAATGCATCTGGTTCATTCGGTCGACAGCTCAGCTGGTAGAGCGCCTGTGTTCAAAGCCAGAGGACAAGGGTCGGTCCCCTCCCCAACACTGTGTTTCCTTCAAACTCAAAAATAAAAGAACCGGCAAGGTATTTTCAGGCTTCACAAGAAATAACCATCTGTCCTCCCTGGAGCAAAAAACCATTTTGTATCGTTTTATGTGTTGATATCGTTTTTTTTTCAAAGCCTTGTTAGACTTGAATTTTTAAAATTACCGTGTTATATAGTATCGTAGCTGAAATTGTTGTCAAAGGCGGCAAAAGTGTGTGTTGAACGAAATTAAGATAAAAAGTGTTCAAAGCAATTTTTCGTCTGAAGGTTACGAGGCGAGTAGATACGGTAAGATATCGTAGCAGGAGATCCTTCCTCTCTACGCTGGCGTAGCATTAAAACGTCGTAGAGGGTGGAGCAAGCAATTTTAAAAAGGTGACAATAAAAAAGGTCTAAACGTCAAAAAAACCAGTATATTGTTGCAATCGATTTAAAGTTGACAATATTTGAGTTGTTGATTTGATTTAAACATAAAATACTTAAAAACTACACAAAAACCAATTCGATATAATTTTAAAACCGAGTTGGTTTATTTACTCTTTTTTTAAGTTCAACGTTATGAAAGTAAAATGCATCGTAAAAACAAATAATAACTTTTCGATTTTAAATTTGATTTGTTATTTATCCATTAAGTTTGTCACCAAATGTCATAGTTAAAGATATCTAATTTATTTGAAAAAGTTGTATCCACTCTTTTTTTATTTCGGCATACCTGTTTCAATTTTTTTTTCTTCATTTTATTCTCTCGTTTTTTGATTTCAGTGTATACAAACGTAAAATTTACGCTGATTAAGTTACAATTAAAACAAAAGTTTTTGTATTGAATAAATTATTTGCATTCCCCTGAAATAGAAGTAACCACAGATCTGGAAGTAACTATATCAATGCTAAATACTAAAGAATATCAACATTGATTTCCTCTACTAATATCTGAAACTATTGACGAAATGAAAAAAAGAGTTTTTAGCCTTTCACGGCCGGAATCAGTGCTTTGTATTGCTCTTTCGGGTTTACATAAACGGTAGTCCATAGTTTCCTTCTTTTTGCTTTTAATTGTTTCTGCTTTCTTCTCGCTTACGTTTTGTCTACCGCTGTGTATATTTTTTTCAAGTTACACACACAAGTAAGTCCGGCAGAGCAATACACAGCATCGAAATATAAAGTGTTGCTTGATACCTGTTCTCTGCAACTTCCTCCTTTACCTGTATCCTACATACATTATGGCTCGTGAAGGGAACGAGATAGGAGAGACAGGTATGATGGTGGTATTAGTGCAGGGAAATTTCAGTACTCGTGCACTGCTCCAGATTAGAAAACACATGTCAGTCAACTTGCTTTATTGCTCTACTAGACGAGTTTAATCTAGGAAATTCTGCATTTAATGGGTAAAATACTAATTTATACAAAACAATTTATCAAGGTCTTTAAGGAGAATATGTGAACCATTTGTTCAGAATGGTTAGCAGACTGAAAATGTTGCTAATTGGTCAGCGCCTACCAGACAGATCCTCTAAGTCTAAGTTTTAAGTTTCTCCGTTCACCTCTTACGCTTAGACTTTTAGTCGTTGGTTGAGCCCACGTTTTGACAAACTAATGTTGCCTGAGCTGGAAGTTTCATCAGCACAGTCTTTCTAACTTATATTTCTAACCAATATCAATCGCCATATTCTCTCAGTGTCTCAAAACAAAGCAATGCCACACACACCACAGTACTGCGCAGCTAACGACCCTGCAACCGGACATGAACAACTGCCACATCACTAACACCTCTGCGGCACCATAACAAGTGTCATAGACCCTTAGAGTCTCTCAAATCTAGGGAGTCTCCCACATAGGCTTTCTTAAAAATAAAAATAAAAAAACCTACCGACTTTTGCAATATTTGTATGAAAACAAATCATCTGTTCACTTGCGGCCATCTTGGATTGACAGGTCTTCATACAAATGCATCATTAGTTTGTCAAAGCGTGGGCTCAACCGACGACTAAAATGCCTAAGAATAGCCCCGTTAGAGTCTAAGAGGTGAACGGACAGCTGGTTTTCAGTGTCAAAGGAGCGGACTTCCGAGACAATAGATTCATAAATATGTTACGGACGTATAGGTTCGTACGTGAGCCTAAAAACGCTGGTGTGTGTCGAACAATCGGGTATAGTGCCGAGCAATCCTAGTGGAAGTAACTATCATGTTCAATAACATGCAAGAATCGTCTCTGCTACCCATATTTATACAAGCATGATTCTGTGGGAGGGACAGAGTCGCTTAGATCATTGTAATGCAAGCCCCACTGTAAGCAGAGAGTGAAAATTGAACAGTATTATATTGTAAACAGTTTTGTGAAAAATAAATATTATTTAATAAATCGCAGTTAATTACAAAGAACCTCAAGTAAGATCATAGCAGATAAAACGGGTAGAAGATGAACAAGAATTTATCAAGCATGTGGTAACAATTTTTTCAATGTATGTATGATCATTTTAGCGTGTTCGTCGATTTCTTATTTTTTTAAACATTTGAAAGGCAAAAAAGAGTAAGAAAAAGAAGGCCCGATAAAAAAAGTACAAAGTCCGTGTTTCTTCAATTAATGTACTAGTATTATATTTTCTTTGACATTTAAGCGTTGTTGAATGTTGCAATTTAAATGCACTGTTTTAATTATTTCTGAGAAAACAAAGCTTAAGTTACCATTTGTAAGGAATGTAAAAGTAAAAACGTTTGCAGACTAAAAAAAAGAAAGAATTTTTTTTTAGCAGTTATGAAAAATTGCAGTTCTTGTAAAGAATAGAAGCATGAAGAATAAAAGCATTTAACATGAAGCATGAAGAATAAATTATAAAGAATACTCGAGTCACTGCATTTTCAGTATTATTATATATTTATTACTGCTGAAAATTGTAAAGAAAAACTGAAAAACCTTTGCATGAAAAGTTTTTGTGTAAACTGCTACAATTGAAAAAATAAATAAATGTGTCGTATATAACTAAACACGGCAATCTAGGATTGTTTTGAAAGAATAAGTTAAATATATGAAAGGTCAGGAAATCAGTTTCTCATAGTTTCCATACACTTATATTTTACTGAAAAAAATGCCAGTTTGTCACCTTTTTTTCTATCCTACTCAAAAATTAAAAAGAGTACATTGTAGTGCGGATTTTTTATTATTTGAGAAGGATAATTAATTTCTGTGGGGTTTTTTTTTTTTTAGGAGATAAAATATTGTTTGTGATATTTTTATGAAATATTTTTTTAATATGATGTCGACAAATAAATATAAACTTATCATTATTATATTTTCAATCTTATGATACAGAATAAATTCATAATTTTTAATTTCAATGGAAAAGATTAGTGTTTAGTAGTTTTCACATAATTGTTTCTTACATTTATAATAATTACTCCTGAAAATTCCCTCTTAGAGCCCGTTCCCACTTGTCGGGTGTCGGATCCGTATATAAATCGGAGGTTCCAGTGGCAGAACATTATGTATGGAGCTATTCACACTTGTCGGAAACCGATTTGTCCAAAAATGTTCTACCACTGAAATCTCCGATTAATATAGGTACGGTCCGACACACGACACGTGGGAACGGGCTCTTAAGTGAAAACGTTGAATTAAAAAAAAAAAAAATCGAACTGTGATGCTGTTATTTTTAAATTCATAAATAACTGAAAATATAATATAACAAAGCCTTAGCAAGACAGCCGAATGACGTCTTATTTTTTCGTCACTATCAAATATGCTGACTCTCTTTTTTTAGAAAAAAACAATTAGTAAAAGGGATATTTAATTAAGTTACAAATATATATTTTTATTAATTTTAACCAGTTGATGAAGGAGTTTTTTTTTCAAACAATGGTGAATACAGGGGATCGGTTGGGACTTTGTTCGCTGGGTGTTGATTTTCAGTGAGCCGTGTTTACCGCCAAAACAAACAGTTCGGTTTAATTTCATTGTTCTAATGTGCTACATTCATCAAGACAAGTATTTACTTTTTGCCACTTGTAAAAATATGTAGCTTTGTATGAGCGTCCGTGTACTGTGAGTCCTTCAGGCACTGGATGTTAATAAGGAAGTTTTGAGTATACCACATGTACAACCAAGTTACGTATTTTTCAATTATATTTTTAGATTTTGTAAGTGTGTGCGTTCTCGGAGTGAAAATTCATTTTCAATATTGTTATGTTTTTAGGGCTGAAATAGTCTTCAAATTAAAAACTGGTCTTCTTCTAGGGTATTTATTTCACAGTTAGATTTTTTTTTTACAGTTTTCATTTATTTTCACAATTCACATTTATTTATTTTACTGATGGTTTAGGTTCACTTAAATACTGTTTTAGTGTTTAGAAGCAGATTGTCGTAGGATGACTAACTCCTACAAGCGGCTTCGCGGCTTATATAGCTATGAAGATACAGGCTTCTAGAGGTTAATTTGACTAGAGGTCAACAGACGCTTCTCGAACAGACTTCAAAGACAATGATTATGATGATTTCCAGTGACTTCCTTCTAATATTTTATTACGCTAGGTACTTAGTAATAATTAATCCTACTTACTATAAATCATATAATATCAGCTGCAATAGGGTAATATCACATATTTTTTTCATTGTATAAAATGGTAGAATACATTTTTAAAATGCATTTGCGTTTTAAAAAAATATATATCTTACTTCGTTTGTAAACTATTTACAATTAGCGTATTCTCGATTTCCGGAAAAAAGGTAATTTTGTTTATTTAGGCAGATATGACGTCGATGCATCTTCGGAGTGTAGCGACTCAAATTCTCGGCATTTTATTTTTGAAAATTATCAGTGATATTTTTGTTTTTACTACACAAAAAATAATATATACATAGTTGTGATCCTTGAAATGTACTCTACAGAAACATATTATTTTCAACCTTTTTTCCTACCACTGCAACTACCGTAGTAATGATAACATTTCCCAAATAAATACCGCTTTTTAAACAAATTAAAGACTCAATGACCGAATGGCTTACTTCTTTGACTGTGACATCTGTCTCCATAATGATCCCCTCATCCGTGCTCTCCTGCGCATAGTAGTGGGAGAATGGAACTCCTGGAAGAGGCAGGGGTTCTGCGGGTCCGCTCTTGTGGTGACGCAAGATGTACGCCGTCCAGCTGACATATCTGCCGACAAATAAGGTTGAGTATTACTACTTTTCCTTTCATAAAAAAATATAGTGCTGTCTGTAGTCGTTCCACAAAGGGTAGTCAGAGCATCTGCTGAGCTGCCTTCAATATTTACAATCCTTGAACACCTCTTTTTGTTCATTCATATCCATCAGCTTTTCCATTTATTACCTTCTTTTACATTCACTCTGTAAATCCAATGTTTTAACAAAGTCCCAAATCTGATACAGCCATACTTGCTATGGTTTTCCTTTTCCGGTGCGGTGAAAATGAAACAAGTGAGAAGTATGACAAGAAAAAGGTCAGAATGAGTGGGTAAAATAGGAATGCTAGGTGAAAGATGATGTGAAAGGAAATATAAAAAAAAATGTGAATCGTTTGAACATATCGTAAAATAGATTAGGAAAGATTGACAAAAAAATTATGTTTATCAAGAGCGTGCATCCCATACAGGTAAATGCGCCTTATAATTAGGCAATAAATGGTAAAAAACCATTTAAGCTTGATATTCAGATTTAAAATTCAAAATTTAAGTTCGACTGCAGCCATTGTTAGCACTCAATTAGCAGTCAATTTCAATTGAGTTATTTTAAAGGAATGGGAGAAAATATTTTATTATGAATTGTATTTGACTATACCCTATGCACGCGCTTGAATTATACATACCTATGTACATAGGAAATGTAAAAGTAGATATAAAAAAATAAAACAATTGTACACATAGATTAAATACAAACCAAAATTTACAATACATTGTTTTCATTCAGGCAAAACAGAGAACAAACATTTGTTTGCCCAAAAACAAAACATAACTAAATATTTACATAAAAATATTTTTTCTTTTGTATTGAAATGCTCACCTCTGGAAGTGAAATAGCGTATTGCAGACCCCGAGCAAAAACGTTCAACGACAAAAAATAAAAACATACACGGAAACTAAAACAGCGCTCCAAATGAGCGTTTAACTTTGAATATATTTTTTGGAAAACGCTATGGTTGAATTTAAGCGAAAATTGTTATACTTGGGTTGAGGGTGAGAAGAAAGGATTCCATCGATATCCGCGAAGTGTTTTGTTGTTTTGCGTTGTTTTCTGACACATTCATTAATTCAAGCCATATCCAATTCCAGATTTGTATGGCGGCGGGTAAACAAAAGTTTGTACAATGCTTGCGTAGGCGGACAACGCTTCCAGGTTTTCTTACACCCCTTACAGTACAATAATAAAATCGAGTATTTAGGATGTTGTAAATATTGCCTATTACTAGTTTTTCTGTGCAGAATAGGTTTCCTTAATAACAGTGTACCATCACAGCCATCAATACGGAGGAATACGTCAGTTGTTTTTTTTTTTAATCTTATTAAATCTAAGTAATAATATTTTTAAGGGTTTGGTGGTTTACACAGGGAAAGTCCATTGTATATTAATCCAATTAACAAAGGTCCAATTCACTTTTTACAATTTTGTTTCTGTCTAGCACTTTCGCCTACAAGGCATCATCAGGACAATCTTGATGACAAATCAAAATGATTGTCCTGATGATGCCTTGTAGGCGAAAGTGCTAGACAGAAATAAAATTGTAAAAAATGAATTGGAACTTTGTTAATTTGATCAATATACTAAGTAATAATGTTTGTTTGAATCGCAGTTCTGAAGATTTTAAAGAAAGAAAAAAAATTAAATGGAAATAATTTATCATTGTGTAGGTTTTTTCCAATTTCCAATATTACTGTTAATCCCGGTTTGTGAATAATCTATTTAATATGCGTGTAGATATCAAAGCCAGTAAATCCAGCTTACCGTAAGCACTCGCTAATATTTCGGATGTATAATTACAGTTTAAGTTTCTAAAATAAGCCTTTGAGCTCTATTCTAGTTGAATCGAACTCACAATCGAGTTGTATGATATCAAAGACGGCAATGTAAGATTGTTTCAGAAATTAAATAAATATATAGAATTGGTGAGAAGATGATGTCCTATATTTCCATATATTTATTTCAGTTTCTCAAAAAATCCTAGATTGCCGTTTTTGGTTCTGCTTGACTCAATTAGTATACTGCGATCATCGATTGGAATCTAATTTAATCGGATCTTAGTTACAAAGATAGATTTACATCTCATGTGTGTATAAAGGATATCATATCGTTCCCTTTGTGCGTGTTTGTCTTATACCCATTAGACATAATTTCACATGAGCAATGTTTGTACTTATACTGGACCAATGTGTCTTATGAAGACAACTGATTTTAAAATATATTTAAAACAATTCTCACATTATCGTGTTTTACGATTTTCTCTTAGCTCAGATTGCGTGGAATATGATTCTTTAAGACAATTTCATTAAATTACTTTTTTCACTTTTTTAGCAGAGGGTGAGCTCTCGCCGAAATTGTGTCGCACTTGTAATTTTTGCAAACTTTGCTGGTTTTTTAATTGTATTAATTATGTTTTTGTACCAATATAAATTATGTTTAAACTGTTTGTTTGCTGTATAAATAAAATAAAATAAAACAATAATAAAAAAGGTCATTTTTGCATTAAATGGTAGATAAGCCAAAGAAGCAGTAGGGTGACATCATGAAGATTATCTATGTGCAATTACGATACTTGAACGTTAAGAAAAAAATGAACCATAGCAGATGATGAAGACCGAAATTGAGAGGAAAGATACTGTTACGTTTTCTGCCGGATTCTATTTTGAATTAAAATGCGAGAATTTATTTTTAAAGAATTTATTTTTCGCAATTTATTTTTCACAATTTGCAATTTATTTCACCACTTGACAGTCACTGGTTATATGTATTACTCAGCGAAGTGCTTTCTTGCGACTCTGCTGTCCTACCATTTTGATCTCTTATATAGTAAACCGGAGAGGTATTTCTCGCAATTTCTGGATTATTCCACCACCAGAACACTTACGCACACACAATCACTAGAATGTCATTCCAAGGCACGAATACTCCTTGATGGTTCTGTACTACCTGCTTCAGTGTGTGTAATCATTTTAATGTGTGTTTGTATAAGCGCACGTATTTCAAGTTCGCAAACGTATTGGCAAATTAATAGGACTAACCGTTCGCCTGTAAAAATATGCCATAGACCAGTGGTCCCCAAACTTTTAATTTTGCGTACCACTCACGAAATTATAAATCAGTAGCGTACCACTGAATTGTAACAGTTCAGAAAAATGTTCAAAATAGTAAAGTAATAAAAATTGCAACAACTGTTTATGACAACATTATATTTCGTTATTAATTATTGAAAAAAATACAATACTCTTAGTGCGAAAAATGGTGCTGCATGTTCCAGACAAAATAAATATTTGGCTCAGTTGGTCTTAATTTTAAGCGCAAATTAGGGTCTATCTTAAGCTTTTACGGTATTTGTTTTTTATTATCAACATAGTAGAAAATCCGCGCTCACAGAGATACGTGATTGTAAATGGAATCAGGACAGCGATGGATATTCATTTTTAACTTTTAGCAAAATTCTCACAACTCCAGTTTGTTGAATACCGCTTGCAAACCTCAGTCGCAAGATTCCTTTTAAATTGAACTAAAATTTTCGCGAACATTATCCAGATCCGAAACGAATGGGTTCCTTATCCAATTGAACTCTGAGTAGTCATCTTTAAAATATTATTTTATCTTATTATTCACTATGTATGCCCTGTGGCCATGGCTTCTTGCGTACCACTTAAAGAAGCGTCGCGTACCACTGGTGGTACGCGTACCATAGTTAGGGAATCACTGCCATAGACAGATTGCTCGCAGACAAATGGGCCATAGACTTATTGTCCATAAAAAATATAATTATTAAACATATACTCAGTCTTTTATATCGCTCAGACGACTTGATTGTTTGTCTTCAAGACAAATGGTCTACAAAAAAAACTGATATCTCTTACTATGTATACACTTTCGCATACATTTCATGTAAGTAGTTAAGGAGACATCATCAATCCGATAGTTAATCTTGCAGATAAATTAGCTACATTTACTTTATCTTAATTTTTTCAAGCCTACTACACAACAATGAGCTCGGCACAAATTACGTAGACAACAAATTGTAACTTTACACGGCCGAGTTGCTAAGAAAATTACGTCCATTACGCGTTGCTGAAAATAAAGCTTTTATGTACAATTTTCCTATTTTCGATATATGTTTTAATGAGCTAAATATTGACTCTACACATTTTTTTATGATCAGCATTTTATCTAGGCGCGCAAACGTCACAGTCTATGGAACAAGGATGCTATTAAATTAAAAAAATATATATGTTTGCTTCTTCCATTAGCTGGTAGGTAAAAAATAGAAATTCATGTTATAATTTGATTTCTCCAAGTTGGTATTATCGACCTTTTAGATTTTATCAAGTTTTATACTTTTTTCTTGACTTCTTTTCAGACTTTTAGAGTGACTACATTGTTTCTCCTTATGTAAATTTTACATCAAATAAAATCAAGCATAACACAAGAACTAAAGGTTTTATTATTGAAAAACCAGTGCTGGGATCCCAAAAGGCACAGAGCCCATTACTTCATCAACATATCCAGGATCCCATGCCATTCCTTTCCAGTGAGCTTACGTAATGTTTTAAACTAGGAGCACCAAATTCTACAGTACACCAAGTATACTCTAAAATAATTAATTACTTAATTTAATACACTTAAGCCCCCTGTAATAAAACCCATTTATTATATCAATAAATAGGCGTTACAGGATGATTGAAATGTCTGATAAATCTTTTAAGCGAGTCTCTAACGAGGTGTCATTTGACGGCTTCAAAAAATATGTCCTCAAATCATTGAGTTATAATATAAAGGAGTGGAAACTTACTTATAAAAATGGTCTTTAGTAAGAAAAACAACAAAAATCTCGCACCCTTCTTATACTTTTTAAAACCGTACAATCTAGACCTATATTTGCTAGACAGTTCCAGAAAGGCATAGTAATTATTATTTCTCGATGCTTCACGTATTCTATTCAATGATTCCTACCCACACAATACAATACAGAATTCCTATAGCTAATACCACTTATTTTAAATATTTATATTTCATATTTACATAACAATACATATTTTGGAGCACCCTGAGTAGGTACGAGTTGCACAACTTGAGTAAAGTAAAGTTTACGGAAAGTATTAAAGAGTAGTTTTCCTCAAAATCTGCCGTTTTTATTTGTTTGAACTTGATGTTCTTCAACACTGTAACTCTTTTGGTAAGACTATAAAGTGTAAGAAACAAAAACGGCAGATTTTGGGGAAAATAACTCTTTAATACTTTCCGTAAACTTTACTTTACTCAAGTTTTGCAACTCGTACTAAGACTACAGTGGTCCCCAGTCCTATCAAAAACAAGAATTTAAAAACCACATGAAATCCTGTATTTACTTGCCTTTTCCATCATGTTTTTCGACACCCAATAAATACACATGCCATAATGTCTTAAAATAATGCATTTTACGTTTAGAAATTGACAAAATTACCGATCAAAAGATTTATAACGAGTGCGCACTATGTTCGCGTAGGAATGAATGTCAATGCATCCAATGTATATAATATATAATCTAAGTTGCACAATGCACAGATATATTACATTTGAGTTTCATATTAAATACATTCACACGAGCAGACACGTATGAGTTCGCGCTTAAACATGCCGCATGTGGACAGTATAAAAACCCAATCTCAAATTAACATACGCCCTGCAACTCTTGCTGATCTTTCATGAAACAGGGGTGACATTGGCAAAGTGGAAGGTTTTGGGGTTAATGGACTGTATATTTGCTTTCCTGCTTCCACAGGGGGTTCAACCACTAGGATCCTTTCTATTCCCCAAGGGGCGGTTTTCTGGTAACGCCAACCATTTTTTTACAGTATGGGTGGTCAGCCTCATGTCAACCAATAAGTCAAGGAGTACCAAAACTCATATAAATAAAATTCAAATAGTTTCATGCAAGTTTTTTTTTGTACACAACTAAATGGCACAATGAAAATTTTGTTGTTTTTCTTACTAAGGACCATTTTCGTAAGTACCTAAGTTGAAATAGATGTAAATAATTGTCTATTTTCGTGAAAATAATTTCTAGTCCACAGATTTCATAATTCAATGCCTCACATCCTGAGGAATCACTCCACTATGATGGATTGAAATCAGAAATACGTCAAATCGGAAAGGTCGAGTGTGACGCGGGTCACATTTCATTGAGATCCTTATTTGAGATTGATGTACATGGCATTAATTTTGTAGTAGAGGAATGCAATTCAATAACCTATTTGCCTGGCAAGAAACAAGTTTTAACATTTTCAATTAATGATTCTTTGTTTAATATTTTCAATGAAATATTAATTCATAATTATCCAATGACATCTGTTGAACCAGGGTGAAAGCTATTTGCGATGGGACACGAGTACGACGGGATTCGAACTTGCGTTTGTTTCAATAACGCTTATCCGCCTAACCATACTAGCGACAAATTATTTTTCTTATTTTTCTCGTTGTCTGTAATTTAAAATCTAAGTGGTAAAGATGTATTAACATTAAATTCAAATTAAATGCATGCTCAAAAGCAGAACACGTGGGAGTTCGCTCTGACAAAAGTTGCATGTGTACTTATAAAAAACCCAAACCTCAAATGAACATAAACCCTGTAACTTTTGCCGACCTTCCTTCAAACATTGACATTGACAGAGTGAACTATCGATATGGGGGGTCAACCTCATACTAATTGTGTTCTCACTTTTAGAAATGAAATTAGTCGTTCTACGAGTTGCCCTTGTTGTGACAAGGGGAGGAGGGGCATGCGAGACTACGCAGAATAATATAATCAATTTGTCAATAATAGTAAATCTCGAAATCCGTGTACAGGGACAGCAGTAACTTTGTTACGGCCATTTAGTGAGCTAGAGTCGATATCTGGGATCAAACACAAATTTACTATCTTTGGAAATCACCATGTAAAACAAGAATCAAATCCAGAACCAATAAAGCAACCGGTCTCGCACGGATGCTTCGATCTAAACTGGGGATGGATTTCCAACCCTTTTATATCCAGAAGCGTTATTCTGCTAAATTCCTTACGACCTTAATGCGATAGCGATTCGTAAGGTGTACTGTGATTTTTTTTTATCTATGGAGTTCTTTCGCAAGCGCTAGCAAGCTACGACTTGGATTGATGTCCAAAGCGTAAGGAATAAAGTTTTCTCCATTCGCTCCGTTTTCGTATCTTTTTTGGGTTTTTCTCAAAAAAGTCTGCACATTTGAAAAAGTCAAAAAAGTTTTCAGACAGACAAACGTAAACTTTTATTTGGTTATTAATTGCTAAGTACCTACCCTAGTTACATAGGCGTGTGAGGTTTGTAAGCCAAGAACAGTTCAAATTTCGTTCGAGCATCGGTGTAAAAAACGTTCCAACTGCATTTCTTCAAAAAAAACTTTGTGTTCTATATTCAGTCAAAAGTTTAAAAAAGGGTACGATTCCCACCACAGGTTGAAAGGCGTGATTCCTATTTTTTTTTTTTAATTCAATTCATAGTATCGGAGAAGCTTACTTAGCCTTCACAAGAAATAAGAGCTCTCTGCCTCGGTAGTGGAGAAATTCCCATATCAAGTGGTTGACGTAAGGCTGGCTCTTTTCCTTGCACGTGAAAATAAATAGTTTTTACCCACAAAATCCATCGGAAAGCGTTACCAAAAATTCACCAACATGTATAGAGAAGAAGTTACTACAAAAACCTAAGAAGATGATGAAGAAGAACTATGAGAGAAAGAAGAATAGTGAATAATTTATCAAATAACTTTCATCAATCAATCCATGCCATCTGTAAGCTAAAAGTTAAAGATTTTTGAAATACACTGGGAATATCAATTTCTACCGCTCGGCCATAACAGCAACTTTTTTATCCCCGTATTCTCAAATTGATCAGACTGTTTTCTATTTCGTACGGGTATTCCCAAATTGCTCCGACTTTTTTTCCATTTCATCGGGGAATTTCCCCCATTTTCAGCAATTTCCCTATTTTTCTCTTTATCCCTAGAAACCTATCGGGGATCATTGTGTTTTCCCTTATCTGGTTGTAGCTTCAACGGTATTACAGCAATTGTATTTGGTCCCGCATTATTTGCAAATTTACTCGCAATTGTGCTACGACTATTTCGAGCCTCTACAAATTTAATTTCCAATGACTATTTTTTACCGTGGGCTGTACAAATAATTTATTTAATAAAATTGAAAGTATATTGGTATTAAATGATAAAATGAACGCTGAATTACAAGGTGATTCATTTTTCTTCTTCTTCTTCTTCCTCAGCCTTTCTCAGTCGACTCCTGCACGTAGGCCTCCTCCAATACTCTCCATTCCTTGTAAAAGCTGCAGTGTTCAGACATCCTCTGGTTCATTAGTTTCAGTTAGAGTGGGAGTTTCACAGTCACGAGGAGGCTGGTTATCATTTCTTGTGAATGCTGAGTAAATCTTGCCGTTATTTTATTTTGGGTTTTTAAATAAACTACGTAACGGGAATTCATTTCTGTTACTATTGGTAGGATTCGAACCCTATGAAATGCAAGCACTCTACCAACTGAGCTATCGACTGGATTTTTTTAGTATCCTTAAAATCAATTAAGCTTTCACAACGTAAAAATTCACTAGTAATTAGAAATTGAACTTCTTTTTACCTTTATATGTTTTACACATCACTAAAAAAAAAAAAATTTAAAATACTATTAAGAATGTGTAATTGTATGTCTGTGCATGTTTACTTATGATTGTGTGTCTGTGTATTTTTACTTACGTATGTGAGTGTGTCTGTAGATGTAGGCATTTGGATGGTTGTACAACACCAGTACTGGTGTCTGCTCGAAGCTTCTAATTAAGAGTATTCTAGCATGATTACTTACTCTTGCAAGAAAACCCCGCACTGTTTTTGGATACAGGACATTCAAGGCGGCCGCTCCAATGACTTGGAATGCTATTGTCGCCTTACTGAGGAAACTGGATTTGGAGAGACTGTTCAAAAGACGTCTCAAAACTCACCACTTTGTCCAATCATATAGACAAGCGTCTTCACAATGACACACTGTCATAAAAGGCGCTGTTTAAATTTTGTCCTTCATCATCATCATGATCTGGCATATGCCAGAGTAACCCTTATACACTTATAAATAGAGATCGCGAAGAGGCGTCGAGCTGACCAGTACAAAAGTTAACTGTGAACCAAATGTGAGTGAATCCTAAAATACGTTGTGTAAAATAAATTAATCCAAGTTTTATTAAATTGAATCCAAATAAATCGTAACAATACGATTACATAAATCAAGTTTGATTTTGTAAGTCAGTAAAACGAAAAACAAAAATACTGAAAAAAAGTTTATGAAAGAAACAGCTTTCTTACAAGGATTATTTCATCAATGTAACATATATCAATAAGGAGCGAGCTCATCTCGTAGCAGCATCTCAGGGGAAGGAAAAAATACACAAAAACATATCAGTCTTCTAAGGATATACTTTTACTCAATAAAGAAGTCATTATAGATTAAAAAAAAATGTGTGAAAATGGGATAGCGCTTCTGTAACTGTTTGAGAAAAAAATAGTAGTGTTTGGGCGAACTGTTAGGTAGGTTTGTTATGGGTAGCTGGCCATAAAATCCTTGTCCTTGTGCCTATAATCTGACCTATCCGATTTGCCCAATCACCTGTCTCCAGCCAGTACTTCTTCATACGCGGCCTTGGATAGACGTGTCCATCGCAGTGTACACCGCGCGCGAACGAAGGAGAAACCACACACAAAAACGCGACCAGTGCTCCGCGAAAGAGGCATCCATTGGAGATAAGGTGAGTCCAGACCATTTGATTCCGTGATTCCTTCCCCCTTGCTCCATTGGTTGGCTGCCTAGACAGATTTGTTGGGCAGTTCGTCCGATCGCGATAATCGAGAACCAGTTTGCGATCTCAAATCCTCCCCCTCGCATTACCACATGATAGCGTCAAACTTGGCGTTATCATAATTTTGGTCCTTACAGAACCGGATCGTAAATTAAAAATTAGATTCACGTAATATTAATTCAGATTCTTATAGTTTGAAATCGGATTCAAAAAAATATTCGCCATTTTTATTGCTACAAAAATGCAATTCGTGACGCGTTCATACATTATTATCATAATTATCGCTTTGGAATCGAAGTGCGGGTTAATTCTTTAATTGCCTTGTAAGTATACCTATCTCTTGCATTTTAGGTACATTCGAATTAAGCCCGCGGTATAAGTAACTACCTAGGTACTAGCATTGTTTACTTTCTTTGTTTACATTATTTGTTTACATTTTGATAAAATTATTATAACCTTCTTCTTTCTTTGCTACTTCAATTAATAAGGACTTGTACGTACGGGATTAGTAAAAATTATTATTAATTTATCAAATTTAATTTATTAAAGCCAAATTTAAAACATGACGTCAGAACGCGAGAAACGGGCATTTCAACGACGTAAGGAGCGCCTCCAGAATGAGATAGAGACGTACTTGGAACGGGCACAATGCATTTTCGATACCATTAATTCAATTCATTTGGGAGAAATTTATTTGCGTAAATTTAAAGTGCACGCGGCAGGCATTGACAACTGGCGTAAAGAATTTTTATTACTGGTAAAAGAAAAAAATGATTTAATTGCAGAAAGTGAGGAAGATGAAGCATCAGATAATAATATTATTCTGACATTTGAAGATTTATACGCTGAAATTAAATATACTTACGAGAATTTAAAAGACACAACAAAATCCTCAAGTGCAAATGATATTCCTTTAAAAAGGAGCATCCAACTACCACGATTAGAGCTGTGTGCCTTCAACGGAGATGTAAACAATTGGCCGGTGTTTTATGAAAATTTTAAATCTATGGTCCATGAGAATGACAGTCTAACGGAAGGTGAAAAGATTCAATATTTAGTTGGAAAACTGGTAGGAAAAGCTCAAAGCATTTGCCAAGGTTTATTGCCAACTGCTCAAAATTATACAATTTTATGGAATTCGTTGGTCAAGAAATACAACGATAAGCGCGTTCTGGCAACAACTTATCTAGAGAAATTGTTAAATATTCCTGCAGTGAAGGAACCATCTGCCTCAAACTTGGAGGACTTTATTGATCTATTTTCAGGTTTAACTGCTGCAATCAAACAGTTGAACATGGAGAATCTAGAAGACTTTATATTCATACACATTGCGTGTAAGAAACTTGACATGGATACGATTAAGGCTTTTGAAGTTTCTATACAAGATTCTTCAGACTCAGTAGATTCAATAAAATTTGTGGAATTCATTAGAAATTACTCGCGAATACTACAGCGCGCAAACGGAAGTAGAAGCAGTAAAATTAACAATCAAATTAACGCGATGCCGCGCAAGCCCTCAGCTTCCCAGAAAAACGTTAGAACATTTGTTACAGTTAATACTGACAAATGTTTGTTGTGCGGAGACAACAACCATTCAAAGTTGTACCAGTGTCCGAAATACACTATCCTGGACGCTCGGGAAAGGTACAATTTTATAAAATCAAAGAAATTATGTGTCAATTGTCTAAGTACGATGCATAAACTCAAGAATTGTAAATCAAAGGGAAGATGCAGCGTTTGTAATCGATCCCACCATACTAGCCTGCATTTCAACTTGAATTTGCAAGCCGCGGCCGAAGAAAAGGCGGAGCCCCTAGCGCTTTGTGCTATGGGCCCTAATTCTAGTGAGGTAGAATCTACGGTTTTACTAGGAACTGTTTGTTGTGTAATCTTAGACAAGCGGGGTCAAAGACACACTATTCGCGCTTTATTAGACAGTGCTTCACAGAGAGACATAATAACGGCCTCCTGTTGTCGAGAACTTCATCTTGATGTAAAGACGACGCGAGACAAAGTTGTTTCAGGAATAGGGGATATTGTCAACCCTATCAAGGGAGTGACAACAATTACCCTTCTTTCGAGAGTTGAGAAATCGGTCAATTTTAAACTATCGCCTTTGGTGGTTAATCAAATAACTGATAAAATACCCGTCGCCAACATTAATATTGAAAATTTAGAATATTTAAAATCATTACGTTTGGCTGATGAAAAATATTTTATTCCCGGAAAAATTGACATGATTCTGGGTGCAGATGTATTCTCCCGTGTGATAAAACACAACACTATCTCACGAAATTTAGGCGAGCCAGTTGCACTGGATACCCTATTTGGGTATGTGATACTAGGGAAAGTTCCAGTGCTACCGGCAATCAAAACAGATTATTGTTTCTTTTCAACAATTGAAATTGAAATGAAAAATATCTTGGAGTTGGAGGACGTACCGGACGTCTCCACTCCACAAATCGAGGAGCTGGTATGTGAAGAAAAATATACTAGTACCACCACGCGAGACGAGACTGGTAGATTTTCCGTAATGCTGCCTTTCAAGACCGATCTGGGGCAGCTTGGTGACTCTCAGAGAGCGGCAGAGCGGAGATTTTACGCGTTAGAAAGGAAACTGCTTTCAAACTCTTCTGTAAATTTGGAATACGACCTTAATATAAAAAAGCATATACAAGAAGAGTATTTGAATTCTGTAAATATAAATTCGGATCAATGCTTGAGCTTGCAATACATAGCCCCGCATCATGCAGCGATACGTGAAAATAAATCCACAACTAAGGTTCGCGCAGTAATAGATGCTAGTATGAAAACTACATCAGGATTATCGCTGAATGATGTTCTACATACGGGTAGAAATCTTCAAAATGATCTATTTAAAATAATATTACACTTTCGCTTGTTTCCAGTTGCTCTAAGCGCGGACATACGTAAAATGTATATGCAAATTCTGGTAAATAAAGAGCATAGATGCTATCAGAGAGTTTTATATCGGTTTGATAAAAATGATCCACTTCAGCTTTTTGAATTTACACGCGTACCATTTGGCTTAAAGTGCAGCCCATACCTTGCAATGCGTACCGTTCGTCGTTTAATTGATGATGAGCGAACACGTTTTCCATTAGCGGCACTTGTAGCAGAGAGAGATATTTACATGGATGATTTGGTTTCTAGCTGTTTAAATGATGAAGAGGCTATCGCACTTTCAAACCAATTGATTGAATTATTTCTTGCGGGCGGTTTTGAATTAGTGAAGTTCTCGAGTAATTCACCATCAGTCATGGGAGGCATTCCCTCAGCTTGTCGCATTTCTGAAGCTGTAGAGTTCAGTTCAGAAGATCAATGTACCATCCTTGGTTTGCATTGGTTGCCTGGAAAAGATGTTTTTACCTTTAGTGTCACTAACAAATTTCGTAAATGTACAAAACGAAATATTCTGTCGACAATTGCGCGCTTCTGGGATTTGATGGGGTTTGTAGCACCCGTGATTGTAACAGCTAAATTAATGATTAAATTTCTCTGGGAACATAAAATCGATTGGGACGATTGTCCTCCTCAGAGTATAATTTCAACTTGGGAAAATTATGAATCGGAACTCCCACTCCTTCAAAGTATTCAGCTGCCACGGCATACAGGTGTAACGCAGGAGTCGATTATATCCCTATTGGGATTCGCGGACGCAAGTGAGAGAGCATATGGAGCGGTGATATATATTCATGTATATAATCCTCCAAGTAAACGCGGAGAAATAAGTTTAGCTTGTGCAAAGTCGCGAGTAGCTCCAAGTCGTACAATATCTTTAGCAAGACTTGAATTATCGGGAATATTGATATTGTCAAAATTAATGCGTGTAGTCATTGATACATATTCAACTCGCTGCCAAATTAATAATGTATACGCCTTTTCTGATAGTACAGTGGCACTCGCTTGGGTTCATTCACACCCATCCCGCTGGCAGACTTTCATCGCGAATAGAGTAACTATAATTCAGGATAATATACCTCCAAGTCAGTTTTATCATATTGCCGGGAAAGACAATCCCGCGGATTGTCTCTCACGCGGCCTAACTCCCGCACAATTAATTGACCACCCGCTCTGGTTTAAAGGCCCTGCCTTCGCGCGCTCACCGATTGAAGAATGGAATTTTTGTAAATTTGATCCAAATACTATTGAAAACCCGCCGGAACAAAAAATAAAAGTTATGACTGTAATGGATAACTTACCCAAGCAACCAACTTTATTAGGTTCACTCGCTGAACGAATCTCTTCCTGGAGTAAATTGTTAAGAGTTGTTATTTACATACTTCGTTTTATAAAAAGATTGTCATCAAAATTTGAAGTCTCTCACCTACGGTTTGCAGAAATCGTAGTTATAAAAGACTTACAAAATCATCATTTTTCGAACGAAATTAAAAACGCGAAAGCCGGTAAAGTCTTATCTCCTGCATTTCGTAAGCTTAATGCCTTTATCGACGCCGATGGGTTGTTACGAGTAGGAGGGAGACTTGTAAACGCTGACTTAGCTTATGACAGTAAACATCCAATACTTTTACCAGGTCGCGGTCATATTTTGAATTTAATCATTGATTACTATCATAGAAAATTCTTGCATTCCGGACCTCAGTTACTTATGTCCCTTTTGCGACAAAATTTCTGGATTTTGTCGGCTAGAAATATTGTGCGTAAACGCGTCCAATTATGTAATACTTGTTATAAGGTTAATCCAAAATCACGCTTCCCCCTCATGGGGGATTTACCTGCCTGTCGGGTAAATGAAGGTAAGGCATTTTTCCACTGTGGCATAGACTACGCGGGCCCCTTAAGTGTGATTCCTTATAGAAAAAGAGGTGTGCACAAAATTAAAGCATACATTTGTGTGTTTGTGTGCTTAATCACGAAAGCGGTTCATATCGAACTCGCATCAGATCTAAGCACGGAAACATTTATTAACGCTCTTAAGCGATTTTTGTCTCGACGCGGGCCGGTAAAAATAATGTACTCAGACTGTGGGACAAACTTCATTGGTGCAAAATCTCACCTCGATGCTCTCTATGGTCTCCTGGAGTCTGAAGCTTTTCAAAATAAGTTCGACAGGGAACTAAGAGACCATCGGATAGATTGGAAGTTCAATCCCCCATCCGCCCCGCATTTCGGTGGAATTTGGGAGAGTAACGTGCGGAGTATCAAACTCCATCTGAATCGAGTAATTGGTAAACAATTATTGACATTCGAGGAAATGTCTACAGTACTTGCGCAAATTGAAGCAATTTTAAACTCCAGACCGCTTTCATGTTTGAGTGCCGATCCATCCGAACCTATTGCTCTAACCCCCGCACATTTTCTCACATTGACTCCTCTAAAGTCACTTCCGGCGACAGATACCTCCTCTAGAGACATTAGTTTACTGTCTCGTAAACAGTATGTGGACCATTTAGTTCAGTCTTTCTGGAAACGGTGGAAGGTGGAGTACCTTCACACTCTCCAAACGCGTCAGAAATGGAACACGGAAACAGAGCCAATCAAGATTGGATCTGTTGTCTTGTTAAAAACTGAAGGTAGTGCACCTCTTAATTGGCCACTAGGAGTTATTGAGGATGTCTTTCCGGGAGCGGACGGTATAGCTAGAGTAGTTAATGTCCGGACGAAAACTGGAACTTATAGGCGTCCAGTTGTCAAGGTTTGTCCGTTGCCAAATCAATAACATTACAAAATAATATACAGTCCACTCGCGTAATTAAGTAGATTTAAGTTATAATAATAAACAAATAAAAAATAAAAAAAATCGTTGTTTTGAAAGGACTACGTCCTCTCAAGCTGGGGGGCATGTTTGGGCGAACTGTTAGGTAGGTTTGTTATGGGTAGCTGGCCATAAAATCCTTGTCCTTGTGCCTATAATCTGACCTATCCGATTTGCCCAATCACCTGTCTCCAGCCAGTACTTCTTCATACGCGGCCTTGGATAGACGTGTCCATCGCAGTGTACACCGCGCGCGAACGAAGGAGAAACCACACACAAAAACGCGACCAGTGCTCCGCGAAAGAGGCATCCATTGGAGATAAGGTGAGTCCAGACCATTTGATTCCGTGATTCCTTCCCCCTTGCTCCATTGGTTGGCTGCCTAGACAGATTTGTTGGGCAGTTCGTCCGATCGCGATAATCGAGAACCAGTTTGCGATCTCAAATCCTCCCCCTCGCATTACCACATGATAGCGTCAAACTTGGCGTTATCAAGTAGGTATACTCGATGACTTCTGTACATAGTAAAAATTCTGATATTCAGGATCTCAATACTTCAGTTGTCCGTATAAAAGTCTTCTGTGAGTCATCTCCAATCAGAGACGGCCATCTTTAATTTTTTTATTGAGATTATTATTAAGCTTATAGGTTGGTATATGGCTACCTATGCTCAAGATTACGTACAATTTTCGGATATTAGACTTATATATATATGCTCTTTGACTGATAGGTAAGTATGAGCCCGCCGTACTGTAAAAATAGGTTCATTTTTGCCAATGCCACCCCGGTTTCAGGAGTTAAAGATTTATGCTCTTGTGAGGTTTTTTTATTTGTATAGACATATGCAGAATGTGTAGGCACGAACCTACATGTGCCTGTCTGTGGGTATGCATTTCATATGAGCCTTAAATGCTAACATATCTAAGCAGCTTAGATTATAGATTATATGAAGACATTCCTTGGCTTATAAGTCGGTATGACAAAATGCAAAATATTATGAAAAAATGTTAGATTGGCGAAGCACGGTGGTATACTAGTGCCCACCTTGATGTATGGAAGTGAAGCCTGGACGGTGAGTGAAAGGGAAATTAGTAAAGTCCATACAGTAGAAATGGACTTTCTAAGAAGTATGATTGGGAAAAAACGAAGTGACAGGGTGAGGAATGATTTTGTAAGAGAGGAATGTGGTGTAAGGGAAAGTGTGAAAGTGAAGATTAAAAGAAGTATGTTAAGATGGTTCGGGCACATGGAGAGAATGAGTGATGAAAGATTGACGAAGAAAGTATATGTTGCTAGAATAGATGGATGTCGTGGAAGAGGAAGACCGAGAAAGGTATGGATGGACCAAATTTTCGAAATAGCGAGTGAATGGAATATCCAGAGTCATAATAAAAGGAGAGCTTGTATGAAAAAGGTTATGACTCTGGATGAAATGAAAGAAGTATGCAAGGACAGGAAGAAGTGGCGGCTAATCTGCAATGCTGATTTGTAATGTTGGTTTATTAGTTTGCTACATTTTTTGCATAAGAAATTTTTGACTTTTTTTTGTATAGATTTATTTTTAAGGTTTTGTTGTTTTTTTTTTTGTAAACTTAAATGTCATTTATTACTCGTATTCCTTGACTTATAGGTTGGTATGAGGCTGACCACCCATACTGTAAAAAATGGTTCACTTTGCCAATGTCACCCCTGTTTCAGGGAATGTCGGCAGGAGTTGCAGGGCTTATGTTCATTTGAGTTTGGATTTTATTTGTAAGTACACAATCAGCATTTGTAAGCGCGAACTACACGTGTTTGTTTGTGGGCATACATCTGAGAGCTTTAAATGAATATATGCTTGCAACTTAGATTATAGATTATTATAGATGACGCTGACCACTCATATCGTAAAAGATGGTTCGCTTTGCCAATGTCAGCGATGTTTCAGGGAGGGTCGGCAAAAGTTTCAGAGCTTGTGTTCATTTGAGGTTTTGTTTTTGAATTGTTAGTACACATGCAGCATATGTAAGCGCGGACCTACACGGACTTACGCGGACTTGCATGTCTGTTTGTGGGCATGCATTAAATATGAATGTTTATTGTTAATACATCTTTGCAACTTAGATCAAAGATTATAGAATGTATCTCATTTATTATTACGAAATAATTATGAATTATTTTGAAAAAAACAATTATTTTGGAATGACCATTTTTGATTCTGTATGACTCAAATATACAAACTACATTATTTTGTATGTATAAAGGTTTGTATACATGGAATACTCTAGAGGAATCTAGCTCGTTGCGGATCCTATTTATTTCCAGAAATAGATACAAAATTAAGTCAGGATACTAATGAGTAAGCAAGTAGGTATTCTTGATATATTTTGAAGAATATACTAGAAAAGAAAAGATATATCAAATACGTAGAAAGCAACTAAGCTGCACGTATAAACAACTTCTTGCTACGTTATCCGCAAAGGGGGCGCAGGATATCACAGATATCATTAAGTTATTAATTAATTAAATATTATATTATTATAAATTAACCTTATTGATAATTCATTGAAAATATTAAATAGTGAATTACTAATTGATAATGTTTATGCCTGTTTCTGGCCGGATAAAATAATTTGGTGAATTGCATTCCTCTTTACAAATCTATTTAAAAAAGAAGGTTTTTAGTATTTTTTTAATTTTAAATAAAATAAAATTTCAAAAGCCTTTTTCTTGGACATCATAAAATATGAATGGAAACAATTTCCGCAAGTGCTCTCTTCATACATTTTCCCCCTCTAAGATTTTCCTTTTTCCGTTACTAATAAAAATAAATAATTAATAGAGGCCAAGAAGAAAGAGAAAGAAAAATACAAACATGGGTGTACTGGGATATATTTATTTGTGTGTATATAAAATATATCAGACCCGAGAAGAAAAAAAAATGTGTTTGAGGTTTTCCTTTTTGGGGGGAGGGGGGGGGGGGGTGAAAGCTGATATGGGGAGATCCAATAAAGGAAAGGAATGCTGGGTAGACCTTAAAGAGAGTTATCGCGTGTGAGGCTAAGTTATCGATTTATTGTGTAGGTTAGTACGCAACAGGCTAAGGTAACAATTTAATAACGATCGATTTTAAGGGCAGGTGATATGTACGTCAGATTCCTTCATATAAAACTAACACCTTAATTCACATATTCACAAAACATAAGCTTTTTTCTCTGATGTTTATTTTAATTTTAATTGGTATGTATTTTGGAGAATTTCAGTATCAATCAGTGTGAGATTGAACCGTCCCTTTATTTCAGTCACATCGCAAGCCATGACTCAATACGCTTTAAATGTCATTATTAGATATTTCAGTTAATTTTTTAGCTGTCGTAATTTGAAATTTTAGTCAAGTCATGAATCGTTTTGCAGAATATCTCGGTCAAAAAGTCAAGAGTCTCAGACAAAAGTCGCAGTCCTGACCTATCAGTCACATTATAAGTCGCAATCGATATTTCAGGCACATTTCAAATTACAGTGGATATTTCAGTCACTTCAAAAGTCACAGTGTATATTTCAGTGACTTCACAAGTCACAATGGATATTTTAGTCACACCGCAAGTCAAAGAGGATAAAACAGTCGGTCCATAAATCACAGTGGATATTACAGTCACCACAGAAGTCTCAGTGAGTTATTAAGTCTCATTACCTTTTCCTAGACTTATAGGTTGGTATGAGACAGACCACCCATACTGTAACGAATCGTTCACTTTGCCAATGTCACTCCTGTTTCAGGAAAGGTCAGCAATAGTTGCAGGGCTTAAATTTTATAAATCTTTGCAACTTTGATTATTGATTAATTATTGATTACAAGTCACAATGAATATTTCAGTCATTTCACAAGTCAGAGTGAATATTTCAGTCTCATTACAATTTACAGTGAATATTTCAGTTTTATTACGATTTTCAGTGAATATTTGAGTCTCATTACATGTCACAGTGAATATTTCAGTCACTTCACAAGTCAGAGTGAACATTTCAATCATTTCACAAGTCATAGTGAATATTTCAGTCACTTCACAAGTCATAACTCGACATTTCAACCACGCCTCGGTTTGCACAGCATCTCAGTCACAAGTCAAACTTCTCAGTCGTCCGGAAATTATTGTGACAGTCCAACGGATCGCCATACCAGCAGCCAAGTGGAAAATTACATGTGGCGGCCCGTCCAACTCGTGTGTGTGTTTTTCAAAAATGTAATTTCAAAGTTAATAACTTGTGCGACTCCGCTGTCATACTGGCGTGATACCTATCTGCGGAATCAAAAAGTATTTGTGTTAATGTGGGCAATGTATTTTTCTCATTTTCTTATTTAATAATACTCCGGTCCGTAGTCCAGTGGTAACACTTCGGACTCGAAAATGGAAGGTTATGGGCTCGAATCCCGGCGGAGCACAAAAAATATACCATTTATATTTTCAAATTTGCTCTTCGCTGGGTTGAAAAATTCATAAATCTTTACCAAAGACCGGTCATCAAAAGGTCCATCCAGCCTTACAGCAACTGGGTCTTGCTTGAGAATAGTCGCTTTCTTCAGCGACGACCAAGCTTGCAGAGAGCTCTTGAGGTGTGATACACACGAAAACAGCACTCACTAAATAAATCACCCTAATTATTATTATTATTTTGTCTACATATTTTATATTTTTTTTTGATAAGGGAAACTCAATTGAATTGAATTAGAAGTGGCCCAAAAATATACTTTAAAATGTGACTTACAAACGGTTTTAATACTATTCCTTTAAGTTACGCTTTTCACATAAATCAATTAATACCAAAGAAGGGTTTCTTGGTTTACAAATTTATTTAAAGTACAAAAAACCATGTTAAAAATATATAAGTTTTTATGACCAAACAGCTAAAATCACATCCTCCCTTTTGACGAATTTATTGTAAAATGCTCTTCCGGGCGTTCTTCATTTTTCCCTTCCGTTGGATAAGCTGGTATTTTTTCACACTTTCAATAATGATTTTTAAAGACTTGAGTTAAACGTACATTTCAAATAGTTTAAGCAACTTTCTCTCTGGTATGCGAGAGGAAGTGATAGCAGTATTAATTAGTTTAATTTCAAGAGTTTAAATCAGCTTGGAGCAATGAAAACTAACATGAAAATTCATACACCGGGAGTACAGCCATCTTGGAGTTTATAATTCGATTTAGATAAGAGCAAAAGTGAGCTTAACTGTGGATTATATTAAAATTAACTATTATCTTTTAGTCACAATGATAATAGAAGCTAAGTAGGTATGGATTAATATACTAACAGTTTAGTTCTATATATCTTTAATCTAGTTTGCAAAGATGTGCTGACATTTAATGTACTGGCTTACATTTAATGCCTGCCCACAAGCAGACGCGTATAAGTTCGCGCTTAAACATGCCGCATGTAGACCTACAATAGAAAAACCCCGAATCTCAAATAAACATACACCCTGCAACTCCTGATGATGATGATGAGTTGATGATTTCTTTATAGCGCCGTTTCGTGATGTAGTTACTGGTGTAGGGCGCTGGTGCAAACGATGCCAGAAATTTGCTTGTCTTCAGTGCATTCCGGAAACTTTCCATGGTCTTCTAGCTCTCTCACATGATGTGGCAGGTGGTTCCAGGGCAGAGGGCCAGCAACTGCAAATGCATGCTCTCCAAATATTGTTTTAACTCTTCTTATAGGTTCTTCAATCCTTGATTTGGCTCCAGTCTCAGCCGAGCGCAGTATAAGGCTTTTTTTGCCGAGGGTGACTGGTTTGATTAAATCAGCGAGATATTTGGGTGTTTTTCCAAATAAAGCTTTGTGAACCATCGTGCACACTTTGAACTCGATGCGCTCTGGTATACGGAGCCAGTGAAGCTTCTGGAGAAGAGGAGTAATGTGTGTAAATTTCGACTGACCAGCAATCATACGAGCGCACGCAATTTATTCAATTTGACATTTTTGACCTGGCGACCTTTCCTGAAACAGGGATGACATCGGCAAAGTAAACCATTTTCTACAGCATGGGGGTCAGTCGCATACCAGTACATACATACCACGTAGTAGATGAATAACCTAGATAAATAAGATTTAAAAAAAACCCACTGCACTATTGTTCTCCTGATTAGTTAACAATTGCATCCATTGTTTGCATTGTGTTATGCATTCTCTTCCCATTAGATCCCCCCCGGGCTCTTTGCTATGCGGTGTGTTTTGTGGTAGGAAGGCTGGTGCTTCACTATTGCCACTGCCACCCCTGACAACAATTTGCATAGGCTGTGACATTGGTTTGCCTGGGGCTGTACACAAACAGGCCTAGCAATTATACCGCAAAATCATCATATTATCTATTTTGTTTCACAACAAATGGAAATTACTGAAAACATGAAATGTTTAACATTTTTAATATATTTGGTAACGTATTTGGTGAGCCTTTGAAAACTGACTAATTTTAATTTTTCATAAAATAATAGATTTGTGAAGAGGAATGCAATTCATCAACCTATTCGGCCTGGCCAGAAACAGGTATTAATATCATCTAATCTAATCTAATCTAAGCTGCAAAGATACATATCATTTAAGATTTACATTAAATGCATAATCTCAATATATGCATATCATCAATTAATAATTAATTAATTCTCGGTTAATTGAATGAAATATTAATTAATAAATACCCAATTACATCTGTTGAGCCAGGGTCAAAGTTATGGTCAAATGACCCAAGCGGGGATGGAACCTACGTTTTTCTATTCCAAATACGCTAGAAAGATCAGCCCACTTGGCCCCCTCGGCCATAACACCGACATTTTTGTGATTTCAAGTTTAAACTTTTTTATTGATTGTAGAGGCATTCACTTTGTAATCATTCATCTTAAAAGTTAAAAAATAAAACTACTTTGTTTTTTATTACTTTTGAATTTTAAACTTTTGGAACCAATTAGACGGCCTGATCAACTGTTCACGTGCTGCAATTTTTAATCGCTTAATTATCAATGCGGCAATGTTATACGTGTCTGCTAATGGGAATGCATTTAAAATGAATTATTTTAAATGTAATATATCTTTGCAACTAAGATTATAAAGTGTAGATTATAGAAGTAAGTAGATTTTATTTTCTTTGTGTTCCATCAAGAATCGAGCTCGCAAATCGCACGTTTAATAATAAAGAGCAATAATTAAAAAAATAAGAATATTGGGAAATCACGTTTGAAGTTCAGACAACCAGTACAACTAGTATGGGATTAAAAAAGCGACCGATGTTTTATCTCGGTCATATTCGTCCAAATTGAACGGCTGTCGCATTCTACCTATTCTTCTCGCATTGTTCTTGCGTTTTATTACAAAATCTCGATTTTCTCAATTTTTGAGTTATTTCTCTTTATTATTAAACGTGCAAAATGTAAACTAAATAAATGCGGTGTAAATATATACTCCTGTAAATGCGTGTAACTAAAAATAGATTAAAAAAGGAAAGCGCTCCATCATTTGGCACATGCCTGTAATCGTAGCAGTCCGGCAACAGTCCGGACAATCGATTTATTTGGTTCCCGTGGGATCTCCCCCCCCTCCTGGTCCTCCTCCCCCGCCCCAGCCGCACCCCCCCATCTGGGAATCCTGCAATGCTTCAGGAATATATTATGGGAATGGATGTATTCCCGTCCTCACTAATGTCTGCTGCGTTTAAAATAGGTAAGTGTAAGTAAAAGGCGCAAGTGCTTAGTGGTTAGTGACGATGATGATGACAATTTATTTGTTTTTGTGACTTCTCCCGGCGGAGCATAAAGTGTATGCTTAAACCCTCCTCATACTCGTCGCGCATGTATTTGTCAGAAGGACCCACATCACGTGGACGCTCATTCTAGAGCTCGGGTTCGGATCCCACCTAGGCGATGGTGTAATAAATGATTTCCCGTTTCGGTGTTTATTTCAAATCCAAAATTTAATACGGGCAAAGCTTACTCAGCCTTTACAAGAAATGAGTACCATCCCCTTCGGGAGCTGGGAATCCCCCACTTCAACTGAAGGGGTTGGCGTAAGGCGCGCCCCTAACCTGTAGAACCTCGCCACATGCAACGCCGACGAGGAAAACGCGGCAAGAACTAACACTTTTTGTGTAGCTTAGTTGCGTCTGCTTGTGTGCATGCATGAAATATGAGTAGAACTAAACGCTATTCTTCTACTTCTTCCTCAGCCTATCTCAGTCCACTACTGGATGTAGAGCTCCTCCAATCTTCTCCTTGTTTATCTATCTGCTGCTGTGGTCAGCCATACTCTGCCTGCAGCACCCTTGATGTAGTCCAACCACCTCAGTTGGGGTCTCCTCACTCCTCAATTGGACATTCTGGGCCGCCACTGAACGATCCCTGTCATGATCCTGCTTGCGACGTGACCTGCCCTACGCCACTTTAAGCAGGCCACTGGCTCTTTTGATTATTTATTATACGTTCAAATACTCATCAACGTGAATGTTCTATCCATTAATATTCCTTGTGAGCTCTGTTAGTGGTAAACTATCTCGGTGTGAACTTTATCCGTGGGCTGGGAATGTGTGTTGGCTCACAGCTAAATGGATCTGATTGGAACAAATATATCCTGGAGCGAAGACTGGAGCTCAAATCGAAACGGAATCCTGAATATGCCCGCCTGATTTTGTTATCTTGATGTGTATTTTGATATACGCATTTTTTCCAAGTTCGAATACGTAACACATTTTAAATTATGTTGTGATGTAACGACATAAAAGGTTTCTGCCAGAAAAGCTTTTATAAATAAAAAATATATCTTATTTCGAATTGATGCCCCGCTGAAAGGGAATGTTAATAATAATAATAATATTAGGATGATTTATTTGTCGGTATTAAACGCGACTAAGCTAAGCTACACATAAAGTTCAACTTCATGCCGAGTTTTCCCTGAAGGGGTCGCATCTGAAGAGTTGGATATATATTTATTTGTACAGTTAAGGGTGCCAGCCGGGTTTCCCAGCTCCCGACCCCTCGGGAGCTTATTAGCTGGCACTAATTTCCGCCGACTTTGGTTCTAAGAATTCTATACAAAAAAGAGAGGTAAGATGTGCAAATAAAATTGAAATACCGAAACAGGAATAGCTTAATCAAATTAGGGAAATTGTAGAGGTTTGGGATATACAAAATAAATGTAAAAGAGGAAAATGTACCAAAAATTTGATGGATATGAATGAATTGAGAGACATGTGTCAGGATTGGAATAAGTGGAGGAAGCATTGCAGAGGATCATGACACCCTTAGTGGTACGGAAAAGGCGTTACAGTTACAGTTACAAGAAACAAAAAACGTGAAATTTGTTAAACGAGAAATTAAAATTTCAGTTACAAAATTTGCTGCCGAACTTTAAACTTAATTTCTTACTTTGTAAGACTTTTCTCTAATCATTTTCGTAAAATTTTAGACACTTTGAATGTTGGCGTGATTTATACGATCATTAATACTTTGGTTATTATTTAATTTTTAAATAAATACAGAATTTACGCAAAAATACTCAAAAACAAGCAATAAATTTGGCGCGCTAATCTGACCGGTATAAATCAAAAAGTGCCTCGGTATTTTGTTACTTTTGAGAAGTTTCAGGAACAACACCCTTAGCATACAACTTCACGAAAACTTCCCACGCAAACGCAACTAAGCTACACATGTAGTGTAACTTCTTACCTGCGTTATCCCCGAAGGGGTCGCATGTGGCGCTTCGGGACCTATTTATTTTTACAGGTAAGGGGGCCGGCCTCACACCAACCACTTTTAGTTGAAGTGGGGGTTTTCCAGCTCCCGTGGGGGCTGGTTCTCATTTCTTGTGAAGGCTGAGTCAACCTTTGAGATCGAACCTTTGCTCTCGGCATGGAATGCAAGCATTCTACCAATTGAGCTATCGACCTTTTTACTATCCACCATTTTGTAATAAATAAACAAAATATGAAAACTACGTCACTGACTACGATAGCTGTTGTATCCTCGATGTATGTTTCTATTTAAGAGAAAAACATGATAAAAACTAGTTCAAGCACCGCAAATTGGAATTTAGGAATTTTAAAAAAGGCACTGAATACCACACACGGTTCACGACAGTTTGTACCAAAAATGTAAGGCGCAAATGAGAGAGTCATGTGAGCTCAAGAAAAATTACTCTTATGAGTATTTCTACGCTTTTCATTTACAATATCCTCTGTTTCTCAGTGCGAATTTTATTTGTAAGTACACAATCAGCATTTGTAAGCGCGAACTACACGTGTTTGTTTGTGGGCATACATCTGAGAGCTTTGAATGAATATATCCTTGCAACTTAGATTATAGATTATAGATCACTATGGTACTTTTACGATTTTATGCGGGTTCTATTAAATAAAACTGCGGTGATTTATTTTACTTTATAATTGCTCAATACAACGGTTGATTGATTTCTCAAGCTACAGAAAGTTTTGGTCCTTATTTTATCGTATGAAAAAATATCGTTATCGAAACATGGAGAGTTGCTAAATTTTGCTAGAACATACTACTACCTAACACTCAAGTAATCTCGAACAAATTATTGTCCTTATAATATAAAATCTAATTATTTCTAGAGAGACTTCCCAGACTTAATTATTAACTCACATATACAAACACAGCATACGTAACAACATATTTCTAACAGTACTTGGTGTTTATTTTTAATCAGACATTCAAATAATGTTTTGAAGCACTCACCTGAGATGATTTC
This sequence comes from Agapetus fuscipes, assembly GCA_951799405.1. Lineage (NCBI taxonomy): Eukaryota > Metazoa > Arthropoda > Insecta > Trichoptera > Glossosomatidae > Agapetus > Agapetus fuscipes. The sequence continues at coordinate 9,753,487 of OX637355.1, read as the reverse complement.
TTGGTACATTATGAATATCCTTATACACCATTTGAAGGCGAACTGTCTCTGAATGACAGTCACTTTTGATTGTCCAAGCCTAAAACAAAAATCAAAAAAATATTTACCATACTGTAGAGCTATACAAACCTTACCATAATTTTGATATAGATTATAACAAAACAATGAATCGGAAATCCATGCCTGTTCTTTAATATTACGTCCCCCCAGTGCTTGTTTGGCTTACTTACTATAACATTTAAAGATGACATTTCCAGACAATTGTCTTAAAAATCACAATCTGAGCTAAGAAAAACATGATAGCGTGAGAGTTGCTTTAAGTATTTTAAAAATCAAGTTCCAGCATCATAAGACACATGGACCCATAACATATACAAACATTGTTCGTGTGAAAATACCTCTGTTGGAGATAAGACAAACAAGCACTAAGGGGACTTTATTTCATAGCTTTCAATACATTGCCTTTGAAAGGAAGCTTAACATACAAGGGTGGGTCGGTCAGGAAGACAAGTTCAAGAAAAAAAATCTATAACAATGCTTTCACCAAATCTTCTTTGTTGAGCAGTTTAAATACTACCCATAATAAGAATGGAAATTTGTCTAAGAAGAATGGGTATTCATGTGAAAAGAATGGGAATTTCCGTACCTAATAAGAATGGGAATTTATACAGGAAGACGGGGGAAGGAAATTTTCTTTTGTGCGTATGGCAACCGGATAATGTCGACCTTATCCGTCCAGTTTCTTAAACCATACTTTTGCTTTGTCCATTTTATGTACGAGGAATTATGCTCGAAAAATTTTTACTTTTGAAGTATATTTATTTGAAAAAACGATGCCCGATTTCACAATCGATTCTAAAGTGTTACAAAGAGATTCTTAGGCCCGGTATATTGAACTGTAGTAATATTTTAGTTAATTACTATTACTTGAACTTTCATTAAAAATACTCAATCTCGAGTTTACTAAAACCGAACGTTACCGAAGTATGAGGCCACGCCCACAAATCTTGGAAATAATTAAAATGCCATTCAAAAGCTTTTAAACAATGTTCAGTTTGCAGCAATTTTGATGTATCTTTACATTAAAAAAGAACAGCTGCTGTCAGTGAAGCGCCGCCATCTTAAAAATCGAAAGTTAAAGTTACTAAATATTTACTGCCGAAATTCGGTGAGTAAAATATTATGATGATTTAACTAAAATTGCATTTTAGTCAACTTTACGATACTTCAAAATACCGGGCCTTAGTGACTTTATAGTTGAATTTTCGAAAGTCGTTTGACTTCTTCTTCTTCCTTCTTCCTTAGACTTTCGCAGTACACTCGTAGGCGTAGACCTCCTTCAATCTTCTCCATGTTTGTCTATCGGTTGCTGTGTTCAGCCATCCTCTACCTGCAGTTCCCTTGATGTCGTCCAGCCACCTCATTTGGGATCTCTCCCTTTCCCCCTTAGACATCCTGGGCCTCCATTGGACGATCCATTTCGGCCACCTGCCATGGTCCTGCCTTGCTACGTGACTTGCCCTACGCCACTTTAAGCAGGCCACTCGCTTGCAATAAAACTTGAGACGAACATCGCTTCCATGTTTTCTTTTTTATGAAGCTGTGAAATTGCAATTTGTGTATTTTTTCTGTTTAGATGTATTCTTGCAAATATTAAAAATCTACTAAGGGGCACTTAAAATAAGGGAGGTTTTGTTGAAACCGGACATTAAAGAACTATGACAAGAAATCCTTTAATTAGAGTAGCGCATTGGTTAAAAAAATATTCGTGAAAGTAGCATAAGTAAGCTCAAAAAAACTTAGTTTTCATGCATATTTTTAATTAAAGCAATTTTTTCGAGAATTTCAGGATCTACTCGTTTTTTCAAAAAAGAAACTAAAACGTTCACCAGGGGCACATTTAAATTTTCGAAGATTTTTTTTTACACGCTAGGTCCAATCTAAGCGTAATGTTGTATATTTGGGATACAACTAGGCCCGGTATTTTCAAAGTTAGCTTACGTGATTTAAAGCTAATTAAAAGCCACTCACACGATTGACATAAGCGCGTCCTTTTTATTCCGTATAAAGTCGCTATGAATGTTAACTTTGAAAATCCCGGACCTTAGACATTCAATTTTTGTATGTATATATGTAAGGGTGATTGAACGAGCAATGTGAATCAGAAAACCCACGTTCCTCATTGGAATACATTTACATAATTGATTCACAGTTTTTTCTTTTTGACTTCTGCTCATTTCATTGAATAATTACTTCCCTGGAAAAGATAAATGTCGTTCTTTCTCAAGTGATGACCTTTTCATGAGAATCGAAATTCAAAAGTTATTTTGTTTTACTCTCTTTTGACTTAAAAAAATAACTCAATGGTTTCTACGGAAGAACTTTCCCGTTAACTATTAAGATTTTTACATTTACGATTGTCGATGGTATAGTGGAGCGGATAAGGCGTTGGTACTCGAATTCGTGTTTGAAACAAGTAGTACAAATTTGAGTCTCGTTGTGTCTTACGGGCCATAACTTGGACTCTGTTTCAACAAATGTCATAGGGTAATTATTGTTATAATTTTACTGGGTTTTATGTAATAAAAATTGCGGTTATTTATTTTTCTAAATTTATTTAAAGATACGGTTCGTATATTGAGTTGATTTTGAACTGTATACCTCGACGGCTTAGATATAGTCTGGCTAAAGAGCATCTCGGTCTCTATTTAAAGGTGAGAATAAAGAGTTTTCTCGAAATATTGAGAACTGGCACATGCGAAATTTCACCAGAACATTCAATACCTACTCCAGTAAACACTCACAATCTATTTATAATCTATAATCTAAGCTGCAAAGATATGTTAACATTTAAGGCTCATATTAAATGCATGCCCACAGACAGGCACATGTAGGTTCGCGCTTACACATTCTGCATGTGTGCATACAAATAAGCAAAACCTAACATGAGCATAAACCTTGCAACTCCTGCCGCCGCTCCCTGAACCGGGCTGGCATTGGCAAAAGTGAACCGATTTTTGCAGTACCTACGTCTAGAGGCTTCACAGACTCACACAGACACACAATGACACATTCGAAACATTACTAATTAATAATTTATTGCATATGCAAATTAATGAATTATTAATTGTTAAAGTACGTAGGTTAATTGTTTTCGGCCATGCAAAATAGGTTGGGAATCGCATTCCGGTTCAAAATGTTTGAAAAACAAAAAACCCTTGCGGCTTTATTAGAAGTAGCTCTCACCTGCTTGTCCCTATCGTAGCACTGCGCGTTGGGCGGCGCCGGCTGCAGAGGACCGGCAGCGTTGGCTCCACTAGCCACGGCAACCTCGCACACTGTGTTCGCCATGTGCATCTCCAGCTGCACCCGCACCATGCCCTGCAACAAGGGAAAACATGAATTTGAGTCAAGGATTTATAAGAACAGAAACTTGGTCTCATATATATAGAAGATTTTTTATGGCCAGGTAGCGAAGATCAGATCTTCCTTTTTTTGAAGTCTTGATGGTAAAGACGCTGGCGGTAGCCGAAAGACGACCGAGTTTTGCCGAAGCGGCACGAAGCGGCACGAAGTCGGTTTATTAGCTCTTGTCTTATCAATATACAACCCTTCCCAAAGTACAAAGTAAAAGCACAAAGAAAGAACCCCACGCCCTGAGAGTGATGCTGAAGAACCTAGTCGGAGTGAGTATCCTGTAGGTACATCAGAAGGAACCTTTTCATTGAAAAAACCTAACTCATATTAACGTTTAAAATTCATATTAAATGCATGCCCACAAACAGACACGAGAAAGTTTGCGTCTACAAATGCTGCATGTGTAATTCAAAATTAAAATCCAAACCTCAAATGAACACAAACCCTGCAACTTTTGCCCACTTTCCATTTTCCAACCGAATCCAATTTAAAATTGTACTTTACAACCGGTACATAATTTTCCAAAGCATGTTCCTAATCCAGAATGCATTCACCATATTTTGCCCTCATTTGTGTGTTATTAAAATCTGATGCATTATTCATGCAGAATTCTAATCCGAATCATTGCTAGCTATTTGAATAATTAATCAGATGGCGCCAAGTTGTGTGCGCAGGTGCAAGAGATGTACCAAATTCTGCCTATATTATGCAGGGTTCGGGTCACCCAGAGTTATAATTAAAAAGGTTACACTAAACAGGTTTTGCGTGACAAATTTTTCAACAAATTTCTTAATTTAGATACACTCAAATTATGTTCAGGCGCATTTTGTATTTGTTTCAGAACCCGTAGGATGTAAATGAACAATCAAAGCTATGTATATTTATTTAAATTTACGAAAAAAAAATCTCTTGAAGTTAAAATATTAAGTCATCTAAAGAATGATCAGGGATTATACTCATTTGTTGAGTCTATCTACCCCTAATTACAGCTGAAGTGGTTGGTATGAAGCCGGCCCCCTTAGCCTTGAAATGAATAGGTTCCGAATCGCCGCAGGAATAACGCAGGCAAGAAGTTGCACTGTGTGGCTTAATTATTTTAGCGTTTGCGTTGGCATATTTACAGATAGGAATGAAAGAGTTATTAAAATACAATGAAATACTAAATATGTCTTACGATGTCTTCATATTACCACTCAGTAGACAGTAGATTGTTTCAATTCAACTATCTATCGGAAGGCAAAACAGCATTATATTTTCAAAGCGCCAACTCCAAAAAGTATTTACATACTCCTACCTTACTACTTACTTTCCCATACAATTATTATAAAAAAATCAACAATGGAAATACTTTGATTTAAATATCTTCTGATAAGCATTGTGAGCGTTAATCACAATACAAAGACCGATCTACAAATAAAGCTAAAACATTCGTAAGTAAATCTGCGTTTTTTCTCTTTTTTTCTCCGATTAATAAAGTTGTTGTGTAGACTCAATTCATTCCAACCTCCATAATTGCATTTCAAATAAACTTGTCTTGCTTGGCGCTAATAAATATTTATATGCAGCCGTTAGGAAGTGGAGGCTCTTCATGGGAGAGTGGCGTAAAGTCGAGGACTTGGACATTTCACCACAGGCACGGCCGGACAGCGACTTGGACATTTCCCCACAGGCACGAGCCCACCCCGAAGCCAGCAGCTTTGCATAAATTTCCAACGCTGACCTGTTGAATAATATTACGCTAATATTCTGTAATGGTGTGATGTTGTGCTGTTTAATTTTGACCTCAATCAATAAGTATGATCGAAATTCCATTAGGGCTTATATTTTATGGACGCTTTATTGTCTGGAATGTATTGCTGGCTTAAATGCAGTAATGAAGTTATATTCACATGTGGTAGCTTCCCTTCTTTAGCAACCCTCCAAAAATCACCCATTGACCAACTCGCAACTCTTTATTGCAACTCGCATAGGTTAAAAAAAAACTCCCGTGAACTGTTCCTGTTTATAATTTTGAACGCCTTTAAACATGTGATTTACGACATACAATTTTCAAAACTTCTCAGTTTTATTTTCACTGGGAATATTATCAATGGTAAATGGGAAAATGATACTTTCAGATAAAGAAATGAACACTCACAACCAAACAAAAGTCACTCGCAATTTGCGAGCTGGCGAGTAGAATTTTGGATGGTTGTTCTTTAGGGGTAAGTCTTCCGTAAGATGAAAAAAAAATATAGCTTTCTGGTCCTTCTAATACATTAATGCTGGTGATGAAGCCAAGTTTGACTCCATCATGTGCAAGACCCCTCTTCCCAGAAAGGAGAATAATTGAGTGTTGTTTATAAAAAAAACGCAACGCAACTAAGCTACACATATAGTGTAACTTCTTGCCGCGTTATCCCCGAAGGGGTCGCATGTGGCGAATTGAACCTATTTATTTTTACAGGTAAGGGGGCCGGCCTTACGCCAACCACTTCAGTTGAAGTGGAGGAGGAGTGTTGTTTATAGATTTAATGAAACGTCTAAGCAAACTGTTCCCAGCCAAATCTGCACTAAGCCGCAGACCATCAGGGAACGCGGATAGAATGAAGTTGAAACAAGATGGGTAAAAATGCCAAAATTTTACTTAAACTATACATATAAAAAAATATAAAATATAAGGGTTTTATCTCTACCCAAAGGAAGGTCATCTTGTAAGTTTTCTTTTCCAACAGTGTCATCAATCTGGCTCGCGATAGCTAATGTTTTTTTTAATTGCTTGAATTTTTGGTTTGGTAAGTTGCATAAAAGACACCGAATAATATTTTCTTGTTTTAAAAATCTCCTTCAAAAAATCCAATGCTCCAACTTTAAAAAAGGCGTAACCCGCGGTGTTTACCCGAGAAATCACAATGGTCGTCAGGTTTGAAAATGTGGAGACCCATTTTTTAGACTTTAACATCCGGTAAATTACCTAAAATAAAATAAATTTGACATTAAAACTGTGTTGGGCAAATGCAATTCTGAGATTTTTAATGTCTTCACGCTATGCTAGAAAGTTCAAAATATGGTTATGATTTATGGGTTCAAATAAATAAAAACTTCGTGTAGTTTATTTCACACAATTTATTTCAGATTCCGCTCACACTTGGTTCACAGTTAACTTTTAAACTATTAGGCTCAGCGTCTCGTATACCAGTCTGCGCAACGGTTTTAGCCCTTATAAAGTACGACACTAGGATGGTTCTCGAAACATCATGAACCGGAGCATGTGAGACTTCGCCAGAACCTTTGAGCAAATACTAGTACAAATAGGCAAACACCTACATCTGGAAACACACTCACACAAGTAAAAAAACACAGAGACACACAGTTACAAGTAAACACTCACAGACACACAATCACACATTCGTTACAATACTTTCTAAAACAATCTATAATCTAAGTTGCAAGGATATATTCAGTTAAAGCTCTCAGATGTATACCCACAAACCAACAAGTGTAGTTAGCGCTTACAAATGCTGAATGTGTACCTACTTATAAATAAAATCCAAACCTCAAATGAACATAAGCCCCACAACTATTGCCGACCTTCCCTGAAACAGGGGTGACATTGGCAAAGTGAACCATTTTTTACAGTATGGGTGGTCAGCCTCATACCAACCTATAAGTCAAGGAAAGTTTAACATGCAAATATTCCAATGAATGAAATTTCATCCACAAATTGTCCCAGTCTTCCTTCTCTCTCTTTCCCCGCTCTGCGCTCATCCATCTGCATCAGATCATTTTAAATGCACTGAGGAACTTTAGCCTCAGTAATGAGTTCTTATACCGGGGTGGCTGCCGCTTGCGACAAACATGCGACACTTGAAGCTGCTATAAACAAAGGCAGTAGAGGTTGCATTGAAGTACAGATAGTTAGGTAGATAGTTTTTAAGGTAAGGTACAAAAGAATGTGGTGAAATGGTTTGGGCATGTGGAAAGAATGAATAATAATAGACTGATAAAGTATATATCGACGGTTAAAAAGCAGTATAAGCGACATAAACTAAATTGTTCAAGAGAGCAGTTTAAAGTTTGAGATTGCATAAGAATGGCATAACTTTTTTATTCTTTATCACATCGTTAAAATAAAAACAGCTCTAAAATTAAAAAAATAAAGGCATTTATTGGCATTCCTATTAATGTGGTTTTACGATGTTTTACGATTTTTTTATGTCACAAGCGCCTTTAGGACAAAAAAGACCAAAATCTTGTCGGTTACATCAAAACCATACTTCAAAAACGCAGTTGTTTGCTGGTGAATAAACAACACAAAAATCATCGTAGAGCTATGGGAGTGAGCGTATTAAAAAAAGAGGGGAAAATTTCAAGTAGGATAGCATTCATAATTCATTTATGACCAAAATGTCGCTTATGCCCTACTTCCTTTTAACCGTCGATATACAGAAGAAATGTGAAAGGAAAAAGAGGTAAAGGACGACCGACAAAAGTATGGGGTGATCAGATTGAGGAGATTGTGAAAGAATGGGATGTACAAAGTGAGTGAAAAAGAAGAAATTGTATGAATAAGGTGATGGATATGATATTTTCAAGTGTAAATCTGTTCACTCAGTGAAAGTCCATCATTTTGTAAAAAAATGATTGGAAAAAAGAAAGTTGTAATTCACTTTTTCGTTTATTTTTTGTTCAAACGTTTTTGCCTAGTAAGGCATCTTCAGGAAAAAAAATATTTGTAAAAATTATGCTCCTGAAGATGCCTTATGAGGTGAAAACGTTTGAGCAAAAAATAAAATAAAAAAAGGGAATTAAAACTTTGTTTTTTCCAATTTACCAAAGGTTCATCCAGCCTTACAGCAACTGGGTCTTGCTTGAGTATTGGCGCTTTGTAGTGACGACCAAGCTCGTACACCTCTGCGGCACTACAACAAGTGTCATAGACCCCTAGAGTCTCTAGAATCGAGAAAGTCTCCCGCACAGGATTTCTTAAAAAAATATATAATAATAATGAATATGAATTAATTGAAAGAAGTATGTAAGGATAGGAAGAAATGGAGGAAACTCTGCAGAAACTCTGGCCATCCCTAGCGAAATGCTGACAGAGAAACCAATTGGTTCAATCATCTAATAAAATAATATAACCTTTCTTTCCAAATTTTCCAGGAAAAGGGGAGGGGGCGTGTCTCTGCGAAAGGGCATTCAGAAATTATTTTATTCACAATGTAATTCCATGTAATGGGATGAATTCCGAGAGAGAAAAAAAGTCGATGAACGCTTTGAAAGTTTGGTGAACTTTAAATGTCATTAACCAGGAGTGGTGAATGAAAACAAGCCGGGGCGGGGGCTGCGTAGAGGCCAATCTGCTAGATGAGTAAAACTTTGCTCGTTCGAGAACACGAGCGTAAATTTCATGAATAAGATATCAATGTGAGAATTTAAAAAACAAAAGCTTTTTTGTGCTGTTCTTGTGAATGGCATTTACACGAGATTTTCTTTATCGGTGCTATGGCAGACATCCACAGTCATAATAAAAGGAGAGTCTGTATGAAGAAGGTTATGACTCTGGAGGAAATGAAAGAAGTGTGTAAGGACAGAAAGAAATGGCGGTTAATCTGTGATGTTGGCGGCTAGGGTTTTTAAATTTTAGATTAGAATTTGTTTTCTGTTAGTTTTTGATGTCCATACATGTTATAATTTGTTGATTTTAAAAATGTAATTTGTTTGCGTATGCTCCTTGACTTATAGGTTGGTATGCGGCTGACCACCCATGCTGTAGAAAATGGTTCACTTTGCCAATGTCACACCTGTTTCAGGGAAGGTCGGTAGGAGTTGCAGGGTGTATGTTCATTTGAGATTCGGGTTTTTATATTGTTGGACTACATGCGGCATGTTTAAGCGCGAACTTAAACATGTCTGTTTTGTGAAAATGCATATAATGTGAATCTCTAATGTCACTTATATTTTGCAACTTAGATTAGATAAGATTAGATTAGATGGCCGAGCAGTTCAAGTGGCCGATCTTTCTAGCGTATTAGGAACATAAAAACGTTGGTTCGATCCCCGCCATTTGACCACAAGTTTGATCATGGTTCAACATATGTCATTGGGTAATTTCTAATTAATAATTCAGTATTATATAATAATGAATTATTATTTGATGATATTAATACCGGTTTCTGGCCAGGCAGAATAGGTCGGTGAATGGCATTCCTTTTCACAAATCTATATAAAAAAAGAGATAGTAAAGTACAATAAAAGACATTCATGGGAACATGTATCCAAGAAATTGGCCGGTCGATAGCTCAGTTGGTAGAGTGCTTGCATTCCATGCCGAGAGCTCAGGATCGAATCGCACCGAGGGTGCCTGAAATGATTTCCTGTTTCGGTGTTTACTTCAAACCCAAAATAAAATATCGGCAGCCTTCACAAGAAATGAGTACCAGCCCCCTCGGAAGCCGGGGAGCCCACACTTCAACTGAAGTGGTTGGCATAAGGCCTATTTTTTTACAGGTAAGGGAGCACCCTTACCTGTAAAAAAATAGGTCCCGAATCGTTACATGCGACTCCTTCGGGGATAATTTAAACATGAAGAAACACTATATGTGTCGCTTAGTTGCGTTTATCACGTAGTGCTTAAACCACTTTTTGGCTTTTTTTTTAGGTCCTAAGAGGCGTATTTAAGTCATTTGCCGTGGTAAAACAAATTGCAGACTTAATACGATTAAAATGAAATATTTCGGCAATCAGATCGTTATTTAAATCGATCATTCTGCTAAAGAGATTTGTACCCCATCTAAAAATGTACTAAATCCCTGTTGAGAATAACAGCATAAATATGAAAAATACAAAGCATTAATTACTGATCGTCGATCTTCGTTTAAACCAGCTCAACAAAATGAAAAAATAAATTAACTTTTTTCTCTTTTTTTTATCTTCATCGAAAACACTGGAACGTTTATTTCATAAATGTGAAAAGTCAAGGTAGAAATTCATATCAAATATATGAGGTCGCAGTCTCGAATAGTAATTCACAAATTCTACGTATCGTCCTCTTAGTGCTTGTTTGTCTTATCTCCAACAGAGGTAATTTTACATGCGCCATGTTTGTATGTACACTGGACCAATGTGTCTTATGAATGCTGGATATTGATTTTGGAAATATTAAAAACTTTAATAAGAAACTAAGGATGGATAATGATCTCCGAAAAGGTTTTTTCAAAAATAAAACAGTGAAATAAAACAAAGTTTTTCATTTAATCGTTCAAAAAAAAATTTTTTTTTAATCAAATATAAAAAACGACTCGACATTATCGTGTTTTGCATTTTTTTCTTAGCTCAAATTATGAAGAATATATATAAATACAAGGAAAAAATATTTGTAAGGTAGACATCATTAAATAGCGCAGTTTTTTGTGTGTCACACCTCAAGGCCCCTCTCAAATCACCGATAAGATTTTTTGTAAATATACATCTTTAATGCTCTTTTAAAGATCCCAATAGTTTTTGTCTTCCTCACATTAGGTGGTAGTCTGTTCCACTCTACTGGGTCCGCAAACTGGAAAGCACGGTCCTCAAAATTAGTGCGTGTCTGGACTAAGTAAACCACTCTATACCTCACAGATCTGAGCGTCTGGCGCCTCAAATCTATCTCTTGTCTTGTCTTGTATCCTGCCGCCTTTCCTCTAGGGGTGGCCAGTACCTCCACACAAGTGCCTCCACTTGACTCTGTCCTTGCATACTTCTTTCATCTCATCTAATTTCATCACTCTTTTCATGCATGCTCTTCTCTTGTTTCCACTCTGTAAATTCCATTCATTCGCAATCTCATTTATCTGATCAATCCATTGTTTCCTAGGTCTTCCCCTCCCACGCTTACCTGTTACATTCCCTTTATACACTCTTTTTGTCAGTCGGTCTTCATTCATCCTTTCAATATGTCCAAACCATCGCATCACACTTCTTTGAACTGTCACTTTCACGCTTTCTTTTACTCCGCATTCATTTAGAACCCATTCGTACCATCTCGACGCGTGAAAATATGTCAGACAAATAAATATGTAAGATCCGCACCATTTACAGCTTTGTAAACCATCAGACAAACACGGTAGACTACCGTCTCCGGAAAACGAAGCCAATGCAGTTTTTTTTAACAATGGAGTAATTTGAGTAAATTTGGACATCCCGAATATGAGGCTTGCCGCCGAGTTCAGCACAGAATTGAGCCGGTGAACTGTTTTTTCAGCTGACCCATATACAGCGTTGAGCTATGAAATGTGATTTTTAAGAGAATTTCATTGAAAGGTCGTCTTTGAAGCAAATGGTGGATAAGCCAAACAAGCACTAGGAGGGGGTGGTATGGGTACTGCGGTAACAATACGTTGCGCCCTCTATCTACGGGTACAAGCGGCAGTATAAATATTTTGTCGTTGGCTTTCCCGCCAAAACAAAGGCGGCATTTCTCACATTCTCCATACAAAACGGCTCGGTGGTTGAACCGTTCTGGGGAAACTGAATATTGACTGTGCGAACAAGCGAATGGAATGTATGGACCACATAGTTTCACAGGAATATCAAGAGGAATTTATTTTCTTTTATTTCTGGATATCGAGAGTCATAATAAAATGTAAAGTATGTGGAATGAAACGGGAGAATAATAAAGAGTTTATTTCCTTGACTTATTGTTTGGCATGAGGCTGACCACCTATACTGTAAAAAATGGTTCACTTTACCAAAGTCACTCCTGTTTCAAGGAGAGTGGGCAAAAATGGCAACGTTTATGTTCATTTGAAGGTTGGGATTTTAATTTGCAACTACGCATGCAGCATTTGTAAGCGCGAACTTACACATGTCTGTTTGTAGGCATCCATTTAATACGAACCTTAAATGTTAATATGTCTCTTTGCAACTTAGATTATAAATCGATTTGATACGAGATAAGACTACAAAATTAATTATGAATACTTCAGATATAAGACAAAATAATTTAGCTTATGAACAAAAACCTCGTCATCTGCTAAAGCTCATCAGAATTGTATTTGATAATTAATTACTGTATAATTGTAGAAACCAATCACCTGTTTCGTAATTATTTGCTTATGTATTATACAAACGAACAAACAGATTGTGAGGGTATTAGTTGAGTTAGCATATACGAGTATACCTGTACATTAGCATGCCCCTTATATTCTCAATGTAGCTAACATTTCCCATAAATACCTATAATTCACTTCTGATCCACAAAGAAGTCTAACATCAGACTGCCGCTTCCTTTGCCGATGCGGGCATTCTGAGCGGAGCAACATAGATGGCAAAGAACAATCGATCTTGCACCGGTCTTTTAAAGTAGGTACGCCAAAAACCGAAAAAAACTACAGGAAAAAACGCTGGATAACTGGTTAGCGTAAGTAGCATAAACACGAGCATCAGCAGTGGGAGGAGCGTGTTTACATTCTACCTTGCCCACAATATTGCTCGCTTCCCGCCCAAGCAGGGATGAGTGTATGAGTCAGCATATTTTCTGTCTCGATATTCTTATAGATTGATAGGTCTCGATTTCTTGACTTATAGGTTGGTATGAAGTTACCACCCGTACTGTAAAAAATGGTTCACTTTGCCAATGTCACCCCTGTCCCAGGGAAGGACGGCAAGAGTTACAGGGTGTACTCGTATGTCCATTTGAGATTTGGTTTTTATGTTGTAGGTGCACATGCGTCATGTGCAAGCGCGAACTTGTACGTGTCTGGTTGTGAAAATGCATGTAATGTGAATCTCCGATGTAACATATCTTTGCAACTTAGATAAGATTAGATTAGATTGGACACAAGCTACTGCGATTTCTCAAACCTTGGAGAAAATCTGGAATGGCGTTATTCTCACACAGAAAATTCATGATTCCTCCACTGCCTAAAGTAGTCTTCATAAAAAAACATGACCCATTGATTTATGATTTTTTTGTTTTGAAAAACACTGTACTAGTTTTAGGGTTAAATAAACAAATAACAACTTCGGTCTTCCGGCGACTAGGCGTACTATATAGAGCCCATAGATTTTTTTACTTCAGCTCAACTACTGACTCTATATTAATCTCAAATCCGTCCAATTATAGAGTATAACAGCCATCTCTGGTCCGGTATACCAAAGAGGCTGTGTGACCAACTTAATTCTGTGCAAAGAAAAGCGGTGAAGCTGATTGATGATCCCATTCTCACAGCCAACCTACATTCTCTTGAGCACAGAAGGAAAGTTGGAATGATCAGTCTCTTCTATAGGTACTACAACGGCGTCTGCTCTGATGAAATATCCTCACTTATACCCCCTCCTCTCGTCACAACAAGGGCAACTCGTAGAACGGCTAACACTCAATCATTTGCAGTCGATATCAAAACTATGAGAACTTGGTGTTTTCACAACTCATTCCTTTGCCAAACTGCCCGCTTATGGAATGAGTTACCGGTATCTGTGTTTCCATCCCAATTTAACCTTGCCCTTTTCAAATCCAATATCAATCGCCATTTCCTCTCAGTGTCTCAACAAAGCAACGCCACACACACCACAGCACTGCGCAGCTAACGGCCCTGCAACCGGACATGGACAACTGCCACATCACCAACACCTCTGCGGCACTATAACAAGTGTCATAGACCCTTTGAGTCTCTCGAATCTAGGGAGTCTCCCGCATAGGCTTTCTTAAAAAAAATAAAAAAAATAAGGGGCTAATAAGAGCTGACAGAAACAGTCGTTGTATGTAGCTGCGCAATATGCTATATTGGACCCGGGTTAAAGGTGTGGAGCCGTTATGCTCGACAACATTTTCCAGTGTGATCGCCAATGTCAGGGGGTACCTGACAGGGCACTCAAAAAAAAAACGCCACTAAGAACTTAGCTACACATATAGTGTAACTTCTTGCCTGCGTTATCCCCGAAGGGGTCGCATGTGGCAATTCGGGACCTTTTTATTTTACGGGTAAGGGGGCCAACCTCACACCAACCATTTTCAGTTGAAATGGGGGTTTCCCAGCTCCTGGGGGGGGGGCTAGTTCTCATCTCTTGTGAAGGCTGAGTAAACCTTGAGATCGAATCCTTGCTCTCGGCATGGAATGCAACCATTCTACCAATTGAGCTATCGTTTTTTTTACGAGCTTGGTCGTCGTCGCTACAAAGCTCCAATTCTCAAGCAAGACCCAGTTTCTGTAAGGCTGGATGGACCTTTGGTGACCGGTCATTGGTAATGGTGTATGAATTTTTTAATCCAGCGAAATTTGAAAATATAAATGGTATATTTCTTGTGCTCCGCCGGGATTCGTTCCATTCAGAGTCCGAAGTGTTACCACTGAACTACGGACCGGTCAACTCACAAAAGAAAAACTAAAAAAAAAAAAATATTGAAAAACAATAAGGTGCAGCCTAATATACATTAATATATAATTACAAACTTCTGTATTATACATGTTGACATAATGTATAATTAGGGTTACAGCAATGTTAGTGGAGTTATTAAATAATTCCCCTTGTTATGTAGGGATGATTTGTCATACCTGCCTCCCTAACATAGGGAGGGGGGGGGGGGGATCTGTGGAAATTATTATTAACCCGTGTTAACCTATTGTGAACATGAAAATTCAAGCCGAGAACATACACACAAATTATTAAATAGGTATGTACGTGCAATAACTAAGGGACTAAGAACTGATAGAGAGAAACTAATGAAAATTTGAATGTACTCGTAGTTTTTTTTGGTTTAAGATAAAGGTCACTTATTGTTGAACCAAATGCCCTTAATTAACCTATATATAAATAAATAAAAATGTATGAACTCGTTATATGAAGGCAGTGAGTACGATTTCCGGCAGATTACAAAATTTAGTTGGCAATTTGTTGAACTGATTTTTTTCCTCCTTTACCAAAGACCGGTCACCAAGTCTTTCAGAAACTGGGTTTTGCTGTTATTTTACAGCAACAACCAAACTTGAAGAGAGCTCTTGAGATGTGGTTGACATAAAAACACCAACCAAATTATTTTAATGTTTATTCAAACTTTTTATTTAACTGTTTATCAAAACATACTTTTATAAAGTAGGTAAATATTCATCTGAGGAGTTCATCCTCAGCTGTCGTGCAGAGAGGGTGTCTCCTGAAGACGTTGGCTACGTCGCTAACGAAACGTCGAGAATAATGTTAGTTCTCTTATGGTTGGTATAATATGCGAGTGAAAAATTAAAAAAAAATAACTGTGTAGCTATTATATTGTAAATATTTTTGCGTTTTTTAATTGTTCATCTGTACAACAACACCCAATAAGATTACATAAATAAATTCTTGTAAAAGAAAAATATATAAACAATTAGTAGCCCTACTACAAAACTACGTTAATAACAAAATGTATGAAGAATACAAAAGCACTCTTATCGAGTGATTTCGTTTTCATGCATTTTTTTATATTTACGCAATGGTGGGGAATTGAGGCGAAGTTCTATACTAAAGGTAAAGAAAGGACATGCGCAGAGGCGGAGTGTGGCAATTAGATCTAGAGAGCCTTATGAATGCCAAGGCAAAGCCTTATAATTGGATTATATAATATTAATGATACACTGTGTTTTGTTCCTTCAGCATTAATATCAAAAGGAATGTGGTATTTTTTTGACAAACTTTTGTAATGCTTAAAAAAGTTTTTTTTACATTGTTAAAATAATGAACGAAATTTGATATTGCTTTCATTGTTTTTTTGTCATAATATGATGTATTTGAATAATCTCTTTAAATGCTTTGCTTAAGCTTCTGGATTATAGGATTACGGTATTTTCATGAAATAAGTTTTTTTTACGTTAAAAACATTTCATTCATTCAATTTTTAACTCAATGTTGTTTCTGGGAAGTTGAATTTAAAGATAAATTATTTTTAATTCACACAATGTTAATAAAAACAAAATATTTCTTAACTCATAGGTTAGTATAAGTCTGAACACTCATATTGTAAAAATTATTATATAGTCATTCCTGTTTCAGGAAAAAGCACCACGAGTTGCAAGTTTTATGTACATTTGATTTGGGTTATTATTTAATATTAACATGTGAGTACACGTGCAGCATGTGTAAGTGTGAACTAAAACGTACTTGCTTGAATAAATATATTAAATATGAATCCTTAACGTATACAGGATTCTCAAATCAATAATTGAAAATTACATTAGAGGCTCATATCTAATTCATGCACACATGCAACCACATGTAAATTCGCATTCACACATATTTCATGTGTACACATACTTTACTTTACTTTCTTCGGCTCATAAGCCTTGAAGGCTCAGGGCCTCCCGCACCACAATCCTCCAGGACTCTCTGTCTTGTGCAGCTTCCCTCCATGGTCCCCTCACTCCCAGAATTTCGGCATCGGCTTCAATGTTGTCTGCCCACCGCATCCTGGGACGTCCGAGTGGTCTAACACCTGAAGGGGCACCATCCAAGACTGTTCTAATGATCCTGGAGTCCTCTGCACGTGCTACATGTCCGGCCCACTGGAGTCTTCTTGATTTCATTACCGACACTATGTTAGCATCTTGAAACACGGACATCAGCCCCGCGTTGGTCCGGATACGCCACCTGTCATCTTCAAATACAGGTCCGAGAATGCGACGAAGCATTTTGTTCTCAAAGACCTGGAGAGATTTTTCTTGTTTTTGAGTCAGACTCCAGGCTTCGCATCCGTACAACACAACTGGCCGAACAATGGAAGTGTAAATCTTGAATTTTGTGGAGCGGGATAGCCATTTTGAGCACAATAGCCCTCTAAGGCCAAAAAAAGCATTATTGCCGGAGTGAATTCGGGCATGTAATTCTGAGGATAGGATATTTTTGTCATTTATAAGGGTACCCAAGTATTTGAATGAATTGCAGTTCTTAAACTTGTAATTATCTACATTCAAATCTTCTTGAATATCCCGCCGCGCCACAGGCAAGTATTCAGTTTTCCCCTCATTAATTCTCAATCCTATCCTCCTTGCCATTCTCTCCATTGGTAAGAAGAGCGCCCGGAGCTGTGCAGCGTTCTCTCCCAGAAGCACCACATCATCCGCATATCCCAGCAGCCTAATGGTACTTCCTATGGTGATTCCACCATACACAGGTTTGGTTTCTCTCACAACCTTTTCTAAGGCTAGGTTGAAGAGCAATGGAGAAAGGGCGTCACCCTGCTTTAGGCCTGAACTGATCTCAAAGGGATCCGAGACCTGTCCCTGCAGCAGTATTTATGTATGTGTATGTGTACACATAAAATGATTAAAATGAACTAAACCTCACATGAACATAAACTTTGTAACTCGTGCTTCCTTTCCCTGAAACCGAAGTGTCATTGCTAAAAAAAATTCAAATCAAGTTTTTACAGAATGGAGAGCAGCCTCATACCAACCTATTAGTCAAGGAACAGTCTAAATAAATATCTATAAAACGAGAGAAAGAAAATTGATGTTACGTTCTTTTTAAACAAAGCAAAGAGATTTTGAGCGCCGTCCAATATATTTAAAAATAGACTTGCAAGTGTTGACTCTGCACTCGACAGCCAGCCGAGGTCTGACTTTTGAGATTTCCATAAAAAACTTTTTTACCTGTATCTTGGCGAAGCGGCTAAAAGCCATTCTGTGTACGTATTTGTATATATCGCCACCTCAGAAGTAAACTTGAATAAGTGCTGATTCTTTGATTTGAGAAATTGTGGGCACAACATTTGATTGTGTGTAACTGCTCACAGGAAGTGAACTTATTTTAAGCAAATGCCCATGAAAAAGTTCTGAAGTAAGAGATTTTCCCTTCTTTTAGCGTTTTCTCTCGTATAAAATAAGAAAAAGGAGCATTTATCTGAGAAACCCATGTGTTATACAAGGGTAATTTATTTAGAAGATATACATAATTAAAGGGCGCCGTTTTTGTGTGTGTCACACCTCAGGGGTCCTATGAAATCACGGATAAGTTTTTTTTGTAAAGATGCGTCTTTAGTTCAGTTTTTGCCTTCCTCACATGAGGCGGTAATCTTTTCCACTCCATTGTGCCTGCAAACCGGAAAGCACGGTTCCCAAAATTATCGCGTGTCTGATAGTACGGCTGGTTAAGTTAACCACCCCATACACAGCAGATCTGAGCGTTTGGCGCCTCAAATCTATCTCAACGGGTGAGAGCATGTCAGACAAGTATGAAGAGCCGCACCATTGACTGCTTTGTAAACCATCAGACAAACACGGTTGAACGCCTTCTCCGGAAAACGAAGCCAATGCATTTTTTTTTACATTGGAGTAATGTGAGTAAATTTGGACATCTCAAATATGAGTCTTGCTGCCGAATTCAACACAGATTGAAGCATTGTTAACATATATTTTTTAGTGTTGATCTATTAACACAGTAAAAGTCCATTTTTAATTATTTAAAAATTCAAATGGGTAAAACATAGTTTTAATTCACTAATTTATTTCTTTTTTGTGCTCGAACATTTTCGCCTAATGAGGCATCTTCATCTTCTCCTAATGAGGTAACCATTCTGCTCCTGAAGATGCCTCATTAGGCGAAAATGTTCGAGCACAAAAAAGAAATAAATAAGTGAATCAAAACTATGTTTTACCCATTTGAGTATTGTTAACTTAATATGTCGCCTATCCATTTTTACCTTTAAGGTATCGATATGTAAATAAAAAAAGTGTTCTATTTTTATCGTGCTATAAACTTGAGCCGTCTTTGAAATGAAAAATATATAAAAATATCACTTTAAGGGATGATAAAAATATATGGCAGAATTTGATTACAGAGAAATTGTATTATGGCCGTAAAAGAACTAAGAAATGTAGTAAATATGTATTTTTATGATTTAGCGTAGCTTCAGCTTTAATAATACATAGAAATTTAAAATTATTTTCCTAGAAATTTTCAGTTTTCAAGACTTTTTCATTAATGAACAGTTTATCCATTTTATGTTCCTTGACTTATAGGTTGGTATGCGGCTGACCACCCATACTGTGAAAAATGGTTCACTTTGCCAATGTCACCCCTGTCTCAGGGAAAGACGGCAAGAGTTGCAGGGCTTATGTTCATTTGAGATGGGTTCTTATAATGTAGGTCCACATGCGGCATGTGTTAGCGCGAAATTATACATGTCTGCTTGTGGGAATGCATTTGATGTAAATTTTAAATGGTATATATCCTTGCAGCTTAGATTAGATTAGATTAGATGTAACTTTTGAACATAAATAGCGGTTTTTAGAGTTTATAATCTAAGCTACAAAAATATGTTAACATTTAAGGCTCATATTAAATGCATAACCAAAGACAGGCACATGTAGGTTCGCGCCTGCACATCCTGCATACAAATAAACAAAACCTCAACTGAAAATAAACCTTACAACTCCTGCTGCTTTTCCCTGAAACCGGGGTGGCATTGGCAAAAGTGAACCGATTTTTACAGCGCGGGGGGTCAGCCTCATACCAACCTATCAGTCAAGGAACAATTCTAAAAGTCAATTCTAAGAAAATCCATACGTACCATAAATGATATTTTACCCAACAGAGGGCTCTTGAGGTGTGATTCACACAAAAAGTGCTCAAAAAAGAAATCATCGTTACATTTACTTTAAATCAATACATGTATTTGTTTCTTATTGGAAATTTTTGTCTTTCGACTGTCAATTTGAATTGCAATCAAAACAAACTTTTATCGACGTTTCAGGTTATACAAGTTTTATAAGGAGATTATTTTATATTTTTAAAATTATCTTATACTAGGGGCTCCGCCCCTGGCTGCTACGCAGCCCAACCCCTTAACATTAGGCAATGTGTATATTGCACATAGTTTTGCATCTAGGGAATCAATCATTAGAAAACATTTAAAAAAAAATGCAGTTTTTGTAAAAAAAAATTTTAACAAAAGAAAGAAAACTAAAAGCAAATAAAAAAAAGAAACCGGTTTTAATTTGCTCCATTATAGTCCTTGACTTATATGTTGGTATGAGGCTGACCACCCAAACTGTTAAAAAATGTTGCACTTTGCCAATGTCACCCAACAAAAGAAGAGCCTGTATGAAGAACTCTGGAGCACAGAGTATATAGGTACTTAGAGAAGCCACTCTATGGCATTGGGGTAGGTCCGTACTTCGAAACCTCCCTCCCTGTCTTTCTTGCTTCGCTGCCTCAACAAGCCCCTTTTTCGGACTTTGATCTTGTATGCATGTGTGTATAAACACGCGGCACGCGGGTACACCCACACCACTATATTCTTATATTATTATCTGCCATGATATTATTGATGAATATTATTATTATAGCTGTCCAAATAAAAGGCTTATATTTTGCGCAATATTTATTTACTCAAGAAAGATTAGTCATACAATCACAAAAATACACACTTTGTAAAGAAAAAAATTAATGAAAAAAACCTTAATGTAAAAAACACAAATGATATGGCAAAAAAAACCTAGTAGGAAAACAATCAAATAAGCACCTGTCAGAGAAGATATTGTAAGGGCACTGGCATTCTGTATCTGTATTTCTTGCAAAAGTTTTGGATCCCTGATGATTGCCCCCTGATGATAGCCTGAGGACCGGAAATGTTTATAATATGAAATCTATACACTTTTTTATTCTTTTCTTCGGCTCATCAGCCGACAGCCTAAAAGCTCAGGGACACCTGCACCACAATTTTCCAGGACTCTGCCTTGTGCTGCTTCCCTCCATGGTCGCCTCACTCCCAAAACTTCGGCGTTGGCTTCGATGTTCTCTGCCCATCGCATCCTGAGACGTTCGAGTTGTAGAACACCTGAACGGGCACCATCCAAGACAGTTCTGATGATCCTGGAGTATTCTGCACGTGCTACATGTTCGGCCACTGGAGTCTTCTTGATTTCATTAATCTCAACACTCTCTTCAATAATAGTGATAATAAAACAGTTCGTTTCAAATACGCTTGACGTTTGAGGCCGACTGGCTCCAAGCAGGCTGTTAATGGCTGTTATCGCTGCGCAAATCCTACACACAGTTCAACCATCACTAAAAAATATTTTTTCATCAGTTTTTTTTTATAAAAAATGAGCAATTTAATAAATACTGAACAATTAAAAGTTTATTTACACTTAAACTCTTTTTTTAAATGAATAACAGTAAATATAAATCATTAATTCAATTTTATTCACGCTCATTCTGATTTCAGTTAAAAAAAGCCCACCTCTTCCCCTTCCTCCTAACTCCTTTCGTCTTGTGAGAATACCATAGATCGATTCCAATATGGCTACCGATATTATAAAACAGGGTTACCAGTAGCAAAATACTAGTTAACGGGGTCTGCTCTGGAGGAAATTTAAGAAGTATTTAAGGACAGAAAGAAATGGCGGTTGATCTGTAATTTTGGCGGCTATCTATCTATAATCTATAATCTAAGCTGCAAAGATATGTTAACATTTAAGACTCATATTAAATGCATGCCCACAGACAGGCACATGTAGGTTCGCGCCTACACATTTTGCATGTGTGCCTAAAAATAAACAAAACCTCACGTGAACATAAATCTTGCAACTCCTGCCGCCGTTCCCTGAACCGGGGTGGCATTGGCAAAAGTGAACCGATTTTTACAGCACGGGGGGTCAGCCTCACACCAACAGTTAAGGAGCACAAAAAAATATAAATGAATTACAAAAATTCTTAATTACTTATACACATAACAGATCCAAATTAAAATAAAGTAAAATAAGACTTAACATTAAAATTAAATAGGAATTGGTTTTGTTTTTAATTTTGATGTCCAGACATATTATTATTTGTTGATTTAAAAAATGTAATATTTTGTCGGGTATGTTCCTGGACTTATAGGTTGGTATGCGGCTGACCACCCATGCTGTAAAAATAGTTCACTTTGCCAATGTCATCCCTGTTTCAGGGAACGACGGCAAGAGTTGCAGGGCTTATGTTCATTTGAGATTGGGTTTTTATATTGTAGGTCCACATGCGGCATGAGTAAGCGCAAAATTATACATGTCTGCTTGTGGGAATGCATTTAATATAAATCTTAAATGACATATATCTTTGCAGCTTAGATTAAATTAGATTAGACCCCTGTTCCAGGGAAGGTTGGCAAAAGTTACAGGCAAAAGTTTGTTTGTGGGCATGCACCGTATATGAGCTTTGAATCTATATACATCCTTGCAACTTAGATTATAGACCTCTGTGTCAGGGAAGGTCGGCAAAAGTTGTAGGGCTTATGTTCATTTGAGGTTTGGATTTTATTTGTAAGTACCTACACATTCAGCATTTGTAAGCGCGAACTACACGTGTATGTTTATGGGTATGCATCTGAGAGCTGTAAATGAATATATCCTTGCAACTTAGATTATATATTATAGATTATATTATAGTATCTGTAAACTCAACATAATATCTTAGATTGGGTTTTTTGGTCCATATGGGACATGTGTAAGTGTGAACTTATACGTGTCTGCTTGTGAGAATGTTGTTATATATCTTTGCAACTAAGATTATAGATTTAAATCCATTTTTATTTTTTTTTGTTTGTTGTTTTTTTGATTTGTATCAAATAAAAAAAAATATCCTAAAAAAAAAAACTTTCGAATTTTGCCGCTAGATGTCTATTTAGTTTTTTTCCATTTTGCATACATTTTCTTACATTTCAATACAAAACAAAAACAGGTTTAAAAAAATGTGGCGGCTTTTTAAAAAATACTTTTTTCAGAAATTATAATTACTTCTACTAAAAACTACTGTTTTACGAAAAAAAAAATTTTTTTTGTAAATATTGAAAGAAGTTATAGTGTATTGGAGTGTGTTTCTCAAACACATACATGAATGGTCCTGTTTTGCAGCATATATACAAAATTTTCTTTTCTATGTTTGCAAATGTATTTCGTCTGCTGTGATGGCGTTAGTTTTGAAAATCGAAACTCAAAGCGAGTGACGACGAAAGACGACGGCGAAGGGTAATATAATAAAGGATTATTTGAGAATGCTTTATTTATTTTATATTTACATAATAAAAGAGCACCCTTTTGTGTGTGTCACACCTCAAGGGCCATCTCAATCACGAATGAAATATTTTATAAAGTTGCTGTTTCATTGCTCTCTTAAAAATGCCAACAAATTCCGAAACCCTCACTCCGGATGGCAGTCTATTCCACTCCATCGGTGCCGCAACCCGGAAAGCGCGTTCCCCAAAATAAGTGCGTATTTGAACGGCGAGGCTACGCCAACTTGACTGCACCACTCCCCGCTGACCTCAGTGTCCGTCCCCTTTTCTTATTTCAGATAGAAAAAAATGGAGGCAGCTCTGCAGAGGCTCTGGCCACCCCTAGCGGAATGGCGACAGAGTTACAGTACAGACTTATAATTATAAATTGAGGTTGTTATAGTTCACTGAAAAAAAAAACAACTTAACCCTGTGAAGATCAACAATCATATATTTTTATTTATTTTAAAAAACTCGACAAAAATATTTTATAGGATTTTGTTTGATATTGTAAGAAAGTTTTATGAAACCCGCTTACGTTGTACGATCAGCAAATAGCTCCATAACTTGTCTCATATGTATTTTCTTTTCTCGGAGGATTTTCCCGGCAACTTCACCTCCTTTGCCCTCAAACACACATCTTGTTAACCCGAGCACACAATCTCGCATCTCTAAACCATATTTCTATAAACGATAACATCGCAGGTAACAATCATGTTCAGAGTTAGTCTGGAACAAAATAACAAACTCGATAGAGACTTAAAAACGCAACTGATGATGTAAATTACTTATTGCAATTGTCTTTTCGTTTCGAAAACCTGATTCTACCGCTAATAGCTCTTCATCAGGGACGAAGCCTCAAAAAAAGAAAATAGTTGTTGCCGTACACTATATTAAAAACAAAACAGATTTGATTCTAGCTTATTGAGTATGATTTTTAGCTTCAGAAGACTTTGAAACGTAATTTATAATCTATAAAAATAATCTATAATGTAAGTTGCAGAGTAATATTAATTAAAATTAATTTATTTTACAGTTTTAGTTCACTTTTATTTATTAAAATTTTATTTATTGCGCAAATATTTTCACCTTTTAAAAGGCATCTTCAGGAGCAGACTGCTCATTTCAGTGAATATTTTTTTACAGTATGGATGATCAGCCTCATATCAACCTATAAGTTAAGGAATATCACCACATTTTTTTACATTTTATTAATAACTCCTCTTGAGAAAATCTAAAAATTACCGTATTCGTGCCTATTCACGGCTGAAAAGCTGTGCACGTCAGTGTTCTTTATAATAGGTACTTGCCATAATCCACGACCGTTATTTAACCCTAGAAATATATTGTTGCGAACTTCGAAGACAGGCGCTTGTACACAGATAGGTACATCAAAATGACTACACACACCAAAGCACGTAGTAAAGAATCATTTAGTAGGCCCTGGTAGTGTGCGTAAATATTCTGGTGATGGAATAGTCCAGAACTTGGGAGAATGATCTCTCCGTCCTTGTATATAAGGGGTCAGAATGGTAGGACAAGAGAGGAGTTGCAATGAAGTCCTTTGCGAGATAACACATTCACCAATGATTTTATCAAGTGTGAAATAAATTGTACATTGGAAAACAAAAAATGTGAAAAATAAATCTTTAAAAATAAATTCTGGCATTTTAATTAAAAAGAATCCAGCAAAGAACATAACAATGCCTAAGCAAAAAAAGTACTTTGCGTTTTCCTAAGAGCTTACTTACTCAATTAAGACAAGCAGGGTACAATAAATTAATTTAATTAAACGGATAAAAATGTTTTCTTTTAGTGGCAAGATGTTGATATATTACTGCAGTCACGATTATTCACAGGGAGGTCGCCCTGCTCGCTTATTGCGTGGTTTTGTGTCGTAAAGAAGAAAGGGGAGACTGCTCTCTCTCTTGTGTTATTGCTCTCAGACAAACATCTGGAAGCTTCCAGGGTTAATTGAAGGAAACATATAACAACATCTCGACGAGAAAGTTAAGATTGCTACGAGCTGTATTTGTGAACAAGGTGGTATGAATGAAGTTAATTTTAGCTTGATGTTAAATTTTTGTAGGCTTTTGAGTCACAAACTATACTTACATTAAATTTTTTAATTGTTTATTAAGAGTAAAAAGGACTTGGAACAAATTCCAAAGTCAAAAAAATTGTGACGTTTTCCCGCCGTGAAAGACATATTTCAAAATTATAGTTCAAAAAAGAGTTCTCGCATTGCGACCGATACGTAATCTAGGAGTTGACGCTACGGATTCACAATCACAAGATGCGAGATACAATACTGTGAGTCGAATTTAAGAAATAAAATAAGCACAGTATCTACCTACTACGCACGGTAAACGACATTTCGTAATCAAATGTTTGGACAGACTCTCAAGATGGAGTATAATTTTTTGATATAGTTTTAGTAGCAGGCATATCATCCCTTTAGTTCTTGTTTGTCTTAAGTCCATGAGAGGTACCTATATAATTTCACATGAGCAATGTTTGTAAGTGTAGGTACTGGACCAATGTGTCTTACGAAAACTGGAAATTGATTTTAAAAATATATTTTTAAACAACTCTCACATAGCTGTTTTTTTTAACTTTTTTTTTAGCTTAGATTGTGTAGAATGTGATTCTTAAGACAATTTCATTGAAAAGTCATCTTTGAACCAAATGGTAGGTAAGCCAAACCAACACCGGGAAGACGATATGAGAAGAAATACATATCTACTATCAGATGTGATGCTACGAGCAGCTAGAATAACGTTTTATGGAAACGCACTAATGCGTATCGGCCTCGCTTTGCGCGTGACAGTTAATATCTGGCGGGAATAAAGGATTTTATGACCACGCTCTTCCCCCGTACTCTACAGAGCCTCCGCATTCCGAGAAGCAAGATTAAATTTCAGACCTGCTTTTGAAGTGCTCCTACAGAATATACGCCGACATTCAACGGTCTTGCGTGGTATTATATTATTCATATGCCGTTGGATAATATGGTTTCGCGCGCCTGTCGCCTGGCTTCGCGAAAAAAGCCGAAGAAGCACGACCGACTTCGGCTCGCTTCGACAAGCGTGCATGCGAGAGGCAGTCTACGACAGGTCGTCGTCCTGCGAGGACGGTTATTGTTACCAGCACAACTAGTTACGAAGTAAACATTAGAACACAAAAAAGTTCCGTGTCCATAATTAGGAATGCTGTGTGTGTTATTTGTGCTGGTACCCAATATAAACTGCGCTCTTCTATCCGAAGGTATCAGAAATGGTTTGCCGTTTCGGCGCTTATTTCAAATCCTAGAGAAGAGGAAATATCATCAAAGTGTACTCAGCCTTCACATTATTATTGTTATCAAGTGAAATGGAGACTCTTAGGCGCTAAAATAAATAGATTTCACATGCCACATATGGGATCTTCGAAAAAAAACGCGGTAAGAAGTTGGTCTACATGTGCAGCTTGGTGTCGTAACATTTTGTTGTTGTCATTCTTTCATTAATCTGAATTGATCAGCTGCAATTTATTACAATCCTTTTGCTTTGAGCGAATATGTTTGTGTATCACTCATATTAAATCGTTCTAGAATGTCGTACATGGATATACGCGTAAAAATGACAAACAGAAGCGATAATCTGTGGAATTGTGGAAGTTATAATGTAAAAAAGCTAGATGTCCGTATGAAGGTATACATAGCTGTTGTGAACCTATTCAGTGTTATTCATAGTCAGTTGAACACTAAACTCTCACCTATGTATTTAAGTGAACTTTACTTTTCATTTGACTAAAATATTAGCATTTTAAATAAAATGAAATTCTCACTTATTCTAACTCTTCTCGTCACAACAAGAACAATTCGTAGAACGACTATTATTCCTCCATATACCGACAACATCAAACTATGAGAAAATTATTCCTTCGACAAACTGCTCATTAATGGAAAAAATTATCGTATTGTGTTTTCAGCCCATCTCTTGGTTTATTCGAACCCAATTTTTAGTGCATTTCAGTGTCTCAAAACAAAGACAATACTACGCAACTGAAACCTCTGCTATAAAGGATCACATCATCAACCGGCACCTCACCAGCATTCATATCTCTGCGACCCTCCAAAGAGTGTCTTTCGACTTCCAAATTCTCTGAAATCTAGATAGTCTTCCGCAAAGAATTCCTGAAACAACTTGATTAGTTCGTAAGCATGCGAAAGTGAATTATAAAAAAAGGATTATTAATTGATAACGTTAATTGATGCCTGTTCCTGGCCAGGCAAAATAGGTTGGTGCATTGCATTCTACTTCACATATGTATTTATTATTTTAAAAAAAAGTGAGCTTACTAAGCGTGCGTCTGACTGTGAATAACATATTTTTTGTATATAAAGACACGAATCTGCATATTATGAAAAAAACGTGAAAAAGCAACCTTCGTCACTTCAAGTCAACATTTTCATGTATATTATATTGTACATTATTTAGGTATGTGTATAAACAAGATTATTTGACGTGAACCTATGTATGTACATTGAAATGACATTGTTGTTATGAAAAATATAAAAGTCAAAGGTGGTTAACGCTGTTTTTGTGTGAATCACACCTCAAGGGCTATCTGCTAGCTAGGTGACAGCTAGTAAGGGCCATTATATATGGCTCCTTTTTCTCGGCTAGCAATATGAGTTCTTGCCCCCCACTTCAACTGAAGTGGTTGGCGTAAGGCCGGCCCCCTTACCTGTAAAAATAAATAGGTTTAACTCGCCACATGCGACCCCTTCGGGGATAACGTGGCAAAAAGTTACACTATATGTGTAGCTCAGTTGCGTTTTTTTTTGCGACAGGCTTATATGACTAGGGTCCTTAGCAACCAATAACAAAATATTTCCCTAGCAACCCGACCGTGTGACGCACCACTATGTCAATTATTGAACGGGGCTTCCTTGACTAATAGGGTTGACTAATGAGGCTGACCAACCATACTGTAAAAAATGGTTCACATTGCCAATGCCACCCCTGTTTTAGGGCAGGTAGGCAAGAGTCGAAGGGCTGATGTTCATTTTAAATTACGTTTTTGTTTGTGAGTCGTGTTGTGAGTCCAAATGTGTTTATTTGCTCTTATTGGTTCTTTGATCCTGTTGACAACAGTAGAGGCAGAGCGCAGTGGTCGCCTTGTAGCGACGTCAGCAGGACATAGTTCAGTGAGACATGGGGGTGCCGTACCCTTTTTAAGACCTTGTGGACTGTGAGACATAGCTTGAACTCAACTCTCTCACGGACCCTCAGCCAGTGCAACTCACGCAGCAGCGGGGAGACGTAGCAGTATTTACCCTTTTGGTATATTATCCTGGCAGCAGCGTTGAAGGCCATCTGCAGACAATCAAAAAGCTTCTGGGGTAGCCCTGTGTAGACAATATTGCAATAGTCAAGACGGGAGACAACTAGGGCAGCCACCAAGCTCTTTATGGCGTCTACAGGCAAACATCTTGCAACAAGGTTCAGTTGGCGGATGCAGAAGAAAGCCGTGCTCACAGTCCTGGGAATGCATGTAATATATATTTACAACTTAAATTATAGAACTCATTCTCTTGAAGTGATGTATATACTTACATTACATGCAATAGTGTTATGTTTAGATGGAAAGGTATCTCCAGGATGTACCTTCAGGATACTTACTTCCGGCTAGCTCTCATCAGCATCACTCTCAGGGCGTGGGCTTCTTTCTTTGGGTTGCTTACTTGTACTTTGGGAAGGTTGTATATTTAATTAAAAGATAAGTTAAACATGAACAAATAAGGGTTTATTTACTTTAGTAATATGGGGGAAAAAAAAGGGAAATAATGGAATGGCCAGACCTGAACTTGTCACTAAAACACTCCCTACTCTGTTGACTGGAGTTCCGAACTGAATGGCCTGGGGCAGCGCCCCAGGCTAGCGACGGCTCACGAGGCGAACGCCTCCACACGTTGGAGCCCCTGGGTGGCGCTCCTAGGCTCCCGTCTCTGGTCCACAAGGCGAGTGCCTTGGATGGCGGATGCTCCAAGTAGAAGGGGAGGGAGCTCCGTTGCTTGGATGTTTGGTGCTTTGACCCCGACGTCTGGCCCAGGACTGCCGAGCGACAATCGACAGCCCGTCAGATCCCACGGCGCAGTCCGGCTGCTCCCGTGACCGTTCGGCTCTGGACCCACCTCGGGCCCACGACACATAGGTACTGCACACTTCGAGAATGTTCTTTTATATGTTATTTAGTAAAATAACATAACAATAGTTATATATATATATTTATTTTTTGGTCACATTTGCCGGCTAATAGATGTCGCATTTTAAGTGTGCGGACTCCATTAACAAGGGTAATTAGGTACCGACTCAAATTTCATAAATTCAATTTGAAAGTTCCACAAACTGTGTTGTGTTTTATCGCACTGGAAATTGAATTACTCTGGCACGCTGTACATCTGAATTTCTCACCAAAGCATTATTTATTCTGCTAGGAAGTATTTCGTGAATTCGGTTACTTGGTATTCCATCCGGGGAGGCAAGAAAAGTTATTGCCTGTAATGCTATCTATGAAGTTCTTTGTCATCTAAATATTTGTACCTGCATTTATACTACGATATAATATATTGTAAGGAATGCGTAATTGTGTGTATGTGTGACCTGGTGCGCGTTTTGTTTGTGTGGGTCTGTGAAGTCTCTAAAAAGGGCACCAAACTCCAATCAGACAAAATAAAAATAAGTTTGATTTCTCCAAACAAATCAAAGATTTGGTTGCAAATACGTACATTAATCAGCTGATGTACATCATCTTTTCTGTTCATATTCCATCATGTTATTCCCCACTTTCGAGAAATGTTTAGCCGAGGTCTTAATGGGGCTTCCACACGCTTGCCAACCCATCACAAGTCAAGCGCACAGTGTGTCGTCTAGAACATGCTAGCTGGACAAAATTTTGTCTAATGGACTAATTTTGTCCAGCTAGCATGTTCTAGACGACACACTGTGCGCTTAGCTACAAGCCAAGTGTGCAGTGTGTCGTCTAGAACATGGTAGCTGGACAAAATTAGTCCATTAGACAAAATTTTGTCCAGCTAGCATGTTCTAGACGACACACTGTGCGCTTGACTTGTGATGGGTTGGCAAGCGTGTGGAAGCCCCATAAGCAAAGTTTGTGTGTCAATTAAATATTGATTCGAGGTTGGTGCAACAAGCCCTAAATGAGTGTACTTGTATTTGTTAGCAATTGTGTGAGTGTTTACTCGAATATTCTAAGTAGAGTGTTCGGGCGTCATGTCGCATGTGCCAGAATAAATCTTATACTCATCTATAAATAGAGACCGAGATGCTCTGCACGGAGACTTGTATCTGAGATGTCGAGATAAACAGTTTAAATGCAATATTATTTAGATTTTGGGCAGTAACTTTGTGAAAGCACATTTTAATTAATTAAAATACTTTTTAAACTTTGTTACAATTCACTTGAGTTTTATTTTTAATTTTTTTTTTTTTTTTTTAAAAAAACACAACCAGTTTCGGGAGAAGCAGTACCTCCCATCTTCAGGTGTAAATATCAACTAACATACAATACAAAATTATCAAATTAAGCAAGGATTTGATTTGTAGTACTGGTGGGGGTAAGTGGGGGGCGGGGCTGAATTGGAAACAAAGAAAGTAATGGCGAAGTGTTAGGAAAGAGGATATTATTTAAGAGGCTATTTTCAGAATCAATATTTTTTTGAATTTCTAGATTTTCAAAGTTGTTCATAATTTTACCTTTGTAGGGGATGGGATGAAGGAGAAATTAAAAAAAATATTAATTCTGAAAATAGCCTCTTAAATAATATCCTCTTTCCTAACACTTCGCCATTACTTTCTTTGTTTCCAATTAAGCCCCGCCCCCCACTTACCCCCACCAGTACTACAAATTAAATCCTTGCTTAATTTGATAATTTTGTAATTTATGTTAGTTGATATTTACACCTGAAGATGGGAGGTACTGCTTCTCCCGAAACTGGTTGTGTTTTTAAAAAAAAAAAAAAAATTAAAAATAAAACTCAAGTGAATTGTAACAAAGTTAAAAAAGTATTTTAATTAGTTTAAATGCAACCCTGTGTACGAACCGCATCTTAAATAAATTGTGCAAAATAAATAACCACAATTTTTATTAAATTGAGCCCGGTAAAGTCATAACAATATGAATCGATTTTTCTTTACCAATAGCTTAGTATGACGCTAAACCCCTTGTTGTAGAAACTTCGTTCACTTCTGCCGATGCCACTCCGGTTTTAGGGAAGGAAAAAACCAAGAAATATACGGAAAAAATCAATGATATTGGTATGATTTGACTTGGGGTTCTTTTAATTGCGATTTAAATTTGTTTTTCACAATATATCGTTTTCAAAATAAACAGTTCACTTTTCACTCTCTGCTTACAGGCCTTCGCGTTACAATGGCCAAAGCGACCTGTCTGTCTCACAAAATTTGTACTCGTATTTATACGGACGGCAGAGATGATTCGTGCATGCTCTCGAACATTTAAGATACTTTCACTAGGATTGCCCGAAACTATACTAGATTGTTCGATATTTACAGAGACATCATACACACCCATCGACGTGTCCAGACTCACGTCTACACGAACTCATCCATTCGTATCAATATAAAATACCACAATGAAAATGAACATTAAAAAATTTTAACCACCAACATTGCATAAATAATAAAGATCAAGTATTGAGTCTTTTCTCACTTAATCTAAATCTTCATATTCCACCCTCTACGATTTTCACCACTTTCACCACGTGGAAAAAAAACTCCCTTTCGTTTTCTCTAAGATTCCATCGGCTCACCTTTTTGTGTTGTGCAAATGTTTGTCTGTTGAATTTTCAATATATATTTAAAGTAGGCAGCCACTCGGAAGCGGGGCATGATAATGTATGGGGGGAAGCCTCATGAAAAATAATGTATTCAAGAATCGACTTTTATTGGCTGCAAGCATCGATATGTTGGGCGTATGGATGTGTAGAGAACTTTATCTTAATCTAAATCTAAATCTAAGCTGCAAAGATATGTATCATTTGAGATTCATATTAAATGCATTCCCACAAGCAGACACGCATAATTTCTGGCTCACACATGCCGCATGTGGACCTACAATATAAAAAAACCCAATCTCAAATGAACATAAACCCTGCAACTCTTGTCGACCTTCCCTGAAACAGGGGTGAAATTGGCAAAGTGAACCATTTTTTACAGTATGGGTGGTCAACCTCATACCAACCTATCAGTCAAGGAACTTTATTATGGTCAAAAATACAGGTTACAAAAAAATGTTGTTTGACTTATAGATAGCTTGGCTTATAAGTTGGTATGAGGCTGACCATACTTACTGTAAAAAATGGTTCACTTTGCCAATGTCACCACTGCCTCAGGAAAGGTCGGCAAAAGTTGCAGGGTTTATGTTCATTTGAGGTACGGATTTAAATTTATAAGTACACAGGTAGCATTTGTAAGCACGAACTAACATGTGTCTATGCATTTAATATGAATTTAAATGTTAATATTTCTTTACAACATTACCAACTCTTCACAAGAAAGGAGAACCAGCTCGAAAGACCGCCACTTTAACTGAATTAGTTGGCACGAGGCTGGCTTCCTTACCAATAAAAATAAATAGGACTCGTATCGCCACATACGACTTCTTCGAGGAACCTGCGATAGAAAAGAACCAATGCTAAATATGACCTTTAATAATATTATATTCTTGATTTTTTGTTTTCGGGCTTTTAATTATCTAATCATAAAAGATGCACTAAATTGTTCCAAAGACTAGAAAGATACACGCTTAGGGGTCTTTATTTCAAAAGTTAACAAAACAAGCTAACTTATAACATGTAAATATACTTCACAAAGTGCGCGCAATTTCTAGTATAAAAGTTCCTTTAAAAAAGTTAAAATGGATATTTTATGTATATGAGTTTTATGACCAGACACATTACCTACTGAGTCAATGGCTGCAAGAGATTGCCTGAAATATCTTTTAAAGCACCTCATATGAAAGTTCACATACACACAGTGTTATTCAAAGCCAACTTGCTAGTAAGACGTCACTTATTTATTTGGCTTTAATTCTGAATTACACTATGAGAAAAAAAACTGGCGAGTGAAATGGTTTTTTTTAAGGAATCCTGTGCGGGAGGCTTCCCAATTCTTGAAAGTCTTGAGGGTCTATGTCACCCTGGAAGGTTGCCGCAGAGGTGCCTGACTAGTAGGTAGGCTAGTAATTAACGCAACGGATTCGTTATCATTCGATTGACTGCAGACAATATATAATCTTAGTTGTAAAGATATATTGCATTTAAAATTGATATTTTATGCGTTCCCATAAGCAGACACGTATAAGTTCGTACTTATACATGCCGCATATGGAGTTCCAACATAAAAACCCAATTTCAAATGAACATAAGTCTTGTACCTCTGCCGACCTTCCCTGAAATAGGGATGATATTGGCAATGTGAATATTTTTTTTACAGTATGGGTGGTCAGCCCTATACCAACCTATAAGTCAAGGAACCAAACAATTAAATAATTAAAATAAACTCTTTTTTTATTCTACAATTTTTTTATTTTTTTTAAGACAAACAAAATATCGAGTTGACCGGTTTCGGCCGCTTGGCCATCTTCAGATTAACTAAAATATAGTTCAAGAGGCCAAAACCGGTCAACTTGTTTGTTTTTTTAACAAATAAAATAAAATAAAACAGAGTTTACTTTATTTTTTAATTTGCAATGAAATTCTACAAAGATTCCGCTGACACATGTCATAACCAAACAATCAATGACAGTTAAATTAATAAAACAAACAATCACTAAGTATAATAATAAAATTAAAATCTACAAAGAATGTGAATGAAAAAGATATTGAAAGCATGTGGAAGTTTATGAAAGAAGGAATGATTGAATGTGCTCGAAAAGTATGTGGAGAAACGAAAGGTGGAAGATTGAAAGGGGATGCCTGGTGGAATGCTAAAGTAAAAGAGGCTGTTAAAGTGAAGAAGGAATGTTACAAAAAGTGGCTGAACGACAGGAATGATAGAAAGCTAGAAGATGAATATAAGATAGCCAAGCGAATGGCGAAGAATGTAGTTCATGAAAGCAAAGCGAATGAACAGAGAAAGATTGATGAAAAAATGAACAGAAGTTTCACTGACAGTAGGAAGGAATTCTGGAGATGGGTCGGTGCTAATAGGAATAAAGATTCTGCATTGACCACCCCAGGAATCAAAAGTGCTGTTGGTGAGATGGTATGGGAGAATGATGAAGTATGTAAGAGATGGAAAGAATATTTTGAAGGGATTTTTGGTCGGGGCGAAAGAATTTTGTTTAGAAAAATGACAGAAGAGAATGAATTTAGGATTTTCAAAGAAGAAATAAAAGCATCTATTGAATGTTTGAAAAATGGAAAGTCTGCTGGGTTTGATGGAATAAATGGTGAAATGTTGAAAGCAGGAGGTGAATGCGTGATAGATTGGAGGAAAGCAGTCATTGTTCCCATTTACAATGGTAAAGGGGACAAAAAAGACTGTCAGAACTTCAGACCAATCAGTCTACTCAGTATACCAGGAAAAGTCTTCTGTAAGGTGATTATAAAAAATGTGATTCTGACTACTAGTGAAATGATTTCCGATATACAGTCCGGCTTTATGGCCGGTAGAGGCTGTGTTGATCAGATTTTTACTCTACGACAACTTGTTGAAAAACAATTGTCGATGAGGCGGAAGCTGTTCACAGCCTTTGTAGATCTGGAAAAGGCTTTTGACTCAGTAGACAGAGGTATGTTATGGGATGTTTTGAAAGCATACGGAGTGAATGGGGCTCTCCTAGGTGCGGTGCATGCAAACTATGAAAATAGTATAGCATGTGTTCGTATTGATGATGAGTATAGTGAATTGTTTGAAGTTTTTAAGGGTGTAAGGCAAGGATGCGTGATGAGCCCATGACTATTTAACATAGTCATGGACAAGTGTGTTCGAGATGCTAGACTTGATGATTGTGGATTAATGATAGGAGAGAGCAAAGTGAGTGTTCTACTGTATGCGGATGATGCTGTTTTTGTATCGGACTCAGCAGTAGAATTGCAAACGATGCTCTCTAGATTGAACGAAGCTCTGCTAGGTAATTATCTGAAATTGAATGCAAGTAAGACGAAAGTTTTGATTTTTGAAAGAAATGAAGAAAATACGAACTACGAATTTAGAATAAACGGAATGAATGCTGATGTGGTAAATGAGTTTGTATACTTGGGAAGTAAGTTTGAAAAAGATGGAAGAATGACAGGTGAACTTGAAAGAAGAGTAATGAAGGGCAGGTGTGTACTGGGTGCCACAGCTTGTATCGCCAAAAATCAAAACATATCTAAAAATGCTCGATTGGCGGTACGCAGTGGCATACTTTTACCCACCTTGATGTATGGAAGCGAGGCCTGGACGGTGAATGAAAGTGAAATTAGTAAAGTCCATACTGTTGAAATGGACTTTCTAAGAAGTATGATTGGGAAAAAACGGAGTGACAGGGTGAGGAATGATTTTGTAAGAAAAGAATGTGGTGCAAAAGAAAGTGTGAAAGTGAAGATTAAAAGAAGTTTGTTAAGATGGTTTGGGCATATGGAGAGAATGAATGAGGAAAGACTGACGAAGAAAGTATATGTTGGTAGAATAGATGGATGTCGTGGTAGAGGAAGACCGAGAAAGGTATGGATGGACCAAATATCCGAAATTGCGAATGAATGGAATATCCAGAGTCATAATAAAAGAAGAGCTTGTATGAAGAAGGTTATGACTCTGGAGGAAATTTAAGAAGTATGCAAGGATAGAAAGAAATGGCGGTTGATCTGTGATGTTGGCGGCTAGGGTTTGTTGAAGTGAAATTGGTTTTATGATTTAGTTTTTTTTTATGTCCATGTATATATTGTTATTTATTGATTTAAAAAAATGTAATTTGTCATGTATGTTCCTTGACTTATAGGTTGTTATGCGGCTGACCACCCATAATATAAAAATTGGTTCACTTTGCCAATGTCACCCCTGTTTCAGGGAAGGACGGCAAGAGTTGCAAGGCTTATGTTCATTTGAGATTGGGTTTTTATATTGTAGGTCCACATGCGGCATGTGTTAGCGTGAAATTATACATATCTGCTTGTGGGAATGCATTTAATTTAGATCTTGAATGATATATATCTTTACAGCTGAGATTAGATTAGATTAGATTAGACAACATATGAATAAAAAATGAGAATTCAAAATTTTAAAACCTTAGTCTTAGCCAGCATTTCAGATCGACCACCATTTTTTCAGCCCTTACATACTTCTTTAATTACATCCAAAATCATAATCTTTTTCATTAACCATGACAATTGCCGATGTTTAATAATAGTGGAACTAACACAAGAAGAAGAATAATAAAAAAAACTTTTCAATGCAACCGATTTTGTTGTTGTTTTTTAAAAGCATCTTTCTTAGAACCCTAGTAAGCTAATAACACGTATACTCTGCACATCACAAAGGGAACCTAGAAAATGCTTAAACTAATTTTTCCCATTGTCGTGGCTAGCATTGTCTGCAAGTGACGTGCCATTTTAAAGAGAAAACTCTCCGAAGCTTCTTCATACTCAGCTAAAAGGCTCCACTATACCCCGGGTACGTTAAACTCAATGACAACGTTAATAAAAAAAACTCATGGGAAAGAAAACTTTCGTTAGAGACGGTGCATTCGTTTTGTGATGAAACGCTTTGGTTCAGTTTAAACGTAAGGTTTTAAGCTTGGGGTAAAGCACCCAGGGCTAACAACAAAGGAGGTAATAAACACCAGCTTGCTTGTTCTACCAGATTCTGAGAGTTTTGTATTAAAGATTCTCAAAGTGGTCTTTGATGATGCTTTTTAAGTCACTTTTGCCTCAAGCAGAAAGACAGAGCAGAATTCCTTACACTTTGGATATCCATCAAGTCAGAGCTTGCGAAAGATTTCCATAGATTAAAAAAAACAGTACACCTTATTTTTGGATATAAATCGCTATCTCGTCGCAAGTAATTTATCAAAAAACCGCTTCATAAATGTCTTGGATAGTGTACTCATAATGTATGGTTAGAGATTGCTCGAGTTTTTAGTCAAATGCTCTAGTAAAGTCATCAATTCTCAATGATTCGAAAATTATCTTTATTATTGCTATCGAATAAGGACGAAAACGCTCTGTGGCGTTAGATGTCAACCGACCGTTGCATTTTGTAGGTGTGAAGTGACTATGTGTGAACCAAAACTATTGAAACAGTGCACAAGATAAAAAAAAAGAAGTTAATTTAAAGAATGGAGACAAATTACATGACATAAAAAGAGAAATAATACATGGCTATTTAAAAAGACCAAAATTGAGATAGAAAAAAGATTCTTTTAGAGATTAAAGGAAATATAATAAGACATATCCATAATTGTGAATTTTCCATTATGAAGTGAATCTATGGCTAAGTATTGAAATTTTATCGTGAAATGGGTCAACATCAGAAGTAAAGGCAAAGACTAACACTTAGGAGTGGACTAAGGAAAAAGAAGATTTTTTTTTAAAAAAAACATCGAAAAGTGTTTCTGCGAAGTTCAAATAGTTTGTGAACCTTTCTTCGGTGTGATATTATATCCGAGTATGTCTTGATAACGAGGTGCCTTGTCTGTGACTGGAGATGTACGCTACATTCCTTGAGTCGCTGCAAGCTCCAGTGTCAATGTTTGTGTTTTACGTGTGATTTAAAAATAACATTATTTTTTGCACACCTTTCAGCAGGTGAATAAAGATATGAAATGAGAGTAACATTGCAGCTTTTCGCGTAATCTTCTTGAAGATTTTTTTTTTAACTCAAAGCTACGAATGTAGATATATTTTTTAAAAACATTCGAGATTCATTTTTACATGTTGAACATTTACATTATGTCACCTCTGTTTCAGGGAAGGTCAGCAAAAGTTGCAGAGTTTATGTTCATTTGACGTTTGGCTTTAATTTGTTAGTACACATTTAGCATTTCGCACGCTTAATAATAAAGAGCAATAACTCGAAAATTGGGAAAATCGAGATTTTGTAATAAAACGCAAGAATA
Organism: Agapetus fuscipes; assembly: GCA_951799405.1. Lineage (NCBI taxonomy): Eukaryota > Metazoa > Arthropoda > Insecta > Trichoptera > Glossosomatidae > Agapetus > Agapetus fuscipes. Next base: position 9,714,984 of record OX637355.1, on the reverse strand, counting down.
ATGCGAGAAGAATATGTAGAATGCGACAGCCGTTCAATTTGGACGAATATGACCGAGATAAAACATCGGTCGCCTTTTTCATCCCATACAAGTTGTACTGGTTGTCTGAACTTCAAACGTGATTTCACAACATTATTCTTTTTTGAGTTATTGCTCTTTATTATTAAACGTGCGATTTGTAAGCGCGAACTTACATGCGTCTGTTAGTGGGCATGCATTTGATATGAGTTTTAAATGCTAATACATCTTTACAACTTAGATTGTAGATTATAGGCACTTTCGATTTGCTTACGTCATTTTCAAGAGGACGCAAACCATTTTTTACAGTATGTGTGGTAAGCAGCATACCAACCTATAAATCAAGGAATTGTGAATCGTTTTTCATTTTTGCGTGTTATTCTTTGTTTCCTCTGTATTAATTTGTAAATTTTGTATAGATGGATGGTCACGTATTGCACCCTCCGCGTGACTTTATAATTATTATTATTAAGATGTTCTCATTACCATTGCTACTTGAAGCATTTTGCGGTGCAATATTCTAGTTAGTGGAACTGAGCGTAGGGGCGCTTTATTCCCATATCGACGGTTAAAATAAAGTAGGGTTCAATCGACGTTTTGGTCAACAATGACTAATGAGTTATGAATGCTTCCTACTTAAAAATTTCCGCTCTTTCTAATGCGCTAACTCCCATAGCTCTACGGCGATTTTTTGTTGTTGTTTATGCCCAAGCAAACAACTGCGTTTTAGAAGTATGGTTTTGGTGTAACCGACAAGATTTTGGCTTTTATCATCCTAAAGGCGCTTGTGACATAAAAAAATCGTAAAACATCGAAAACCACGTTAGTGGGAATGCCAATAAATGCCTTCATTTATTTTTATTTTTAGAGCTGTTTGGATTTCAGCGATATGATAAAAAATAAAAAAAGTTATGCCATTTTTTTGCGATCTCAAACTTTAAACTGCTCTCCTAAACAATTTAGTTTTAGTCGCTTATGCCCTACTTCCTTTTAACCGTCAATATATAAAGGTGATCATCCCAGGCAATGTTCTCGTAGTAACCGCAAATTATGCTATTCACGTTGAAACCTATTTAAGCTACCGTTTAATGTAACAAGATGAAAAAATAATAATAATATTTTCTGCAAAATAAGATTTTTTGTACTCATAAGTCCGGTTGATAGCTCAGTTGGTAGAATACTTGCGTTCCACGACAGAGGGCAAAGTTTGATCCCCATCAAGAGTTCGCAACGCAACTAACGCAACTAAGCTACACATATAGGGTAACTTCTTGGCTGCGTTATCCCCGAAGGGGTCGCATGTGGCGATTCGGGATCTATTTATTTGTACGGGTAAGGGGGCCGGCCTCACACCAACCACTTTCAGTTGAAGTGGGGGTTTCCGAGCTCCCGGGGGGGCTGGTTCTCATTTCTTGTGAAGGCTGAGTAAATCTTGAGATCGAACCCTTGCTCTCGGCATGGAATGTAAGCATTCTACCAATTGAGCTATCGACCTGTTTACGAGCTTGGTCGTCGTCGCTACAAAGCGCCAATTCTCATGCAAGACCCACTTGCTGTAAGGCTGGATGGACCTTTGGTGGTTCAAGTAATGATTTCGTATTTAGGTGTTTTTTTTTTTTTGTTGATTGTAGAAGCATTCACTATGTAATCATTCATCTTAAAAGATAAAAAGAATAGAAACTTCTTTGTTTTAAATTACGGCGAGAACATATTAAATTCCCCGACCGGTTTCGCAAACAATCTGCTTTCATTTTCAGGTCAACTACAGGTCTTCTTCAGGTCAGGTTTAGCCACCTGAAAATGCAAAAGGTTTGTTTTCGAAACCGGTTGTGGAATTCAATATATACTCGCCGTTATCTAAAAAAAATCGTTTATATTTTTTATCCTCTAAGTATAAATATACACAAGGCAAACTCAGCCTTCAGAACAAACCAGAACCAACCTGCTAGGGCGCTGGGAAATCCCTACTATTAGTGAAGTGATAAGTGTTAAACCGCTCGCTTTACCTTTGACAATGATTTCAAACGTTACATGAAACCATTTGGTGGACAAAGCGGTAAAAAGTTGTTGTATAAGAGCAGCTTAGTTTTGTTTATTTTTTGCGTAAATGCTAGCTTTTTCATATAAGTTTTGAGAGATTCGTAATTTTTTACCGCTTTTTTAGGTAGGGAGTAGCTTTGAAACCAATTTATTGCATTACGAACTATTTAATGGTATACTTGTTGCCCTTTAAGAAAAAAACAATACATTTATTTATCAAAAGCTGATTCAATAATCTTAGACTCTAATTAGAATGATATAAAGTAAAATTTGGTGAATTGAAGCAGTGTATTATTTAATTAATTATTAATTTGTAATGTTTCTCATTATGAATTTCTGTATATCATTTATAATTTTTTGTGCTCCTTGACTGATAGGTTGGTACGAGGCTGACCACCCGTGCTGTAAAAATCGGTTCACTTTTGCCAATGCCACCCCGGTTCAGGGAACGGCGGCAGGAGTTGCAAGGTTTATGTCCATGTGAGGTTTTCATTATTTGTATGCACACATGCAGAATGTGTAGGCGCGAACCTACATGTGCCTGTCTGTGGGCATGCATTTCATATGAGCCTTAAATGCTTACATATCCTTGCAGCTTAGATTATAGATTATAGATTAATCAATCAAGAACAGAACAATGGCTCTATTCAAGCGAGAAATTTCCATTATTCCACGAAGGAATGCGCTCATGTATGCAACTAACCAACTATATTGTAGCATAATAACGAAAGAAGTTAATTCTACAGTATTCAGGCAGTTCTGCACAAACCTGTGGTGATGAGATGGTTTGGGCATGTGGAAAGAATGAATGATGATAGACTGACAAAGTATTATATACAGAGGTAGTGTGAATGGAAAAAGAGATAAGGGACGACTGAGAAAAGTATGGGGTGATCAGATTGAGGAGATTGTGAAAGAATGGGATATACAAAGCGAGCGTAAAAGAAGAAAATGCATGAAAAAGGTGATGGATATGAATGAATTGAAAGAGGTATGTAAGGATAGGAAGAAATGGAGGCAACTCTGCAGAGGCTCTGGCCACCCCTAGCGGAATGACGAAGTTACAGTTACAGTGTAGTACCTGTGAAAAAATGTGTTTTTTTTTGTTTTTTGATGAAATTCGGTTCTGGTATTCATACATGAAAAAACCTCGGCACTTGTTCGTTCAAAAGCTCAGTTTGTAAAGTGCTTGCACTCCATTCCGAGAGCTCGGGTTCGAATCCCGACGAGGTTATCAGAAATGATTTCTGTTGCAGTGTTTATTTCAAGTCCAAAATAAAATACCGACTAGGTTTACTGAGCCTTCACAAGAAATGAGTGCAAGCCCCACCGGGAGCTGGGAAACCTCTATTTCAACTGAAGTTCACAGGAAAAAAATAGGTTTCCTCGCTACATGCAATCCCTTTGGAGAGAATGCGCGAAGAAGTTACCATATATTTGTAACTTAGTAGAATTTTAACTTGTGACTCGATCCATCCAGAATTTTTATAGCATCCAACAGTGCTTCCACATTTCAAAGGCAGTGATTGTATTCTCAATGCTTTTCATGCTCTTAGTAACCTTTTCATGCTCTTAGTAACTACGGTTGGAAAGAAGTAGCATCTCACTATTCGTAGACGTACCAACAATTTCAGGCTTATGTTAGTAAAATTTTCATTTTCATGAGAGTTCTTTTCGCTTGCTCTATTCAGTTTTTAATTTTTCGGATGATGTCCCAACTTGAATTGAGTTAACAACCTAGTTAAAAAAAATATACATGAAAAAAGAAAACGTAAAGTTTTTCTTCATGAGCTGATTTATTTCCTCGAGCGCTTTTGGTATTATAACACCATTATCAAGAGAACTACTTATCGTTGTCTTGTTCTTTTAATAATGGTATGAGAGCACCAAGAACTCGTGAAAAAAACTTGTTTTTTGAGCAATTACTTTAAATTGAATCTTCACAAAATCAAAACCTTTAAACTTCTAATACATTACAATTATTTTATTCATATTTTGTTTAATGTAACAGCTTCCTCAGTAAGTTTTACAGAAATCAAGCATTAAAATTGAAAAATTAAAAACTATCTACGTCTATAAAATACAAGTTAAGTTCATTTAGTATAATTATTATTCTACAAAGCTAGAGCTTTTATGCTACCGAGTTAACGCTTCTCTAAATGCACCTTAGCGCTAACAATGGATTACCATCAGTCAGTTCTGCTATGTTTATGGCACGTCGCCTTAAACAAAGGGACTAAGTGAAACTGTTTAGTTTAATAAATGTTGCTTCTGTCCTGACCTCAGGTGAGGCATTGTACCTCCATTTACAAATCACCAACAGAATACGGAGCATCATATTTCATTTCAAATTCTGCACTGCAAGATTATGTACAAATTTGTTACTTCTTATCTCTTAGAAGTGTCGTCTTCTTAATCTAATTGGTAAGCGCTTCGGACTTGTAAATGGAAAGTTGTGGGTTCGAATCCCGGCGGATCACGAAAAACTAATATTTATTTATGTTAATATGACCTTCGCTTGGTCAAAAAATTCACTTTATCAAAAACCGGTCATCAAAGGTCTATTCAGCCTATCAGCAACTTAGTCTTGCTTAAGAATTGGTGCTTTCTATACCTAGGGAAGACCAAGCACTCAGCGGGCTCTTGAGGTGTGATTCACACAAAAACAGCGGTCCACAAATAAATCATCCTAATATTATTATTATTACGAACGATGAGTTTGTGTGTACATGCACCTAGGCACGTAGCTTTCTGGTGTGCGTAATTTCATTTGATATAATGAACATGAACATATGCACGCTTAATTATTATTATTTATTTTTTTAGTTTCCTTTATTATCTTAATATTTTTTAACAATACATACATGTATTTATTTTTTCCCGCAAAGCCGAGGCTTGTCTGCAGGTTACATCACATGTTGGTTTCTTAAACCCTTATACATTAACCTTTAAGTGGGTCTTAATGTTTTTTTTTAATTGTTTCAAGTTATTGAGCTATGCTGTCTTAAATAGTCACAATGATTTATGGTATGCGGTTGGTATGCGGCTGACCACCCATACTGTTAAAAATGGTTCACTTTGCCAATATCACCCCTGCTTCAGGGAAGGTCGGCAAGAGTTGCAGGGCTTATGTTCATTTGAGATTGGGTTTTTTATATTGTAGGTCCACATGCGGCATGTGTAAGCGCGAAATTATGCGTGTCTGCTTGTGGGAATGCATTTAATATGAATCTCAAATGATATATATCTTTGCAGCTTAGATTTAGATTTAGATTTTAGATGATTTCGAAATAAGTTTTCTTCTCATCGTTTCCATTTTTTAAAAAGCCGTTACCAAATTTACAAAAGGATTGTATCTAATTTATATAAATAGAAGCAGGACAAAGTCTGCCGGGACAGCTAGTAAATAAATAATAATAAAAAATTAAACGAACCCGAGTAAAATCATAACATTATTATTTCACATTTTTAGAGTATGAGTGGTCAGCCTCATACCAATCAGTAAGTCAAGCATCATAATTATTAAATTATATTTGAAAAAATATTTATAAACCTTATAACGTTATTGAAATAACGAACGAAGCAAGAAGGGTAATTTGAAGAATTTCTCAAGGACAACAGTAATGTATTGTTATTAGGTGAAATTATGAAAACTTCCCAAATCTCGGCAAGAGCGGTAACTGCTAAGAGCTCCATATAGAAGCCGCATTGATAATTTAGTTAGAACTTTGTCAAAGGGAAGGAATTCTCTAAAATTGTGTGCCACAAGTCAATTGCCTGTCGATATATATTAAATTTTGAAAGTGTATTCGAGCCACGTACCAGTTAAACGATATCGGCTCAAAGCGTTACCCGCAGCACGCCCCGCGGCAATATCAATTCCTTATATTCTCAACATAGACATTTAAAGTGTGCAGATTTCTGTAAGTTATGTATAGGTGTATTCATAGATATGTAATCTAAGTTGCAAAGACATGAAGCGGGCACATGTAAATTAATTTGTGCTCACATACGAGTATACTTCACTAGTACGTACTGCTATGATATTACAGGGATCTCTTTTAATACAACTACAATTATTTATTTTACACGGTTTGGTTAACAATTTGACAATTTATTACTGATTTTTGGTCTTCCATGGCAAAATGCTTGAAGCGACTACTCTGTTGACGCCCCATTGCAGTCCCTTTATACAGGTACAAAATCTTTATTGCATATTCCAGACCATTCGATCTCTGTTCTACATTACACTAGACAGCTGTTCCACTGCCATGATGGATCATACCGGACAGTTTTACACACACTATTGTACCTGTACAGGCGAACGTAGGTAATTCGAAGTTCGTAATTTGTAACACTACCACCATCATTTTAAAGAATGAAAAAACGGATTTTACTGACCGTGCAAAAGAGAAGAACGATTTTCTCTATGTTTCGTCGGAGTCATATCCGACGTCCTCAGGAGACGTGTGTCCTCTACAAGGAGGAACCATGAACTGACAGGAATGACGGTAGATCCTACCGTATCTATTTAAAGATGGGAAGGAGTTAAACATGGCGGGCCCCAACCACCTGATCGTTGTTTTATATAAAATGTATCAACTGTTAATACGCCGTCATATTTTATTTCATTCTATCTTCAAATATATACGGTAAAACCCACCGACGGCCGTCAAGACTTCCACCCCTGTAATGCCTACTCTAATTTTATTGTGGTACCTTCAATCGCCACTTTGTAAATCTCCAGCTTAAGAGAGGTGAAAACTTTTTCCCGCTACAAAAGTATAAATTAAATACGAAATTCAAAAGTTTGGCGCCAAGTCCCGGTTGGGTTGTTTCATTAACCGAAAGCAAATCTTGTTAGGGAATCTTTTCAGCCTACTATGACGTAACCTAAAATATAAAACTTTACGCTTTAACTCAACAATAGTCTTTAATTAAAAAATGTATGCACAATAAAACAGCGCATCTAGAGAGAGTTTAAGTTTCAATACATTTTTGGTTGCGTTTAACAAACTGTAACTGTAACACTGTTGCCTTTCCACTAGTGTTGGCCAAAACCTCCGCATACATTTAGTTCAATTTCTGGCCGTGTTTTCCGTGCGAGGCGTGTTCTCTGCGCTTAACCTATTTATCTTTACAGGTAAGGTAGCCGGCCTTATGCCAGCCACTTCAGTTGAAGTGGGGGCTGCCCAGCTCCCGAGGGGGCTGGTACTCATTTATTGTGAAGGCTGAGTAAGCCTTTCCAGTTTTTTTTATTTTTGAGTTTGAAATAAAAATCAAAACAGAAGTAGCATTTCAGGATTCTAACCTGACCTCTTGGCATGGAATGCAAACACTCTACAAGCAATCGACCGGACATGACGTTAGGATTACGAACCTGAAGCGTTTACCAATATACTACGGACTAAATCAGCTAGTATAATGATGAAATGCATGGTGGTAGACTGCTCTGGTATATAGGAGAGTTGGTATGTGAGCCTGAGCACGCTAGACGGTATGTGTGTGGAACAATCCACTATAGAAGAATCTGGAATACACGAAAAACGTCTATATGAACTGTATAAATATGAGCCGCAATTGTGTAGGGGGGCAGGTCGCTTGAAACATTGTGACGCGAAGTCCTGAAAGCTTTTACCAACAGACTACAAACTAAATCAGGTAGTATAATGATGAAATGGATCGTGGTAGACTGCTCTGGTATTATCCATTATGGGAGTGTTGGTACGTGAGCCTAAGCACGCTAGACGGTATGGATGTGAAACAATTCACTATAGAAGAATCTTGATACACGCAAAACGGTTATATGAACTGTATAAATATGAGCAGTAATTGTGTGGAGGGTCCGGTCGCTTACAACATTGTGACGCGAAGTAAATAGACTACGGACTAAATCACTCTCTTTCATAACTTAAACGCAAAGTTTTACACTTGGGATGATTGTGGCGGGTACAAAAGATCTGAGAATTATCATTGTCGAATGTTATTAAGTATTTGATAGAGAGTTCAGACCTTCAAAATTACTATTATGTTGAATCCCCAGGGTCTCTTTAATTTCGTAAGATTAATTGATGGGGACCTGGAGAGAGCGAAAGTTTTCTGACTCATAGATTCTGAAATCTTCCATGGAATAAATAATAAGTCAAAAGTTTTGTGACTCGCAAATCTTTTAAAGAAAAACTAATAAGTCAAAAGTTTTCCAACTTAATTATTGACATTTGAAAAGAAACTGATGTCTAAAAAATTAAGCCTTAAAAAAAGGTAATAACTTTAAAAAATATATTTCAAGTTTGTTTTATCTACTTTTTTTTGTTTATTTAAAACCTTTTCAGAATGACAATTTGAATCTTTCAATATTGTCATTTATACTTGAATCTATAAACAATATTATTTGTACATAAATATGCTCTATCTATAATCTAAAATCTAAGTTGCAAAGATATATAAACATTTAAAATTCGTATTAAATGCATTCCCACAAACAGGCACGTGTAAGTTCGCGTTGACAAATGCTGCACGAGTAATTACAAATTAAAATCTAAACCTCAAATGAACAAACTCTGCAGCTTTTGCCGACCTTCCCTGGAACAGAGATGACATCGGCAAAGTGAACCATTTTTTACAGTATGGGTGGTCAGCCTCATAGCAACCTATACGTCACGGAATACCAACCTATAAGTCAAGGAATGGACATTTAAAATGTGGACAAAAAATGCAATGTCACTTGGCTTGGCTAGACATACATACGAGTATGTACATAACTTCAATATTGAAATAACTCGAAGAATTTTATAGTTAGTTTGAGAAACTTTACTAAAGCGCTACGTAGTGCATTTAGCAAAACAGTCAATGGCATACGTTTCACAATACTGTAAAATAAAAAAAATCCATGATTCATCAAGAATACAATTTTATTTACCATGAGTGACGTCACATAGACGAGTGTATTTTTTACTGAGCCGAGTCCATTGCTTTAAAGAGTTTTTTTTAAAAAAGAAAGACTATTTTTTACATAGCGCGGTATTTTCTTCAGATTCCTATCTGTGACTATACAAGAAAAAATATGAAGAAATAAATATGAAGTAAGATTATGATCACTTCGTTTATGACCTGTATATACTATCACTCAACATTAAACATTCTTGCGTGATACTTATCTTTGTGTGTGTTTTTTGTATGAATGACATTGAGCTCAAATACGATATTGCACGTTCGACTTTTGTGCTTGTCACCCATCTTTTGAATTATTCCATACGTTAGTAGTTTACTACTTTTAAAAGGGAGGTGTTACGAGTTAAGACTGTTTGTTCTCTCTTTTAACCCTTTTGAAAAATAAAAATTAAAATTTTCGACTCTATATCCGGTCGATAGCTCAATTGGTAGAATTATTGCATTCCATGCCGAGAGCTCGAGTTTGAATTGAACCTAAGGGTATTAGAAATGATTTCCTATTTTGGTGTTTGTTTCAAACCCAAAATAAAATACCGGCAAGGTTTACTCAAAAATGAAAACCAGTCCTTTTGGACCCCATTTCAACTGAAATGGTTGGCGTAAGGACGGCCCCTTACTTGAAAAAATAAAAAAGGTTCCTCTCGCCACATGCGACCACTTGGGGGGGAACGCGGTTTGAAGTTACACGATATGTGTAGCTTAGCTGAGTTACGTTTATATTTCGACGACGCGACGGGCGCATCATAGCTCTTGAATGTTGTTTATGGATATTCGCGCAAAACTGTCACGCAAGAGCGATGTTCAGTAGGGGTAGTAATTTTGTAAGTTGAATACCTGTATTTATATATATGAAGGTCTGATACCTAGAAATGTATACAAAATGTAGGCTTTTATCCATAGAAATATATATGTTTTATGGGGGTATTTATGTTACTTTTGACACAGGTAAGCTTTGACATTTTTATTAATAAATTATTAATTTTCTTTTGCCCGACTCGCTGTTATATTTTCGTGCGTTTTATGAAATGTTCCTTCATTAAAATCTTGATCTCAATCTTTTAATTTATTGTTATTGTTATTTATAATGCGATAAACAGCTCATGTACAAAAATAAAGAAATTTAGTTGTTTTGTACAGAAAAATATTAATCTCCCACAGCAAAAGAGCAAATGTAAAAAATAAGAGTCTTTGTTAAAAATATTTCATAATTTTGAGACAAAAAAAAAGGTTTTTATGCATATAAATTATTAAAAAATATAACAGTAAATGTTCAGTTATTGGTGTCTCTATCATTTCATTTTAATTTTTTTTCGGGTCCTCGACTAATAGGTTGGTATGAGGCTGACCTCCCATGCTATCAAAACTTGGTTCACTTTTGCCAATGCCAGTTTCAGGGAAAATTGGTAGGGGTTGCAAAGTGCATGTTCATGTAAAGTTTGATTTATTTATTTGTATTTTAAAAATGTAATTTGTTGTGTATGTTCCTTGACTTATAGGTTGGTATGCGGCTGACCCCCCTTGCTGTAGAAAATGGTTCACTTTGCAAATGTCACCCCTGTTTCAGGGAAGATCGGCAGGAGTTTCAGGATGTATGTTAATTTGAGATTCGGGTTTTATATTGTAGGTCCACATGCGTCATTTTCAAGCGCGAACTTAAACGTGTCTGTGAAATTGCACATGACGTGAATCTATAATGTTACATATATTTGCAACTTATATAAGATTAGATTAGATTAGACATGCAGCATGTGTCAGTGCGAGCTTACACGTGCAAAGTTTGTAGATAAAAAATTAGATGAAATGTATTATTTAAAAAAAGTTTAGCAAGAATTTCTTGTGAAGGCTGAGCAGTGAGCATATCTCTTTGGTACAGAAATTTGAAAAAATGACTGACTTCCAGCCCTAGAACCCTAGTCTCTCACTCAAAACGTAAATGCTCTGCCATTCACCGGACACCAGAGGCGTATCGTGGCATTTCAAACTTTCTCTCACTATGGGTTCTGAGAATTATGTACACAGCTTTGAGGTAATATCTTCCATCAAAATCCCCATCAATCGTATTATGTAGGTGTCAGAATTATTATAAATAAGGGGCTCTTAACCTTTTTTGCTCAGGAACTACTTCCATTGCCTTTTACGATCAATGATAACATTGGCAAAAATGCCTTTAAAATATTTTTGTAATAGTTTGTGTATTACTATGATGTGGAGCTCGTTCCCACTTGTCGGGTGTCGGGTCCGTATATTAATCGGAGGTTCTAGTGGCAGAAAATTTCGGATGAAATCGGTTCCGATAAGTGTGAATGGCTTCATACATAATATTCTGCCACTGGAACCTCCGATTAATATACGGATCCGACACCTGACAAGTGGGAACGGGCTGTTACAGGTTCAATTTAATAAAAACTAGCAAAGCATCTCGGTCTCTACTTATAGGTGTATAAAAGTTATTCTGGCACACGCGAGACCACGCCAGAAGATTATATTTCAAATATTCCAGTAAATACTCATACAGTATCGAACTAACACTAGTACAATCATACAAGTGCCTACATCTAGAGACACAGACACACTTACACAAGTAAAAACACACAGACGTATAATCACAATGTCTCAAAAGTATCAACACTATAAAAAAATAATTAATAATCTTCCAAATGACAATAACGTTTTATTTTATTTTATATTAATGCTGGTTTATTACCTGCAAGTTAGCTTACTACAATAACTGTTAAATTTCTTTGTATTTTAAATCCATCTGTCTTGCCCAACTGGGTCTTGCTTATAAAATTGACGATTTTATAACAACGACCAATCTTTCAGTCGCTCTTAAGGCGTGTTATAAAGCTAAATCTGCCGTTTTTGTTTCTTACACTTTATGGTCTTAGCAAAATAGTTACAGTAATGAAAAAAATCAAGAATGTTTATTAATTTTTTATCTTAATTATAAAGCTTAAACAAAATATATAACTTAAGAATTACCACCACAAAAAAATATTTAAAAAAACGCATTTTTTTTACATTTTTAGCTTTTTTTTCGTGTGTGCTGTATTTTGGATTTTTTTTTTGCTTTTTACTTACAGAGCTATACATTGTTCAGATTCAATACTCAACATTTTTTCAATAATGTCAATAGTTTTTGAGTAAATATGGAAAAACTGAAACTACTAAATGAATTAAATTTTAATTAAATCAAAGAACACAGTTTTTCCATATTTACTCAAAAACTATTGACATTATTGAAAAAACGTTGAGTATTGAATCTAAACAATGTATAGTTCTGTAAGTAAAAAGCAAAAAAAAAAATCCAAAATACAGCACACACGAAAAAAAAGCTAAAAATGTAAAAAAAACGCGTTTTTTTAAATATTTTTTTGTGGTAGCAATTCTTAAGTTATATATTTTGTTTAAGCTTTATAATTAAGATAACAAATTAATAAACATTCTTGATTTTTTTCATTACTGTAACTATTTTGCTAAGACCATAAAGTGTAAGAAACAAAAATGGCAGATTTAGCTTTATAACACGCCTTAAGATGTGATTCACACAAAAACAGCGCTCACCAAATAAACCACCGCACCACGGGTTAAGAGACTCTGTCAGAAAGTTTGGGTTCAACACCCATTTCAGGTGAGGGAGCTAATCACCCTTCAGGAGCTCGAGTATCACCCTAAGACCTTTGAGAATCTCCACCAGTGTTTGGAAGTTGGCAACTTTGTTATTGATGTAATTAAACGCCTGTTGGGGTCAACGCCAACCTAAGATTATAAAGATTTTATGGCAAGATAAAAATTATCGTGAAACTAAGCTACGCATGTAGTGCAACTTCTTGCCGCGTTATCTCTAAATGGTTTCGCATGTGGCAAGTGTAACCTTCAATCTATTTATTTTTACATGTTATTCCTTGACTTATAAGTTGGTATGAGGCTGACCACCCATACTGTAAAAAATGGTTCACTTTGCCAATCTTAGCCCTGTGTGCCACAGGAAAGGTCGGCAAAAGTTGTAGGGCTTGTGTTCGTTTGAGGTTTAGATTTTATTTGTATGTACACATTCAGCATTTGTAAGCGCGAACTACACGTGTTTGTTTGTGGGCATGCATTTGAGAGCCTTAAATGCTAATATATCTCTGCAACTTAGATTATAGATTATAGGGGACCAGCTTTACGCCAACTACTTTAGTTGAAGTGGGGGTTTCCCAGCTCTTGAGAAATCTACTTTTCTTTTCTTGTTGAGGCTGAGTAAATCTTGTCAGTATTGTGTTTTGAATTAAGAAATAAACACCGAAACGGGGAATAAATTTTGACACCCTTACTGGGATTCGAGTCCGAGCTCTCGGCATGGAATGCAAGCACTTTTCCAACTGAGCTATCGACCGGACTTTATTGCTTTTAAAGAATTAACTACGTTTTACAAATAAGTAGAGTAGAAGCAATGGTGCAAATCTAGGACATTCTTTTTCAAAGTGTAAAGTGCTCCGAGTAAAAAAAAATATGTGTGAATAAATTCTACGGAATAAAAGTATGGAAAATATGAAAGCGCCCGTAGTGAGTTATGTAGTATTCATATATTTTTTTACATTCACGTAATCAAACGAAATTAACGTGATGTTTTATATTTGGAGAACTGTAGAGTGAAAATAATTCACTGAATTAAAACCGTAAAAACGAGTAACGTAAAATTTCGTAAAATGATTCATAGGAAAAAACATGGAGAAGTTCAAAAACTTTTTTTTTGTACTTTTCTGCACGTGATAGAAATTCGCTTTTGAAATTAAAAATTAATAGATAGAACAGTTTCATCTCTATAACGTTTACACTCATCGAAATAAGAATAACTAAAACCAGTTACTCACTGAAAATAATTTAGGATTTTCTTTGATTTCATTTGCATAGGTTTATTAAAATAATACACAATCTGAAGGGATGTAGAAATAGATTAACTGAAATATTGTTTTTTTGGTTAACAGCTTTAAATAAACATTGGTTCAAATTGTGAAAATTGAACACTAATTTTCGTAGAACCGAAAAAAAATCTCCTCCAATTTTCATAGTCTGTATTTTTCTTACAATATTATTTGTACTAGGATATGATCTATCCATAATCTTTAATCTAAGTTTCAAAGATACATTGACATTCCACAAACTTACATGTGTAAGTTCACGCTTAAACCCGCTGAATGTGTACTTACAAATTAAAACCTAACCTCAAATTAACATAAACCCTACAACTTTTGCCGACCTTCCCTAAAACAGGGGTAGCATTGGCAAAGTGAAATATTTTTTACAGCCTCATATCAAATTATAAGACGAGGAATACAATATGAATTAAATAGATAGTGATAAAAAATAACTTTATAAATAAAATATTTTTATATTTTGTATTGTTTGTGTATTAACACTGTGAAAATTCATATTGTTTAAATTATAATTTTTTGAATGAATTCAAACACAACACTGTTTATTTTCACAAAAAAAATTTAATTTGTTTTAAAGATTTAAATCTTTTTAAATAAATTTTATTGTGAAAATAAACAGTGTTGTGTTTGAATTCATTCAAAAAATTATAAATTAAAATATTTTTATTTTCACATTTTGTAAATACACTCGTACTTACCTTAGTCTAATGAGACTTTATCGCTCTTATTCATAAGAAAACTTTTAATTTTTGACATACAAGAAGATGGACATAACTCTGGCTTTATGGTAAGCGTATCCGGAAAAGTTTTTGTAGGCAACGCCTATATTCGTCGAGTCATATTTCTCTTTAATTTCTAGACGTCTGTCTATCGTAAATCTTAGTATTTTGTAGTCACCGCACTGATTTTGTACACTTCACTTTTTTGTACTAATTACTTTTTTAGTTATTACGTTCAACACAATGTTTCTCAGTTTTTTGTTAGTATTGAAGGCGAGATTTCAGAGCTACGGCGTAGCAGTTTGACTTCAAAAATATTTTGTCTCCTTATTTTGATTGCGATGTCAGCTAGCTTTGCTCTAGAATGCCATCTATTGGCTCTGCCTTTAGCAACAAACACGTTTTTCATAGATCAGTACCCTTAGTACGAGTTGCAAAACTTGAGAAAAGTAAAGTTTACGGAAAATATTAAAGCGTGATTTCTCCCAAAATCTGCCGTTTTTGTTTCTTACACTTTGTGGTCTTAGCAAAAGAGTTACAGTGATGAAGAAAATCAAGTTCAAACAAACAATAACGGCAGATTTTGGGGGAAATCACTCTTTAATAATTGCCGTAAACTTTACATTACTCAAGTTTTGCAACTCGTACTAAGAGTACTGGAGTTCACACGGCGCGTACCTTCATCCAGAGCTACGACGTAGCAGTTTGACTTCAAGAGAATTTTGTCTCCTTATCTTGATTGCAATGTCAGCTAGCCTTGCTCTGGGATGCTATCCTCTAGTTCTACCTTCAGCATCAGACACGTCTTCTGTGGGTCCAGAATCCACACGGTAAGTACTTTCTCTCAGAGCTACGGCGTAGAACTTTAACTTTAAGAATAATTTGTCTCCTTACCTTGATTGCAATATCAGCTAGCCTTGCTCTGGGATGCCATCCTCTGGCTCTGCCTTCAGCATCAGACACGTCTTCCATGGGTCCAGAGTCCACACGACGAGCACCTTCCCCCAGAGCTACGGCATAGCGGACGCGACAGCGGTGGTCGAAGCCGGTCAAGCGGTTCAGATAGACAGATACGCGTCCTTCGCTACCAAGACCTGAACAAAGTACAAAAGAAAACAAATTTAAACAATAAGATCTGCACATGATTTGACATAAAAAGAAAACAATTGGCGTCGCCCGACTGGACTGCTACGGAAAAGGCAAATAAATATTGTGTTATGGTTGCTACTTGCCGCTGAGAAAAATGTTCTTAGCTCAAATTTGTGCTAAATCTGTTCTTCAAGAAAGTTTTAAACTTTCACTTATTTTTATGATCGATATTGGATGATAAGCTGCAAATGAATGGAACATCGTCTAACTAGAAAGAATTCCAAAAGAATTCGTCATAAAATAATAAATATTTTTTAACGTATAAAGAAGAGTGTGTTAAGATTCATAGGTATCCAAATCCAAAGACAAAAAAATTGTGACGTTACACAGCTGAGTTGCCAGTGAAAAGGTTAAGATTTTTTAATAATCCATCACCGAGAGCCCTAGTCACATAGACATATCGCCCCCCCCCTCCCCACCCATGTTCACTTACCTACCATTTGATTCAATGATGGCCTTTTAATAAAATTATCTTAAGAATCACATTCCACACAATCTGAGCCAAGAAAAAAACGTGAAACACGTAAGGGTTGTTTTTAATATTTTGTAAATCAATTTCATGTTTTCATAACACACATTTGTGCAGTACAAAAACAAACATATTTTCTCCAGCGAAATAACCTTTGATAGACATAAGACGAAAAAGCTCTCAGAAAACGATATGATATTTGCCTACTGAGAAATAATTAGAAATTTTTGCCAAATTCATTGATGATCAAAAATCAATTTATTCAATAAATTTCTTAATACGAGTAATATCTTGAAATTTATTTTGACGTTAAAGTATGTTTTATTGCTACACTCAATTTACTTGTAAATAAAATTACACGTTTCCTACAATTCAGGATAAGAAATTCGCTTTTGCTAAGCCGCAAGATCGCCTCGAGAATTCACAAAATAAAATTGAGCTTTAAAAGAGCGAGCGCTCGCAAGGAAAATGCAATTCACCGGCTTATTTCCTCACCCGGGGGAGAGACTGGAAGGACGGTAAGACAACCCGAGCTGGCAGGGGTTCTTACTGCGACTAAAGATGGATGAGGCCCTGTAAACAAGGTCCCCAGGGGACGCTGACAGTTTTTGCGGGCTTAATGCGGAGAAGAACTTGAAAATTGTGAAATGTATGTTTGTTTTAATTTTTTTTAGTTTTTCGATGTTTTATTATTTTAAGGGTTTTGGTGGTTTCACACAGTGGAAGTATGAAAATAAATAATTAAAAAAAATGACAGTCAAAATCATCCTGATGATGCCTTGTAAGGCGAAAGAGATCAAGTTTTGCGTTTAATTTCTACTTAAATAAAATAAAAAACATGTGTGTTTGGAACATCGTTTCACATAGATTTTGATTCACTAAAAATTTAAAACATTGGACAAACTTAAATTGAGAATCAGATTAAGCAAAAGAGTATTTTGCTTTTTATATGTTTTTCATACAAAGAAGAAAATATTTTAAATATCTTTACAGTTATTCATAATATTTGATATCATTCTCAATGGCTTTTATTTAAAATAAAATATGTACCTAGTTTAAAAGTGATTTCTTAGAATTTCTTGTTTTTACGTATATTGAGAGAAATTTCTCCGCTTTTTTAGAAGGAAATTAACATAAGATTTTCACTTTAAAATAAGCATGAAGCTGTCGCTCCCATACCGATCCAAGTAAAGCACCCATCGATCAGTCAAGTCGGAAGTCCTTGTCCCTCTTGGCTGTGTGTAGGTGGGTGTGAGAGGGAGATGTATAGAATAAGCTGGCATGCCAAGGAGAATTCTGTCACCTCACATAACAAGTCCCAATAGGTCTTATTAACAACAAAGTACCAAAACTCAGAAATGTATTGAAACAAAAACAGCGCCTCTAATGAGCGCTTAAGCTTTCTTACATTTTTGTTTAAACGCTATAGATATAGAAGTCTAAGTTTTCAATTTTATGCTACTGTTTACTGTTTTGCTTAACAACAAATTACCAGGGTAAGAACGCGGCAATAAGTTACGCTACATGTGTAGCTTAGTTACATTGCGTTATGGGTGTGGACTGAAGTACCATTTTAGAAACAAGTTACATTGTTTACAATGAAAAGTACGTGGTCTAGTGGTTAACGCTACGGATGCGTCAATGAAATGTTATGAGCTCAATTCCCAGCAGAGAACAAAGAAAAAGTATTTAATTAATTTTCTAAAATATGTTCTTCGCTGGTTTGATAAATTCATATGCCTTACGAAAGACCAGTCAACAAAAGTACATCCAGCATTACAGCAATATGAACTTCACTTTACTTTACTTCAAGCATGACCCACTTTTTTTGTTTAATATATTGTAACGAACGTACAAGTTCGTGTAAACGTGAGCTTAGGCACGCTGATCGGTGTGTGTCGAACACTCTGGTATAGTGTGGAACAATGATCTAGTATAATCCATCATGGAAGTATCTACCATGTTCTCGAACATGCAAGAATCGTCTTTGCCGCACATATATATAGCGAGCAATGATTCTGTGGGACAGACAGAGTCGCTTAGACCATTGTAACGCGAAGACTGTAAGCAGAGAGTGAAGAGTGAAGAGCGAACAGTGCATCGTAACGTTTATATTGTGAAAAATAAATCTAGTGAAATAAACTTAAATCGCAATTTAATTAAAAGTATCGCAAGTCAAATCATTACAAAATAAATATAAAAAGACCGGTCCGTAGTTCAGTGGTAACACTTTGGACTCTGAATGGAAGTTTGTGGGTTCGAATCCCGGCGGCGCACATAAAATAAACCATTTATATTTTCAAATTTGCTCTTCGCTGGGTTGAAAAAAATCATAAGCCTTTATACCAATGATCGGTCACCAAAGATCCATCCAGCCTTACAGCAACTGGGTCTTGTTTGAGAATTGGTGACAACGGCCAAGCTCGTAAAAAGGTCGATAGCTCAATTGGTAGAATACTTGCATTCCATGCCAAGAGCAAGGGTTCGATCTCAAGGTTTACTCAGCCTTCATAAGAAATGAGCACCAGCCCTCCCGGGAGCTGGGAATCCCCCACTTCAACTGAAAGTGGTTGGTGTGAAGCCGGCCTCCTCACCCGTAAAAATAAATAGGTCCCGAATCGCCACATGCGACCCTTCCAAGGATAACGCAGGCAAGAAGTTATGCACTATATGTGTAGCTTAGTTGCCTTTTCTGGGCTGAAAATGAATTAGCAAACAACCGTGCTGAAAAAAGGTAAGTCGAGTTATGATTTTTACTAATTAAAATTTGATTAATTAGGCGGAGTGAGTTTTTCGGTCCAAAATGAAATTCGTTCTTGTGCAAATAAAACCTCTGGAGAATTTCCCGGCCCAGACATAACTTTGCGCGTATTATTAACAAGAGCTTTTCACATTTTGGTTGTGTATTTTTTTCAGCATTTTTTTCTGTACGCAATGATATACTTTCAGCATTTTTCACAGAGAATGCTTTGATGTGTAAGTAAACATGTATGTATGGCATGTGAGGTCTTTTTGTAAAAAGGTAAATATTTAATCTTGAACATATATTTTAATGAAAATCGTAAAATAATTAATATTTGATTTAAAAAAACAAAATAATGTATGTAAACAAACCAAAGAATGTTTTTGAATAATACGTCGGTGACGTCTTTTTTGAAGTACCTACTTGTTTTCATTATTTTTCAATAATTATGTCAATTATCTCCTTGATTTATAGTTTGGTATAAGATTGATTGAAAAAATGGAAACAAGAAAGAAATTCATGAAAGCTTTTATTTGGAGTATTTTACTGTCTGGTAGCGAAACCTGGACCATCCAAAAATATGAGAAAGACCGCCTGGAGGCATTCGAGATGTGGACATGGAGGAAAATGTCCAAGACATCATGGGTCGAATAGAAGTCCATCGAAAAGGTGTTGCGGGACGTAGAAGAAAGAAGAGAGCTGATAAATCATATTTTAAAGAGGAAAGCCAAGCTAATAGGGCACTCAATCAGACATAACACCTTTCTTAGCAACATCTTTGAAGGCAAAATCTTAGGACAACGCACAAGAGGTCGCCCAAGAACTTCATACTTCAATGATTTGAAGCGGCTCATGGACGTCTCCTCCTATTCGCATCTCAAGAGGATGGCAGCAGACAGAAACAGATGGCTGATACAACAAGGCGCTGCCTTTAGAAGATGATGTGATAAAATTGACCATCTATACTGTAAAAATGGTTCACTTTACCGATGTCACCCCTGTTTCAGGGAAGGTCAGATAAAATGTTCAGGACTATGTTCATTTGAAGTTTGGTTTTTGAATTGTAAGTACATATACAGCATTTGTATGCGCGTACTTAACACGTATCTGTTTTGCGCATGCATTTAATATAATGAATTTTAAATGTTAATATATCTTTGCAACTTATATTTGTTAGGGTTTGGTAGTTCACACAGTGAAAGCCTATTGTATCAAATACCAACTTATTAAATCCATTATTATAAAACAGTGTTGTTATTTTTACAATAATTTATTTAATATTATTTAAAAATTCAAATGGATAAAAACAGAGATGCCTCATTAGGCGAAAATGTTCGAGCACAAAAAAAGAAATAAATAAGTGAATTAAAACTCTGTTTTTATCCATTTGAATTTTTAAATATTTAAAAATGGACTTTCACTGTGTAAATAGATAAACACTTACAAACATAATTTATTTAATAAGTTGATTTTTGTACAAATTAAATACTTTTCCACTTCGATAAGTCTAAATTAGGAATTACAGGCTGATCGTTGATTAAATGCATATCTGTACTAAGAATTATCAACAATAATTACAACTTATTTAAGATTATTTTACGCGTAGGCCTTTAAATTTTCCGTAGCAATTAATCGTAGAGGATTTTCTTCAAAAGGAAAATTGGTACATAAATATTTCTTACAGTTTTGAATGTTTAATACCCTATGTTCTAGGCGCACAAGCAATTTGTACAGGAAAGTGTGGTTGACGGAGCTGTCTGTTTAGTGAACCATTAATTTAAGCGTGAAGCGATAAACCTATTGAGTAATAACATAGAGGAGCGGAAACTAACTTACTGCATTGAAACATACTATCTACTACATTTGGTTTAGTCCTGTCAAACATTGCAGTTGTGTGGTCATACAAAACATGTTCTTACATTTCAAATTTTATGTTTTCTTGCTTTCTTCATTTTGTTTTTTGACACTCAATAACAATACATGCCATGATGTTTTTAAATAATGCATTTTTCCTTTAAAAGCCCCTTAAACTCTAAATCTGCCGTTTTTGTTTCTTACACTTTATAGCCTTAGCACAAGAGTGACAGTAATGAAAAACATCAAATATGTTTATTATTTTTTTATCTGAATTATAAAGTTGAAACAAAATTTATAACCTAAAAATTGTCAAAAACAATTTTTTTTTACAAAACACAGTTTTTCACATTTTTCAGAATCCACCTGTAAGAAGGTCACAGCGACTGGAGCAATGGGTGAAACTGTCTGGAAAGAATCAACCAAACTACGGATACATAGCCCGAAAAAAGTGATATGTTCAGATATACATATATATACTGTATTTTCGTTAAAATAATTTCTTGTCCACAGATATCATAAGTCAATTGATAAACCCAACTGCCTACTTACTTGGCAGGGAAAGTGTACGTGTGTGTGCGCTGACGGATACAAGAGCTCTGACAAACGATTACAAGCAACAGACAAAGGGGACGGGGGTGTCACTCTAAAATGACAATCATTTTTTTGCCGTCAATCAGTTTTATGTATAAAATTTAAACAAATATGTATTTGATGCTGGAGACATGTTTTCCGGGATCTGTTGCTGTTGGCTGTGGGAGCTGGAGCATCCGGACGTTTCGCCCATGTCTACGATGGGTTTGTTCAGCGTGAAAGTGTAATGATGAAGATGATCTCGATAAAAACAATGATCACAGTTTTCATCAAGATCATCTAACCGGCTGACCACCCACACTGTAAAAAATGGTTCACTTTGCCAATTTCACTCCTGTTTCAGGGAATGTCGGTGTAACTGCAATACGTATCGCTTTAGTTTAGCTTCTCAAAGTACCTACATAATTATTTCAGTATTGAAGTTATGACGCTCTAGCCAAGCCAAGTGACATCGCATTTTTTGTTTACATTTTAAATGTCCCGAGTTCATTGCAAGCCCTTTTGGAAAATGAAAAATAATTAACATGGTATCAGGGAAGGTCGGCAAAAGTTGCAGGGCTCATGTTCAGTTGAGGTTTATATTTTAATTTGTAAGTCCACATACAGCATTTGTTAGCGCGTAGGTACTGTAGAGTTCTCTGTTTTTCAACCAATAATTATATCGCTTTGACTTTGAGATCTTGGGGTAGAGAGGAAGTATCTCAAGGGGGGGGGAGGGGTGAGATGCACCCCTGACGTTGCAAGGGATGGGGGAGTTGGATTTCAGCTAGCGATCGATACGCATGTGTTTTCTTTTCTTACTCTTCAAAAATCTAAAAATATATACTTCGGTTCTTTAATATTAAATTAAATTCGGGAGTTCGATTTCAGCTAGCGGTCGATACGGGTGTCTTTTGTTTCAAAGCTTAATAATATATTCATTCCGATTTTCTAAATAATAAAAATATTTTATAAATAAAGGAACACTAATCAACAAAACTTTGAATACGCATCTATCGAACTTGAAATTTAAATAATAACTTTTATAAATATTAAGCGCAGAAATTCTTTTGATTTAATTTGGCATTATTATTGTGGAGTGAAAAGTGCAGTGGTTATATTTCTTATTGGGATCCGGCCTTTCATTATTTAAAATTAAAATTAACTATTAACGTATAATACAGAGTTGTTCCTGAGCTGTTTTCCTGGGCTGAGTTTTCTTTGATTATACTAACAGATTAACTAAAAATCTACTAAACTAAAACTAAATTTCATTGAACATATTACTTTATTTCATTTTATGTTGGTGTTTTCTTTAAGAGTTTCTTATCGCTGTGTACTTGGTTATAAATATTTACTTTCAGGGATTCATCGACTTACCTGTGCGGGGGAAAGATTTTCCTACTTATTTTCTTATCGATGCATAATTGTTAATTATAAGTTTATTTCAGAGATTCATTGACTTAACTAAGCGGAGGGAGGTTTTCTTCTTATCTTCGACAAAGTAGATATTTACTGTCGCTATCATTTATGTACTAACGCAACACACACACACACACCACTATTGACACTTTGCATCCAATTAGATTCTCTCTCTTGCCGGAATTATGCAATGTTATATTGAATTAAGAAATGTATGGTTTACTTGAAATCGAGATATATTGTCTTCCGTGACCAGCTGTCCTCGTGGCCTCCTTACCGAACGGTCCTTCCTGAGATTCGTATCTGTGGATAACGGCTGCACCGGTTGTCCCAGCAAGTAATATATCTCGCAAGGTTTCAAGGTGATGGGACCTTTTGTCGTAGTTTATACATGTGGGTCTGGTGTTGAATCATTCACAGTCACGGGAAGACCCTAGTTTCAGGAAAATTCCTGAAAACCTATAACATTCAATGCAGAATTACCTAATCACTCTTACACATTACGGAATGCTGCTCTCCTTGAAGTGGTGAGAATGAAAGAATGATTATGAAGAATTTGCATGCTGCATGAATTACCTATAAGTAAGGTCTGAAAGTAAACCATCTGAAGGTGAAAATGTATTCCAAACACACCACTACACATCCATCATACTAGGGGTTGGCCAAGCTAGTAAAACACAAATTTCACAAATAAATTATAAACAAACAACTCTGCAGTATGTGCTGAAGCTGAAATGCCTGCAATCTCATATCGAGATACACAAAGAATAACGCAGATGTACCTAATGCAGTTGAATTTGAAAACCGCTGAGTGACCTTGGTCATAATATGTTCCCGATCACAACAAAGTTCCTGAAAATTGGCAGCCGGCCTCTGGCCAAATACAACCGGATATGTTCCTGACCTTCTGATCGCAACGAGAGTTCCTGAAAGGATCTGGGCTCACTCAGCTGGATTAATGTTCCATGATCTCTGATCATATATACTTGGAGTTTGCTTGGAGCCAACATTATTGCAGTAACTTGTAGCTGAACACACACAATCCAGACTAACCTTCCTGTCCCGTGGTTTTTTGCAGCAAAAGATTACCATACGGAGAAGATGGGTAGAGTACAAGGGGAATTGGAGGAGGTACTCAAAAGGCCGTTGGGGCCATTTGCCATGATTAATTAGAGTCATTTAATCGACGAGGGTGTCGAAATCTTAGATTCACGCCGCGTGTATTCGAATCCTTTCCTTGAAATAACTAATAAAGGTCCATTTTGCAGTGCCTTTCAGATGACCGGTGGTCATAGAAAGATGCTGTAAAAGCCATGAACCTATTAATTTACAGGTGGACGCGCAAAGGTAAGAATTACAACAAAGAAGAGATCGCCTTGCATGTAATTACTTTCACTAACAAACTAAAACCTAACTGCCTTTCATCTCGCAATTTTTATGTCATTTATGTTTTTATCTGAAAATAATTTCGACTACCTTATATTCCAATTAATTAAACTTGCACACATTAAGACCGTTCCGTAATTAATAACGCTTAAATCTCGTCGCCTTAAAAATAATTGTAGTTCATACTACCTCATCTCTGATCGCGTAAACGTAAAATGAATACTCGTTATAATCTTAAGAAAAGGGTAGAAATGTATGAGAGGTACACCTCCCAAAAAGTACTTGGGTTTGCCACTAAAGTAGATTTTGAAACGGTAAAACAAAAAAATAACACAACGTTCTGTTTCATTATCTTCCACACGACGAGGAGTCCTACCCTTAGCTAGATGATCACATAATAATTGGCCAAAAATAATTACTACCTCGGAAGGGGTAGATTGCTCTTCCAGCAACTGAAACTGAGGTTGGAAAAGAATCGAAGCAGCCTAGTGCTATTCCTTCAGAGAAGGTTTGTTGCACTTGAATCCTAGTGACTCCAGGGTACTCTCCCTGCACATTCGATCGCTCCACTTCTAACTTAGGAGGAAAAATCCCTCTTTCGTGCATCTCTTTTCGAGTCTCCTCTTCTTTCGTTCCTCCGACTCCCTTCTTCGGCAGGGGGGGGAACATTACAGTACTTACACGTGTTTGTTTATGGTGATGCATTTAATATGAATTTCAAATGTACCAACATATATCTTGTCAACTTAGATTATACATAGAATAAAATAAACTTTCACAAAGGTACTACCGAAAATCTAGCTAATATAATGGATTATAGATTTTACATTTTTGTATTGAAAAAGTTTTCTAGTTACCATTAAAAATACATATTCCACGATATTTAAAAAAAGGAACAGTTTTACAGGATACCTCCCGCAGCGGACCTTGAATTAGATATTATGTACCGACTGTATTAACCTGCCCTCAGGTACCACTAACTTTGAATAACATGTTCATTTATTAATGATAAGCTTTGTCATTTCCTCGCTTTGTGTCGTGTTGTTTTATTTGTGCGGCGATAACAAACCGCCCGCCATGACACAACCTACCCACATTAATATCGTATAATAATAATAAAACAATATAATACAATACAATTCTAAATTTATATAGCGCCTTTTCATGATTTTAAATCATTCCAAAGGCGCTTGTTTGAAAGAGAGCGCGAAGAGGTGGGTCTTTAATCCTTTTCTAAACCCAGCTTCCAGATCCATCTCACGCAGGTTATCAGGAAGGATGCTCCATGCAGCTGGAGCAGCCACCTTGAAGGCTCGTTCTCCAAACACAGTCTTGATTCCTAGATCTTGACACTCCAGACGACTGCTGCGCGACGCAGCTGACCGTAGTGTTGCCGTCCTATGGTTGACAATCGCTGGAGCTATGAGGTCCCTCAAATACTGCGGTGCGGTTCCATGCAAGGCCTTGAAAACCAGCAAGCTGATCTTGTATCGAACTCTCTCCAATAATAAATAACATTTGTATGACGACTTTTCGTAACTGCGTCACTGCAAAGGCGCTTTGTAAGAGTTTTTGAAAAAATAGGTTTTGAGCCCTTTGCGAAAAGCTGCCTCAGTCTTCAGCTCCCTGAAGGTCGCAGGAAGAGAATTCTAGGCCGTCAGAGCAGCAACGCTAAAGGCCCGGTCACCAAACACTGTCCTTGTGGCTCTGCGCGGCAGCTGGAGCAGACTTTTATTTGAGTCCCTGGATCCAGTAGTGTCTGTCCGCGGGTAGTGGCTTCCATTTTGGTAAATAGTTCAGACAGGTAGTGAGGTGCTGCTCCATTTAGTATCCTGAAGGTGAGTACACACAGCTTGTACTGTATTCTTTCGGAAATCTGAAGCCAGTGAAGTTCAAACGGAAGGAGCGTTATGTGGCAAAATTTGGACTGACCAAATATAAGCCTCCCTGCTGCATTCTAGACCGACTGCAGTCTCTTCAGTTGCTTCTGTATGAACCTATTATGTATAAAGGTAATATTATTAAGCTGGAAAATATATGGAAAGACCAGGGTGTGAGAAACAGCACCAAGATAAAGCTTGTCGGGAGTCTAGTCCACTCTACTTTTCTCTATGCTGCTGGGATATGGACCATAAAAGCAGCAGAAACGGGAAAAAATTATGCTTTTCAAATAAGGCGCTGAAGGCGCAAGCTCCGAATCCCTAGGACGGCTAAACGTACAAACGTGTGCATTCCGGTCCGTAGTCCAGTGGTAACACTTCGGACTTGTAAATGGAAGGTTGTGGGTTCGAACCCCGGTGGAGCACAAAAAAATATACCATTTATATTTTCAAATTTGCTCTTCGCTGGGTTGAAAAATTCATAAACCTTTACCAAAGACCGGTCATCAAAAGGTCCATCCAGCCTTACAGCAACTGGGTCGTGCTTGAGAATTGGCGCTTTCTATAGTGACGATCAAGATCGCAGAGGGCTCTTGAGGTGTGATACACACAAAAACAGCTCACCAAATAAATCATTTAATTAAATTAAATTCGTCGCGAGCTACGTTTGGATGGCTTGACTCTGGTCATCATACGTACACGCCATATTCTACAGTTCTTGGAACACGTTGTCCGTGGTGATAAAGATACCTTGGAACGACTGGTGTCTTGAAGAGGAAGAGAAAAATCCTTCACACGATGGACTGATCAAATGAAGACAGCCACAGGCATCTCGGTGGTTGGAGCACTGCAGAAGGTACGTTTTTTGACAATATTTCTTGTCTTTGACAGTGTTCAGGTTCTATGTAATCTAGAATCTAAGTAGCAAAGATACATTGACATTACAACTCATTATAAATGCATTCCCTCAAGCACACACAAGTTCGCGCTTACAAATGCCGCAAGAGCTATTACAAATTAACAACCCAAATCTCAAATGAGCATCAGCCCTGCAACTTTTGTCAACCTTCACAGAAACACGAGTGACATTGGCATAGTGAAACATTTTTTATAGAATGAGTGATCAGCTTCACGCGAACATTAAAACAGTTAATGCAGTTTAATGATGTGTAATAAACATGGTAATTTTATAAAAGTATTTTATTACAATAAGGGATCTGTGACCTCAATTCATCAAAGGTATGAAAGATAAGTATAGTGTAAAACAATAAAGCTCTGTGTGTTTGTTAAGTATGCATGAGTATATATAGATCTGATGGCAGTATAATCGATTGTATATGAAGGCAAAAAGGAATAAACTTTTGTAAAATGTGTTACATAGAAAAAAGAGCAAAATGTACATTCTACATATGAGCCGTGTAGAACCAAACGCAGAAACCTAGGATTCTGTTCTACAATGAAATAAATATACATGTAGAACTAGATGGCGAAAGCATTGAAAGATGCACTAGTTACAGGTACCTGGGATGTATGGTCAACGAAAAGTGGGACATGTGTCAAGAAGTCAGAAGCAGACTAGAGCAAGCCCGAAATGTCTTCGCTAAAAAGAGCAAATTACTGTTGTGCCGAAATTTAAGCCTTGAACTCCGGAAGCGCATAGTGAGGTGCTACGTTTTCTCAATCGCTCTGTATGGTATGGAGGGATGGACTCTCACGCAGGCACTCGAGAGACGAATTGAAGCATTCGAGAAGTGTCTATACCGAAAAATGCTTCGGATCTCTTGTCGTGATCGAGTCACCAATGAAAAAGTCCTTCAACGAATGCGCACTACAAAGGAGCTCCTGCCTACCATTAAGCAGAGAAAGCTAATGTACTTCGGTCACATTATGAGAAATGAGAAGTGCCGTCTCCTTCATCTTATCATTCAGGGTAAGATTGAGGGGAGAAGATCTCAGGGACGCCGAAGGACATCATGGCTGAAGAACCTGCGACAGTGGTTTGGCAGAGGCACCAAGTCCATGTTTCGAGCCGCAGCATCAAAAATCAAAATTGCTATGATGATCGCCGATTTCGTTAGAAGTGGCACAAGAAGAAGAAGAAGAAGAAGAAATAAATATTCATAGACTCAGCACAGAAAAGAAGGAAGTGTATGAAAAACGTAATGTGTATGAAATAATTGAAAGAGTTTTGTAAGGTAAGGAAAAAAGAGGCCTTAGCTTTCGCTGGTAAGAATCTCCAGGTTTGAATGTGTAATGTATAATTATGATATGATTATTTAGAGTAGGTAATATCATATATAAGGTAATGTATTATTGTAATATAATATTATTAGAGATTATTATTGCTTCACTGAGCAGTCTGGTTTTGTCTCTCGCCTTGTAAACACTGAAATGGAATAATACATCACATTGAAACCAAGACTCATCTGTTCGTCTGATTGATATCCCCCATCCACAATAAACATCCCCAAAATACATCACAGTGGCGCAGTCAGGATAAAGAAGAACCATATAAAACGGGATAAAAAAAATTTTTTTGGAAGAAATAAAATAATATTGTTGCAAGAGCAACATGTGGGAATCTTCGAGAAGGAAGAAGGATCTGAAGACTGAGGATCACGAAGCCAGCTGAGGCGAGGTTGCTGCAGGGAGAACTGGAAGAAGTCTGAAGAGAAGGAGCGGTTTTCTTCAAGAGGAAGAGAACTCACGGAGCCAAGAGGAATCGCTGCAGGGAGTTACTGCAGCGGTTTTCTTTTCAAGAGGAGAGGATCCAACTGGGGCGGAGTGCTGCAGGGAGTACTGCAGGAGCTGGGAGCCTTGAGGGTCATTTTCCTGGAGGTGACTGCTGCAGGGAGTGGAAGCCACTTTCTGAGGGTCACGTAGGCGTTTCCTGGACTGTCGGACGCAGAAGCAGATAAGATTTTTGTTTTCTTTCTTTCTGCCGTTTCAGACTATGGAGGGAACACGGAGGAGTCTAAGTCCTTTTTGCCATAGGACTGGAGATTGGGATGTCTTCAGACTTCGGCTCGACCAAGTTCTCATTTTGTATGATGAGAAGTTTTTAACTGAAGAACGCAGAAGGGCTGTTCTATTATCGTCTCTCACCAGGGAGACTTTTCAGACGGTGTCTGATCTATGTTTTCCGAAAAAGATTTCGGAGGCAAAATTCGAGGAGTTGATTGATATTATTGGGGGTCATTGTGGGGTAAAAAAAAATATATTTGAGTATAGGGAGTCATTTTATTCATGTAAACAGCTCGAAACCGAGTCAATTAAGGATTATATAGCTAGATTGAAAAAAATTGCGGTAGACTGTAAATTTGAGAATAGATTGGAGGCAAATTTGAAGGATATATTTTTAATAGGTATCAGACAGAACAAAATAAAGCAGAGAATATTTTTAAAAGCAATGGAATTGAAATTATCTGAATGTGTAGAATTAGCGAGAACAATGGAACATTTGTGTGGTCAAAACAATTCAGAAAGTATAAATTTAATGAGTTCGTGTAATTCGAGGGATTCCACAGAAACTCGGAAGTCAAGGGATAGACAGCGAAATTCTGAAATCAAGCGAAATAATTCAAATGATAGTAAGAAATCTATTTTTAGACATGCAAGTATTTCAAGTGATAGGAATAATAATTATAAATGCTTTAACTGTGGTAAATTCGGTCATAAACAAAATGCATGCAAGTTTTTAAATAAAAATAATAATAATATTAAATGCTTTAAATGTAACAAATCTGGTCATTATGCAAATAAATGCAAGTTTCGAAGAATAAATACAATAATGGCCATTAATGAGATGGATGGTCCCATTTTTTTAAACGTAAAGGTAAATGATACAGATCTAAAAATGATTTTAGATACGGGTTCTGGGGTGACTATTATTCCTTGGCACATATTTAATGAACATTTTTCAAATATTAAGTTAGAACATTGTGATTTGAAATTATCAAGCTATGATGGTACTCAACTACAAGTAAAAGGTCGTAAGTACATGAGAGTAGAATATCAAGGAAGTAAAGAGTACATAGAAATAATTGTTGTATATAAAGGGTCGTCTTCTTTATTAGGTCGGAATTTTTTGAATACTTTTAAAATAAATTCATTCAATGTTAGCGATAATATTTATTCAGTAGGAAATAATAATACGAATTATAATGCAGATTTTTTTTCTAGTATGAGAAAAAAATATCCAGCTGTTTTTGAGAGTAAAGCAGGTACTTTTAAAAATTTTGAAGCGGAGATAGAAGTTATAAAAGACTTTAAGGCAAAATTTGTTAACCCGAGGCCAATTCCTTTTAATTTGAGAATAAGGGTAGAAAAAGAAATAGATCGCATGTTACAAGAAGGTATTATTGAGAAAGTAGAGACTAGTGAAATGGCAAGTCCAATAGTGATTGTGAAAAAAAAAAATGATGAAATCAGAATATGTGCCGATTTTAAAAATACTTTGAATCCAATGTTAAAAAAAATAAAGTACCCGTTACCTAGAGTAGAAGATTTAATAAATAGAGTAAATGGAGCAAAATTTTATGCAAAATTAGATTTGAGAAATGCTTTTTCTCAAATTAGGTTGTCGGAGGAGTCGAGAAATCTTTGTGTGATTTCGTCACCATTTGGGTTATTTAGGTACAAGGTACTTCCTTTTGGTCTCACGACGTCACCAGCGATATTTAGCAGAGCTTTATATTCGGCAATTCAAGGGTTGGATGCGATAGCATTTATGGATGATTTGTTAATTTATGGGAATACATTGCAAGAATTGGAGAAGGCAACGGAAGAGGTAATTAAGCGTTTAGAACGTAGTGGATTTAGTGTTAATTTACAAAAATGTGAATTTGGGTTGACAGAAGTTGAATATTTGGGATTTCAAATATCGAGGGATGGTGTGAAACCACTTCAACATAAAGTTGAAGCTATAAAAAACTTGAAAACTCCAAGTGACATATCGGAGGTACGCTCTTTTTTAGGTGCAATAAATTATTATAGAATTTTTATAAGAGATTTAGCTAGCGTTTTGCAGCCGTTGTACAAACTATTAGAAAAAGGAGCAAAATTTAGCTGGACAAAAGAATGTCAATTAGCTTTCGATAAAGTAAAAGCTATTTTAGTCTCCGATAGGATTCTGGTACATTATAATCCAGAGTTACCGGTGAAGGTAATTACTGACGCAAGTGACCAAGGTCTATCGGCGATAATTTGTCATAAATACGAGAACGGATTAGAAAGACCAATTGCGTATGCGAGTAGAACTTTGTCGAATACAGAGAAAAAATATTCCATTTTAGATAAAGAGGCATGTGCTATTATATTCGCATTAAAAAAGTTTTTTCAATATATTTATGGGAGGCAGTTTATTCTAGTTTGCGACAACAAGCCATTGGTTCACATTTTGGGTGAACATAAAAACATACCTATACTGGCAGCTAATAGATTACAAAGATATGCATTAATTTTGCAAGGATTTGATTATACTATTGAATATGTTCCGTCAAAGGATAATAAAGCAGATTTTTTGTCGAGGTTACCAATGAGTAGTACGGATAATGAGGGGGAAGATAATATTGAGATCATAAATGAGATAAACATTGAGGATGTTGAAGGAGAATTTTTAAACTGTATTGCAGTAGAAACAAATTTAAATGTAGAATGCATCAAGAAAGCATCTCGTAATGACAAGGTCATTTGTGAGATAAAGGAGTATTTAAAAACAGGGTGGCCAAATAAATCCAAAATGACAAATGGATTGGTAAAATGGTGGTTTTTAAGAGAAAAGTTAAGCGAATCAAATGATTGTTTATTTTATGAAAACAGATTGGTAATACCATTGGCATTAAGGGAAGATATTTTGAAGTTTATTCACAAATCTCACATGGGAATTGTAAAAACGAAAACTTTGGCTAGAAATTATTTTTTTTGGTTAGGGATGAATACAGAAATTGAGAAAACAGTGAGAGAATGTACACAATGTGCAAGAAATATGGGATCTCCAGATAAAGTCGAGTTGAAAAGTTGGCCGGTAGAACAACAAAAAGTTTTTTAAAAAAAATTATGAAAAATGGTATGTTTCCTAACGATTATGAAGATAAGCTTTTGGAATTTTTAGTAGATCATAGAAATGCACCATCATTAGCAACAGGGATGGAGCCGAGCGTGCTTATGATAGGTAGAAAAATAAGATCCATTTTTGATACAGTAGTGCCTGGGGAGAAATCATTTAAAAAGACGGGGAGAAAGGTATGTGTTTTTAAAAAGAGAAATCAGGAAAATCAACAAAGGAATTACAGGGGAAGAAAGATTAAAGGACTATTCAGAATTGGACAAAAGGTAATGACTAAGGATTTCAGAAATGTAGGGAAGTGGGTTCCATGCATTATATTTAAAACATTGGGAAACAGGATTTACTTGGTAAAAGCTGGAAATCAGATTTGGAAAAGACATCATGATCGGATTTCCGGAAGAAAGGTGTCTTGGGAGGATGAGTCTGACAATGACCTGGGGTTGGGTCAGCTGTTGGATGAGGCAGGACAGATCTCTAATGACTCGGGTGTTTCCAGGTTCCAACCATGGTCGGAGCGCCTGCGTCCGAGGGGGGAGAACCGCCTGCGGTACCCAAGATGAAAGAAGATGAAATTGTATAAGATATAATTTTTATTGATATAATATGTTATAATGATAAGTATGATAAGTATGATATAATGTAATGTAGATTCGTCATTTAGTGAGGGAGGTGTAATGTATAATTATGATATGATTATTTAGAGTAGGTAATATCATATATAAGGTAATGTATTATTGTAATATAATATTATTAGAGATTATTATTGCTTCACTGAGCAGTCTGGTTTTGTCTCTCGCCTTGTAAACACTGAAATGGAATAATACATCACATTGAAACCAAGACTCATCTGTTCGTCTGATTGATATCCCCCATCCACAATAAACATCCCCAAAATACATCACAGAATGCAAGATTGAAAGTAGGATAAATGTAAAAGTAAAAGATTAATATTTTGCTAATTCATTTGGGAAATTACGTTATTTTGGATGAAATTATAAAGCAAATAATAATATTTCTAGCCAATATTCAGTACAGCATCTCTCTTGGTAATACCGAACGATATATTGGAAAACTATAAAAGCTTCGTACAATCACAGAACAAACAAAGTTCATAAGCTCTCTCAATATAGGGTGCCTACAAAAAATATACATTTCCCTCAAGATGCGAAAATAAAAGTTTTTTTTATAAGTTTCTAAGCAAGTTCTTACCGGTTTATATAGTTATATAGTTGACCGGTCCGTAGTCCAGTTGAAACACTTCGGACTCGTAAATGGAAGGTTATGGGTTCGAATCCCGGCGGGGCACAAAAAATATACCATTTCTATTTTCAAATTTGCTCTTCGCTGGGTTGAAAAATTCAAAAACCTTTACCAAAGACCGGTCATCAAAAAGTCCATGCAGCCTTACAGCAACTCTGTTCCTCTGTTTCCGTTTGCAGTTGAAAATGATTCGAGGAACAGAGGGGAGAAACGTCCGAGAAAGACCAAGACCGGGAATTCCTACAGAAGATATTAGTACATTTGTGCTGTTTCACCCCTGTTTCGGGGAAGGCGGCAGGAGATGCAAAATTTGTGTTCATGTGAGGTTTGGTTTATTTTTTATGTACACATGCAGTATGCGTAAGCGCAAATTGATACGTGCCATTTTATTGATTTCTCCGCATTTGAGCGATTTTGCGCTTCCTTTTGCCAAGCTGCGTCCGCAGCGGATTCACAGTCCTTAAATATATTTTATTATTATTATTTGTATTATGCATATCATTTTTCACACTACTCGTGATCTAGCAACAATCCCACAAGCAGTGCCACCCGAGATATGCTACTAGCTTCAGTAACATAGAACCATTTACTTTTAGAGTCATGGGCACGCCTCTGACCTAAAGGTTCTTGTTTTGTCGTGCCGTTGCTTTTAATTCACGGGAAAGCCTTCCGCCACTTGACAAAACATATAGCTTTGTATGAGAGTGCGTGTGCTGTGGGTCCATCTGACATATACATACAGGACGGGTACGAGGAGGGTTTGAGCATTTTTTAATTATTTTTTTAAATAGATTTGTGGAAAGTAATGCAATCCACCAACCTATTTTGCCTGGCCAGTTGTCTTCATGCGAAAGCAGAAGCTTGTGTGCATGCAACGGAATCTGTTGAACCAGGGTCGAAGCTATCGTCGCGGGATTCGAACCAGCGTTATTCGGTTCCAAATAACCCGACTTGACCCCGCGGCCATAACACCGACGTTAAGATTCATATAATATGGCGTTCCATTGCCATCTTATATGATTTTTAAATGTTAACTTAAACTTACGACTTAGATTATAAATTTGCAAATATGCACAGTTTTAAAGACTACCCTGTATTTTATCTTCTATTAAAAGTGGCAGTTGGTTGGTAAATGGGACAGGGGCAGTAATATTGAGTCCAGAGGCTAGACAAAGCTCTGAATGCAACAATCCGCTCACATACAAGAACTAGTAACGAGAACAGTATATTTGTACAGGTTTATAATATGTGTTTGGTGCAGTAAGAGATCATGGAATTGGTGGACTGATGGACAATAAATTTTTTTTTAAAAAGGTTGTGCCAAAATTTTATACATCTTTATGTAAACTGTCAGGACTTTCCGACGTTGACATCCACTTGAAAGAAAGACTCTTTCGGGGCTATTCTTAGACATTTTAGTCTTCGGTTGAGCCTACGCTTTGACAAGCTAATGATACATTTGTATGAACATTTGTCGGGGTTATAGCCGCGGGGGCCAAGAGGGCTGATCTTTCTAGCGTGTTTCGAATGGAACAACGTTGGTTCGATCCCCGCTTGGGTCACTTGACTTTAACTTTGACCCTGGTTCAACAGATGTTATTGGGTAATTATTATTTAATAATCTATATCTATAAAGAAGGATGTGTGTATGTATGTATGTATGTATGTATGTATGTATGTATGTATGTATGTATGTATGTATGTATGTATGTATGTATGTATGTATGTCCCCTATAGACTCATAAACCGCTCATCCGATTTTGACGAAATTTTCAGGAAACATGTAACATATTCTTAGAACGAATCCTGTGAAGTTTGATGGTGATCAAATAAACAGTGGTTCTCAATTCTCGATATTTCAGCAACGAGGTCGGTAAATTTTGAAACCACCCAATAGAAGAAGACCATTATATTCAACTACAATACATAATCTTAGTTGCAAATATACATTTACATTAAAGATTAATATAAAATGCATGCTCACAAGTAGACACATGTAAGTTCACGCTTACAAATGCTGCATGTGCACCCACTCATAATTTAAAATCCAAATCTAAAATGAACAACCCAGTAACTTTTACTTTACGCCAACTTGAAATGGATGTTATTCAGCTCCTGAGTGGCTTGACGCTCATTTCTTATGAAGGCTGAGTAAGCCTTGCCGGTATTTTATTTTGGGTTTAAAATAAACACTGAAACGGGAAATAATTGCTGACATATTCGATGGGATTCTAACTCGAGATCTCGGCATGGAATGCAATCTATCTATCTATATAATCTATCTATCTATATAATCTATCCCTGCCGACTGGCAGCGGAGGAAGACATCGGGAAGCATTGGAGAAGACAGTGAAACTGGGTTGCTGGAATGCGCGCTCTATTGCAAATAAGATTGTTGAAATTGACGACTTTTGTAAGAGCCATGATCTTGACATCCTCGCCCTAACAGAGACATGGCATGAGAGTCACGACTCTGCATCACTGAGAGCATTGCGCGCTTTAGGATACACGACGCTTGAGGAAGCACGGGCAAGGCCGCGCCGTGGTAAAGGAACAGAGAGCATCTCTTGGTCCAATCACGGCGGTGTGGCCTTGCTGGTACGTTCGGGATTTCGTGTGGAGAAGATCAAAATTTTCCCCACGACGTCTTTTGAGTGCCTTGTGTGTCGAGTGTCTTCGAGTGCGGCTCTCACTGTTGCTGTAGTTTATCGTCCGGGCTCCAAGCCTGTAACGGCTGAATTTTTTAGGGAGTTCCGGGAACTATTTGAGACTCTTGTGACGCACAACGAGATGTTTCTGGTGGTCGGGGATGTCAACGTCAGGCTTGAGCGTGGAGACGACACTAACAGTGTGGCTCTCACCGCCTTGTTAGCGGACTATGGCTGCAGACAGTGGGTTGGCGCACCAACTCATGATGCGGGTGGCCTACTGGATGTAGTTATAGCCAGAGAGGAGGACGCACCTTCAGAGACGAAGGTAGTAGATATAGGTTTGTCGGACCACAGATTGGTGACATCTAGCCTTAATGTGGGACGGCCTGTTCCTGTTTATAAGAGCATAACCTCTAGGTGCTGGAACGGGTTCGATCTCGAGATCTTTAAAAAAGATCTTTCTGTCTCACCAGTCTGCTGTCCGGAAACCTATGTCTCAATGCAACCGGACGAGTTAGTAGACTTGTTTTATAAATTCTTGGGCGATCTGATTGGGCTGCATGCTCCAATCAAATGTAAAGTAGTCAAAGAGCGAAACAGTGCTATCTGGTTTGACAATGAATGCCGTACGCTGAAACGCAATATGCGAAAACTAGAGCGAAATTTTAAAAACGGTAAGCCAGGTAGCACTAGGCAATCATGGATTGACGCTCAAGGTGTGTACAGGTCTGCTATTCTCCAGAAGAAATCCGATTTTTATTGTGGAAAGATTGCTGAGGCAAAATCCCCTCAGCAGGTGTGGAAGCTTCTGGAGAACTTGTCTGGGAGTGCTCGGGCTGGTGTAGGTTTGACGTCGACTGCTTGCGATTTTGCCACGTATTTTGAAAACAAAATACCTCAATTGCACTTTGCTTGGGTTGCAGGTACTTCTGTCTCAAGGATTGGAAGTGCTTCGCGACTCGAAGTATTTGATTTAACTGACATAGATGAGGTGTGTCAGATCGTGGTAGGATCGCCAAACAAGCAGTGTGGCCTTGACCCTGTACCAGTCTGGGTACTCAAAGAATGCATCTTACAGCTGGCTCCATTTATTGTTAAGGTAATCAATGGATGCCTAATGGATGCCACTGTTCCTCCGTCTTTGAAGGTAGCACACATCACGCCAATCCTTAAAAAGCCACAGTTGGATCCCGGTGATCCCTCAAATTATAGACCTGTGTCAAATCTGCCATTCTTGTCGAAGGTGCTGGAGCGGATTGTCTCGCGGCGGTTGGTATCCTATCTGGATGCAAGCGGCTTAATGCCTAAGAGGCAGTCTGCATACCGGAAATATCACTCAACAGAAACCGGTATGCTCATGCTTGTATCGGATATGATATCAGCTGTGGAGTGTGGTAATCTAGCCTTACTGGCGCTTCTTGATATGAGTGCGGCCTTTGACACAGTAAGTCACCCAATTCTTATTGAGAGATTGGAGGTGTCATTTGGTTTGACCGGAGGGGCTTTGGCGTGGTTTTCTTCCTATCTGGTGGAGCGCAGACAGGCGGTGCGTATTTGTGATAGTGTTTCACCTACCTACTCGCTGTCTTCCGGGGTCCCACAGGGCTCTGTGCTGGGTCCGATCCTTTTCATATTGTATACTGCTGAGATTGAGAGTATTGTTGAAAAATGGGGCCTCATCGCACACTCATATGCAGATGACTGGCAAATATACTCTCATTCTCGGCCAGACATGGCTGAGGACCTCAGTTGCAGGGTCTCTGGGTGTATCGCGGAGGTCGGTGGGTGGATGAGGAACAATGGCCTAATCTTAAACATGGATAAGACGGAGATACTCTGGGCAGCCACATCGAGGCGTGACCACCTTCTGGTGAATAGAGTACCACTCTCCATAGGAGGTAAGCTAATCCAGCCTTCTGATTCGGTAAGACTTCTAGGAGTCTTACTGGATCGTAACCTGACACTGGATAGGCAAATAGATGCCACAATAGCTTCTTCTTTTTTTTTTTTTCGCTTCGCCAAATAAAGGCAATAAGAAAATGTCTGCCGTCAGATGCGGTTAAGACCCTGGTGAGTGCGTTTGTGATGTCTCGGATTGACTATTGCTCGACGCTTTATAGTGGTCAGCCGAAGAAACAGTTTAATCGCTTTCAATCTGTGTTGAATTCGGCAGCAAGACTCATATTCGGGATTCCCAAATTCGCTCACATCACCCCGCTGTTAAAAAAACTTCATTGGCTTCGTTTCCCGGAGAGGGTGGTCTTCCGTGTTTGTTTAATGGTATATAAAGCCATCAATAGCTTGGCCCCACCTTATCTGGCTGATATGATTTCACCTGTTGAAATGGGTGTTAGGAGGCAGACACTCAGATCTGCGGGTGATGGAGTAGTCAATTTGGTTCAGCCGCGCCGTCAGATTCGTACAAACTTCGGAGACCGCGCTTTCCGTGTTGCGGGGCCGGTGGAGTGGAACAGACTGCCACCCGGAGTGAAGAACTCCAAATCTGTGGGTGTATTTCGAGGAGCACTCAAGGCACACTTGTTTAGAAAGTCTTATCCATGATCGGAGAGGGCCCTTGAGGTGTGACACACACAAAAACGGCGCTCTCTTATCATGTGTAATTTAAAATAAATCAGCCTGTTATTATTATTATTATATCTATAAAGAAGGATGTGTGTATGTATGTATGTATGTATGTATGTATGTATGTATGTATGTATGTATGTATGTATGTATGTATGTATGTATGTATGTTCCCTATACTCATAAACCGCTCATCCGATTTTGACGAAATTTTCAGGAAACATGTAACATATTTTAAGAATGAATCCTGTGAAGTTTGATGGTGATCAAATAAACAATGGTTCTCAATTCTCAATATTTCAGCAACGAGGTCGGTAAATTTTGAAACCACCCAATAGAAGAAGACCATTATATTCAACTACAATACATAATCTTAGTTGCAAATATACATTTACATTAAAGATTCATATAAAATGCATGCTCACAAGTAGACACATGTAAGTTCACGCTTACAAATGCTGCATGTGTACCTACTCATAAT
Organism: Agapetus fuscipes; assembly: GCA_951799405.1. Taxonomy (NCBI): domain Eukaryota; kingdom Metazoa; phylum Arthropoda; class Insecta; order Trichoptera; family Glossosomatidae; genus Agapetus; species Agapetus fuscipes. The sequence goes on along the minus strand of OX637355.1, from coordinate 9,675,819 downwards.
TTAAAATCCAAATCTAAAATGAACAACCCAGTAACTTTTACTTTACGCCAACTTGAAATGGATGTTATTCAGCTCCTGAGTGGCTTGACACTCATTTCTTATGAAGGCTGAGTAAGCCTTGCCGGTATTTTATTTTGGGTTAGAAATAAACACTGAAACGAGAAATAAATTCTGACAACTTCAGTGGGATTCTAACTCGAGATCTCGGCATGGAATGCAGTTACTCTACCAACTAAGCTATAGACCGGACTTTTTACAAATATGGTGGATCGATATCAGTTTGGTTTGGGGTAAGCAACCTGCGGCTCACCAGCCACATGCGGCTCTTTGGGTGTGAAGTTACGGCTCTTTAGCTTCATACGCAAATATAAAAAAAACACAGAATTATACTTCTGATCGAAAAAAACTAAATCGTTCTGAATCGATTAACGATCTCTCCGCTACTTGTACTCGCTTTTCACCCTCCCCTTGCCCCATCGACGCTATTTATTGTTGGCAAAAAAACATTTGTGGCTCTTTACAAATCCAAATTCAAAATAAGATATGTATCATTTGAGATTCACATCAAATGCATTCCCATAAGCAGACACGCATAATTTCGCGCTCACACATACCGCATGTGGAACTACAATATAAAAACCCAATCTTCAATGAACATAAGCCCTGCAACTCTTGCCGACCTTCCCTGAAACAGGGGCGACATTGGCAAAGTGAACCATTTTTTACAGTATGGGTGGTCAGCCTCATACCAACCTATAAGTCAAGGAAAAACTTTGAAATTTGTAAATTGTAATTTTTGGCTCTTCCGACTCAAAAGGTTGCCGACCCCTGGCCTAGAAAAAAGTTCCAAATTAAAAAATGTTATTCAAGTATTCCAAGTTGAATTTTAGAAATGTAAGAAAGCTTTTATATCCCGCACTTATAAAAAATACGATAAACGAAAGTTCGTAGGTCACAACTAGAAGACCATATTGAAATATGATATTATTATTAAAACCTTTTATTGAAACATACTTTTAATTAAAATATACATAATATAAGAGTTCAAATTTGTTTAGTGAAACACTGTGGTAAGCCATTATAAAGATTTATTTTTAAAAAAACAATAAAAATTATTTTCTAAAAATTAAACAAACAACTTTGTGTAATACCACCACCCCCACACTGTCTGCAATGTCTTTAATTTTAAGTTTTAGTATATTTTCAACTGACGATGGTATAACACCGAAAGTACTCTTGAATTAAAATATGTACTCAAAGTGGTATTACACAAAGTTTTTTGTTTAATTTTTAGAAAATAATTTTTATTGTTTTTTTAAAAATAAATCTTTATACATAATATAGTTGTTTTTTCAAAAAACGCATTTCTGTAAAATTATATACTCACCACAAATTTAAAGATCGTTTTTTTCTCGGCGGTTAAACGTCTTTCTTCTATGTGACAATGGTCCAAAGCAACCGAGATAAACAAAATGTTTGCCTTTTACCTAACCCGGCCGTGCGACTTACAATTTTGTTGTCAATAGAAAATGTTCCGTGTGCACTACCTAAAACTTTCACATATTGAAATAATGGATAGAGCACATTTTAAATGTGGGGAAAAAATGTGAATTCACTTGGCCGGGATAAAGACAGGACAGGGAGTCAAAAATTCAACATAAATTAAACACTTTTATGGAGATAGTTGAAAAAACACTTAAGTGCATCATATTGTATGAAGCATTTTCCCCAACTGCATACGTTTCACAGTGCGGTTACATTGAAAAATATTCCTGATTGTTTGGAATACATTTATTTCTTCACTTTGCTCAAAGAGTATAGTGAATTTTATAGATTAGTTCTTTAATTGTATCTAATCTAATCTAATCTAAGTTGCAAAGATATGTTACATTGGAGATTCACATTACATGCATTCTCACAACCAGACACGTACAAGTTCGCGCTTGCACATGCCTCATGTGAACCTACAACATAAAAACCAAATCTCAAATGGACATACACCCTGCAACTCTTGCCGTCCTTCCCTGAGACAGGGGTGACATTGGCAAAGTGAGCCATTTTTACAGCATGGGTGGTCAGCCGCATACCAACCTATAAGTCAAGGAACTCTATGTATGATTATAAAATTTAATTTATTGTTTATATACTTTTCTTGTATAGGTCAATATGCATCTGACCAACTATAAATAGAAAATGGTTCACTCTGCCAATGTCACCCCTGATTCAGGGAAGGTCAGCAAAGAGTTGCAGGGTGTATGTTCATTTGAGATTTGGGTTTTTATGTTGTAGGTTCACACGCAGACTGTGCAAGTGTGAACTTATACGTGTCTGCTTGTGGGCATGCACTTTATGTGAATTCCAAATGTAACAATTATATCCATGCAACTTAGAATAGATTAGATGAGTGACGTTACATAGCCGATTTTTTTATCTTAAATATAAATGGAGCACCGCAATCGATTTTCCCTATGCTTGGCTCTGCTGCTTAACAGTTGTACCTAGACCTTTTTTTTTTAGAAAACGTGAAGATTAACCTAGAGATAAATTGTGTGAAGCTTGATTCCGATTAGCACACTTTTTTTTTTGATCCTGTTGTTTCCTCTTTTATCTGTAGAAAAAAATTGATACCACATGCCCAAATGGCGTAGTGAAACACGCCGGGTACTGCTAGTTCATTAATAATAAACAATAATGAATTATTGAATGATGATATTAATACCTGTTTCTGGCCAGGCAGAATAGGTTGGTGAATTGCATTCCTCTTCACAAATCTATTTTTTATTTAAATAAAAAAAAAAAAAAAAAAAAAAAAAAAAAAGACCTGTCAATCCAAGATGGCCGCAAGTGAACAGCTGATTTGTCTTCATACAAATATTACAAAATTTGGTAGGTAAGAATGGCCGAGCTGATGAAACTTCCAGCTCAGGCACCATTAGTTTGTCAAAGCGTGGGTTCAACCGACGGCTAAAATTTTTAAGAATAGCCCCTTTTGTATCGGGCAGCGCGAAACAGCTTCTCCAAAGTTCTTGTCCAGGCTCATTCTTAATCTAAAAAAGTCCCGACTAAACTTTTATTTCCATCAATAACAAAAAAAAGTTTTGGAAGATTTACTTGGTGAACGCTTGTTTTTGTTATTCCACGTCAAGAGCCTTCCGCGAGATCTGGGGTAACCAAAAATTTTCAAGAAAGACCCAGTTGTTGAGAGGCTGGATCGATCTTTCGTGATTTTTTTGTTAAGAATAATATGGATTTTCAACCCATCGACATTTTTATATGATGCGACGTTAATCAAACTTGCAACCTTCTGATAACGACTCCATAGCGTAAACCATTAGAAAATACACCAATTTTGGTCAGGGCAATGACATTGGTCTGTATTTATCCTAACAGTTTGTCAAATAGGAAAGAAAGCTCTAAAAGCCATCAGAAATAAAAAAGAAAGAGAAGAGGTTTTCTGTGTCTTCTGTCATTGTCCGTATGTAATCTAACTCTCTGTTGTACCGAGCTCCGACCAAGAAAGTTGGGTTGTGGCGTGCATGGAGATATAATTCAATAAAGGGGTTATAAATGTGATTTAGTAACAATCAGCATGATGCACCGTCTTATACATTGTTTATAATGCTGTCCCGCTCACAACATATAAAATGCTTTTCTCATTATCTCTGTAAGCAACGTGTCTCTACTCCGTCTTCAATATATTTACATATCACCATGGAAACCATGAAATCACCATGGCAACGGACTTTGTTACTAGTGTTGTTGAAAGTATGAAAATATCTGTTAAATTCCAAATTCAAAAATGTTCCGACCTCATTGTGTACGGGATGATTTTCCCAAGTATCTATTACCACAAGCATAGTTCTTATATATATATATCAATGGTTGTATCGACCTCCGACCAAGCATGGCGTGTTAAAAACATCGACTTTGATTTCTGCGATTTGTAATCCTCTCCCGTGTTCCTCCTTTATCCTGATTCCAATCCCCGTACGGATTCCTACCAGACATGCTGAACTTTTTTTGAAAATTATGAAATGTCTCACGCGGGAACTTTGTAGAACTACATTTTATTTATCTTTAATTTATTAGAACACTGTTTTTATTTTCACTCTTTATTTTTTAATTATTTGGACACAAACGTTTTCGACTACACAGTAATCATCATCATCACCATTTTATTTATTTTTTCAATTTGTTTTGAAATGAAAAAAAAACACTGGTATTTTTTATTTACTTTTTAATTAAACAAGTATTGAATTTTGACTGGTTTTGGCCTCCAGTTGCGTTTAAATAACAAATAAAAAATATCAGTATAATAAAACAGTGCTTTTTTCACATGCTGCAAAATGCTAACTTTAAATTATTCCTTCTTTTGTTTTATTCAAATGAATCTAGAATTTAAACGATTATTGTACTAGTCATATAATTACAAGACTACACTAGAAAACTTTCATTTACTCGTATTTTCTCATATGAATTATATAGGGAAGCATTACTGTAACAATCGATAAAACTGTAAGCCAGCAAATGCCATTGAACATTCTTTCAGATATTGCTTTGTAATGACATGTTGAGTTAGGAATAATTATAAGACCTAGAAGTGCACAAAGAATATTTAATTCTTGTGCCCTTCATTAAGAATGCAGAATTTTTTTATTGAAGTAGCTTATTTCTGAATCAAGGATACATGTTTTATTGCATTCTAGAAGTTTTATGCCATTTAAAGCAATTGAATTGAGAATATGATTCGAATAATAAATGTTTATGACGACATTGATCCAGCTGTGTGTTGGAGCAACAATAATGATTCTAGGGAATGATATGCCGATGGCCAAAGTTTAGTTGTAACTGATTTATTTTTCCCTCTTTAATGATTTTTAAAAAAAATATTTCGATAGCTCAGTTGGTTGAGTGCTTGCATTCCACGTCGAGAGCTCGGGTTCAAATCTCAGCGAGGATGTCAACAAATGATTTTCGTCAAAGTTTACTCAGTCTTTACAAGAATATAGTACCAGCCCCCTCGGGAGCTGGGAAGTCCCTACTTCAACTGAAGTAATTGGCGTTAGGCCAGCCCTGTTGAAATAAATAGGTGCCGCGACCCCATCGGGAAAACGCATGTGTACACTACATGTGTAGCTTAGTAGCGTTAAGTGTAGCGCTTAGCGTAGCGTTTAGCGTAGCATTTAGCGTAGCTTTTAGCGTAGCTTTTAGCGTAGCGTTTAGCGTAGCGTTTAGCGTAGCGTTTAGCGTAGCGTTTAGCGTAGCGTTTAGCTTAGTGTTTAGCGTAGCGTTTAGCTTAGGGCCTGTTGCACCAATCTCCAATCAATATTTGATTGAAACATAAAATTTTATTGCTTTGTTCTGGTAAGGACCTCGGTTAAATATTTCTCGAAAGTTGGTAAAAATGTGATGGAATTTGAACAGGAAAGATGATTCACATTAGCTGACTTACGTATATGCAATCAATTGTTTGATTTGAAAGGGAGAAATCACACTTAATTTTGATTTTCGTCTGATTGGAGTTTGGTGCAACAGGCCCTTAGTGTTTAGCGTAGCGTTTAGCGTAGCGTTTAGCTTAGTGTTTAGCGTAGCGTTTAGCGTAGCGTTTAGCGTAGCGTTTAGCGTAGCGTTTAGCGTAGCGTTTAGCGTAGCGTTTAGCGTAGCGTTTAGCGTAGCGTTTAGCGTAGCGTTTAGCGTAGCGTTTAGCTTAGTGTTTAGCGTAGCGTTTAGCTTAGTGTTTAGCGTAGCGTTTAGCGTAGTGTTTAGCGTAGCGTTTAGCGTAGCGTTTAGCGTAGCGTTTAGCGTAGTGTTTAGCGTAGTGTTTAGCGTAGTGTTTAGGGTAGCGTTTAGCGTAGTGTTTAATGTAGGTACCTATGCAATTTTGGCAATTTCAATGACCATATAATCTGGCATGTTCTTTGACTCTGGATGAAATACAAGAAGTATGTAAGGACAGAAAAAAATATCGGCTTATCTTTAATGTTGGCAGCTTATTCTTTCATCACCTTTAATTTTATGTAATGAATACATATACGCACAGACTTTTTTGCATAGATTTTAAGGTTATGTTGATTTTAAAAACTTAAATGTTATTTATAATTAAGTATATTTTGTACTCACTGATATCCTTTCCATTGGGAAACAGCGACAGATTCCAATCGAACCCTCCAAACGTGAAGTACGTAGTCTCCAGCTTCAACCCATTGTGCTTAGTGCCGTGTGAACCAGACGATGGCGAGCTCTGACGATGGTGGCCTGTAAAAAATATTTCACACAATTAAAATGCTTCTTCTTCGATGTCCCTACAGATGTTATCTCCCCTTGGCCTCCATTCTGTCTACCGCTGCGGCTTTCCAGTCTGTCACCTGCAAAAGTTGGTTTGCGTCCTTCCTCACCTCATCCTCCCATCTCAGCCTAGGTCTGCCAACTCTTCTTTTCCCACCCGGATGTCCCTCAAGGATCCCTTATAGTGGGTTTCACGGGTGTGAAGACGGCATTCTCTGCACATGTCTTTCCCATCTTAAAATGCTTAATTTAGAATGTACAAATGGTCTGGGAGCCTCACCTTAAGGTAAGAAAGTCCCATTTTAATTTACCTATACTTTATTTAATAGAATTGTAGTATAGACTTGACATTTTTCTTGAAAATATTTATAACTGATTTTCTTCTAACAACAATTTTCCTTTCTCAAGCATTGCAATAAATTATGTAAGCTTTTTTTATTGTTAATTCAAGTTGTCTGTCTGTTAGAGCCTTGGATCCAAGAAACTGTCACTCGGAAAAACAGAAGTAGAGAAAAGCAGATTTTACTTAAACAAACGAGGTTTTCTAAAAAAAAAACGCGACTTACAAACATTCAAACATCGATTTTCGTGTTTTTTCACGACGAAAATTTAACGTTCAATTAGGAATATTTCCTTGACTTTTTGCGCCATTTCGGTAAAGAAATACGAAAAATAAACATCAGAATTGTTGTAGAACTCAACATGAATATTATCCCGCGATAATGCGCCAGCGCACACGCAATTGATGGTCGTGATTTTTTGGCGGAAAACCATAACTTAATCATGCCTCAGCCTAGATATTTACCAGACTTGACTGTTGTTTCGCATCTACCGTAGAGCTCAAGACCATAGATAAAGTGCCATCAGAAGTGCTTCAAAACTTTAAAAATTTGAGGCTCAAAGAATATTTGAAGTGGACAAAATAGAGAGTGATGAAAAAATAAGTTATTTTGAAGATATATATTCAAATGTACGCTGCGTTTTTAACAGACCTCGGAAATTGAAAATGGTACAAAACGTTTAAAAGAAAAATGTACACATTGCAATATTTCATAGTTGTAAGGAAATTTATGTGAGAAACATTCAACATATGTTCTTCACTTATTCTTTACCATTTATTGTATGTAAGTATGAATGTCTTATGTAATGCTACAACATTTCATCTTCCTTCAGAATTGTGTTGATTTATTGCAAAGAAAATGATGTATGTTTGTATTTTCGTCACACATTCTAAAGTTTTAAATTCCAAAATACCATATCAAAATGGTATGTGTTATGGCTGCGAGGATCAAGTTAGGTTCTTTGGAACCGGATGACATTGGTTCGAATCCAGCGACGATAACTTCGACCCTGGTTCAACAGATGCCATTGCATGCACACAAGCTTCTGCTTTCGCATGAAGACAACATTATAGGTTGGTGGATTGCATTCCTTTCCACAAATCTTTTAAAAAAAAAAAAACAGCAATCGTAAAACATAGGTATTTAAAAACTACCCAATCGAATCTTCTTCTTCCTCTTGTATTATATTGTTTTGATTTTACTGGGGTTCTTTTTTATCAAACTGCGATGTATTTATTTAACAAGATTTATTATGCACAACAACAGTTAACAATGTTGTGATTACTTTTCTTACTCTAGCTTATCGACTTTGCGGCTCAATGTTTCCAGCGACTCTAGTCCTCCACACAATTGCGGCATATATTTATACCGTTCATATGGGCGTTTCTCGTGTATTCCAGATTATTGTGGATTGTTCCACACACACACACCCAGTGGGCTTAGGCTCACGTACCAACACTCCCATAATATAGATCATACCAGAGCAGTATACTACCGCCCATTTCATCATTATACTAGCGGTTCGATACTAGTCCAGTTGCGCAGACCAGCAAACTACGTGCCTAGGTACATGTATAAACTCATATTTCGTAAGAATATCTATCATCTGTTTATTGTGGAACTCCCTCCTGTGAAGCAGAAGACCAGCTGTTCTTCCATCTTTTGGGTGGGCGAACTGGTAGACGCTGGCCGTCTGGTATTTCCTGTGTCACGATTCGCTTATGCGGTCTACATGGTCCTTCCAGAATCATATCAAATCAATCAAACCGTTTATGGAAATCTAAAAAATATTTACTGTTATATTTGAAATCCCATCTGACCAATTGATGATCAAGTTGAAGTTATTGGACTCCATTAAAAGCCCATTTGGGAGTGTGAAAGGCTTTTTCGAAAGAATATTATATTGTTACGAACGTATGAGCTCGCGAGGACATGAGCCTGCTTCTAGCATATTTTACTATGAGTTTGTGTGTACGTGTACCTAGGCACGTAGCTTGCTGGTGTGCGTAACGTGTCTGGAAAAGTGTAGAACAATTCTAGTGGAAGTATCTCGAACATGGAAGAATCGTCTCTCCCGCTCATATATATACGAGCAAAGATTCTGTGGGCCAGCCAGAGCTGCTTAGAGCATTGTGCCGCGAAGTCCTTATAAGCTAGAGCTAGAAGAGTGGACAGTACTGTTTAACCAATATGGTGCAAAATAAATCATGTCAAATAAATAAATCTCAGTTTAATTAAAAGAATGCCAGTAAAATCAAAACAATATCATCAAATAAAATTATGAAACGTCCGTGGTGAAAGAACAAGCCCCCTCGATTTTATTTCCGAAAGCTTGATAAAAGAGGGGATCTAGTTTAAGTATATGGTTCATGGTAGAGCATCGCTGACAAGTATGTGCGGGCTCACATCACCCACGGTATGTCTAGGAACGCATTATTCACATGACGTATTCATTCCCACACATGAAGGGTACAAATCCCATCACGAAAATAAACATTGTGGCAGTATGTTTACTTTGGACACTGCGGGTGCTAATACCTGAAGGCTGTAGAAAATATAAAAACCTAGGAAATAAGGGTTGTACATTCAGCCTTGATTTTAACATCCCTTTTTTTGGATTAGTCATCATATTCCATTTTTAAGATCCATTCATTTTTTTTGTATATCTTTAAAATGTATTTTATCATTATTGTCAATTCAAGTCAATTGCTCCGGTTATTTTTGTTTTATGAATACTCCTGTAACGCTGATAAAAACTAAGGGCCTGTTGCACCAACCTCCATTCAATATTTGATAGACACATCAAATTTTATTGCTTTGGTAAGCACCTTGGTTAAATATTTCTCGGAGATGGGTAATAATATGATGGAATTTGAACAGGAAAGATGATGTACATCAGCTGATTTACGTACAAGCAACCAAATTTTTGCTTTGATACGAGAAATCACCCTTAATTCATTATTTAAAAATTCAATGGGATATAACAGAGTTTTAATTCACTTTTTGTGTATTTTGTTTTGTTGCTCAAACGTTTTCGTCTAATAAGGCATCTTCAGGAGCATAATTGTAACAAATAATTTTCATATAAGGGTATCGCCGTTTAAATTTGTACCATAACTGTCGACCGGCAAGATTCAAGAAAACGTAAACATCGCGAATTCAATTAAGGTCTATTCAAAATGACATTCAAAATGGTGCTCTAATTTTTACTGAACAGTGTTTACGAACTGCTATAAAATCTTGTATTCGTCGTCGAAAAAAGAAATGAGATATAGAAATGTAACAAAACCTAATTTTTCGAACCTGTCCGTCTGTACATCCGTTCGTTCGTATGTATGCATGTATGTATTTTACCGGTATGGGTGGTCAGCTTCATACCAACCTATAAGTCAAGGAAACTTATTGAAATACAATAAACGAGCGATTTAAGGTAGTTTTAAATGTGCGTATTCATTTTATTACAGAGTACATCGTCCAAATATGCCCGCGAGATGGCGTTTCTAAGCAGCTGTGCCGTTAGGCCCGTGACGCACTAGGCAGCCTGGCTGCCTAGTGCGTCACGGCCCAATCTAGGTCACGGCACAGCTGCAAGATTCAAAATCTCATTTAATAACTACCTAAAATCGATCGTTTATTGTATTTCAATAAGTTTCCTTGACTTATAGGTTAGTATAAAGCTGACCACCCATACTGTAAAAAATGGTTCACTTTACCAATGTTACCATTGTGTCAGGTAAGGTCGACAAGAGTTGCAGGGTTTATGTTCATTTGAGATTTGGTTTTATATTGTAGGTTCACATGCAGCATGTTTAAGTACGAACTTAAAGTCTTAAATGCAATATATTTTTGTAACTTAGATTATAGATTATCATAGATTTAGATAGATAGGCAATGGTTTTTTTGCGTACATTTTTCACAATATCCAGCACCGATATAAAAATTAGGTACCTCTGTGGTCCAAATTTCATTTAATCCGTTTAGCCCACAGATCACGGAATAAACCTTTTTGCTATTTTGAATAACAAACATCAAACGGTGCATTTAAAATATTAATAGCATGTTGTAAGGTTGATTAGATAGTTTTATGTTTCAATTAGGTACGTAAATGTTGACACAATCTTAAAATTTTTCTCGGGTTGTGTAGCCATGTTCTATCGGAAGTTTGTTACACTTTTTTGTTACACTTTTTTCCGGACGTTTCGCCCATTATCTGCGATGGGCCTCCTCAGCGTATTTTTTCTTCAGGCGTTCTGACTTCAGACTGAAGTCAGAACGCCTGAAGAAAAAATACGCTGAGGAGGCCCATCGCAGATAATGGGCGAAACGTCCGGGAAAAAAGTGTAACAAAAAAGTGTAACAAACTTCCGATAGAACATGGCTACACAACCCGAGAAAAATTTTAAGATTGTGTCAAGTGCCGGCCGTGAAAGCCTTAATGTACGTAAATGTTATTTGTTAGTCAACCATAAATTAACGGTAAGTAGGTGTATTTTTTTAAACCTACGTGAATACACCTTAATATGGTAACATACGTTAAAGATTGTGAATAAAAAACCGCCCGACATTACCTTAAACTTGTGCCATTTGAAAAATAATGCTGTCAGCAATGATACAAACATACAATCATTAGAAGAATTAATGGATCTAAGTAAAAAATATACAACTGATAACTTATTCGAATACATACCTTAATAATGCCAAGCTAACTTCCACTCAAAACACTCACGACAAATTCCCGAGTCTGATGTAAACGTTCTCAGAAGAAAATGAAGGTATCGAATGAGTTTTTTTGTGTTGTCCACACTGAACCAAAGAGTTACCATACGTGAACAAATACTTAAGATTGCAAGATTTTTGTCAGTTCCAATGGAATTGGTAACATACTACAAGAAAAAATTCGGAGCCAAAAATGGAGACAAAGCTTAGCAATCAAAATTTCGTGTTTAAATAAGTAAATATTATTGTGGCTAGTACAGAAAATGAAAGATACGTTACTAAGGTATATGCAAAAATACTCAACTTTAAAAACGTTTGACTATTTTGATCGTATCATGCCATCAAAGGGTCAAAAACGGGTTGCGGACATGTAAAATTTGTATGGGAATGGAAAAAAGGCGTTTTTGTTTTATTTTTTAATTACATCGCCACTTAATGCTTTTTGCAGTTTTTTTTTGTATTTCGATACGCTTTTTATTTACTTTACTCTGATAATTTTAGAATTCAGTAGAGATCACCAGTTTTTATGAAAAAGCTGAAAATCATTAGGGGACACACGCACAAGACAAAAGGTACAAATTTCGACGGCGATACCCATAATACAATCAATCAATATAATACAACGGACTTTCACTGTGTGAATAGATTTACACTTAATTTAGATTTGTATCTGATTTGAGTACGGTGCAACGGGCTTTAAGCAATGAATAAGTTTACATATCATCATATTCTGAACTGTTATCTTATCTTCTTTGCAAATTCTGACGAAAAAGAAAGTCTCCATGTGAAAGGAGAACATCTTGGTTGACAAACCTTGAAACAGTGACTTGACAGAAGCACAGGGTTTGATTGATTTATATATTTTAGAAACAAAATTCTAATGAAACACTATTTCTTTGCACAAATATCGATTTATTTGAATTAATGCCATGGATATAATTAGAAAGAAGAAGAAGATAGTTCACCTGTCAAAAACTATATGTTAAAAGGGTTAAAAGAGAATTAAAACAAAGACAATTAGACAAACAAAAATGCAAAAGAACTAAAATATATGTGGAGACATAAGTAAAGGATAAGTAATGTTTTTTTTTCTTTCTATGCAAATTGAATAACCCAAGTTTGCGCTTACAAATGCCGCATGTGTACTTACAATTCAAAAACCAAACCTCAAATAAACATTAGGCCTGCAACTTTTGCCGTCCTGCTATGCAAAATGGGTGAAATTGGCAAAGTGAATCTTTTTTTACAGCATGGGTGGTCAGCTTCATACCTACCTACAAGTCAAGGGAATAATGATCGTAAAATAATACCATTACTTTACCTTATACCAACGACCGCAAAATAATCGCCTATATTTCTAAGAACCTTGACTTATAGGTTGGTATGCGGCTGACCATCTATGCTTTCACTATATTTTGCCAATGTCCCCCCTGTTTCAGGGAATGACGGCAAGAATTGCAGGGTGTATGTCCATTTGGGATTTGGTTTTTGTGTTGTAGTTTCACATGCGGCATGTGCAAGCGCGAACTTGCACGTGTCTGCTTGTGAGAAAGCATGTAATGTGAATCCCCAATGTTACATTTCTTAGCAACTAAGATTAGATTAGATTAGACTTTAGGGTTTAAATTAGACCTGTGTGATGGCACTGACCCTTGTTTTCAAGACAACAATAAAATCAAAGTGCAAGTGCACTTAAATAAAGTACGCTCAAGTGCAGGCAATAACCATAAAAAGGATAGAAAGGAAAGTTCTCTAAATAGATCTTGAAATATGAGTACAGGTCAATGTGCAAAAAATGAGTTTATTCACATTTAAAGACTTGAGAAAAATTTAATAAAATTTTATGTTTTTTTAAGATATAAGAAAAAAAATTACGCTTTAGCACTGTTGATTTTCACTATTGTATGTTATTTGTGTGTCTACAATCACAAACGCTTACGGTCCTTGAGCCATCATCAGAGATCAAATGACGATTTTTGTTTACGACCTACGATAGCTGTTCGATCAATAGCTCAGTAGGAAGAATGCTTACACTCTACGCCAAGAGCACGGTTTCGAATCCCACCAAGGGTGTTAAAAATGATTACCCATTTTCCAACCACAGTGTTTTACCAAAAAAATGTACCGTTGCTAAAGCAGCACCTCTAAAGTACGTTTTAATTTCCATACATTTCTGGTAAAACGCTTTTGGTAAATGTTTTACTCTTGAGTTGAATTAATAACTATTTCAAAAATTAAAATCTGTTTGTGCCTTTAAGAGCCCTACATACCCTAAATCTGCCATTTTTGTATCTTACACTTTATGGTCTTAGCAAAAGAGTGACAGTTATGAAAAAAATCAAGCATGTTTATTAATTTTTTATCTTAATTATAAAGTTTGAACAAAATATATAACTAAAGAATTGCCGCCATGGAAAAACTGAAACTACTTGATGAATTAAATTTTAATTAAATCGAAGAACACAGTTTTTCCACATTTACTCAAAAACTATTGACATTATAAAAAAAAACTGTTCCGATACTACACTAAACAATGTATAGTTCTATAATTAAAAAGAAAAAATATATTTCCAAAACATAGCACACACGAGAAAGTAGCTACAGAAGTGAAAAAAACGTGTTTTTTTAAATATTTTTTTGTGATAGCAATTCTTAAGTTATATATTTTGTTCAAACTTTATAATTAAGATAAAAAATTAATAAACATGCTTGATTTTTTTCATTACTGTCACTCTTTTGTTAAGACCATAAAGTGTAAGATACAAAAACGGTAGATTTAGGGTATGTAGGGCTCTTAAGTAATAGCAACACTTCATCTCAACAAAGTCTTGAATACTCCATGACTTTGCAACTTTGTAAAACATCCAACAAGTTTATTTCAGGATTGCAAGTCTTTCTTTCACTGGCTGCTTCAGGAGTTTCACAGGATGATGCTTAATTAAACTTTTCTCATGGGCTACCTACAGTTGTTAAGAATGTACTGACAACCTTTGAAGTGTTATTTTTAGATTCATCGTAGCCTGTTTTGTTGAAAAGAGTATAATACACACATTTTATACAAAATGAAATCTTAAAAATGATATATTTAATATCATTTAGTGATATTCGCACACAGAAAAGACAAACCTCAACCGCTACCTGACGTTAATTTCCCGTACAAAAAATGAACAACGATCCATGAATCAGATAAGTAATCTGTAAGTGCGAACTTACACGTGTTTGTTTGTGGGCATGCATTTGATATGAGCTTTGAATGGATATATATCCTTGCAACTTAGATTATAGATTATTATAGAAATGTATCAATTTTTCTGTGTAATTTCAATTGTTCTATAAGCATAAATCAGAACACGTAAATTTAATAAATGGATAAAATTTACCATGTAAATTTATTAAGTGTTAAAATACAATCTCATGTTTTTTTGTACGTAGACGCTGACGAGCATATAAACAAATGTGTGATACAATTAGACTTCTCATTTTATTTCACCAAACATTAATATTTTATTATCTTCAAAATTCAGTGAAAATTTCATAATGATTTATTTAGTGCGCGCTGCTTTTGTGTAAATCACGCTAGTAAGTAAACAAGGTTATTCAAGTACTAGTTTCAAAGCGTTTACCACTGGACTATGGACAGCAATTAAAAAAAAATCTATAAGATTCGAACCAGGGGCGTTTTGGTTAAACACACACTTCTTACATTGTGCAATATTTAAAAAAATTCTAACTCCAATTTTCAGTGTCTCACTCCATACAAACTTACTTTTTATATCTCACGCAATATAAACACAAATTTCAAGTACCTGAACTTTGATGCACCCCAAACAGCGTAGAAGGAACTCTGAACTCTGCGGCGTAGACAGTTCTAAGGTTGCCCATGGTGAGTTCTAGTTGAAACTCTCCGTTAGGGTCGGTGAAGTTCCTGCCGTACAAGTCACTCACGGGGATGTAGTTGCGGTTACCCTGGGCCGGGGACTCGAACGTGAACTTGACCTAAACAATAAAAGAACAATAGTTAATGAGAGGCAGTGAAGTTCCTACCTAAAGGTAGTTGTCGGGGAGTGGAACTGTAAGGTTCGGTGAAGTTCCTGCCGTAGAGGTCACTCACAAGGACGTAGTTGCGGGTACTCTGGGCAAGACACTCAAACGTGGACTTGATTTAAGTAACATAAAAACAATAGTGAGTTAGGGTGACTGAAGTTCTTGTTGTAGTTGATGTCGATCACCGGAATTAGTTACAATTTCCCTGGACCGAATATTCGAACGTGGACTTGACCTAAGCAATTCCACGTTTACACTGTTGAAATTCCATGTTTTCACAATTCAATCAATCCCTTCACTTTCAATGACGTAGATTGTAAATAAAAAGTAACAGAACGGCAAATTGTAGTTCAATTCATACGATTTTATGTGTATGAGCGTAAGACTTACAGAATAGAATCTAATATAATCTAATCAAATCTAAGTCGCAAAGATATGTAACATTGTGGATTCACATTATATGCATTTTTACTAGCAGACACGTATAAGTTCGTGCTTGCAAATGCCGCATGTGAACCTACAACATAAATACCTAAATCTCAAATAAACATATACACCCTGCAACTCTTCACCGACCTTCCCTGAAACACAATCTTAAAAATAATTGCTTTTAGATATTTTATAAAGTTCAAAGGAACTTTAAGAGACCTTGCTCAGATTTTAACAATGCTGCTCACACATAAACAGGTTATTTCGTTGTCATGTAAAGATAGTAATCTAGGTTTCCCTGAGAGTCAGTCAATAGAATTGGAGGGGACGACGCGAGACCGTCGGACAATGGAGCCTTTCAGGGGCAATGGTGAAATGTAGCCACGTAAATCCTGAGGGGTTACTTCACAAATTTGAAGAGGAGATAGTTGTCAAGTGGTTGGGTGTGATGTATTAGGTATTTGTTTAATATTGGGTATATTCGTAAAACAATCAAACATCAATCGAAAAGTCGATGGTGTTGTCAATGGGATAAGGCGTTGCCAGTGGAATTTCCGTTATTGAGACAATCGCAAGTTTGAACCCCGCGTGCATCGTGTTCTATCTTTTGGTCCTGGTTCAACAGATGCCATTGGGTAATGGTTAATTAATGACTCATTAAAATATTAAAAGAATAAATAGTTCATTGATTATGTGTTTGTGGTCAGGCAAAATTGGTTAGGGAATTGCATTCCTCTTCACAAATCGATATAAAAACAAAAAACAAAAAGATCTCGTGACACTGTTAGGTAAGTTGTTATAAAATTAAAACTTTTAGCTATTTTTCTCAATTTTGAAGGTCTTCCTATTCCTGTCAATCAATGATATCCCGCCTTTCCGAGAGGTCACAAAGATTCAACAAAGAGTTTAGATAGGAGTGATCAAAGGCGGACGAAGTAATATGGAGCTCAAAATTAATTAATTTTAAAAACTTTACATGTATTCTTTCGATGCGATCTATATGAACTAAAAAGTAGGGGGTCCATACTGGAGAGCAGTACTCCAAAATGCTGCGCACTAAAGAAGTATACAAGAGTTTGATAGTAAAAATGTTGGTAAAATCTTTAGTTACGCGAGAAATGAATCCCAACATTTTCATACTCTTGGAACATATCATATTAATGTGCGGAATAAAAGACAGTTTCCGGTCAAAGATAATACCCAAGTCAGTAATAATTTCCGACACTGTATCAAGTATAGTGTTACTGAATACGAAATTTCATAGGTTTTTCGTGCATGTAGCCATGGAGGAAGTATTAAATGGAGGGGTCGTACATGTGATTTGGTACTAATCAACATGATTCACCGTCTTTGACACCATACACTGTTTATAATGCTGTCTCGCTCACGACATATGAAATGCTTTTCTCATTTTCTATGTAAGCAACGTGTCTCTACTCCGTCTTCAACCTATTTACAAATCACCAAGGAAACACATGAAATCACCATGGTAACGGATTTGTTAGTAGTGTTGTTGCAAGTATGAAGATATCTGATAAATTCCGAATTCCAAAATGTTCCCCCCTTATTGTGTACGGGATGATTTCCACAAGTATCTATTACCGCGAGCATAGAAGTTACATACTTGAAGAAGCAAGTACCTATATATTTGAACATCACTAGTTCTAGAAATGGCTGTCACTTTCGCGAACAAAATATTTCGACAAACGAAAAATAAATTTTATCAACGTAATCATAAAGAATAGTGATTAAAGTGAAATATTATTCCATGTTCTAGAACACATTTACTCTCATTTGTTGGCACGTTTAGAAAATACCCAGTTTGACATTTATATATATTTTTTCCAATTAGGTAACACACCTGTTGATGGTTGGAAGGTTACCGATAGACTGAATTTGGATTTTTGTGTTATGAGTGGGGTAGCGTATTTCTAATTCTCAAAGGATTGATTTCTTAGCCCATCCAGTTCTATATATTCATGCATGTAGCTACCGTTCTTATATACACATTGATCCATTTTTAATACAATTTTACAATCCTTCCATTATCTATGATTCATTTACGTACATCAGCAGAGGTAAAAATCTGTATTTGATGGATTTGATTATGAGAGGGACAGAGTGTGAGGAAGAGGTAGAAGACACTTCAAGAGGGTCATTTGCTAACGGCAAAGGTTGAGTACAGTGTAGAGCACTTACAGGTTTTTAAAAAGCTCGATTGAAAATAATTTTAAGTCCTCTTTTTTGATCTTCAAAATACTATTTTTTTAATTATTTTTTTAGAGTTCTTTTTTTTTCACCTTCAATATATCATACATTAATAAAATAATGAATAAATCTTGCTTTCGAAAATGTGAAATTAAATTATCATTTTAAGAAACTTGTAAAGAGTAATGTCATTTATCAATATATATTTTTACCAGTTCATAAATAAGTAGGTACCTACTTATATTATCAAGAATTTTTTAAAAATATTTTTTAATGACAATTTCAGCGCCCTTGGAGTGACTTCATCACGAAACGGCGCTATAAAGAAATCATCAACTTAATGACAAATGTTGAATGAGGGTCAAATTCATCGTCAAGGCGAGAGAAGGGACTTGAACCATCATTGTTTTTATTTCAAACATGCAAGTCAAAGTAACTGTCTTGACTCGCTTGGCCAAAGTGCTGACAAACATGTAAATAATAAATAAATAATGTTAAAAGAAAGCGCAATGTTATTTTTTACGAGTTGATTTATTTCCTCGAGCGCTTTGTGTTTTATTTCTACATTTTTAATTTAAAATTAATATTCACAATGTCAATACACAAACTATGGGCAAAATCTATGGGCATATTTTGCGGAGCTCTCAAGACGCACCTTTTCAAAAAGTCTTATCCGTGATCGGAGAGAACCCTTGAGGTGTGACACACACAAAAACGGCGCTCTCTTATCATGTGTAATTAAAAATAAATAAGCCTGATATATATATATATATATAAACCCTTAAATTTGTATGTAAATTATAATATTTATTACAAAACAGCTACTACAACCTCGCGCGGACAAACATTGAGGTCAGCTGCATCAAGAAGCAGCTGCCTGGACACCCCTGCAAGAAGGCCCCGCACTGTTTTTGGAGACAAAGCATTTAAGGCAGCCGCTCCAATGACTTGATGATGATGATGATGATGAGTTGATGACTTCTTCATAGCGCCGTTTCGTGATGTAGTCACTCCAAGGGCGCTGGTGCAAAAGATGCCAGAAATTTGCTTGTCTTCAGTGCGTTCCGGAACTTTCCATGGTCCTCTAGCTCTCTCACATGATGTGGCAGGTGGTTCCAAGCCAGAGAGCCAGCAAATGCAAATGCACGCTCTCCAAACATTGTGTTAACTCTTCTTATAGATTCTTCAATCCTTGATTTGGCTCCAGTCTCAGCCGAGCGCACTTTGGAACGCTATTCCCGCCTCACTGAGGGAACTGGATACGGAGAGACCATTTAAAAGAGGTCTCAAGACTCACCTCTTCGTCCAATCATACGGACAAGCGCCTTTGTAGTGACACACTGCCATAAAAGGCGCTTTACAAATTTTGTCTTAGCTATCTAAAACAGACGTGTAAAGTAAATCATTTTATATTTATTTGATTAGATTTTTATTATCATTTCGCCAACTTTTCTTAGAAATTTATGCATAAGATTTTTTACTGCCTAAACAAAGCTGTTTATTGTTAATTTTGCAAAAATGTTGCTTTCTATTTATTCTCTCTCACAATCAAGATACTGCCGGGGATCAACTTTTTATTCTCGGCTGTAAAGAAAGTAATTACCTTAAAAGTTCAACTGAAAAGCGTCTTTCTTTTGTGCCATTAATGTGATTATGAGGAATGTAAAGATACTAAATTTTGATTTATCTACTCATGAAAATTGTTCCTTATTACGTCCTGATAATAAATAAAAATTAAAAAAAAAATCAAACAATACTGTGAAAAATATGTAAGGACAGAAAGAAATGGCGGTTGATCTATAATAATGTTCGCGGCTAGGGCTGAGGTTTTTAAATTATAATTTTGTATTTTGTATTTGTTTTGGTATTAAATGGATTATTTCGTAATTGTAAAAATGTTATTTATTGTCTATGTTCCTTCACTTAAAGGTTGGTATGCGGCTGACAACCCATGCTGTAGAAAATGGTTCACTTTGCCAATGTCCACCCTGTTACAGAGATGGTCGGCCAGAGTTGCAGGGTGTATGTTCATTTTAGATTTGGGTGTTTATGTTGTAGGTTCGCATGCGCCATGTCCAAGCAAGTATCTGCTTGTGAGAATGCATCTAATATGAATCCTTAAAATGTTACATATCTTTACAACTTAGATTAGAGATTAGATTAGATCCTGTGCGGGAAACTCCCTAGATTTGAGAGACTCTAGGGGTCTATGAAATTTGTTGTAGTGACGCAGAGGTGTTGGTGATGTGTCGGTTGATGTCCTGCTCCTTTGTTGCAGAGCTGTTCAGTGGCTGCGTAGTGTTGTAGTGTGTGTTGCGTTGTGTTGCCTTGTTTTGAAAGACTGAAGGGAAGTGGCAAGTGATGTTTATTTTGAATAGGGAATGGTGAAATTGGGGTGAAAACACAAATAACGGTAACTTGTTCCATAAGTAGGCAGTTTGGAATAGGAATGAGTCATGAAAACCTCAAGTTTTCATAATTTTGATATATCGACTGCAAAGGGATGCTCCAGCTCCTGAAGAGTCTGGTACTGATTTTATTTTAAGGCTGAGTAAAATTTCAAGTATTTATTATGGGTTTGTGATCAACACCAAAACGGGAAATCATTTCTGACACCCTCGGTGGGGATCGCAATCATTCTACTGATCCATTGACCGGACTTTTTATGAGCTTGGTCACCGCTACAAAGCGCCAATTCTCAAGCAAGACTCAGTCGCTGTTAGACTGGATGGGCTTTTTGTGAACGGTCTTTGGTAAAGGTATATGTATTGTCAAACCCAGAAAAGAGCATATTTGAAAATGTAAATAGTATATTTTTTGTGCTTGGACGGGGTTCAAACCCACGACCTTCCATTTACGAGTCTGAATGATGTTCCTTGACTTATAGGTTGTTATGCGGCTGACCACCCATACTGTAAAAAATGGTTCACTTTGCCAATGTCACCCCTGTTTCAGGGAAGGACGGCAAGAGATGCAAGGCTTATGTTCATTTGAGATTGGGTTTTTATATTGTAGGTCCACATGCGGCATGTGTTAGCGCGAAATTATACATATCTGCTTGTGGGAATGCATTTAATATAAATCTTAAATGATATATATATCTTTGCAGCTTAGATTAGATTAGATTAGAAGCGTTATCTCTAGACTACGGACCGGTCAAAAAGATTATTGTAAATTTCAATCCTGATAAAACTGTTTAAAAATGTATACCAACAACCCAACCAAAAGATATTCAAAGAGAATATTTGAGTAAATAATAATTACGTTCATAAATAAGGCTTCTATCTTTAGTATTTTAGTATTGGAAAAGGCTTTATCCACTCTGTTCGCTAGTTTCAGAGTGAAAGAAACGCGGTGAAGTGAAGTGTTTGCCAAGTATTTTGAAAAGTTACGATAAGTTAGTGGATGTGTGGACTAGCCGGCCCTTCATTTGGACATGAAAAGAAAGATTAAGTAGACAGCATTGGCGTAGGAAAGATATATCCCCGCAGACAAAGAGAGCCTCTTTTTTTTGATAAAATAATTTCGATTTGGCTGACCCCCCGTACTGTGAAAATTGGCTCATTTTCGACAATATCTATCTAATATGTAACTTACATTATAATGTATGTTACAAATATGTAGATAAGAACATTTTAAGTTCATAATAAATGCATGCCCTCAAACAGACACGTGTAAGACGCGTTTACAAATACTGCATGTGTACCTACTTAAGTACTTATTAATTAAAATCTAAGCTTCTAATGAACGTATACCTCGCAATTTTTTCCAACTTTCCTTGCAACAGAAGTGACATTGGTACAGCGAACCATTTCTAACAGTATGGGTGGTCAACCAAACTATGTATAATTCAAGGAATGCCAACCCTCAATAATAGTTATATGCTTACAAAGCCCGTGGGTGGCATTTTTTCTTTCTGGTATTTATTGACGTGATGCATTCAAGCTGGACGTTTCATCCACGTTTGCGATGTGCTTCTTCAGGTGATAATTTTTTGCTACAATGTTGATGAAAATGTTAAGAACATTTCACAGTGTTTTTTTTGTTGTTGTTTCTATCTCCGCTATATCTTGACAAAAAACTCTATTTTGTTTACGTGTGGAGATGGCGATTTTTTTAAATAATAAACTTTTATGATAGTCATTCTTTATATATATATTTTACAAAGTTAGGAAGCCTTAAGCTTAACAAAATTTTTGGCTTCTCATTCGTGTATTTTTACAATTAAATTTTATGTTATTTAGTATTATTTGAACTCTGCGTCACTGGTAGCCATATCCGGATGGGCCTGCTATTTCTAAGACCGTGATACTTAGTGAAACTTTCATACAAATAATATACTATTCACCACTAAGGGCAGTCGTTTGCGTCAGTTGCTACTGTGATTACACAACTTACAACCTCCTTTCATCACATTTTTATCTCCTATTTAGAGGACTCTCTGAGATATTACAAATGCTTATTTAAGGTCTGAAGAAGGAACTTGTGAAGGAGAGATCAGACGTGGTCCATTGCCAAAAGTGCAATGTCTAAGCTGGGCAAAATATGGAAAGACTGGGGTGTGTAACAGCACCAAGATAAAGCTTGCCAGTACTCTGGTCCACTCTATTTTTCTCTATGCTGCTGAGACATGGACTATAAAAGCAGCAGAAAGAAGGAAAATTGACGCTTTCAAAATGTGGTGTTGGAACCCCATGAACGGCTAGACGTACCAACAAGTCCATTCGTCGGGAGCTACGTTTGGATGGCTTGAATCTGGCCAGATATGGTCGGGGAGAAAGTTTCTTCGCATTTTATATGAAAACTCAGGTCATTTTTTTTCAAAGTTAATTTACATTTAATTACAGTACATATGTATGTGTCATTTTGTTCGTAGACTATCTGCCATCTTGTAAGTAGAGGCATGATCCCGTTGCTGTAGAAATTTTGAGACTTCTGATCAAAAAAACGCAACAAGTAACCTTTGGTGACAGGTCTGTTTTCTAAAAGTGATTAATATTTTTCAACCCAGCGAGGAGTATATTTGAAAATATAAATATATTTTGTGTACTCCGCCGGGAATCAAACTCATGGTCTTCGGAATGCGAGCTTTAAACACTAGACTACAGACCGGTGCGAATACCTGAAAGGGTGAAGTGAAAATAAACAGGTTCCAGTCACTATTTGCGACACCTTCGGGAACGTGAGGGTATAAAAGGTCGTCGGTCCATCATGAAAAAAAAATACCAATGGTAAAATGAAAATATATTAGAAAAAATATATTGTTTTTGTGAGCTATTGCATATGGAAAGAATGAATGATAAAAGATTGAAAAAGAAAGTATATGTTGCAAGAATAGAAGGATGTCGTGGTAGAGGAAGACCGAGAAAGGTATGGATGGACCAAATTTCCGAAATAGCGAATGAATGAGATATCCAGAGGCATAATAAAAGGAGAGCTTGTATGAAATAGGTTATGACTCTGGATGAAATGAAAGAAGTATGTAAGGACCAAAAAAAATGGCGGCTGATCTGTAATGTAGACGGCTACGGCTAAGAATCAACTTCAATTTTTATATTTTTTAGGGTTTGGTGGTTTACACAGTGAAAGTCCATTGTATATTAATTAAAAAACACACAGTTTAAATTCACTTATTATTTATTTCAAATGTGCCAAACGTTTTCGCCTAAAAAGGCATCCTCAGGACAATGACAATTATGGATGTTTCAATGATTCATTTTTCATGGATGTTTTGTAGATTTTCTAGCGTTTGTTTGTTATTTAATTGCTTGTATTCCTTGACTTATAGGTTGGTATGAGAATGACCATCCATACTGTAAAAAAATGGTTCACTTTGCCAATGTCAACCCTGTGTCAGGGAAGGTCGGCAAAAGATGTGGGGCTTATGTTCATTTGAGGTTTGGGTTTTATTTGTAAGTGTACATTCAGCATATGTAAGCGCGAACTACACGTGTTTATTTGTGGGCATGCATTTGAGAACTTTGCATGAATATATCCTTGCAAACTTAGATTATAGATAGATTGCAGTCTTAAAATGTTTTGTTGTTACTTAAATAAATCTAACATACCATCTTTTTTTAAAGATTGAGAAATTTTTATATCTACCCATGCTGTAAAAATGGTTCACTTTGCCAATGTCACCCCTGTCTCAGGGAAGGACGGCAAGAGTTGCAGGGTGTATGTCCATTTGAGATTTGATTTTTATGTTGTAGGTTCACATGAGGCATGTGCAAGCGCGAACTTGTACGTGTCTGGTTGTGAGAATGCATGTAATGTGAATCTTCAATGTAACATATCCTTGCAACTTAGATTAGATTAGATTAGATTAGATATGTAAAGTAAAACTTTCCAACATCCAACATAGAATGCCTTAGTCCCTTTTTTATTGCAACAAAGTTTTACAAAAAAGCTCTTTAGTTGCTTTAACAATTTTATGAGAAGAATGGAAAACTCCGCGTCAAAGTTATTCCTTGTATTTATGGAACAAGGAAAGTTTTTCCCGAAGAGAAAAAAAATAAAACTTAGAAAGGGAAAACTTGTTACAAGAATATCTCACGTTATTAGTATATTTTGAGTTTGCTCGATGAAAGAACAAAACTGTTTTGACACTAGAGAAATGTATCTACTTCATAACATAAAATTATAGTTTTTAATCTGTAATCTATGTTGAAAAGATATTTTGTCCTGTAAGGCTCTATATAATGCCTGCCCACATGCAGTCACATATAGGTTCGCTTTTACACAGGCTCATGTGTACGTACAAAATATACCAAACCTCACGTGAGCATAAACTTTGCAACCCTGCCGTCTAATCTAATCTAATCTAAGCTGCAAAGATATATATCATTTAAGTTTTATATTAAATGCATTCCCACAAGCAGATATGTATAATTTCGCGCTAACACATGCCGCATGTGGACCTACAATATAAAAACCCAATCTCAAATGAACATAAGCCTTGCAACTCTTGCCGTCCTTCCCTGAAACAGAGGTGACATTGGCAAAGTGAACCAATTTTTACATTATGGGTGGTCAGCCGCATAACAACCTATAAGTCAAGGAACTGCCGTCCTTTTCTGAAACCGGGATTTCATTATCAAAAGTGAACGATTGTTTTACATTGTGGGGGTCAGCCTCATACCAACCTATTAATCGAATGATAGTGTTTATTATAGTATGCACATTGGAACTTATATTGGGAACAGAAACGCAAAAAAATCTAAGATATTAATTATTGACACTGATTTAAAAATATAATATATAATTATAATAGACAATATGTGCAGTATATTTGGTGAATTGTGGATTAATGAAAGGTCTCCCTAACTTATACAATCAATCATATAATTAACCAATTTAAGAAGTTCTAAAGACACAACGCAGACCAATTCACACAGTCACACAAATCGCAACAGCATTTTAGGTGAAAAGAGTATCAGTTATAATAATTTTTACCAATTAATACCAATTGGTATGAATTTTCTTTATTTACGCTAGTAATAAATCCCAAAAATATGGATACTATTTTGTCGTATAACAAAATAAAGTAATCCAGAATATATTTTTAAGGGTATCTCTGTTAACACAGTGAAAGTCCATTGTATTTTTTTTTAAATTCGATTGGAAAAACAAAGTTTAATTCACTTTTATTTATTTTTTTCTCAAACGTTTTCGCCTAATAACGTACCTTCAGGAGCATTTTAAACTACTTTCAACTAAGCTACACATATAGTGTAACTGCTTGCCGCGTTATCCCCGAAGGGGTCGTATGTGGCGACTGGCGAGTTGAACCTATTTATTTTTACAGGTAAGGGGGCCGGCCTTACGCCAAACACTTCAGTTGAAGTGGTGGTTTCTCAGCTGCCGAGAGTGCTGGTACTCATTTCTTGTGGAGGCTGAATAAACCTAGCCGGTTTTTTTTATTTTGGGGTTTGAAAAAACACCGAAACGGGAAATCATTTCTGACACCCTCGGTGGGATTCGAACCCGAGCTTTCGGCATGAAATGCAAGCACTCTACCACCTGAGCTATCGACCGGACTATTTTATACTAGGAAAATTTTATATAACGCCGTTTAGTAGGACTTATTTGACAAGTAAATATTTATTTCATATTTTACGTCCGTGCATAAAAAAATTATATTATTGAAAAATAAATCAGGGTACAAAAGCTTTTACCGGCAGGGTAAAACTGGATCGACTTTTGTTCCGTCTGCTTCAGTGGATTGTGAACCTTTTTCACTTATTCATGCCGCATTTTCATGCTTTATTTCATTGCTTTTTCACATGCTTTATGTTCGCGTCAGCTGTTTACACAATGCTGTACAAACGTAAGGTGAGAATAAATATTAAATGCGTATAATAAAGTCAACTTTTGTGGTTTCTTGTTAGGACTTATAGGTTGGTATGAGGCTGGGCATCTATGCTTAACTTCATTTTGCCAATATCCCCCCTGTTTTAGGGACGGTCGACAAAAGTTTCTGAGTTTATGCTATTTGACTTTTTATTTTTTTATTTTGAAGTACACATGCAGCATTTGTAAGCGCAAACTTAAATGTGTATGTTTGTGGGCATCCAATTGATATGAATTTTAAATGTCAATATATCTTGGACACTAACGGGGCTATTCTTAGACATTTTAGTCGTCGGTTGAACCCACGCTTTGACAAACTAATGATTCCTGGGCTAGAAGTCTCATCACCACGGTCATTCTTGCCTACCGAATTTCGGTAATATTTGTATGAAAACTAATCAGCTGTTCACTTGCGGCCATCTTGGATTGACAGGTCTTCATGCAAATATTACCGATATTCGGTAGGTGAGAATTACCGTGGTGATGAGACTTCCAGCTCAGGAAGCCTTTCAGCATACCAAGGTACATCCACATTTTACAGGCAGTGACTCTGTTCTTAAATTTCAGGTTCAATTTATTAAAAACCTTGGTTAATTTATTTTACACATTTTTTTTTAAGATTTCGTTCACATTTGTTTCATTCACAGAGTTTACTTCACACCACGGTCGCATCACTACTATTAGCTCGACAACTCCGATACAAGTCTAACGCTACATACAGTTTAAGCCCTTTTTATAGTATGACATAAGGATAGTTCTTGAAACATTGGAAGCTACAACAAGGTGATTTGGCCAGAACAATCTCTTAAGCAGACACACAATCACATATTCGTAACAATAGGAAAGTTGTATATTTTCAGTTATAATTGTAATTAGAGAAATGGTTAGCGCCTTCCACAACTGACCTGTTTTCCCGAGAAGCCCTCGTTGACGCTGAAGTGCTCGCGGTTCAGCAGCGTAAACGTGAAGTCCACGTAAACGCGCATGCCCTCTGACGCGTTCCGCCAAACCAGGTACACTCCTGAAAGTAGACACATACATATTACCATGGGCACACATTACCATGGGCACACATTACCATGGGCACACATTACCATGGGCACACATTACCATGGGCACACATTACCATGGGCACGTATCACCTTGACTTGGAAGGAAAAAATTATAATTCCGCCAAACCAGGTACACTCCTGAAAGTAGACACATACATATTACCATGGGCACACATTACCATGGGCACACATTACCATGGGCACACATTACCATAGGCACACATTACCATAGGCGCATATTTCCAATGGCACACATTACCATGGGCACACATTACCATGGGCACACATTACCATGGGCACACATTACCATGGGCACACATTACCATGGGCACACATTACCATGGGCACACATTACCATGGGCACACATTACCATGGGCACACATTACCATGGGCACGTATCACCTTGACTTGGAAGGAAAAAATTATAATTCCGCCAAACCAGGTACACTCCTGAAATTAGACACACACATATTACCATAGGCACACATTACCATGGGCACACATTACCATGGGCACACATTACCATGGGCACACATTACCATGGGCACACATTACCATGGGCACACATTACCATGGGCACACATTACCATGGGCACACATTACCATGGGCACACATTACCATGGGCACACATTACCATGGGCACACATTACCATGGGCACACATTACCATGGGCACACATTACCATGGGCACACATTACCATGGGCACACATTACCATGGGCACACATTACCATGGGCACACATTACCATGGGCACACATTACCATGGGCACACATTACCATGGGCACGTATCACCTTGACTTGGAAGGAAAAAATTATAATTCCGCCAAACCAGGTACACTCCTGAAATTAGACACACACATATTACCATAGGCACACATTACCATGGGCACACATTACCATGGGCACACATTACCATGGGCACACATTACCATGGGCACACATTACCATGGGCACACATTACCATGGGCACACATTACCATGGGCACACATTACCATGGGCACACATTACCATGGGCACACATTACCATGGGCACACATTACCATGGGCACGTATCACCTTGACTTGGAAGGAAAAAATCATAATAATATTAATATTAGGATGATTTATTTGGTGAGCGCTGTTTTTTTAATTTAAATTTACTTATTAAAGATCAACTCATAACAAGTCATAAAGAAGTTGCTAATGCATTCGATTCTTTTTTTGCGGATATCCCAATTTTAACAACCAAATCGCTGGATTCATCTTCCAAAATAGCTTTATCCTTGCTTGGACAAAGTATCGATAAGTGTAACACGGAATTCACTTTCAACCCAGTTTTTCCCATAAACATTGTTGAAGTATTCAGGGGCTTACAATTAAAAAAGACAACTGATCTGGATGGGCTTTCGGTTACAATTGTTAGTTCTATAATAGATTTTGTGGCTCCTCATTTGGCAGGAGTTTTCAATAAATGTATTGAGACTGGTGTGTTTCCCGACCTCATGAAACACAGTAAAATAGTGCCTTTGTTTAAAAGCGGTTGTAAAACAGACCCCTCTAACTTTAGACCTGTTTCCATACTACCGACCCTTAGTAAAATTTTTGAAAAAATTATGTTAAACCAGTTACTTACTTATTTTCACAATAATAAATTAATGCATAAAAAACAATTTGGCTTTACCAAAGGACGCTCAACGACCGATGCAGGTGTTGAGCTTATGCATCAAATTTTTAATGCCTGGGAAGAGTCATGTGATGCAATAGGTATCTTCTGTGATCTGTCAAAGGCCTTTGACTGCGTACCACACCGTACATTGGTCCAAAAACTGGATCACTACGGTGTGAGGGGCAGTGCATTGGTCCTCATAGAGGACTATTTGCGTGACAGATTTCAGAGGGTATCTGTTTGCGGAGAGACATCTTCCGGTTCTTTAGTTCGCATGGGTGTACCACAGGGGTCAATTCTTGGACCATTTCTTTTTCTTGTTTACATAAATGATTTACCTTATATGGTAAAACAAAATGAGCCTGTTTTGTTTGCTGACGATACCTCTTTGATATTCAAAGTAGGTAGGAAAAATGTTGTTTTTGACGATATAAATAATTCTATTTCAGAAGTGGTGAAATGGTTCACCGCAAACAATTTGCTTTTAAATGAAAAGAAGACAAAGTGCATTAAATTTTCGCTACCCAATGTTAAATATTTAAATACAAGTATTACTATTAAAGGCGAACAGCTTGATCCTGTGGATTTCACTGTTTTTCTCGGCATTACTCTAGATTCCAAATTGCAATGGGGGGCACACATTAATAACTTAGCCGAGAAACTTAGTTCTGCGGCATATGCCGTTAAAAGAATAAGAAATTTAGCAAATTTGAACGCTGCAAAATTAGTATATTACAGTTATTTTCACAGCTTAATGTCGTATGGCATTCTGTTGTGGGGTCATGCTGCCGATGCCGACAGAATTTTTGTACTCCAAAAACGAGCCATCCGTGGTTTATACCAATTGCCCCCAAGGGAAACTCTAAGAACTAAATTTAAAAACTATAAAATTCTTACTTTCATGTCTCAGTACATTTATGAAAACTTGATGTACGTCAGGAGGAATATAAATCTTTTTGACAAGAATAGCGATTTGCACAATGTTAATACCAGAAATAAGAACAAACTCTCCACTCACTCAACTAGGTTAGAGAGAGTGAGGAAGTCTTTTGAGGGGCAGTGTATTCGCTTGTTTAACACGGTTCCAGTGAACATTCAAAGCCTGCCGGTGGTGCGGTTTGGGGCAGTTATAAAGAGAAGGCTGTGCTCAGGGGAATATTATACCCTTAGCGAATATTTAGAAGATAAAGCGCCTTGGGAGAAATTGCCCCAGACTGTTTCACTGGATTGATTGATTGCTTGTTATTTATTTGTTTATGATATGTGACTATGTTTGTTTTATATTTGTGATTGTGACGTCAAAAAGTTATGTAATGCATACAAATTTGAAAATAAATTATTTGATTATTTGATTTGTGTCTATCACACCTCAAGAGCCCTCTGCAAGCTTGGGCATGTATTGCCAATTTTCAAGTAAGACCTAGTTGTTGTGAGGGTGAATGGGCTTTTTTGACCGTCTTTAGTAAAAGCTTATGAATTTTATAACTCAGCTTGTCTTGTCTTGTCTTGTATCCTGCCGCCATTCCTCTAGGGGTGGCCAGTACCTCCACATAAGTGCCTCCACTTGACTCTGTCCCTGCATACTTCTTTCATCTCATCTAATTTCATCACTCTTTTCATGCATGCTCTTTTCTTGTTTCCACTCTGTAAATTCCATTCATTCGCAATCTCACTTATCTGATCAATCCATTCTTTTCTAGGTCTTCCCCTTCCACGCTTACCTATTACATTCCCTTTATACACTCTTTTTGTCAGTCGGTCTTCATTCATCCTTTCAATATGTCCAAACCATCGCATCACACTTCTTTGAACTTTCACTTTCACGCTTTCTTTTACTCCGCATTCATTCAGAACCCATTCGTTTCTCACTCTATCTTTCTGTGTTTTTCCTGTCATACTTCTTAAATGAGCCATTTCTACGGTGCATACCTTATTTACTTCTCTTTCATTCACCGTCCATGACTCGCTTCCATACATCAGGGTCGGCAACAATATACAATTGTGTACCGCCATTTTCATTTTCTTTGGTATCCTTTTATTCTTCGCTATTCTACCAAACGCTCCTATCACGCATCTTCCTTTGCTGGCACGCTTCTCTAATTCCTTCGTCATCTTACCATTTGCCTCAAACTTGCTTCCTAAATAGTCAAACTCATTCACTACTTCAACTTTTTTTCCATTCAAATTAACTGTAAGTTCCTCACATACTTCATTCCTGTCAAAAACTAATATTTTTGTCTTATTCGCATTCACTTTCAAGCTATTTTTACAAAATGCATCATTCAGTTTGGTTAACATCGCTTGGAGTTCCTCCGCCGAGTCAGCTAAAACTATAGCATCATCAGCATAAAGAAGTACTCCAACTCTTGTTTCACCCACTTTCACTCCGCTCTCTGATATTCCAGCTTCTTTTATGCAACTGTCCATGATTATATTAAACAACCATGGACTCATCACGTAGCCTTGCCTCACTCCCTTATATACATCAAACCAGTCACTATATCTCCCATCCACTCTTACACATGCCGAACTATTTTCATAGATGGCACGTATCACATTCAGAAGGTTGTCATTCACACCGTACTTCCTGAGAACATTCCACAACATACATCTGTCCACCGAGTCAAAGGCCCTCTCGAGATCCACGAAGGCTGCGTAGACCACCCTCCCCACAGCCAGATGTTTTTCAACAATCTGTCTGAGAGTAAAGATTTGGTCCACACAACCTCGTCCTGGCATAAAACCAGATTGAATATCAGAGACCCTGTGATCGGTGGCCATTCTCACTTTTTTTATGACAATTTTGCATAAGACTTTCCCAGGTATACTAAGGAGACTAATGGGCCTAAAGTTACGGCAGTCTTTCTTGTCCCCTTTACCCTTGTAAATAGGGACAATGACCGCCTTTCTCCAGTCCATCGGTATTACCCTGTCTTTCATACACATCTTGCATAATTCACGCAACATCCACTCTACCACACATTCTCCTCCTGCCTTTAACATCTCGGCATTCAATCCATCCATACTTGCAGCCTTTCCATTCTTCAGCTCTTTTATGCTTGCTTTTATTTCCTCTTTCAAAATATCCTCATTACTTTCATTTGTAGGGTCACATTCATATAAATTTCTTTTGCCCTGTCCTAATATTTCTTCAAAGTATTCTTTCCATCTGTTACATTGCGCATTCTTTCAGCGAAGTGCATAATTAAAAATATAAACGATGTATTTTTGTGCTTCGCCAGGATTTGTACCGAAGGTCTTCCATTTACGAGTCCGAAGCGTTACCACTAGACTACAGACCGGTTAAACCTCCATATCTTAATAATTTAATTTTCTAAAGTTTGCGGATTTACGGAGTACGCAACGCAACGCAACTTAGCTATACAAATAGTGTAACTTCTTGCCTGCGTTATCCTTAAAGGGGTCACATGTGGCGATTCGGGACATATTTATTTTTACGGGTGATGGGGCCAGCCTCACGCCAATTATTTCATTTGAAGTAGGGGTTTCCCAGCTCGCGAGATGTCTGATTCTCATTTCTTGTGGAGGCTGAGGAAACCTTTCCGGTGTTAATTTATTGTGTTTGAAATGAACAACAAAACGGAACTTCATTTCTGTCACCCTTGGTGGGAATCGAACTCTTGCTCTCGGCATGGAATGCTTGGCTTACAAATGCTGCATGAGTTCTAACAAATTAAAATTCAAACCTAAAATGAACATACACGGGAGTGAGTGATACACCCTGAACTTTTGCTGACCTTCCCTGAAACAGGCGTGACATTGTCAAAGTGAACCATTTTTACAGTTGGGGTGGTCAGCCTCATAGCATCATATTAGTCACAGAAATAAGATACATAAAATATAATCCAAGTTACAAAGATACAGTTCTCTCTCAAATATTTTTTGTATTTTGTAAGACGCTTACTCAATTTTTTTGTACGCAGGCAAAAGACCTTTCACAATTGTCGTTTTTTTCAGTAAATTTATTTTGCAAATAACTTTTTTGCAACTCATTTGATTTAATGAAGTAATTTCTTGCGAGCGCCATTAATTTTTGGATAATTTAAAACACGAGAAATCACTTGAAAGTAACTACGTATCACTGAAGCTAATTAATGGATTATTATAAAACAAAGAACGCTTTTTTGTTGTCCTCTATTCTGACAAACAAAGGAAATTTTCTTAGCTCAATTCTCATCTTACTCTATTATTTTATTTTTTTAATTTATTGACGCAATCGTCTGCCTTTGTCGTTGGAAAAATTATACAAATAAACAAATGAGTTTATTCTTCAGTAATTTACGAGCATTATAAGCTCTAAAGACTCTGAAATTAATGTTTCAGATTTTGATGAATTGATCTCAGTTGCTTTTTATATTGTCTTTCTTAAAAATTGAACGTTCATATTTTTTTCATGAAATTTGTGAAAAATACTTGTTTATTTTTTTAAAGTATTTTTTTTAAACACAAATTAAGGTAAGCTGTAAATTTCCAGTAATATAGAACCCTCGATTTATTATATTTAAATGTGATTAAAAAAATAAATTATAAAAAAAGGATAACTGTACATAAATTTGTTTAATCGATTTTGTATATTTATTATGGGTTGGGGTTAGGCTGACGACCCACACGGTAAAAACTGGTTCACTCTATCAATATCAACCCCGTTTCAGGTGAATTCGAAAAGGGTTCCAAGGTTCAAGCTGTTTTCATTTTGTTTGTACACATGCAGCATGTGTAAGCACGACCTAACACGTGTCCGCTTGTAAGCATGCATTTACCATGAATCTGAAAGGTCTCGTTGCAACTTTGATTAAAGATTTGTATACAAGTATTACACATCAATAAAAAAAGAACCAACCGTTTGTATTCAACAAGTTTGGCAAAATTTTGTTTATTCTAAAAATAAAACAACAACAAAAACGTTTTTTTCTTAAAAATATTAATAGAATAAACCATTCGCATTTTTCATAATATTTTATCTCTGATAC
The DNA here is from genome assembly GCA_951799405.1 of Agapetus fuscipes. Classification (NCBI taxonomy): domain Eukaryota; kingdom Metazoa; phylum Arthropoda; class Insecta; order Trichoptera; family Glossosomatidae; genus Agapetus; species Agapetus fuscipes. Next base: position 9,641,751 of record OX637355.1, on the reverse strand, counting down.
GGTAAATAAAAAAATGGCATTTCTTTTGAAAAATAAAAATAAAACATGTCTGAGCATTTTTAAGGAATTTCAAATTATTTCAATATTTTATGTAGGTACATTTCATTTTTTTACAATTCAATGGAATTTCATAAAAATATGCCAGACTTTTTTTGTGATATCTGAAATCTGATTCATTATTTACAGGAAAAAAAAGTATTTTGACAAGCTGTCATGTTACTTTCGCTTTGTCCAAAAAAACTTTTAATGTTTTTGTATTGTGAAAAAACAGTGTAAGTAAGCCCGTTGAATATAAACGATTGGTTTCATATTCCCACATACATATATTAGGTTGGTATGAGGCTGACCACCCATACTGTAAAAAATGGTTCACTTTGCCAATGTCACCCCTGTTTCAGGGAAGGTCGGCAAAAGTTGTGGGGCTTATGTTCATTTGAGGTTTGGATTTTATTTGTAAGTACACATTCAGCATTTGTAAGCGCGAACTACACTTGTTGGTTTGTGGGCATACATCTGAGAGCTTTAAATGAATATATCCTTGCAACTTAGAATATATTATATATCATATTATTATAACTACACTTGTTGGTTTGTGGGCATACATCTGAGAGCTTTAAATGAATATATCATTGCAACTTAGATTATAGATTATAGATATAGACATATATGTATGTAGGCTTAATCAGATTTTTCATACATCGAGTTTCGTATGTAATGATCAATGGACTCAGCGCATGATTTGACATAGACAATATTGTGACGCCACCCGGCCGTGTTGCTTGGAAAAAGGCAAATAAATATTCTGTTAATGGTATTTGTTTTTCATTTTTATTTTGATTTTAAGTTTTATTAATTATTTGAATTTCCGAAATTGTTGTGATCCATGACTAATAGGTTGGTATGAGGCTGTCCCCCCATGCTTTCAAAGCTTGTTTCACTTTTGCCAATGCCAACTCGGCTTCAGGGAAAGGCGGAAGGAGTTGCAAAGTTAATGTTGAGATGTGAGTTTTGGTTTATTTTGTATATACATATGCAGCAATGCAGCATGTGCTAGCAGCGTGAATTTACTCTTGCCTGATTGTAGGCATGCATCAAATATAAGCCTTAAATGACAATATTACTTAAGGTACAAATTATATTATATATCGCCACCTTAAAAAAATTGAATAAGTGCTGATTCACTGATTTGTGGAGATCGTGGATAAAACATGTAATTGAGTGTAACTTCTCACAGTAAGTGGACTAATTATAAGGAATTGCTTTAAGGTTCACTTTGCCAATGTCACCCCTGTTTCAGGGAATGTCGGCAAGAGTTGCAGGGCTTATGTTCATTTGAGGTTTGGATTTTATTTGTAAGTACACAATCAGCATTTGTAAGCGCCAACTACACGTGTTTGTTTGTGGGCATACATCTGAGAGCTTTGAATGAATATATCCTTGCAACTTAGATTATAGATTATAGCTTATGAAATACTTCTAAACTACAGAATTTTGACACTTTTTTAGTGCATTTATATGAGATACCGGTATTAGTTTTAATGTAACGTATTCAGTTTTACCTTTCAAGTACCAATATTAACATGCACCGGTCCGTTGTCTAGTGGCAGCAATTTAGACTCGTAAATGGAAGGTTGTAGGTTCAAACCCCAGCGGATCTCAAAAAATATACAATTTATATTTTCAAATATACTCTTCGCTGGGTTGAAACATTCATACAACCTTTACCAAAAACCGGTCACCAAAGGTCCATCCAGCCTTACAGCAACTGAATCTTGTTTGAGTATTGGCGCTTTGTAGCGACGACCAAGCTCGTAAACAGCACCCTTTGTAGCACTAAAACAAGTGCCATAGACCCCTAGAGTCTTTGAAATCTAGGGAGTCTCACACACAGGATTTCTTAAAAAAAACAGAGATGATCAACAAGATCGAAAACGTTCGTTATTATTAATAAAAATAAATTGATATTTGTGAAAAGAAAGAGTGTTTCATTACAATTTTATGTCTAAAAAATATAAAAATCAACATAATAAAATGTTTCATCAACAATTTTTCAAATCAGTGAATTGGCACTTAATCAATTTAACCTTTGAAGTGGCGATATATCCAATCAACTTACATTATAGATTGTACATGTGATTGATTTTCTTACCCAGGACTTTGTCGGTTCTCGAAAAAGTGATGGCCCACTTTTGGAAGCCGCACGCCAGCTCCTTGCTCGTGACGTCACGCTCCAAGTCCCTCGTCACTGACCTTGTCACCACGAACGTGAACACGTGCGTGTTGGCACGGTCGTGGAGTCTGGCCACGCGGTACAGCAACGCCATTTTTTTTAATTGTATTTTTACGATTTTTTTGGGTCTAAGCACGGCCCGGTGAGTCCAACATGACTTTAACTTTTCTTACTCTTAAAATGAAAAACAATATTTTGAAAAAAAAAGTTGTAAGAAAATTACTTTAATCACGTAGTTCATCAAAATTATTTGTTTATTATATTTTTTGGTACACTAAGGCCCAGTATTTTCAACGTTAGCATATGTGAGTTTAAACTGATAAAAAAAAAAACTACACACACGATTGATATAAGTGCGTCCTTTTCTATCAGTTTAAAGTCGCTATGCTAACGTTGAAAATACCGGGCATAAAACACGTAATTATATTTTAAATACAGTAAAAAAACACTTTAATGAAACTGAAAAACTGAAATCATTATATGGCCAGTCACGTATTGCACCCTCCGCGTGACCGGGCTGGAATAAATATGGTGGTATTATTATTATTATTTATATTTATGTATTCCCCTCACCACACACGAGAGGTTAGTCTCTTTTTGGTGAGGTATAGCGTAGCAACAGTTTAATCAAATATTTAATAGGTGTAAGAAAATTTATGTATTAAGAATTTATTTCAAAACAAAAAATTAAAATAAAATAAAATTATGCTCGTAAAATAGTTGTTAGTTTGAAACATGATTTGCCTTTTTATTAAATTAAAAATAATTTCTAAATTTGGCATAGGATAAGCGATTATTTTAAGAATGCTAAAATAATACAGAAAAAAATAAAAAAAGGGTTTCAGAGAGTACTTAACGTAATACTGAAAGCAAACAAAGGAAGTTATCTTATTTATTTTTGTTTAACTGGGTACAGATTTAAGTTTGTTTAGGACAAACAAAGATAAAAGTAAGCCGTGAAAAACAATATGGTTTAATTTCGTTTTGTTTGTCGTTCACAATTCTACGTTAAAAAAAAAAAAAAAACAAATTTGTTTGCTTGAAAAACGAACAAACTTTTGTAATACCGATTCGCGGATTTTTTTCGCACATTCACTTTAAACTAAAAAAGTCACGTTTTCACATTTTTTTAAATTATTTTCTACCACGTAAGAGATTGATTTGTGTTTTTGTTTGTCGTAGATTTCTGAAACAAAGAAAAGAGACATGATTAATTCTCAGTTCAATTTTGCCATTCATAGTATGCTCAAAAGTAGACACGTATAAGTTCACGCTGTAATAATAATAATAATATAGGATGATTTATTTGGTGAGTGCTATTTTAGTGTGTACCACACCTCAAGAGACCTCTGCGAGCTTGGTCGTCGCTGTAGAAAACGCCAATTCTCAAGCAAGACCCAGTTGCTATAAGGCTGGATGAACCTTTTGATAACCGGTCTTTGGCAAAGGTTTATGAATTTTTTACCCCGGCGAAGAACAAATTTTAAAATATAAATGGTATATTTTCTGTGCTCCACCGGGATTCGAATCCACAACCTTCCATTCAGAGTCCGAAGTGTTACCACTGAACTACGGACCGGTCTCTTTACCGGTCTATTCAGGCATTTTTTTTTTTTACTTTTTACATTTTTTATATAGGAAAACATTACATATAAGTTTCCATTATTTAAAATTACCAACCCCCTCAAACAAATTTACAAATTATTTCTAATGATGCTGCCAGTTTTTGTTTACCCTAATTAATGAATTACCGAATAACTCCAAAATTATCCACGGCAATTATGAACAATAACTCATGGAGAATTTCCTTAAATAATTAATTATTGAAGGAAATTTCCCATCACGATTATACTCCAGAAGACTTAGTACTTTAATACTTTAAGTAATCACATTTTAATATCCTCGAAAGGGTTCATTTTGAAACGAATACCTTGTATTGATCTTTTCGTGGAATATTTTAAAATATCCATTTTGAGAGTAAATAATTATAATAAAGAAAATTACTTTACGCCTACTTGATGGTTTATTTTTACTTATTTCGGAACCCTAGACACGTTTTACATAATTAACAAATTGACACCCGGAGGCAATTTGGAAGGCTTACGAGAAATTTAAGACACAAAAACGTCTAAATTTGAATTTCATCTTTATCGTTTAGTTAGGTAGAGTTAGGAATGAATGGGTAAAAAAAGAATGTTATTTGAAGGAGGATGTGAAAGCTAAGGAACAAAAGAATGTGATGAGATGGTTTGGGCATGTGGAAAGAATGAATTATGATATTCTGACAAAGTATGTATGCAAAGAAAGTGTGAAAGAAAAAAGAGGGAAGGGACGACCGAGAAAAGTATGGAGTGATCAGATTGAGGAGATTGTGAAAGAATGGGATATACAAAGTGAGCGTAAAAGAAGAAAATGCATGAAAAAGGTGATGGATATGAATGAATTGAAAGAGGTATGTAAGGATAGGAAAAAATGGAGGCAGCTCTGCAGAGGCTCTGGCCCAGTATCGTTTATGACAAAATTAAAGTATCGTGATTACTGTTTACCGTCGGGAGCAGTCAAGACCCTGGTGAATGCCTTTGTGATGTCACGAGTTGACTATTGCTCAACGCTGTACATAGGTCAGCCGAAAAAGCAGTTCAACCGTCTTCAGTCTGTGCTGAATTCAGCGGCAAGACTCATATTCGGGATGTCTAAATTTACTCGCATTACTCCATTGTTAGGGAAACTGCATTGGCTTCGTTTTCCGGAGAGGGTGGTCTACCGTGTTTGTCTGATGGTGTATAAGGCTGAAAATGGTACAGCTCCTTCATATTTGGCTGACATGTTTACACCCGTTGAGAGGGATTTGAGGCGCCAAACGCTCAGATCTGCAGGGGATGGCGTGGTGGACTTGGTTCAGCCACACCGTCAGACACGCACTAATTTTGGGGACCGTGCTTTCCGGTTTGCGGGACCAATGGAGTGGAACAGACTGCCACCTAATGTGAGGAAGGCAAAGACTGTTGGTGTCTTTAAAGGAGCACTAAAGACACATCTTTACAAAAAATCTTATCCGTGATTTGAGAGGGCCCTTGAGGTGTGACACACACAAAAACGGCGCTCTTTAGTTATGTGTACATTTAAATAAATTATCCTTATATATATATATATACTTCTGATAAGGATGATTCATTTTGTGATCGCTGTTTTTGTGCGAACTACACCTCAAGAGACCTCTGCGAGCTCTCTCATCGCTATAGAAAGTGCCGATTTTCAAGCAAGACCTAATTTCTGTATTGCCGCATGGACATTTTGGTGGGCCAGTCTTTTGTATGAATTAATATTTTTTTCAACTTTTGAAAATTAAACTCACGGCCGTATGTTGAGTAGACAGCAGCGTTGACCACTAGACTACACACTGTTCTTTTTTGAAGAAAAATAATGAACAAAATTTTCCTCTCATATTCTTCATTCATTCATTCATAATTTTCATCTCTTTCCATACAAATGGATTTTCACTGTGTAAATTCACAAACTCTTTAAAGTGTAATAATATAAAACATAACTGCAAATACATTTTTGGTTTTTGTTACTTGTTGGTTATTTTTAATACAATTGATTGAGCAGGTTTTTGAGTATTTTTGTATATGGGCTACAGGCAATCAAATTCCTTAATCTTGTCGCCTTTAAATAACCTTCTCTCTCCTTATCAAATACCTGGATACGAATGTAAACGACAAAATGAATTTTCTAAATATATAAGTGCAATACTAAACATGACACATGAAGAAAACCAATTTCTCTCTAAGCTTTGAACCAACGGGCGCAAGCAGTAGTTGAAGAAACAACGCGGAAAAGGGAGATGCGAAGTTAGAATGTTAAGCACATTGGAGAATTATTGGTGAGTCTTTTAACTGTAAACCTAGATTCAAATCCTAATCCCAGGATGATCTGTGACTGCGACGGATTGCCTCAAGCAGCTCACCAAATAAATATTCAGGGTTATGCACAACGCATTTGATCTACAGCAGATCCACGGATTACCGTTTTGTTTGTATGAAAGTTTGACATTAGATAGCGGTTGAGCCTTGGATTTGCTGTGTGTGAATAGCACCGATGAAATTTTATGATTTAAACCAGCACCTATCTCTACATTATGTTGTTAAGATTTGACTGTGGGTTATTTTTAATTAAATTGCGATTTAAATTTATTCCACAAGATAATTTTTTCACAAAATCGTTGACAGTATACTGTACCCTCTTTACGCTCTACTTACAGTGGTGCTCGCGTTACAATGATCTGAGCGACCTGTCTAGTCCCACAAAATCTTTGCTCGTATTTATAGGTACAAAAGAGATTATTCTTGCATGTTCTCGAACATGGTAGATACTTCCATAATGGGTTATACCAAAGCAATGTTCTACACACACCAGCAAGCTACGTATTCAGGCTCACGCCCTCACGAACTCCTACGTTCGTAACAATATTTTAGTGGAATGAAATCAAGGCTAAATCCCATGTTTTTATTAAAAAAAAAATTACCAAAAATGTTTCGTATATTCAGTGATACATGTATAAAACATTTCGTTTATACTCAAACCGTAGAGCTCTACCAAAATATGATAAATTCACTAGAGGCGTTGATTCAATTTCAATACACTTATCGATAAATGTTTTGATCAAGTTTAAACGTTGAGTTTCACACTTGCTCTTCAGGAATTGAGCTGTTTCCGGTGATGTAGTTTACCTCAACTGAATTCCGAGCGTTCGGTTCAGTCGATAATTCCGAAATCGATAATAAAGTTTCCTGTGATATTAACGAATCGTGATGGTAAAACCAACAGGCCAAATTCTACCACGCAATCACTGCGCGGTAAACTGAAAAGTAATTATATAGGTGGAGACATGCCGTATTCATAGACACTGCTATGAGAAGTAATATAAAAAAGTCGACTAAGGCACACTCGTACTTGGCAACTTCTTACTGCATTGTCTTAGCAAGGATAATTTATTTTAACGAGTTTTAGCGATTGGAACTTGTTTTCCGGTTGCAGATGAAAGAAAAATACAAAACAAAGATTAAGAAATGTGCGGTTTCATCAGATTGGTGAAATTCAATGCAACACAAAGGAATTTATGAAAGAAATGATGGTAATGAATGAATTGAACGATTTTATTGATTGTAGAGGCATTAACTTAAATCGTTTATCTTAAAAGATAAAAAGTATTAATTTAACCACCTGATGATGCGAACGGATGTTTGCAAAACCGGTTGTGGAATTAAAATAAAATATACACAAAGTAACCGAATTGAAAGATGTTTATATTCTCAAACCCTCTTCATACCCTCCTGTATGTGTGTCAGAAGGACCCACAGCAAATCGACGCTGATGCAAAGCTATATATTTTGTCAAGCTACGGAAGGCCTTCCCGTGAAGTAAAAGCAACGGCACGACATCACAAAAAAAAACTCACGGTCAGAGGCGTGCCCATGACTCTACAAGTAAGCTATTCAATGTTACTGAAGCTAGTATGCGATGTATGCCAGATGAAGAGATACCTAAGTGAGAAGGAAGTAACAAAAAAACACCGTGCTACAAAGCTACACATATAGTGTAACTCCTTGCCGCGTTTTCCACGAAGGGGTCTCATGTGGCGAGTGAACCCTATTTATTTTTACAGGTAAGGGAGCCAACCACTTCAGTTGAAGTAGGAGTTTCCCAGCTCGAGAGGGGGCTGGTAATCCTTTCTTGTGAAGGCTGAGTAAATCTTGCCGGTATTTAATTTTGGGTTTTGAAATAAACACCGAAACGGGAAATTATTTCTGACACCTTCGGTGGGATTCAAACCCGAACTCTCGGCATGGAATGCAAGCACTCTACCAACTGAGAATAGTGTGCTAAGAAATTCACGCAAAGCAATGTGTGTTCTTATAGCATCCTTTGCGATTATGACCTTACGTTTTAACTCAACGAAAACGTTTTACCAAAAATGCATTGAAACAAAAACGCCCACTAGAGGAGCTACTTTAGTTTTCATACACTTTTTTGTTTATGTTGTACAATTCTACCTGTGTTTAAGTTTGATTGAAGTTTTATACTTATGGTTAAAGTCATAAAAGGTGTACAAGCATGTAAACAAACACGCCTTGAAATCACCATTATCGTTTGTAGTCATATCTAGATGATTTAATATCACCTGAAGCAAGATCATGACCTCAGTATTCTGTTATGATTTACGGGCTCAATTTAATAAAAACTTCAGTGAATTTCTTTCACACAAGATTCCGTTCGCATTTGGTTTGTTCACAAAGTTTTTCTCAAACTTTTGTCCTGTATTTCTTGACGACTGAGATACTAGTCTCCTTGCTAAGGTTCCACTCGGGGAGTGGAACCTATTTATTTTTACAGGTAAAAGGGCTAGAAATACTCCAACCACTTCAGTTGGAGTTGGGGTTTCCCAGGTCCCGAGGGGGCTGGTTCTCATTTATTGTGAACGCTGAGTAAGCCTTGCCGGTATTTTATTGTGGGTTTTAAAATAAGCACCAAAACGGAAAATTATTTCTGAGAGCTTCGGTGGGATTCAAGCCCGAGCTCTGGGCATGGAATACAAGCACTCTACCAACTGAGCTATCGACCGGACTTTGTCACATTCAAATCTTAAATTAAATGCACACCCATAGTCAGACACGTGTAAGTTCACGCTTGAACCAAGTTTATATAGCATCGACGTCAGCTTCATACCAACCTATTAGTCAAGGAACAAAAATATATTCATGATATAATTAGAAACAAGACGCGTAGAAGTTACATAGTAATACTTAAGTAAGCGAGTACGTTTATTATTAGATATTTTTTTTCTAGAACGTAGATCCGCATAAAAGTCATAAAAAGTAGAAGTAGAGATGCCTAGGTATACAAGAAAAGGGGTTCGTTATAGATGCTTGACACTCAGAAAACTCGAAGTGAAGCTGGACTCATAAAAAATAGTACGTTCAGACGCGTATATGTGCAAGCTCATATTTTTATGTTCTAAACTAAGCTGTGTATAAAAAAAACAGTAGAAATATCCTTTTGTCTCTGAAATGTATTTCTTAACATTCTACTCGAAGATACGACTAGGGTACCAATCGGGTACTGCATCTTACTATATGCACTGCAATCCGTATTTATGGAATGACTAAAGGCTATTCGCTTTGTATGGTATGGAGAGATGAACTCTCACGCAGGCACTGGAGAGACGAATTGAAGCATTCGAGATGTGTCTATACCGAAAAATGTTTCGGATCTCTTGGCGTTATCGAGTCACCAATGAAGAAGTCCTTCAACGAATGCGCACTACAAAGGAGCTCCTGCCTACCATTTTAAGCAGAGAAAGCTAATGTACTTCGGTCACATTATGAGAAATGAGAAGTACCGTCTCCTTCATCTTATCATTCAGGGTAAGATTGAGGAGAGAAGATCTCAGGGACGCCGAAGGGAATCGTGGCTGAAGAACCTGCGACAGTGGTTCTGCAGAAGCACCAAGTCCCTGTTTCGAGCCGCAGCATCAAAAATCAAAAAAGCTATGATGATCGCCGATGTTCGTTAGAAGTGGCACAAGAAAAAGAAGAAGAAAGGTTATTCTAGTATTACCATACAAGAATTGTCTTGAACAGAAGCTTCCAGAAAATACCTCTAGACACACATTTACAAGAGTAAAAACACATAGTCACACAATCATAGGTAAACATGCACAGACATAAACTCATCCATTCTCAACAATATTTATTTCAAAATACTCCTCATAAGTCTTACTCTTGCTTGACTTTTTTTTAAGTCTTCGCTACTAATTCACGCAAACCTTGCCCGTAAGTACTCAGTTTTTCAGTTTCAGTACATCGAAAAAAAAACTTTACGCTAGTCGTAGCGTCATAGCGCTTACCAAAAATATATGCAAGTTAGAACGCTTACTAGAGGCGCTGTTTCAGTTTCCAAAATTTTTGTTTATACTTCACATACTGTCCTAGTATAAGGCAACTAAAAAACTTTTTACTTACTACAGAAGTCATCGAGTATTCAAAATTTATTTGACAAGGTATGGAGGCGCTTTCCCGGGTTTCCGCTTAAAAACCCCAAAAGAGTTATTATTTTATGTTTTTACCATTTGGAACGTATCTACACATTCGTCGTTGTTTGTCGTGTTTATGTGACAAGCGTGCGGCGAACGCTCCAGCATATGAATTTTACATGATGCCCTTGTACGAACAGGATCACAGTCCTGAAACACGATCAAGTTGGACCGTGGAAATTTGAAAGCGAGCGATATTTGTGTTTTAAGTTTCTGTGATAAAAAAATATAAACAAACTACATTCATTGACAAATCAACGTAAATATTTCAGAATATATTTTATTAAATTTCAAAGAATTATTCATTTTCGTGTAGTAACAATGCTATGAAAATTTGATTAGAAACGTCGGTGCTTTTGTCAAGGAATTGGTCAACCACATTTTTTTTGCATACTTAATAATTTCGGAAAAAGTCAAGATGAGTTGCAAGGTTTTTATTCATTTCAGACTTTGCAGCTGATGACCCAAAAAATTCAAGGTCACGACATCTGTAAATGATTTATTTTCTAAAGGTTAGTGACGTCAAACGGTTTTGAAGCCAGACCATTTATGTGTAAAAACAAAGTTAGACCATTTGTTTGTGCTCAATTAATGGTTTTACAAAAAAATGTTATGATGTATGCGGGTATGAAAATACAAAATCCATTATTTTTACAATTTGATCTACGATAAAATTAAATGTGTATTTTTTTTGTAATTTAGTCTATAAAAATAAACAGTCTAATTACACGTAATAAAATATGTTTTGATGTAATTATGATGGAGTCGATTGGACAAAATGATGCCATAAAGAAATGTGTATAATGAATGATGGAAAAACAAATCGAAAGATAATGATAGACGTAGAGCTATTATATTATATTCATGGTTTATGGCAGTTCAAGGAAATGGAAGTTTAATGTAGGAAAATTATGTACAATGTTGTTTGTTAGTTATTTATAGGAAGTTTTGATGTTTAAATAGCAGGTCAAGTTACTTGATAGGCTTGATAAAGTCTCCTACTCCTATAATCAATAGATTTTTTTTGTTTGGGTAATAAATATTTTGAATGTCTCAACGGAGAGTGGGGAGACTCCAACTGAGGTGACTGGACGACCGACATCGAGGGAACTGCAGGCATAATATGGCTGAACACAGCAGCCGATAGACAAACATGAAGAATATTGGAGGAGGCCTACGTCCAGGAGTGGACTGAGAAAAAAAAGTGGACTGGGGAAGGAGGAAGTAAGAAAGGATAATATTTTAATTTAAAGTAAATAATGGGTAATATTTTATTATCTCTTCAACTAAATACTTCTTAAATTTTAACAGTTCATCCATCATTACAACGGTCCGTAGTCTAGTGGTAATGCTTCTTACTTGTAAATGGAAGATCGTGAATTCGAATCCCAGCAGAGCACCAATAATATATCATTTTTATTTTTACATGTACGAGTACTCTAAAAATCCAAATTATTTTACCAAGGACCGGTCACCAAAGGGCAATCCAACCTTACACAGCAACGGGTCTTGCTAGAGAATTGTCAATTTCTGTAGCGACGACCACGCTTGTAGAGGGCTCTTGAGGTGTTTTTCACACAAAACAACGCTCACCAAATAAATCATTATTATTATAATTATTATCCCCGTTTCACGGAAGGTCGGCAAGAGTTGCAGGGCTAATGTTCATTTGAGATTAGGTTTTATATTGTAGGTCAACATGCGGCATGTGTTAGCGCGAATTTATACCTACATGTCTGCTTGTGGGAATGCATTTAATATCAATCTCAAATAATATATATATTTGCAGCTTAGATTTAGATCACACAAGCTGACGAAGTAAGTTTGTAAACTTTTATTTTTAGCTCTTCTTTTTCCCTTTCCTTGCTTTGTGATAGTTTTACTTTACTTTTAAAAACTAATGAGTTTCCAGCTAAAAAATCATACGCTTTACCAAGCAAAGCAGTTAAGGATTTAATCAGGATAAAACCATGCTAGATGATACTGCAGAAATTGGTCTCTGTACTTCGTCTTCATGGCTCACCGCAATACAAAGTCTACCGCACGTGTCCCACATGATAACTTCTGTTCTGTGGACTTGCGGTCTTTGTTTAATACTACTCCAACTCGAATGAAACGTTATGGGGGCTGTGTGAAGACTGAAGAGAGGACTAACCAAGACTAATGTGTTCATGTATTGTGTGCAACCGAGTGCATACATGCCAATATACTTAATCAAAAATGATCAGAATAAGCAACTGATATTGGATATTAAGGTAGTATATATTTGCTGAATGTTCAAGTACAAAAAACACTAATAAGAGTTGAAATTGAGGAAAAGATAAAACTGTAAGTTATCCGGTATATAGTTTAGTTGGTAGAGAGCTGGCTTTTAATACCAGAGAGTTAACCTTCAATGCCACGAAGGGTGTTAGAAATGATTTTCCGTTTCGGTGTTTATTTCAAACAGAAATATTTTTAAAAAATTATGCAGCTTACAAGACGCCCTCAAATACGCCTTACATATTTGTACTAACTGTCGTTTATCGTGCGTGATACGTGGTGTTTAATTAATTTTTATTTTTCAAAATTCAGTTCGCACCAGGTGCTTAAACCCGTTTTTAACACGGAAAAATAATTAGGGTCGTATTTTAGTGCTTTGCAATGGCATATAGAAGCAAACTGCATACCTTCTGCGTGAGTCAAAACGGAGTATTTTAGTTTATAGTGCCTTATTTAAGGTAGGTAATCATTAAATTACGTCTTAACCTAGACATTTATGAATGAAACAAACTAGAGAACGTATATTTCAGATTTATATATTCTTAGCCATATGCTCTCGTCCTATATTTGACCGTAAATACTGTTATGATTTTATTTATATATTAGTTATACTTTAAATTAAACTGCGATTTATTTATCACAACATCAGTTTACAATTTAGTGATTTCTTTTCTTGCTCTGTTTATGTCTTCGCGTTGCAATGTTTCAGGCGACTCTCACTCTCCACACAATTGCGGCTCATATTTATACAGATTATATGGACGTTTCTCGTGTATTCCAGATTCTTCTTTAGTGGATTGTTCCACACACACACCAACCAGCGTGCTTTGGCTCACTTACTAATACTCCTAAAATGGGCTATACCAGAGCAGTCTACCTTCATCCATGTCATCATTATACTGGCTGTTCGACGTCATACCGGCGTGCCTTGACTCTACGAATCTTAAGCTTAGATTTTTTAGGAACTTTTAGAAATTTTAGGGAATTGGTCTATACTTGGGCTATTGATTCATATTTTCAAATTTGCTCTTCGCTAGGTTGAAAAATTTATAAACCTTTACCAATGACCGGTCACTAAAGGTCCATCCAGCCTTACAGCAACTGGGTCTTGCTTGAGAATTGGCGCTTTGTAGCGACGACGACCAAGCTCGTAAAAAGGTCGATAGCTCAATTGGTCGAATGCTAGCATTCCATGCCGAGAGCAAGGGTTCGATCTTAAGGTTTACTCAGCCTTCACAATAAATGAGAACTAGCCCTCCCGGAAGCTGGGAAACTTCCACTTCAATTAAAAGTGGTTGGTGTGAGGCCGGCCCTCTTACCCGTAAAAATAAATAGGTCCCGAATCACCACATGTGACTCCTTCCGGGATAACGCAGGCAAGAAGTTACACTATATGTGTAGCTTAATTGCGTTTGGTCAGTGTATAGGCCTTGGAAGTAAATGTAAGCACATTGTATTGCAATTAGGCATGCAAATATTTTATAAGTACCTGCCTTTTAAATACAAGCCTAGAAACAAAAAAAACTTACACTAGATATAATCAAAACATTGCAAACAATGTCTCTCTGAGACAAGACGTTGTTTGTTTATTTTTCTTTCAATGCTAAAAAAAAACACTTTAATCTCATTGTTTTAAGTTTGTAAGCAATTAAAATAATTGCTCTCTTCTCCAGCTTGTAAAAATATCAGGTGATTCCATTATTTGTGTTCTCCAACCCCAAGTTTAAAAATCACGGTAAAACTCAAAAATGACTTACACCAAAAATATATATGAGATTATAATAACGCTTTGAGTGTGCATTTTAGTTTGTAAAGATTTTAGTTAAAACGCTATTTTTGAGTTTTAACTACGTGAATTTTCTCTGCTTGTATGTACGTATGTTTGTAGAGTAAAGCTTAAAGTGGAACGTCGTTTCAATCCGCAGGCTCCTTGTTAGCGTTCTTAAGTTTATATTGTATTTTTAGCAGAGGACTTTAAGAGTAAACAGATCCTTACTTCATACTCAAGCGTTTCAAAAAAAAAAATGTGTTGGAACTGAAACAGCGAATCTATGGAGTGTTTTAGTTTTGTAATATTTGTTTGTAAAACGCTAGGGTCAAGTTAAAGTTGTCGCAAGGAAGGCAGCGATTGTATGAGAAACTACCTGCAGTAGAACTGTGGATACTGTTATTTAATCTTAAAATCTGCTACAGGTAAAATAGCATTTTTGAAGAATAAAAATGATAGCATTGTAGCGGTTATGCCTTAGGCTTATTATTTTAGTAGCTTTGGCTTATTAGCCCAGTATTTTCAACGTTAGCATAGCGACTTTATCTTGAATGAAAAGATCGCACTTTAGTCAATCGTATGGATAGATTTTTTTTCAGTTAAAAATCACAAAATCTTATAACTATTTAAAAATATAAATGGTAAAACAGTGTTTAATTCACTTTATTTTATTTGTTTATGCTCTATTACAAAATCTTACGTTGAAGATACCGGTAATTATTGGTAATATGTTCTTAAAATGATTACAATAAAAAATATTTATTTGGTGAGAGTTATTTTTGTATGATAAACACGAAGAGACGTGCATGCTTGGTCGTTGTTGATCAGCGCCAAATTTTTAAGCAAGATCTATTTGTTTTAAGGCTATATGAATTCTTGTGACCGGTCTTTGACAAAGGTAATTGACTGTAGGGTTGTTTTTGGTGCGATGAGCATCCTTGAAAATTAAATTCTGCTTTTTGTACTTCACTGGGAATTGCACTTGCTATTTTTTACTTAAGAGACTGTACCGTTAACCACTAGTTGCGGCAGGTGTTCAACGAAATAATTAATTATGAACGCTCAAAAAAAGTGTGTAAAAATGTAAAGTATAAATGTAGAAGAAGAAGACCGAGTACAATTGGATTCATCAATAAAGCGAGGTTGCAAATGGCTGAAATCTGTAAATAGAGAAAAAAAAAAGTGCATGTATGAAGAGAGCGAAGAATGTTGCGGGGATGAAATAAGTATTTAAGTACAGAACAAAGTTCCTACAAGGCAGAATAAAGTAGAACAGACACATCTGTAGAGGTTCTGGCCACCCCTCGTGAAATGGCGGTTTGACATGAATTTTTAATTTAGTTTTACCAAAATTAAGAAATACAGGAAAAATATTACCTGTATGTTTCAGGACTTTATTATTAATTAAATTAAATATTATCTGAACAAAAACAATAGATTCCTGAAATATTTAAGATTGTTTTTCTTAAATATATTTTAATTTACGAGAAAGAAATAAATAATGTAAAGCATATTTAAGCTCAAGAAAATTGAATGTATTGTATTCTGTAAAAGAAAAACTTATTGTTACCGCAAAGAAGATAAAAAAAACTATCTAAAATCTACGTTGCAAAAACATATTGACATTAAAGTATTATACTTAATGTGCGTCCACAGGCAGACACGGTAAGTTTGTGCTTTCACATATTATACCTAAAGACCGGTCACCAAAGGTCCACTTAGCCACAGCAATCGGGTCTTACTTGAGAATCGGCGCTTTCTATAACACCGATCACGATCGCAGAGGGCTCTTGAGGTGTGAGTCACACAAAACAGCGCTCACCAAATAAATGATCCTAATATTCAGTATTAAAAAATTCATATACCTTTACCAAAGACCGGTCACCAAAGACACAAGGCGCTTTCTTTACGACCAAGCTCGTTTACACAAAAAACAGCGCTCCCCAAATAAATCCCCAATCACCAATAAAAATTGACCGGTCCGTAGCTCAGTGGTAACACTGCGGACTCTGAATGGGACGGTTGTGGGTTCAAATCCCGGCGGAGCACAAAAAATATAGCATTTATATTTTAAAATATGCTCTTCGCTGCGTTGAAAAATTCATATAAACCTTTACCAATGACCGGTCACCAAAGGTCCATCCAGCCTTACAGCAACTGGGTCTTGCTTGAGTATTGGCGCTTTGTAGCGACGACCAAGCTCGTACACCTCTGCGGCACTACAACAAGTGTCATATACCCCTAGAGTCTCTAGAATCTAGGGAGTCTCCCGCACAGGATTTCTTAAAAAAAAAAAAACATCCCATCATTTTTATGATTCTTTACAAACTCACTTGTACACATTTTCCTTGCTGTTATATATATTTTACCCTGGATCAAATTTCGTGAACCGCAGAAGGCATATTCCCGCACTTATGTGAGGGCCCCTCCTCATGTTACAAGAGGTATTTTTCCTCTCCGACCTCGCATCTGTCTCATCTCAAAGCCTTTTACATCAAAGCTCTTTAATGACTTGTTTCTTACGCAACTCTCTCCATTCTCCATACGGGCATAAATGCTTGTTTTCTTATTCGTATATAAATATATTTCTCAAGAATTACAAATGAATAATATTATGAAACCTGATGATGGTTTGAAGATTGAAAATGTTTGTTGAAGTTTAAGGGTAAGTATATTGAAATTGTAAAGGTTCCTTTTTAATTTAATAATGTAAAAATAAAACTCACAGTTTTTTTTTGTGTAAATTACACTTCAAAAGCTCTCTGCGAGCTTGTTCATTTCAACAGAAACGCCAATCACACAAGCAAGACCCCTTCCTGCAAGTTTAGATGGACCGTCTGTGACAGGTGTGTAAAAGCAGATGAATTCAACAAAGAGCATATTTTGAATGTAACTTGATAATCTCAATAATGACGAAATAGCATCGCCAAAAGCGCTTGAGATTTAAAAAAATATGATTGATTATAAAACTGCATTTTTATTTGTATTTTATTTAATTAAATGCATCTTTTTTAAACTTCTAAATGTATAATTAATGTTTCATCGATATGTATATACAGTTCAACAGGACGTATATCATGAAACCATTGCTCTTTCATAACACAAAAAAAAACTTTAAAATCCCTCATTGTGTTTGGTTTGATTGTAACTGAAAAAAAATCCATTCAGAAAAGGTCTCCAGAGGCTGTAATAGCGAGCCGAGCTTTTTTTCAGCTTCGGAAACATCAGACAACATAATTAGTGTTCAGGTTTTGCACTGGGTGTGTGAAATTATGCCATTTTCCGGACGGATGGAGCGCTTCCGGCCTGCGCTCCGCAAAACCTTTGTGACATCCCACATCCGCAAGAGATCTCATGTGGGATTTGAGATTTGTGTAAAACGTAGAAAAGTAAAGCATACAGGTGAGTAGTGTATCTATAATCTATTATCTAAGTTGCAAAGAGAAAGAGTTGAAAGAGAAACTACAAAGAGTACAGGTGAGCTCTCTATATACAATTTATAATCGAGTTGCAAAAGACTTCAAAGTTTCCGCTGAAACAATTCATAAATTGATACATTAACATTTAAAATTCATGCAAAGTGAACCATTTTTTGGATTAGAGGAAATATAAAAATATTCCGGCTTGAAAAAAAAAGTGACCGGTCGATAGCTCAGGTGGTAGAGTGCTTGCATTCCATGCCGAAAGCTCGGGTTCGAATCCCACCGAGGGTGTCAGAAATGATTTCCCGTTTCGGTGTTTATTTCAAACCTCAAAATAAAATACCGGCAAGGCTTACTCAGCCTTCACAAGAAATGAGTACCAGCAGTCTCGGGAGCTGGGAACCCTCCACTTCAACTGAAGTGGTTGGCGTAAGGCCGGCCCCCTTACCTGTAAAAATAAATAGGTTCAACTCGCCACATGCGACCCCTTCGGGGATAACGCGGCAAAAAGTTACACTATATGTGTAGCTTAGTTGCGTTTTTTTTTTTTTTTTTTTTTTTTAGTTGCGTTTTTTTTTTCCAAAATAGTTGCCTATAGACTCCTTATACACAGCTACACAGATAGTACAACTTCTAGCGTCTTGTCCCTGAAGGGGTTGCATGTAACTGTCACTGTAACTCTGTTGCACATTCCGCTATGGGTGGCTAGAGCCTCTTCAGAGCTGCCTCCATTTCTTCCTATCCTTACATACCTCTTTCAATTCATTCATATTCATCACCTTTTTCATGCATTATCTTCTTTTACGCTCGCTTTGTATATCCCATTTTTTCACAATCTCATCAATCTGATCACTCTATACTTTTCTCGGTCGTCCCGTGGAAACTGTTTATTGCCTTACACCAAGCATTTCACTTGAAATAGTAGGGGGCTTGTTTTCAATTCTTGTAAAAGTTAAGTAAACATTTCTGGTGTTTTTATTTTGGATTTGAAATAAACACCGCAACGGGAAATAAATTCTGACACCGTTGTTGCAGATCAAACCATAGCCTTTTGGCATAGAACGCGAGCATTCTACCAACTGAGCTATCGACCGGACCGGACGTTAACTTTGTTCAAACGTCGTACGTGGTTTCAATACATAACAACACCTCGTTCAATTCATGCCAATGATGACTGATACATAATGCCAAATAAGTTACCCAACAACACTTTTGTCCACAACAGTTGGCATTATTGTTACCTCAACTATGCAGGTATTCATAGCTCTTTCAGTCATTCCTATCCTGAAGGCAATTGTGTTCCTCTTTGAACGGTATCTCAAGTGTTACGCCTAACGTTTAAACTCAGACAAAGCGTTTTACAAAAGTATGTATAAAAGAAAAATAGTGCTCTAGTGAGCGTATCCATTTCAGTACATTTTCGTTATGGTAGAGTAAAAAGGTAGTCTTGTACGTAGGGTACGGATTTCCCATTCAATAGTTTACTTTCAACTTCTCTTACAAATTCATTATACAAGTATGAACTATTTGTTTATTCCAGAAACTTTGTATTGAAACAATTTTGTATGAGTGTTATAAACACTCAGAGGAATCTGTAGTCCATAGACAGAGCGTTTCCTTAGTAGAAGAAAATGATAATAAATGGAGCAATCATACCTACATTTGTCCTTTTGGAGTGTCCTCTTGAAAATGAAGTAAAAAAATCGAAAGTGCATCTACATCTAAATCTAAGCTGCAAAGATATATATGATTTAAAATTCATATTAAACGCATTCCCGGAAGCAGACATGTATAAGTTCGTGCTTGCACATGCCGCATTTTATTTAAAATAAAATTATTTAAAAATTATTTATTATTTAATTACTTACTTAATTATTTAAAAAAAATATATATATATATATATATATATATTAAACGTAGTTTATAGTTTTATTGTGAAAATTAAACTACGTTTTCGTTTATTTTTATTTTAAATAGAATAATTCATTATTGTATATTTGAATGAATTCTTAATTAATAATTATCCAATGACATTTGTGAACCAGGATCAAAGATATGGTCAGATGACCCAAGCGGGGATCGAACCAGCGTTATTCTATTCCAAATACGCTGGAAAGATCAGCCACTTGACTCCCTCGGCCATAACACCGTATAAAAGCTATGTAGGAAAATACATAATTTGAAATTAATTATTTTTGCCCACCATAAAAACAAGAATAAATAATGCGCAAGAAATTTAAAATTTTCCTGATTTTTTAATGCAAAAGTAGATATGTTAAAAATAAGCGAATTTAAATGTTTTTCTAAAATAAACAGCTTGAAATTATTTTTAATGGTTATAAAAATAGATATGAATAAAGGTTCAATTCCTCGAATATAGAAAAGCTTTTAAACAAATTTAATTATTCTCTCGCAACTCTTACATTTTCCCCACAAAGGTTTCTCTCATAATCTGACTCATAAGGGTGTTTTGTGGAGGTTTTTCATTTTCATAAATACCTGTATGTGAACTGAGTCCTTAACAACCAAAGGTGGCAAACTATGATCTTTTTTATATGAGAAATATGCATAAAGACAGAGAATTTAATTTTCTCCATTTCATTCAAGACCGATCCCTAGTATAGTATGTAGTAACGGTTTAGTCTCGTAAATGGAAGGTCGTGAGTTTGAATCCTGGCAGAGCACAACAAATATATCATTTATTTATTGAAAAATGCTCTTCGCAGGGTTGGAAAAATCATTGCCTTTACTAAAATCCGATCACAAAAGGTTCATCCAGGCTTACAGCAATTGACTCTTGCTTGAGAATTGGCACTCTTAACGACGACCAAGCTCGTAAAAATTCCGGTCGATAGCTCAATTGATAGAATGCTTGCATTCCATGCCGAGAGTAAGGGTTCGATCTCCATCGAGGGTGTCAGAAATGATTTCCCGTTTGGGTGTTAATTTCGAACCCAAAATAAATACCGGCAAGGTGTACTCAGCCATCACAAAAAAAATGAGAGCCCGAATCTGGAGCTAGGAAACCCCCACTTCAACTGAAATTGTGGACGTAGGCCAGCCTCCTTACACGTAAAAATAAATAAGGCCCAAATCTCCACATGCGATCCCTTCGGGGTAGCATAGACAAGAAGTTGCAATTTGGGTGTAGCTTAGTTGCGTTGCGTTATGTCTATATATTTATCTAATTTTTGGGAAAACCCTACATTGCCACTTTTGGTTTGAATACACTTGTAAATGAATTTTTTAGCTTACTCGTTTTATGGTGAAAGTTAATTACTTTCCCTTCTCTTTCTATTTTCACCTCTCTCTCTCTTTCTTTCTGACCGTGAACTAAAATGGAAACCCATTTCTCTCGGCATAATAGCTAAAAACAAATTGTAAGCAAATTTTAAATTGCCTTAAAAAATATTACAAAACACTTAGGGTTAACAGTTAATAATGCTATTTGGCATTTTAATAATGGTGTAGTTTTTTGTGTTTGAAATAATTTGTTAAGCATTTCACTCACGTTTTTACTTTTGTAATATTGTTATGTAAATATGAAATATAAATATTTAAAATAAGTAGGTATTAGTTATAGGAATTCTGTATTGTATTGTGTGGGTAGGAATCATTGAATAAAATACGTGCAGCATCGAGAAATAATAATAACTATGCCTTTCTGGAACTGTCTAGCAAATATAGGTCTAGATTGTACTGTTTTAAAAAGTATAAGAAGGGTGCCAGTGGCTTGCAGGGCGAGCAGTATCATACGAGATTTACAAACACATAGAACTAACTTGATCAGTGAACAGAAACCAAGTGGAATAGTCGAGAAAGCTTTGGGAAACAAAATTATTTAAAAGTGTAAAATAAACAACTGTATAAGAAGACCTTTGTATTTTAATTTGAAAGACTTTTGAACCCTAATTTCGTAACAATATACAAAAGTAGCAACATTTTACACTACACAATGTCACCCCTGTTTCAAAGGAGGCCAATCAAATTTGTAAAGTGTACGTTTATTTTAGTTTTGTAAATACATTTATTTAACTTACGAAGAGTCAAAGAGCTTGAGTGTTTTTTAAATTGATTGTTTTTTTGGGTACACATGTAGGATGTGTAACAGTTAAATTACACGTGTTTACTTGTGGGCGTACACTAAATATGAATCTCTTGAATCTTAATGTATCCTTGGCACTTAGACGATAGGATTATAAGAGCTAACAATATTCCAACATTGAGAATTTTGATAATGTTTTTCTCCAGGTCCAAGGTCTAGTTGAATATATACTATTACAAAGCGTTCCTTAACTAATAGGTTTCTATGAGGTTGGCCACCATGCTGTAATAACTTGGTTAACTTTTGACAATGCTGCCCCGATTTCAGACAAAAACGTCGAGAGTTAAAAGGTGTATGTTCATGTGAGGCTTGTGTATATTTCGTTGATACACATACAGCATTTCTAAGCGCAAACTAATACATATATCTGCCAGCGTTGCCTTAAAAGTTAACCTATCTTTGCAAACTTAGACTATAGATTATACTCGTAAAGCTGTCTGCCTTTATTCTACGTTTACTTTCCAAAAACTCAAACAATCTTAAACAAGGAGGTTTATTTTAAAGTAAGATGTATTTGCCTTGAATAAATGTATGGAGCCATCACTTATAATGGCTCATCGTTGACACTGTGACGTATTTGCTACGTACGAGTACTTCCTAAGTGCGGACCGCATGATTGATTCGTCTCCTTGAGATTGATTCGGGAGTTTCTTCCAGAACACTCGCTCTTCATTCCTCTCTTTTAGGGCACGTCAATTTTATGACAGGCACTCATTTCATGACGCATGTAAGCTGTTTTGTTGACAACTTCTTTAAGAGCATTCAAGAATATGAGCAATTTATTTACCGAAAGATAACTCGTAACCTAGGTGCTTGTTTGTCTTATCTCCAATAGAGGCCGAGGGGTTCAAGTGGCTGATTTTTCTAGCGTATTTGGAGTAGAATAACGCTGGTTTGATCCCCGCGGGTCATTTGACCATAACTTTTAGCCTGGTTCAACAGATGTCATTGGGTAATTATTAATTAATAATTTATTTTCAAAAAACCTAATCAATTATTCATTTGATGATAATGTTATGTAAGTAGTACTTAGTTATAAACAAAATAAATAAGGTAGATGTATATAGACTCAGCTGTAGGATACTTACAGGGTGTATGATTTCATTTTAATATGAATTTATTTGCCCGTCACGACCACCTATTATCCAGTAGCCGCGAAAATGCATCAAATCCCGCGTTTAGCTTTGAGAGTTCGTCGGTAGGAGATCGTATTGTATCTGAACCATTTTGTGTTTTTTTTAGCAATAAAATAACATGAAAGCGAAAGCGAAGCGAAGTTATACATTAATTACAAACAAGCATTTATTTTATTTTATTTACATACAAATACAAAAAAAGGCATTCATTTTATTTGTAAACAAATTTACAACAATTCACTTTCGTTCGTGTTAACAGATATATCCAAGTATATAAGTAAATAATTATTCACCCTGTACCGATTACTCAAAAATGCATAGAAACTGGCATACGGTCTCTAGAGAGCGTTTTACATTTCACAGAATTGGAATAAAACGCTACAGTTCAGTTTACACTATAGTCACACAGAAGCACACACGTGTGTGCCCTGTATTTTTTACATTGCATATTTTATCAAAGTGTAGACTCCAGTGGTTGCAGACCTATACAAGTGTATTAAAATAAAATATGAAAAAAAAATATATATATTTCATTTTCATTGTTTATCTTGACTTATAGGTTGGTATGAGGCTCACCACCCAAACTTTAAAAAATGGTTTACTTTACCAATGTCACCCCTGTTTCAGGGAAGATCAGTAAAAGTTGCAGGGCTTTTGTTTATTTGTGGATTTGATTTTAATATGTAAATGCGCATGCACGATTTGTAAATGCGAACTTACAAGTGTATTTTTGTGAGCATGCACTTAATATGAACCTTAAATGTTAACATAGTTTTGCCACTTAGATGATAGATTATACATTGTGATTATGTCCCAATGACTCAGTTGATAGAGTGCTTGCATTCCATGCCGAGAGCTGAGGTTCGTATCCCACGGAGGATGTCAGAAATGATTTCCCGTGTCGGTGTTTATTTCAACTCAATAATAAAATACCGGCAAGGTTTCTCAACCTTAACAATAAATGAGAACCAGCCCCCTCGGGAGCTGGGACACCCCCGCTTCAACTGAAATGGTTGGCGTAAGGCCGGCTTCCTTACCTATAAAAATACAACTTTCATTTTTCTTTTCATCTTCGTCTCCTAAATGTTATTAATTTTTAAAGTTAAAAAAAGGTTTCATATTACTGCGTAGCCAGGGAATGTTTGTTGAGGCCGTGACTGCGTATGTGTTCAGTAAATATGCCAATGTGTGTGTGCTCATGGACTTCACCCTGTGCGAAGGAAGACAACGCATCCAAGTGCTATATATGCCTGTATAGTATACTTTTTTATACCATTGGATGTGTACATTGAAATAGCAACATGAAGTTTTTTTTCTAATAATTCAACTAAGTGATGGAATATATTCTAAGCATAAAATCAGCACAAAAGATATACCATTTATATTTTCAAATTTGCTCTTCGCTGGGTTGAAAAATTCATAAAACCTTTACCAATGACCGGTCACGAAATGTCCATCCGGCCTTACAGCAACTGGGTCTTGCTTGAGAATTGGCGCTTTATAGCGACGACGATCAAGCTCGTAAAAAGGTCGATAGCTCAATTTGTAGAATGCTTGCATTCCATGCCGAGAGCAAGGGTTCGATCTCAAAGTTTGACTCAGCCTTCACAAGAAATGAGAACCAGCCCTTCACGGGAGCTGGGAAACCCCCACTTCAACTAAAAGTGGTTGGTGGGAGGACGGCCCACTTACCTGTAAAAAAAAATAGGTCCCGAAGCGCCACATGCGACTCCTTCGGGGATAACGCAGGCAAGAAGTTACACTACATGTGTAGCTTAGTTGCGTTTTTATATAATTACCCACTGATATAATATAAGGGTGTCAGAAATGATTTCCGGTTCGGTGTTTATTTCTAACCCAAAATAAAATACCAGGAAGGTGTACTCAGCCTTCACAAGAAATAAGTACCAGTCCCCACGGGAGCTGGTATGCCTTCGCATCAACGAAGTGGTTGGCGTAAGGCCGGCCCTCTTACCTATAAAATAAATAGGTTCCCTCGCCACATGCGAAGCCCTTCGGGGATAACGCGGCAAGAAATTATTATTTACTTAGCCACACATACTCATGACATTTTTGTTAGATTTCGACGGAACTTAGTTGTCTTGCACCAATCGAAATCTTGACTTTTGGATTACGAGTCCGTGAAAATCCGTGAAAACCTAAAATTAAACATATATACCCATATATATATATATACATATGAGGATAATTTATTTATTTAATTTTTTACATGACCAAAGAGCGCCGTTTTTGTGTGTTTCACACCTCAAGGGCCCTCCTAATCATGAATTAGATATTTTAAAAAGGTGCCGTTTCAGTGCTCCCTTAAAAATGCCAACAGATTCCGAAACCCTCACTCCGGGTGGCAGTCTGTTCTACTCCATCGGCCCCGAAAACCGGAAAGCGCGATCCTCAAAATTAGTGCGTATTTGACGGCGAGGCTGCATCAATCTGACAGCTTGACACCCCGCTGACCTAAGTGTCCGCCCCCTTACACTCACTTCAACGGGGGAAAATATGTCTGCCAGATATGATGGAGCCAAACCATTTAGGGCTTTAAATACCATCAAACACACACGGAACCCTCTCAGGGAAACGAAGCCAATGTAGTTCTTTCAACAGCGAAGTGATGTGAGAGAATTTGGACATCCCGAAGATCAGTCTTGCGGCCGCATTCAAAACAGACTGAAATCTGTTCAGTTCAGCATTAACCACTAGACTAAATTACCGGCCTGAAAATTTCAAATTGCTCTACGCTAGGTTCAAAAAATGATTTCAATTCAACAAAAAAGGCCAGCCAGCAGAATTCTTTCCAGCTAAATCATTGAGCTAAATGAATTTCACTTTGAAATTCAAATAAACTTTCATATTATTCATGTAATGGAAAAAACTTATCAGAATACTATAAAAGTCGTGTGCAGCTCTCCGTACAATTCATTTCATCTGATTGAATGAGCTTTCGCCATTTCGTTAAACTTTGCAAACTGTTTTTATGGACGTACGTATTATACCACCATAGCGTTTATGTATATACTCTTACACACACAATATAAGAGAGGGCTGACTCGAGCATCTTCGGCAATATACGATGATACACGAGTGTACCCGAAGTATGAAATGTAGCAAATACAGCGCAACCAAAAAATGTATGGAATCTTGAACAGCAACTCTATCAGCAGTTCATCTACCGACCGCAGGTGACGCTAGCGACCGGGTCAGTTTTTGTATGGAAATCTTTATTTTTCCAGGATAAATTGAAATCGGGGAGAAAAAATAAAACAAGTATTGCATTACAAACATAAAAAATATCACTTCAAATCCTAAAAAGAAAATATACCTTTCAATTGCAAATTTACCTACACGATCGTATGCAAAATTTGAGTACTTTTTAAATAGCTGTAAAAAATCAATGAAAAGTATAAAAAAATAATTTTCATCTAGAAAAAATAAAACTAATCAAAATAAATGTTTTGAAATAAAAAAAAGTTAGGAATTATTCATAAC